>CM066588.1:14604643-17014643 GCA_033816785.1 Picus viridis | reverse complement strand
TCAGCATAAGCATAGAAGAAAAGTTTCAACAAACCTGTAAGCATTAGAAAAAGTTCTGTGTGCATAAGCAAAGCCCATAGCCTTGCAAAGGCCTCCATAAAATCAAGAGCTATTCTTTTCTCTCAGTGGGGCTCATCTCCCACTGATGTCAGGTATATGGTTAATATAAAGCCAGCTTGTTTTCTTTCTCTTTTGTTGTCAGAATAGCAGCTACTCTAAAAGAAAACGTTGATATTCTTACTTTTTTCTGGAGAAAAAAACACTAAAAATGCAGGGAGAAACACTCTGGAAATGGTACCTACTGTCGAAAAGCAACCTTTGAGAATAAAAGTCATGGCAAAATATTGGTCAAAGAAATAGACTTTACTCTTTCATCTCATTTTATATTAAATACAGAGAGGTTCATGTGGTTCCCTGCCAGGCAGAGACTGGAAAAAAAGAAGTAAAAATGCATCCTGTTAGAAGGATGAGAATACAAAATGTTGTATATACAAATGAAAAAATCAAGACAACATCGGGCAACAAAATTTAGTATTCTAGTTCCAGAAGATATGGACTGGAGCCAGAGTGATTGATTTCCGAATGAGCATATTGAAGGAAATCAATGTCACTTTGCTACTGCCAGCATTTCTGGGTTTGAAAGCCTTTTTTTCCTTCACCTATCAAACTGATTCAGTTGTAAGAAAGCAGGACTGGTTCAGAGTAGTCATACTGAGATCAGTATCTCCTATGAGCTGTTATTTGCTCTTCTAGGAGTATCTGCACACTAGAAAGACGACTAGCATGGGAAACGATAAGACCAGCAGGCCAAAAGTCTGTTCCTTAATTGGGGAGAAGAATCTGAAACCCATCGCAGCAGTGACAATGTTAGGGTATTGCAAGAGACACTGTTTCCTCTACACGAGTGCAAATTAATTACTTGACTCTCCAAGCAGTAATACATTTTGATCTTGTCTAAATCCCAGCCTGGGAATTGTGAGGGAGGATAATGGATAGGGCTGTGTGGAATGGTGTTATTGGAAGCAAAGTGCAGCTTCTTTAGGGCTTTTGTGAAGAAGGAAGGCTCAATTCCATCTCATCCAGGGAAGCCTGCATTTCATGTTAAATTTCCATTTCATGAACAGCTTCTCCATTTATGTCATTTTCAAAAAAAAAAAAAACAACCACCAAACACACAAAACGTAAAATACATTTGGACATAAAATGCATAGTTTGTGCTATTCTAGACATAAGTGAGGCAATTTAGAATTGTTTTGAAGCTTCTCCCTGGGTCAGGAAAGGCGCTGACACAAATTCTCCCATTCAGTATTGCAAGCAGTCTGTCATGCTCTTGAAAGTGGTAAGAAACTGCACTGCTTCTTGTGGCTTACCTCAGGGGCTCTTCTGATTGCAGTTAGATCAGAACATCTTGCTGAAGTCCAGATTAATTTTACATCATTCTTTTTTGCCCAATTTAGTATGTGGAAGAAATCAATTGGCAATGTTAGCCTGAGTCCAGCACACTCAAGCCAACTCTACTGAGATGTTTTCCATTCCATCAGTTCCCATAAATTAATTCCTCTGTTATCCTTTCAAGTTCATCACCTGGAACAAACAACAGGTTAAAAGTTTACATGTCCTGGTCACTCATCCTTTCCTCCCTTTTTAAATTGCAGCACTATATTTTGTTCACCACTTGGGTAGTGAAGCTTGGTCTGCAAATTCTGTCAGATGACCCCTGCTAATGTCTCTACTAGTTCCTTGTCTCCAGGGAACAAAGTCCTTCAATCCTGAAGTCTTCTTTGGTTAATTTTTCTTAAGTATATATTTACATTCTCTTTAGTGAAGACTAGTTTCATATTTTCCCTTTAGTTTCTTGGATTTTACTCCCAATGTTTCTTTGCTTCTAATTCTTACCTGATAAAAGGATGAAAAGAGATATTTACAAAGGAATTTTGCCGTGCCTAAGTCCTTGGTGATTGTTTCTCCATCTCTGTTATTCAGAAATCTTACTTAGTCTCTTGTTTTTCTTTGCCCTGAACATTTTTGAGGAAAAAAAAATCTTCTTTTCCTTTTTATTGCTATACCACACAGGAGTTCATTATATTTTTAAGCATCTCATTTTCTTCTTTCAGTTCTTGACTGCTAGCGTGTATTTCAGGTGTGTAAAGAGTATTTTTAATTGCACTAACTCTCTCTCTCTCTCTCAGTCTTATGCAAATCTATTCTGTACTTAATACACGTCTGTTCTGAAGGAGCAGGGCTTTAATGTTTTAGTTTAAGTTCTTCAGAACACAAAATCCACAATACTAAAATGTTAAATAATGAAAAGTGTGACTTCACATCAGAGCAAAAGTTTTAAAAGGAGACTTTTATAGGTCTCAATGAAATAATTAAGAAAAGTGTGAAGTATATCATTCCTATGGCAAACTTTCAAAGTACATCCCTTTTGAGACATTCTGTATGTATTTATACAGGAACTGAGATAATTTCCAAGTGGGCTTTTATTTTGATTCTTTCTTTCAGTTAATCCAGCTGACCAGTACAAAGGCAAAACTGAGTGCAGGAATGACTACTTCATTCTCACATCAGTTTGGTGAAGATTTTTCTGGTTTTAATGTTTCCTGTGTATTGTTGATTCCCTTTTACCTAGCTCTTTATCTATTATTGATTTGTACTATGGGGAAAATTGTGCTAGGAATTTTATATAAAATACATGTTTTCCTTTTTTTTTTTTTTTTTTCAAGAATACTGTGTGCATGCTGTAGGCTTTCATTGTTTTGGAAGATTGCACTGCATTAGATGGAGTATTCAGATTCAAAATGAGACAATATTGTGCCCTCTAGGACTCCCAAGATGTATATTTAGACATTGCCTGGCCAAAGACTTCCTCCATAACCTTGGCATGTCCCTTCATCTCTCTATTCTTCAGGTTCCCAACTAACCAGACAAGACAACACTAGAGATCTTCAGCTGTTTAAGAGGCATATAAAACTTTAACTGTAAAATATTTTTGATGCTATATGGATTATGTGGCCTTCTAAATAACACACCCTAATTAAAAGGCAGAAGTTGAGTGGCATTATGCTCTGAAAACTATCTGACAATTTTCTTATACTTTATATCAAAGACAGAAAATTTGAACTTTTCCCCTGTAGGCTTAATTCCCTTCATTTAGCCCATAAGATCCCTGCCCAGTTGTTTTCTTTCAAAAGTGTATTTCCTTGTTCTAAGAATGACATGTTATTTTTATCTCAAGTGTTTAATATACGATAGTGTAAAAACTTTCCCTAAAGAATCAATTGTCAGCTTTAAAGGTTATTTCACTTTAGTGCACAATGTACCATGATTTCTGCTGTGTTTGATCCATCTGAGCTGTGGAGTTGGTGAGATTATACATAGTTTATGCTGCATGGATTTTTAATGTTTCACACATTAGCTTTTAAAAAATTGCCTTCATATTCTTTATATTGATTCTTGTGGATCCCACCATACAGTGCCCATTGGGTGGCTTTGCTAAACTCTCCTGATGAAAATATGATACAGGAATCCTCAGCAGAGGCAAAAACAGCCATGGATTAAAAAAACTAGCATCCAGTTGACCATTTTATTTAAGCCTTAATGTAAGCTTTACTTTTTTTCTTTTTATGATGGCATGCACAGTATAGCTGCCTAAGGGCATGGTTATTATAGACTGTATTTTAAAGCTGATTAAAAATAAATTCTCCATGCCTGTCTGAAACTTATTCCACAGAGAATCTTGTTTCATATAGGACAAGCAAAAGGATCTGTTGCTTAGTTAAATAAGTTCACCTTTTGCCTCAGCACACATTTAAAAACCTCCTATCAAATTTCCATTACACTTCATTTATTATCCAATCTTTCTACTTTCATTAGAGAAAGTATTATAATGACTATGACTTTGGAAAGTTTCAGAACTACTGTGTGCATGTATATTTGTATCTATTATTATAATTTATTTATACTCCATATAAAAATTAGGCTATCAAGTCTTACAGAGATATCTGGATACTGTAATAAAGAGACTTGTCTTCCCAATCACTCTGTAGCATGCAAGATTTGGCAAACTATCAGATGGCAGGATGAAGAGGTAAAGCACAGAATCTGCAAATTCTAACTGTGCACATGGGAATAGGTTCTAGGCTTTCCAGCAACTTCTGGAGAAAATGAAACTTGGCAGGGATGAAATTCATCTATTTTCATTTTACACTCTCATCTTGGTTTTGATCACTAAATGACAAAGAAAAATTAAATTCTGCCATATGAATTCTATAAACTTCAATTTAGCTATCAGGTGCCACACCTGCCACAATTTTGCTTTTTGCTGAGTTTTAGATAGCAGGCATAATTATTTGTTTATGTTACCAATGTTGATTTGGGAAGGTTTCTTTATGGTAGTGTTTTCAGTGAATCTGTTCATTTCCAACCACTGCTGTATAAACCTACAACTTGAAATATGGACAGTTATTTACAATTGTATAGGAAATATATTTTATAATGTCAATAAAATGGCAATATTTATAGTCTCTGCTCCTCTAATGAAATGCTCTGAGCCCAGAAACTGGGTGATATGACATTTCAAACAAAGTCACACTATACAAGTTTCAAGTCCATATTCCCCTAAACAAAGGAGGGATGTTTTATATTTCATCTTTCTGTTTTCTCTGTACCTACCAAGCATATATTGTCCTGCAAGGACAAGCACCACCACCACCACCTCCCTACAAAACTACTTTCCCTTGAGCACAAAGGATGTATTTGGGTGGGGTCAGTGACGGGTTGTTTGGTGTATAGCCATTCAGAAAATCCATGTTACTGCAGCTGCTTTGACCGTGAAATGCAGGCTGGAGCAATCCCTCATTAACCACCCTTAAGTGCCATAGTCCCAACAAAGATTTGGTCCTTGGTCTGCAAGATGTTGCTCATACCTTTCCCACACCCACAAAGCCTGAATGCATCTACATGGTAACAAGTCAGTTGCTTTTAACTTAATCTCTCCAGAAGTAACTGTTCATACCCTGAAAAGGAAGACTATGTGCAGGGTAAAATTATGCTGCTATTAGCCAACAGGATAAATGGCAGCAAGCTGTCTCTCCATGAGCTGGTGGAGTTTTTCCAGAAAAATATGAAAAATGTAATTGAGAAATTCATAAGTGAATTTCACTCTTTGTCGAGTATCAGGAGAAAGCTACAGCTAGGTCAAATTGTGTTTGAAAACCCTGATTATGTGGTGATTAATTTTTCTTTGGTTCTACTTCTCTGAATTGTTTATGCCAGAAAGATGGATGGAAATTTAAATAAAAACTGAAACAGAATTCAAAATGCTTTGCTTTGATTCAGTGTCTTGACATCTCAATATTTTAAATTTGAGGGATTTTTCTAACTTAATTTTTTTTTCTTTACTATTTTATTTTTTTAAATTGAATCATAGAATTGTCAGGATTGGAAGGGACCTCAAGGATCATCTAGTTCCAACCCCCCCACACCTCACACTATATCAGGCTGCTCAGAGCCTCATCCAGCCTGGACTTCAAAATCTCCAGGGATGAGGCTTCCACCACCTTCTGGGCAACCTGCTCCAGTGTCTCACCACCCTCATGGCAAAGACCTTCTTTCTAACATCCAGTCTGAATCTACCCATTTCTAGTTTTGCTCCATTCCCCCTAGTCCTATAACTACCTAATACCCTAAAAAGTCCCTCAACAGCTCTGTTGTAGACCCCTCTAAGATACTGGAAGGCCACAATAAGGTCTCCTCAGAGCCTTCTCTTCTCCAGATGGAACAGCTGCAACTCTCTCAGTCTGTCCTCATGGGAGAGGTGCTCCAGCCCTCTAATCATCCTTGTAGCCCGTCTCTGGACACATTCCAGCATGTCCATATCCTTGTTATAGGGACTCAAGAGCTGGACGCAGTACTCCAGGTATTGATATGGTTTTAGGCAGTTCCTGCTTTCTCATTTTAACTCAGTTTTTTGGAACTGTTTCAGGCTTTTTGGAATTGCTGGATAATCAGGAAATCTTCATGTGGTTATACACAGAGTGGAAACACAGTAGATTACTGATTTACCTTTTTTATTTCCTCTTTTCATATTCCCTTCTTTAAAAAATACATCTCTGACCTGTAACTCGAGAATAAGTACACAACACAAAATGCAAGCATAATCTATTAAATATTATTCCAGTAGTAAAACACAAGTAATATAGTAGTCATATGAATGAAACACATTATACCATGCATCATGCTCTACACTTCAGTTTTGTTATTTTGGATTACAAAACCACAAAGTCTTTCCTTTCTCTTTTTTTTTTTTTTTTTTTTCGTTCTTTCATTATTTATTTAGGGGTTGGAGGGAAGATTAACAAATGCATTCTAACTCAGCTTTAATTTATACCATAATTTTTAATGACACTTTTTTGCAGGATTTTATACTTGCCCTTGGATAGGTAAGGATTTTATGGGCTTTACATTAATTATAGTAATTTTGTAAAATTTCTGATTCATGCTCTGATAAATGTTGGTCCGGGACTTAAGAAAAAATGTAATTCTCTCTGAGGAAATAAGTGAAAGGATTCGTAGGGTGAAAGTGAACATCTGCAGAGCGACTTACTGGATATATGATTTTTAAATTAACCCACCTGAGTTATAATGAGAAAGCAGCTGTGGGGGAAATTTGCCACATTGCTTACTGATAAGTGTTGTGCAAAGGGGCCACCAGTCCCTTTTGCACACACACCCCCCTATAGGTGCATCAGTGCAATATAGGAGCAACATGGACCTGATGGAGAGGGTCCAGAGGAGGGCCACGAAAATGATCAGGGGGTTGGAGCACTTCTGCTATGAGGACAGGCTGAGGGAGCTAGGTTGTTCAGCCTGGAGAAGAGGATGCTCCAGGGAGACCTAATAGCAGCCTTCCAATAGCTGAGTGGGGCCTACAGGAAGGATGGGGAGAGACTGTTTACAAGGACCTATGGTGATAGGATGAGGGGCAATGGCTTCAAGCTAGAGAAGGGAAGATTTAGATTGGATATCAGGAAGAAGTTCTTCACTATGAGGGTCTTGGAACACTGGAACAGGTTGCCCAGGGAGGTGGCTGAGGCTCTTTCCCTGGAGATAGTCAAGGTAAGACCCGACAAGGCCTAGGGCAGCCCGGTCTAGTTGTGGATGTCCCTGATTACTGCAGGGAGGTCAGACTGGATGACCTTTGGAGGTCCCTTCCAGCCTGGACCATTCTATGATTCTATAATATACTTCTTCATACACATCCAGAGGTGAGTGCATCACTCAGTACAATATTCATAAATTTGTTAGCTTCTTAGAGAAGAACATTTGGAAAAGTATCACCATACTTTTTCAAATCTTATTTGGCAGTGAAATTAAAACACTGATTTAGCCTAAGGTACTGCTTTCTTCTTTCCTTTTTTTTTTTTCCTCTCTGATTTCTTGGTATTTCTCAAGCATGTATCATATTTTTATTGTAATTTTTTTCAATTTCTTTCCAGGAACAATGGCAAATCTCTGTACTTCAATGACACTCCACCACTTGCTCATGTATATCTCTACTGCCTCGAGAGTTCAGTTGATATGGGCAGCACCAGTGCCCCATTGCCAGGTACATTCTAGCTCACCTTGTGGATCAAACTCTTTCTTGTGTGCCTTTCACAGGATATCCACTTAAGTGTAAAAATGTACAGTGTATTACCTGCATCTCTAAGGAGGCTGAAGCAACATATACCTATTAATAAAACCATCAAGAGTTAAGTAATATCTCCTGCTTTTTTAGAAACTGTCAGATCTAATCAATTAAACTCCAATGCTCTATTTATAGCTCAGGTTTTGTTGGGTTTTGTTTGTTTGTTTGATAGTACAAAGATTTGCGTTCTAATTAGCACTTGCAAAGTAAGTTTTCATTTTAAATTGATCAGTAGTATTTCCCTCTCCTCAGTGTCTATCTTATTACAATGAGATGGCAGCAATGTGTCAGGAAGAGCAGCTCTGTTACCTTCTGATTGAACAAAACTCTCAAGCTTCCTTTGAAATCTTGAGGGCTTGTCACTTGAGGTGTTACCTTTTTAAGCATGAACAAATCTTGTCAGCCTAAGCTGAGAAATCAGCTGTATTTTATCAGCACTTTGGGATCAAACTTCACGTCCCATATTCAGTAGCGGGTGCTGTATGTGAGACAAAACTAGAGGTTACAGTCTGCGTTAGGAACACCATCTCTGGTGGCAGGGTGGATCAGTTTCTTACTGTTTACAGAATAAGTTTTCCAAAAATACTTCCATTTTTGTGGTATTTTAAATTCTTAATATCTTGCAACACTTGCTTGTTCAGGTAGGTATATTATGTTGAATTAATTACAGCTTCTTTGACTTAAAGTGCCTTGAATTTACACATAACTTTCTTTTAAAAGAGGATTAATTGGTATCATAGGTCTTTTGTAATTAATCCTCCTTAGGGCTGAGGTAATGCTGCTTTGTAGCAGGTCTATCAGTTACCCAATTACACACTGATTGCTACATTGACTAGTCTTCCATCTGGACATCTGTAATGCTTTGGGACTCAAAAAGCTGCAGCTCAATCCCATCTGGAGGAGTGTCACAAAAAGCAAACATCTACAATATGTTGAAGGAGTAAATAAAACCAAGACGGTAATTGCTGTACCTACTCCCAGACCCAAGTTGAAGGAAAAATATTCTGTGACATTGACTGAAGATCAGACAGGACCAAGCCTTGGTCAGTGCTCCCAACATCTGCCCATTTTCTTGGGAAACAGAGTACTTTGGTAAGCCTTTGCACCAATGCACACATGCACCATGTTTACCAACACACTTGAAAGTTTCTCACAAATTGCTATAACCCAGCACTCACCCAAGAAAAGGTAACAGGCTCCCAAAATAATAAAAATGGAAAAACCCTGTCCTTCCTACATACATCCTGAAGTCAGACTGGGAGGAGACTTTTAACAGTGATCATAAATTACTTGACCTGGCAGACAAGTGAAAGGTCTTCATGCACAGTCATTTGTGAGTCTGTGTGTAAAAGCCAGGAATGGAAGCTCTATCCCAAGACTGAGCTGTATTCCTGCTATAGTGTAAAGAGGGCATCAGGGCTGAAATGTTGTGTGACATCTGCAAATCAGAATATATAGGTGTGGGCACTGATAGGCTAATGTTTAAACTAGGAACATTTAAGACAGTTAAATACTTTGTGTGTGTGTGTACTGTGTGTGCAGTGTAGGGTGTGAGTGTCATAAAGGACAGCTTATGGCAAAGCAGATGGCTTGTTTTAGCATGCTCTTTTCTAGACAGTTTTTATCCTTAGGATTGTCCTTCTAACCAGGTCTTCCATTTCTGAGACAGCACTCTGTATTAGGGGCCTAGCTGAATTTCCTTAATGACTGTAGGGAATATCCAAACTACCCAGTACCTTCCCCACTTGCTGCTGCTGCCTTCCAAGGTTTTACTTCTTCAGCATTGAAGGCAAAAATGGTATCCCACTGCTTTAAATTTTGGGGAGAAAAGGGGTTTTCACTTGGATATTTTGTTACTTCAAATGGGCATCAAACTGAGTAGTAAGATCATTGCCTTCTACAGAAAGTCATTAGCATTGTCTTTCCTCTCAGAATTGCATACTATCAGGAACTCACAGCTCGCCAAGCAGAGCAGCGATGTTCTACTTTGTGGAACCATTTATGGAGAAATGCCTCCAAGGGAGACAAAAAAAGGAAAAAAATAACAAAATGAAATTAACCACACACTGCTTTTTACTTCATCCTCCACATATCCTTCTGAAATCACAATGCTACTCCTCCAAAGCTACAAAGTCAAATCCATCTGATTGTGTGAGTGCCAATGCAAGACATTATCCGGTTTATATTAAAGACTGCTGCAAGTGAGCAGTGTGTCTTCCAGGCTGCTCTCATGGCAGTTTAGAAATGGAGCAGCAAAACACAGCTGAGTTATGGGAGAAGCATCATGGCTGTTTAACACAGGCCTCCTGCCAGTTCTAGGAGACATCTCATAAAGCACGGTGAGAAAAATCAGAGATGACATACAAAAATTTGCACTGTATTCCTTGCCAAAATTGCCAACTATGAAGTCAAACAAAGAGAATCTGTAAATTAAATGGTTAATATGAGAATTCTTGCAAATCAGCTTTAGGAAGTGGTATGGAAGCCCTTGCTTCTGTTTTACATAGTCTAGCACTGACTTATTTTCCTCATTTTAAAATCCCTGTGTAGGTAAGCCTACATACATGCTAATGAAATATCAAGACGGCTTAAAGTTCAGAAGACTCTATTTTTGTAGGGAGTAGCTTAAACCTGCTTCATTTGGCCTTTTATACTTTACCTCAGAAAGCAAGAAATACTAAACACTTCATCTAGTACATAAATATATATTTTAAAGAAATGCTTAAAACATCTTTTGCTTATAATGCAGATCAGTGTGAGAACTCTGAGAAAAGAATGAGTCACAAGTATTCATAACCACCACATGTCAGTCTAAAAACTGTGTGATAGCTAAGCATGGAGGGGAGAGTTAAGGGATTATATGTGGAAGCAGTAGCTCTAAAATTTGTATTAGTCAAGATTTAAGTCCCACCATTATAATTATTTTTAATGGTGTTTTTATATGCTGTTGAGTAATAGTTTGTCCACATCCCTGCTTTTATTGAAAGAACTGCCTATGCAGCAATTGTGACGGCAATAGCCTCTAACAGAGTTACGGTCACTTAATTAAACAATTTGGAAGTTTACTTTAGGTGACATTTAAAATTGAAATTTCAAGACCATTATTCTACCATGTTCTCTTCTGGTATTGTTCAGTAAAATGCTATATTTAAAGAAATCCATAAAATTACTATTCAAAGACTGTGATAAGAATGGATTAGTTCTGTACCATTTTTAGCTCCCATTACAATTTTTGTTGCAAGACTAAGTCTACAGATTGAATATGAAGTATATTAGGCTTTAAATTCAGTGATAAGTCATTGTTAGGACAGAGAATTTAGTGATAACACAGGCAGAAGATTAATTCACTCTGATGACAGCATTGCAAGTCTACAAGGAGCAGAACACAGAGCAAGATTTATCCATCGTATTGACAAGGACGGTAAGGGGAATGGGAAATGGAACAAAATGACTGCATTTGCATGACAACCTAAGACTATAATTATGTGGTTCCACTCAAATCCTACAGTAATGGACCACAAAGAAAAAGAAAGCATAAACAGGGCACATCATTTAAAACTATATTGTACTCATCAACCTTTCCAGTGTCTGTAGAAAACATAATCAGGGAAGAAAAATTAAATTCAGCCTGCTAAATTACACTGTAAGTGCAGAGGGGGTACAACAGAATTGTTCCAAGAAAGTTATTCATGTGGCTTGCATAAGTCTGAATAAATTCATGCTGCCCTGTGTTCACGAAGAAGAGACTATCAAACTAGATCCTCAGCTTACATAAAGCAGCATAGTTCCCATTATTTCACTGAGCTCAAAATCTTCTCAATATCTTCCCAAAGTCTACAAGGAAACCCTCTTCTTGATAGGAAGCCTTTGAAAATACTGAAGTAAAAGCTAAGTTGAGATATCCAGGGGAAAAATTTGAAGATTGGAGATTGGAAAACAATGTGAAATACAGAATATTGAACCTACACATGCACCTACCACATCCCTGTAATTCCCTGAAACACACTGGAACTTCTTACATGCATCCATTTGAGTGCCCAGATGTTTCTAGGATCATAGCTGTAAGGCTGTAAGGAAGGGATTTGTGAGCTGTTTCTAGCATCATGGCTGTAAGGCTGAAAGGAAGGGATTTGTGAGCTGCAGTCCAGCATATCATAATTTATATGTATCTGTGATGAGTGTCAGGTTTATAACATATGTAGTGGTGTATCATACGGATTCTATAAATCTATAGTTGTCTTAATATTGAGGTAATTAAAACAGTGCAAACTAAGGCTTAGGTACCAAGTAAATATGACGACATTACTGGAAAGTTCTTCACTGCTTTGTCTAAAGGTCAGGATCAGAACTACATTAATTTAGTCATGAACCTTTGCACTTTGTCATCTGAACAATAGAATCTCATTTTAATTTCCCTTCCCTTTAAATGCAGGCATTTCTGTGAAGGAAGTTTCATATGAATATCTGCACGTCTCCTTTCCTGCCACCTTATAAAGAAATCGGTGTCATATAGTATAATCCACACTGACTATGCCACATACATATAACTGCAGCGTATGTTGAAAATATTTTAAATAGCTAATCTGAAAACATTTGAATTAGTAAGTGAAGACTTCAGTGTACCAGTTTAAGTGGTACATAAATAGATTCACTGTGTTTCAGTTCCTTCCTAGAACAAGTCCTATAGCCATGCGTAAGGGAAATTTCCACTAACTTTATCTAGCAGGCAGGAATTTATTCAGGAGCTGCCTGTCATACCTGAGTGTTCACATACTGAACTAGACATGATTGAGGCAAATACATCTCTCTTGCTGCTTTTTGAGCATTGCATTATTACACTAATGTGCAGAACAGACCTTAAAACAATTTAGGCTAATCACTCAAAAGGCAAAATTGTCCTCAGTGAGTTTGTGTGAGAACTCTGACATTGTGTTCATGTGGAGCTTAACACGGAGCATAGATTTGAATTTACTGAAGCAACTGAAGAGGCTCTTGTCCTTAGATATGCACTTAACAGCATTAGTGCTACTTAAAACCACTAAGAAATAAAGGGGGAAATCAAACTGCTCACCAGCTACTTTCACCAGCCTCTTCTTGGCACGGGAAAATTGTATCAGTTTAATGACTCTGCTACAGCAATGTTTCTGCTGCATTGTGTCACAGTATGCAAATTCTGTGCCTCGTTCACAGGCCTTGCTTCTCTGTTTTCCTTTTGTAGCAGCTGTATGGATTAGCACTACAGTGCAATGCATAACAGAAGCAGTAACACACTGAATGGCTTCTTAACTGCTATTACGAAATATCTCATTTTTTATGATCTTGATTTCTGCTGTATCTCATGGTGTTATTTTAGAAATCAGATAATGTTTAAAAAGAAGCTGTACTTCACACAAGCAGTGAAATCTCTGCTGTATGGGTGAGGAAGACTGTTACTTGAAACAGAGAAGGTTGACTTTGTCCCATAAAGTCCAGTTACCTACATGGGGATTTGTCTTGGTATGTGGCTGCAGAGGAGACTAGAGATGGCTTCTGGTCTGTTTACAGGAGCTGCGAATGGCTCAGTTGACCAGTACCATGTAACACCTGCACAACCAAACCTACTGGGAGTCCCTAATCCCCTACCAGATGGGACTGAACCAGAATGCCAGGATGCATGGAACAGTCAATCCATAAGCCAAAACAGTTGGAAATATGGGATTGGTCAGGAGCCAGTGCAGATGGCAACAGAGGGCTGGTCAGAACTGCAAGTTTTTGCTTGGCATTGGGTGGGTGTTGATACAGATGGCAAATGGGATGTGTCAGCAATGCAGTTCTCTCCTTACTTGTCTTGTGTCAGATTGTCTCTGCATGAGAAAGGAAGAGGTCTTCCAAAACATGTGTTTAGCTTCTCTAACTCTTTCCCCTCTTTAAAGATATCCACTCTAACCCTGAAATGTGAGATTTGCCTGGAAACATGCAGGTTGACTTTTGTTTGTATTTGGGAGTAAACTGTGAATTTCCTGCATGTATTTGCACAAGTAAATCTTTAGCATTCAATTGATTGCAAAAAGTGAAAAAGGGCTGGTCATGAGTGCTGTTAAAATGAAATCTGCTTTTAACTTCAAAGGAATATTCATGAATCATTTCCACCACTGTTAGCTCACCACTCATATTTAGTGATATGGGAAATGGGATGAATAACAAAGTGCTGAGATTTGCTGACAATGCAGAATTATTTAGGTTAATATGAACCAAGAACTAAATAAAGGAATTTCAGGAGGAGCTAATAAAACCCGAGTGACTGAATAACAAGATATCAGATGAAGTTCAATGCGGACAAGTACAAGATAACGAGCTCTGGAAGAAATAATTTGAACTACTTGTACTCATGATGGAGCATGAATTAAATCTAACTTCTCTGGATTAGGGTGGATGTACTGTCCAGTGAAGAAGGAAAAAAGGCTGCAGTTCACCCCTGGGGAAGGGTGAATCCAGATCAGAATGATCTCTTCAGTCCTACTGCAGCCATAGGCATAGCTAATGTTAACAAAAGAAATAATGACCTATAGAACTCCATGAAGGAGTCCAAGCTGGGAGAGAGGGGAAAGAAAAGAAAAAAAGAAAAAGTAGATTTATTTATTTGTAATTAATTTCTCATATCAGGGATGGGATTACACCAGTTTTAAAAGCAACTCTGAAAGGAAATGTCAAAATAAACTACTCCAGAGGAAAAGGCAGAGACATATTGAAAATTGCTCTGAAGGATGGAAATTAAACAAGCAGTTTACTTTCAGAATCAGAAGAGCATCAGCATCATACAAAAGAATATGCAACGCTAGAATGAAGAAATGAGTGAGAATTATGCCTATAAATCACTGTCTCAGGCAGAGCCTGAACTTTTCTGCAACTGCTACAAACTCTTTCCTATGTAGTACTGGGGTCCAGAGGAAGTTCTTTCTGGACTCAGTCCTCCTGAACATTGCCAAGTGACTGGGATGCCAGAAAAGCAATCAGATAATAGCAGGGATGTCAGAGGATCTGTCCTTTCTTTTACTTCTGTGCTTCTCTCTGTCAAAGCATTGTCCATTCTTTCATTGAGTGGAATTCACTTGTGCTCTGTGGGCCACTGCTAGCTTTCCTCTGAACTTTACAACCTCCTAGTGAACTATCACACTCCTGAATGAAGGAGATGATATTGCAGAGAAAGAATATTACAGAATAATGGGTTTCTTGATCCAAGTGTCTCAGAGAAACTTCTGCCTAGGAAGGGATAACGCAAAAAGCCAGTGATGACAGAATTGTTTTTAAAGCAGGTGCCCTGTTTTGACTCATAGTATTCTTGGCAGCTCACAGGATGAACTTTTCACACTAAGTCCTAAATGATCATTGAGTATTTTCCACTTCTCAGTATTATTTCATTCCCCACCATAATCCTCAAACACTTTTTCTTCTGCAAGTATTGTCAGATAGGAAATGCACAAATTCATGAGGAGTCACTGGGAGAAAGAAGGAAGGGATGCAGCTGAGATTAGGTGGTGAGGAAGGGAGGAGAGCAGGGAGAGAGGACTCTAGCCATGGCATGACTGTGAGAAAAGGTACAGAGAACAGTCGCAGCAGAGAGCTGACACTTCTAGGAGCTGTTAATCCTGCTAGTTATAACTGTGAGGGACAGAGAGAATGCAAGAGTATCTTCAATTCCAGCATTGTGTATCACAGTCTTCTCCATGCCTATCCATCCCTATGGCCACATCCAGATGGCCACAGCTCCTCCTCTGCTCCATTTTGCCCTTCATCTCTTCAAGATACAACCTCATGGCAGCTGGCAGCTCCTGGGAAGTGTAGGAACAAATCCCAAGATTTTCACTTAGTCATTTGTCAAGAGACAATGAATTTAATACATACCCAAACCTATGTCAGAATTTAACTATTTTTCATCCTGTTAACTAAGGAGAAAAAAAATCAGGATGGCTTTGTGGGATATTAGTCTACTGGAATATTTACTGGTGTGCTGTGTGGATAATACCTGGGTAGGATAGGACAGTGACTGCCACTATTTGAAGCCTACTGTTGTATGACAGAAAAATGAGAAGTGTCAGAACTCTTACCCCTTGTAAGTAAAACAAAGAGATAAGTGTAGCCTCCTGGGAGCTAATCTGGTTATGTGATGGTTACTATATTGACACTGAACTCTAACAGGCCTTCATCTCTAATGGTCTGGTAGAAAATGAGTGTGGGTTAAAAGCAGGTGGTAATTTGGCGTTTCAGTGGTAATTATTGGTGGGGTTCATCCTATTCCTCTTGTAGAGATTTGACTAACATTGCAACTACCACAGCATGACCAGTCCCAGGAGAACAGACAGAGAAACTTAATTATGTTATCCCTTTTAGCTGTGAGGATCTTTACACTTAATTTGTACATCTCTGCTACAGCACTTGTGGAAACAGAGCCAAATTTCAAGGCTGTTAATCTGGCTTTCATAAACATTACATTCACTTGAAATTCCTTTTTTTCATGACTTCATCCAAGATAAAGCAGAGAGCAGAAAGAAACTTAGCTCTGAACATTGAAATACACAATTTCTCTCAGACAGTCATAACTACACAGGTTTAGTAAGATGTGTGTGTACATATGTTGATGTGTGTTTACATGTTTATGTGTGTTTGTGTGTTCATTGCCTTAGAACTGCCTAGAGTTACATCATCCCAAGAGATATATTGAACCCTGTATACTCAGATGGAATATGATATTTGCATGTAAAATGATAAGGATTCATGAGGCACTCAGACAGGAAAGTGAGATGCAGCAGTTATAAAACAGATGCTAGCACTACTTTTGAGCCAAAATCCTCTGAGATAGGCTGCTCAATGATAGGCTAATCTGTGTCAAAAAAAAAAAATAAATGTTTTCCCAGGACTTTTTATCTGAAAATCATTTTAGCCAGTCATGGAAATTCATTCTTTTAATCGGACATTTAAGTACATTTTCCATTGTATCTAGACTTCATTGATTAAGGAAAAAAAAAAAGCCCAACTCTATAATTGCTGTAGTGAGTAGGATAAATGAAACATTTCTGGAGTAGTATAAATATCATCTAAATTGTTGAAGTGACAGGATTTAACTTAAAAATAATAAATTAATTTAATATTTTAAAACCCCAGCAAGCATCAGGGGAAATCTTTATCCAAATGTGACAGTTTTAGGCTGTGCCTTTAAGAAAGATAGCTGCAGAATTCTCTAGCTGAATGTTTAGGCGTAAAAAGGGAAAACAAAGGGAAGATAAATCTAAATTAATTTCATTGGTCTGATGAGAATAGAATAGAATAGAATAGAATAGAATAGAATAGAATAGAATAGAATAGAATAGAATAGAATAGAACAGAACAGAACAGAATAGACCAGACCAGGTTGGAAGATACCTTCAAGATCTCATGTCCAACCTATCATCCAACCCACCTAATCAACTAAACCATGCAACCAAGCACCCCATCAAGTCTTCTCTGAACACCTCCAATGATGGCAACTCTACCACCTCCCTGGGCAGCCCATTCCAATGGGCAATCACTCTCTCTGTGTAGAACTTCTTCCTAACCTCCAGCCTAAACCTCCCCTGCCGCAGCCTGAGACTGTGTCCTCTTGTTCAGGTGCTGGTTGCCTGGGAGAAGAGACCAACCTCCACCTGTCTACAACCTCCCTTAAGGTATTAGTAGAGAGCAATAAGGTCACCCTTGAGTCACCTCTTCTCCAGGCTAAGCAAACCCAGGTCCCTCAGTCTGCAATATATTCCTCACATTTCTTTCTCCAGTGCCATTCTGTCTTTTCCTTTTCTTGGCCAGAGTGCATGACGCTGACTCTCAGCTGGAAAAGATAAGATAAGAGGCTAACTTCTCTAACAACTTCTTTGAACTAATGAATCCCTTAATATCCTATTCTTTCTTTTTTTCCTTTTTTCATCTAATTAGCTTGGACAAGAAAGGGGGGAAGAGAGGGATTTTGGGGGGAACCAGAGGTGAAAACTCCTCGGCAGGGTCTGTCTGTGTTACATTCTTTCCTGTATATTTTTGCATATACTGTAAATACTGTGTATTTTGTATATAATAACTGCATTTCATTCTGCTTGAAAATACAGCTTTTCTTTCGCTTCTCTGACTGAGTTAGTTGTGCTTTATGTGGTGGGAGGATTAAACCTCCACACTACCACTTGTGCATCCTCAGTCTGTTTTACATTTAATTTTCCTTTTGGCGGCAAGCTTGGTGATTCAAGTGAAAAGTTATTTGCCAAAAAAAAGCAAGAGCTGAAAGATAACAAAAATCTTTTTATTATTTGCCTTAAATATTTATCAGCTCAAGTCAGTAACAGATATATATGAGCTTCTGCAATAGAGTAAATGTGTGAGTGTATGCATGCACATGCATGTGGCTGTTCTGCACATAAAATGGATTATATCAGAGCACACTCTTTATGGGTTAGATACCAGAGTCTGAGGGTGATGGATATATCTGGAAATCAAAAGTAAGGAGGCTATTACAAACCCTACCTGGAATGTTCAAGATCTCTTACTCTGATATGTAGTCTCACCATCCTCTCTCAGGATGATCCACAGTGGTCTGAATGTGGAGTTCACAACCTATGGTAGATACATACATAAGATAATCATCTGACAACATCTCCTAAGTGTCTGATATCATGCTCCTAATTTGATAAAGAAATATATTTCCTGATACACATTTCCTGATAAGCATTTATTTTTCTTTACTGTAGTATAAAACTGTAAGTGAGACTCTGGTATATACCCAGCTAGCAGTCCAGATTTGAACACATCAAAATAATAAATGTCTATAATACAGTATATCATGCTTATGCTCAGTTAAAAGAAACATGCCTCAGACTAGCTCTGTTCAGGTTTTGCTCCTTTGTTGGTACAATAGACAGTTTCTGGAATGAAAGCTCTTGCTCTTTGTTTGTCTATATTCATCTTTTAAAAGCTACCTCAGACTTGCCAGAAGTGTGTATTAGTTTCATAGCATTGTATGCACAATCAGCATTGCAGTTATCTTCAAAACCACTGTGAATGCACACATTTCTTCATGATGCAAAGCTTAGAAAATATCCAGAGTATAAGAGTAGGCTGATGTCTTTCTATTGGGTCACTAGCAAAACCCAAAACAAAACAAAACAAAACAAAAAAAGAAAGGCAACTTGAGAATTCTGCAGTTATACACAAGATATTCCAACCACAGTGATCGGTGGTTTGAAATCAAGCATGTGTTGTATGAAAGGAGAGAAGGTTAGCACTCCCCTGGACAAGGATGGAAGAGGCGCTTGTGGCCCCGACAACATGCATACGGCTAAGGCACTGCCACCTATTTCATGGCATGTAAACATGTTAAAAAACTATAGGGCAATGAAGATGGTGAAGGACAATGAAGATGGTGAAGGTCCTGGAGAATAAATCTTATGAAGAGCAACTGAAGGAGCTGGGGCTGTTGAGTTTAGAAAAGAGGAGGTTGAGGGGAGACCTCATTGTTCTCTAAAACGACCTGAAAGGAGCTTGTAGAAAGGCTGGTGCTGATCTCTTCTCCCAGCTAATCAGTGATAGAACATGAGGGAATGGCCTCAAGCTGCAACTGGGTAGGTTTAGACTGGACATTAGGAAACAAATTTTCACAGAAAGAGTGGTCAGGCATTGGAATGTGCTGCCCAGGGAGGTGGTTGAGTCACCAACCCTGGATGTGTTTAAAGGTCATTTGGATGTGGTGCCTGGGGATATGGTTTAGGGGTGAGCTTTGTAGAGTAGGGTTATCACTTGGGCTTGGTGATCCTGAGGGTCTTTGCCAATCTGAATGTTTCTATGTTTCTGTGATGTTAGGCTGTGCGTATATTCATTTACTTATGCCCTCCTAATTTGGTCTTGCAAAGATAAATGAGCCCATTCATAAAATAAACAACACATTTAAGTATAGAATTGCAGCTTTGCTTCCCATGTGTAAAGTGGAAAGCCTGTTTTTGGAGTGTTTCCACAAACCATTTATTTTTAATGCTTATTTATTTTGAGGCAAGCAAGGATGGACATTCCACTTTCTTCTACCCATTTTATTTAGTTTAGAGTCTTCCAGGAATATACATGTTTGTACATGTCCCTCCTCCCTGCCTATAAAGAGAGGCACCCATCAATACTTTAGCTTTATGACACATCAATATTTTTTTTTCTTGACATATTTTGAAAATTTTGACAGCACAAATTTGAAAGCATCTGCTTTTGTATGTGTTCACCTGCTCATCTCCAGTTGTTTAACTCTTTATCCCTATATGCCAATAGATATTATCAGTAAATCCTCCTGGTTTAACCTTCAAAATGTCTCAGAAATCTCCCCTTTCCTCTTCATCCTCCCCATAAAATGTTTGTCAAGTTCATCCTTCTCCACATCCACGCCTACTGCGACCTTGCTGTCTTCAGCCTTTAAATGACGCTCATATGAGCCAGTTTTTAAAGTAGTCTAATGCAAAAGTAATCCACTGCTCCCAGTATTGAGATCTCATTAAGATATTCCTAAATCCCTCTTCTTCACTGTCTCCATATTGCCTTCTAAATCTGATCGAAGCTCCTTTTATCACCCAGAGTTCCTCTTGACCTAACCTTTCTTCTTCTGTCCTTGCTCTGTTATTCCACATCTTTTTTTTCTTTGTGTGCTCTCTCCTTAGGTGTTGTCCACTATACATGTGAGTGGAGTAAGTTGTTCAGCAATACTATTCCAGATGGAAAGCATCCTGATGTGATTGGCATAGTCCCCTTGACAAGTCTGAACCACTAACTACTAAAAAGCAAGTTATCATTTGATTTTCTAGCAAGAAGGAAAGAAGGCATTTATTTGCTTTTAGTGAGGTTGTGATATTTCTCTGAGTCATCCATGATTTCTCCCGTATCCTCAGGCCTTGAATCAGGAAAGGAATTTAAATTTTTACTATAAATTTGCTATCACTATGATTCATGAAATTGCTCTCTGACCAGTCTACATAAGCACTCCTTACAGAAAGCTAATATCTATATGAAATTGAAATGTACACTTCTGACTTCTCAAAAAAATGTTTCCAGCTCTTAAGACCTGAATTTTAGGTTGTAACTTCTTGGCCCCTCCACTTGCTTACTATGAAACAACTCCTAGCTTGGTTTCAGAGAGTAAAAAGACAGAGGGCAAAAATATGTCAGTCCTGTATCACAGGCTTTCCAAACACAGCCTTTCTTAGTCCACTGAAACTTAGCAGTGGGATCTGTTAGCTCAGACAAACCAACCTTACGATACAACACACGTCAGCATGAAGGACAGGGCATGCGAAGCAAAGCCCCCCTCATTTTCCCTCATCTTTCTGTTCTTCTATGTCTGCATGCCTTAGACTATAGGAAAACTTAAGAAAACAAACTAACTCCTAGTCCTTTCCTCTTTTTCCCTTTAAGTCCTCACCCCCTGACAAAATCAAACAGGAGGAAAATGGTCTTCCTACACCTGAACCCTTTGTTCGTTATTTTGCAGTTCATCAAAAATTAACATCCTGTTACTGGAGCTTCCTCTCTCTTTGCCAAGGTGCTACAGAAGTAATTTGTACCAAGCAGACACCTACGTGCTATTTCTACATGCCTCACACCTCCCTGACCTGAATAGAGTTTAACCCATTGAACTCCAGCCAGCAGTGATCATGAAGCTGAAATATAGTGGTGCGTAATGTCCTTAACAAGTTTAGCAAAAATGCTGGACATCCAGAGATATTTCCTAAGACCAGGCAGATGCTTTCCCATTGGTTTGCTACTGAAATCCCAACCTCAAAACTTGCTAGTCAGACATGACCTATTTTGTCACAATGACTTTTCACAGCCTCATGTCTGTTTTATTTATTTTTAAAAAGATTCTCCAGTTCTCCAGCAGCATGCCTGTTTGTACACACACTTCTGCATCCATCTATAGAGACAGGCTTAAATTAATGCTTCAGTTTTACAGCGCTTCAATATGTGAGTCGTCATCTCCAGGAAGATGGGTGATAACAGTATGTATGCACATCATCTGTAACAAGATTAGAGAAAATATTGCCATTTCTGTGCATAATATAAGTACATGCTGAAGTTTCTCTCTTTTGTTAGGATGCTGTAATAAGGATGGAAGTGCTCTTGTGTTTAACACAAAAGCATGCCAAACGTTCTCCAAAATTGGCTATACTGAATGTGTCCTATGACACAGCACCCTGTTTCAGTCCCACAAACTTACAGAAACTTAGTCTCCTTCAGCTCCTGAGATTCCCAGCCATACAATCGCCTTCCTGCCTCCTTCCTCTCTGCCTATATGTCTTTGTTTTCCTCACAAAGCATAGTTCAGTGGATTTCCTGTGCCTCATCACAAGCCGTTACCCTTAAAGAAAGATTGCTTAGCTGCACTAAGGGTCTTTCTCAAAACCGAAGAAAGCAGTAGGAAGAATTGAAGTCAGCCAAGATATATGCTCAGTTCACCAGGAAAAGGTGGAAGGAAGCATGTAGACTGTTACCTCTGAGCTCGTAAATTCTGAGCTAGTTACTAATCTCCTCCACCTCTTCCTCATCCTCCCCGATCTGCTTCACCATTTTTCTGCTGCTCCTTTGTTCCTTCAGCCAGCAGGCTGCTGCTCACTCCTTCCATCTTCATCCTCCCTGTTTCTCCAGGCACTCTCCCAGGCAGCTCCTTTAACCCATGCTCTTCTAACCCACTCATCCTTGAATCTTCTCTGATATTCCCTGCAAGACCCAAGATCCTACTTTTACTTTCTTGTTTATTCTGTGATTCCCTTCTCTTTCATTCCCTAGTTGCCAGAAGACCAGGTTCTCAGCCCCTCCTGATCCTTCCTGTCCTGCCTGTGAGTCTTGGAAGCTTTTGGAACCGTAAAACTCTGGACAGACGACAGTGTCAGGACTGTGCCAGGACTGCCTGCACCAGGATTTCACTTTTCTGATAAGCATGTGTGCTCATTCTGCACATGGTTGTACATTTTAAGTCAGGGAGTTTTTTCTGTGACACAGGGATCCTGCACCAGGCACCGCACTGCAACAGCATCACCAATGAAACTGCTTCCATTCCTAGGTAGGTGAAATCTCTTTCCCTGAGGAGTGAATGGCAGGTAGGAAGGCAGGGGGTTCCAGCAAGAAGGAATAAGCAGGTTGGAAATGGTACAAAGCTGTTGGGTACTCAGGACTCAAAGTCCTCATAGATTTGATCAGTGCTGCTGCGGGGTTTGATAACCACATGGTTAGGATCATCCCAAACCAGAATCTCTCTAATGCCCATCTTTATCTCACTGGGACCTTTGTTCTATAAAAAAGAGGCATTGTGGGTTTGAATTTTCGTGTGGTTTTTTTTTCTCTCTGTCTGCTTGGGAATTTCTTTTATTTCAGAAGTCATGAACAGTAAAATGACAACAGAATCCCACAGGTTTCTGTTTTCATGTCTGGAAGACAGATCTCAACAAGAGCGGTAAAAGATGAAACTTGGTGATACTTAAATTTATATGGATAATATATAAATGTTAAGAAGTATGTGTCATTTTTAGCTCGTTCTTTTGGTTTTGTTTGGGGTTTTTTTCATGAAATTTTAGTTTGTCCAAGAAAACAACACCTCAGTAAGATTTCCTGAAGGAATGAAGCACGTAATTGTAACAGTAGGGTAGCAAATACCCAGAATAGTCTTTTGGTAGGGAAAAGCAGAACTGCAGGGGAAGACAGCACCCTAAAGGGTCTCTGTGTTTTGCAACTTTAGTCATGTCCTGCCAGCAATTTCTTTACTTAAGTAAAAAACTTATTTTCCTTTCTGATTTAACTGCCTGACTTCTAACCTATTACAGGGTGTGTATAACTGTCATGTTGGGTGCTAGTTTTCTCAAAGGAAGAGTTTCCCTGGAGTCTTTGTGTCGAAAACCATATGCATTCATACAATGGGAAAGTAGCTCTACCATTTACAAATCAGCTACCAGATTTTTAAAAAAATAGAAGACAATACTTTCATAATGTGAAAATGGTATTTAAAGAAATTGAAGAATTGTTCAAGTTTTTAAACCTTAACGTTATGATGCTGTAAATACTGTAACACATAATATTAATCTCTTAAACCATACATATGTGTTAACTACACAATTATGGAAGTGCTTGTAAAAATAAAAACTCTGCTCAGGGAAACTCTCTTTGGTATTTTTCATTTGATATGTGTAGGGCAGTTTGGATTACACTCAATACATAATTCAGAGTGCAAATAAATGGCCGTCTTTTACTGGAAAGTGCTAGAGAGCTCTGAAAGCCTTTCAAATATTTTCCCCAGACCACTGAGTAATTTCCACATTGTTTACCAAATTTATTCTGGTTGAGCATGTACAAAAGTTCTTAATCTATGATATCTGCTGCTTTACCAAAGAAGTTAGTGAGCCTTGCCTCATCCTGCAATATCTGTGATGATGGTAAATTTACTGGAATGCACCAACATACCATTTGCCCACATCTGATTTTATTGCTCAGAATAAAGTTTTTGGATAAAGAAACAGTTCTGGTTTTCCTTTGTTCCAGTTCTGTTTGCCAGTCTGCTGGACTATGGCTGCACTACTGTAAGCTGCAACATGGTATGCCACAAGGATGCCAGATGCGAAGTTCGGGATGGGATAACAGGCTGCTATTGCACCCAAGGATATACAGGAAATGGCGTAGAATCCTGTTATGGTAAACAGATTTTACCTATATACATTTCTGTTATGTGCTTGCTTGAAGATCTTACTCAAGAGCCTATCATCTGAAGGATTAAACTTTGTGTCACACTGCCTTATGCTAACATGTTCTCAAAGCCAAAAGTTTTAGCAGTTGCTGAGAAATGCTACAGCTTATTCTCAGTCCATTATTTTAATATAGCCTACTGTGCCTACTTCTCTGATTTAGCTGCAGCAATTTCCCTCGTGACTCAGGACTTCTGATGTTCAGAGTTGCATGGCTGCTATTTTACAGCTCTCACATCTCATGCACACACAAAATGCTTGGCTGCTCTTCCCAGGAGCTGATTGTGATCACAAAATACAGTCCCTAGGCTATTCTGGAAGACTCAGGCAGTGTGTGTGTCAGAAAGACGTGCCTGTGTGTGAGGCTGCCTATGTTTGGCCTGTATCTGGAGCAAAGCCACAGTAGTTGCTCTGTCATGCAGTGACCCTTCTGCAGAAGAGAAGGAGAATCCGGAAAATGAGAGAAGTCCCATAGGCTGAAGTGAAAATGGATTTAATGAAACAGGCAAAATAACACTAATAGCAATATAAAGTATGCAAAGTTGTACTCAACCCAGTGAATGTACAGTGGTCACAAAAAAAAAAAATTAGTCAAAATTAGTCACATCATCAGAATTTCCCCTTTAGAATGAACATGATGTTTATGTCCTGGGAGAATCTTGTGAGCCAGCTAAGATCAGTTGCCCTTTCTGACTTGAAACTGCTACCAGCCTGCTGACCATGTCTGGCCTCTGATTCTGTTCTAGTGAAAATAGGACAGAAGTCAGTGGTAATTTTTCCACTACAGCTGCTTGCAAGGGAAATATACCAGAAACCCTGTGGAGAAGTCTGCCTCTGGATACCTCTATCTTGCATCCAAAGAATACTTCCTTTACCTTAATGTTTGAGTTCTTATGAATAGTTCCAGTACTTCTTTCCACTGTTAGATATAGCTATGTCCAGCTGCGGGCAGGCTGAAATTCAGATGAATCTTGCTAGCTATGAATATTCACTCTCTGTTGAATCACATTTTGTGTTTCATGATCTCTGGGAAATTTAGCAGTTACAGAAGCAGTTTTGTTTGGTATATGCACAGATAAGCAGCTCATCTTCAGCTGGGATTTTTATAGCTCATTTGTTGTTGTATACTTTGAAGTGTGCTTGTTTTAGGAAAATCTGGAATGTGAAAACCCTTATCCTGAGAAAGCTGCCTACCCTTTCATAAACTGGAAATGCTTGTAGAGAAATATAACTGGCTAAAATAATAAATGGTAAGGAATCACAAAAATCACAAAATAACTTTGGAAGAGACTTCTGGAGGTCATCTGGTCCAGCTCTGCACTTGGAGCAGGTCCAGTTTAGAAAAGGTTGCTCAGTGCCTTGTCCACCTGAGTTTTGAGTATCTCCAAGGATAAAGGTTGCACACCTCTCTGGTCCCTGTTCCAGGGCCTGAGTATCATAATTTTTAAATTTTTTCCTGATTCCTAATCACATTTCCTTTTGTTACAGCTTGTAACTTTTGCCACTCATGCACTTACTGATGTACGTTTGTAATAATAGTTTTGCTTTATCTCTTCTATAAAACTCTGTGATCCTCCATTACATAGCTGTGATTTCCCCTTTACCTTCTATTCCTAAGTCTGTATTCATTAAGAATATTTCTTGAAGGTAATGCAAACCTTGCCCCTAAGAAGAAGTCAGTCATTATTTGTCTATCAAGCTGATGAGAAGAAAAAAGAAGAAATGGCCTTCACCAGACTAGTACTGTATTTGTAGTTTTAATACCATGTGCAAGCTGGTTTATTTGAAAGTTAAGTGCACACTAAGTCTGTAGTCAAGGGCCTATGCTTGTGAATAATGCAAAGAGGAAGAAAACCAAGTCAATTTTTAACAGTACTACCTGGAACAAATCAAACCATCATTAACTTACCTACCATGATCTGGTATCCACTATACATTTTCTGCACTCTTATATAAAGTTGGGTTTGTGAATCATCAGATTTACACTAAAGATATCTTTGGTTCTTTGCTGACATTACTGACATTCTTAAATACATACATTGTATAAACACCCCCATTATTGTGTTATTTAATCCATTTGTATGAGGATGGATTTATCTTACCTTCCATGTTCTTTTTTCTCATGCAGTACCTTTTTCTTACCTTGTCTTTTGCCTATATTTTCATAGGGATATCTAGATTCAAAATTCATCAAAATATTTATTGATCATTTAAGGGAAATTCAGTCCAGTGAAATATACAGTCACATATCTCGTGAATCAGTCATTTCTTAAGAATCATACTAAGCATTTGGAAATTCAATCTTCAAAATAACATTTCCTGTGTCAGTACAGGGAAACCAGCTGCTGGAATTATTTGTGGTGCTTTGCAGTTGTGGCAACAGTTTGAGGCAAGCCTCATGTCAGGAGACCCATGTTGTTTTTTTCTAGTAAAACACCTCCACAACCACCAAAGGCACTTACCTTCCAGCTAAGCAATACAGCTTCTACCAGAACTATGTGGCTGTTGCTGCCAAAAAAGAGATGAAGTTTCTCTAGAGCAGCACATGGTCCATTATTACTATTGTGCAATAACCCTTTAAAATAGCATAAACAAGTTTTAATTGGGTAGTCTCTAAAAATTATTAGATTTGTAAGACAAACTCTATCACAAAAAAAGTTAGAAAAATGTCAAAGCCTCACTTGTTCAATGGTGTCTAATGATGCTTTGTGTGACAAAAGCAGCAGGCGTATCTGTTGTTCTAGAGATAGCTGCATAGTTTTCTTCTCTTAATAATATTAGGCTTTTACAATGATAGTCCAGTCACCTTCAAAGGAAATCACCATTTATGCGTCAACACAGGCATTTTCTGAAGAGTGCATATGGTATGCTGTGTGCACATATTTGCCCTTTTAGTTGTCTAGGTAGATTGTGAGAGTTGCAATTATTGTCAACAACAGTAGTAATTTCACGTAGTGTAGAAATAACTTCTCCATTGTGTTTATCCTGCTGGATAATTAAACCAGAGCAGTGATCATTTTGAGGATTTATTCTGGAGCGAGCAATTCCGATTCTTTCTCCTTGTAAAAATGTTGAACAAAAAATACTACTTTTCAGGTTAGTCCTCCTAAGCTTGTATAGCTGGAAAACTGTCCCATTTATTTATAGCTAGGTTCTCACTGTTTTAAAATAGTTTACATTTGTTTCTTTACTTTTTCTTGCTTGCAACACCTCTTAAATACTGGTAAAAGTTATTTCTCTGCTAGCTCTGTCTTTTCAATGTGATACACTTAGACATTTTCCCTTGAGTTTACTGTGCTGCAAGAGGCAATAATGCCCTGTTACATTTAATTTCTAGCACCATTATTGATGAATCGTGAATCACTTATGTCAGCATACTTTAGGAATGGGGTTTGTTAGTTTTAACTTTGCTCCCTTTGCCAGCTGGCTAAGTGACTACAGAGAGCTCAGGATTATTGGATTTGCTGTGTATAGATAAAGACATATAGATATGAATTTAATTTCCTGGTGTCAAAGTCATGGCTTTTAAAATAATTATCCTCTTACAATCTTTCCCACAAGATTTCAAGCACTTTAAATTAGGTCATATTTTGGACTTTCCGAAAGCACAGTTTGGCCAGTCAGACAAATAACTAATCTTCTTCACAATCTCATTGTCTTCAGTAAGAATTTGTGCTGGAATGCACAGTCAGGAGAACAACTGATTGCAGGATCTGGCCTCTTATATATATTGGAATTATAACTTACATAGCAATAAATTCCTTCTGCACAGTATCTTTCAGAAAGCCATAAATGAGTCACCTTGTCAGGTTTTACACCTCTGAGGTATAAAATACTATCCAATTCTTCTTACTTCTTCTTTTGTATTTATATTCCTCGCTTTATGTAGTATAAAATGAAAAAGGATAACCTCTGAAAATATAACTACTCGCCTTTTAGGACTCTGTACTCAGGCAGATGCGTACTCTGAATATAATGCATGAAGCTTTAGCTTAACATTATCATACACTTAATTGAAATAACACAGCTAGAGCTCTTGGCATAAAAATAAAAGTATACCCAGATAAGACTGATTTATAGACAAGTTAACTTCCTGTCATGCAAAACTGCAATGGAGGTTTGAGAGCTAAATAGTGCATGTTTGCCACTTTTATAAATCCATTTCTTTATATGAAAAGATTGGGTCATATAAATTAGATGTTGCTCATTATCCCATCTTTCTTCCCAAAAGAAAATTAAAGGAAACAAACAAAATTTGAGATCCTTTAGAGAAGATTGGGGTAGAAGCAGAATTTCATAGAAGCCAACATTTTATTTTTAAAAACAAAGGGAAAAATGAGTTGGCATCCCTGATGCTTTCCTAAGCAGCTCTGCTGTTTCAATACTGGCTGCTTCTTGATTGCTGACTGCCAATTTGCTGCTTTGCTGGCACACTGCAGGAAATTAAAGTAAACAGTGTGATCACAGTGTTTACTTTAACTTTGTAAAATAAGGAAGGAAAATGAAGTAGTGCTGTTTGTTCCAAGAGGGTAAGCAGGCAAGAAGGAAAAGTCTGAACACAATATCCCTCCCAGATATCCCCACACAATATTCCCTTGCAAATGTCACTTGCAAATTATACCGCAAAATTAATCAGTCTTACTTGTAAAATAGTTACAGCTCTTCCAGAAATACTAAGCAGTGACTTAAGGCTATCAGGCAAACTTTGTACAGAAGCAAGGCACTAACTCTTTCTGAAGAGCAGTGTAGGATTTATCATTTTCCAGAGGCAAAAAAACCACATCAGTGCAAAGTGGTATTTTATATCAAAATACACAATCCCTGTTAGAACACAGGGCAATTTGTGTAAACTCAGCTGAATCAAATTGAAAGCCTATTCAGTGTCTGAACACAAACATATTTTCTTGCTTTACTGAGGGTCATACAACCAACTCTCTGGCTTTTACCAGCTGTAAAAAGGAGCTTTTCTGCTCTAAGGTGATGTCATTGTGCCCCACCATCAATTTCTACTGCAGTCACTGAATTTATTTGGAACCACTGGTGTTACCATTGCCATTCTGCAGCACCTGATCAGTGCATAATGCATAGGAATTTTTACCTTTCAGATTAACATTACTCTGTGAAAACCACTGTGTATAATCCTAACATTCTGTCCAGAAGTGTCCTTCAATAGAAAATTGTCTAATCTAAGTGCTGTTTCACCAAAGGAGTTTTGGGTTTTGTGGGGTTTTTTGTTACCACCAGCAGGCATACATGACTGTCTGTCATTTCTGTGTTTACCAAGTACTCTGAAATCACTGATATGGAAGATCAAACCCACACACTTCCTAAATTCATTTCACCGCTATCAGTTACCACAAGCTACAAAAAAGGCAAATTGCAGCTGCTCTAGCATAACACAGCAGGACAAAGATATGTCTTACCCAAACACAAATCGCAGGGCTCAGCACCGTGGGTGACAGCTTGGAACACTTGGAATATGCTACATAGGCGGCCAAAGCAGACCACCTATTCCTAGCCCTTTTTATGTGCTCCTTTTAGCCTCTGGGCTCTTACCCCATTCTTCTTTACCCTCTTCCCTTTCCCTCCCCTCATCCTGTGTTTACAGCCTCTGTTACTTCACCTCCATATTCTGCTGGATCTTTTGCATCATTTCAGGGTGAAGCATGGTAAAACCAGAGTTCAGGCTGTGTGAAATGGCAGAAGTCATCTTCAGATTCAGAATTCCTGCTCAAGTTTCAGGTGTCTAGATTTTTGGTAATCCCTAGAAGCGCTAGGAGGCACCATCCTGTTTGTTGCATATGTAGGCATTATCTTTAACCAAGTCTATGCTTTCAGGCTTTCCTCTCTAGGGGAAAAAAATTTCTTTCCTTTCATGTCTACACCACTTGTAATGTAGCTGAATGTTTTTCACCTTTGCTTGAAGGACACAGATTTACTGCTGCACTGGGCAAACATAGAATCATTAAGGGTGGAAAAGACCTTTAAGATCATTGAGTCCAACTGTAACCCAACTACCATGACCATTAAACTATGTCCTGGAGCACCACATCTACATGCTTCTTCAGTACTTCCAGGGATGGTGACTCCACCACCTCCCCGGGCAGTCTGCTGCAATCTCTCACCACTCCCTTAGTAAGGAAGATTTTCCTAATGTCCAATCTAGACTTCCCCTGGCACAACTTAAACCTATTTCCTCTCATCCTGTTGCTAGTTACTTGGGAGAAGAGATCAACACCAGCCTCACTACAACCTCCTTTTAGGTAGTTGTAGAGAGCAGTAAGATCTCCCCTTAGCCTTCTTTTATCCAGTCTAAACCATTCCAGCTCCCTCAGCTGCTCTTCATATGATGTGCCCTCCAAAGCCCTCACCAGCCTTGTTGCTCTTCTCTGGACACACTCCAGGACCTCAATGTCTTTCCTATACTGTGGTGCCTAGAACTGAACACAGTACTCAAGCTGTGGCCACACCAGGGCCAAGTACAGGGGCACAATCACTTGCCTAGTCCTGCTGGACGCACAGTTTTTGATACAGGCCTGTTGGCCCTCTTGGCCACCTGGGCACACTGCTAGCTCATGTTCAACCTCCCGTCCACCAGTACCCCCAGATCCTTTTCCACTGGGCTGATTTCCAGCCACTCTTCCCCAAGCTTTTAGCATTGCTTGGAGTTGTTGTGACCAAAGTGCATGTCCCTGCACTTGGTCTTGTTACACCTCATTTCGTCAACCTCAGCCCATCCATTTAACCTGTCCGGGTCTCTGAAATGCCTTCCTACCCTTGAGCAGATCAACATTCCCACTCAATTTAGTGTCACCTGCAAACTTGCTGATGGTGCACTTGATCTTCTCATCCAAATCATTAATAAGGACATTAAACAGAGCTAGCCCAAATACCAAGCTTTTGGGGACACTGCTTGTGACTGGCCACCAGCTGACTTTAACTCAATTTGTCACAAATCTTTAGGCCTGTCTTTCCATCCAGTTTTTAATCCAGGAAAGAGTCCACCTGTCTATGCCATGGGCCACAAGTTTTTGAGGAGAATGCTGTAGAAGACAGTGTCATAAGCTTTACTAAAGTCCAGGTAGGCATCTACAGCCTTTCTCTCATGCACTAGGAGGGTCACCTGGTCATAGGAGATGAGGCTGATCAAGCAGGACCTGCCTTTCATGATCCTGTGGTGGGTGGGCCTTATCCCACCTGCACTTTCCATGTTAGTGCACCCAAGATGAACCTCTCCGTAACCTTCCCCAGTACCAAGGTCAGGCTGTGAGGCTTGTAGTTCCCTGGACCCTCCTTTCAGCCTTTTTTGTACATGGTGTCACACTGGCAAGCCTCCAATCATCTGGTGCCTCCACAGTTAACCAAGACTGCTGATAGATGACGGACAGTGTCTTGGCAAGCTCCTCTACCAGCTCCCTCAACACTCTTTGGTGAATCCCATCTGGCCCCATAGACTTGTGAGTGTCCAGGTGGCATAATAAGTGGTTGTCTGCTTCCTTCTGGATTATGGGGAGTTGATGCTACTCTCCATCCCTATCAGGAGACTGAATACCCTGAGAATAAGGGGTCTGTTAAAGACTCAGGCAAAGAAGGCATTAAGTTCCTTAACCTTTTCCTCATCCCTGATAGCAATGTTCCCCCCCTGCATCCAATAAAGGGTAGATACTTTCCTTGGCTTTGTATTTGTTGTTAATGTATTTGTTGTCCAGCTGAGGTATCCTGAACCCACATTCTGAGTTAAACCTATAGGCAGATGATGAAATTGAAAAGCCTGGACAAATTGGCCAGGAGGATTTGGTCTTCTAGTTCATGACAATCCACCCGCCTGGGAAAGTGTGGGTATTAATGTACAGGTTAATATTTCAGGGTCTTTGGCCATTTGGGGACCTACAATTTTATGGATAGCTTTTGCTTTTTCATGAGCAAGATGTTACAGTTTTCTGTGAATTGGGAAGGATTTGATGTTTATATCCATAGACTGCTGGAGACAACCATTGTGTGGTTGCCTACCAGTAACAAAGGACTGATATGTTTGTGTTCCTGTAAACAGCCATAACCTTGGCTAATGCTGCAAGTCAAAACAGGTTTTGTAGATTTTTGCTTTTAGTAACTGAAATTGCCTCTTGTAACTAGCCACTATCAAAGGTGGTTTAGTTGCTGCTTTTAAGACTAGATCAGGAATTTGAAGGAGAGTGTGTTACAACTGTGCCTGATGATGCATGAGAACATTAGTCAGAGGGAAAGCAGTGCAGGATGTTTGAATTAAAAATATAATCCTGCTGAATAAGACACAGTGGAGGCTGTCTTATTCCAGTTGTCATACCTATGTTAATAGCTGAGTCATAAAATTTTGTTTCACAGGCTTTTATGCATTCTTGCTGCCAATTCCAGTTTTCTTATTCATAAGAAAAATATGCCTCCCAGTTTGTCATTTGAGTGAGATGGAGAGAAATCTTCAGAGGGTTCGCTCTCCTTCCTGCTGTCAGTAAACAGTTCACCTGGGCCAGAGATACAGTCCACTATAACTATTTGTAAGACTGGCCTTGATTTAAATAAGCCTTGAACCAAGCACAAGATAGATTCATTGCATTCACAGATTTGGGGAGAAGGCAACTCTATCTTTTTTTGGTTGCTTTATTTTGCTTTGTTTATATTTTCTTGAACTGGTGCTTCAAGCATAACTAAAATAGAATAATGCATTGAGTGGACCAGGCAAAAAAAGTTCTTGTTACATCTTTAATTGTATCCAGTCTTTTTCTTAAATTAGTCCTATTTGCATCTTAAAAAAGAGTTTTAAAAATGTGTAATGATGTGGTAGAGAACAGTTATTTGTCTCTCTCAATAATGTACTCAAACTTTCAAGCTGATCAGTTACATATGGATGGTTTCTTATTTGTTTAACTCAAAATGTGTTTTAAGTCTTACCAAATAATTCTCATTTTCTTTCTTGAGAAAATATTTCTTTTTTTTTTTTTCATCCTGTTTTGTGGTACTGCAAATCAAACAACATGTTGCATATTTAGAGGATGTGGGAAAATTCATCTGAGGAGCTTTAGACTTATTGTTTCTGTCTGCTTACTTTGTGTCTAGCAGAGATAGAATTTACTTCCTGTGTCTCTAGCATCTGGAGCAGTCACAAAAGGCCTAATGATAAGAATACATTCTTCTTACTGGCTAGTCTGAAGTCAAAGGATGGTTGATATTTCCAGAACATGTGTACTTATACATGTATGTTACACACACAAATTTGTGTACACAGGGATATACACATAAGTAGACATGTTTGAAAAGCAACCTTTTCTATGAATAATATAAAGCAATCCCAAAATGATCAGTTTTTCTCATTCTGTGATTGTATGGTTGCAATTAGCTTCTGTTAAGGGAAAAACAGGATTTACTGGGAAGAAATTGCTTCTATAAATTCTGCTTCTTTGAGATATTTATTGTACCTAGGTTTGCACACAGTCTAGGTTTGCACGCAGTAGAGACCCCTATATCTATCAGATTCTGCAGTTGCCTTTGGGGCCATGAAGTTAGTGTTATCCACGTAACAAGGAAAGCATCATAAGGATTTACACACATAAGAGACAGTGATATCATTTCTGCACAGCAGAGTATGCCATCAATCTTTGCTTCTGTTCAATAGGTCATACAGTTCAATAGTGGGAAAGTGTTGTCTTTTAGTATTGTTTTTGCTTTTTTTTGTCCTTTTGGTGTTATTGTTGTTGTTTCTTTATTTTCCTCTTCCAGAATAAACTGGCCAGGAGTGGTGAAGTTGTCTGTAACCTCATTTGAAATGTGTAATTTATCTAGGACGATATGCTGGTGCACAATTTTTCTGTCTGTGACTGTGAAAAATTGCCAACTGAGCTGTCGGCAGACAGAATATCAAACCCCTCTCAGCCCTGTGTGTTTAAGAAGGTAATTGACACTTGGAGCCTCTATGTGCCAAAGAAATAGATAATGATGTTCTCCAAAAAGATTAGAATCTAACCAAACATTGTGCTCTAAATATAGAGCACAAAGCCAGGTGATGTTTGTGAAAATGCTGCTTGGCTACAGGAGGAGGAGGGGGCTGAAGGACTGCAATTTTGCACTGTATATTTTTTTAGGTACACAGATTTAATTTAGAGATTATGGCTTGAAAATGAAATTTGCAGTAGGTGTGTTTTTCGGTGATAAGAAATTGATTTTGTGACCTTAGTACACACTACTTGAAATATCTGGCACCATGCTTTGTTGAGGTTAAAGGAAGCCATATATGCCTGGAACTGCATTCTTCTTTCACCTTGAACTGCGCAGTTAATCACAATCACAATCACTGGCAGGAAGGAAGCTGCTGTTTTGCTGTTGTACAAGGAAGCTGAATAATCTCTGTTCATTGTCTAATGGATAGGTTGTTGTGTGATTACTTCGGGCTAAGTTCAAGAGATTCACGATAACTTCAAAATGGAGACTTCTGGTGGAATTAAACGCTCAGTGCACACCAGGGGCTGGAGCTTCACCTGCTGCTGTGCAGAGGATGGAGCAAGCAGGCAGATCTGCACGGCAGAGGCATGGGACTGAGGGGGTGGGAGGGCAATAGCAGGGAGGTTCTCCTTTGATCTGCCCACGGTAAGTGTGGCTGCTCAGTTAGAGCCAAGACTTCTCTGTCCTGTGAGTTTTGCTACTGTGCCAGAAGGTGATACAAGGAAAAGGATCTCTGGTTGTGTTCTCCTTCATGCTGTTCCAGCATCAGGGAAGGGAGTGCAGCACATGGGCTCTGACCTTAAACCGTTATCCTTGTTCATCTTCCTGCTTGAAAGGCCAGTTGATTTAGGAACGGCAGCTATGCCCCAAGGGATTCCACCAGTGGGATTTTGATTTAATATGTCTGCTTTATTTAATTGGATTTCTGTCTTAGCTTAGACTTGTACAACTCTGACACTGTAAAGTTGTCTGTAAAGTAGTGTAGCAGGGTGTCCCATTAGTTTGCTTATTACTTAATGTTACACATTTGTTAGGTTGGCATAGGATCATGTTTTTCAAAAAGGAAAATGAAAGCTCCTTAAAAGCCTAGACAATAAATGGTTATTTGTTCAAAAATAGCCTAGTCCAATCTTTGTTTATGTTAGTAGGCTTCATGTAGTGGTGCTGCAATAAAGAAAAATAGCTCTTCAGGATATGCATTGGCTTCTATGTTTTATTTGTAATGAACGCTATGCATAGGCAGCAATCTACATAAGTTACAGTGAGGGAGAACATAAGCACAGATGGTGACTTGCATGTTTATATATTTAATATTTATTTGTTGCAAAGTGTCTGAATCTCAATTGGAAAGAATGTGCAATTAGGCTGAGGTGTTGTGGTTTTAATTCTGAAAAATTTACCAGTGGGAGACAGAGAAAAGGTGAATTCATCCTACACCCAGAAGACCACTGCTTGTTTCCTGTCCCATCTCTGCAGAAGTGCTGCATGTCTGTTCCCATGCCTGTTGCCCTATCTTCTCATGTCTAGTCGAAGGATGGGAGAGAGTACAGTCATCCTCTCCTCATTACCCTTCTAATGTTGTAATAATTTTTGGCTATTATCAAAGGTCAAGTAGGCTGAGTGTAGCACAGTCCTGGCTTACATTTTACATCAGGAATATCATGAGAGGCAGGGACTTATTGCAGCAGCGACCTCTGCATCACATGAATGCTTTCATCATTGATCTCTGTAGAATCAGAAACCCTAAAACAATGCCACCAAAAATTCACAATGTTTAGCATAAACTCAAAGAGAAGTTTGGCTGCTCTGAAACTTGCTCATAGTCTTTGTGGTGATGGGAAAGGAGTAGGTGAAAAATTGTATTATACTGGACTCTTTGCCTTACTTTTTGTCTTGAATAAATCGTTTTGGTGGATAGCATTGATTCCTAGGTTTTTCCAAAATCAGCCTGTAAGAAGTTCAGAAGGGAGATCAGTGGAATATGGAGGTACTCAGATGAATAGGTTTGGGCCTGCTGTATCTATACAAACCATTTCATTATTTAGAGCTATAATGAAGTATGCAACAATTCATAAATATGACCCACTGTGCAATATAAAAATATCGGTGTTTCTGTCCCATTGTGTAAGAGATATGTGGTGTATACAGAAAGAATTTCATCTCCTTAACTACCACAGAGAAAATGGGAAAGGCAAATAGCCTTCAAAAGTGTATTGAATTGAAAGCAGAGATGAGGAGAAGGTTCTAAAATTTAACACAGCCTTTCATCTGGGCCAATCAAAATAGCAACTGTGTGGGGTAGCAATTGTAAACAATGCAGAGCTATGCTTTGACTGCTTTTTTATGGTTGTCATGCAAATCTTAGTTCATTGATTCTACAAAGCTTTCATCGTATTCAGCTCCATGGTTAAAATCTAGCAAATTCTTAGTAAAGCTGTCTTTAGAAAATGAGGCCGCTTCAGCAGTGCATTGTACAGCTCACTGCTCTCCCAGGAGAAGCCAGACACTCAGTCTTAGGTGTGTCAGGACACAGTGGAGGGCTACAGAAGTGTTGAGCTCCATTTGTATCATTTTGCACGAGAGGTCTGAGGCTTAGACAGATGTCACAGGAGAGGCTGGGATAATATTTACACAGCTGTGGGCTGTGAAGAAAGAAACTGTTAACTGAACTTTTTGTACATCCTCTTGAATAAACAGGTAGTATACTTATACCACCAAATGCTTCTTTTTGGAGGGGAGGGATGCGCTAGAAGGCCTCTGGGCTGTATTCTTTATTCCCAGAAAATTCTGTTGCAGCTTTTACTATCTGTAAATTGTTCTTCAATTATGACTTAAGTTTTGGCCTTAGACTGATGGACATTCCAAAAACCTTTAGCCTGACAATGGCACATTACCCTTAAGGAATTCCATGCATGAAAGCAGCATTCAAGTTTGAGCTTGATATTCAAACTAATAAGAGCTCTGTGCTGCAATACAGACATCTGGTTTTGAGTGCTGCAACAGACATCCAAGTGCAGAGCTATTGCTGCTTTCATTGTCAGCATGGTAAAAGAGTCTCTTGATATACTTGCTGCGCCTCTTGCTGTTGCTGTTGCAGTAAGCAGTGGCAAGAACACAGATGAGTACAGTAATGTATTTTATCATAGTTTTCTGCAGAAGTGGTGATGCTGATGATTTTCCTTTGACAGGGATGTGACTTGTGATTGAGTCTTATGAGCCAAAATGGTTGTAGGACATAAAGCCACAATTAGGGGTGGATTTTCAAAAGAAATATATGTTGAGCACTTCTGAACCGTCTGGCTCTATCCTAGGTGCCTAAAAGTGGATTGAGTTATTTCAGAAAAATAATCCCAGTTGAAACCCTGTCCCTCAAGTGGTTTTTTTTGGTTTGGTTTGGTTGGGTTGGGTTTGGGGGGGTTGGAGGTTTTTTCCTATCATCTGTTGGCACTTTGGTCTTTTGACTGATTTATTACTTTATTTTTAAATGAAAAGATCTTTTAATTAGGGAGGAGAACTATGTGAAGGAGCAGGAGCTGCTGGTGGGAGCAGCTCCTTCTGTTGGAGATTTGGAAATCAGATAAGTAGATAATATTCTCTTTATTGAGAAGATTTAGAAAATCATAAGGACTTTGCATTATTACAGTGTTTTACATCCACAAATTGGGGGCGGGGGGTGGGGGTGGTGGTGAAACCCACGCCATATAATGGCAGTTTTCATTAGCTGTGATGCATGTGGAAGACTCTTTCTTTCTTTGAATGATCAAACACTAAATAATTCCTAAATCCCTTCTTATTACTTGTGTTTTCTTCTTGGTGATAAAAAGGCCCATAAAGCAAAAACTGAAGATTTCCTATTAAAATACTTGCAGGCAGCTCCATTCAAGACATCCTTTCAAATAGTGCTATCACATCATGATTCATCTGCTATTCTGATACAGCTTCTTTAACAGCAAGTACCTTTCTTCTTGGTTAGGGCCCATCTCTTTCCTTTGGAAAATTCTTTGTTCAGACACTTTATTGAAGCTCTGCTGTAAATGAGCCTTTCTCTGGATGGGTACTGTTTGTGTTACAAAATGTACGTAACTCCGCAAAAAACCCCCCACAGTAACAGATCCTTTGGAATGGAACCAAAGCATGAGAAGGAAACTCTAGGCTTTTTTTCACCTCCTTATCTGGAGTGTATAGATGCAAGTGCCCTGTGCATGTGGAGTAATGAGTCAGAGCTTCTGGCTCGGCATTGTGACCCCACGTCTCTGTACCCATCAAGCACCTGCTCTCTTGTTGGCTGCAGAGACGGCACGTAGCACCACGCTCCTCTGCCCTGACTCTGCCAGGGCGAGTTCTGCATGTGGTGGAAAGCAGTACAGCTCTATTGATTACACCAGCTGAAGACCAGGAACATTCTGAGGACTAAGTGGTCCCCAGTGAAGCAGGGTGAATTTCACTCCTGAAGCTTGAAGTTACAATTATTTACAGTCACTTTAACAGGACAACAGCTGCTCTTTACCTAGAGATGAGCCAGCAGCACCAAAAGAATTAGGATATGAATTGCAGATGGATGGATTTCAATTTGATTCAAGTATTTGGACCGCACGACTCTGTATTGCAAGCTCTCAAAGTCAGAGCTTGAAAGAAATATCATTAATTTGGAAGCTGATACTCTGAAAGACTTTCATGAAGTAATATATTTTCATAGCAGACACAGATCAATTTAAAGGTAGTAATCAAGGGCCATGTGCTACATGTTCATGAACAGAAAATGTAGAGAATCCAGCCAGAGCCAGACACTTAACATTCAGAGCATTCAGACTAGCACTGAGGATATTGCCTGTATGGAAAATAATATGGTTCAGAATTAAGTTTTTGTGAATTTCTGATATAATCACAATGTTGTACAGATATCTGTACAGATAAGATGCTGCTGGATAGCTGCCAGAAATGGGATCAGTATAACTTTTCTAGGTAAATTTGGGTTTAACTTCAGTACAAATTTTGGTGAAAGGAAAGGTCTCAGCAAATATTCCACAGAAATGATGTGCTCAATTCTCGAGACAAAATGTAAGTTTTTGTGTTGTGGGGTTTTGTGTTTTTTAATAGAACTCATTGGAATGACTTTTTATCATCTTTGAAAGGCATTCTCTAAATACAAAATAACTACACCATTTTTTATCAAATGCAATTCAGGCTCAGAGATATTTTTTTTTCTTGCCAGTCCTAAGAGGTTATATGAGATGCAACATTCCCTTAAAAGATAAAGCACCCACACACTACAGGTTTATGTCATGCAAGTAATAGCACTGAACAAAAACAAAATTTATATTTACTTGTATACTACTACTACAACTAAACTTCTCCCAGAATTTTTTTAACCTTGCTCCTTTATTAGTTTCTTTGGGGATACTTAGATGACAAAAATAATGACCACTGACAGTGACAGATATTTCAAAAGGCTAATGTATTTAATCTCTTGCAGCAGTTATTGACAGACTCTGCTATGTGCCATGCTGTGTCTGAAATCTGATCCTCAAGCATTCAGGATCTGCACTTGAAGCAAAGCATGGTTTTCAGTCCTTTGTTGAAGTGACCCTCTGTCATAACTTAAAGCAAACCTCCATGTGCATTACTTTCACTCTCTCAGGCTAATTTTTCTCAGCTTTCCATACCAGTTACCCATATCAGACAGGAAAGAAAGTAGAGAAAAACTACATCTTTAGTGGGTGGCTTTATTTTAGCTGACATGCTAAGGTTTTCTTTAGTTATGACATCAAAATGTGATCATCTTCAGTATTGTACAGTGAAAATAATTTGACCTTGAGCTTGTATTTCTCTACCCACTAAATTCAAGCAAACTCAAGACATAAAATGGTAGGAAGTCAGGTCTCAATAGTTACAGACCTTGTGGAATGTTTTGTTTGCTGCAAGCACTCAGAAGCATTTTTATGTGAGATGTTTCTATCTTTTTGCTTGGCTTCATTTTGAGTAACATAATGTTATTTTAGGAGGCCAAGTTTTATTTGAACTGAAGAATCTGGTTATACCTACAGCCTGTTTAGTTTTTTATACTCCTTGTGCTATAAAGTACTAGGGAAAGATTTGTTACAAATGCACACAGGTATATAGGTCATACTGTCTGTCTCTATTTAAAAGACGTTGAAACTATCTGAATTCCTTTAACCTGTATAAAAGGTCCAAAACTAATTCACAAAATTCAGACTCATCTCTAATTCATCATATAAATGTGCTCTAAAAGTGGGTAAGGAAAAAAAAACACCACAACCCAAAAAAAATGTTGTAGTTAATCACTCTTGCACATAGTTTCAGTCAATTAGGTTAGAGTAATAGAATACTTCCACTGGTTTTCCTGTGGCACGCAGATCAATGTTCTTGGAAAGAAATTTTTTTTTTTCATTCTGTAACATAGGATCTATAAGGCAACTGCTGCAAATAGCTAGAATTTTGTTCTCTCTATGTTACTAGTAAAAGCAAGCAAGGTATACAAAGAAAATGTTGAGATTTTCACCACTGAGTTCTCCATACAAAAGTGACATAATATAGTGAAGACAGATGACTTTGCATTATGTTGCTATATAATACCCTATAGCATGAAGCCAGACCAAAAAAACATCTTAGAAAATCCCAAATGTTTACATTTATTGAGACCAGAAAATGAAAATGAAGCATTTTGTGGAATCTCCTGGGAAAATGTTATAATTAATTATGCTCTCCTAGCTGGTTTTGTTTTTTCCTCTGTTCCAGTCTTTGAAAGACCAAATGTAAGCTGCTTTTGGCTGGTCTGTCAGTGGACTCCTACTATTATCAGCTGGGACATAAAATCCTCCCTCACATATTTGTGTAGGTGAATATGGTCACTGACTCTTCCCCTTTCCATCCTCTCTGCTTTCCCTCAGGATATTTCTTTCCAGTATCTGTGTCTTCATTGGTGTTAACGACATCTAATAATTTAGTATCATCTGTGAATTTAATTCTCAGGCTGTTTACCTCTTTTTCCAGAGCATTAATAAATATGTAAAATAAAACTGGGCTTCACATCAACTCCTGTGGCAACCCAACTGGATACCTCTTCACAGCTCAGTGCAGTGCTGTTTGTCATGACTCATTTTCCTTGTTTACATTCCTTTAGCCAGTTTTCAATCCACATGACAGCACTCTTATCCAAGACATTGTAAATTATGTTTCTAATAAGATTTGTGAGCCACTGTATCAAATGCTATACTACAGCCCTGATGTATCACAGCCACTCTATTCCTGCTGTATGCCACCCCAGAAAATGGTGAAGCAACTACATTTGTCTGGCATGATTCATTCTTTGGAAATACAAACTACTCATTGGTCATGGTTCCCCTGTTTTTCCAGATGATTTTTATACTCATAATATTTTTCCATTATTCCATTATTTTAGAAGAAACTGAGAAAAATCATACCAGAAGATAAGCGTGTGTTTGCTTTCTCTCTCTCCTTTTTCCTGGAACACTTTCAGCGATTGCTGAGATTTGCACCTAGGGTTTTTGGGCAAAGGAGGTGATATGTTCCAAATGCACACCCTTTGGCAATGGGGTGTCACATGTGAGGAGTACTGCCAGGGCATGAAGAAGGGCAGAGACATGGGACTAGCCATAACATAAGTGATGCAATCAGAGAAAAAGGATACAAAGGTATGGGTGGCTGTTATGAGAGAGGAGAACTGCCATAAAATCTGAACTGAGGAAAGCAGCAAGTGAAGGGGGAAAAATGTGGCAAAAATGGGAGTCAGTTTGACTGAGGAACTCTTGAGCCGTCAGCTCTAGAGAGGGATCCCGAAGTCGTCATTTGTTCAGGGATTTTGCCTGCTGCTGTTTAAGCCAGGAGCCTTGCCTTACTCTCTGCTGTTTGCATCACATGCCACTTGGGGCTTTGGAAAATAATTTAAAAAGTAATCCAGTTACTCTGTATGAATTCAGATGTAGGCATCATGTTTGTGCACTGTGCAGTTTGTATCTGTAGCCCATCTCTTCTGATTCCATCTGGGCCATGTGGATTACTGGGGACAGGAGCTTTTGCTCTCATAGTCTCATATTTGGAGCCTGTCCCTTACTTAAAATGGAAATGCACGGACAACCTGTGCACTGGCTTTACCGAGAGCTTGCCTGAGAACAGCAGGATCACACCAAGGATCAAATCCTTTTTGTGAAGGGATTATATCTGCTGCCAAATATGTGACATGGTTTGGTTTTAAACACATACAGAATACATCTGTGACAAGACAGACATTTAACAGTAGCTTAGTATTCAGGACTGTCATGGGAGACAGCTCTGGGCATCTGATCTAGCAAGATCTTCTGGTCAGTTTCTGCATTATCTTGGGATCCATTTCATGATTTCTAGAGATGGTGTCTAATGAGTTTTATTGCTAATTTATATACACTGCACAAGTGTGTATCCATACTGAGAGACGACTCCTGGGACACTACTTCTAGTGAAATTACTTTTATTTTCTGCCAGTTCTTGTCACTGCTGTGCAAAGCTTTACTGTCTTCTTTGTGTCATTTAATCATTCTTATCCCTGGACTTTAAAACTCTTTCATCAAAGAGATAGCAGGTTTCATTTTGTATATCACTAAGGATTATCCTGTGAAAACAATGCTACTGAAAATATGTGATTGCTGACTTGTAAGGAGTGTGTTGACACTTTGTACATAAAACAAAAATTTCCGTTCAGCTGCTGGAAGAAAAGAAACAACATAAACCTGAGCAAGAGATTCCTGTTTCTTGCAGTCCTGAGTGCCTGCCCTTGGAACTCCTGAAGGCCACACTTCCTGTGCTGAATCAGAGAAGCAGATGCTGTCACTTCCACCTTGGAAACTAACTGCTAATGCAGTTAATACCCTTCTCAGACTACTCATTTAGGAAAGTGTGGGTAATAGCCTAACGAGATTTTTTCCTCATACTAATATGAAAAAATATAAGAAACACTGGGGAGAGGTGAGGTGGAGGGGAGGTGCTTGGGGCCCCATCCCTGGAGGTGTTTAAGACCAGGCTGGATGAGGCTCTGGCCAGCCTGATCTAGTGTGGGGTGTCCCTGCCCATGGCAGGGGGTTGGAACTAGATGATCCTTGTGGTCCCTTCCAACCCTGACTCATACTATGATACTAGGGGGTGTGGGGGGCAAAATAGCATGAGGAACTTTTAAACCTGATAGGACAGCCTTTAAGATTTCATGTAATCATCTTCCGCTGCAATTAAAGAATGTTTAAAGCAGACTAATTTGGGGTGTATCAGCATGACTGTGTGATCCCAGGATCCAACCCATGCTTCAAGATTGTACTGATTACTGTTTTCATGAATAAAATAATGCAGGATTTCTTTTCTCAGCAGATTAGCTATGTACATATTGTAACACAGGGTGCCTCTGTGGAATATCAAGTACAGCAAGAGATCTGTTAGAAAATTAATTACATTATCCAGCCAAAGTAATATCAGAAATGTCCCAGAGTCTACACTATCTTAATAGTGATTTAAAATCATATATTCATATTACCTTTCTATGACTAGTAGGGTGATATGATGGAGCCTTTCTTTTGCCAAGTTGTATTATCCCATTTCTCTGAGTTAGGTAAACTATAATATGTCTGCTTTACAGATGGGTGAACTTAGCATAAAGAGAGGGAAGCCATTGTTTTCAGTCAAGAATGTCTAAATGTAAACACTTTCATCTATATTGGTCATCCACAGAGGCAGTGGCTCTGAAAATAAGACTCCTTCCATTCATTTGTATGACAGATTATTTTACTTTAAACAATTCTTGGATAAAATACATTAGGCGTCCCCAGGGCAGGAACTAGACATCAAGATTCCTGCATGAAGACAATACCTGCTCAGCTGGAGAGATGTGCTCATAGGCTCAGAGTGATTGAATTGCTTTTACGGACAGGAGTATCTTCAGTAGGAGGGATGAGGTATGTTTCTGCTCGGGTACTGCCTGCAGCTGGGTGATTAGGATGCTTTTCTGGACCAGAGGAGAGCAGATTTGTTTAGGACTGCCTTTAAAAGCACTGCTTATGAAGAAGACATTGCCAATACTTCCTTCTCTTCTTTTCTTCTTTCTGTGTTTGAATAAAAGTCACTGCAACTACATTGAGCGTAGTGCAGTTTCCCACAGGTGTGTCAGTTACATTATGTTTATAGGACCCCATCCCCTTGGCAAAGACTGGAATTTGAGACAGAAATTAAAAAAAAAAAAAAAGAGAGACTGGGCTTCTTACTGCTGGCAGGGTCAAGGCATTCCTGAGCTTATTAAGGAGAAATACACAGGCATTTGTCAAAGTCACACTTCTGGTGCCAAAATCTTTCTGTCAGGTTGTGACTAAAGAAGTAAGTAGCCACAGAGCAAGGAATTAGAGTACCCCAGTCAGTAGCCAGTCTTCTCCAGCCAGCATTTTGATAAATGCCATATAAATTATTGTAGAGTATGAATTACAGGCATATAAATTGCAACTTGTAGCATGAGTTATTTGACCTGCTGGGGGATTAAGCATGCATGTATGGCATAGCCAAAATACTCTTTCCATCATTTTTTGCCTTTATAGAGCAGGTGGTTGATGCAGTTAGTGCTGGTATCATTTTTCTTTCCTTGTGTGATTTCTTTCCTTGCTGTGATGACAGCTCCATCATTGCATTTTGAGTATTTAAGGCTATTAGGAAGAAATTTTAGACAATCATCTAGCATAGGTATTTTCAAACATGCCTACAGTTAGGGCATTGGACTAGATGACCTGGTGGTTGGACTAAGTGGCTTTTAATGGTCCTTTCCAACCCCATGTGTTCTATGATTCTAAAGTCTACAGGAAGTCACCCCCTTTCACACTGCATATTTCTAAAGAAGTATAAGGCACATTCTGTGTTAATCAGTGGAAAAACTATGGACAAGATCACCAGCTGTGGTAAACTGCCTAGTTTAATTTAGTTAGATGCTTTATGCTCCAGATGGGGATCAAGCCCAACATCTTACAATTGCAAAGATTTAAAAGATAGAAACATTTCTAAGATAATTGAAATATATATTTTGCATTTCAAAGATAAAATACAGAAACCAATATGTCATTAAACCATTTAATTTTCTTCCAAGTTTGAGAGTAAATTGACAAGAGATCAGCAATTGGCAGGAGAACAAATGAAACATATTGAAAGAGCCAATTTGCTGGTATCAAGGGAGGCAGATGTGTTAGTTTTACATCTGCTCAAGCAAAGTCCTTGATACTCGTTTTTTGCCTCCTCCTCTAAAAAAAAAAAAAAAAAAAAAAGCATACATTTCATTAACTAAAAGTTTGATAATTAGATAATTGAATAATCCTTTATAAGTGACCAAGGAGTACTCTGTTCCTTGAAGAACCCTTTTCCATCACTGTTCTGTGATTCTGGCAGCTGTGGGTTTTTTTGTGGAAGTTTCTGATTTTTTTTCCTCAGATCTCATCAAACCTAACACACAACAGATTTCAATTGCAGCTGAGCAGTTTCCTGGGCCTCAATACTCCAGATGCCAATTTACTACCTCTTTCTTGAGCTAGCTATTAAAAGGGAAGGAAGTAGAAAGAGCACTGAGATTTCCTCTGACAGTCTGCTTCAGGATATAAGCAGACATCATGGCAATGAGCAGTAGAAAGAAGGAAAAAAAAAAAAAAAAAAAAAGAAAAAAAAGAAGGCTTAACCAACACAAAAACTAGCAAGGATAAGTGCTTCCATGTTTTTAAATGCACAGAGCAAGATGGGATCCTTTACAGTTACTTTCCCTGTGAAGCAGAGAGGCAGGCATGAGCTATGTATGTCAATAGGCGTTAGTCAGAGCTGCAAGCCTGAAGTGTGGCAGCAGCTGTTGTTTAAAGGGATACTTACAGATAATGAAATTGCTAACTCTCTGCCCTTGACTTTTGCAGTAACTATTTGCTAGTCGTTATTCTCTGTATTGTTATTTTGTCATCTCTCAGATTCTTGTGAGGAGGTATGTCAACCCAATGAGGTAGTGCAATCATGCAATTCTTGAATTTTTATGCATTTTTAAGAGGAGGGTGTGGGGAGTGTCACTGCATCAGGAATGTTAGGTTCAGCACCAATGAAAATGCCTCTTGTCTCTCTAGAGGTATAGTGCATGGAGAGACCTGTGAAGGTCAACAGAGATGCCTGCATTTGCCAGAACACTTTACACTTGCCTACTTTGCTATTTGTTATCAGGGCGCTCTCTTGCTAAGCAGCCACCAAAGAGGAGATTTCTTGCTGTGCTGACGACTTCTAATTATGCTGTTCCCATTATCATCCCAGCAACATCTTTCAGCAGAAATCAGTGTGCTAGAGCACCGCTGACTTTAAAGATGAGAACAGTATTTGCCATGCAGTCTATTGGAGAGTGCACAGCCCTTCTCTGTGTTTAGTCTTCAGTAGGAGCTAGGAAATGTTGAATTATTAAACTATGTATACATCACTTCATAAAATTATTGTCCACATGATAGTACAGTGAGATAAGCTTGTTGTCAACATGCAGACTTTTCCACCTTCAGAGTCTGGTTAACTGGCTTGCTGGTTTGAAATTCAGGAAAAGTCCACTCTATCAGTAAGGATTTGAATAGAAAATTAAATGGGTTTGCATATCGCTCTGCACAACACGTTTTTTGTTAGCCTTCAAAGTCTGCGTGATCTAACCAAACATGTTGAAGTAAGATTCATACTTCCTACTTGTATTCATTGCAGGGAAGTGCTCAACATAAGCAGTAACCCCAAATGTTATTTTAATCCACTAAATATTATGTAGATTAATAATATTGTACATGGAAGCAGAAGAAAAAGGGTGTTTGCATTCTCAACTGACTGTCCATTCAGAAGGAATTCACTCTGTGGTGATCTTTGCCTCCTCAAGGAAACAAACATAGACAAGAGATGACTCTGCAATTATTTCTTGACTAGAAATAGCTGCAGCAGAAACTCTCTTCACTTTTCCCATTTCTTTCTGATTAAGTGTTATTAGAACACTTCTTGCCTATTTCTATGAGGTGTTTGTTGGCAGTGTTATTGTGAAGGAACATAAGCTGCCACCACAGTTGTTCTTTAAACATGCAGTTTGAAAAAGACTGCTACGGCGACAGAAAACATCAAAGCAACAAAACACAGCATTTTATCTGATGGGGTAACAATATTTCAACTAATAAAATGTCTGTCATCCCTGCCCATTGTATAGATAAGGAAGCTGAGGACGTTTGGATGCTCTTTGTTGGTACGCCAAGTCGCAATTATCCTATGACAGAGACTTTCTGGGCTATGATTGATGAAATGTTTTGAGGGGGAAAGCGCTTCAATAAGCGAATTTCATTGGATTTGATGATGACATCGTTCGCACAATGGTTGTCAAAAACAAAAGTGTTTTAAGTAGAACTAGGAAAAATTGGACTCATTTAATCCGCCTGGGATGTCCTTGCCACATTCACTTATTTGTATTGTGCATTGGATGTAAACAAGTCTAATTCTGAAGTTCTTGCGTTGACCTTTTCTGGCACTGAGATCAAAGTACTGCAATAAAGATGAGGAGACTTTAAAGACTTCAGAGGCTTGTCAGAGTAGCGTATGTTTAAACATAAAATAACACAACAGTGCAGCCTTTGGCTAAAACAGGCACCAAATGAAGTCCTAAAGAAATTTGCTGCATTTCAAGAAACCCATCATTATCTTGCAGTTTAATGGCCTGAAAGTGGAATTGCTTTAGAACACTTTTCTTTCCTGGGCCTTAAGTCACTTTCCTCTAACACAGTAACTGGTAATATGGATGTCACCAGTGAAGGATGCCCTTTCCTTACTCAAATTCTTAGGTGGATTTGAGGATTAGTAAAGCTCTTCTCTGAATAGTCAGTCCTCTGTACTCCAGAGCTAGATGAACTGGGAACTAGATGATCCTTGTGGTCCCTTCCAACCCTGACTTATACTGTGATGATACTGTGATACTACTATGATACTATTGGAGGAGTCATCAATCCTGGCCCTAACAACCGGGGGCCACCAGGCCCCCCGGCCTTTGTTGTCACCACCACCATCACCCAGTGTGCACTATAGGCACTCACCAGGGACAAGAGGAGGATCCTCAGCCCAGATGGGCTCAGCTTAGGGCTTCTGCCCTTCCTGGTGGGGATTAAAAAGGGGAGTGGGTGGGGAGGGCAAAGTGACCACACCTGGGGTGGGAGGAGACTCCAATAGACCCCAGGTGCTCTGGGTTTGAGGGGAAAAGGGGGTAAATGGGGTGGGTGAGGGACTTTTAAGATGTCAGGTGATGATAGGACTGGGGGGAATGGAAAAAAAAACAAACCAACAAGTAGAAATGGGTAGATTCAAACTGGATGTCAGGAAGAAGTTCTTCCCCATGAGGGTGGTGAGAGGCTGGCACAGGTTGCCCAGGGAGGTGGTGGAAGCCTCATCCCTGGAGGTGTTTAAGGCCAGGCTGGATGTGGCTCTGGGCAACCTGCTCTAGTGGGAGATGTCCCTGCCCATGGCAGGGGTTGGAACTAGATGATTCTTGAGGTCCCCTCCAACCCCAACAATTCTATGATTCTAAAACAATTTTACAGTTTAGGCTGGAAGAAATTCTTCCCAGAGAGAGAGATTGGCCCAGGGAGGTGGTGGAGTCACCATCACTGGAGGTGTTTAGGAAGAGCCTGGATGAGGCATTTGATGCCATGGGTTAGTTGATGATATGGTGCTGGATGATAGGTTGGACTTGATGATCTTGAAGGTCTTTTTCAACCTGGTTAATTCTGTGATTCTATGATTCTGAAAAATGTCACCATTTTCAAAGCATGACATTACCTTCTTTTTGCAGCAGTGTGCTTTGCTGTCCTATCCCAAACATGCCTGGCTCCAGCTGTCCCTTATCCTAGTCTCTGAAGGAGATCCTAGAGGCTGAACTTTACAGAGCCTGATGTGGAGCCAAGGCAGCTGGAGTAAGAATTTAAGCTCTAATTCATGGGGTTTTTTTATTTATTTAACAGTGTGACCATTTGAAAATATGCATCTATAAAACACTACTTTTCTCTGTCCATAATCTGTATTTACATTTGAGATGGAAACCTACTCCATTTGAATGAATAAACAAAATGTTTAATACTTGTTATAACGTGAAGTTTGCAACTGTTCGGAGCATAAAGAACATTTCCCAAAAAGCTCTTCTGGGACCTCCAGTATCTTGACTGAGCTGGGACTTTTGGAGCAAAACTAAGGATGGTGTTGGTGCTGGTACATTCAAAGATGGGTGCAGAGGACAAAAGGCAATGACTTCTTTTAATGAAAAATACATTTGACACATGATGTAATAGTTTTGCTGGATTAAAAATGAAGAAAAGGTTTCCTCTGATTTCTGTTAAATCAGTTTCTTAGCCAACACTTTCAAAAAAAGCTTGTAGCATCTCTTCACATATCCCTGAAAATTAGATACTTAACATGCTGTAGAAATCTACTCAATGCTTCTGCAAGTTCAGTCTATTTGGTAATCAAGATGTTTATCTTGATTATGTTTGCCTGAACTTACATTTAGACTCTTAGTTTGAGCGCTTTATTTCAATAAATGAAGGGAAGATACATTCTTTTTTGAGTGATTTGCTTGGGAAAGGAGGCTTTAGCATTTCCAACTGTGAACTTTGCAGCTGAATATTATTTGGAAAAATACTACTAAAGGTTTTTGCAGTGCCTCCCTCTCTGAGAGATCCCAGCATGGTAGTCTGTGGAAATCTGCTATGCCTTTATTCAGTACCTTATGACAATCCTCCTTTTCTTTGGCTTCTGCCTTCTTAATACACAAATTGCACCACTCTCTTTAACCAGTGGCAGCAGAGTTTTCTCTGTGTTTTGTAACTGGGAACTTGTCTTCATGTGTCTGCTGAGCTGACACTGCAGTACTGAATAAACCAAATCAAGCAACAGCAAGCAGTGTGGCTGTGCAGCACAGTGCTATGGTCAGGCTACTAGAGACTGGATATAAAGGGCTGATTAGCCTGGATAGTAAGCAACACTAATTGCTTATGGTGCAACCTGCCTGTGAGCTTCATGCAGCCCTTCAGTGTGGTGTATATTTCCAATGTCTATGTAACATACCTACACCCTCCTGCCTGTCAGTACTTACAGGCATAAAATGCACTTAAGAACACTTTATGTGGCAGGATGTATTGTGGTAGTCAAACTTGAAATTGTTGTGGTTTTTTTTTTTTCTTTCTGACTTTTGCCATGTTTCAACATTATTCTCTCTTAAAAGTATTACTTGTGTCTAAACTGTAGATATGCTTTTAATAGAACTTTAATGTTTTTGCCAGCTAAGTGTATATCTTTGGTATAATACTTCTCCTATCCCCTGTATCTAAGAACAAACACCCCCCTTAGAAAATGACAAAGTTATGTAGACAATAGTGATTATGAGTAAATAGACTATTTCAACCTAGTATGCAGAGCTGATGTAGACAGCAAGAGAGAAGCCACTTCAAATTTAATTAAGATGATATATACTCTCCTCACATTCAAAATTCATTCAGGAACCTGAATGGGTTTTGCTATTTAACATAGAGCTTAACATTTTTTGGATTATATGCCTTGGAAAAAAAGTTTCCACATAGAGCTATCAAAATAATTTGGCATGAGGAGACCACAGGTTACCTCACTTCAAAGCAGAAGGGTTCAGGAGGAAAAGATGAAATCTGGCCTTTCGAGTAGTCTAGTTTTAGGAAGAGGTTGCTCCAGAAAGGAGAAGCGATATATACTTTTCAAATGAATGAATTCCCCTAGGATGGTATTTGGCTATTATATGGGGGAAAAAAGGCTGTAACCCTTTACCTGAGCCTGAGCAGTACCACAGGCCTAACTTCTCCTGGACTTTATAGCCTCAAATTCCACTTGCATCATTATATTTAGCTTTAATTTGCATCAGAAGAAAAAGGGGAGTGGGTGACAGAACACACAAAACTCTATATGTTTTTATAGTGATTTTGTTTATCAGATGTGCTGGACTCAGTCTGAGAATATCACTGTCAGTAGTTAAGACATTTACACCGTGGAGCATTGACAGCGTCTGGAAATACTTCAGTGGTTATTGTTGAAGTCATTAGTTTAGCTGAAGTAATGCTGGCACGTTTTCCCTCTGGGTAGAATTCCTCAGCCTAATTGTCTCCTCCTTGCCAGACCATACTTGATATCTTCAGGTTTGGAGACTGGCTGTTTTCCAGTAATTAATGGCTTTTCTCAGTTATAGATTGAAATTATTTCCTTTTATGAATTAGTCTGTTATCCAGTAGTGAAGTTACTGAATTCCAGAGCATTTAAACTGGCTAACTTACAAATAGAGCTGATCTAAAAGGGGAAAAGAAAAAACCACACCAAAACCACTGTCAACAACCCACATGACAGCTATGTGAGCCACTGTAGAAGATGCTTAGAATGAAACTGTATTGACTTTTAAAAGAAAATAAACAAATCTACTCTTTCCTATTGATGTTATCTTCTTGTAATGACCTAACCTTAATATTAGCTTAAAGCAATATAAGCTCATGCATCCCATAGACTAGCATTAGGTCACCTTATCTAACCTCCTGAATAGTACTTGCAATCAAATATCACCAAGCTACTCTTGTTGTGATTATTGTAACCTGGGTTTGACAAAAGTACATCGTGAACTCAATGTTTCTGATGCCCAGACTAGACTCCTTAAAGTACTTTGCCTATTCAACATAATTTGCCTGTGGTTTCAGAAGTCAAGGAATACTGTTCCACAATGGAAAAAAATAGCTCCTCCTGTAGTCATTGTTTTATAGTCTTCCACGTTATTTGAGCTGTTACTTCTCCCAAAACAATTTTGCCACATCTTTTACTGTATTCCACTTTTTAAATCCAAAACAGAACACGATATGCATCTCAAAGCTAAAAGCAACTGGGTTTAATACTGTTTCATATATGTTACAGGAAATAATGTTTCTAGGGAAAAAATTTATGGAAGATAATGTAGCAGTACAACCGCATTGACATGTCATAATGTACCACCTATTTTTAAGTAGCAGATTACAAAGAGGGACTTCTAGTTAAACACTGATGAGCTTGGTTGTCCTTGTTGCCCACATACAGCCTTCCTACCAAAGGTCTTAAATTGTATTATTATATGATTTGACAAAAATATTTTTGATAGAGTTCAGCTTTTCTTATCCCCTTCAAATATGCTAAAGTGGTACATGTAAATTGACAGAGCAGGACCAGGAAGGCAGCCTGGAAATATGAGACATGGGAACTGGTGTTCATCTGCCTTCCAGACTTGTTTCACTTGCTGCTAGGTGAGGCATTGTTGAAGAAGTCAAAGAGATCATAGCCTTTGAGTGATGGCCCTTGTATAATTGACATTCCTTAGATGTGTTTAACATCTGTTGGATGCAGTCCAGATGGATGTCAAGATTTGGTGCATAAAGGCATGCAACCTTCTTGCAGCTAGTAGGGAACTATTTTCTCTACAAGAGGACAGTTTTACATATTCTGAGTTTGGATATAGAAAAATACCAGAATGTGCCATGCTGTGTTTATGCATTTTGTTTCAGAAAGTTCTGCAAATAGTTTTCAGAAATTACTTTTGGAAATAGCAAGAACCAGGTGCATTGAGATACAAACAGTTCTGAGTCTTATTTTCCTGAACCCTGCTATACAGTGGCTACTGGAGTATTGGGACGATATGTATATACAGTACACACACACATTTACTTTATATAAACTGAAGAAAGAGTTACACAACACAACCAAGATTTGAACCTCAAATCCTGATACATCTACTTTCATGGTTCCAATTCCATGTCTCTATTATGGTAAATGGAATATGAAATAGGAAGGCTGAAAGAAATTACAATGCAGGTTTTGTGTGATTGTAGGTTATTTGGGGCTTGTTTGTTTGTTTTGTGGTTGTTCTGGGTTTTTTTATTCAGTTGTATTTACAGTGCTGAAACAGAACTTCTACTTGCGCTGCCCGTTCAGCTCTGTAGGGGCAGAGTTATCCACTGGCAACTCCGTCTTGGTAAGGGACTGCTGGGCTGTTTGCTTTCCTTTAAACAAAAATATTCAGAATGTCCATATGCTACTTTACTTTTCAGTTAAAGGCTGAAATTCAGTAGGAATAAAAAAAGGCAAGTTAACAACAAAAGTAAAAGCTGGATTTGGAATGATGTAATCTAATAACAGGGAGGTCTCAGAAAATTCTTCTGCTGGTAGTACTGAGAAAAACAAGATACCTGCACGCTGTCAGTCCAAATCCAATCTATTCCCATTCAGCTGCTTCAGCTTCAACTCCCACTTCACCTTGTTTCAATTCTGTGTTTCTGAAGGAGGAAAACCCTGAAACTGACGGGTCTCTGTTATTTTCTGTGTAAGTCTTGAGTAGAAATCTTGACATGTCTGCAAGGTTGTTAAGATTGTGTCTTATTAATTAGATCTGTGTGGGGTGAGGGAAAGGAAGAGAAATGAGATCTTTGTTCTTGGCAGGGTTTGTCCCTTTGTTTCTATAAAAACAAAAATGCAGGTTAATGGGACTTCGGTGAAATTCTGTTATAGAGACAAACTTTTCACAAACTGAAGCCAAACATCAGTATGTTATTGGTCTGTTCACTCAGAGGTAAACACAGAAACAATCCTGCTGTTTCAGAGTCCGCCAGAAGAAGTGATGGAGCATGTCACCACTGAGGGAAAGCTTTCTTCAGATTTAGTTAGGGCTGAACTTGATCTTTGTGTTCATGCATACTCATCTACCCACTCTAGGGAAAAATTCAGCAACTGGACATTAGTTTCTGGCTCCTGAATGTAAAATACGAACCACTCCAAACAAAATGACCATCAATGGTTCCTATCAACACCAATTAAAAGTGCCTTTAAAACACAACTAGCTCTGTGGCTCTACAGTTATTTTATAACATTAATGAGCTCCCTGTACTTTCTCGCTTGAGTCCATGACTACGTGCCATCTGTGGAATGAATTCGCAAACCTCACAACTGTCACTTGTATTAAATATTTGAAACTGCCCCTTGTGCTCTGCAGGGGCTCCTCCAGAAGTATCTGGTTGCTTTCAGCTCCAGCATCGCTGGCACTGTGGAAACGCAGATGCTGCTGCTGTTTTTATGTGGTATTCAAAAGCCCAGGCCTTTGTCCTTTGTGACTGAAGGATAAATCCATATCCTGACATAGACCAGAGTTTTTTCTTATCACAGCCTTTGACATACTTGTAGCGAGTTTGGTAAAGCTTAATACTCCTCTGCCTTATTCAAGTTGTGTTGTCTCTTACTTACCCCCTTTTTCATATTTTGCTTACCCATGTGGTGCCACAGTGTTTTTCATATGTAATTGGTAAAGTGGTGATGCATTTTCTGACTGTGTGTTCTGAATAAATGTCTTTTTCTTTTGAAATTAAGGAAAGTGCTGCCTGGAAGATTTTCACACGCACCCCTTAATCAAACTGAATGCTAAGCTGTTTTCCTTCTGTCTTATCTTTTGCTTGGGAACAAAATGTTTAGATTTCACTGGTGATGTTTCATTCACATTTTATCAGAAGAGAGACTCAAGTGGCTTGAGATCATAGTCTGGCTAACCTGGAGCTGCTTGTGATTTGAACTGAAAATGGGATTATTGTTTTATCTCTTACTCAGTGTCCATAATCCATTTTTCCAAAGAATTTATCTGGTCATCATTCCTCACATCCAAAGCCAGTTAGAGAACTTTAGTTCTTCACGTTCAATTTTATTTCCATTTTACTTGTCTCTGATGTTAATCTGCTATAGGCTCCTTCTTTAACTTTGCATTTTAACAGCTCACGAGGCCAGGTGCTCAGATGGGAGGAATGTAATAAGGGAGCCTGGAGTGGTCCAGGTTGGAGGAGGTCATGGTCTATTTCTCTCAAGAGTGAATGGCAGCCCCCTTGTGCCTAAGCTGCAACGTGGGTTGTGTTTTTTCACTGGCACCACTGACAGGTGCTCTGAGACCCTGCTCACCACATCGGCAGGAGATACCTGACCATCTCCGAGTTTTGCCTGTAATAGAAGCGGTGAATCTTCACAGCACTCGCAGGTCTTCCACTCATGATCCAGTAAGGGAAGAGGTGTCAGCCAGACAATAAATACTTAATTCCGGGTTTGGACACCCAAACTGAAGCTCTGCACTTGCAGTTCGCAGCTCACAAGCTTTCTTGCTGAGTCAGGGCAGCTCTGGGGGAGTGCTGGGGGCCCATTCAGACAACACAGAGTCTGCTCTCCAGAGGAGGCAGTGCTGGGGGACAAGGTGGAACACAGCCACTCAACAGCTACATAATCTTCCTTTTCCCTCTGTTTCACTAATTTCAGCACCCTGTCCCTTTTTATTCTCAACTTCCTGCAGATGCTTGCTGAGTACGTGTTTAGTTTCCAGTCAAAGACTAGCACTTTTAAAGGCTGGGGGGTTTTAATTCCCAAAAAAGGTTCTTCACATGAGTGAACACAAATTATAGATTTTCTTTTTTTTGGTATTTCACAAGTCAGGTTGAAAAAGCAAGTTGTATGGCTAAACAAATGACAATTTCATCACTGGTACTTACTCAACAATAAGTGCTTTTCATCTTTAATTTGTAATGTCTGAAAAGAACAGCAACAGACGAGAGAAGCAGTTTAGCTAATATTTTAACCCCTCTGAACATTGTCCTTTCTCTGAATTTCAGCCTGAGTGTGTTTTGAATATGGGAATATGCCTTTCCTACATCTTTTAATGCATTCTGGTCTGTTCTTTAGGCTGGGACTAGGGGAGCTTTTTGTTATGAAGCCCTTTCATTCATCCAGACACGCAAGAGCTGCTGATCTGAAATCATCACAACATATACATACAGCATGTGAGAGAAAATATTTGTTTGCCAAAACAAAGACTTTTAGGAGTCTAGCAAGCTGCAGTGCCACCAAGTACAAACCAGTTAAAAAATCCTGGCAAGCTATAAAAACATCCTGAAAAGGCATTGCAAAGATGTCTTGCAAGTTATGACATTTTAGCTAGACAGATCTTACAGTTGCAAGATTTTCCATGCAGCAACTGCATGATCCCCTGCCCCAGTGTAGGACAAAGATGAATCAGGCCTATTATGAAGGCAATTCATATTTAAATGAAATTTCCAGCCCAGTTCTGCAGTCTCAAGAGGTTTTTCTAAGCATCTGCTCTTTCGTGCTGATTTAGACCAAATTTGAATGCTGAATCTTTGGAGAATCATAAGCAAATTGTGTTAAATTACCACTAATGATATTGCTGTTCTTAATTCAGGCTGTGATGGCTGTAGACCACAGTCCTGCAGCACAGTAGTAATGTAGGTAAAATCACCCACTGTTCTGAGACCTCCAAATAAGCTAAGCACAGCAGGGTGAGCAGCACTGGAATTTGTTTTACAGGAAGCCTTTCATTTCCTTGCTTTTGAGGGGTTAAGTGAGCCACTTCAAGCACTGTTCTCCCATGAGGGTTACACTAGGGAAGGGTAGTTTAAGTTTCCCCCGGGGGCTCCATAGCAGCTTTGGCAGCGGAGGCTGCTGTTGAAAGAGAACAGCCGGATGCAATGAATCAGTGTATTCCCCAGCCACTCTGGCTGCATTTCCTTCCTACCCAGTGCTGTCCACTTTTCAGACTACAGTGTCCGATATTGATACCCCGCCCACTATTAAGATTACCACTGCTAGTCTTAACAGAGAGGTATGCCCCAAAGGCTTCCAATTTCACTTCCAAATGGCCTAGATTGGGGCAAAATTAATTGTTGATGCTTTAATTTTTTTTATTTTATGTCATCTGGGCAATGCACTGAATAGAATAGAATAAACCAGGTTGGAAGAGACCTTCGAGATCATCACATCCAACCTATTATCCAACCCACCTAATCAACAGAGTGATTAGAGTGTGAAGGTATTGTAGTATACGGTAATTGCCTCAGTATAAGGTACATACGGGGCTTGGTAACATCAAGTGTTCGTTAAAATTATGAAAATCACACCATTCTGTCCATACTTGTTCAGATGTGGCTTTGGGAAAACTCAGGTTCTCAGATTCAAGCTCCAGTCAGGAGCACTTAATTCATTAAAATCCCTCACTGGAATGTCAGGGTATCAAAAGACTTCATCCAAAAGAGATTTCTGCTGCCCTGGGAGGCCTGTTGCTGCTCTGGTCAGGCTGGCTAGTTATCCAGGTCAGAGCCTGCAAAGCATCCAGACACAGCACAGCTTACCTGGGGTGACAGACTGTAACCACTGCCAAAAAAGCAGAGGAACAAGAGCCTTGAGTGCTCTGCCTGTAGCAAGGTTTCAGTAGAAATTCTTGTGAGATGTAGGTCTAACTGGTGATTTTGATCAAAGGCTTTGGGAATTCCAGCTCTGCAGAAAAGCTGGGGACATGACAGTCAAAGGCTGAGCTAACAGGCTGTGCACATTTGGGGAGTAATTCCATCTGGTGGGCTCCCAAATAGCAAGTTTCTGTAGCCATGGGCTGGGCCACCACAGAAAGCTATCACCAGTGACCAAACTCCAAGTTCAATATTGCTGTTTTCCAGTCAGGGCACTTCTTGATTTTGATAAAGGACATCAGCCTGACTAATATCAATTTAATTCAATGCCAGAGAGCCCAGAATATATTCTATAATACAAAGTTTCATTTCTAACACTTGCATGGATTGGTGAGGACTGAAATGCACAAATCATTCTCTTTAGCTTGGCCAATTTCAACCTTGTTTATTCATTATCTAAGTGAAGGGAGAAAACATATATTGAAAATTTACAAAAAGGAAAAATTAAAAGAAAACATAAAATGTCAGTGTCTGAATCAATATGACAATTTTCACCCCAAACTAACTCTTCATATCATGACATCATATCAGCAAGAAGTCTATCACAGAGATAGTGCTATGCAAATCCTTCAATGCTGCTTTGATAAATCCATTGCCTTAAGACTTTCCCTCATGACATTTTTCATGTAAAATATATAAACAACATTACAAAAATCTTATATCTCCAACTGATAGTTCAAAGTATTTTCTCAAGCTTGTCACAATAATAACAAATTACATCACTTTGCATCTGTAGTTGCCCCAGTATTTTTCCCATGTAGGTTATAATTTTATAACTGCATAGTATTTAAACAGGATATGAGACAGGGTAGCTTGCCTTTTAGATATCATAGAAGAAATTTCTTCCATCATTTTTTTCCCTAAAGATCTTACCAGATTCCTCTATTTTCCAGTTACATGGCAGCCCTAAAATCCACAAATCATACTTTTTTAAAAATCTATTTCATATGTTTTAAAGCTTCTAAAAGAATTGAATGGGTTTTGTACAAAACACATCATATCAAAATATGTACACGTTTTGTTTAACAATATACAATATTGCCTGATGTAAAGGAATGGTTGTTCAAATGCTAGATCCCATTTACAGCCTTCTGTGACAGGGAAAGACTTCCATCAGTGTCCTAAGTTCTTACAGAGATGATTCAATCTTAAACAATTGAGGTTCTCATATTTATGAACACAAGCAGTTTTAATACTGAATTACCATCCTCAACTCAAAATCAAGTTTGAAGAGAGTCTGTCAGATTTTCAGGTTTTTTATTTGTGAAGATCCTTAAACATTTCAAGGAGACCAGTTGACATACGATTACATACAGCTAGTAGCTGTTTCCATCTACACATAATTACATTTTTGTACAGTAAAATACACAGCAGCTCTATTTTTAAGGTGAAAACAGACTCAAATGCAGTATTGTGGAATAGAATAGAATAGAATAGAATAGAATAGAATAGAATAGAAAGGTTGGAAGAGACCTTGAAGATCATCGAGTCCAACCTGTAACCACAACCTCACAACTAGACCATGGCACCAAGTGCCACATCCAGTCCCCTCCTGAATGCCTCCAGGGACGGAGACTCAACCACCTCCCGGGCAGCGCATTCCAATGACGAATCACTCTCTCGGTGAAGAACTTTCTCCGCACCTCGAGCCTAAACTTCCCCTGGTGCAGCTTGAGACTGTGTCCCCTTGTTCTGGTGCTGGTTGCTAGGGAGAAGAGGCCAACCCCTTCCTGGCTACAACCACCCTTCAGGTAGTTGTAGAGAGCAATGAGGTCGCCCCTGAGCCTCCTCTTCTCCAGGCTAAACAGCCCCAGCTCCCTCAGCCTCTCCTCATAGGGCTTGTGCTCAAGGCCTCTCACCAGCCTTGTTGCCCTTCTCTGGACACGTTCAAGTGTCTCAATGTCCTTCTTAAACTGAGGGGCCCAGAACTGGACACAGTACTCAAGGTGCGGCCTAACCAAAGCAGAGTACAGGGGCACAATGACCTCCCTGCTCCTGCTGGCCATACTATTCCTAATGCAGGCCAGGATGCGGTTGGCCCTCTTGGCTGCCTGGGCACACTGCTGGCTCATGTTCAGCTTCCCATCAACCAGCACCCCCAGGTCCCTCTCTGCCTGGCCGCTCTCCAGCCACTCTGACCCCAGCCTGTAGCGCTGCCTGGGGTTGTTGTGGCCAATGTGCAGAACCCGGCACTTGGATGTGTTAAATCTCATGCCATTGGACTCTGCCCATCTGTCCAGCCTGTCGAGGTCTCTCTGCAAAGCCTCTCTGCCCTCCAGCAGATCAACTCCTGCCCCCAGCTTGGTGTCATCTGCAAATTTACTGATGATGGACTCAATGCCCTGATCCAGATCATCAATAAAGATGTTGAAAAGCATTGTCTTTGAACCACAATAATTAACCTTGTCATTTGGCCAGTCTCATCAAAAAAAGTTGTTAATTTTTTTGTGTTACTGGGAGGAAAAACAACAACAACAACAAAAGTCTTTAAAGGAATATGCATTCCAGAGGTACTGCCTGAAGTGTTCAGTGGGTATGTGTGCCAGCAGTGAATGAACATGCTATAATTAAGTTAGGTGGCAAAAAAGCAGTTGGATTATATGCTTGCTGTCAATTAAAGTACAGACAGAAAATCTTCTTTAAAAACCTCCAAGCAAACAAAAAAAACCCAAAGATTTTCTCACCTATATATCCTGTCCTTTTTTGTCCTGATGTCCTTCAAATCACAAATCCAATCTTATAAATAATGTAAAAATTTTGAAAATTGAGTCCCTGGTCTTCACACTGAACTGCTGTCCAAAATAAAAAAATAATTTATGTACATTGAGAACTAGGAGATATTTTTGCCATCATCGTTGATCTTGTAAAATATTTTGTGTGAAATTAGGCAGATCAAGCACATCTAGTCAAACTGTACATGAAACTCCACTTTTCTTTTTCCTTGAAAACTTTTCCCCCTTGCCTTTCACATTAACTCAGTAGGTTTCCTTAGCAAGTACCACCCTGGGCCTACTTACATCACCAACTTCTGTGCCATTAGTTTCAATAGAAGCAGGATGCGGTCCAGTAAATTATCCCTCAGCATGGCCTGCTCAGTATTACACAAGACCACGAGGACAGTGAAAAGAATTCTCCTTATTAGTTTAACTCTTTCAAATACTCAGTCTTGTATTTGCAGTGTAAGTTACTGCTATCCTTCTTCTATGTTCTAAAGGCTTCTTAAATTATCCAAAAGTCTCCTCAGGCAGTATAGTCACCACTAAACCCCTTACAGGCATCCTAAATATTGAGGAAAAACATCAATAATTCATTAAAGTTAATTAGGCATAACTGAAAAGAATTTATTGATGACTACTCCATAAGTCATGTTAATATTGAACCACCTGAAAAAAGACAGTATTGCTGGATTTTGAGGACTACAGTTATGCTCCTAGAAAACAAATCCAAAAGAACAGTTCTTGCATGTAGCCTGTAGCTTTTCTTTCCTTAGCTGCTTTGTTTTGAATAAAGTCCTGCAGGCATCAGTGTCCTCCTAGTTCTCATCTTCCATGATTTCTATACCCTGAGCTTTCCAAAGTTAACACAGGCTGTTTTCTAGGATCTACAATGCGTTCTCAAGGCCAAATTTATTTGGCAGCTGAGATAGGGTTATCCACTTTTTTCTTCTGTTATGAAATGCTAGAGTCCAGAGTAAATTGAGACTGCAAAAGAGCCAAACAGTCACACACGAGATTTTCAAATTGGACCTTGTTACTGAGATTTGTAGTGTCTGGTGCCTAGTCTCTGCAATGGCATGTGCCAAACTGTGTTTTTTCATATTCTCACACTTTGATTTTCAACATGCATCAACACTGCACTTTTCCTCCCTATCATTATTTCACTGAAATCAATTTGGTTTTACTCTGGCACTCTTTAAGATCTAAACCATACACCTTTCCTGCACTATTTTCATGAACACCAAAGCTGTGGAATAAATATTGTTGACATGTTGGCAAATTGCTTTGGTACTTGGATTCCTCATTAAATTACATTCAATTTTAGTTATAATGAGCATAATCCATTTGATACTGTTGACCCAAATTCCCCTGAGGAAAGATGTAGTTCTGAATTGATATTTGCATCTCTGAGTCAACTGAGTAGCGTCCAAAATCAGGTCACACTTCAGCTCTGAAAAATGTCCTGTTTCAGGGTTATGCTTGGGGTTGTGACTAAGTTGTATTGCAGAAATATATCCCTGCAATTTTACAACTCTTGCTGTACTTTAATCTTGCCACTGCCCTAGCTTACACACCACTTCGCTTATCTGTACCCTATTTCTGTAAACACCTGATGAGAACACTATCAGGAAAGCAGAAGCACCTTTCTCTAACTCATCCTTGAGCATCTTTTCTGAAATCATATTTCTTCTCCCTGTTGTGCTCGTTAATCATTTCTCTACTGCAATAAATTGTTATTTCTCTCCGTGCTAAATTCTTTCCTGTCGTTCATTGTGTTATGAGTATCTTTTGCTTGAGAACAGGAACAAAATCCCCGTAGGCTTCAGGAAGCCTTTAACTCTCTTCCTTTCTCATGATGTAGAAAAGAGAGAAAGTTTCATTGATTTGTTTGTTTCAGAATTGTGGGGTGCTTTGGGAGAAATGGGCTATTTAAAAAAACAGAATTTGTCAGTATTGCGAGTGTTAGTCTCAGGTAAGTACAGTGTCTGGATAAGGAAGCTTGTGAAATTTTTCTCAAGTTTGGTCTGAAAAGTATTTAACAGACAGCAGGGTCCTTGGGAGATTCTAGAGAGGAAACAGTTTTATTGAGTCATTGCATGAAATCAACTATAAAGTTCAAAGCATGAGTTCATGATTTCATTTGAACTTGTATCAAGCTAGCTGAATCCCCATGATCAAAACGGCACCACGTGCAGAGGCTCTGCAAAGAAAAAGTAGTCTTAAAACCTGTGTATATTGTTCCTTTTTCCTGTGCTTTATTTGGAGGCATGAGATTAGCCCTGTAAAACAGATCATGTAAATTTGCAGGTGCAAAAATGATGACTGATACAGCAATTTCTAAAAAGTAAAGATCTAGCTTGAATTTTGCATATCTATTTAAGATACTAGGGATAACTAACTTTGTAAGTTTTCTGTGTGGAACTGCTGAGAAATATGATAGAAGGTCTTCAAAAACAGGCCATACAAAACAAAACCCCCAGAAAAACAACTGAAAAAACTTTCAGTTTAGCTATATTGATTCTGCCTTAGTGTGAGGGAACAAAGTGGGTGACTTCTCAATATCCTTTTGAGCTCATTTTTCTATGATTCTAAATTCCTAAATGCAACCTCAGGGTGACTCTCTAAATACAGAGTTTCAGGTAGTAAACAAATATTATCAGATGCAATCATGGCAGAACATGCTCTTGTCTCAATTATTTTTTCCAGGTGAATATCCAATTAAACCATTCACATCAGTACTCATCTGTTGACTCACTCAGGATGAGGGAAGAATAGTGATGCTGAATAGGTCCTTGGCAGTGGGAACACTATATAGACAAACATGAAGAGTGCCAGTTCAGCATTCAAAACTTACATTTAAAAAAAAAAAAAATACACCAGGAGCAAATTAAGCTTTTGCTTTACTGTTTTCTTCATTCGGTAAATGCAAACATATTTATCCATAATTTATGTCTTCACAGATGATAATGAATGTGAAAATGCTACTCAGCCTTGTGGAGAGCACGCCAATTGCACAAACACGGTGGGAAGTTATTACTGTATGTGTGTGCCTGGTTTTAAATCCAGCAATGGTCAACAAACTTTTGTACCTAATGATGGAACCTCCTGCGTGGGTAAGTTATTCATGTCTACCAGCTAGCTTTGCATTGTCACTCTTCTCTTACTGCTTCTGTTACTTACAGAAATCTAGCAACAATGCTTTCAGATTTATGAAGTTTAGATATGAAATTCCCCACAATATGGACTGGTACAGACTTAATATTCCAGTGCAGGCTCATACTTCTCACCTTTGGCATGGCAGCTGCCATTGCTCTCAGTAACACTTTAATCTTGACTCTGCTTGCAATATTTTTAGTCTACCTGTGACAGATTTAGACAATTAATGTATAAATAAGGTATCACAGAAATCCCCAATTCAGCTGTTTATGCCCCTGTTTCCCTGAAATGTGAGCAAAGTAGTCATATTCTTAAAATAAAGCAGAATGACAAAGTATTATATATTGACATAGTAGGTGACACCTTTTCTTTGGGAGATTTGCTCAGGGTATTTTTGTTAATTTCTCTAGTCTAATCAAAAGCAATAAGTAAGATCAGTAGTTATCCTACCTCCTGTGCTATCCATTAGCCCCTATTTCCGTGGTAGCTGGACAGAACATGTTTAAGATTACAAGGGAGGAAATGTTCCCAGGAAAAAGGGTTTCTTTTTCTGAACGACTATGCAATCCTTTAGGATTTCCTTTGAATGGAAGAACTGTAACTATTTCTCTTGTTTGAAACTCCTGGTAATTTTCTCTATATGTTGCAACAGTCCTCAGGGAATGGGAAAATGAGAAATAAATCTATTGCCCTTTACACCTTTATGCTGACTGTGTCTCATTCTAGATATGTCTCCTGTGAGATTGTAAGCGCTGACAACCTCTCTTCTTACTGCTCTTAGTATCAGTAGAATGGCTGCATATTAAGCCAGAAAGTGATCTAATCAACATTTCTAGCCCGTTGCTCACATCCATCTAAAAGACTTCTGCTTTATCCACCCCTATAAATTGTTCTTAAATTAGCTGGGATTGAGACTGTTAGCACATTGAGCTGTAAATATTCTTGCCATTTCTGGCCCAGGCTTTGATTTTTAAGTTATGACATTTCTTCAGCTTCAGAAGTTTTGTCTTCACAGTTATTTCTCTGACTGTTTTTGCTACTTTAGCTTTTAGCTATTAGCTTCCCTTTTTTATTTTTTTTTTCCTTTCCTTCCCACCCCCACCCACACCCCTTTCTTTGCTGGGTAGACTGATCGCTTTTAATCCTTTACAGGGTTTTAGTTTAGCACTTTTCTTCTCCTTTTTGCAAATCCATATGGGAGGAATATGGAAGGAAATGAGAGCTTCCAAAACTTACACTGAAATAAAAAATTACCCGTGGGCACCTTTTCTCATTAAACAAGTGTACCAATTACTTTACCAAGCAGTGAGTCCTAAAGACAACCTTTTGGTCCACAATTAATTTTCTGCTTTATCTGTAAGCGAAATCATAATAGGATATTTTGTACCCAATGGATCTGCTGCTACAAGTAGTAGATATGGCTTGCACACAAGCAGCTGACAGTAATATATTTAGAGTGTACAAACCTTTGTTTGTCATTGTAAATACTGCATGAGTTATCCAGTACAGATTGAAGGACAGAGCTACCGAGTATCCTAAGCTTCTAGGGTCCCAAAAAATTTCTTCATAACATATATCTATAATGTATAAGGCATTACCTTTAAAAATGCAGTTGGAAAATATGCTATTATGCAGCCTATTTTGTTTATGCCACCATGCCTATCTGGAGTTCCCAGTGGTGCTACATCACTCTGTGTGTGTGAGTCCATTTCAGAATCCATTTCAAATCCCATGTGCCTACAGATGTGTGTTCCTCCCCTCTGTGTATATTATACTAAAATTCCAAATACAAAGTGATTATAATTCTCAATCAATGGGTATGGGAAATGTCAGTTCATCCTTAATTCAATCAGAATGTTGAGTTTTGAGTTGAGGGTCAGTAGTATTTCATTCATATATGTATCTATCCACACAGAATTGGTGGAAAAGTGGCAATTAAACATACAGATAGAGGAGGAACTAGAGACTAGGAAGGGGAAAAAAAGAAAAAGTCAAGGAGAATGGAAATGGAAAAGCTAAAAGGAAGAAAGCAGAAATGTGATATTTCTGAAGATGGTACTTTTCCTTCTGTCCTGAATGTGAGCTATTAAAATCTATTTACTGTGTAAAAGATCTGCTTTTCCTTAGACTTCCCATTTTATTGAATAGTCAGCTGCAGAGTAAAAAACAAAGCCAAAAAAACACCCCAAACCATAAAAAACCCACTTTTTTCACCCCAGTCAGAGTTAAAACATGAAAATGGCCATCTGTAAAATGAAAGTGACATCTATACCATTCTGCCTTTTCTAGGAACATGTTATTAGTTTTCCTCAGGTATTTCTAAGACTGCTGGGAAGGCACCATTCTCTATCACATCCTTTTCTGTGATAGGGGAGTTGCACAGTGGATTTGATATGGCATTATGCCACATTGCTAACTTTCCTTTTACCCATGCCATTCGTAGTTTTTTTTTCATTTCTACTTTGTGTGTGCTGCTGCCTTCCACAGTATGGAGACACCAGGAGGGAACATCTAGTCCTTTGCAATTGGACTTTTCAATCACTTGCAAGCTACTAATAAGCCGAAGGTATAATGTAGACATCAAGCTGTCTTGACTGACTGGTGGAGAATCAAAGCAATGTAGGTACAATCCAGTAATTGGCAAGACTGAACATAATAACTGTTCTCAGTACTTTTAATTTAATTGGAATTTCCTTGCCTGCTGCAGTAAATGAGGAGTGACAAAGCACAGAAATAAAATAAAAGGTTATAAATCTATTTTCACACTAGCCTAAGTAGTGTTGGTGATATTATTTTTCTGATCACAGCTATTACAAAAGCTTCAAAGTTCAGCTCTAGGATTTGTTTTGAATATTTACTAAAAGGCCAGGGCTTTTTGCAGACCTGTGGAAAATGCTCTTCTTTTTAAAAAGCTGCTGTTCTTCAACCTTTGCTCAAGAATGTTGCCTGTGAAGACTGCTCATGCAAGCCTTGGCAGCCCAGTCCCACTCCTACGGCAGATCAACAAGGATGGTTTGAGATCTTTGCCCCAAAGGTCCAGTAAAATTGGATAGCTGAAAGCACTGACAAGCTGGTGTGCATGTGTGATCCAACAACTGTAGATTCTATTTAAAAGGCATAACTGCAAAAATATAAAGAAACAAAAACCTACAGCTAGTGCACACATTATTTCAAAGCAGGAACGTAAAAGCAGTATTCTTGCAACTGTCACAAATCGTTGGCTGCCCCTGACAATCTCATTGCTGATTAGTACCTTGCAAGATCAGGCATATTGCCATTTAATTTAGTCATCCAGGAGATTTTATTTTTTTTTTTTTCTCCTGGAAACTGTAAATTAGATGATGTGATATGGACTCATCACATATGGATAATTCAGCTGTAGAAAGTCTATTTGCATATACTCAACAGGGTGTCTGTCAGACTTTAAATATCCAGTTGCCAGAGATGTGCCTTGGTGCTTGAGTTTCCATTGTTGTTTTGGATAATCCTGACTTCTCATTGAAACCTCCATTACACTTAATATCCCACATAATTACAAGGAAGGGTAATTTATGTGACTGCCCAATAATGAAAAATAAATCATTTACCAAACAAAAGGTTAATGAAAAGCAAAATGTTATCATAGTTCTGAACACTTTGCATCAGTAAATTTTATGGAAATCTGATGCTTAGCAATGATAATATGGAAAATATTCAAATATTTATAAGTCATTGTAAGTTTTATCAAAGCTTGTTGTCTTTTGCTGGTGTTTAACACTGCACTGTATGCTGATAACTTGTTAAGATATACACGCCCTCCTCCATGTAGCTGACAAGGCTGATGTGTGTTCATGTTATACATAACCAGTATTGTCATGGCTTTCACCTTTGCCACTTCAATTCATTCAGAGTTTTAATCTTTTACACAAGTCACACAACAGGACACTGATAGGCAGCCACTTGTTTCAATAGGAACTTTATACTTTATTGGTGTGAGAGGTTATTTAAATGCCAGGAGTATGAGCGTTAGCTTTATGTCTTTAAATGACAAAATTTAATTATGAGGCAGCTTGTGTATAGCACTACATGAAGCCTTCCCCCTCCTTCACTTTTGCCAGATACATTGATATCTAACATGATTAGCTCCATGAATATGAATACTGAGGTCACAGTAACCATACAAATACAGCTAAAAAAATAAAAAAAATAAAATAAAATAAAATAAAATAAAATAAAATAAAATAAAATAAAATAAAATAAAATAAAATAAAAATCTCATTCCTTATGGATATTTTCTTGCCATAAGTGAAGAATGTTCTGTGAAGTTACCGAAAATGCTGCCCAAATCAGCAGATGGCCCCCAGCTATACTTCTTTCTGTATTTCCTAGATATTTTCACAGGCATGCAGTACATTTTTTTTTTTAAATTTTTCCACAATTTCTATTTCTCTAAAAACCTTACTTCATATATTATTCCTCATTTTAGTTCTGCTTCTTTTTTAAAACAGCCAACAATCTTGTGTCAAAATAAGAGGCAAAACTAGGCCCCACATACATATAGTGCATTTTCAGCTCCCTGTATCTGCTTTCTGTCTGTTCTTAATGCCTATCTGGCTGCACAAAGGCTTCCTATCAATTCAGGTAGTCATTCTCCTCCACTATTCAGTTAAGAAATTCTCCCTTTTCACTAATTTCTTTCAGAAATTCAGTTCCATACCAGTTCTTAATTTAGGTTGTCTTCCTCTCTGGGTCATCCACACCCCTCTCTACCTTTACTTTCCTTCAGTTCTCTGGCTGTTTCTTTAAATCTGGCCATATATCACTTCTTCCTTTTTCAACTCTTCTTATTAGATATACCCTTCCCAAAGCTGTTCACATTTTTCTCTTTTCCAGCACAGCATTTCACAGTCCTTTACATCATTCTTCAGAATTATTTGGTCTTGTTCCCAGTCTACTTTCTCCATTGAGCTTTTTGATCTTTATCCCCAGCCAACCAAATAATGCAAAATAATCCCTACTACTGCCAGAGTGTTAGTGTCCAGCTCTCCTAAATTGATCAGTTTATGAATTCCTGTACTGGAATTCATCAGATTTGCTCTTGGGCTGTGCCCCACCTAGTTACTGGGCGTATTTGCATAATGGCAAATTATTTAGAGGCGCAAAAGCCATTTTAGGCAAATGCAATTTAAGTGTGGATTTAAAACAAACAAACAAAAAACAACCACAAGACCACAAAACAAAACAAAAACAAAAACAAAAAACCCCAACCACCCAATGAAGAAACCACCAAGCACTTTAAGGGATACAGAGCTTAAATCTTTGATTAACAAGATGGACAGTTTGATCCTTTGTAGCATCTTTTTTAAGCCATGACTCAAAAAAAATTAATAAAGGCTCCAGTTCTTGTTCTCCTTTCTAACTGAATCATAAGACTGAGAAAATCTTTTAGTCTAATCTCTGGAAAATGGATTTCAGATGATTTACATCATGCTGAGCATTTTGTTATGATAGAATTAACATCTCCACTCACGGTTTTAAAACATTAACAACGCAATATTATATAGTAATAAAGGTGACGGTATAAAAATATGATCAATTATGATTTATTCTTCTAATCCCTAAGTTTTAGAACTGGCAGGTGTCTTGCCATTAAGGTCGCCTTTTTAGATTTTACCTTTTTTATGCTATGAAATTTTATTATGAAACTGCTTGCAGTGTTCAGGGCTATTATCAACAAAGCAGTAAGGTGTCTGTAAATACTTAATAAAAATTCAATTTCTCACAATATTTGCAGATGTAGATGAGTGCAGCAATGAAGGAACTGTTGCCTGTGGAGATCATGCAAAATGTGAGAACGTGGATGGAGGGTTTAACTGCTCCTGTAAGGAAGGTTATCAACCATCCACAGGAAAATTGCAGTTTAAGCCAAATGATGGCACTTCCTGCCAAGGTACATGATATTATAAAGGTTTATGTGTTATTATAGAGCTACATCTTCTGAGAAACCCACCAGTGCCTCTTTATCTTCAGTTAGATTAATCAGCAAGACATAAAAAAGAGGCAACACAGTATCATCGACATTCCTTGAGAATGGAATCATTTCATAAATGTATTTTTGCTAAACAGCATGATGAAATGCATTTCAAATAATGGTTGTTTCTGTGTAGTTGTCAGACCAGTCCTCCTGTAAATTTGAGCTGTCTCTATTTTCAACCTGTGGAAGTCCCAAGGAAAGAGTCCAAATTCTCTACCTGAGAAAAACAAGAGCTAACAGTCCAATCCAGTGCTGTAATTTTGGTGAAGTCTTACTAGCTGAAGTGTGAGAATGGAGTGCTGTGTCTTATGTGCATAAATTCAGGTTGATGGTGGTTTCAGAAATTACTTGGACAAGACCTCTTAAAATGAGTATATATTGAAAATTAAACTGCAAAATATAATTAGTTTCTTTTTTAATTTCTACAGAAAACCCGAAGGCCAAGTGTGAGTTATTCAAAGACTGCATAATTGAACATATTAATAGAACTTTAGATGCAGTAAGTAGCATTGGTTTATAGATTAATTTCTAAATCCTTTAATTGTTTCTGTTTGAAATTGTTATTTCGAATATAATAGTTCTTAAGGAGCTTTTTACAAATGCTTGAAGCATACTATTGAACTTAAGCATGTTTACAGAAGCCTTTTTAATATTTTCAAATTATTTGAACTGGATTCTGTGCTCAAATCATGATAACTTACTAGGAATCCATGTGTTCTGTTTCCAGCCAAGTGAATCATGGTGCATGAAAAATTCAGAAGTGTGGTAATCACGCAACTGTTTCTGTAATTCCTGAAGTTAGACACTGCTGCATTTATTGATGTGCATTTATTTGCTTGTTCAGAGTGAAAGGCAGTAAGATAGCTTACCAAAGTAATGTCAACAAGTGGCAAAATAGAAAATGAAGTAGTAACATCCCAGTATGCTAGTGTATGTACTCTTCAAAGCATAATCTCAAAGACTCTAGACTCAAGATTTTTTTTTCACCAGAATCACAGGTTCCTGAAGCAAATTAAATAAATGTTAATGAATTCTGTATTCATTAGTCTACAACTGTAGTATTGTCTACTTAAAATTAAACATAAGCATAAATAAGTTAAAATCAATTGTATGGGTTAGCATTTTATATTAAGCAGTTTGATAAAGTTGAGATTCAGAAAGAAGTTCATTTAAAAGCTTTTATTATCCTAGTGTATTTACATGCTTTTGGTGTTACCCTGCAATGTAAAACATTCTATTAAATATAATACATGCTTACAATATTTAAATGCAAAGATATAGTAAAGCCCACAGCAATCCCACTCTTAGAGTGAGATTTCTTTTTTAATGTGATCAAAGTAAGCTTAAATCTAAGTAATACATTAAAATACTTCAATTTTATGCAAATAACAGTCTGTCAGATTTTAGCCTAGCTTTTAGCCTATGTTCTAGTTCTATTTAGCTGCAAAGATAAAGCAAACCCTATACAAACTGTTCAGCAGCAGCCCCTATGGAGTTTGCAAAATCAATTATTGGGAGGGGAGATTGATGGCTAAAATCTCATTAGATTTCCATATGAAGAGATAATTCTTGTTTTATTCAGCCAAGAGACTGAAACTTCATCTCACAATCACTAGCCTTTTACTTTTTAAACTAATTGTTTTATGTACATATGCATTTAGTAGTTCCTAAACTGAAACAATGAAGGTGAAATAGTACAGTTTCACTAAACTATGTGCTTTATAGTCTGCATTTGAAAATAAACTAACCACATGGCTTTTAAAATTTTATCTTAATTGATTGCTAGGGTACCAGACACAAATAACACCATTATTTTACAGGTCAACCTGTTGATTTAAATAGTATCTCTTTTTATGCCCAAGCAGAACAAGGGGCAAGGGCAGATTTAGATTTGATATCAGGAAGAAGTTCTTCACTATGAGGGTGGTGGAAAACTGGAATGGGATGCCCAGGGAGGTGCTTGAGGCCCCTTCCCTGGAGGTATTCAAGGTAAGGCTCAACGAGGCCCTGGGCAGCCTGGTCTAGTTGGGGATATCCTGCTGACTGCAGGGAGGTCAGACTAGATGACCTTTGGAAGTCCCAACCAGCCTGAGCCATTCAATGATTCCGTGATTCTATGATATTAATTCACAGAAGTCATCCATTTGCACTGGATTTACTTTCACTTGCAAAAATGTGACTCTACTTGTTTCATTAATATGCAGGTTCTTGTGTCTTTCAGATCAGTCATTTAAAATCACCCCTGGAGATGCTGCAAGAAATTAACAAAAACACTTTGGGGCCGCTTTTACCCATAGATGTGATTTCATATGTTGAAGCACTGTCTTATTCATCATTGAATACCATGCACTACTCTGTTTCTGACAATGAAGGTCTTCGTAATACAACAATTAACGTGAGTGCATCAAGCATAAGTCATGGGGGTTTTATTTTACATGTAGTGAATAACTCTTCCACTTAAAATTATTCTTTTATTTGCAGGTTTTGGTTAACACTGTGAACAATTTTTTACAAAAAGACAAAATTAGAGTATGGGAAGCTCTTCCTGTAGATAACCAAAGAAGGAGCCTGACTAAGCTGCTGCATTCTACAGAACAAGCGATGCTTCTCATGTCAAAGAACTTCAAAAAGACAACACAGCTAGATGCTAATGCAAGTGACATAGGTAAGATAAAGAAAATTAGTCTAAGATATCCTTTAGATGTGGATTACACTGAGGAGATTTTCAGCACAAAGATTAGAAATGGTGTTATGTGGAACACACAGGTGTTAATTTGTATGAATTTCATAGCTAACACATGACTTTCAGTGGAGGTATCATAATTTCTCAAGATTGAACATTTGAGCCCAAAAAAAACCTTCAGAGGCTGTGGGAAGTTCTTTCAGATCTCTTTCAATATCTCATCATGTTCACACTGTCACAGTAAATCTGGATTCATTTTATAGGCACAGAATTATCCTATGTACCTCATGCACAAAATCCACCAGTGGAAATTTGGATTTGTTCTACAAGATTTCTTTACTCTTTTTGATTAAATGGAAGTATTGTAAATGAGCCTGAAATAAGTGAGTCTGATTTGAGTGTTTTTATTTCCAGAGAAAACTCTCATTTTAAGAGGAATTTCAGGGCAGGAGAAGAATTGGTTAGTCTCTATTGCAACATTTTGCTCTTGTACACTCTCCTTGTGTGTTGATATCTTCACACCAACTCCTATGGGTTTCCCTGTGGCAATAATAGTTTTACCACTCCTTCAATGGGAGCAGATTAAGGCCGATACCAGCTGCTTTTGAAAATCTTAATAAAGCATTTCTGATTCCTTTGGCAATGTCCCCTCTTTCATCTTTATTTTTCTGAATGTACATAAACTGGATGTGACCTTATTTCTTATTTTAGATTATGTACAGTCCTTCAGTGTCTCTTACTGGTTTGCCATTTTATAAGATGATTTGATGTGAAAGATTCCTGCTTTAGTCCTGAGGCAGGTCAAACCATCTGTTCTTTCCTCACCTTTCTGAAACTAAATTAACAAGACTGATGACAAAAAACCAGGAAGATTTAGGTTAGTGCAGAGCACCTCTGGGTTTGTGGTGGATTCAGAATGGTGCCATGAGGTAGATGTCAAGCCTCTGTTCCCCTGCCACCTAGGCTGAAAGCAGAGACTCTTGTGGCCACAGAGCTGAGGCAATGAAGGTCAAGAAGAGAGGACTTGGGTGCAGTCTCTGGTGACAGTGTAGATGACAGTCAGACCCAAGAGAGAGAAAAGGCTGAGAAAGAGAAGGGGAAGGAATTCCCATGGTGAAAGGTCAATGAATTTTGTCCTGCTTTTATTCTAAAACAGGAAACCGTATGAGTGCTTTTCTAAACTGTCCCCAAACATTAAATTTTGTTCTTACTATTTCTCAGAATTAATATATTTTTCCATAGGGCTCACACATGCCCCACATGTATGTTTTAGAAGACCTATATATTACACCTCACTCTCTGCTGCTTTTTTATGGTGCAAGCTCTTGAACTACAAGCTTTTCAAAACTTCAGCAGCAGAAAACTATTTCTTATGTCCTGACAAACATTTTCTGACAGCTAGCCTATTGTATAGCTCACATTATTTTTGTGTTGTGCTATAAGCAATGCAGATGGTCTAGCATAGTGATATTCCTCCATCAGTCAACTTTTAGATTTGGTGCTTGTTGTTGTTTTATTGTTCTTTGGGGTTTGGGTTTTTGTTGTTGTTGGGCTTTTTTTTCCTTAAAAAAAAAATGAGAATAAAAAAGGCCTGATTGACTTTCTTTTGTACCCATAATGGATGATTGAAACTCAGCACTATAATGAAACAAGTGTTCAATGTCCTCTAATGTAGTTTTTGTCCTGAGGGGTGATGCTTGTTTGTTTCCTTTCTGACAAGACACACCATTATTTCATGGTGCAATGTGCATTTGGTAGCATGGATAGATAACTATAAAATATATACTTTTCAAAAATTGGCTTTTATCAAATGTTACTATTCAGTAGTGAATTTTATGCTTTGCTTTTTATAATTGTGATTTGTGGTCCCTTTCAGAAATGCATTTTTAATAAAGCAATACCTCTTCCTAAAGTAACCTACATTGTTCTTTCCAGGGCCTAATTTAATGCAAGGTAAATAAAAGACTATATTTTTCATGGAAATAGTAAAACATATGAGAGCAAAATGTATGCATGAAAAAATAACAAAGCATAGAGGTTTAAGTAAACATGCTATATTGATAACATTTTTCTTGAAATATTTGGCACAATGATATATGATTAAACTTCCCAGTAATTATGTAATCCAATAGCACATTCATTAACCCCAACTGTAAATTATGGTAGACTGTAGGCTGTGATTTGTATGGCATTTTCCTTCTCTTGCAGCACTCAAGGTTTTTGCTTTTGATTCACACCACATGAAACACATTCACCCTCATGTACAAACAGAGGGAGATTACATAAAAATCTCGCCAAAGAAGAGAGACGAATATCATCCTAACGGTAAGAAACAAATATTAGGGAGTAGATGTGTTAATAAACACCTCAAATAGACTTGTACCCACTAGTACATAACCAAATGTGCAGTTACTGAGACTGAGCTACAGCCCTGTTAACTATAGAGGTGTCAAGGTATTTTTAGCACTCTCTCTCCTACTCCTTCACTGTCTCAAGTCTGATATTTCTAACATTTCCGGTGGCATAGTGAGCATTGAGTGAGTTTTAGCACTGAATATTGGTACCAGGGACCTGAAGTTTACCCTTTTCCTGGCCATAGATGTGCTACATGACTATGAACTGGGTTCACTGTGGCCTCAACTCTGTGTAGTACTCATCTTCCAAAAATTGGGGCATCTTTTCTACTTAGAATGTAGCTCACTGGGACAAGACCATGCACTCTTCATTACCAAAATCAGCAGGGCCCAGTTTTGCCTTGCCCCTCAGAGTTCTACAGAAATGGCTTAAATCTACCGTGATCTCTAAAACTGTGCTTAAACAGCTCAGGAATCAAACCACCTAATCACAGAAAAGATATCTTAAATCTTAACCTTCCAGCTAATCTGAATATCACCACATATCAGTACCTAAAAATGTGGTTTATCTTGCTACCAGAAAGAAAAATCATGATATTTTTTCATCATCCTAAAATACCTTTTGCTTTCTTTTTTCCTATGTGTCTTCCATCCTAGCTTCACTGGAATGCAAGTTAAAGCAAGGCAGATCCTTCAGAGAAGACCATTACTTCAGATCTGAGTCAATTTAGTTTATGACACCTGACACCACATGTGTAGCCAAGCGCAGAACAGGAGAAAGTGTATATTACTCTAGAAAAAATATGTGTGCATACATCTAATTAGAATTTCCAAGGCAAACAAACATTTTTATTTCTAATGGCAGTTACATTGTTTTAAATAAAGTTATATTTCTTTGCCTCTAAAACATTTTTATAAGTATTCTACAAAGATTCCATCTGTTTTGCATATTTTATGGAATAGTAGTAATAATGTCTATTGTTTATTGTTTCCTTAATGTCTTCAATTTTGTTCTTCTATAAAAACCTCACAAACTACTAAACATTGTCTGTTTGATTGATAGGCACCGTTGCAGTTGTCTTTCTGAGGTATAGCAATATTGGTTCTCTGCTTTCATCACCTAAAAACCACTCTTCAAAAGATTCTTCAGAGCAGAGACAGACAGTAAGCTCATCAGTTATAGCTGTTGCAATTAGCTCAAATCCACCTACGCTGTATGAGCTTGAGAAAATAACGTTTACTTTGAAGTATGCCAAGGTAAGGGGGTGTTTATTTATTATTATCAGCTTCAAATAAAACAAAACAATAGCTAATCATTTTATGCGCCATAACCATACCTGCAGTGTATGATATATTGAGACATAATTCTGTTGTTTGATAATGTTTGTCATTTATATCTCCAACATGATTAATTTCAAATGTGACATCCTAAGTGTAATATACTAAGTATGGTATAGATGAAAATTGTTACAGGACTAAAGCAATGCTAATATCATCTTTCCTGGGTTGTAGTATGAAAAAAAAATGTAGATGTCTGAATCAGAGAATATTACAGAATCTTGACTATTCTATGTTTAGGTGTTCTTTTCCCTGAAAGTTTATCAGCCTGTTAGGTATGCATACTAAATTAAGTGAAGAAGTGCAAAAAGTTAATTTGAAGCTAGGAGGTGATAGACGAACCTGGAGTATTGCTTATTTGTTATTTCTGAAATCTGAACATATTTATGTAAAGTAGAGAGGTTTCACTCCAGTATGTATGGCGCTTTTTTCCTGACTTTGCTTGTATGTGAAGAATTGCCTTACATGGCACAGAGTTACCAGAAACAATTAGAAAGTTACTCTGCAGGAAGGTGGGCAGCAGGGAAAAGGTGTTAATCTTGGTTATGCAGCTTTCAAATTTGCTACTTGCCTTCTAATATTTCTGCTAGAAATCACCTTTATATGAATTTGCATACATTTATATAGCCTGTAGTGCAGTGGGGACCTTATCTCTGAGTGGGGCTCGTAAGCACAGACTGTAATAAATAATCCTAATGGTCTTATTCATCACTGTTGTCACACTGGATGCAGCGAGTTTGATATGGCCCTGACTTTATCCCAGAATGTTTGTAAAATACACAGGTTTTGAACTGCTCATTTGGAAGGGACTATGAGCAGGACAAGCAATGCGGCTGTAACCTTGGAGTTCAGTCCATGTTCAGCAGGTGCAGGTGTCTATGTAACAATGTTTTCTGTAGGTAAAAATTCCAACACTTTTGCATGTGCCAGAAGGGTTCAGTAATCTGATTAGCCTACCCTGGTGGGGTGTTAGCTGTATGAATAAAATGCTTCCATCCCAAGGCATGTTTTAATTGCTTGGAATCGGCCTTGCAAAATGCGCCTTTTTGTTTTCCAACCTTCCAATGGTAGCAAGCGATTTTTAATGAATTGCTCTGGCTAACGTCTCTAAAGGTCTCTTGGTGGGAAATATCCTGCTTTTTGCCGTCAGTAAAACATCTTGTTTCTGTTCCAGACTGCAGATAAAGATATTAAATGTGCATTTTGGAACTACTCAGCAGACTCAATGATTGGGAACTGGGCTACGCAAGGCTGTGAGCTGACACATTCCAACTCTACTCATATCTCATGCAAATGTAATCATCTGACTCATTTTGCTGTTCTGATGTCCTCAGGTGGCTCTGTTGTAAGTGCTATTTTAATTTAGTGTTTTACCTGATACTTTCCCCTGTCTTCATTGCTTATGTTTTTATTTCAATGCAACTTATGTACATTCTCCCTTCAGGTTGTCTCTTGTTTTTGTTCAGCAAACACACAATTTATTGTGCATAGAGCAAACAAAATTCTTCCCATATGTGTTTGAATTTCCTTATGTTCTTTCTGCAGTATTACAGAGCAGTGATGCAGCAAACTATCTTGTTCCAAATACACAGTCTGCTGTGCTTATTTTTGGTGCACTGCTTTTAACTTTAAATCCCACTTTAACACTGCTGTGGGATTTAACTGGCATTCATTGGTGGTCAGTAACCATATGGCCCTGAATTTCACTCTCACAAAATTTTGCCCCCCATTTGTCTAACCTTGAGATCTAAAAATCAGCTTAAATTCTTTCCTGAAAGTTTGCAAGAGTGTAATCAATTTAAAGTTTATGACTATTAAACATGGAGACCCATGACCAGGATAACATTGTGAAAATGACCATTCAGTTTAAGTCCTTATATAAAGAGGCCCCATAGATTTCAAGGGTCTACACATGAATCTGTAGAATATCAGGTCCTGCCTCAGGAGGAAGCTTTATAAGGTATCAGAATTGACAGCAAGCAGAATATTAGCATGAATATACTGTATTGAGATAGTTCTCTCACACTGTGAATTTCGTGCTGATAGAGGCTGTTTTCTGGTTGCTAAATAGCATCCTAAGTCTTCAGTTCAAATTTAAAACCTTTGCAGGTACTTATATAGTTATTTTGAAAAAGAAGGCTGGGAGAATAATCTCTGGCCCTTTATTTAGAACAAAAAGTAATTCTCAGGTATATTTTATGGTCAGCTGAATACTATCCTTATGCTGATGCACAGCCATGTATTTCAGAGGTCCTTTGTGCAAATGCAACTGTATTTCTATATAGAAAATATTCGCATCCAATATTAAAAGAGTCTGTGCTTCTGTGGAGAATGTTCATGTTACATCTCCAGAATAGCATTTGTTTGAAGTGATTGTTGTTTCAGAGTCTTGTTTTGATCATGTTGCAAATTCAGTTCAGACAGTTATTCAATTTTGCTTATCTAAGTCACTGCTGTGATAAGTCCTTTTATATTAGAAAATATTCATGTCATATTAATACATGTCCTCCTGCCACTGTATTTGTCATTCACTAAAATGATCTGATTTTTAAAATCATATTAGGAGATACTGATGTTAATAAAAAGTTTTCTTAAGAAATACAGAGAAAATACAAGAGCAGAAATATGTGCAACTCGTTACCAATTTGCCTTAAAATTATATCTGTCTTATGAAAAAAAAAAAAACAACCCAATACTTTTTAGATGATCCAAAGTGTACATTTGCAGTGAAACTCAACAAATGGTTTTGATTAATATTTTGGGGGGGGGGGGGGGGGGGAAGAAAGAAAATAATTGTGTTATAGAATGAGTTTTTTTCTTGAGAAGGTGCAAAGCTATTCTTTTAAATATTATATTATAATCTTCCCCCAGGGTGTTGCAAATTATAACATTCTTACAAGAATCACTCAGCTAGGAATAATTATTTCGTTGATTTGCCTCTCCATGTGCATTTTTACATTCTGGTTCTTCAGTGAAATTCAAAGCACTAGAACAACAATTCACAAAAACCTCTGCTGCAGCCTTTTCCTGGCAGAACTTATTTTTTTGATTGGAATTAATATGAACAATAATAAGGTGAGTAGTTCTCACTTGAATCTTGACTTTGTGATATAGTGTAGACAAACAGTATAAGATAGCATCTTCCACCTACTTCCCCTATTTCCTAGTAACAGTACAAATATTCTAGTGACACTGACTTCAAGTAAGAGGAAGTATAAAATGGTCATCTAAAACACCTCTACTGTCAGTAGATTGATAGGGTTAAAAATTACTTGAAAAAATATGAGCTGCTACCCCTGAGGTAGCACCCCAGGATTGTTTGCTTGAGAAACAGAAATTTACAAACACTTTGTAGTGACAATAACTATTTCATAACAAATTCCTTGTGATGACTAACCACATTATTGTCAAAATCATAAAACCCAACTTTGTCTAGATCAGGAAAGTATATGGATTACTTAGCTGTAATTATGGAATCAACTTGTCATTTTGTTTACACTTTTTCAGGCAAGATATGCACCAATTTTAAAAGTTGATAATAGTCTCTCTATTTTACCAATTGCTGTAGAAAACACTAATGAATAAGTGTGTTCATGGGTGTAGGCCAAGTTCTTGTCAATCAGCATTCCGTCTGGGCTGCTGGACCACCATTTTAGAGTCACCAGGTTGCTGTGCATGTTCTGTTATATTAACAGAGACACATTATTAGAAATATGACTTTTGCTTTCTCTGAATTTCTAGCTCTTCTGCTCGATTACTGCTGGACTACTCCATTATTTCCTTCTAGCTGCTTTTGCATGGATGTGCATTGAAGGTATTCACCTCTATCTTATAGTTGTGGGAGTCATCTATAACAAGGGTTTCTTGCACAAGAATTTCTATGTCTTTGGTTACATCAGTCCAGCTGTGGTTGTTGGAATCTCTGCCGCATTGGGATACAAGTACTACGGCACTACAGAAGTGTGAGTCCTCTTTCTGTACCAACACACCTAAGGATGCAGTAGTCAAAATAAAGCATTTCAAGGCATTTTCTGCTGTTTACTTTTCAGATGTTGGCTCAGCACAAAGAATAACTTTATATGGAGTTTTATAGGACCAGCATGTCTAATAATTCTTGTAAGTATCATTTTCATTTTTTATTGTAGTACATAAAACCAATAATAAAAGGTGTTTAATAATCACCCACCCATTGCCAGCAGAGCTGTGAGTGCTAATTATAGAGCAGAATTGGCTAATTTAAATCTTCTTATAGTGTTTCTAACTTATTTATATGCTGTATATCTAAATACTAGCTTCAAAAATTAATGTTTGACCAAAAAAAAAATTCCTCAATATAAGATCAGAGTCAGAGCTTTGTTTCTTATTTGCTTGCTTGCTTTTATCTCAATGCTTTAAGAAATTCTGTGAAGCATTTCTGGGTTTTAAGAAGTAGCATGCTTGTATGTCGTTGGCATCTCAGCATGGCTCAGCAGGAGGTGTACAGAGACACCATCCTAGCAGACAGATAATCTGATTTTTCAGATGTTGTGTGACTTAATCTCTTATCAGTGATCGGTCATCTTTGTAAGATTAGACTGTCACCTTTATAGTTTTATCACTCACATGTACCCTGTCATCATCAAAGCATTTTAAACTAAATTGCAACATCAGAGAAAAGAACCCACTATTTCACACAAGCAGACAAGTCAAGTATTGATAGCCTTATTTCAGCTGTGAAGAGGGTCTTCTTAATTCCTATTGGAAGGAGTTTCAAACCTGCAAATTTGGCAGGTATTAAATGTTCAATTCTGAATTGAGACATTTTTGGTGTCTCAGGAGTATTTCTAAATGCTATAAAGTTTAAAAAAAACATTCCAGCTGTAACAGGGCACTGTTGTGTGTGAGTGCATTGTCAGTGATCTGGCGATAGCTGGAGCTAACAGGAGGAGAAGGTACAATCCTGAGGCCTCAGGACATCTACAGTCAAGTCAGACACAGCTCTTTGTTGCTTTTTAAGCTATTTGGTGATAAATGTGAGGATTTGGGAAAACAAAGTGGTAGTGCCTAGCAAATACAAGATGATATTAAACCAGTTGTATTTCAATGCATTAGCTATTTCATAGATTCATGGAATGGTTTGGACTGGAAGGGACCTTGAAAGGACCTGGCACGTAGGGACATGGTTTAGTGTCAACCCTTCAGTGCTGAGTCAAGGGTTGGACTGGATAACCTTTGAAGTCTCTTCCAATTGGATGTATTCTGTGATTCTGTGAACTGCAGGGTGATGTATCCCATGTTACCCTCCTACTGAGCACAGCAGACTTTAAGCAAGGCACAGCACCATAAACTCCCTTAGTTCAGTGCTTCTGGGGTCAGATAGCCTGGTCAGACAATAGGTTACTACAGCAAAACAAAATCATAGGGAGAGACCATCCTTTTTCTTTTTTTTTTTTTTTTTTTTTTTTTTATGCAACTCTTACAATACTTAGGTTTAAGCTGGTAATTTCCTATTTCATGTTTGGATATTATTTCTTTCTATGAAGGCAGCAAGGTTAGGATTTGCTGGTCATTGCTTTTATTCCTGTTCCTCATCAGCCTTCAGATGAAGATTTATGGGCAGTGACGTACCACTGCACTGTTAGGAAAGGCAAAAAACATGATCAAAATACACAAAATACCCCAAATTTGTGCATCTATAATCTTATTTTCAGCCCCAGCTGAGCTGTGCCTGATGTGGGATCCTAGGCACACGATACAAAAGCAGAGCAGGTCTGCACTGGCTTTCGTACGTCTAGCTGGCCACAGCGGCAAATCCTGCAAGTTGGGCTCTGAGGCCCATAGCAGTTCTTTGAGCTACCAGGTCTGTAGTTATCCTATGAAGGAAGCCAGCAGCCAATTTCTTTCTTTATTCCCACCCCTTTGCCTAAATGAAGCCACACAAAGGAGCAGTAGCTGGACAGCAAACAGCCCTGTGCTTGATTTGCTATTTTTTGTAATGGAAATATTTTGTTAAAACTTGTTTTCACAACATTCACATCTTTATTATTGTCTCATCTTAATCATGCACTAATAGACCTGGAAGGAAAGGCAACCTGCTTTGAGGAAGCTGCACTTTTTTTTTTTTTGGGGGGTGGACAGCTTATTTTGATGGGATGATAGCTAACTGAAGCCTGAACTGCAAGCAGGATGTTTTCAAAGTCTGCAGGAAGTTAGCTCATTTGATCACAGTCTGTCTAGGTTATTGTCTAAGGAAAATATGGAAAACCTTATGCAAATAGGCACTGGCTCTAGAAGATTAAGTTGATGTTAGATGTCTACTTTGTGGCAGGCATGGCGGTGTCAGTAATTCTGTTTCCATTGTCCAGTCTTCCTGCTCAACATACTGAATGGGCACCACCACAACAAAGATAAAACTCTTTCCAATGTAGTGCCACTCAGGAAGTCCTTTTAATTACTGAAATCAATCTCTTCCCAAGATATCCACTCTACCCAGATCTGATTAAAGAAAAACAAAAGTAAAACCACCCCAACAATCAAAAATGCCCCAAACAAAAAAGGTAGGCTAAACCCAACAAAAGTCCACACAAACAAAAAACCCAAACAACCCAAAATCAAAACAACTAACCAACCAAAACTAACTAAGAATGCTGCAAAGGACTTCATATATATATATAAAATTTTGTTCTGGGATAATCAGGGCATCACAATCCTCATATAAAAGCTGCAACATTTGCAGCTTCGAGGTACCTTTAATCCTGAGCTTTGTCTACTGACAGCTGAGTTTGCAGGTTTTCCAAGATAGCCTGGAGAGTTTGGATACCAAATCTCTGGAGAGCTGTTCATTACACAGGATTCTTGCACAAAAACATTAAACTCATTGCCAGAACAAATGCCCATGTACCCGAATGGTGTTTTCAGTTTGTATGAATGGAAAACCAGGAGGCTTATGATTTGGATTATTCTGTAATATGCCTTTGAGAAAGCATATAAGTGATGAACAGAAACAGTTCCATACCAATGGATTTTCTGTCACAGGGCACATTGGACTTTAAATCTGCAGTAATAATGAAGCATTGGGAGTTCAAGTGTTTATCAGGAGTACAAGCTCACGTCTCCTCTGACTGCCTAAGCAGAAACACTACTTCCAAAGGTGTTTGCTTTTTAATATTGAGATTTTGCTAGAATTCTTAAGTGCAAAGCAATGGTCTTGTTGATCTCATCTAAAAATTAGTAGTAGTAGTAGTATTAGTATTAGATTGGTGACTGTACATGAAAAGGAGCAGGTCAGAAGCTCTTTACATGGAGTCAGCAAAGAAAAGGCATTTTAAACCTTTGTAAAACAAGCTGCAGGCTGAAGATAATTTCTACAACTTATTTCTTCCTCCTAATACTTGTAATCTTTAGAACCACAACCATTTTAGCTAAAACTATGCAGTAGATTAGATCAAAGCATACAAGTATGGAGAAATTTTTAATAACAAGTATTTAAACTTTTTAATAGAAAAAGTGAGTTTATCACAAGCTTTAAGGGACAAACATTGACACACACCACAACTCATGCCTGATAGAGGCAAATGCAAATATAAGGCCCAGAGATAAAAGGTATGAAAATGTGGTGGGGGGAAAATCCCTCGAACATTTTCTTTTGTTTTGTGATATGCCCTTACAATAATAATCTCCCTGTAACAAGAACTTAGCAGAATGGAAATAACTGTTTGTCTGAAAGGTAATGTGTCTATAGTTCTAATGAGCATGTAATGTCAGCCAATATCAAACTCCCTCCCATTGTGGAGTACTTCCTCATGGCATTTCAATGTCTGCCATGGCAGCTTGCTCTGTGTTAAGTGGGAGCAGACCTATGCAAGGGCTTTATTCTGCACCGATAATGGTTTTGAAGACTTCATATTTTAAACTCTCTGGCCACAGGGTAAGAGTCTCCAATTGCACCTATTGTGAGGGATCGCTATATGTTAGTTATCCAACTAGCAGCTGCAATGCCTTTTGGAGGGGGTAGGTAAAGACTCTTCATGCTATACTTATGAAAGTCTATAAGCCATTAAAAGCAAAATTTGCAAAAGAATCACTGCTGCTCTTAGTGCAGCTAAATGTAACCCTTCTAATATGTGTTTCTCACAGTACATTCTCCCACTAAATCTATTCAGTTGAGCTTCATGCAGCAAATTCAGAATCATCCATGATAATGTGATATACACATTTGCAGTACTGACAGTCATGCAGGCTTTGCTACTGTTCCCACTGTCACTGCCACAATAAATTGGCACATTTCTGTGATGAACTAGAGCTCAGAAGTGTGACATGTAACATTAATATGTCCAATTTGCTGTTTAATAGGATAAATCTATAGGTATCTTTGGGTGAGATCACCTCTATAATAACAAAATATAGACTTTGACTTTGAGGTTTAGAACATTTCCATAACTGAACATCACCCAAATAATCCTTTCTATGGCTTTTCTCCAAACATTCTAGCACTGTGCAGTGAGGAGGTGGCTCCTGTATGCTCTTCCTTGGTTTACTCCTCTAATGAGTATTTTCAGGGACCCTCAGGTGTCTGGCTTGGCTTTGAGTTCCAGCTTCTTGAAACAAGTGGTAATTACAGTATCACAGTATATTAGAGGTTGGAAGAGACCTCAAGAGATAATTGGGTCCAACCCCCTGCCAAAGCAGGATCACTTAGGGTAGTCCACACAGGAATGCATCCAGGTAGGTTTTGAAAGTCTCCAGAGAAGGAGACTTCGCAACCTCTCTGGGCAGCCTGCTTCACTGCTCTGTCACCCCCACTGTTTCTCCTCATGTATTTGTAATTGTAGTGTTTGCAACTACAAAAATTGCTTATAAATGGACCCTGCAATTTTCAGCGCATTAGTTGAACATAACAGCCAAGAGCAGCTCTTGGGAGAAGCATCCTCATAAAAAACCCAAGTTCTTTTTATTAAGCATTCCTGTGTGTAGTAAAAGTCATGAATAATCAGCCATAAACCAAAAAGAAAAAAAAAAAAAACCTCTAAGAATTGCAGTGATTGATTAACCATACTATTTTGAACTTCCCATGTAGAAATGAATGGGCAAATGAATAAAATATACAGATTGCAGTTGCAAACTCCAAAAAAAAGAAAGTGACACATGAGTGATGAAAGTAGGCTAACAGCAGAGTAATGCTTTTCAGTAAGGAACTGCCTACATACTCATTAGAGCTAGTCGATTACTTAAAAATATATTCATCAGATAATTTATTTGATTAATTTTCCTATTATTTGTCAAATAATTTATTCAACGTAAAAGGTAAAATTAACGGAATAGTGCATTCATCAAACCTTATTGGACAGCTCTAATACTTATTCAGTTCTGTACGTTCAGACTGATTCAGGATCAGTAATACTGCTGCAATCAATGCAGAAAAATTTCCTGGCAACTCCATTACTCTGCTGTTTCCTCACATACTCACAAATTTAGTGTACTCAATCCAGGCCATTGAAACCGAACATCTTTCCTGCAGGAGAGTAAGTGCTCAAAGATTTAAAAGTTTACTGGCTTTCAGACTTGCATGTGCATTACTCTTGCTATTTTTTTATATTCTTAAGACTACTACAAGAAAAGTTGTTTAACCTCTAATCTCCATCACAAGAAGCCATACCACCCTCTCACTTTTTTTTTTAGCGCATATGCTTTGCAAAATTCTGTGTATCTTTTTTTGCCAAAGGGATATATGTGAAAAATGCCTGGGTATGCTTCTTAGACAAGAAAAGTATACTTTGTACTGTTTGCTCTGTGTTTTTCAGAAAATAGGCAGTTTAAACATTGTTCTCTATCTACTTTTGTTACTCAGTCTTCCTTTTTAGTGAAAAAAAAATTCCTACAAGGACTGGCAATGACTTTATTATTCTTTATGAAGGAATAATAGTCCCCTTTTCCTTGGCCCCACTCAGTTAAAGGTGCCTCCATGGCATTTCTTATGCCATTGTGGATAAAGTGGAAATAATTAACTATATAGTAGCATTAACACCGAGTCTGCAATTTTGGTTGAAACAATTAACTTGAACTGCAGTGTTGTTCAGCAACAACAATATCTGCTGGGCTAAATAATCACTGGGTCAGAAAGTTCTGGTCCTGTTCAGTGGACAGGACCACTTTGAATCTCCAAGATACATCTTTTATACTGCCATTCCCAATGGACGCAGCTTCTCAGCAAGACCGGGACTTTCACATAGAATGAAGTATTTTCTTTCCTTCCCTTCCCTTCCCTCTGTCATTAAATCCCCTGCTCTAAAGTCATAGAATCATAGAATGGTATAGGCCAGAAGGGACCTCCAAAGTTCATCCAGTCTGACCTCCCCACAGTCAGCAGGGACATCCCCAACTAGACCAGGCTGCCCAGGGCCTCATTGAGCCTTACCTTGCATATCTCCAGGGTAGGGGCCTCAACCACCTCCCTGGCAACCTGTTCCAGTGTTCCACCACCCTCATAGTGAAGAACTTCCTCCTGACATCCAACCTAAATCTGCCCTTCTCTAGTTTGAAGCCATTGCCTCTCATCCTCTTACCACAGACCCTTGTAAACAGTCCCTCCCCATCTTTCCTGTAGGACCCCTTCAGGTACTGGCAAACTGCTATTAGGTCTCCCCAGAGCCTCCTCTTCTCCAGGCTGAATAACCCCATCTCCCTCAGCCTGTCCTCATAGCAGAGGTGCTCCAAACCCCTGATCACTTCTGTGGCCCTCTGGACCCTCTCCACAGGTCCGTGTCCTTCCTATATTGAGACCCCCAGACCTGTACACAGTACTCTCTGGAAATACTTAGAAAAAGAGACTGTGCCATTAGTCTACAACATGAAAATTATTTGCTTGTATGTTGTCACACAGGAATAAATCCATCACATAAGAGACAAAAATTCTCAAACAGTGGTTCATGTTTTTTGTTTAAACCACCTTAGCTAGCAGTGTTATACGAAACAGCCTGTGCAGAAATTCTCCCTCAAATTCACTGAGAGGACATTAGACTTGTAAAGTCAAGTGTGTCCTCTGTCATCAAGAGAGAAGCAAGCAAGAATAACAGGTGAAGGAGTACAGGAGGATGCCAAGGGGAAACAGAAGAGCAGCCCCAGGTGTCATCTGGCTGTGCAGACTTCCTGAGATGTTCCTCATCTTGGTGCAGGTTAATGTCTCAGGCATCCTTCTTTTCTAGCAAGAAGGATGCTCACTACCTTAGAAAGAACACAGCTGCCCTAATCAGTGTTTTTTGCTATTTTGTGTCATTGTTTGGGGTTTTTTTTTTAATTGCTTCATATTCTCTTGGTGATTCTTTATATTGCCTCATTTTAAGCACAATATGATAAACACTATGCTTACCCTAAACTGTTCATTGAAAGGACACCATAGATTTGCTTTAAATAGTTAATATGGGCTGATAATGTATTTTGGACTTTCTTAGTAATTACATAATGACTACATCCACACTACATATTTTCTCACTTAAATCTCAGTTTTCTTCTGCTATACTACATTCCCTTAGATTCATCCCTTGCAGGCATTTAGAGAAGAAAATTTAAATTCACAGTAGTAATCACATGTGAATAATCTGTTTGGCAATCTCACTTGGTCATTGAAAGAGCTTTTTGTGGCTTTGTGTAAGATAGTAAACCACAGCATAGGATTTTGTGACCCAATCCACAGGAGAATTGTGAACGTTTCTGAAAAGCAAAGCACCAAATCCCTCAGAGGATCTGGCAAACTATGGAAGGAATGGACAGCTTTGTGCCAACTATTCACACCTCCAAAATGACAAATGCAGCCTGCTGTCAGACCCAACATTTCAGTCATGCTTCTAATGCTGGTGTTTAGCTTTGCAATCCAATAAGAAACAACGTTGAACCCAGAAGTCTAAGAAGCTGTTTGCTTTGATGAAAAATAAAGAAACCCCAATATTCATTTATTTATTTACAGCTTGATGTAAGTGCTCTAAAAATATAAAGGAAATATTTAATTGAATCTAAATCAGCATCTTGAGATATGTAAAAGAACAGCTGTGAAGTATTCTTATACAAAGAGTAGCTCCATATGAAAATCATGTATTTCCTGAGAGAGTGTGAAATAAACTCATTTAGGTATGTTTTAACTTTTAAAATAGTTCTAATCCTGCATTGCTGAAAATATTTCCCCCAAATATTACCTAAAGGGCATTTATTGTGCTTTTCATTACATTTCATACTTTCAGATAAGATTATGCACTTAAAGCATTCAAGAAGGTATATTCACTGGGGACATCATAATGAGATAAATCAGTAAAGAGAGAAACCCAGACTGTTTGACTGCCAGCTTGTGTCCAATTGTATGCAATTAATACGGCATAAATTTTCAGTTTGAAGCTTAAATTGTTGTATTGTTAATAGCTTAATTCCATTCTCCCCTGACTGAAATAACGATGACCCACCACGTTGTCATTTTACCCAGCCATTAGCCATATCAGCCAGAAAGACAAAAATGTACTGCTCTCTGTAGCAGAATCCAGACCATCACAAGCTCATTAATTCAAGCACTCATAATGAGGGTCATTGTAAAGACTGATACAGGTAGAGCTGCTCTGAACTTCAGACATTTTTTGAAAGAGCCAAATTCAATATGATATATGTAAAAAATTCAAGTATATGCCTAAGAGAGCAGCAGGAGAAATTTTCTCATTCTTTTTGTGAGATCTGACATCAGCATATAGATGGTTTCATCAATTATTGAGACAGAGAATAAGAAAGGAAAAGGGAATGATTTGGGGGTTTCATTTTTGAAGTTTGAATGTAAAGTGCTCAGACTGAATCAGAACAAGTATGTCTGAATATTTAGAATTAGCTGCTTCTTTCTTATACCTTCTCTTCTTTGTAACACTAGAGAACCTTGAAAGGCTGATGTTTAAAGTTTTTTAATAAGTGTTGAAAGTCAAAGGATATTTTGAAATTACCAATTCCTTTTTAATTCCATAAATACATGGGTATTGGAAATAGCCAAAAAACCCGCAGACGTGCATTAAATAATTACTTGTGTTAAAAAAAGAACTGTCTTCAGATATTCCAGGATGAGGAATTGGGGGATGAGGGAGATTCAGATCTCCCTGCACCAGTGAATATTTAATTATTTATATGGCATGGAACAGATCCAGCAGGGCTGATGGAGCCATAGCAGTGAATAGCTAGTACAGAGGCTGGAGAAACTAAGGGTCACAGACTAGTTTGAATATTAAGTGCAACAGAAAATTGTGCCTGTCACTCCAGCACTCTGGCTAAATGTCCTGTCCACAGGGATTTTCATTGTTCACAAGTGTCCTTTCTGATTAATCAGAAAAACTATCCCAGTCAAGAAGTCTTTCCTGGTGCAAGTAGAGTCTAAAACAGTAAATGTCTTTTAGTGCTAATGAACTGACATTTTTCAACAAAATAATGTTAGGCAAAATTTTCTTAAATGCCTCTTGTCATTTTCTGTTCCACTTTACTAGATGCCCAGGTACTAACTGAGCTACTGCCATGAAAGATAAACCATTTCTATCTGAGCTTTCAAGTCTCTTCTTTTTTTTTTCCCAAAAAAAAAAAAAAAAAAAGGAGAGGAGAGTAAGGAAAAAAAAACACCAAACTTCTTAGTCACTGAATTTGACAGCTGTCAGCTACCTTGATAGGGCAAAATGATGATATATTACTTCACTCAGTATCTTATAATTTAATTGTAATTAATTATGAAAGAAACTACAACTCTTCAACATAAGTGCAAATATTTTTATTTGCAGGCAGGTGTTTTGCATGCTTTATTAAATTTTGTGTATTTCATACCATTCAGCTCAGATGAAAATAACTATCATTCCACTCCTACACGGAGAGCATTTCATGCAGTGTGAAGGACTAACATCATATTTACTTGAGGATAGAACATTTTGTTACTCTTCCAGTATGTAAAATATGTGCATTTAATAGTGGAATTAAGGACCTATTTTAAATATAGCAGTTGCTAAGCAATATGATATTAGCACAAACTCCAACAGCTTGGAACATTTTGTGCTTTAGGACCTACATGCTCATTTTTGTATTATTACTTAGTTTGCAAAATACAGTTAGCAATCAGCTGAGAAGCTTGCAATTTGTTTCAACAATAGATGAGATTGTTTCTTAGTGCTCTTCTGGATCCTCATCTTATGAAAAAGAACCAGGTAAATATTATGTCTTGCACACCACTCTATTTTCTTCTACAAACTGTGGATGGGTAAAATTCTGCTGCAGTGGCCCCAGAACTACTAGGAGCAGAAACCAAAGCAGCAGTGATTTGCTCTACCTGTGCCCACCACTGGGCATTTTCCATCATGTAGGAAGCCTGTGCAGAAGTACTCTGTTCAGCTAGTGGGATGCAAATATCAAAACAGATTTACACATCCATCCTAGCCCTACAGCTACAGACTTTCTTCCTATCCTTAGATACATGTGATTGATTGAACAGAGCTCCCCAGGCTAATTCCTTTAGCAAAACATTCTTATTGTTGAAAGATTATTAGGAAAGCACCAGGAAATTTATCTGAATTTGCAATTGCTTTTTCTCTCCTGCAAATTTCTTTACAAGAAATTCTTTAGCCTGGAGAAGAGGAGGCTCAGGGGCGACCTCATTGCTCTCTACAACTACCTGAAGGGTGGTTGTAGCCACGAAGGGGTTGGCCTCTTCTCCCTAGCAACCAGCACCAGAACAAGGGGACACAGTCTCAAGCTGCACCAGGGGAAGTTTAGGCTGGAGGTGAGGAGAAAGTTCTTCACCGAGAGAGTGATTCGTCATTGGAATGGGCTGCCCGGGAGGTGGTTGAGTCTCCATCCCTGGAGGCGTTCAAGAGGGGACTGGATGTGGCACTTGGTGCCATGGTCTAGTTGTGAGGTTGTGGTTACAGGTTGGACTCGATGATCTTCAAGGTCTCTTCCAACCTTGGTAATTCTATCAAACTTTTCTATCAAGAGTAAATTATTCAGATCGATGCTGTGGGTCTGATTGTATCCTAGAACTTGTACAACTCCAGACAGCTCTGAACTCTTTCTTGACTGTCTGCTCTATCTTACCCACCAGCATCACCATTATGAACGTGGGAACTCTACCATGGAGATCCCCAAACCACAGCTGCAGAAGTTTACTATCCTGCTTAATAGCACAGTCTGCATCCATGATACATGGAAGTGCTGACCTTCAGAGTGAAACCTGCAGTTTTCTCATTTCACAGTTCTGTCATCGGTTTAAAGGGGCCAGAAGTCACTACAAAGTCCTAAGTCCTCGTGACTGTTCACATAGATGATCTCCCCAAGGAAGACTTACCATCCAACTAAAGACTTACCATCCCCCTTTAAACCCAGTCACAAGCGCACAATAAAACCTAGATCATCTACATTTGTGGGTACCTGGGGATTATCCAGGGTTATAAAGATACATAAATATAGTTGCCCATGTCTACAGAATTATGATATCATGGGATCCTGATAATTGCCTTTATTTAATGTCTATGCCACATAAATGTATTTTAAGTTTCCTACCATTTGTTCATAAATATAGCACAATGTTTCTTGAATCTAAGAAAGCTAAAAATACTTTTACAAATATCTTTAAGGAGGAATTATTCCCTGAAGATGCTATGAGTAGAGGCTGTTACTATATCAGCCCTTGTCTTTGATTAACCACTTAAAAAAAAAAAAAAAAAGAGGAATAGATTAATTATTAAAATTCATCCTGCAGTGCATCTGAGCATGCTAAGTGAAACCTGATTCCTATGGAATCTCAGGGGGAGGGAGGGCTGAGATACTCAGCACCTCACAGAGTGTGGATTGCAGAGAGAAAGTCGAAGGTTTCCTTTTTGAAATAATAAGGACTGAGCACACTGCTTGCCCACTTTGAGGTGGCTCATTAAATAAAAATCAAGCAAAAGAAAATAAAAAGAAATACAAATAATTCCTTTCTGGGCTTGGAATCAATACAATTCCCCTTTAGCCTATTAGACTTGCCGAGAAGCCCCTCTTAGGACGTGCAGCAGTTTCTCTAACTGCTCAGCCATGTAATAACACTGAAAACAAAGGCACAAGTCACACTGCAATGCTGTTATTCACTTGATAGAACTGTGTCCATGCCACAATATTTCATGCTTTGGGTTTGCCCAAAGCTGTGGAGTAGCTCTGCTCATTACACAGGTAACTTCTCCCCAAAGCCAGCATGTGGCAGCAGCAGCAGTCCCCAGGCTGGCCCTTTCCAGACCTGTGCAAAGCCTGTCCTGAGCTTGGTTTCACAGTTGCTTGCACATTTTGCTCTACTCCAGCTTACTGCCTCTCCGGAGACAGCGTGCCTTATGTTTGCCATTTCATTCTCATTCACCTTGCCTGTCACCTTAAGGCAGCCTTAATTATAACATCATCAAAGGTTTATTCAACAAGATCTGAAGATTGTGCTTTAATTACAAAAATGAAAACATGTGATTACAGCCAAAGTAATATAAAACACAATATTTGGCTATAAGTAGCAGCTGAAGCCTTTTTAGATGTTTCAGTGTCTCTCATACAGAAGTCCCTCAGTTTTTTCCGCCTGGAAAATTGGGAGGATACATAATTCCTTGTGCCCATCTCTATTTTTGATTACTTTTGCAGCCTACCACCTCCATTTCTGCTCATTTGAAGCTCATTTTTGATTCAAGTTTACCTGTTTGAAGTGGTTGTATCTTTGGCCAGACGCTTCGGGTGATTTGCCTTCCCAGGCCATTTGTTGAACAATGTATGGCTCTTTGGGCACAACAGGTATATAAAGGTCATTTTCCCTTGAGTCTCACACACTCCAAATTCTCTATATTCCTACTCAGGCCAGCTGTCCAGCATAAACATTTTATTTTACATTTCCCAGAAATAGTGAAGGCTAGTGGTATGTTCATAATAAAGAACATGCAGAGTATCAGGCTGAAGAAAAATATGCTAAGTTTATAATATCTGTTGAATTACCAGTTCTCAGGAAAGGCCACGCTTGACACATTATTCACATTTGCTAGGTTTTTCTCCTGGATTTCCCCCTGAGTTTGTTTTTACTGTTGTTTTTGTTGCTGCATTTCTGTATTACACAACAGTTGCAATGACTTTAATTTACCTATTTTGTCCTCCAAAGGATAAAATGCAGGTCCATAGGCATCTAACATCAGTATAAGAGAAAAAAAAATATATCTTTAAAATATATACATATAAAAACATATATATATATATATGTATATATATATATATATAAATGCTAAGGTGCCTAAAAGTTTCTGTTTTAAGACAGTGAGCATTGTGTAAAGGCAGACTATGCACTTTGCTACGCCTATTTTTTATTAATGGAGTGTTTCAAAATGGGGCAAAAACCATCTTAGAACTTTAATAAATCTTGGAAATGACCAGATGTTTCAGAAGTTAAACTCACCCTCATTACCCTGTAACACTACCTCCTGCAAGGCTACCCGAGATGTATTATACAGTAATTGTGCTCTGGCAGCTGACTGCACGAAGGTGGTTTTAACCTCTCCAATTCCCATGATAGGTATAGATTATTCCCATTAGAATAGATTGATGAATGAAAAGATCATGGTTAATGGGTATTACTTTGATGAAGCTGGCCAAATCCTATTATCCTGTGCAACGGACAGTGTCAATATTATGTGTGTAATGGAGCACTGATGGGACAAAGAGAAATGGAGTCCACTGCCACAAGGTCCCACACCTGCCCATTGCCCACTCCATCCTTGCTCAGCAAAACCTCTGCAGCCAGCTTATGTGGCTGAAGGATAAGAGGGTTTGGCCCGTAGAGCTTTTTACAGAGCATGTTAAGAGCAAGAGGAAGGCTTTCTTTGGCATTAGTCATTTTGATGATGGGCCAGAAGAAAGGAAGTTTGGTTGCATGGTTTGCACTGCAATCTTGATAGCAGTTTCTGAAGAAGCATCAATGTGTGTATTCTCCATGCTCGTGGTACTTTGATCACATTTGACTCTACCTTTTGCAGTTTCATAAGTACATTAGGTGGGTTATGCAGATTCAGTGTGTGCAGTAAGTTAATTGATATATTATTCACCAACAAATATAAGATTAAAAAGTAAGTCTGCATATCATTACTCACAACTGCTGACTGACTTATAATTAACTTTGAAAAATTGCTGGTTTAGGAGATATTATAGATTACAATTTTAAATATAAGGAGCTTCAGAATAGCTCTCATGATCAGTGTGAGTACAAGGTATTCAATGAAGGATTAACTCCCTAAACTGCTAATCAGCTCTATCTCCTGTCTTATCAAATTGTAAATACATTATTCTGTATTAAAGTATGAGCATGCAGCTAATTAAAGCAGTGCCTGCATTTAATATCAGATACTCCCCCCTTGACACCACAAAAATGTTCTAAGGATGTACATAACAAGTGTTAACAAATGAAAGTGATTCTTTTTAAAGTGATGCTGTGCTTGTACAGCAGCCTTTGTTTTCACTTTGGAGGAATTTATTTTTTTCACGAAAAAGGATGAAAGAAGGAAACCCACACAGTCTTTCTGGAGAAACAAGTTGAGGAAGACATTAATTCTATTCGGTCTACAGCTGGAAGCTCACAGGAACCAACCAAACTATTACAACCAGGAATCTACAAATAGTATCCGGATGACATCCAGCTAAAATCTGGCTCATTTACTAGCATTTTTTATATATTCTGATCTTAAATGCTGCAAAGCAAAATAAGATTTTAATTTCTTTTTAAAGCAAGGAAGTAAATACAGTCATATTATTAAAGAAATGTTGTCTACATTTAAATGAAAAATTAGTGAAGCTTAGCTGAGCAAACAGAGGTTCAGAGCCATAATTGAACACTATTTGCAAAACTGCTTCCTTTAGTTGTTTGTGGTTGGGTTTTTTTTTTTTCCTGTGTCAAACTCAAATAAAGTAATGCCATTGTAAAGAAGGCAAGGGAAAAAACATGCTGAAATTATTAATCTATGAAACAAACATAGAACATGAGAATAAGCAGCAAGGAGCCTTTCAACCAAATTTGGGGTTTTTTTAATTGTTTCTGTAAACCCCAAAAAAAACTTTATGCTACTTGAAAGTTTTCACATGCCAAAGACCTCCAAAAATGTGATGTTATTAATGTTATTCAACAATAGGCATACATTTTGTCAAGATCTGTGTGTTATGGTAAAGCAGAAAATCCAGGGAGGTGAGGGGCTTTTGGGGGTTCCCCTCCTCTCTTCTCTCTCTCCTCTCTCCTCCTTCCTCCCTCCTCTCTCCTCCCTCCTCTCTCTTCCCTCCCCTCTCCCCTCTCCCCTCTCCTCTCTCCTCCCTCCTCCCTCCTCCCTCCTCCCTCCTCTCTCTTCCCTCCTCTCTCTTCCCTCCCTCCCCTCTCCCCTCTCCCCTCTCCCCTCTCCTCTCTCCTCTCTCCTCTCTTTCCATCTTTACTTAGAGAAAAAAATTCTCAGCAGGAATTTGAAGTGATTTACCAATAAAATCAATAAACATTTGCACACTGTTGGTAGTGATACTGTTGAGATAAGGCAGAGTTACAGCCCTGTCTGATCAATGTTATTACAGGGCTCATATTTTTTCATGGAAGTGGATAAAAAAAGAACGGACTTTTTGCTCTTCTCTCGCTGGATTCTGTAGGTTTAAATACACAGAAACTTAACCTGACTTGTTTCATCTAACTATGCAACAGTTGCATTAATTCAAAAGCATCCTGCTTTTAACTAAAAGTTCCTTTCTCCACTCCTCTCAGGTTAATTTGTTGGCTTTCGGAGTGATTATCTATAAAGTATTTCGACACACTGCAATGCTAAAGCCAGAAGTTAGCTGTTATGAAAATATAAGGTAAGTTTGCCACTTACAAATACAAATTCTACCTTCTGTAAGTTTAAATGCAGCCAGAGACAAAAGTGAGTATTCAATTTAATAATCTGGAAGATCTGCAGAAAAATATTTATTATTTTTTAAATTTTATTTCTGCTATCCCCTCATACAGATTTAAAGGTAGATTTTACAATCTTTATTTCCATGGAGCAGTATTTTGTACAGCTGACACTGGGGTTGTATGAGAGCTGTGTGAAGAATATGCCCGGTCCACATCAACCAGAGGGTAAAGGCTGATGGCTAGGTTAAAGAAATAATTGTCCTTTCTTCTGTACTTTCCACAGCCTCTGTGCAAGCCAAACCAGATTTCAAACCTTATGCCTGAATTGGGACCAAAATACTTGCCTTGAAGTAACAAGCAATTCGGTGATAAGAGAATCAAGACATTCATGTTATTTGTAAAAAGTCTACAGTAGGACACTGTGCCTCTACAGTGTTAGGGGGGCTGAGGGGGATTCTCTCCAGGATTTTTACTTTGCATGCTGCTATGATTTTTCCATCAACTTACTCTCTTTAAAACTGATTTATAGAGACCTTGAAAACCGTTTGTGCAGGAAAAGCTGAACTGTACTACAGGGAACATTGAAAACAACTTACTGTTTGTGTTGCTTAGGAACACTCCTGCAGTTTCAATGTATTGCATGAGATTTATAGTTAGGATTTAGCAATTGTTTGATTGATTACTTTCTCTTATTCCTCACCCTTCATAGCTTCATGTGGTGAGCTGGTTTTAATGAAGTTGAAAATTATTCATTTTCAGAGGAATGGTGCTAAAAACGTCTGTTGTTAAAAAGAAGTCCTGCAATGACTGGGCTGAGAATGAATAAGAAAGTAATCAGTGGCTTCATTTCCAAGACACCATGCTGTAATTGCTCACGTCTGCGAGCAGGGCTCTACAGCTTGTTGGGGGAGGTGGGGGAATCAGAGCAAATCAGTTCCTGCAATTTTAAAACATCAATACCCTGGCCCAGGAATGTTTGAGAGTATTTGTGTTCTAATATTATTTTTTAAAAAAATGTAGAAAGAAAGAGAGGAAGTCTAGTTTTACAACTGTCACAGTCTTTTGCAGTGAACCTGAGAGGCAGCCTGGGAAACCTTTGATGTGATGCACATGTACTGACCTAAGAGCATACTGTACCTTTTTCTGGGTTATATTTTGTGGAAGATAAGGGGGAGGAGGAAAAGTGGGGGAATGCTTCATAACAGACATATGTTTTTCCTTGGGGAATTACATGAACAGTAGATTTAAATCAAATCATATGGTGCTGCAGTACACTAGAGAAAATATATCTGAAGATTAAAGAAACCAGTGTTTCAAGGCCCTCCAGTTTTACTCCTTTGCTCTTCTGCAGTGATTATGTGAGCTTATTTGTGCCACGGTGCTACAGCACACCCTAAAGAGCAGTCCACATATTTGCACTTCTCAGGCCTCTGCTGCTGTGAAAAAATTGCCTAGGCAGCATTCACCACCAAAATCAGTGACGGATGGAAAGTAACACATGCCTGCATGTTGCTCACCATGTTTCCTATCTCTCTAGATCCTGTGCCAGAGGTGCTCTTGCTTTGCTCTTCCTCCTTGGGGCTACCTGGATATTTGGGGTTCTTCATGTTGTCCAGGGATCCGTGGTCACTGCATATCTTTTTACAATCTTCAACGCATTCCAGGGGATGTTCATCTTCATATTTCTTTGTGTATTGTCTAGGAAGGTAAGTGTCCCATTTCTTGTGGGAAGTTACTCAGGCAGTCTCATGAACCTAAAAAAGCACAGCCTTAAAGTGGAATCGTGGTGCAAATGTTTTCTCAGAGCAGGGAAATCGTTGTGCCACTAATGAGGGAGAGGAAGAAAGAAAAGTAATTTTGCTCTTGACTTTAGTGGAGACAGAACCTTTTTACCTTCTCACATATTTCCTCTGTTTTAACACCAATGCACAAACCAGAAAAATGCTTTTTAAAATTGTAAAACTGCCTGCAGTGACATTAACCCAACAAAAAAATGCAATGTGTGAAATAAAACTCACTTCCAGTCTTTCCAGTTAGCAGCAGGTTTCACCCACGCTATACTGACACAATATTTCCTTCAGTATTCTGTCTAATGGTCAAAAGCAACCCCACCTTTAAACATCTGGTGATAGAAGCAGAAAATTAATTTAAAAACATATAAATATATTTCATATTTGAATATTATATTTTTATTTCAGATCCAGGAAGAGTATTACAGGTTGTTCAAAAATGTTCCCTGCTGTTTTGGCTGCTTGAGATAAACGGAAAGAAACCACGCATTGCCATCTCAGTGGAAGAAGGGAGCAACAAAGATGATTTTGTTGTGGATATTACAGGAAAAAAATGCGGTCTTGTAAAAGTATGAAATGACCCCGTGAGCAGACATGTCTCTTAACTGAACTACTGACTGCTTTTGTGCATATGTGTGCATTCATGCAGAGCATTCATATTATGCTGTATACAAACAGCACACAGAACAACCCGGATTACTGCAAAATAAATATTAACAAAGACTAGGGAATTTCTAAAGAAGCTCAAGACAATTCAGAAGTTAGATTTTGGTTTTAATATTAGAAATATCTGCAGTTCTTGAAAGCATGATACCAAAACCCAAGCGGCACAGCAGATCTTACGAATTGCTTTGCTAGTGGCAACACGTTCACTGTCTTTTTCTAGTAATGACCTTCTTACACTAAGTTATATATGGCCATCTGCAGGGAATGGGTTCCATTAAAAAGTCAATTGATAAAGATCTGCTCCAGCCTTGACTTTTGAAACCATTTCTTTTAATTTAAAGTAGATTTTTAAAGGAATTTGTTTAATATTATTCTCTTATCACTCTGAAATATGTATTTGTATATTAATCAATTCTTTATTTTTATAACTTTAAAAGAACTGTTTAAATCTAAAAAGCTGAGGTCAAATCTGATACAAGAACAGTGGGACAGCAATTTTATAAGTGAAAGATTATTTTGTGAATAGTTCGGGGGGGGGGGGAAGTATGGATCTTGTTTTATTTAATTGCCAAAAAGACTGAGATCTGCTAAACTGGCACTATGATTTTGTAGGCTGTGGGAAGAAGATGCTTTCACAACTTTGTCACTTGATAGAGAGATTTGGAATCCAGACCTTGTAAAAGTAAAGTGGTAGAAATCACCCCTGCAGAACAATACAGATTTAAATTCAAGGTCATATGCCTCAATACCACATAAAATTGTAATTACAGTAGTTTTCTCTACTCATAGCATCTTTGAGTCAAGCAATTGTCTTCCTTTGAAGCTTCTGGTTTTGAAACACTTATCCTGTGTTTAACTTTGGGAGCTTGCATCTGCTGAAATCAAAGGAAGCATTTGAGGTACAGGTTTGCTGGATCAGGACATAAACACAATGCATCAGCAGTTCCACTTGTGACACCTTACTTTTAAAATTAGCATGCTTTAATTTCACCCTTTTAGCACCTAGCTTATATGAAGTGCTGAGCAATCCTCAGCCCACGTGGCCTTCTCAGGAAGTGTCTAGGATCTCAGATGAAGCCCAGTATTTTTACCAGTAAGACACTGTAAATATGTAGTTGTTAATAACTCCCATTGTTGTGGTGTCTGTTAAAATAAAGCACTACTCTGAGTTTTATTTATATTGAAGGAAACATTTTTGTAGGTAATGGTCTCAGTTGTTTGATTTTATCTTTTTCTCCACAAACACAAGGCCTTCATTGTATGCATGGCAGCAGCATGCTTCATATAACTATATTCTATGTCTGTGAAAATTTTGGAAACAAAAAAAGTCTATTTTCTAAAAAAGAAAAAAAAAACACTCTGTTGGCCCTTTGAATGTAAAATATGTGAATAAACTCAAGTGCTTGGCTTTTACTTTTCAATATTTCCCTTCATTTAAATAAATACAGTGGTAAAGTTTGCCCTGAATTATTTGCTGTATTTCCTTTGTTGTTTATATTCTTCTTGGTTTGGGAAGATGTAGATATGTAAGAGTATTTTTAGAAGGATATCTACTAATATGCCATTTTTGATCTCCTGCAGAAATGTAATCTATAAGTCTGTCTAGAGGAGGAAGCATCTCTAGTAAATGTATAACTTCAGCCTGCTCAGTGAGTTTGAAAAAGTTCCTTGGGAAGAAAACATACTATAAAGTCTTTAAGTTACAATAGTCCCTTTAATGAAAGAACTGTGCTTTCCAGTCTCTGCATCATATCTTCATTGAAACTCGGTTTTCCTTACAAACAAGGATGAGTTTTCATCTTTAACACAGCACTTAAGGAGCAGTAAAGTTTTGTTTAGATTCATTGCCTTAGAGCATAAAAGGATACTGTAACTGTCCCCCGAGTGCATGCAGAAATACTGATGAGAAATAAAAGGGTTTATTTTTTGTAGCTTTTAGTAACATAAGCCCCAACCTAGCAGAAAAAGAGGGACAATGGACATACACTGAAATAGAGAGGTTTCAGCAAGATATGAGAAAGAACCTTTTCACTATGATCACAGTCAAGCATTGGAAATGGTTGCCCAGAGATTGTGCAGTTATGCTAAATTCTGTGATGTTTTTTAAGACTGGATAAAGTCCCCAGCAACCTTATCTGACCCTGTTTTGAGCAGTAAGGTGAATGAGGTGACCCTCAAATTGCAGCCCAAATTGTTCTATGAGTTTATGACATGAAATATCAAATCAGAAAAATAACAGTTAGGCATTAGTTGTGATTTTGTTTAGTAAATGCACTGAAGTGCCATTCATCACCTGAACAAACTGTTCTTCCAAAAACAAGTTTGTGTGACATATTTGTCAGGTCAACTGGTAGCTATTGGACTGGTTTGAAAAATAAAAACTTTCTTCGGCATCTTTTCAGATTACATGCTTTTGAGAGATATATGACAACTTCAGGTGGGCCCAACAGGAATAAAAAAATAGAATTAATCAATGATTGACAAGACAGATAAAATGTAAAGTGTTAAAGCTTCACTCTGAAAGCGAGTGCTTGCTGAAGGGAGAAATTGTTTCCATTAAACCAATCAAAGAGGAATTTGTGCTCAGTGTTGCATCTCAAGGTGTGCCTCAGAATATAATAAATAAGGTCTGCATTAAGAAAGACTGTTTTATTCTGAAATAATTATTTCCTCAAAGAATTGGAAGTTTATTTCAAAGAAACCACAACATCTAGGAGTTATCATCACAGCTTCTGGGAGGTTCAGTCTGCCAGAGCTGTACCGAGGAACAGATCATCTGTGCTCCTTACCTACTGGAATGAAGCAGACAGGCATTGAAAATACCACTAATAGAGTTCTAATTTATGCCAGACTTTCCTCTACTCTCCAGCTCAACTCAGACTGTGGTTCAGCCAGAAATTTTCCAAGCTATGCATCTTAATGACCTGCTTGATGCACAAGAATATAAAGTCAGTGTGTATATGATGATATTAGGTTGAATGAACAAATATTTTCAGGGCTGATTCCTCAGGCTGTGAAACCCTGAGCATTCCTTTTGTCACTTTTAATATCTTTGCCATCATAGTCCCTTAAAGCCCAGTTCAGGATCACACTTTTGCCAGATGCCAGTTAGACACAGAAGTCCTGCCTCCTTCTTTGAAATCTATACAAATGAGATAAAAAAGCTAAAACTTAATCTATGAAGGAAGTTTAAACAGTCTTTCCTTTAGGAAAAGAGATAGTGGGGGAAGAATCATAGAATCGTACAATTGTTAGGGTTGAGGGACCTCAAGGATCATCTAGTTCAAATCCCCCTGCCATGGACAAGGACAGCTCACACTAGATCAGGGTGCTCAGAGCCACATCCAGCCTGGCCTTCAAAACCTCCAGAAATGAAGCTTCCACCTTCCACCTTCCCTGCGCAACTTGTTCCAATGTCTCACCACCCTCATGGTGAAGAATTCCTTCCTAACATTCAATCTGAATCTACCCATTTCTAGTTTTGTTCCATTCCCCCTAGTCCTATCACTACCTGACACCCTAAAAAGTCCCTCACCAGCTTTCTTGTAGGCCCCCTTAAGATACTGGAAGGCCACAATTAGGTCTCCTCGGAGCCTTCACTTCTCCAGACTGAATAGCCCCAACTCCTTGAGTCTGTCCTCAAAGGAAAAGTGCTCCAGCCCTCTAATCATCCTTGTGGCCCTTCTCTGGACATGTACAACCACCTCCAGATCCTTCCTGTAATAGGGGCTCCAGAACTGGACACAGTACTCCAGATGGGGTCTCACCAGAGCGGAGTATCGCAGTATCACAGTATCGCCAAGGTTGGAAGAGACCTTGAAGATCATCGAGTCCAACCTGTCACCACAGACCCCATGACTAGACCATGGCACCAAGTGCCACATCCAATCCCCTCTTCAACACCTCCAGGGACGGTGACTCCACCACCTCCCGGGCAGCACATTCCAATGGCGAATCACTCTCTCAGTGAAGAACTTTCTCCTCACCTCCAGCCTAAACTTCCCCTGGTGCAGCTTGAGACTGTGTCCCCTTGTTCTGGTGCTGGTTGCTAGGGAGAAGAGGCCAACCCCTTCCTGGCTACAACCACCCTTCAGGTAGTTGTAGAGAGCAATGAGGTCGCCCCTGAGCCTCCTCTTCTCCAGGCTAAACAACCCCAGCTCCCTCAGCCTCTCCTCACAGGGCTTGTGCTCAAGGCCTCTCACCAGCCTTGTTGCCCTTCTCTGGACACATTCAAGTGTCTCAATGTCCTTCTTAAACTGAGGGGCCCAGAACTGGACACAGTACTCAAGGCAGTAGAGGGAGTAGAGGTAGTAGAGTAGAGGGACTCATTGCCAACAACCTGCTCCAGCCTCTGTTATTCTTTTTCCTTTGTTCTCTTATATTCAGAACTTGCAGCACTATTGTGCTGTAAGATTACAGAACTGAAGATGCTACCTCATCAAAGTCATGTCCCCAAACTATTTTTATATAAAACTAAGTCTTTAAGACGGATGCTGACTTGAAAACAGCTGGTTATCTGTGCATCAATATTTCATGTAAACACAACCAAATTGTCAAGTGCAAATGTGTTAAAGCATTTTCAAAAGTTACCTAACTCCCTGCCAGCTCAGCTTTAATGGCCATTGTTGTAAGCAGCCTGTCCACATAGACAGCAACCTCATGAAAGACACTACTGCCTTTTTCAGGCTTTGTATCTCCATGACAACCCTCCTGAACAAACCCTATGGAGAACCAAGAGCCCTCAAAACATCCAGAGTACAGATATATTATTCTATGATTCCATGACTGCACCAGGAGCCAGCTATAGAGCCACACATGGGACCTGGAGGTGCTGGAAGTCCTGCTTTGAAACAATCTGCAAGATGTGACTATCAGAAAGTACCATAATGCCATCAACTTTACTGTTACACAGCAAATTTGACAGCAGCAGTCCTGTTGGGGGAAAAGAAGCAGCAGTAAAACTAACTGCTGAGAATGTGCTATTTTTCTCCCTCAAATTGGAACAAACAAAATATTTAAAAGCATACAAAAATTATCATGAAATAAAAACATGACTTTTGACTGATTCTGTTTATATTAGCAAGACCTTATTTCTTGTAGAGGCCTTCTTTTTACCTCTTCCCAAAGCAAGGTTGCACTTTCCCAAAATTCCATTTTCCAGTGCTATTCCTTTACATTTGTCAGAAGCTTTACTTCTGTTTTGTATCTCATTGTTTCTTCTTGCTTTGCTGGCAAGTACCAAAACTTTATTGTATATACTCTTTTAGATTCCCAAGGAAATAGTGTATTTTCATCAGGTTTCATAACATAAGGGAGTTCTTCTGTTTTCTGAAGCATTCCTGAATATTCTAATTAAAACTATCTCTAAGACTAGCCATCATTCTTTGCTGCAGTGAAATAGGCACCTTCCTCCAATGTAAGTCTTTGCATTTATTGTAACTATTTATATAAACGCTGCAGTCAGCTCCAAATCCACGTAAACCTACCACCATTTAAGTTAATTTTGTAAGACTTTTGTGAGACACTGCTGAATAATTTAGTCAAATCCAACTTGATTATAAACAGTTCTCTTCTACAATAGCTAAGTTTCCAATCTATGTTTTTAAGAGGCAATCCAGTTTATCTTGTAAAAAGTGATGGGAAATACTATGTCTCAAATACCCACAATCAGTTATGTTTTAATCTAGGCAGCAATGTTTCCTCCTGCATTTGGCCCACCATTATTTGGCTTAATGGATTGAGTTAAAGGCAGAAATATTCAAAATCCCCATCCTCTCTCTCTTTGAATGTTTTTATGTTAAATAGACTTCTGGCACCACCTTGGCTTCTGATGGGTTTCAGAAATAATTGTTGATGATACAGTAAATTTGTTTTCCATCCCTTGTGTTTAAATCCCAGTCTTACAAACACTGATGTATTTGTTCTGTTTTATGCACGACTAAGTCTTTGGCATTAATGAGGCTGCTCATGTGCATAAAGTTAAGCATATGTGCAAGTGTTGTATGATCAGGGTCTTAGGATGCCAATTTGCAGTAATAACAGATTTGCATAATCTTATGATCCCAAGCACTGGGTTTCCTGCTTTGTTCAGGTGTTTTTCATTTGCTGACGAGTATTTTTTTTTTTTTTCTTTTTAAAGGGAACTTAGAGTTGCTTTTCTTGCCACTCCTGAGCCACTATTGATTTCATCTCTGTCATCCCTAATATACGAATTTTTAACTCCTGTCTCCATGCCTACAAATGCACACCTTAACTGTGTTAGTATCAGCTCATTTATGTTTGTGATGAAATATCAGGTCACACTTCTTAAGATGAAAATATGTTCTTTGCTGTTTAAGAGAGCTGCAAAAATACCGTGTGCAAATATCCATCTAGGACTCATCAAACTTCTGTACACAAGTCATGGCTTCTGTCATGAAGGGGTTATGCCCTAGATTAAATTGGTAGCAGCTGTAACCCTTTGAGTAGAGATGCCAGCTACGAGAGAGGCATCTTATACAACTCTTTGGCAGGTTTCACGGAAGCAGAGAAAAGCAAAGGATATCCTCACTGAACTTGTAGTGCACATCCTGGTGAAGGATGATCTTCTTTCTTATGCTTAGCTCTTCTTTGTCTTTGTTACAGTCAGCACTTAATATCTATAATTCCTAAAGGCTTCAGGGCTTGACTCCTTTTCTAAATGTCCCTTTTTAGATAGTCCCTTTCTGAATGGATGGGGCAGAGCCATGTATCCATACTTCTCTGACAGGTACTAATGAGGACATACCTATCCAAAGATCCTCCCTTCTGTAGTTTAACCAGCATTCACAGTTTATCTGCAATTGCTTTCCAGGCCTCAATCTCACTGCACAGCTGAGGAGGCTAGGCACCACATTTGGCTTTGCAGTGAGTAAGGGATCTCAGTGCTGTGATAGGGAAGCAGAGGGAGAGAGATGGGCTACTAAGGTAAAAATAGTGATACTTGGTGAGTAACAAAACAAAGGCATGGTCCTCTATTGACCATGCGTCTTTTTATGCAGCCCAGGATGCAATTTGCCTTCTGGGCTGCAAGTGCACACTGCCTGCTCGTGTCCAGTTTCTCATCCATCAGCACCTCTAAATCCTTTTCCTCAGGGCTGCTTTCTAACACCTCATCCCCCAGTCTGTATTGAGTGTGAGGATTGTTCCAGCCCAGGTGCAGAACCTTGCACTTGCTCTGGTTGAACTTCATGAGGTTAACTTGGGCTCACCTCTCCAGCCTTTCCAGGTCCCTCCAGATGCCATCCTGTCCCTCTGGTGTATCAACAACACCACACAGCTTGATGTCATCTGCAAATTTGCTGATGGTGCACTTGATCTCACTATGTCATTGGTAAAAATACTAAGTAGTGCAGCTCCCAGTATGGACCCCTGAGGGACACCACTTGTCACTGGTCTCCATCTGGACTTTTAGCCATTGAGCACTACCTGCTGGATGAGACCATCCAGCCAATTCCTTATCCACTGAACAGTCCACCCAGCAAATCTGTATCTCTCCAACTTGGCAAGTAGGATCTTATGGGGCACCATGTCAAAAGACTTGCAGAAATCCAGATAGATCATACCCATAGGTTGTCCCTTATCCACTGACATAGTCAATTTATCATTGAAAGCCACTAGGTTGGTCAGGCAGGATTTGCCCCTAGTAAAGCCCTCCTGGCTGTTTTGAATCACTTCCCTGTCCTCCATGTGCCTTAGCATGTCATCTAGGAAGATTTGTTCCATGATATTCCCAGGCACAGAGGTGACGCTGACAGATTGGCAGTTCCCAGGGTCCTCCTTTCTACCCCTTTTATAAATAGGTAAGATGTTTCCTTTCTTATAGTCACCAGAGACTTTACCTGACTGCCAGGACTTTTCAATTATCATGGAGAGTGGTTTGGCAACTACACCAGCTCAGGACTCTGGAATGCACTTCATCAGGTCCCACAGACCTGTATATCTTCAGGTTCCTCAGCTGACCACACACCTGATCTTTGCTTACACTGGGAAGGACTTTGCCTGGTCTCCATCTTGTGGGCCATCTACATGAGAGCTATGAGGAGAGTGGTTGCCAGTGAAGACTGAGGCAAAAGTTGTTGAGAATTTCAGCCTTCTCCTTGTTCATTGTTACTAGTTCCCCACTGTTGCTCATTGTGGGGGTACACTTTCTTTAACCTTTCTTTTCTGTTATATGTACCTGTAGAAGCCTTTCTTGTTTTTCTTTACGTCCCTTGACAAGTTCAGCTCCAGCTGCACTTTGGCCTTTCTGACCTCGTCCCTACACAACTAGGCAATGTCCCTATACTCTTCTCAGGATGGCTGTCCCTTCTTCCATTTCCTTGCCCTTTAGTTTGACCAGCAGGTCTTGACTCAGCCATGGCAGTCTCTTGCCTTCCTTGCCTGGCTTCTTACACATGGGGATTGAGATCTCTTGTGCTGTATAGAAAGCATCCTTAAAGATCTGCCAGCTCTGCTATGTTCCCTTGTCCCTGAGGGCCATTTCCCACAGGGTCCTACATAAATACACTCCATACTTAGAGCAAGTCTACAACAGTTACACAAAAACATTTTCTAAAGTAAGCTATCCTTCCATGTGGTCAATGTACTACTTGAATGGTTAATAACTAACCGAATGACCAAAAAGCTAGTTTCTCTCTACTATGTACCATCTACTTCAAGCCCATTCAGAAATGATCATGTTGTATGGCTATTTTAAGCTTCCTCCACCAAATCAAAATTCAAGCAGTACTAATAGAGGATGTTACAACTGACAACTGTACCATGTCTCTTCTATGTACAAGAGCTGCTGGGGAAGGACCATATGTAATTACAATGGAGAAACAGTATCTTTTCCAGGCCTTCTACAGTGCCAAAGCAGGCTGATGTCTCAGAGGCTTCACCTGTCAGGCTCTGCAGATGAGTGTTTGCCAAAGCAAACATTCATTCCAGGAGTGCAGCCACATTTCAGATCTCCCCTTTCTATAGCAGGAAGAAAGGAAGGGAATTTTAAGCTAAAGCATGCTCTGCATGTGGTTCTCGAGCATTCTTCATGGAGGTAATGAAAAAATCTGTTTGCTTTCATGACAAAAGCAGTGGTTCAGGTGGGTTCAAGTTACTTGAGGTGCCCAATGAAATAAATGTATTGAAATAGCAGAGCTGATAGCAGTATAAATTTAGGGCATATCTCCAGCTGTACGACAAAGTGAGCATCTGAGGCAGGAGGCTGTCACTGAGCTATCAGGGATGGTGGGAGATATGCAAGACTTGGCCCAGAAGGAAGGGCTGCCAGGGCTGTTACTGGTGTGCCCACCATGGCAAGCTGCCAAGCTGTGAGATGCAGTGGGCTGCTGCTTTAGGGAACCAGGAAAAAATCCCAGAGGGAACCTCCTAAGGAAAGCTGTGCTGGAAGTCTGAGATAAAGTGGAGGGGGCAATGGAAAGTGATGTTGATGGTAATAGTCTTTTGTTCAGTATTACATGAGAGCATATTTTCTGTGATCTGTAACACTGGGGCATTTAAGAGAGCTTCTGCAGGTTCCTGGGATTTGACAATCCTTTAGTGAACCTAAATTTCAAATTATAACTCCCACATCTGTCAGTAATGAGGGCAGCAAAACTTTAGAGATTTCTGAAAGCCATCTGGAGTCACAGAGAGCAAAATCTCCTGAGGTCAGCCCAGGAGGAAGGTATTAACCCTCTTAGTGCTGGTGGAAAAGCAGGAAAGACAGTATTACTAAATCTGTGTTTATCTCAAAGGTTTACTGCAATTATTTTCAGTACAGCATTTCTTTGTCAGGCAGGGCCCTTGAAAAGGTGATTTTAAGGGGGGTCCAATAGAGGCTTCATTGTTTCTTTACACGTGTCACAGACTGAAGCAACTTGAGGATGTCAAGCACAGGTCTTGGTGGGGTGGAAATGGCAGCAGGGAGCATCCCTTTGTGTCCTGCCTTTTCAAAAGCAGTAATTCCTCTTCCTTAAATACCTGTGTTCCCTACCAGGGGCTGCTCTTGGGGGCTGCACCTGATCATAGCTTCCAAGCTCTGGCTTGGCTCTTGCAGGCAATATTCCTGTGACAGACAAACCTGCTTCTCTGCTACTTTTTTTTTTTTTTTTTTTTTTTTTTTTTAAAACGGGTTCAAAAGTTCTCAGCTTCCTGACGACTGGTTTGGGTTTTTTTTTCATCCTTTTGTTTTGTACCAATCAGTTAATTTGCTGCCATCGCCCTCAGTATCTTCTGATCTTAGGCAAGCTGGTTTGGTTTACTGGTGCCTTTATCGCCACATTACAGACAGCAGTGAGGAATGCAGGTCAGAAGGGAAATAAGGAGGGACGGCTCTTTTGAAATGAGGAGGAACAAGGTCAGGGCCATGAAGCAGACGGGAGAGAATGGAAGTGCAGAAAAGGGATGTATTTTTAAAACAAACTCATGCTGTACTAATCCAAGTGCTATTCAATTTTATCTCACTTTGCCTGTGTATTGCTAGGAATCTGTTTTTATCTTCCTTTGTATCTTTTTCTCTTTCTTACTCTGCCTGCCATAAAGTCTTCAGAACAGGACTATTTTTCGAATATGTTTTATGAAGCGTTCTGTGTATTTCACATGACGTGCTTTTATTAACTTCTGATCAAGAAGTCTCTTCAAATGCAAACATTAGAACCGATCAGAAATGGGAATATTTATCACAAAAAGTGATGGTTGCTGCTTTGAGACCACTTTACTTTTTAGTCAGAATTTCTGTTCTAACCAACCACAGAGCTTTTTTTTTTTTTTTTCTTTTCCCCAGTTCTCTTCCAATTACTCCAGATTTACAGGAGTGTGAATTAAAAAAGACTGCAACTTTTGTCTTCTTTACAAAAGGGATAGAGGTTTGGAAGAAATAGATTAATTGAGCAGTTTTATTAGAATAAAATGATGCTGTTTGGCTTTGGAAGCTTTGTGCTCATTTGAGTCAGGGGAATGATCAGAGATGCCCATATTTGTTTTCCCCACTGGTCTGCATGTCCAAGGTGAACAGATCAGTCCCACTTTCTCTCTCACAATGTTCTTGAGTACAGAGGCATGACCATGAGAAAGCCTGACTACTTCTGCCAGCTGTAGACCAGCTGATAAAGAGAAATCCATTTACTTTCTACCTAGTGCTGAAGAAGAAAGGGTCTTGTCTCTTTGTCTCTGTGTGAGTGTGCACAGCAAAGCAAACAAAAGTTTAAACTTTTTCAAATAGCTCTTTTTCCTGGCAGAACTTTCTCTGCTTTCTGTCGGCTGAAGGGCATTGCAACGCATGCAATAAAAGGGGGAAAGATCTGCTGGTAGAGATTGTTTACCTTAAAGTTCTGTTTGTTTTGCCTCTGCTCTTGGAAAGAATGCAGCATTTCTATGAAGCTCTGTTATTTTTTTTAATATTTTTTCTCCCTTTGACTGATTTGAGCACTGGTGAAAACACTCGATCCACAAACAGGAAACCAAAGGAATTTCTGTCTGTGTAGTGATCACATGAACTGTTGTACTGCAAGCTTCTTTGTCTGACCCTTTTTGTGAGTGAATGGCTCTTACCTGGTAAAAACCCATGTACTTGGCCCAAAATCTTCAAACCAATCTCCTAAACTTTAACACTGGCACTGAAATCAGTGGTGGAGTCTCTAAACCTCTTCAGACACCAAATTAAAAATAGAATAAGATATGTAAGTGCCAAACTGTGAGTTTAATCAGATGGTCATCATTCATGAATATACTGCCATTCTGAAAAGCCATTTTCTAGACCAATAGACCAGATGTGCTGATCTCAGAGCCGGTCTCCATATGAGGTAGGAGGTCCCTGGGAGGTGAAAGCCCCACAGTTGTTGCAGGCTGGTAGCATCCATTTGTGGTACTTTATCACTTTGTGGGTAGCAGCTCATGAACTGTCCACCTTAAGCAGCTAGGAACTGACTTTCCAACACAGAGTTTCTATTGCTGCCTGTTGTGGACTCCGTGTGTCTATGTGAGCTTTTCACCTTGCTGAAATAGGCTGAAGATGAGAACATGCAAATGGTCCTGTTGGCTAAAATGCTTGGTCCAGAGTGATGGTTTTCAGGGTGGTGTAGTATCTGACATTTGGGACTATTTTCTCTTATATAAGAACAAGACTGGGAAAGGCAGGAGCAAGGGGTTAGTTCTCTCAAACTAGAAGTGACTGCCAGGAGAGCAGCTGCCACCATATGCTCTGGATCTAGGATTTCTGAGAGATGTAACCAACATCTAGCTGCTTAACAATGGGGCAAGGATTGGGCTTTTCTTTTTCACTCTTAATTCATGGCCAACAGCAACAGACACCTAAGTGTCTGCTTACACCTAAGTGCCCAGTAGCTGGAAGTGGTGGATGCAGGTAGGGTATGCTCCAGCTCCTGGGAAGATTCAGGCCTACACCTCTTACTCATCAGGAGTGTTTGCCAGACAACTGCTCATGAACTGGGACTCAGTAGAGTAGGGACATGTATTCCTAACACATGTCAGATATTGAAAGCAAGAAATCATGCTTCCAAGAAAGAGAGAGACCTGAATGTCTCTCCCATTGGAAGTGCACTGAGCCAGGAGGTGGAAGGCTGTGCTCTGACAGCTCCTTCCATCTTTCCCTCCTTACCTCCATTTTTATTGTTTATCTGCTAGGTATGAACAGAAAAAGAGCAGGAAGAGAACAGAAGTCAGGACTTCTCCCTACCCCTGTCCCATCTGCATGGCTTTACTGCCAGAGCCAAGTGCTCCAGCTTTCTTATCCACAAAGACGTGTCAGGGAAAGGGACAAGCAACTCTCCTTTTCCCACCTTTCCTTACATTAGGAAAGTAAAGTTGACATTACAGTGGTTTTGAGGCACTCTGCCCTGATGGTCTTAGGAGTTTACTGGCCTACACCTTTCAACAATGCCATGCAGAGGGTTTGGATACCACTTGAGCACTGTATCACCACAGATCCCTATGTACCTGCTCTGTGCTGCACAGAAGTGGAGCTGGAGATGCCTGCACAAAGTGAGGTCAGGTAGGGAGATAATCAGGGCTTGCAAGAGATGCTGAGAGCAGATTTGGAGGTCTTGATTATGGTGGTTGGCTTTTAAAGATCTCCTTGATGTGCCTTGAGCTTCTACAAGATCTAATACTAAATATTGATCTAGAAAGTGTTATATTTATTTTGGTGATACAAGCTCCATTCCCAGAATGTTCAGGAACACAGATCTTTAGAGCCAAAAGGGATTAAAAGCTTCAGCTTCTGTGTAATGACAAACTAAGAACTTTATCCAAAAATGTCTGGTTCAAGCTTGTATCTTGTGATGAGATATTGCAAGACTCTTAAAATTCAAGATCTCGAGAATTCTTGCCCATTCAGCCCCTTTCCCTTTCTTAAATCTGCCACAGTTCTTGAATAAAAAGCTCTCGAGAATATGTATGTAAATGCAGGGTATTTTACAACATGTTTGTGAGGCAGACAAATGGGTTAGGTCTTTGAGGAAGCCTGAATAGGTTAGGATTATAATTCATTGTAATGTTAGGGCAAACTGCAATTTCAAAGGAATAAGTCATTCATTTTGTAGCCAATAAAATATTTAAAGGGACAAAACCCCAATTTGCTTTATAATCAATAGGATGTACAACTTCTTTATCTTATTAGAAGAGGCTGTCGGTTGCAGTCAACCATTGTCAACAGGCTGTTTGATCTATCAGTGAAACAAACCATTTACAAGGAATGGAGCACTGCTGCTCTAGCTTTTGCAGTGTTTTTAATGAGGGCTGGCAACACTTCTATTCCATTACAAGATTCAGAAGTATTAGAGTCACACCCAGGCTTAAAGTAGGAGAGTGGGGTTTAGAAATAATTAACAGCACTATTCCAAATAACTCAGCAGATTAAGGCCTCATTCAGAATAAAGCAACTCTCTGTCTCTGTGAATGGTATTTAAATCTAGGGCAGCATTACATGATGGTCTGCTTCATCCCAAGTGTGGGACTGCATGGGATTAAAGGGTACACATGGCTGCTCTTGAGTGGGCCAATCAAGAGCAATGAAGAGTCTGGGCACTGATATGAAAAGATGCAAGAAGGAGAAAATATGACATAGTGGGAGGGGGTGAGAGGCTATCTAGCTGTTGTTTCCCTCCATGACTATGGCAGTCCCTGTACATGGTGGCCATAAAGCTCATGCAGCACAGCCCCGTTGCAGCCCTGCAGCACTTAAACTGGACAGCCCTGGAAAGGGGACTCCCTCCTACTGTGCATGCACTGCTGGCTCATATAATAAGGTGATGAAGGTGATATGGGATGAAATAAAGCTGTGGCCTTGGCTTCTTTAGACATGTGTCCACTTGGGAGTCCCCTAATCCTATGGCATCCCACCTGTGATGCTGTAATTACTGATGCAGCGGCTGACATATGAGGGTCAAGACAGGATTTTCTTCCTCCCAGCCACAAGGGAAGATGTGAAGTCTTGTGAGGAGGGGTACCCTGGGATTACATTTGATCTGAGGCTGAGATGATAAATGTGGGATAAAAGCTCCTCTGGAAGGCAGCTTCCTAATTTAAAGATTATGCTAATAGAAGGCATATTGTTATGTCACATAATTCCTGAAATAAACTATAGAACAGCCCAGCAAGTCAAGGAGAACTGATTTGCAGCTCCCCCTGCACCTCAGACTGTGTTTTAAGCACTTAGCTCACAAGAAAAAAATCTCATCCACCTGGCAAAATACAGGGGGCTGGGAATAGCAGCACCTCTGCTAAGTCTCGCCTATCATTTGTGCTTTGGAGTAGGGGCGTAGTTGGCAAAGCAGATAACTCTGCCCCTGGGAAAGCTTTGTCCTGGGAAGCAGTTGTGGAAAGTCAGCCTTGCCCTGGCCCTATCTCCCTGAGGAGCTGGGTTTGTGAGTCCCCTCTGTGGCCTTTAGAGCTGCTTCAGAAGCTGCTTGAAGCTGGATAGGACCCAGAATTGTCAACAATCTGAGTAGCCTCTCACAGTCCTGCTGTGAACTGATTATCACATCTAACTAAATAATTTGCTGGAACAAATACCACTTCAGGCTCTGTTGTTTCAGGTGAAACTTAGTTCTAGTAAGTATAAATTTATAATAGCAGCTACAGAGTCATGAATTTCCCAACAGCAAAGGCTTAATTCAAATGCATATTTCTGCCCCTTGCGGGGACACTCTCATCTCCGCACGCTGGGATTTGGGGATTTACACACGTAATTCCCATTAACACTAACAGGAGTTACAGTACGCACATATATATTCCCCTTCTGATGCAGAGATCTCCCCCCGAGGATAATAACCACATTTTAAATTCTGCTTCCCGGAGAGTCTGCTGTGATCTTACATGTACGCAGACATCAGCCCCGGCTCCTGCCAGGACGGGAGCACCTCGCAGCTGCCCCGGCCGCACGCCCTGCTCCCGCGGTCCCTGACTTTAGTTTCCCAGGCCTTCCAGCCTGGTTCCCAGCCTGCCGCTGCCGCTAATAACGGCGGCACAGAAAGCTATGCCGCTTTGCCTCTACCCCAGAACTGAGACGTGCCTGTAGCCGCCCGATCCTTGCCGCCCGCCGGGCCGGCGCCCGCTGCCCCACTGTAGGAGCGGCGAGGCCGACGGCGGAACCCGAGTGCCACCTGCCGGGGGACACCTACTCCCGGGTCCGCACAACGACCCCGCTTTCAAGGACAACGGCTGGCACAGCGGGGTCGTTACACTGGGTGCAGTGCGTCCCGGCGGACACCCCCAATCCTAGGTGAATGGGAAGGTGGAGGAATCATAAAATTTGAACTCGATGCAGCTGGAGGCACAAAAAGTTGCATAAATGGTGGCGGTGTAGCATCCGGGGTGGGAAACTTGATGGGAGAGGGAAAATGGAATACACACTTCTAAGCTGACATGCATTCATGTGTTTGGAAGAGATAAAAAGGAAAAAAAAAAGAAAAAGGGGGGGAAGAGAGAGAGTAAGGTTTCTTAGCATGGTTAGCTCGAAAAGTAAAAGAAAATTAGAACAGACTTACTCAGTTTCCTGACATTTCTTTTGCAGCCATTAAGAGCACTGCTGAAAAACTTCTATAAGGCACTTCACTTAAATGGGATTTAACCTGATGTTTAAATGAGCTACCCAATCAAGGCCTGGAGGGTACTAGAATATCCTCTCTGGAAGTGTACTCATTATACTCTCTTGCATTTGTAATGTTTTGCAAATGCCTGCTTGTCTAACAAGATCTACTCACATAAAATGCATTTATAGCATAACTACAGTGGGAAAAAAAGGTCATAAATACTGTAACGTGCCTGACCAAAGCCTATTCATTGTGTCTCATTCCCTTTCTAGTTAGTGTGAAGTTGACCCTCTTGAAATTAATGGATTGATGCTTTTACAAATGTGTGATAGATAAATCAGATTATGTAGTGGCTAAGAGGACAGTTGCTTTGGAGAGAGATTTTTGTGTTCATTTTTTCTGGTGCTGATAGCTTTCATGATGTTAATGCACCGATAACTGCAATGTTCCTTTGACAGACCCACTATGTCATTCGAATCGAAGTAGGCTGGTCCTCGACTTGCACAGTGTAGAAGAGCCGAAGGCAGTCTTGCTGATGCAGATAGCCATGCGTTGCACCTAGAGCTGAAGTGCTGACATGCAGCTCATAGTTCTCTGCTTGCTGAACTAGTCTTAGCCAGAATTATTCCATGAACTCAGAGCTGTTATTCTATTGTAGGTACAATCACTGATAAGAATTCTCCATCACATTGGCAAATTGTAATGTAAAAACAGCCAAATTTATCTATCTGAAAAACGTGGAATGCCCAAATCACCTCTATTAGTAGCTGTGTTTCAGCCTAAACTGGTAAAACCATACACATTTTGTCATTTTTTTCCCCAGCTCCTGCTGGAGGAGGTATATGGAAATGGTGTGTCCCCATGCATGTGCACACTCACCAGAGTTCATCGCATCTTCATACTTCACATTTCTCTATGCATCCTAAGAATTTGGCATTTCTCTGTGCATTTCTCTATCTCCAAACAGATAATTTTCATTAATAAATCTTTTCTATATGCTGTGAAATGCTGGAGGATCTCCCAGCTCATTGCAATTATGTGTGTTTTAGATCAGAGAAGTGATGGCTTGTACTTGGAGGCTCTGTAGAGAGTGTTGCATGTTATGTTAGCAACACAGCTTTGGCTACAGGCCCTGAGCCAAAGCCAGTTTCAATCAAATAGTCAAAGGTCATGTCTACACAGAATAAAGAAATTGTAGTTGTAGCTTGTCCTAGAATTACCCTTGGTAATTTGAGCTAGCTAGCATGAGAAATAATAACACAAGCAAATGTATAGTTGAGAGCTAACAGAATGCAAAGGTCTCTGCTGTGGGTTGGTGATGTCTCCTGGAACTCATCTTAATACACACAGAAACAGACTGAGCCTGTGTCATGTTTGTAGCCAGAACTGGGCCATCAGTGCATCCAAACACCTCTGTTCCCTATTCTCCACATGGCAACCCTGGTCAGAGGGATAGCAGAACTTCCAGCCTCCAACCTCCTCCCAGGACACTGTGGCCAGGAACTACCTCTTCCCTGACCCAGCTCCCACTGAATCATACAAAGCTATGAGTGCCAGAGCATGTGTCCCAGCTGCCCCTTGTCCCCAGATCAGGATAAGGCAGCCCACATAACAGCTGAAAAACACCAGCTGCTGGGAAGTGATGGTTAAAGCACAGTGATAACTGCCATTAGAGGGGAGAAAAGTCTAACCTTTGTAGCCTGAGGAAGGGCAAAAGCTTGAGAACACAAATGTATTTTCAGAAAAAGAGACAGAAGGTAGTTTAAAAGAATTTTTTAAATGTACTGATCACAAAAAATATATACATAATTTATTTAAATGGCTCTATAAATATTTTGCCATATTTGCTTTTTTTTTTTTTTTTAAGGTACCCTCCATATTTGAGGGCTCTGGATTATTATTTCAGAGTCTGTCAGAGGCTTTTTAACAGTATGGGATCTCTTCTTGTAATAGTGAGCTGCAGAAAGGAAACACTGATGAATTGAACTTCTCACATTCCGGTGTCCAAACTTTTCATCTTAGATGAAAGTTACTTCTAAGAAATTGCCAGAAGGGACAACCCCAAGGAGTTGTGGTGGACAGAGCTAAATCCCAGCCAGTTACAAGTGTTCTTCTCTGAACTATCTGTTCAGAGTGCATTTTATTGTATTTTTTAAATAAAATGACAATGGATTTTTGTAAAATTATGTAAAAGCAAGGGAATCCATACTACTAAAAAATACAGAAAAGATCATATATTTCTAAAACAACTGCCATAGAAAGTAAGTGGTTTGCTGTGAACAAAGTCACTAATCATTTAATCTCAATATCTCTAAATGCTGTTGGGTCACCCTCAAATTTAAGCAAGAGGTAACAAAGGAAATAAAAAGATAGAGGAAAAGAAAGGAGAAAGATTTTACATTGAAGTTTTACATTCTACAACTACCTGAAGGGTGGTTGTAGCCAGGAAGGGGTTGGCCTCTTCTCTCTAGCAACCAGCACCAGAACAAGGGGACACAGTCTCAAGCTGCACCAGGGGAAGTTTAGGCTCGAGGTGAGGAGAAAGTTCTTCACCGAGAGAGTGATTCGCCGTTGGAATGGGCTGCCCAGGGAGGTGGTGGAGTCACCGTCCCTGGAGGTGTTTAGGAAGAGACTGGATGGGGTGCTTGGTGCCATGGTTTAGTTGTTTAGATGGTGTTGGATGATAGGTTGGACTCGATGATCTCAAAGGTCTTTTCCAACACTTGGTGCCATGGTCTAGTCATGGGGTCTGTGGTGACAGGTTGGACTCGATGATCTTCGAGGTCTCTTCCAACCTTGGCGATACTGTGATACTGTGATATTGCTGACCTTTCTTGAAGACAGACTTTCCACAAATCACAGAATCACCGAGGTTGGAAGAGACCTCAAAGATCACCAAGTCCGACCCATCACCACAGACCTCATGACTAAACAATGGCACCAAGTGCCATGTCCAATCCCCTCTTCAACACCTCCAGGGACGGTGACTCCACCACCTCCCTGGGCAGCCCATTCCAAAGGCCAACAACTCTCTCAGTGAAGAACTTTCTCCTCACCTCCAGCCTAAACTTCCCCTGCTGCAGCTTGAGACTGTTTCCTCTTGTTCTGGTGCTGGTTGCCTGGGAGAAGAGGCCAACCCCTTCCTGGCTACAACCACCCTTCAGGTAGTTGTAGAGAGCAATAAAATAAGGTCTCCCCTGAGCCTCCGCTTCTCCAGGCTAAACAATCCCAGCTCCCTCAGCCTCTCCTCATAGGACTTGTGCTTGAGGCCTCTCACCAGCCTCGTTGCCCTTCTCTGGACACGTTCAAGTGTCTCAATGTCCTTCTTAAACTGAGGGGTCCAGAACTGGACACAGTACTCGGATCACATTGACCTGTCTCCTGTCTTTCTGTCAAAATTGTTTGTTCTTTCACAGTGCATAGAACAATTGCAGGGTAAGGGTTTGTTTACTCTTTTGCATCATATTGAAATAACTTACTTTTATAATTGTAAACATCTGGTAAAGGAGTTAGGGATTAAGGTAGGAGCAAAAATGGAGACCACTGGATTGAATATGAAGGATTTTAAGACAGTGCAATAATGAGCATACTACAACTTCTGTAGCTGAAAAGTGAATTACTGGTTTAATCAAATGCCTTTCTCTCACTAGAATAGTGATAAACATGAGTAGTTATGTTTATCAGAATCAAAAATTTGCCAGAGTGAAAGAGTTACTATCATCTGTCCCTGATGTAAGACATGTATCTATCTAGTGAAATCTGAATAGCTCATTTAAAATGTTCTGGTCTATGCTCTTAGCCATATTGTGTGTTTTATCCCATGTAAAACCTTGCAAAGCAAAACATAATACCGTGTCTGATTTTTAAAATGAACAAGAGCTGTTTTGCAAAATCTCCTCTCCATTTCCCAGAACTGGCTTGCTTGTTTTATGAAGCCATTGTTTTTTCTTGTGAGTAGTCTGCTATTGTTTTGATCTTGTTGCATCATTTTTTTTAGCAGAAGAATGTTTTAAGAACAATAACATAACATTTAGAAATAATAACCATAATGCCTCACTTTGGCACTGCTGTTCTTACTCACAACGTCACACGTCCTGTCTGTGAAAGTAACTAAAAGGCAGCACCTAAGAAAGGGCTTCAGAAAAATACCCGGCACATATAATATTTTCTGTGTTGCCACCAGGGGTATTGTTGTTTTGGTTTGGTTTTGTAATCCATGTCTGAGGGCTCTGTATTGGTCTTAATGGTTATTTGTTTCAGAAGCTTTCCAATTAGTCATGTAAATTTTTCAATAGCCAAGGCACTTTGTGCTTAATGACACATTCAGTAAAGTGGATTCTTCTTTTGTCTTGAAAAATACTACCTGCATTTTCAGTTTATTTGCCCCAGTTTTCTTATTATAATACAAAGTGAGCAATTGTTCCCACTTGCTACCTAATCTGTCCATAATTAAAAAGTAATTGATCTGGTTTATAGTTTTACATTTTATAGGAAAAACAACATTCTCCCCTAAGATACAAGTTCCAGTGTAAATATAGGTATAGCTAGGCTATATACTTACATTTGAACACCTATCTATAATGCCCCTTTAAATGAATCAGAATTATGTGATCAGTAGAGTCTAGCATCAGAAAGTGCAATACTAACTTATGCAAATGAATCTTTCAAGATTTTTTTTTCTAAGTGTTTGCTCATATTTGGGTTAATTTTCCTTTTCCTCTCCCTGGAAGGAAGCACTTTGCATTTCTTCTGCATGCAGTGTTGCTTGTCAGTAGTCCCTTCCTTCTCATTCCTGACATTCATATTTCTGGTCAGGCCCTTCAAAACAAATCACAGAAGTCTGCACAAATATTTCATTTGCTTTATTCACAGTGCAGGTATATAAGAACTCTAAAACTACATGCCCTTATTGATTGAGTTTTAGTGAAATGAGTAAAAATTCATGTACCAGATGATTTTCAGACAGCCATTACCACAGAAAATTTCACTGATGGATGTCACCAAACAGGAGGTCACACTGCAGCATATGCACTCGACTGTACTGTGAAGTGACTTCATTTGTATGCAGCAAAGATGGTGTAGAATGGGGCTGCCTCTGGAGTGAATAGTCAATCCTACAAACATTTATGACCCTGCAGACATTTCTGGGAAAGTTTACCTTGTCCTTATCCATGTAAAATGTTTTGTCAATCAAAGTTACATGGTCAGAGCTACCTTGTCCTTATCGCTACCTTGTCCTTATCCATGTAAAATGTTTTGTCAATCAAAGTTACATGGTCAGAGCTACCTTGTCCTTATCCATGTAAAATGTTTTGTCAAAGTTATGTGGTGAGAGCCTTTGTGAAGCCTCAGCACTACCAGGCTGGACCAAAGGGGTGGAGGGACATCAAAGAGAGTCTTTATAGCAAGTCTTGTGGAGCATTTCTCAGAAAAGCCACTGAACCAGGGCTTGGGATTTCTGACCTCAGTTTCCAGGGCTTGCTTTGGACAAACAAGAAAAGTTTTGCCTTTTACTGCCACAGCTTAAGAACAGAATGCAGTTCTTCTCTCTCCATTGTGTGGAGTTAGGTCATCTCTTTAGTGGTGCTTTGTGTACAGGAGACTCTGATTTTATCTGAGGTCTCTAGACATTTTTTTGTAGCATGTTGAAAAGTGAACATGTGAGCAAAATCTTACTGAATGGTTGTCTGAATAAGTGAGATGAGGATAGGAAAGAAGAGACAGAATAATATCTGTACTGAAGTTTTGGTAGAGGTGAAATCTGAGCTTGGGTTTTCTACATCCAGACCCTGTTCCTGCTCCATTTTGTGAAAGACTTGGGGATTTTAAAGACATGTCAGTGGTGAATCATAAAAGTCAATTATTTTCACAGGAATTTTCTTAGCTCTTTATTCATATGACCTACACCTCTGTCTTTCCCTTCCCCATCTTTTGGTTTTGTTTTTTTTTCCTTTCCTAATACCTTTTCCTCTTCACCCAAGATTATTTACATGAAGTCATCCCAAGTTCATATTTTCAGGTGCACTCCTTGTTATCTTACAATCTATAAACAAATAAAAGCATTTTATATCTCCTCTATCACAAAGAGGTCAATTGCTATGGAACTGAGACAACAGCAGCTTCTGTTGAATGTAGTTTCAGTAACAAGGCTGGGCTAGTTGTTTGTATCTCTGTTGTTTTCCTTAGAAAATAAAGTAAGTGTGCATTAAACTTTATTGAGTGTTGGTCATGAAAAATTTATCTTTTTTTCTAATCAAAGACATTCAGATTTTTATCTTTATTTAATTGCAAGCCAGAAATATTTTGTTTCCTTTACAGAGTGACATACCCAGCTATACCAAATGCGAGGGTGAAACTAAGCTAGGGATAAGTATTTGATTAGGATTTCACAGGATATGAAGTAAAATGCAGAAAAATAATTAAAATTAATGTGAAAAGTCATAAAATAGGCAACTTGTGTGTGTATATATATACATGTCTCTTTTTAAGACACATACTAATTCACAGGTTTAAATTAGTACATATTTAGTAGACACGAGCTGAAAATCAGTCTCACATTTTAGAGGTGACCTCTTATGTGGTGATGGAAGTGATATTTTTAAGTGATATTTTTGGGTATGTAAATGTGCTCAGGTGTCCATAAAATTGAAATAATTACTCCTGGGTGAAGCCTGCTCTAGCACAGCCTAGGTTGTGCAGACCAGCAGCATCCCAGTCCAGGGACTGTATGAGTGTGTGTAGGTGTTGCAGCCCATTGAGACAAAAAAAATTTGGCTGCAGAGAAGCCAAAACAGCAAAAGACACATGTTTATGTAGTGACCCTGAGCCAAAAATAGCTGGTAAAAGAGAATATGCTTAGGGACATGTGACTTTCAAGACAGGGGGCAGCAGCAGCAGCAAGGAGAGGTACATACCAGAGATAGGTTCTACCAGTGACTTAGAGACAGCTATTACACCACACTTTGACAGGTTTACCTCCATAACACCTCTAGTTTCACAAGTTAGGCTGAAGTCCACATTCATGGTTTTCATTTTCTCCATATGAGTTTTGCAGGCACAGAGTTGCACTCTGGGCATTTGGATGACAGCCTTGCCCAACATTGTGTGTTTATTTCTTATTTGGGAATAGAAGTACTGGGTTTCCTCATGGAAAGAAAGGTATTAACTCATCTGCAGGTGCAATCTTAATGTATTCTTAAGCGGCTGGCCTCTTTGCTTTCCCAGTTTAATTTTAGAGTCCTGTTTTGTGATATTGTTTTTTAAAAAATTAGTCCAAAATATCCCTTAACTGAGATCTCTGTAATATCCCAGAATCTTTTTACCTGGACTTGCCTGACTCTTAGTGGTGAGGAGGGAGGGAAAGCAGAGAAAAAAGCTACGCAAGGATCTTTTGACCATTGGCATTTGGTTCCAAACCTCAGAGTAAATGCCTATATTCTTTGTTCTTTCTAGTAATGTAACTTTCCAATCATGTAAAGTACAACATGCCAGGAAACTCTGTAACAGTTAATTCATTTTTGTGCAGTTCCCAACTGCCAGAAGTCAAGGGAGCAAACGAGAACATAGTGTAAGCCACAGTTCACATGACTATGCTACAGACCACAAAGACTGTTGATTGATGCAGTGTGAGTTTACCCTCCAGGATACAGCTGAGGTTATTGGTGGGACAAGGAACTGAAGATTGTGTTGCAGCTATTGGCTTCATTCATGAATTGTTAATGTAGAAGAATAAAAGAATTCACTCAAGGCAATCAATTTCCCTTTAAAAATACAACAATTCACCCCAAAAGAGTGAAAGAAGGCTTAAGTGATAAATTGCAGGAATATTGCTTTCACATTTGACACCCATTAGCCCTGTTTTATATTGGGAAAATAGTATCATTAAGGGAAGTAGACAGTGCTTTACAACTATTAGGTTATGAAAAGATTCAGCTACGATGTAAAGATAACTGTTATTAAATAGGAACATTTTGCAAAGCCTTTAAAGGATAAAAAGGAAGAAAAGTTGTCTGTGGTAGTATAGGTCTTTTTCTGCATGCTTTCACAAAAAAAAAAAAAAAAAAGGCACATCTCACGTCCTGAGACAGAACAATCGGAGCTATTTGAGTTGAGAGGCACTTAATGGGAAGCTAGATTCGCTTAGTACTAAATGCATATGCCTGTATAAACTGAAGAAAGTTGCTGTCCTCCAAAAGCGCAGAAGTGAAGTCATTACTGTTTGCTGCATTCCTGCAGTGGAATGGTAGTGACTGTTGCGCCCTGGGAAGAGCCATGGAGCAGAGGTACCGTGGTCAGTCCAGTTCTCCAGGGTTAAGAGCCAAACTAAGCAGTGCCTCCTTTGTCCTTGCCAGCCTCTTCAGACATAAGCTGCAACCACTTCCACCAGCAACTTTCATCCCATAGTCCCTTTCCAACATGGATCAGAAGCACTCACTCAATCTTGCAATACGCTATCTTGTAAGCTGTTAAACAAAGAATTCCTACTAAACAAATTCCTACTAATGTCCAGCAACTGCTGTCCTTTCTTTTTCCAAGTCTAATTTCAGGCAGATAAAACCAACTTCTCACCATGCTTTATCCATCTGCAGCATGTCTTCCCACCACATTATACCCCAAATGTCCCTCAGAGAAGGAAGAGTTTAACACTGACAGAGAGGGGGCAGTTCATTTTCTAACCTATGCCCTCTCCATTCTGAACAAAAAGCACAGATATCTATTGAAACCATTAGCCTTCATCCTATGTGTCATGTTATGTCCCAAAGCGAAGCACAGCAGTATTGTAGATACAGGGATTTGTGAAAGAAAAGGATGAGAGGAAGATAGTAAAGACTGCATGAAGCGTCAAACAGGAACAAGAAGAGAATTGAGAGCAAGGATTAGTTTTTTACACTGAATGTTGGCTAGGGGGGTAAAGAAAAGAAAAAGGCTTGGAGCTCTCATCCTTTCTGTGTTTTATGCTTTATACTTGCTTTCTGAACTGTGGATATAATCAGGGTTTGGTGGTCCTTTTTTCCCCCTTAATTATTACCCCTGAATTTGCTTAATTTTTGAGGTGAAAACAACATTTTCAAATTCCCTAAGAAATTTCTGTTCAGGTAGTGCCAGTGTATGAAATGAAAAATCAGACTGCTACTGGCACTAAGCAAAAAAAAGGACCTGGAAAGTCCTTATTATTGGCTTGTAGACATGTGGACAAGGAAATGCCTTTCATCAGCATGTGTGGTTCATATAATACTTTGCGTGTATTTTGCCAGAACCTTGTCTTCTCTTTCAATAACATTAGTTCAAGCATCATTTGCCCAAAGATTCTTCTCTGGGGTCTCAGGGGAGTAACCTTGCTGAAGACCACTCCCAAGAGGTCTTCAGGAGAAACTGCTCTTTACCATCTGCCCACCAGAGTATCTTCCCCAGGTAATTTTCTTCCAACAATTCCTCCCTCTTTCTGTTTTCCCTCACCTCTCTGTTTCATTCTCTTCTTCGCTAGCCTTCCTGATCTTCAGCAAGTAAAAGCCATCTGCCCCTAAAATCACCACAAAGCTAAGTACAGAAGACTATCTGTGAGCCAGTTCTCACACCTGAGATAAGCACCAGCAATCGGGGAGTCTGGGAAGAGACAGCAATATTTGTTTTTGTTATTGATCAGTATTTCTAATATAGGGATAACTCAGACTTTCAGTCAAGATAGATATTTCTTTGAGGTAGATGCAGAGTATTCACCTGGTGGGAGATTTTCTCTGCCTTAAAACTTTTATAGTCTAATAGGCATGACATACTACCACATTTTGTATTAAGCGTGATTTGCTCTAAGAGCAGCACAGAACCATAAATTGAAACCTGTTCTTCTCAGGCTGTATCCACTGCCTCAACCACAAAACCAAGTTTTCTGACTCCTGCAGGCTATTTAGCAATTGGAACTCAGAAATATTTCACATCTCTTACTCTTAGTGCCTATAAATTGGGTCTTAGTGAAGCTGAAAGGGTTGTTTTATTCTAGTGAAGTTCATAACTGTGTCATGTTTGAATTCAAGGTTATATACCACTTCAGCTTCTCTGTGCTGGATAAGAATGCCTTTTTTCCTCAGTACTAAGCTATTAAAAATGTTTACAAAATCAGGTTCAGAAGTAAGTGCATTCCTCCTTAAACTCTACTGCACCATACTTTGCTCAGCTCTTCATACCTCCATCAGAAAAGGTAGTGCATCATACATTATGATTGCTGACAAGTAGTTTTAAGTATGTCGCTGTTCTGTATGAAGCTTTGTACTTATGCTTCTTGGTAATCAGGAAGGTGCTACTTGGTGCTACTTGGACTTTAAGATGTCTGTCACATGCATATCTCTGCATATTACAATTATGCTTAATGTCACCATTTTACCTCATATTTCATTCTGGCCACTTAACGAGTGAGCAGCACTTTTTTCCCAGTCCATCATACCTACAGCTGTGCTGTGAATTCAAATTCATAACCATATCAATTTCTACTACACCTCACCCAAGTTTTATTCACGTTGTCCACAGATTATTCTACTCTTCCCAGATCAAGGGCATATTATATTTGTAGTTGCTATTTGATTGGCTGCAAGGATATTATTAGGTGACAATCTGAAAAAGTAGGTCACATCAATTTGTAGAGCGTATTTTGCTGAATACCTTTTTAGATTTACATATAGCACATCATATGGATTTTCTTTTTCCTTTGCCCATAGTCTGCTTTAGAATAATGTGGATAGAAGAGTCCTTCTAGAAAAACTTCCTTCTTACTTTCTATAGGATTATCCTGATGCCAAAGCTAGTTCTTCAGATTTGAGCAGGAGCTGAGAAGTATAAGAAAATGACTTGAAGTCCAAGAATGTAATAAAGGTCATAAAAACAGATACACACAAAAAAAGGTACAGAAAACTAAGTGATTTTTAACTTAAATTACGCAACTTTTTGTCACATACAGTTAAATGGAAGCCAGGAGTATCTCTCATCATGTAAATACTTCCACAGTGGTGTACAGTCCTCACAATGTATACATATAAGCAATATAGAGGGCCAAAATAAGACCCAGCCTAACACCATTGCTACAACTCCAGATTACCAGGCTTGCTTAAAAAAAAAAAAAAAAAACTGCAAACTTCTATTGCCTGTGTTGCTGAGGCTCCTAGTCTGTGTACCATAATGGTTTCTTTCAGCCTGTGAACTTTTGAAATGATCATTTTACTTTTAAAGAAGACTATTAAGCATCCTCAGGTCATTGCATTGGGTTACAATTTCAGCTATAAAATGACCACTAACAAACCAAACACATTTCTCTTTTCTGAAGCATGCTTCTTATGTTGCAGACACTGCTTCTCTCACTCATTACAGCGAGATACCTTATTGCCCAGTATTGTACTAACTCTGTCTGGTCTATTGTATTGTGATAACACTCCTTTGCCCATTGTATTAGGTTAGCACCTCCTTGGCTATAATAAGTATGAAAAAAAATTCAAGGTTTAACTTGTCAAATGGAACTTTTCAGTGACTTATTAAAAGAACCCCTGTGGTATTACAAAATGCAGGGTTTCTGTCTTCTAACTAAAAGATCCCTTTACAAACCCTCATTTTTTTTACGTGAGTAAAGACAATTTCTTCCAGTGAAACTCTTTGATTCTTCCCTGAATGAAATCAAGTGTTTTAAAACTTTTGAGTTGCTCCAAAGGCTGGAATGTGAAAGACTATGAACCTCTCACATAATCGTTACATAGACACGTCGGAGTGTGCTCCTGGCAGCAGTCCTTCATTACATACTGCAGGTTTTCATAGAGGGAAAAATAAATAAATAAAAACTGAATACAATTGAGGAATAGAAAACTGTGAACTGTATTTTTCTTGATGAAGAGAATTTGGGGGAAGCAAAGCCAGAGAGAAAACAGTTGCCAGAGCTTGTTAAAGAGGTTAAGATAAATTGTTGCTAAAGCCTTCTTACCTAATGAAATAGAGTAAGGAACAGAAACATGGAGAGAGATAGCATCTCTGTTACCCTCCTTCAAGCAGATATACCTTAAGCATTTTTGTCTCTTGCCTTCACAAGCAAACAGTAATGTTTATTTGTACAAATGTACCTCATAAGTCATCATTCTTTCCTCTTTCCTCACATCTCTGCTTGGAGTGCCTTTCTCCAACCACAGCACATGAATTGCTGCCAGCAAAGTTGCTGCAAGTGAATCAGGTTCATGGGCTGTCTGCATAGATATTTGCTGTTTTGTCTCCCTTTCTATTTATCCCTTGTGCTGCAATGCTGAAGTGAATCTGGGCTATTTTCCCTTTTGCCATCCCAATGGCAGCCATTAATATACACGCTGACCAGCATAGCATACATATAAGGAGGAGAGAGGACATTTTATGTAAATAACACTGCTTTGGACTTTTGGTTGGGTTTTTGTCGGTTTGTTTGGGGTTGTTGTTTTGGTTTGGGGGTGTTTTTTTTGCATATATATTTGTTAGCGATGCCTGTGGTAAACACAACCAGTTTTGTGAGCAGCCTGGGAGGACAGCACCTCCCACATCTTTTGCAGTAAGGAGGGAAGGGAAGCAGCAAGGTCAGTGTCTGAGCTGCTGTCACAGTGGCATAGTCAGGACACCACAGGAGGAGGCAGCAGCATCTAAAGGGTGGTTTAAGTAGAGCTTCCTTTCCAGTCTCTGTACAGCTAAGAGGAGTACTCATCTCTCTCCATTTTTGTTCAGTCTTCTTCAAAGTTAGCACAGTTTAAGTCTCCGTGAAGCAATGTAAATTGGTGAGAGGTTTAGAGAATTGAAGCGTGGACTGTTTAAGAGATCAAGGAACTATCTGAGAGTTATTGTGGCACTGTGCTCCTCATTCAGCTTCAAGTTTGGAACAGAGTCACTGTGTCTGTAGTGCCACAAAGCAAGAGACAGCCTGAAAATGGCAAAAGATATTAAAATAACTTTGTAGATAAGAAAGAAAAGCCAGCTGGGAAAAACAGAATATATGATATTCAGGGATCTTCCATAAGTGCAAGAATAAGAAAAAAGAAAATACCTAAAGCTCCCTTCTATTGTCCTGAAGGATCCAGGGAGGAATCAAAAGGGGGAGGGGGTGGGAGGGAATGTTTGGTTTTGGTTCCTTTTTTAATGCACTTGCTTCTGGCTTCAGATGAGGGACTGAAATAGACTCCTTTTTTCCAGCTTTCATACTTTAAATGGTCTTCAAAATGGAAAAGTGGAATTATATCTATACATATACACACATTTATATACATTTACATATACATATATATTATGTACCTTTACTTTTTAAACTGTGTATCTTCAAATTATTATCTTTTGTATCAAGAGCAGCTATTGATGTGTATTTATTTAAACTTTTTGAAGCCTCTTTATCCTATTTTGTTTGCGAGGGCACATCCAAACCATTTTCTCCCAAGACAGATAGGCAAAAAAAACCCCAACCCTACTTAATGCTGAAGTAATAAAATAGACAAGTATCACCTCTGTGTTTCAGTTTAAATCTCTCTTTCCTTCATGTTATTCCAATCTGCCTATTGAGACCTAAGAGTCTTTCTGTAAAAACAATAGCTTTCCAATTAAGTATCATTAGTGGGACAGAAACACCTGTTTTTGGTCAAAGATCTTATAAGGCTCCAAAGCAAAATGAGTGACAGTGAGGGCAAAGTGCTATGACAAGAAATCGAATGGCCTCCCTCCCTTCCTCCAGATCAATCTGAAGCAGTGGTTGGCTTTTCTTGTGTTGTCGTGTGCTCTTTAACAAAGCACGTTCCCCCTCTCTCACGGGATTGGGGAATAACATCATGAAAAACCTGGATGTTTCCCTGAACCTGCCCTTTCATACAGTTGCTGAAAGTTGTCTTCTCACCTCTTGTACCATCTTTCATTGCATACAGTTCAAGCCCACTTTAACTATTCTCCCCACTGTTTCTGAAGAAGCACACTGCCTTGTTTTGCCTTTGGTCATGGTCCTTTGCACCCTATTTCCTACAGCCAGAGGTCCATGGGCTCAGTTAAGGTCTATTTTTATCTGTCCACAGGTCACAGCCTTCCCTGTGAGGAGAAGCAATTTACCCATTAAATGACAATAAACCTGCATTAGCTGTAACTTCAGGATGAAAGGGCAGACTGTTTCAAGTCCTTTGCTAAACAACTACTTGGAGTTAGAGAAACGTCTGTAGAAATACCTTCAATGGTCTTCATTTCAATATACTTTGAAACTTCTGTTTAAAAAATTATCTTCTTCAGTGCTAAAGTTGGTTCACATACCTGTGTTTCCACATGTAGTGTAGACATTTCTGTAACTGTAGAGCCTGTTAACCACTAGCATACAGTCTATGGTAGTTTTATTTTGTAAATGCTTTGTGAAGCTTGAGCTGATAGATTATTTCCTTGTTTTCCCTTTTTTCTTTTTTCTCAGGTGCCTGGCCTGGCTTTTCAAAGTGTACTGTGAGATTGGTTTCTTTTCCATGCTTCATTTAAGACAGAGCATGTGTTACCCTCTATTCAGACACTGCCTAAGTTGGTACATGCACTGTTGTCCCTCCCTTTTATCTTTTTCTATGCATTTCACAATATGTTGGATGAGCGGAAATTTACAGATGGAGCTGCTGATGTGCTTTCATGTAGAGCATATTTTCTTTTACAGCTGTATGTTTCATATTTTAATTTCCCTTTGTTGTTGCCAGCAGTTACTTTTATGCCTGGAAGACGAGCTGTTCCCACAGTCCTCTGTAGCTTCCAGCAACATTTCTTTGTAGATTGGTTGATGACAAGAACTGAAAGGTTATAGGGCTGCTACCTTACAGGAAGACACTGAATTATTTAGTATCAGCACTTCTACCTAAAATGATAGCATCTTTTGACTCCAAGCTTAACAATGGTACTGTCATCATCTATTAGAACAGTGTCTTAAGCACACTGCTGCTACAGAAAGCTCAGGAGCTGTCTGGAGAGCCTAAATATGGCAGATTTCAAAAAGTTTTTGGTGTTTATGTGTAATAGTTACACTGAGAAAGAGGTTTGAGCTTTATGAAAGCATAAAAAAAAACCCCTTGTGTTAAGAGTCTTGGCTGTGTTAATAGGCAGTTCTGCTGTAACTCGGTGTGAGATGACCGCCACAGGCACCTGCACTGAAGGTGCCCATGATGGCTAGACCAACAAAGAAAGCGGTATACAATGTTTGTACAACTAGTTACAAGTTATTTTTGCTGTAGGAAAGATTTTAAATAAGAGGATGCCAAATATGCATTTACTTTCGCTTCCACTTTTCATTTTAAGTGTCACAAGGCCCATAAATTCTGGGAAAATTAATAACAATTGTTGGATTGTGTACTATGTAATATTTATGTTTCTTTGTGTTTTGCAGCATAAATACTTGATTAGGGGGGTCATAAACAATCAATGAAAAGGAATTTAGTTCATGTTAGAAAGTCTCTAGAAAAGAAAGAAGTATCCAGCATCTTCCTACATCCAAAAACAATAATAATAATATTGCCTTAGATACACAACTGGATTATATTGAACAAACTACATGTAATTTGACTGAGCTACATCAGTTTATCCCAGAAGAAATTCAGACTGTGAATGAATCACAACTAACTTTTCAGAGAAGAAAGGAAAGCCAACAAGGCCACACCTTGAGTACTGTGTCCAGTTCTGGGCCCCTCAGTTTAGGAAGGATGTTGACTTGCTGGAACGTGTCCAGAGAAGGGCAACAAAGCTGGTGAGGGGTTTGGAACACAAGCCCTACGAGGAAAGGCTGAGGGAGCTGGGGTTGCTTAGCCTGGAGAGGAGGAGACTGAGGGGTGACCTTATTGCTCTCTACAACTACCTGAAGGGAGGTTGTAGCCAGGCAGAGGTTGGCCTCTTCTCCCAGGCAGCCAACACCAGAATAAGAGGACACAGTCTCAGGCTGCGACAAGGCAGGTTTAGGCTGGATGTTAGGAAGAAGTTCTACACGGAGAGAGTGATTGCCCATTGGAATCGGCTACCCGTGGAGGTGGTGGAGTCACCTTCATTGGAGGTGTTCAGGAGAAGACTTGATGGGGTGCTTGGCTGTATGGTCTAGTTGTTGGGTGGGTTGGATTGGTTGATGGGTTGGACGCGATGGTCTTGAAGGTCTCTTCCAACCTGGTGTATTGTATTGTATTGTATTGTAAGAGGAAACTGCAGAAAATGTGCATGGAATCTCTCTGGCTTCATTCCATTGCCTTTCCTGAAGGTATATATTTTATTTTTTTTTTTTTTTTAATGGCATATGTCTAATTTGTTGATCAGTACAAGAATTCCTTGAAAATTGAATTTAGAAGTTGCCAGCCTAGTCATTTGCCTTTGCACATCAAGAAAATAATAGTCTTCCTAGTGTTTTCACCAGAGTTGAGCAAAAGAAAAGTAATTTCGATATTACTATTAAAAATTAAATAAATGTTACAGTTAAGAAACTGTGTGGTTTCTGAAATTAAAGTCCTAAAGGACTTTTTTTAAAGATATCAACAATAAAGCAGATTTTCAAACCCTATTCATATTGAAAATTATTTTATTCCTTGTATCTTAGCAGTGATGTTGCAAGGATTATTCAAAGAGCAAACTAGCATCCATAAATACTAGCTGTAGCTCCAGTTAAACATCATGATACCATTTGCTTCAGAGCAGAGTAGTGAGTCAGAGTATGCCTGTAACTTTTGCTAAAAATCTTTGCAAACATAATTTGAGCAGCTAACCACTAAGGCTGCATATACCATGCTAGAAAGCAGCACCTGTAGTGTTCTGGTCACATTAAAGTACTTCCTCCAGCAAAAGATAGTCTTTACCATGTGACTGTTAGAATTGTTCCCCATAAAATAGGTAAGAAATTTTCTGCAATAAAAGTGTAAGAGTGTAAGACATCAGTCACCTGAAAATTACAGGCCTGGATCTTCATCCAGGTTCCTCATCTCCTGCATATACGAATTTGTTCAGCCTTCATTCTAATTCTTCATAGTTTTAGCCAAAGGTATGTTCAAGGGTTAGTTTGTCCTCTGATAATTATGGGCAATGTGGAATCATAGTACTGTAGTCCTTGATAAGCAGATACAAATATCATGCTCCATTTAATATTTTAAATTGTAATTGTCTCATACAGACAATGGGATTATGATTAATGTATGCTGTAGTGAGAATAATCATGTTGCAACTTTCTTTCAAAGTAATGAAACATATGGAGCTCAATTTATTACTGAACTTTCACAGTGACAAGAACAAAGTTGTGTTCTTATTTTTATAAAATTAGACCTTTTAATCTTTAGAAGTAATTGAATACTGGTAGGCGATTTAGCCTCTTTTTTTGTTGTTGGGGGGGTTTTTTGAGGGTAAAGTCATTGACTGTTGTTTGAACTGGCAGAGTATTATCTGCTCTTTCCTTATGAATAATGCCCTGCTTATCTTATCTGACCCATGACCTAATGTCACAGTGACCCAGTGCTGTGAAACTAAGGTATCACAAACCTCATATATTCTGAACTGAGAGTAAGTTCATACTTAGCTTTCTCCTGACACCATAAACTTATCTGATACTCTGACACTAGAAAATGATGATGCAGATTCATCATGTTTTTGCAGTGGCTTTGTGGTGTAAGGGAACAAGTCACAAAGGTAAAGGTGTGTGAAACAGGAAAATAATCATCATTATACCGAGACTATTGGCTTCTGTGGGAAGAAGTCAGTGTTCCCCCTTCATTCATAAAGAATTTTGGGTGGAACTGCAAATACTTTTGAGAACACTTTTGAGAAGTTATTATATATTTGTACAGCTCCACACTTAAAAAAATATAACAAGCCAATTTTTTTCTTAGGAGAATATGAAGATTTGCAGGCATTTGGCCTCATATTAAGAAAAAGAGAGACTTGAGAATTTTCTTCTTTCTAAGATTTCCCACTAATTACTCTGACTTGTTCTACCAAAATAGAAAAGTATCCTAACACGGGATTACAGAGGTTCATGGCTCTGTTTCTGAAGTGGGAACTTTTTATCTGAGCTTGCAGCACCTTCTGCAAGAGGGGTGTTGATGCTGAGTCTGATAAATCAGATACTCTCCCTCTTCCTACCATCCATCCTAAGGCACATGGAAAGGCCTGGGACCTTCTCACCACCCTACATTTTATAGAGTCAGAGTGCATTAGAACAAATATTACACAAGTAGTTTTGCCTCTGGATAAGTTACTAGCTGTGATAGCTCTAACCAAGCATAGCATTGCAAGCATTACCTCAGCCTATAGGAGTACATTTAATATGGTGCACAGAGATCTCCATTGTCCTGCATATGCAGTCACCATTTCATCACCAAAGTGACCAAGGTGGAGACATGACAAGGCTAAATTTCAGGGCTACTTGCTTTCCCATCAGTACCAATGCCACAGAAGATAATCACTTTGTGACCATGAAGTCGATGCTGGGGTTAAGATAAACTTGCAGAAGTTATCTTCTAGTGCAATAGAATTACACAGCAAACACCAGTCCTCAAATATGACATGATCAAATCTCAGATGGCAAGTTGTCTAACATTTAACCCTATTGAATTACTTGGGAAATAGTATATACTGAAAGGGATGGAAAATTCTGAAGCCATGTAAATAGTGTGCTGGCTGATGAGCTAATGATGACAGTGATGACAGTAGACTGTTAGGCTTCAAAATTTCTTTGCTGCATTTAAATGAAAATAAAACACTCTGAGCATTTTAGTAAAGCTAAGTTGTATCAAAATAATCTGTTTTCAGACTGAGAAAGACAGAGTTGGATTCCACACTCTTGCTTAGTTTCATTCCTTTCTCTGGAAATGACAGACAAATCCATGCTAGGCATCACGAGCAGTCTGACTACTTCATCGAAATGCACAGAGATGTGGCTTTGACTTAAGAACATATATTGATGAAAAACAAATTTATCAAAATAAAATTCTGCAACTATTCTAGAAATCTAGACCAACAGCACATTCCAAACTGTACATACTCCAGAATCTAGACAAAACATTAACAACATTTCTACCTCTTTCATTTTTGCAAACCTGGTATCCAGCTCCCAGAGTTGCGACTCCATTGGTGATGTGCCAACATCAAATTTGGATAACAGCAGGGAATTGATCCTGTTGGTTTCTTTCTAGTAAAATAAATGGAAGTAAAAAAAAAAAAAAAAAAAAAGAAAAGAAAATTTTTAAAAAGAAAGAAAAGAAAAATAAAAAAGGGAAAAAAAAACCAAACAAGACCAAAAAAAACCCCAACCAACACCCAAAACCAGAAAGCACCTTTTAAAGCAAACTAATGTAATACAATCCCTTTGTGAATATACTAGAATCAGCATATGGCAATTTAGCCCAACCCAGAACACATTTTTATTCATTAGACAATGTCCAGAGTCTCTGAAGAGAATATCAAATATTATCTTGGAGGCAATGCCACAATAGCAAATGCTGAATATTTTTTGGGGCTGGGGAGGGGGGAACCAAGGAAATAATGTTAAATATGAAATAGATCCAATTTTTTCAAAAATAATTTTAAAAGTAGGATTTCTTCATCTTTAGAAATGAGGAAAACTGAAGGCTAAAAAACACTTAGCCAACTGATTATATCTATTTTAACCTGCTATGGTTGCTTGGGAGCTGTTTTACTAATCCCTGCATTGTCGTTAGGCTATATATTAGCAGGATGGAAATTGCATCACTGCACCATAAATCAGCAATGTGAATACAGAACAAGGAGAGTGCAGAGCTATCGGCAGTGGAACAACAGCAGATAATAAGACTCTGTTACTCAAGCAGAATGTGTTATGTAAAGACAATTGCAGTGTAGAAGCAATAGCTCTAATCAGGTTAATTAGACTGTATTCATGTTTCATTTATGGCGCAAGTGCCCTGTAAATTCAAAGCAGTCTACTTCATCTTGCTGCACACTCCTTCTACAGCCATCATGCCCTCTGTAACACTCTATACCATAATAAAAAAAAATATAATTTAAAAATCCCAAGATATTTCCCACTGCTTTTGAAGATTTTTTTTTTTTTTTGTGTGGCTACAAAAATATATAATTATTTTTTTAATTAAAAAAAAGATCATTCCTTCCTCTGCAACCAGATTAGGCACTTAGAAGTTGACTGTGGAGGACCTGTTTAGTTGCATTTTGCTTATTTTTCATGTATTTTCTTGCTCATAACATGTCATGTTGAATGTTTAAGAAAAATTATAATGGCTTTAAAAAATGTGTTTTATCCATTTCCTTAAAGTGATAGACTGTCTGTTTATTCTCTCAGAGTGGGCTGGAAGGACACACTTGTTTTAGGAGAAAGGATTAGAGCCCAATACTGTGACCCTCAAACTTTAGTTATGTCTCTCTTTACTTAATGAATTTATTCAGGTTCTCTCTTTAAAGTAGCAGTGGGTACAGCAGTTCTGAGATCTCTTTCTCCTCAACCCTAAGAAAACAAGCCTGGGTAGAGGGGAGCTCTTAAAAGAGAGAAGACATGCTGCGGATGAAGTGAACATGGCAGCCTGCACAATCTTAATTATTTTAGCTAACTGTCTAGCAGTCAGATGTCTGCATGCTGATTGTGAACTTAGACTCAGTGTTCCCCAGCTTAACAAAAAGAAATGCAGTATTTTCACTACCCAAACATATATTCATGTTGCACCTGAATTATAAAGCTTTTTATCAAACTTTAAAAAATGTTATGGCTCCATTTTAATATGTATGTATCCCTCAGACATTATTTCAATGTGCTGTTAATAACAATGCCTAAATTCGTAGTCACTCTTACATTTCTGTACCTAACACATACTTTTTCTTATACATCCTTCCTATGGAAGTGTGGCTTGTGGAGCACAATAGCACAATATTCGTGCAGAGTTCAAGCTGTGGCACTGATGAGCAGTGCCATAAAAGCAGGAGAGTTTTGCATGGTACCACCTACACTGTTACACTGCTGCTGTGCATTTACTTCTATTCTAAAAAAAAAAAAAAAAAAAAAAGGTAACTGCTTGTAAGACGTTTCTAACTATATCTGACAGTGCATACATGCCAGACAGGTTTTGCCACTGAATTTCACAGGAGCCACAGCCTTGGTGCATCTTATCATATATCACACTAGAAGAAAACAGCAGGGAGAATCCATCTGCACTCAAGTTTTCACCATCTGAACCAGCAACCCATTCATTAATCTCTTGTAACAGTTTGTGTATCTAACATATTTTTAAAAATATTTTACAAGACACCCATTTCATTTCAAGGAAGGTTTGACTACTTATCCAATTTCATATCTTTCCCTGTAGGAAAGAAAGTTACAATTTTATAATTCTTGAGATTTCTGGAGGCAGTGAAGGTAACCAAACCAGTCAGCCCTCCTTTGATTCTTCCTTCCTCAAATGTCTCCAGCCAGCACAGCTGCAGGGAGCAAAGCAGAGAGGCCACACAGCTGCATCTCTGACTCCAGCTCAGGTACACTGGCACCACAATAGTAGACTTCATTATTCCTCATTCAGGTGGCATTACTCCAAGCAAATGAAGTAACTGTGGAAAGGGACTGGTTGATAGGACCTGCAGTAAATATATTCTCGGGCCTGATGGTGAAGGCTTCAAGATACATGCTCAGGTTTCCCCCTTCTCCCTAATGAATAGCAACAGCCGAGAAAACCTTTTTCTCTTCCTGAAAGATAGAGCCTAGCTGCCTGACTGCATGCATTACTTGGAAGTATGTTGTGCCCTTCACAGCCTCAAGGAAATACCATACAGACATTCCTGAGCTCTCCTTCCTGCTCTCTCAGTAACCCTTGCACCCAGGTGATTTTTTTGCATATTTAATTTGCCATTTGATCAGAAGTCAAAGATTAAATTCAAAGTAAACATTGAAACATTTGCAAAAATACGTATAACTGAGGTTAGGGAGCAAACTCCCTCCTTGCTTAGCTTTGCTAAGAGGTGGTCTAAATGTTATTACTACAAGTGGGAAATTCTTGATATATTTTCACAAGAGTAGCAGTAGCTAAAGCCCAGTCAAAACCTTCTGTGAAGGACCTGATGCTCCCAACTCACTGAGGTCCTTCTGGAAACAACTCATTTTTCAAATTCTCCTCATAAACAAAGACATTCATTTCCTCCTTGTTTTCATAGTGTAAACTTTGTTCATTAATTAGAGGCTAATGTGAAGGTCACACTGACAATATTTGTCTTCCCAGGGTGTCTAAGAAGATATACTTGCAAAGACGGCTGTGGTAGATACTATAGAAAGACAGATTCCCATTGTTTGTTTGCGAGCTCTAAGATATCTCAATCCTAAATCTATGAAATCATTGCAAATTTTCCACTAACCATAGAGTTTTGATGTGACACATCAAGGTGTGTCTCCAAAGCTGTGACTCTTAGCAAGAGCAAATTATCAGATGATTGAAAACATGATTGGGGAAAAGCCAAGTTACTTCAGTTATGATTGAGGAACTACTTGCATTTAATTGTTTGTTTTTACTATATAACTACAATGTGGGAAAATGGGGGGGAAAATAACAGGATATTTTGAAAATGAAATTTCTATTTCACACAGAAGGTATGATACCTGAAATCATGAGGTGATTTGAAGTCATCAACATTCATGACCTCAGAAATGTTTATCTTTTGATTGATCAACACACATTCTAAAATATGCTTATTTGTCAAACTGTCGTGCCAAAGGAAACACATGATATCACATGCCTTTATAAAAGAGAACCCAGCATGTTCACTTTTATTTTATCATCATCATGAGGGGCTTGATAGTAGCCCTCTTTTTATCGCTAGTGGGTAAGTAACTTTTTTGCTTTGATGACTTTGAAATAACAGATTCAGGAAAATGTTTCAGAATCTAAATATAATTCACTTACAAACATGAACTTTAACATTATATAGAAAAAAATATTTTGTGACTATGTTTTTGTTGTGTAGGGGAAAATGGGTTTTGGCTACATGCTGACGTAGAAGTTAAATACAGAGAGTTATGCCATATACACAAGATATGCCCTTTAATACTAAAATACATTAAAATTTTGGGGTGGGGTTTTCTTGCTTTATCATTTCATTACTCATTTTTTCCCTTCTCTTTCAGGGAGCCAGCCACTTACTTACCGTAAGTAAATTTCCCATCAGCTAATATAATTGCAATGAGTGAAATACAAAATAGAATGTGAAAAGTATATCAATGTTTAATATAATTTAACAACAGCTAATTTTGTTAAGGGGGTGCAATGGTTTAGTTGATTAAATAGTGTTGGATGATAGGTTGGACTTGATGATCTCAAAGGTCTCTTCCAACCTGGTTTGGTCTATTCTATTCTATTCTATTCTATTCTATTCTATTCTATTCTATTCTATTCTACCTTTTTTGTGACATACATTCTAATACAGGTTCTCTAATATGTTCTGTATGGTCACTATAATGCTTTATGGGAAACATTTCTTTTCAGAACCTGAGTTCAGTGAAAACAAGATTTATACATTTGACTATGAAAGCACGCTTCTCAGTGGACTTCCAGAGAAAGGACTTGCAAGAGCTGGAATAAGAATAAAAAGTAAAGTGGAGATTAGTGGTATTGGGCCAAAACTTTGTTTTATTAGGGTAAGAGCAATGTATTCAATTTGAAAGGTAAAATTCTCCTCCTAGTTGACTTTTAAGCTTTCGGGAAGTAATTAAGTTTCGTCATGTGTTGTGCTTACTCCACAAGAATGTTACTAACACTATTATTTTTTTAACGCAATGCCCTACATTCTATTTGCACTTTGCTAGGTAATTCTCAGCTCAATCCAACCTTGGGCTTGAAGAATTTCTTCTGCTTTGTGGTCAGGGAGACAATGGAATGTAATTTGAAATGTGCAATAATTTATTACTGGATCAATCCAATTGTTCCAAACTGTACAACCTAAGATTATTTAATCAACTGATTTCATAACCAGCAAATGAAAGGCAATAAAACATACTACAGTAGCTAGGCTACATTAGCTGGATGTGATTCAGTATTTAGCATAATTAATGTAATCTGGTGGTGTCTTTTTCAGCAGGGTCCCAAATGGCATAGTTTGTCATCATAGTTGTATATTTTTACTGCATGCTGAGTAATTACTAAGGGGTTTGATTATGTGAAAAACACTTTTGCCTTTAACAGAAGCCTATATGTGCTTCTAATGAATGTATTGAAACACACTCATCAATTGCTTTACACAAACTCCACTTAGTCTTCTGTATATTTGGAAGAAAAATCATCTTTTTAAGAGCTTTCATTTGACAAATTGAAAACTGCAGATTATAAATACTAGTGACTGATAACAACTTGTAAATGCTGTAGCCTTCCAGCCTGAATTAGCTTTCTGTTACTATGTATTTTTGGTAAATTCAAATTATAACAGATATGGAAGGGAAGTATTGCTTTTCCATGGACTTCGCAAATGGGTGGATATTTTTTTTTAGCTATTTTTTCTGCACTGGTGAATAGGAGGCTATCCTGGCAGAGAGGAGGCAGAAGCAGTCATTGTCATCTCAAATAGTCCCCCCTTCCTGCCAAAACAGCTCTTGGTGTGCGTAAGGGCGATTCTTCACTAAAAGTAACTCCTGTTCCCTAACATCTTCCAACATCATTTCACCTGAATTTGGGAAAAAGTTTCCATTTCAGAAATAAATACAGAAATAATTTCAGACATTAAAAAGGTGATTATTTTTTTTTAAAAAAAAGAATCATGAGATTTTGGGGCAAGTTCTAAGCTAAAGGTACATTTATTCCCTTCTGCTCTGGGAAAAGTTTATTTTGCTGCAGTTGTATTTAAATTAGACAGTTCAGAAGAATGGTTCAGGGAATTAGTCTTTCATCTGTAGCCTCGTAGTTCTCATTCAGCCCAAGCAAAAAGCTCTATTCCCTGGGTGGTTTCCAGTTGGCAATTTTTACATCGCAAACCCACAAGTAAGAATTGCCAGCTGTGTTCAAAACCTAGTAGACAACATAAGTGCTGGCTGGGCCCTGAGGGCTGAGGAAAACTACCTCACCCTGACCCTGCAGAGCAGTCCCAAACCTGCCCGTGTGCAATACGCCAGAAGCGTGTCCAAGAGGCAGCATGAGGGATTTGCTCTGTAACAGCCTCCGCTGTAAGCTTCAGTTACTGGGGTTGGCAGTGATCTCCACCAACAATAACAAAAATAAATATGAAACTGCTGTCTCCAGTGATTTGCTGTATGAGGATTTAGTTTGTGTGGCTTTCTGAGAAATTAATCCGTGTCTTGCATCACATCGCCAGCCTGAGGTGTCAGAGAAAAGTCTCTTTAAATTGTCAAAACACACAGAAGGGGAGGGTCCCCCAAGAAATTAAGCTAAACGTGTCCCATTCCCATGGTGCAGAAATTATTTGAGTTATGCATAGATTAGCACAGCTTTCTACTTGCCTGCGTGTGCCTCAGGTTGAGGTTGGAGTGTGAAGTCAGAGCAGGACTGGGGACAGTGCCTGAACCTTCAGCTCCACAGGAAGTTGTGTGGAAAAGGGCAGTTTTTGTAATTTGTTCTTCATTGCTCAAACTGATTATGACTATGTGGCTGCCTCAGCAGCCATGTTGTTACTAGTTTCTGACTGCTGTCTGTGCTCTGTGACCCCATCAATGGAGAGCACAGAGTTCACAACAAGAGTTAATGATACTTTATGCAACATTAACTTTCTCCTGCAACTTTCTGCGCATCTTCTTCTACTTTTGAGTAGCAACCTGTTTCGTACAGTCAACCTTTGGCAGCATGGGTTAGTTATGCAACAGAACAGAGGCCAGTAACCGTGAAAAAATCAGTCATTTGCATGACTCTCTTTTATCCGTGGAAATACGTATAGCAATACCAGCTATGTTAAATGACAACTTTTAAGTTTTCCCTTTGGGTTATTTAAAAGTGTGGTTTTGATGTGATTAAGGCTCTAGATGTTTATTTATATTGAAAAATGTTAGGGGGAAAAAATGGAAAGGAATCATGTTCCTCTTTTGTTCTAGATTCACTCAATCGAAGCAGCTGAGTACAATGGTGTCTGGCCCACAAGCTCGTTCTCTCGATCACTCAAATTGACCCAGGTACTAACTGGCCAACTTAGTAATCCCATCAAGTTTGAGTACAGCAATGGCCATGTTGGAAAGGTATTAGCTCCTGATTCTGTCTCGGATGATAGCCTGAACATCTACAGAGGGATTCTGAACGTGCTGCAGCTGAGTATAAAGAAGACGCAGCATTCATACAGCCTGCAGGAGGTGAGCTTTTTAGTTTTGGCTGTTGTGGTCACTTTGGAAATAAATAAGCCTTCTCTTGAGATTCCTCTACTGCATTTTCTGAATCCATTCTTGACATAAATGGCACTAACAAGAAATATCTAATCTTGGGAAATCGTGATTGCGTTGTTCTTATGGGACACCATTTGATGGACCTGTAGCTAAACAGGATAGCAGAATAGCAGATATTTAATCTGGCTAGTCAAAGTAGTTCAGAAAAAGCAGACCCTCAGAAAATCACCCTCGTGATTCTAGAGAGGAAACTCCTCTGAAAGCTGAAACCTACATAAAATTTAAATAACATGTTAAAACAAGCTTAAACATGCAGCATGCAATTAAAGCTAAAATAAGAGCAATTTGACTTTTTTACCAATCTTTAATCGCTTTTAGCTCCTCTTTTAGGAGGAAAACCGTATATATTCCATGACATTGCTGTAATGGCTTTGACAGTTGCAGTTAATGCTCTGTTGAAATTTCTACTGTTTTTCAAGTTTTAATATCTTAGTCAAGGTAAATCACCTGATATTACTACTCACCACAGAAATTGCAATGTGTTTAGTTTTTCTGAAACCATATTTGCATTGATTAGACTACATTCAATTCAGAGATCAGCAAAAACCTTGAAATGATTATACTTTCATGTTATTTTTATTGGAAAAGCAGACCACAGGAACTTTAATTAAAAAAAAAACAACCTTCATTTTTATGTAGTTAAGAGTTATTTCTGGGAAAGGAACTACACGATTTAATGTTTTCACACTGTTTGTTTCACATAAAAACCCAGTTGATGGCACAGTGTGTTCTGCAGCACTGTTTTCTTCTATCGAGTTTTACATCTTCATTGTTTCCAATTCGGTTAGCACTATGTCTACTACTCTTGCTGCTGAGCAGTATAATGTGACTTCACGTTCTAGAATTGTTTCCACTCTTTCTTTGCTTTTCTCAGACAGCAACTGATTAATAAGCATTGGCACTCTTGCTTGACAATCTCTAGTCACTCTGTAGAGGAGGTGTGGTGGTTTGAAATTACCCTCCAACTAATTTGGAGAAACTACCCCAAAAATAAAATTGCCAGACCAGCTCAGTTTGGGATGGAAGCAAATGAAGCTGTATTTACAAGCAAACTACAACCTAGAAATATTAAATGCAATGAATATGTACAATATATATATATACAATTTATAAACAAGACAGAAACTCCTCAGAACCCCCTGGATGGATCCAGAGGAGCCATTCACCTCCTCTCCACGTCCCTTCTTCCTTTCTTCCCATTACCTCACACAGGAGTCAAAACAAAGATACCCCAGCAAGAGAAGAGAGAGGAAAATTGCAAGCAGAAGTGACAGGAAAAGAAAAGAGAGAAAGAACTGTTTGTGCCTTCTACTCAATATTCCCATTAGCAATCCAGTGAATTATATAGACCTTATCATTATTTTTCCTTTCGCATCCAATGGTAATTTCTTTTGTTTTCAGTCTTTGCAGTCAGGGACTAGGCTAAAGCTCCCCCTTCAAACTGCAATAGGAGGATAAGCATTATCAGGTCCACAATCTGAGCTACAGAGAGGTTTAAAGGACTAGCCTAGGAAAATCTACATCACAACCTGCAGGGTGTAGGATGAGGTATCTGAACTAGCCATGAGCTGCACACAGCTGGAAAGTCCAGCAGGGCAGGAGGCTACTTCATCCCACTGAGCATGAGGTGCTGGACATTTCCATTTAAAGTCTAGGTTTCTCTACCACAGACTGCAGTATGCAGAGGAGCCCCACACCTGTGTTTGCATAGTACAATTCTTTCAGAAAAATTCAGCAGTCCTTACTTCTAGCCCTTACTAAAGCCTCATTGTCTTCAGGAACACTGTTAAGCTAAAGATGAAGTATGTCTTGCCTCTTAACCACCCCATGACCATTTTTCTGTTCTGACATAGCCCAGAGCTGCTCTCTGGAGTGGCTGTGCTATCAATAACAATAAAAAAAAATCATGAAAATAACCCTTCCTCCTAAAATGAAATCAAATGTTTTTCTCTCCAAAAATCCCCTCACTGACTAAGGAAATTTAAGAGCTATTATAAATATATATGCTTGAAATGTTATTGAAGAGCTGAACTAAAACTGCAAAATGAAGAAAACCCACAATCAAAACTGTGCTATCTTGAAATTCTTTTTAATTATCACTGTTCATATTCTGACAGATCATCTGATATTGCAAGGTCTGTTCCATAGGCATTTATAAGCTGTCTATAAAAGCAAATTTTGAGGGCAGAATGTCATCTCCAACCTTAAAATGCTTTGCTATTGAGATTTTATTCCAACTGATCAAATTATTTTGGCACTTTTTATTAATATTCCTCAACTCATATTTCATAATCGACAGCTCTAACTGGAAATTGTTACTTACCTCTTCTGAGGCTCCAAGTCTTGTCTCAGTGAAACTCTAGAGAATTTTACTTTCCCCAGTCAAACTCTAACTTGGATTACTGGAAACCTGCACATGTTAAAAAGACGTTGAAGTAATGATCACCCTGATTTTGCTTCTGAATTTTGCTTCTGTACTATGAATGGTGAGGAAAAAAAAGGGGAGGGGAAAGAAAAAAAAGGCATTCAATTCTATCAGGTATTTTGAAAACATGGAATTAAACAGGAAAGTAGATGTGGGGAACTGATGAAGCTTTGCATAAGAGTGAACTTCTCTGATCACAGTCTTATCTTTGCCAGGCTGGAATTGGAGGTATTTGTAACACCACGTATGCAATTCAGGAAAACAAGAGAGCAAACTTAATCTATGTGACCAAATCCAAGGACCTGAACAGCTGTGAAGAGAAAGTTCAAATCATCACAGGTTCAGCATACACTCATCCATGCCAGACCTGCCAGCAGGTAAATTAGAGTGGTGTTATGTAAATGGCCTTTATATTCTTATATAGTCATTTGGCATCATTACTATCACTTGCTTTCGAACCCTTAAAATGGGAGGAGTCAGATCTGCCATACCTAGTTATGAACATTTTCTTTCTGTATGAAAAATCAGCTCCACAGAGCAGCAGAGATCTGTGTTACAGACTGTTACATACTGCAGTTGCAATTCAACTAGCTCAAACTAGCTGGCTTGGAAACCATTAATTATCAGCATGAGTTAATTCACCTACTCTGTTGAGTACAAAAATATTCACAATGTCCAGTTTCTACTATTCAAAATAGAGGCTGCTGCATCTTATTATAATCCCGTCTTTAAAATAAGAAATCATGTGGCTTATAGTGCTGCTCTCAGAAAATGTGTCTCCTTCTCAAGGGAATAACCAATTACTTATATTTGGGAAAGAGAAAAAACAGCTAACACTTCTTAGCAGTATAAGTAAAGGGGCCAGGCAGTGTGGCTGACCTCTCCCACGGAAGTGCGCATACAGAATTCACATAAACCAGTCATATGGCCAATGAACAAAACAGCCCTGGAAAATAAGTGGGTTGAAGTAGCTGATGTAATAGCTTCTAGTCACAGAATGTAGAAGTTCAATGACTTTCTGTTTCCTTTGTTCCTTTGTCTTTTTTTTTTTTTCTTTAATAAAGAGAAACAAGAATTCCCAGGCAACTGCTACATACAATTACAAAATCAAATATGCACATAATGAAGCTGTAATTGCACAAGCTGATGTTGAGGAAATCCACCAGTTTGCACCCTTCAACGAGGTAACAGGAGGAAATGCAATAGTAGAAGCAAGGTACTGTACATATACCCTTAATTCAGCAACTAACTCAGCATCTCAGTAATCTGGTCAAACTCCATACTGAGATAAATCCTTTACTTCCACAGGCTCTTGTTTGCCAGTATTTAATTACATAAAATCCCAAACAGTTCATAAAAACAACCTTCACTGTTAGTTGTAAATCTGAAACATGCACATCACTATCCAAATTTTGTTAGCTGAAGTTGGCAGGGCTTGACTATTTTATTTCTCGGGGATATTTGATTTATGTCATAAAAGCCAAAACAAATGTAATTCCATCTGAAAAATTGTGAACTAATATATTTTCAGTAAAATACTTTGAAAGACAGTTACTCACTGAGAGTTCCCTGGAAAATAATAATAATGCAGTAAGAGACCCCAGAGACTAGTTCACAAGAAATATAGATAGGATTTTGGATTCTGATATACTTCTTAAGCACAGTGGGCCACTTGCAAATCTCACATCAAAACTGGTTTTGATAGGAAATTGTGGTTTATTGCAAAAAGATTGGGCACATGGCATGTAAAATGTATTTGCTTTTTCCACAACAAATTTTGCATATTTCTCAAACAAGTTTAGGGTGAAATTAGAATAGTATTGTCTCAGATATTATAGCCCTGCTCATTTTTAGCTCAAGCCCTCAAAATTCTACTGTTTGAAAATGTTTTCATCTGCATCAGAATCATCCAATGAATGTATTTTTAATTACATGTTTTATTGACCCTATAGATAGGAGTGCCCTACTGAAGAGGGAGGCTTTCTGCATAAGTGTCACTGTACAGAAGATATACCTCAATCCCACTCTTAAAATGTTGTAATCATGCATTGCTCCATTAGCTTCTGCAGGAATCTATTGGTATAATATACAGTTTGGGAAACTGCAACATCAGAAATTTCATGTCAATAAATCACCGATTAGCTTCATTGCTATGAGGGACATGTTCAGTTTGGCTAACAACAATAAAAGGAAAAAAAAAACCAGCAAAGGTGAAAGTGGCTTTGCTATCCCATTATCTCAAGCAATCAGGGTGAAGATAGATGCAACTGTAGTGCTTTTGTCAAATTAGAGGTCGTTGTGAGTGAGCATTAGTCTGGAGCCTATGGACTTATGCTGATTTAAACTCTCTGCAAGCCTGCATAGATTGTTTTCCTTACTGTTTTTCCTTAGGTATTGAGCCCCTAGAAAGGTTAATACTTTGGTGTTTTTTTCATTTTCTCTGGATCTTTAGCATTGTCCAGCAGAAGGGGCCAAACTGGAGCTGAATTTACAGTTCTGTTTAGCTTAAGCTTCTTGCAGCATCTTTCAAAGCCACGAGAGTTTTTACTATTGTTTCACCATTTTAATCCTATCTTTAGCAGTCATTTACTCTTCTCTGTGCAGTACAACATTCTCCCATCTTTCTAGGCAGATATGCCTTTTCCCAAAACAATGAGGATGAAGACATAATAGTTTCATCATGTTCTGGAGGGGGAGTTAAATCTGCCCAAGTGTACCTGATGCGATACCTTCTGACCCAAATGCCCTTTCAGTAATGTATAAAATTTCAAGAGATAAAAGAGCTCTCCTGCTACTGTAGTGATTTCTATTCAAATTCCAGTGGCTTGTCTGCAGAGCAGTTATATGCTATTTTCTGCAGCAGTTCTCTGCAATCTATATGGAAGGAGTGGATAGAAATGACACAGAAGATCATCATAGAGATTCCAAAATAAACACGCCAATTTTCTACAGAGATTTTCAGATACTGTGTAGCACAACAATATTGCTGTTGGAATGTTTTTGGTTGTCCAGTACAAATTCCTAACTTTATTATAGTGTCCTAACTGACCTATCTTAAACATAATTGGTGGGATAGGATGCATCCCTTTAGCTGAAAATGTCACAAAGCTAGCAAATGTTTACAAAGACACTCTGTCATTGGAAATCTTTTTAATAGCAAAGGATGAGGGTTTGATGTTCCTTGAAAAGTTTCCAAAAACTTGAGTTCTTTTCCAAAGACTAATCCTGAATTTATCTGGCCCTTTTTGGGGGGGGGGAAATCCAATTTGAAACTTCATGAGAACCTTTTATCTTCTGCAGTCCTTGGGACTTTCAGCTTGCCAGGCAAAATGGGGAAGGAATTATAATAGTACAAGTAAAAAGATTGTAGCATTTATTATTGTATCTAACAATTTCCAATTCCTTTTGAAGCTTCCAGGAGGCATAGACACAAAAGAGCTTTAATGAACTTCTTAAAAGGTTTAAATTAAGTGATAATTTCTGAAAAAAAGTTTCCCAACACGTTTTTTTTTCCTATAATCCTTAATTTACTCTTTAAAACCAAACACACAGTTCCTGTGATCCTCTTCAGGCCACAGGTTTTTACCTCCCACTTGTTCCTTAAATTCTTGAGCCATGTTATTCCCAAAGGAAGGCAAATGCTAGCTCTGATCAAAGCCCTGCTGTGTAAGTGTAAACCTTGTCAGAGTAAGGTTCTGAGCATTATGTTCAAATGCATCTCTCTATAAATATCTTTGTTCCTCAGTAACAAAATCTTTTAAAACAATTGTAGTGGCATTGAATGCAGGGGGATAGTTCTTTTTCGTTTTCACCCTGCATGTTTTGATGTTGTCTCCTGGGATTTCTCCATTCCAGGCAGAAACTTGCTTTGACTGATGTGCAGAAGCAAACAGCAGAGGTCCCACCAAAAGAATTCCAGACTCGTGGGGCACTTCAGTACCAGTTTGGCAGTGAATTGCTGCAGCTTCCTGTCCACTTATTCAGAATAAAAAATGTGGGAAACCAGGTAAAGTTCAGCCACTAGGCAGATTTTGTTGGAGGTTGGAACCTGTGCACGTGGGAAACAACATGTGTGAGCTTCCTGCATTTTAATCTTCCTGCAGATAGAGGAGAGCCTAAAAGACCTTGTAGAGACTGAGCAGCTTTCCAGTGATGCACCGGCCAAAGCCCTTAAGCTTTTGCAATTGTTTCGTGCAGCAAATGAGGAGAATTATGAGTCGGTGTGGAAACAGTTCTCCAGTCGGCCAGCATACAGGTACATGCAATAAAAGTGGTGATTCTTCTGCTGATAAACTGTGTTGGAGACTGTCTGAAATGACTTTGTTCAAATGTGGATCTGGAAAATGGCCTTTGCCTTTCTCATAACAGGCGCTACATTTTGGATATAATTCCTGCAGTTGCCAGTCACCGTGCACTCAAGTTCCTGAGGCATAAAATCGAAAAGCAAGAACTCACCAACTGGGAAGCAACCCAGACATTGCTTGTGGCTCTACACTCAAGCACACCAACTCAGGCTGTGATGGAGGAAGCGACGGTAGGATTCTCTAAGCACTCTTGCATCACTCTTTACTGATTATAGCATCTGACATATTTATTACCTTGACGGGATGGAAAAGGCTTTAAAAATACAAAGATTTTATATCCTCTGGTGAGGCTGAAAGAAATTTATGTCCTGACTGTCTTAAGGGGATAGGAATGCAAATCAGATGGGCAAAAGTGAATCCAGGATATAGCAGGAAAGAAAGAGTATAATACTCCCACTGCAAACATCATTTTCTGGTCTCCCTTTCTCCAAACATACTTTGTATTTACACCATAATAGATCTCTAACTGAATGTCTACAAAGACTAGGGAGTAAGAAATACATATTTGTTATATCCATGTATTCATCCTGATTGACCTAGCAGGCTGGGTCTAAATCAGAGCAGATCTGTCAAAATCAAGGGAATCATGCCAATGTGGAGCCCACACAGGAGAAAGTCTAATGATTTTTACAATATTTTTTCTCTTCTGAGGAGTCTACTTCTAGCCTTGGGTACAAGAATTCATCTCTGCCTACTCTAGGTAGAGACCTGAAATCTCTGACTAGAGCTTTGACCTCTGTAAAAGCCATGACAGCCCAGCTGTTAATGCTCTCCTTCCCACTCAAGGAAGCAGTGGTCTGATGCCTCCTATCAGCTCCTATATTTATACAAAGTATTCCTGTCTGCCCAAAGTGATGAGGTTCATTCACGCTGAATCTCAAGGGGTTTTTTGTGCTTATGGCTGAGGCAATTATAAAGCAATGACGTATGTTTCTTGAATAATGTACGATTTTCCATTACATAACTGGGTGATTTCCTCCCTTTGGATTATAGCTTATGCCAAACTTAAATCCGATACGCTATAAATGCAACAGATCTGCCTTCCAGATGTTGCTTCCAATTACTTTACAATTGCGTTGTCAAACACAGCAGTATCCACTGATTAACTATAAATCCATTGATACAAAAATATCAGAAGCCTGGTTTTGCCTTGCATGTGGAAGAAACATGTTGGTTATTGCTCTTCATGAATTGTGGTAATGAACAACTGTTTTCATCCCCAGCTCATAGTGAAAAAACATTGCCCACGCTCAAGTACTGCACTTGGAAAGGTTTGCCACCTCAGCTATGCATCCCTGTGCCACAAACAGTGCTGGTCGTCAGACTCCTGCTCAGAATGTCTCCAGGTAACTGCATCCTTATTTATTGTTTAAAAGGAAAATTAAGCCTCAAGCTCTATCTTCATTATTCAGAAATCTGTATTTCACTTCACTGTAATGTTTCCTTTGGGGAAAAGAACCCCAGTTGGTTAAATACAGCAATTTTATATTCAGATTAACAGCATTTTCATCTTTAGATTAACACAGGAAAAAGCGTGAGAGAAAGAAGCATGTAATTCATAACACTTTCTGAGTATCTCTGAGTGCTTTATTGCCAATTATTAATGAAGTCCCATGGCACTGCTCTGAAATACTTTAAATATACACATGCTTATAAATAAAGTGACACAAAAGGCCAGGCTTTTTCCGAAGTCATGCAGCTCAGCCATTTCTTGTCAAGAAGCAGAGCCCAGACATCCACGCAGCCTAAAACCTTTTGATAATAGTAATACTCATCTCATTCTGCACTGCTTTTATTCAGTGGGCCTGAAAACTATTTAAATAGGCAGAAAATAGCATTTCCTAGTCCTGGAGGTGCATGTAATGGTTTACAGAGCTCATCCATTCAGCCAGTGATAAAGAAGATTAAAAAGGGGGAAAAAAAAGAAGAAGAAGAAGAGGTGTTTTCTATCTTTGACTCCGGTCAGCCCACCATCCCCAGTATGAGCAGGGTGTCCCCAATACATTTCACCACTGCCATGATTTTTTTTAACTCTAGTACACAGGCATGGCCAGCATAACTGCATGCATCTCTTGTGTTAAAATTGGAGCCAATGCCATTGAGCTAATTTAATCCAAGAAGCCAAGGGATGTAAATTCTTTCCCCAAACTAATAATCATACAGGTTTATTCATTACATTTCAAATATCCATTCAATTAGTAATATCAAATGGAATGTTTCTGTACCATCTCAAATGCGGCATTTTAAAGCACAGGAATTGTACTGAAATTATTCTATAATAATGCAGTTTCTTTTTTAGAGCCTTTTGTTAGCATCAAAAACAGTTTTATATTAGGATTTAGCTCTTTACTCATAATCAGCCTTCAGACAACTGCTTCTGATCTTACCATGAACCATAAGTATGATCCATTTGCTTATGGTGAAGGCTGCAAAATGACCTGATTATCTCATTGCCAGCTATAAAGCCACACTAAAAAGTGGCTGTTTTAGCTGAAGATAAGGACACCACCACTAGCCATATCTTCAGGAATTTCATTTAAGGGTCTGAAGAATTTAACTGTGTCTGCATTTTTTGCACCTGTCTTTAATCATGAGGCAGATATTCAAACAGCTTCCAACTCATTCTGAAAGGCAGGGGGAACTGGCTCCTAACCATTTTTTTGTTCCTTTAAAAATCTTACTTGATAACTTTAAGGCATAGTGATGAAGATGCCATTCTTTGCAGCTTTCTTGGCTATGCTTTTTCTATGAATAAAATGTTCTATTCATGAAGACAAAAAGAATTTGAAAGTTTTAAGTGAATTGAACAAACCGAAATTATCGAAGTCAAATCTCAGAGTAGACTGGGGATGGGATATAGATAAGAGCTGGAATTGAACTCAGCAGAAGATTTTTCTTTTTTCAGCTACTTCATGGCTTTGCAGGAGAAGCATTGAGCAAGTCTAACACAGAAGATATCTCCCTGGCTTTGAAAGCCATTGGAAATGTAGGACATCCAGCCAGCATCAAGCACATCAAAAAATTTTTGCCAGGATATGCAGCTGGTGCCTCAGATTTGCCACTCAAGGTCCATGCAACTGCTGTGATTGCCCTAAAAAACATTGGCATTAAAGACCCAAAAATGGTAAGAAAACAAAGCTGCCTCTTTCTCATCCAGCACAAGGCTGCTAATTAATGATGGGTGATGAGGAGAAAGCAGATTTATTTTCAAATACAGCTGTAATATGTTGGGGTTTTAAAATACTTAACTATTCCTTTGTTGACATCTTATTCCTTTTTGACATTAACCTCTAGTATTTCAGACTGCAACAATAATCCCATTAAAGAGATACACTCATTACCCTATTGTTGAAGACAAATCAGTATTTCCATTTCAAACATCTCTTTTTTTTTAACCTGAGGACATTAGGCAGAAAGCTAAATTAATGACCCAAATGTGTTTAGTGCTACTTCAACTTTGGTATGTGAGAGGAACACAAAAAACGGTTTTCAGAGAACTGACATTTAATACCAAGTGTCACATCTAATCGTAATTCAAGACCAGATCTTATTGTAAACAGATACTAGAGGTTTGCATCCTAATTACAAATTTACAGACATTGTGTGGGTTTAAGTCATAAACAGAACATTTAGTAAATGTGACTTTTGTCCCTGAACAGGATAATGATTAGATATCTCATACAATGGTTACACAGGCATATGCTCATCTACCATGGCCAACACTTTACAATCATTTCCACCTTAAAGCTATCTGCTTCTAAAAAGAAACCTTGCTTTTTTTCTTTTTTTATGTATAAGTCTTTAATATAAGCAGTAAAATAAAAGCTTTCATTAGCCATTCTCCTACTAATCTGTATCAGTTTTTCCATTATATTCATTTTTTTTTGCATGTGACTCTCAGTTTGAGTGCATGTATTGATCCACAGACAATAGTGTGTCAGGGTATGCTTTTAAGCAAAAGAAAAGAAACTATTTACTAGAGTGCAGATGCTAGGTGGGGATAAGCAAGGCAAGGGGGATGGTGGGGAGTAGAAAACAGCAGTGACAGAAGTTCAGGTATTTGCTGGGGAAGAAAAATAAGCTAATTTGGTGTTTAAAAACAGTGCTGTATCTCTCATTGCCCTTTGACCTGGCTTTCACATGTGATCCAGGCCACTGTTTAGTTCCATTTTGTGTGCATTTTCTCTGGTGAAAATTAATCTGGAGCAACTTAGTAACTGTAAATGAATTTTTCATTGTTCAAAAAAACAGTTTAATGCCTAGTTTGCAGCTAGACACACACACATTTGTATGAAACAGATGTAATATATGGTTTGTCTTTTTTAAACCTTGTCACCACTTTTACCTTGGTGTTTGATCATCTACATTGAAAACATCCTGACTGGTTTTATGAAGGTTTGTTAAAGTTTTCTGGACCAGACTTTTCATTGGAGAGTGGGGATGTGTACTGTCCCAGGCAGGGCAGGACAGGACTGTGCTGAGGGGCTGCCAGAACAGTGTAACACCATCCACATCCATTTTGAAGTTGGGATCAAAAGGCTTCAGTGGAGATTATGAAAACTGCAAAGATTCCAGTATAAAATTAGTCTTGATACTGAATGCTACTGAGGTCAAACACATTGTTCACAAGTGGTACTGTGGAAATTACAGGTTTTGAATAAACTTTCAGCTGCCCACATGGCACAGAGATCTATGGTAGTAAACTGGGGTTTATTCATTTCATTTTAATTTTATTATTTAGCAGAAAGGAAATCAGGCCTCGGGAGATTACATGATTAGAAATAAGGCATACATTAACAAGTAGGTATGTAATGGATCCATGAAATCTCTTTTACTGGGAGTGGTTGTGCTACAGATATATTTTGTTATATAGCTCAGAAAGAGATAATAGCCTTGCTGTAGAAGTTATCCACCAAAGTTCCTTGGGTTTGATTGTGAAGGAAGTAAGACCACATTACCATAATGCCCGTTCCAGACCTCAGACTGTAAAATCAGGAACACTGTTGACAAAATAATTCAGTAATACAATTTTTTGCTGAACTACTGATGAAGAGCTCATTCAATAGTGATGAATGGTTATTAGCAAAATGTTCAAACCTCCTCTAAATTTGAATATCTATGTGTTATTTTTCAGGTCCAGGCTATTACCCTTGAGATTTTTCTGAATTACAAAATTCATCCTCGGGTCCGAATGTTAGCTGCAGTGATTTTGCTTGAAACCAAACCAGGTCTTCCAATAGTGATGACATTAGCTGATGCTGTGCTGAAAGAACCTAGCATGCAAGTGGCAAGTTTCATCTACTCTCAATTGAGGGCCCTGGGTAGAAGCACAGCTCCAGATCTTCAAGTGATGTAAGGAAAATCTGGATCCTTCTCTAGATGTAAAGTTTGTTGCAAACTAATTGAGATGTTGATGTGCTCACTGATTTTTTTTTTTTTTTTTTTTTTCAGGGCTTCTGCCTGCAGGATGGCTATCAGATTATTAACTCCCAAATTTGACAGATCTGGGTATCAGTTCAGCAAAGTTTTCCGCTTCAGTATATTTAAAGGTAAGATTCAGAAGATTTTTGTAGATGTGTGGGAAGAAAAAAAGAAAAATTCTATGGTATGAGAACCCAGTTCTCCCAGACAGCTGGTTAGCTGCATGTACTTCCTCCATTTTTTCCTTATGTTCAGTGGAAAAAAATTTTTTAAAATTAAATCTCAGGCTCTGTTTTTGGAGAGTGTTTAGGTCCCTGTATGGCTTGCATTGCACACTGCCAGCATCTTACCGGAGGGCTTGTGGGGCTCTAACCCTGTATTTTCATTAACCAGCGTGGCATATGCTCCAGTATCAAATGCTGTAGTCTCAGTGGTGCTTAAGAATTTCATACCATTGTTCAGCACCAAACAAACAGAAGGGACCTAAATTACTGCTGAAGTGGATTAATTTCTACCAGTGCTGAACATCTACAGCTCTTGCTGAATTCAAATGTGATGCTAAATACTCTTCACCCCAACAGAAGTGCCCAGTGAAATAGCAAACTGAAAACTCTCAGATGTGACAATTTAAGCTAACTTGGACATTATCTAAACATTTTTCTTGCACCTTCATACCAGAATTCTTTACTAGAATGAGCATATCTGTGGATAGAATTTGAAGGTGATAAGTTACATCAATAGGAGTTGCACATAAAAACATAGTCAGAGTGGGGAGGACCAGTTTAGAGGACAGCGCTTGCTGGGTCAGATTGTGGCTATTTCTGTTTTCCATGTATGTTCTTTTTCTCAGTAAAGATTTTTACTTTATGTAACTCCCCTATGTAAATGACCGTGACAACCTCAGCGATTTGGCATATGTAGCTGGCATACTAGGGAGCTTATATCTACAAACACAGTCTTCTTACACATGCTGTTTATCTAGAAAAAGCCTGGATGTTTTTAGCACTTTTGTTACTCACTGGTAATTCTAAAGATTCTTTCCAAAGTAATCAATAGAAAAAGAGACTTTGAAACATCAGTGCTCAGTGTACTTTCACCTCTTTTTGGATGGGAGGAGTGGTTTGAAAGGTTTAAAACTCATTGTTGCCCTGCCTGTGTTTCATGATTTTTACATGACCTTTTAATCTGCTCTGTAATAAAAATAGATGAAATACATCCACAACAACCACAGTAACATACAAGACACATACCTGCTGCCTCAGAGATGGTGACACAGGGATCTCAAAGAATAATGTTCCTGTGTGAACTTTTGTACCATTTAGAATAGATTCAGGAAGAGACACATTTTGTAGTAATACTCAGATATGTATTTCTAGTTTTAGATAGTAATTTTCCTCTTGTTTTTACTTTTAAAATGAAACTATCTGAGTTTTTTACACAATGAGAAAGAAGGGTGCAGTCCACATGAGAGTAGCTGGCTGAGGGCCATGTGAAATGGATTACTCTGTTCTGGCTGTAGCCTGAAAATGCAGCACATAAGTAAATTGTTTTACTTCTTGGTGAAGACCGATGTAACATCTAAATATCTCATCCTAAAAAAGAGTAAGAAACAACATTTTTTTTTTTTTCCACATATGCTAATCTTAAGCTTGAATAACTCAGTTAAATTAAGTCACTCCTCTATAACACTGGTGAGGAAGAGGATCCATCCTCCAGCTTTCTGATTTGATATGTCACTACTAGCTACAGGTGAAATGTGTTTCAGCAAGGCCAGCCTGGTGGAGTTACCATAGTGACAACTGTAATGTGGTACCTATTTCCTTGCTCAAAACAAAAATGTGCCCTTGACATCAGAGATCTTTTTGGTGTTAGATGCTAAAATTTTAATGGCAGGCAATAAAGTCAGTTGAATTTATCTTTAATCTGGAATCTGTCACATATGGCCACCACAAATACTGCCTCATGTTCTACACACTGCTACTGAAATCAAAGGGATGACCCAGGTTCTGCTCACCATGAGAACTGACAGAATCTCACTCTGAGTAAGCACAGATTCATACAATTGAATGTGTATTAATGTTCACAGGTACCAAAGACTGCTTTCTTTGATCACTGATTTTATTCTCCCTCTTTCTTGGGGCATGACATTTAGTCAGATATATGCAGGTGCCATCACACTCTCACAGTGAAGTGGCTACGGTGCAACATTTGTCTGAGTCAGTAGGATTTTCCATTGGTAATTTTTTTGTTAGAACATTAGCACCATGTCATATCAGAGATTTGGACAATATCCTCACTCTCTCCAAGTCAATGAATTCTTCAGGAATTATAAGCAATGTTTATTAAGTATTAGTAAGTTTTCATGGATCAGAACACAAAAAAAAGGTCTTTTAAAAAATTCACTAAAAGTACCATGCCTCCTTCTAGCATCCAATCCATGTGACACCTGGCTAACTGTGTTCTGGCTAACTCATTCAGAGAAAACTGATCTTTATATTACAAACCTCAAGTCAGCTTTTTAGTAATGACCCAATGTGCCAGTGCTAATTGGAAATCAAAATTAGTCCCAGTAATGTGATACAAAACAACTTAACATGAGGAGTAAACAAGGGTCAAGGACCATCCAGATCTTTCTTTCCATGCATGGATTCAGAAGAGAATGGGAAAGTGTTGACTCACAAGTGAGATATTACATGAAACAGAGAGTGGCACTAGAGAAGTAATGTGAGGCATTTGTGAATAAAGTAATAATCTTTAACTCCTGGCTAAATGATTTATGATAGTTTAGGCACTCCTTTTCTGGAAAGAGGTCAAAAGCTCACTCCCCCTCGTAATGTTTGGAAATACATTTCCTACAACTCAATAATGTATGTACTGGTATTGAAATTATTGGTCTGAATCTTCCAGGGCTCTGCAATTACCTTGGCTGTGCTGGATTTCCAAAGCTGATTTCTGGTGGTGCTGGGATTTAATCACTATATGGTGCCAATGTCTAACATGGGGATAGAGGGTTCCTAAAATACTCCCCTGTCCCCCAAGTAGTGCAGGAAAAGAGGAGAACTGGAATAAAGGAAGTGCAACAGGGATGCCTATATTTCACATCAGCCTCCTTTCTTTTGAAACCTAGGAAAACTTAGAAAAGCCTTGGAATTACTGTAACTCAGAAAACAGGGCTGTAAAGATCTGTGCCAAGATTGGGAGGAACAGATGATCTGTGCTCTGCACTGATGATCTGTATCTATGATCATTATAGATGATAAACCTGAAGTACAGAAAATAAATAGACACAAATTATATTTGTTCAAAGTTCACACATAAATTAACAACTAGTGAATTTCATGTAAGGAGTTACAGTATTTGGAACTAGATATATTAATTTGCCACTGAGTCATTTGAGAGACAAATATACACCTCACCAGCTGTACTTATAGGGCATCTATATCACTTTCCCCAAACTATTAGCAAAGGATAGCAAACCTGTTTTCATTTCTGATCCCTTTTGCCCTAAATGATGTCTTATAAAAGCATTTTATAAGCTGATGTTACACAATCTGACCAGATGTAAATGACGTAGCAGAATCAACTGGAAAAATAACCATCATACAGTGAGCAGGGGGCTTGTAATTTTGCCCACTGATAGTTTAAAAATGCAGATTATTCTGTTTATGACAGTTTTATGTCTGGATTTCCTAGCTTTTCTTATATCAATACTGTATCTGTTGAATTAGGTGATTAGTACAATCTGCATATTGTGGCTTTAAAAATGAACTGTGCTTTGTTTTACTGTGTGTCTCTCTTCAGATCTCCTCATGAGTGGAATTGCAGCTAAATACTTGGTATTGAATAATGCAGGCAGCTTAATTCCAACAGTGGCAGTGTCCCAGCTGCGGACACATTTCCTTGGAAGAGTGGCTGATCCCTTGGAGGTAATTTGGTCTACCTGCAGGTTGCCCTCTCATCCCTTATGACCATCATGTAATTGGCATTTATACTTGACTTCTTCCCACAGGTGGGAGTAACAGTTGAAGGACTGCAGGAGATATTTGCTAAAAAAGGCTACTCTTCTAATGGGGACTGGGAAACAGACTATGATTTCAAGGAAATCCTGAAAAGGGTAAATTCCCTTGGAAAAGAAAATTGTTAAAGTATTATTGCCCTAATGTTATGAAGAATAAGACTTTCTTCTTCTCCTGATGCAGCTTTCTGACTGGAAGGCATTCTCCAGTGACAAACCTTTTGCCTCAGGCTACGTGAAGATGTTTGGCCAAGAGCTGTTCTTTGGTGAACTTGATAAAGACGCCATCCAAAATGCATTGCAGGTATCATTTTGAAAACACCCCAACTCAAGCATCAGAAGCTTTAAAATACTGTGGCTTTCACACACTGTCTCCCTTTTCTCTATAATTTTCAATTCAAGAGGGGCTTTTGTCTTTAGTATTAATTGAGGCAAATGAGGTCAAGCTTTGACCAGGATTAGCTATAATCACTGCTGACAGACTTTTCCCTGAGGCATAGTTAATGACAGAGATCATGATATTCAAGTTCTGCTTATTTAGACAAGTTGAACTCTAATTGCAGGTGTGGTATGGACCTGACGAAAAAATCCCTTCAATAAAAAGAATAATCAGCACCCTTCAAAATGGTGTCGGGAGACAGTGGACCAAGGCTTTACTGGCCTCAGAGATTCGTCGTATTGTGCCCACCTGCACTGGGTTCCCCACAGAAACCAGCTTCTATTACTATTCTGTCACAAAAGTGGCAGGAAATGGTAACGTATTTCAAAACTTGAACAATGCAAACATGCTTGTCAGGACTGGGTGGAATTTTTAACATTCTCTTGCTTTCTTTGTGACAGTTCAAGCACAGATCACACCTTCTCCAAAGTCTGATTTCAGATTAACTGAGTTACTAAATGCCAACATCAGGCTGCGATCCAAACTGAGTCTAAGGTAAATATTTTTGTATAAAATCAAACTATTTCCAAGTGATGGAGGCCATAAAAATTCAGCAGCTGTTTGCTGTCTGAACTTAATGTTACCCTCATTCTACCTTTCCAGCACGACTAAGAAGACAACCTTTGTAATGGGGATCAATACACACCTGATTCAGGCAGGGCTGGAAGCACAAACCGAAGTGAATGCTTATGTACCTGTCAGTGTGGTTGCTACTGTTAATATGAAAGAAAAAAATATCAAAATTGAAATTCCACCATGTAAAGATGAGACTAACGTAATTACTGCAAGGTAAGACTTATTATCTTTCTATGTAGCAGTGCAGTCTTTCCAAATAAAACAGAACATTTACTTAGGGATCTTGTCTTTGACTGACAGCTTGAGTAACTGGCAATGATTGGAGTTGTTTATTTATTTTCAATGAAGTGACATGTACAAAAGCTTTGCTTGAAAATACACATTACTTACTGTGGTATTCACCTGAAAATCCTTTTTAGGATAATTTCTCAGTTGTAGAGATCCATAAACTATTTGAAATGCAAATGGCATAGCATTTCTACCTGAATATGTATATTGGACTAGAGACACTAGACAAGATATAAGCCAGCTGAATCCTATCAGTTATAACAGAAAACCCATATATATTTGCATTTGAAGCCTTGAAGCATAGAGGATTTGGTGTTTCTTGTCTTTTTACCTTTTTTCCCTGTGGATGCTGTTTGGTTTGCTTACCTGTTAGGTCTACTTGATTTGTTATCCTTGCACACAATTACAATACACTCCGGAAAACTGTTGTAGCCAGATGCCAAACAAATGAAAACAGATGGAAATACAAGCACAAAGAGACAGAGGAAACAGAAAGAATATGTCCAAGGAATCAAAGCACTAGACCAAAGCTTAGAAAATCATCACACACACATGAAAAAATACTGAGAAAGACAAGCCAAACACTCATAAGAAAAAAAACCATCACTGACAACAGAAATCAGCTATTATACAATCCTCACAAATGTTAAGAAATTTCTGCTCTAGGAATGAAGGCTTAAAATTAAGCTCAGTTGCTTGATCCACCCACAATTAAAATTTGTGGCTTCTGGCCCACAGAAGCTGTGTCTGTCTCCTCAGTTTAGCCACCAGTTAGGCTGATCATTATTCTCACTTGCCCTTCAATGGACACAGAACAACCTGGTTAGCATTTGACATCACATACTCCTCCCTTAGGTGATTCCTCCACTCCATCAAATGTCATAGTAATCTGATTCTTCGTGTAGAGAAGGAAGTAAGATATTAATGAACTGAGAAGGATGCTGAAGTAAAATGAGAATAGTGGACACTCATAGGAAATGTAGAGCCTCAAGCAGAGCAATAAATGCTAGCAGGATCCTCCCTGTAAAGCAAAGTGAAAGATATTTTCCTCCTTGGTCTTAAGGAGAAATCAAATAAAACACAGAAAGGGTTAAACACATTGCCAGAAAGCATAAAGCAAGTCAGAATCAGACACAAGGGATTACAGCAGAGGAGTCCCTGAGTTCCAGCCCAAGCCCTGCTCTAACCCCTGCAGCATTATCATTTTAAGGTGAAGTAGTCACTCTGAAATAGCTTTATAATGCCAGGTGTACGAGAAAGGTAATACTCACTAGCTAACTTTTAGCACCATCAATTTTTCTCCAAAAGGCATTCTCATTCACTGTTACAAAAGTAATGGTCAGTGGAAACCACACAGAGCAATGAAACAGCAATGACTACAATATCTAGAGAATGTAACACTGAACCACATCACTGAGGAGGTCAAAGACCAAGCGAAATAAAATCTTAAAGGTATGAAGGGAAACAAGCAGGCACGGTATAGAGAGAAATATATATATATATTCTCTATAGAATGGGTCAAAAATTTTAGTTTAATATAGACTTTCTCTTCCTTTTGCATACATGCATCAAAGAATTAAGAGCCTATTGAACTGACTGTTTCAGAGAGATTCTGACACTGTCCCTTGTTAGCTTTAAATTCCCCATTTAAAGAAATGGTTCTAGAAAGCTATTGCTCTTTCATTTGTTTGTGAGCTCTGTTCAAAATATTTTAGTATTGGGCACTTTACCTTGATGGTCAGCAGGTTATTTTCTATAGTACCATGTCATTAAATCTAGTCAGGATGTGATGTTATTTTCCCTTCATCTCTCACATCCAGATACAGGAAGCAAAGAGTGTTCAATAGCATTAAGTTCACTTACATCCTACACACTGTACAAGTTATAACCTGTCACAGCTGTGGGATTTATATACATTTTCACGAGCAGAAGAGAGATTCAGGTGAGCAATCACAGACTTTAAAGAAGAAAAACAAACAAACACACCTAAAACCACTTTTGGTAATGGAGAAATTGCATTCCCAATGCAAATCAGCACATTAGAGAGTCCACTTTATAGGAAAAAAATCAGAGAGAAAAAAATTAGTCATACTACGGAGAGAAAATATGGCATGTGTTTCAATTTGGTTCCTATCAAAGTTAAATTTAATTGAAAATAATAGTGCTTCTTTAAGGTTCTTTTAACATAATTATTAAGTATTCCACAGATGGCTACTTAAACATACTTTTAAACAAAATTTATAGAAAGAAGTAAAAATCAAATACATTTCAGGGGAAATTAGAGCACTGTGATTAAAGTATAAACATGGAGAATTGCCAGAGAATGCACTTTGCAAATATATCACATGCTCATAATGACAGCCTACTGAAGTATATACATAATCTTGAATAGAGCTTGTATCATAGGCTTTTCTGCCTGTTATAACTGTAGGATAAGCAGAAATTTCTTCACTTGGGCATCTTATTTATAAGATAAATGACAGAATTACAACACTGTGTGCAACATGTATACAGTATGTGGTGCAGAAAATGCAGAAGAGCCAGCATACCCTGTGCCTGGCAGCATGGTGTGTCTGGGAACAGAGAAGGGAAATGGCTACTACTCTGGATTTAGAACACCTTTGCACCAAGGTCAGAAGAACGATGCATAGGAAAGGCAGAATTTTCATTTCACCACAGCAGACAGACAGCTAAAGATCTGGTCAGAGGATTGTCTCTTGCTCTCTTTTATTTAGATATGAAGTCATGCTGTGCATTAAAGCCTGGGGGAAAAACAGTTTTTCATTGAGTTTTAGGGGTTGGTTTTGTTTTAAACAGACATTCAGTACTTCTGTCCCCATGTTAAGGATGTATGTAAAGCCACATTCACTGAAACATCAGCCAAACAGAGCTGATTTGCTTGTCCCTTACCCCTGCAGTAAATTTAGCTTATACTATAGCACAGCTTCTCTCATCCAAAAAAATACACTAATACATATCGGAAAAATCTCCTTTTTACTTTTTCTCCCTTATGTGGGATCAGAGAGAACATATTCTTTCATACCATAGCTTTAGGCCTTCTTTGTGACTGTTTTTCTTGTTAAAGCACCAGAGCTGGCTCTTGCAGCCTATTTTTACTGTGCCGTGTGATTCTGCAGACATTGACATGTGTCACCTGTGATGCAGCTACATTTGTCGGCTCTCTGTGCTCAACAGGGAGGAATCGATCCTCCACTTTCATTAGGTGACAGGAGTAGACTATTGGCATAAAAAAAAAAAAGGCTAAAAAAAAAATTGGAAAAGAAACCCCAGGGCTTTCTGCTTGGAGACCCAGCCTGCAGTTCAGTGGTCATTTGAATTATTGAATGAGATTAAAATAAAAGCCATTACCTTTTTTGTCCCTTTACCCAGAAGAGCCATCTGAAATGCAAGTTGATTTGTATTTTCTTTTATCCCCTCAGCTTGTTAGGGAGAATATTTTATTTCAATTTCATTCTTCAAGGTTCTCCTATCACCCAGCATGGAGCGCTGCTGTCATGTCCTTATCTAAAAAAAGAGAGAGATGGAAAAGAAAACAAAGCCCACAGGTGACATACGTTTTATTGAGGTGTTCCACATGAAGAGCAATTGTGTGCTTTACAGTGCACACAGCACAGCAGGAGCCTTCGAGAGGAAGAGAGGGCTATCAAATGAATACAAGTTCATCTTTCAAATAGGTTAGATTGGAATTGCTCAGGCTAGTACAGTGTGGACCATATTAAAATAGAGACCATTTTGCAGATTGTCTTTCCATTCACTGTCACAAAGGCCACCTCCATTGGCAGACCACAAAAGCCCCAGGGCAAGCAGATCAACTTCATACTTGAGAAACAGCACGTGGGGAATTTCGAGATAGATGTTAGTAGTGCTGCATGGACAGAAGCTCAAAACAGGAGATTCGAAAATTTAATAATATAATCCACAGTCAGGCTTCTATGTAAGTGAGTTGCTCTTCAAGGTGCTAGGCATTGAGAGATGTCATTAATTGCAATGCTTTTAGCCTGTACACACAATTCTAAAAGCCTGAGTGATCTGCCCCTGAGAAAGGTCCACATCCTTGTTCCCTCTTAGAAGTCCTTGAAAATACAACAGGAAAGATTCTGCATTTGTAACACAATTTGCAAAGTGTGATGTTTGTTGCAGAGTACATACTACAAGGCATTATTCAGGTCTTTCCCTCAGTGCTTTATCCATACAGGTTTCCTCTAATGTTTGCTCTGCAGGTCTAAGACATTTGCTATTACAAGAAATATTGGGGATTTGGCTGCTAGTAAGATAACTCCAGTTCTTGTACCTGAAGCAGTGCCTGACATAATGAAGATGTCTTTTGATTCAGATTCTGCATCGGGAGAGACTGACAACATCAGGGTAAATGATGTAGTGTCTGACTGTTCATTTTGGGGCTTTTGATCACTGGGAGACTACTTCTTTTCTCCACATGAAAACGTACAATTCATCTCTGACCAATGTTGCTTCATTCACAATAAGTCAAGTTCAATCTAATAGCACAAATAGCCCTATAGTAATGTTATTTTAAAATCTGGAGTGTAATATATCAGACTTGCAACACTTTTTCAAAAGCAAAAGCAATTTTCTTTGGTAATTAATTTTACACTGCCATCTGCAGGAAAGGCCCTCTGTCTTTAAAATATTTTGCAACTGTTATACAAGCATCGCTTTCCTGGGGCAGACACAAATGTTCCACATGACACTCCATTGCTTGTAGAGCCATATTTAATGCTTGTAAGTATCCTCATTCAAGGATGGATGACAGTTTGTGTGTCAGCTCAAATGACTTCCTGGGCTACATATTTGTGTAAAAGCCAGTACAGGCTTTCTATGATCAGCATTATTGTGAAGGTGTCACCGTGACAATTCACTCAGTGAAAGACTGACAGAGGTGAGGAATACTCTGTCTTGTTCTGGTTTCATTGTTGTCCTGCAGCTCTGAAGGGTTTTCAGGAAAACAAAAAAAATAAAAAAATTAGAGAGATGAGCAGAGGATGAGTACAGTACTTAGCTACGGAGAAGTCAATAGGCAAACATACTGTCAATGAGAGCAGTTTCCAGTATCCTAGAACAAGTAATGTTCTGTTTTCTGCCTGTGTGTATTGCCCTACCCAAAACCTCAGCACTCTGCAGTTATTCTTAAGTGAACAGCAACTGCATAACAGCACTAACTGGAACATTCCAGTGTCATTACTGAGGGGGCTGGGGGTGGAAACAGCATTAAAGGAACAGTTTTTCAATGGTGTTCATACAAGTTTGGAATCATGTGAGACATGATAGTCTGAGGAAAAAATTAATTGTAAACCTGTATTACATGATAAATCAAAGTTTATGATTATGTGCTTTTAGATACTTTGTTTTCATTTCATGGATTTGATTCTAATTTTACTGAATTCTGATTTGTTCTGCAAGCGTTGCTTAGCATGTGTAAATACTTTTGAATGGAGATTTCTGACATCTGATATGCTGATATCATCTCAGATTCATGTCAACTGATACAGAATTTTCATGGACATAGATAAGAGTTCTGTTGTTGCCTCAATCAAAAATCAGAAGAAAGAACTCCAGTCAGTCTAGAGCACATTCAGATTTATCAAGAACTTGCCTAATATTCTAGGAAAACAAAATTAAATATTTATAATTAATTCATAATATATTTTTTTCCATTTGCATAGCCTAAAGCTCTTTTTACATGAGACAGCCTAATCAAGTCCTTCAGTTTATAATTTTGTTCAACTGAAAATCAAGATGTTCTTTGTTACGGCCTTACAATGTTAAATGAACTGGTTAATTCCTCCTGAAGAATACATGTAACTATTATTAAGATGGTACTCACAATATGCACCTAATCCTTACTGTTCAGTTTAACTTAACACGTGTCTTATCTAATAGGACAGACAGTCTGCAGAAGATGTTTCAGCAGGAAATTCCTTTCCCTTTGGACACTTGTCTTCCCAAAAAAAGCCATACGTTCAGTCCTCGTGTTCCAATGCAAGTACATTTGGGTTTCAAGTGTGCCTTGAGAGGAAAAGTGTAGATGCAGCATTTATCAAAAATGTGCCTCTCTATTACCTTGTTGGAGAGCACAGTTTTACAATGAGCTTCAAGCCAGGTAAATACTACCGTGCACAAAAAAGGAAAGTAACAGATGGGTGGGGAGGGATGTGTATATCCACATATGTATTTGTATATGTGCATATATATCTTTTGCATCTTAAGTACAACTAAGAATACCATTAGACCTCCCAGCCTTACCAGTACTGCCAACAGACTGCGTGTAGCAGGAAACCATTTCTCCCCCACTTGTCTGAGCAGCAATTTCCCAGCTCTCCCAGCAATGCCACTCAGCATGGCCAGCATCAAACAGAGCTGATCTGTGCCTGCAGAGAGTGTCTGATGCATCCTAAATCACTGGATTTGGGATGCAAGCACAGAGCAATTGGACATGGGCAACAGATCCAATGCAGTGTCCTGTAGTTACCCAGACTGTTAAAGGCAATTATGGATTAACCCTGCCGGGATCTAATCCTTAATGTCTTAATCCATGATCATAAGAAGTAAAAACACAGCAGGCCACTGAATCTAGTTCTCCTAGGTGTCAAACTAATGGCCTTGCCATTGGACTATTCTTTATAATTTAAGAGTTGAGCCTCCTCCTTTCTGATGCCTAATTTACTATCCCACAGTGTTATCTAGTTAAGCAATTCAGTTCACAGCTTAAATCTGCTGATCATTCTGTTTATTGACTTGTTATCATGCTAATAATTTAAAATTTACTATATCAGTATGTATTTTAGCTATTGCAGAAATGTTTTAACAAAGTTGCTCAGCATCATATGTAATGAGCTTCTATATTTATATTTGGGGATGAATGGCTAAATAAATCATAGCAAAAATTGGCTTATTCTATTTTTCAGTTGCTAATACTGAAAATAATACTAATTGTTGTGCAATTTCAGTTGACACAGAGGCACCTATTGAAAAAATACAAGTCACAATTCAGGCAGGAGACCGAGCTCCTACAAAAATGGTACGTGTAGTAACATTTGAAGATCCAAAGGCACAAGTATCTTCCAGCAAAGAAGTAATTAGAAGAGTGAAGAAAATCCTTGATGGTCCTGATGACCAGGTACTTCTGTGAAAATTGACTTCTATATTTGTGGCAGACACTACACAAAGCTTAGCTATTTATATTTCTTTTACTAAGTATCTTTATTTGTTTTGACAGTATATAAAAGTTGGACAATAAAGACAGGCTTTTGGGTGCACAAAGCTTTTGGCATGTCTTTTGTTTGCATTCATCTCTTCTGGAGGTGAAGGACAGAGAAAAGCAAGTTGGTTTTGTTTTTCTGAAAAACCTCTTGTTAGACACAAAACAGCTGTTATGTGCCAAAAAGACAGTCTGTTCTTTCCAGTTACTGCAACTGTAGCAAAAAGGTCTGATGCCTATCTACACAACTTGCCTTGAGATAGCTACAGCTAGAGCCTGACATTATCAACATCAGTTTTGTGTGACTGTAGTATCAACAGTGTTCATTACCACCAAATGGTTTGGTGTATCACTCTACTTGTGTGTGGGTTTCACACATTATTATGAATCTTGTCTTCTAAAGCAGCAGAGAGATTCATAGCTCTCTGTATCTGATTTTACTTACAACCTTCTGCAGGAACACAGAAAAAATAATTTGGGTTTTCCAATGGTATCATTGACTAGGTGACAAGAAAATCCAGAAGTTCATCATCAAGTGCCAGCAGCACCAGCGGAAGTAATGAGAGTACAACGAGTAGCCCCTCCAGCAGTGACTCTGACAACACATCATCACAAGGAGGCACCCAGATAAATCTGAAAACAAGGCAGTCCAAAGCCAAAGCAAAGAAATCACAGCCCTTTGAAAACAGCAGCAGTAGCAGCAGCAGCAGTAGTAGTAGCAGCAAAAGGAGCAGTAGTGATAGCAGTAGCAGCAAAAGCAGCAGCAGTAGTAGTCATAGCAGTAGCAGCAAAAGCAGCAGCAGTAGCAGCAAAAGCAGCAGCAGTAGTAGCAAAAGCAGCAGTAGTAGCAGCAGTAGTAGTAGCAAAAGCAGCAGTAGTAGTAGCAAAAGCAGCAGTAGTAGCAGCAGCAGCAGTAGTAGTAAAAGCAGCAGTAGTAGCAGCAGTAGTAGTAGCAAAAGCAGCAGCAGCAGTAGCAAAAGCAGTAGCAGCAGTAGCAAAAGCAGTAGCAGCAGTAGCAAAAGCAGCGGCAGTAAAAGTAGTAGTAGCAGCAAGGGCAGTAGTAGTAGCAGCAAGGGCAGCAGTAGTAACAGCAAGGGCAGCAGAAGCAGTAGTGGTATCAGCAAAGGAGCAGCAGCAGCAGCAGCACAGGTAGCAGCAGCAGCAGCAAAGCATCTAGTATAAAGCGTAAGGTTAAGAAGCAGTCCAAGAGCACACAATTTCCAAATGCCAGTGCTGCTGAAGGAAAGAAAAGTGTTGGTGAGCAGAAGCATAAAACACAGAGCAGCAGCAGAAGTAGCAGCAGCAGCGAGAGCGTTGGTGCTTCCTATCGCCGAAGCAAGTCTGACAGACAAGCTGAGCTGAAACGTATCAAGCCCCAGCTGAACAGCCACAGTGGTTATGACATTTCTACAGAATGGGTAAAATTTTGTAATGCTTTGACTTCTGTTAGAAGATGAACCTTACTTAGCTGCAGGAAATAACTTCTTTTGGAATTTTGCAGGAAGATCACCTTCCCAAAGTATACCAGCTCCGCTTCAAGTCTGCTCGCATCCATCGGGTAGGTCCCTAATTCAAGTACACTTCCCATGGTGGCTGCAGCTGGTATGGTCAAGCACTTTACTGAATGGCTTTGTTTGGTTCATTTCTTATGAAGAGCGACTGAAGGAGCTGGGGCTGTTTAGTTTGGAAAAGAGGAGGCTGAGGAGAGACCTCATTGCTCTCTACAACTACCTGAAAGGATGTTGTGAAGAGGCTGGTGCTGGTCTCTTCACAGGTACTTAATGATAGAACAAGAGGTAATGGCCTCAAGCTATAACCACGTAGGGTTAGACTGGACATTAGGAAAAAAAATTTCACAGAAAGAGTGGTCAGCCATTGGAATGTGCTGCCCAGGGAGGTGGTTGAGTCACTAAACCTGGATGTGTTTAAAGGTCATTTGGATGTGTTGCTTGCGGATATGGTTTAAGGGTGAACCTTGTAGAGTAGGGATATCAGTTGGACTTGGAGCTCTTGAGGGTCTTTTCCAACCTGAATATTTCTGTGATTCTATGATTTTACCTGAGCTTTACATACTGTCCAATAACAATGTTGTTAGCCAAGATAAGCTACTAAAATACTGATGATTACACTATACTCTTCTGTTGCTGCAGCACTTGCAATCCTCAAATTTCAGTCAGGATACCTTTGGGCTAGATGCTGTACAATACAGCCAAAACTAAGTTAATAAGACCATGGGGAAATTATAAAACAGGGAGATCTTCCAATAGAAATAACAATGTCCACAGTTTTTAGGCAATCATGACAAAATCATCAGGTATGTGGATTGTATCAGAAATGAGGTTCAGTGTATACTACGGTGCTGAGGTATTCTAAGTATATATTAGGGGGATGATAGTATAGTGGGTTTTGTAGGTGTTACTGCAAAGTTATTATGCATCCTCCATGTGAAAGAGGAAGATGATTTACAGTGATTTTAATTGTAATTTCTTTTCTATTTCTAAAAGACAGAAGAAAAAAGAAAAGGATGTATTTGACCACTTATTAAGTGTCAGATTTTATTTTCCCTGACACCGGACCTGGGCAGTGTGATGTTGCCATTTGCAGTCACTGTCTACGCAGCCTTCCTGTCAGCAGAGAGGTCCAGGTGGATCTAAGATGTATTCCTATGCACATATCTCATGTCTGCCTGTGATAGTAAAAATAACACTTTAGATATGTCTGTCTGCTAATCATAGAGGGAGGCTGATAGCTCTGGTTTTGATACCTGCACTGTAAAACTAAAGGCCATATCATACTTTTTTAACCTACTTTGGTTTTATAGCATCCAGATCGCAAGATACCAAGCAGATCGTCATCTTCCTCTGAGTCAGGAAGCAGCAACAGCAGCAGCAGCAGCAGCAGTAGCAGCAGCAGCAGCAGCAGCAGCAGCAGCCACCACCATAAAGGAAATGCTGGCCACAGCTCAGAGAGCCAGAGCACAAGTAGCAGAGCAGTCAGCATCCCCCACAGCCACGATTCCAGCCTGACACGCGAGGTACTATCTGTGTGGAACAAATGAGCAGCTGGGCTTTGCTGGCTGCAGAACACGAGTTGTGGATGCGGTAGCATTCTAACCAGCTGAGAGACTTAGGGTCAGGAAGTTATTTGCAAGTCAGGTTTGTACATTGAAAGTCAAAGTCCACTGAGATACTTTCCCCCCATGATTTTTTTTTTCCCCCAAACTCTCTTGGCTTTGACATTTTGTTTTTTGGTTGCTTGGGTATGTTTTCCTTCATTTCTAAAAGTGCTTGCAGCATGTGAAAGCCTGGATTTGGAAATTGTGAAAAATTGAAGGGAATGGTGTTGTAATTTAAAGGGAAAAGAATTTTACTATGCGCATAAAGATAGGTTGGAAGAACCCACATCAAAACAATCATGTCTTTGAAAATTCTTGGTGGCTATGAAATAATCCAGATTCCAGTCAAATTTATCCTTAAACACTGGGGATATAGAAATACATTCAGCGAACTAAACAGGTGAAGGGCAAGGGCTGCTTCCGGCTATCAGCACACATAAACTGGACTGTAGGATCCCCAGTGAATATACAGAAATACTTAAGCACAGATGGTTGGGGATTGTTTTTCAGCGCAACTTCCTGGGAGACGTAATTCCACCTGGCATTACGATTGTGGCACAGGCAGTAAGGAGTGACAACAGAAATCAAGGTTATCAGGCTACAGCATATGTTCGTTCTGATGCTGCCAAAGTTGATGTGCAACTAGTTGTGGTTCAGCTGGCTGAAACCAATTGGAAAGCGTGTGCTGATGCTGTACTACTGCCTCTGAAAGTACAGGTAAGCTCACAGACAGCTTCGCCCAGAGAGACATCCAGAAGCCCAGAGTTTATTAAATAAGTGCAGAGCACCTGCTGATTAGAACTCAGTGATAAAAACATGCACATTTGGAAACATTTCACAAAGTTTGTAAAATTCCAGCAAATGTTCCTATCTTTCACCATTCTTTTGAATTAAAAAAAAAAAAAAAAAGAAAAGTTATCCACTTCAAAATCTGAGAAGATACTGATTTTCATTATACATCCAAATATCATCAGTAGAAGGATAAAAAATGTTTGAAAATTTGGCTGCTTCATTACAGCCTGTTTATTATTTGTTCTACTATGAGTTTGCTTGTCTGGGAATCTGGCTGTTTTTCTCTAGGTAATTCATTCCAGAAGACTCGTAACTTAGATGCATTTTAAATGTTGTATTTCTTAAGATTATATGAAAAGATGGAAAATGTAAAGCTGGGTAATGTGTTGATGCCTGAGAGAGCACCTCTTTTGCATCTCCCTGTGCTGTGCTTCCCATGTTCTTTTTGATGGAAGTGATATTTGCATAACAATTTACAAACCTCTGCTTTTTGCAGCTGTGATTAACAAATTCAGTATGATATTTCAGTATGGAAAAAAGGGGGCAAGGGTCAAATCAAGATCTATTGGAGAAGGCTAATAGAAATTATAGTGTAGTCATCTTACAGAAGACAATGCATATTGATTATGAAGTTAGCAAGTCTAAGGAAATCTCAGAAAATCTTGACAAACCTGATATTTCAGGGGCTGCTTTGAGATGGGAATATGTCCATAGAGTTCTGCACAGCCTAACAAACTTTTTTTTGTACTATGCCTCAGATTTTTTCAGATGCAGGTCAAAAAAATCTCTGTAGTAGTACTTAGGGCAAAGGGAAGACTTGGAAACATTAAGGATCAGTGTGAAGTTTCTTGAAAGAAGAAGAACTTGAATTTTGAAATGGTCAGGGGTGGTTCTGTGATTCATTTCTGAAATCTGTCTGATTGTTTCCTTGTTTATAAAGGCCAGACTGAGATGGGGCAAAGAGTGCCGGGGCTACAAGATAGCAGCCGCAGCTACCACAGGCCAACTGGCGAAGAAGCCAGCTGTGCAGCTTAAGGTGCAGTGGGGAAATCTTCCATCCTGGATAAAAAAGACAAGCACGGTGTATGTAGTTCATTCTTTCTGCCTTTCTTATGCTATTTGGCTTTCTAAAAACACTGAAAAGGTTGGGTAACATTTTTCAGCCCAAACACATGTTGCTTTTTTTGTTTTGGTTTTGTTGTTTGTTGTTTTTTTCCGATGGAAAACACAAGTTCGGTGGCACAAAACTATTTTGTGAACGTGTCCTCTTTTCCCCACATGTTTCCTATTAAAAATATTCCCCAAATATTTATGAATGTGACACATTTAATTTCATTTTCCATATTAAATGATTTTATATTTCAAAATGCTTTTTTGATTGTTTGTTTTAAAATATTCTTCTATTCAGTCTCAGAAAACATTCAGTTAAAATGAGCAAAATAAAACCAATGTGTTTCCTCTGGATAAAATCAACCATTGTAAAATGATCCACAGAATTATTTCCTTGGCTTTCCAATTCTTTCATTGTTTCCCTGAATTTTTAGAACAGCCAGTAGTCCTCATCCTCCCATTGCTGCATTTGCTTATGTACCCGAGCTTGTCACATCTTGTTTATCTCTAGGTTCATGCAGTACGTTCCTGGTGCAGCTCTCATGTTGGGCTTCTCAGAAGCACATCAAAGAAATCCATCTCATGAAATTATAGTAAGGGCAGCTGCAACATCTCCACGAACAATTGATGCAGTAATTAAAGCTCCTGGGGTAGGTGTCAATTTTTATTTTCTTTTTCCTTACTTTGAATGGATTTTCAACTAATAAGATTTTGTTGTTTAATGTATAGGAAAAAAAGCCAAACATTCCCTTTTAGAGCCACTCCTATATACCTGACTACACAAGTCCTGAGACACATACATGAGTACTCTTGATTTTGTGCTGCTTTGATGCAATGTAACAATGACCTGAAAGTCAGATTCCGTAGTCAGCTACTTTATTTTCATGCTGAGAGCAGCAGCTAGACTCGAATTGTCTCAAGTATGACAGCTCTGCACTCACACTTTTATTCATTTTACCCAATGTGACTAATTCTGTGGGATGCATAGGGATCTCAGAACATATAATGGAGGCCTTGAGAACACCCTACTCTCTGTTGCAACCATGTACAACATCTGCTGTGCTGGCACTGAAGTCCCATCTCTGCAGTAACCATGTTTGATGAGATAGGTCTGAGCAAGTTATGACAGCCACAAATACAACTCTGCCTTAACCAAACTGGAGCAGTTAGTTACACTTTCAGAGTAGCTTGCACAGGCTGGATCTGCAGAATCTCTCTGATTAATTGGTCCTTGTCCACCAAATTGCTATTCACCACTTTGAAAAATTTCCTCTATGGATCTCTGGCAAATAAATAACAGCTAGGTATTCAAACACAAAGAAATTAGTGTGGCTTTAACCTTCCATGGTTCTTCAGTATTGCAGGATCTTTAATATATGATAATAAAGAAGTAGGCACACTAGACACTAATTTGATTTTCTCACTGAATATAATTTATAGCTACAGTGAGGGATCTTAGTACAATGCTCATCATGTGAGTTTTCAGCCTGTAATGGATGCTGTTCACTCTAACAGACAGAACCATTAACTTATTCAGTTGCTTAACTTGTTGCCTTATTTTTAAGGAAATCACATCATTATCACTTAGATTCATGAAACCCCACCTGGAGTATTGCATTCATCTCTGGAGCCCACCTGCTCAAGTGGGTCTAGAAGAGGGCCAATAAAGATGACTGGCAATTGGAGCACCTTCCCTGTGAGGACCAGCTGAGGGTCTAGGGGTTGTTCATCCTGAAGAAGAGAAGGCTCTGGGAAGACCCTATAGCAGTTTTCCAGTACCTAAAGGGCCCCTACAGGAAACTTGGGGAGGGGCTGTAGTGATAAGATGAGGGCTAATGCTTTTAAGCAATGATGGTATATTTAGATTAGGTACTTTAGATTCTTTACTGTGAAAGTGGTGAGACACTGGAACAGATTGCCAAGAGAAGCTGTGGGTGTCCCTTCCCTGAAAATGGGCCAGGTTGGATGAGGCTTTGAGCAACTTTATCTAGTGGAAGGTGTCCCTGCCCATGGCAGGGTATTTGGAACAAGATGATCTTTAAAGTCACTTCCAACTGAAACCATTCTATGATTCTATGAGTCATCCATGTTGGTTACTTTCCAATGTCCTTAATAATTTCTCAGGAAGTCAAGAAGTGTGACTAGAAGAGAAGACAATGATTCCTCACAGAAACTTAGGTGTGTCCTGGAGAAACTATCACAAGTGCTTCGCATAAATGCAAATTGAATTATTTTTTTTTTCAAGATAAGAGTCTCTTTCTTTGTTTCATTTGCAGTCATATCTGGAGCAATATGTTTCAGTTTATCTTAATGCATTTTCATTTTTGCTTTTTCAGGTAACACTTTACTGTCAGGCTCTCCGAATGCCAATCACTCTGCCTTTAGGGCAATCTCCAGCTTATGAGACTCAAGATATCACTGCCTGGAATTTATTCCCAGAAATAGCTTCACAAATAGCACAAGAAGATCAATGTAAGTATTAGTTATGTGCCTGTCCCATGAACAAGCAGTGTTTACAGATGCGTACTCTCCCATGTCTGGGTACCTTGTCTTTCCTTGTAATGATCTTCTAGGGAAGCACAGCATCTCTAACCCTGTTTTCTGAAAAACTTGTTCCTTCACTTAGAAGCATGTTTGTTGGCAGGGGGTTGAAGAAACTCCAAACTGATGTAAATATTCAGAGCTCAGGAAACACATCTGTTTGCAAGAACCAGAGGCTGTCTTTTCCCCTTCTAAGAAGGTGCCATCTCAGCACTGAGAGGCATCAGATGACAAGATAGATCATGTGCTTTCTGCCATGTTTATTTTCTTCAGAAAGGAGTCCTGTGAGTCTTAGACGATTGGTAGCTAGCACTTCTGTGGGAAATGTGAACTACTTTTTATCATGGTTAGTTACCATTTTTAGTTTCTCAAGAGATTGGTACCTTTTAGACCCTGCTAGCTTGAGTTTTGTGTTTAGCCAGTAATCAAAATCAGTACTAGTATAGTCTATGTATGTCAGTTATTCTGCACTGTACATTAGTTATTCTGCACTGCTATCCTGCACTTACAGACTCTAGGCAGCATTGAAAGCTTCTGCCAAGGAGATGATGACAATTCTTTCATGTCTGCTCTGCAGTTCAATCTCATAGGGGTGGCTTTCAATACTTTGCAGAAACGCATATGTCATTGGCACATCTGCCATTTCTTTTCTGGTTTTGTTTTGCAGCTACATGTGAAGTCACAGAGAGAGATTTCAAAACATTTGACCATGTGAGCCATACATATTCTTTCAATAAAAGCTGCAGCCTAATAGTGGCCCAAGATTGTACTGAACACCCCAAATTCATCATTACTACAAGAAAGGTTGATCCTCAGTCTTTCTCAAGAAAGGTTGACATAAATACAACCTCACTGTAAGTGTGGTTTATCCTGAAGTCTCAGGCATTAGCTATAATGTTTCAGGAAGTTAGTCTGGGGATGGGAGATGTCTAGATCCTAGGTGAAATTGGTTTGCAATCACATATTTGGGGAAAGATGGGATTTTCAGAAGGAATCCTCATCTGAGACTCTTTGGTTTATTTCCACGTCTTCACTTTCAAAGCTACCATTATATGATAATGCGCTCATTAAGTCCCCACACTGTCTTTGCTTTAAAGGCTGAATCTCAAAACCCAAAGTGCCAATGAATTTTGCACTTTGGGAAGAAAACAGCTCATTTATTCATTCAAAATTCAAATATTCAAATGTATTCACTGCTAGCTTTGGTCACAAATATCTCTCCTTTTCATTTTTTTTTCCCACATTTATTCATTTTGGGGGTTTTGTGGTTTTTTTTTCTCTTTCTGAAGGAACATCACAATCTGTCCTGCTGCAAATTCTTCTCTCCTTGTGACATGCAATGAAGAAGCAGTTCTATCACACACCAAAGTTTCTGAGTATGAAAAAGGTAAGCTGCAATACCCACATTTCCAGGACTGGCCTGGAAACTTCAATTTGTTTATATAAATTCCACAGAAAAATCCCAATGTAATGAAAACACAAGTGTAATGAAAGAAAAGCTATAGACTTTATTTTCTTATGATTTCTATTGAATTACATTCCCATTTCCTTCAGTATACATGCACTTCCTGGTCTTCAGCATAGCTGTCAGGTAAATAAAGCCCTTTCTATACATATGGTGTTTTCAAGTTGGTGCTTGTTTAGAGAAAACGTTCTTGTAGTCACAGTTAGATGCTTTTGTTCAGTTATTTAGCTGGAACACCAGCAATGCCATTATAATCTCATGACTTTGCAGGATGGATACAAAAGTATCCAGTTGCAACTATAGCAAACAGTAGTAGAGTGTTTTTGCAAATAAAGAGATTTCTTCAACTTTTTGCTTTCTCTCTCCACCAAAAAATGAAAAATAATCCAGCTGCAAGAAACCTACCAATGTGAAGGAAAATGCATTATGGTGCATTTTGTGCTACTCAGTTTCTCTATAATTTGGAATTAAGCAGATCATCTTATGATTCACTGTCATTTTACAGACACTGTTAGAATTTATAAAAATGGAAGAAAAGTTATCGTGGAAGCTCCAACACATGGACTGAAGAATGTGATTTTTGATGGTGTGATCCTTAAGGTATTTGGCTTTGAACATTACTGCTTTCTTTCTGTTTAGTACCTTGGCAATGTAACAGACCAACACTTCAGTATTTGCTACAAAGGTGTGCTGTTTCATAGGTTACCGTCGCTTCATGGATGAGAGGAAAGACCTGTGGAGTTTGTGGAAATAATGACAGAGAAAAGCACAATGAGCTCCAAATGCCAAACCATAAGCTGGCACACAGCAGTTCTGCTTTTGTTCATTCATGGGTGTTGCTAGAAGAAACCTGCTCTGGTGGTGAGTACATCTGAAAATACTTTATGCTTGTGAAGAATATGATTTTACTTTTTCTCTTCCAATAGCTAGATTTTTATTAAGCAGCAGATATCTTTTATCTAGAAAAATAATTCAACGTATATTAATTGTAATTTCATTAACCACTGACTGTTTAAAACAACGGCTGTGAATACAGAGAATATGTAGCACAGCAAAAGCATTTGTATCATGTGCTGTTCAATGCTAAATAAATTATTCTACTATAATTTCTTCCACTGAGTAGCTTTATTTTCTTGGAGAAGCAAAGTCAGGCCTAATCTTGCTCCAGCTGAAATAAGTGTGATTTTCACCACTGAATCAAAGCAGTTTCAGCTGTTGTCTGCAGGCTGAATTTAATCAAAGTTGTAGTCTCTGAATGCAGTGTCAGATCTTAAGTTTATGTAAATTTTCAGAGTGAAAAAAACTTTCACTTTTGTTCTATGCCATCTGAGGGTGTAATCTGAGGCAAATATGAAAAGAGATTCTTCACATGTAGCTGGAAATACAATGACAGTCTCCCATAACATCAATACTGTTTTGTTCTGCAGGACTCCATTTACCTTGGACCTGAGATAACTTTATTGAAGTTAATGGTTGTTTTCTCCTTGACTTCTCTGGCAGCAGAATCGTACTTATCTGTGTGTCAGGAAACAAAATCATAGCTAGGATTCTGTTAAGTTACATTATACCTTTCTGGTGAAATAATTGCAGCATTATAAAAATCATCCAATACAAAAATTATCCTTGATGTTATTACATAAATGCTGCCTTTTTTTTTTTTATCTATTCACTACAGATGACATTTTTCCTAATGCAATGAAGTAGCCATTGTGCTTGTAGTATCTGTTCTTGATAGCTTTCAGATATGAGAGGTAATTTTCTTTGTATTATGTAGTTATAAAAACCTGGATATACATTATTCCATTTGGGTTATATTGTGCAATTAGATTTGAAAAATAGCTTCTCTTTCAGACTCTTTCCTCTGTCCCCCAACTTATTATCATCCTATCTTGGTAACCTTGCTACTGTGAAAATGATTTGTCAGGCACCTGTGTTTTAATAAAAGCTGAAGAGAAAATACGGACCTTTATTATTGCAACAATCAATTGGAATTTATTTCTACAATTTTAACTGTGTTTTCTTTTCCTCTTAGGGTGCAAGCTGCAGCGCAGTTATGTGAAGCTGAATCAAAATCCTACTATTGATGGAGAGGAATCTACGTGCTACTCTGTTGACCCAGTACTGAAATGCAGGAAAGACTGTACTCCAATCGAAAAAACTTCAGTTAAGGTTGGCTTCCACTGTTTCCCAAAAGGTAGGATATTTTTCTCTCTCTGTCATGTACTGTAGGAGCTCTGTCAGAGCACTCAAAAGAACCAAACACAGCACAGCCTAACACAGACCTGTATTGCTCCGGCTTCTCTCTGAGATGCTGGGTTTAATCCCATTAGTATTTCCTATAACCACTGACAGCACTGGCCAGCTAAAAGCTAGGGTAGATGATGGCAGGTAGCATCATCTGAGGAAAACATCTGAGGTGGCAAAAGGGGCAGCAGTAATCAATATTTTTTTATGGGTTTGTTGTTGGTTTGGGTGGTGGGTTTTTTTTTTTTTTTTTTTTTTCAGTATCTCCATAAAGTTGAGATAAGCAACACTGAGTCCTTTTATGCACATTACAGCCTGCAATTTTGTGCAGACCAGGGCAAGCAAGGCAATTGAAAGTCAGTCAAATAGCGTGACATGACTGCTATGATTAGGCTGCTGTGCTATGCCACTGTGCAATACATCAGCACACACACACAAAAAAATCCATTGCTGAAATGTTCTCTAGATTGTGGGGAAAAAAAAAAAAAAGACTTGCTTTTGAAGGTACTTTATACACCTACACTTGTGCCCCAGAATTTTAAAAGCATCAGGCCTTTTTCTTCTTGCACTTATACCAATTTGTCAAGGGTGCAATACATTGTCTAACACAGGTTCACACTGAAGTTAATGTAAGCATGAGAGAATCTAGCCTGGAACCTACAGATATAATCTTTTAATGAATGACACAGTATTTACATACCTTAAAGTGAAACTTGCCATTAGGGAGTATCTACTGAAGTGCTCTGTTTTCTGTGTTAACCATTGTTGGCCAAATTCATTATGGGCTGGAATAACCCAGCGTAGTTTTGCTAAAGCAAATGAACCCCTGAGTGCAGTAACAGTGGAGAGGAACAGGGTATGACAGTATCACAGTATATTAGAGGTTGGAAAGGACCTCAAGAGATCATCAGGTTTAACCCCCCTGCCTGCCAAAGCAGGATCACTTAGGGTAGTCAACACAGGAATGCATCCAGGTAGGTTTTGAAAGTCTCCAGAGAAGGAGACTCCACAGCCTCCCTGGGCAGCCTGTTCCAGTGCTCTGTCATCCTCACTGTAAAGAAGCTTCTCCTCATGTTGAAATGAAATCTTCTATGTTCGAGCTTGAACCTGCTGTTTCTTGTCTCATTACTGTGCATCACCAAAAAGAGCTTGGCCCCTTGACACCCACCTCTCAGATATTTATACACACTGATGAGATCCCCTCTCAGTCTTCTCAAGACTAAACAGCCCCAGGGATCTTCGTCTCTCTTCACAGGGAAGATGCTCAAGTCCCTTAATCATCCTTGTGGCTCTCCATTGGATTCTCTCCAGCAGTTCTCTGTCTTTCTTGAACTGGGAAGCCCAAAACTGGATGCAGTATTCCAGGTGTGGTCTCACCAGGGCAGAGTAGAGGGGCAGAAGAACTTCCCTAGACCTACTGGACACACTTTTCTTGATGCACCTCAGAATAGCATTGGCTCTCTTATTTTATGGCCGATACACATCTGTGTAGAACTTCATGCTTTGCCCGTGTTACTAATATCTGCAACGTGCTGATCAGCCCATAAAGGCCATGAGTGCCTTTCTATAATAGTGAACCATCTACAACCACCTATTCAACAAGCAGTACAGAGAGAGTGCTAATAGTTTTCTGGCAGTTCCATGAGATGTGAATAGATGCATCCTTTTATGAAAAAAAAAACTACACTAAAAAAAAAAGAAATCAAAATCTTGTCACATCCATGTTTCACAGATTTCTTTTGTGTGTCCAAGTCTGTATCTCTGAAATGTCATCACCCTAGGCCACTCACTGCCTCAGTATATTAGGCTATAATAAAGCTGTCTCACTCTCTCACAAAAATGTGTGAGAAAAGATGAAAATCAGAGAAGGAAAAAAAAAAAAAGGGATATGTTAGTTGTCACAGCCAGTGCTGCCTTTACAGCAACTGTAGACTTCTCTGGTTCATTTACTGAACCAGAGGCTGGGAAGTCTGCTAGCAGCATTCCTAATCAAAGGCTTTTTTTATTTATTTATCCTGAGGAAGAGGAGGTGGGGTGGGGAAAGAAGGAGGAAGATGAAGGAGAAAGTTACCATTTTGTTGTTGGTTTTTTTTTTCCACAACTGATTGCTTTTATTTCAGGTTAAGGATCAGTAGAAATTTAAGGCCAGCCCTTAAAAACTGGGTTTTTTTCTTTCTTTGTTTAATCGCTTGGAGAAGCAGCAATGATCAGACCCACAGTGTGGCCAGTAGTAACAGACATAACCAGAATTAATTTATAAAAATGCAGAATTAATATTTCATAACATTTCTCATTTCAGAGCTTGCAAACATTACCTTTTTCTTCTTTTTTTTAAAGCATCTGCAGCTCTTTTCTGTGAAATATTTATTTTCCAGTTTAGTATGTGCTACAGCCAAAGAGTGTTAGGATTTCAGGAGATAAGTAACTGATACAACCTGAACCCATGTAGTGGTCTCCAGGTTCCCCTGTGATGGGAGATGGCATGTTATAAATATATTGTCCAGCTAAGAGCTAAAACAAATGGAGGCAAAATTATGAAAGCTTTGCCATTCGCATTATAAAAACTTAATCTAAATTGATGTTCTAATATTCTTCCAGATTCAATGATAAAACTTCAACTAGCTCAGAATATTTATTGGGAGGATGAATATCATTATTCCAGTTAGATTATTTCAGCATTAAGGGATACGGCTTATTCAAGCTGCTGTTGATAAAGCAGCGTGGTAAGGTTAATACTGTAACTGACAATGCTCTGCCAGATTTCACAATATATGGGAAACTTTAATTAGAAGTTTATGAACCTCTGAAAATTCTCCAAAGGACTTATCCTTCAGAATGAACTTCGACAAATAGTTGGTGGAAATATGCAGCAGTAACATAAAAAGGGATTTCTGATGTGCATTAGTACATGGTGGTCTTATAGTGATGGTGGCTACCTCCAGCACTTCTACAACCTCCTGCCTGTTGTCTTTGTGCTTCATGAAATGTTAATCACTTGGGGGTTAGGGAAGTATTATAGTAATTATATCATGGATGAAAATGCTGTTCCAAGTCAGTGAGTCAGTTAGATGTCAGTTGTGGGGGCAGGATTTCATTCTTTACGTGACGAGGGAGTTGGCAGCCATCAAAACAGTATTTCCTTGAAATGTGTTAATTTTCTTGATGTTAGTTAACAATGCCTTCTCTCTTCTGACAGATACTGCTGTAAGCCTGCCGGAGTGGCAAAGAAGCAGCGATAAGAAATCAGCGTCTGAGGATGTTGTGGAGTCTGTGGATGCTGACATCGATTGTACCTGCACTGGCAACTGTAGTTAAGCTAAATGCCTTAGTGTTCTGCTATAGACATACTATACAAATAATTGAATAGCTGGACAGATAAGAAAGGAATGTCATAGCCCTAGTAAAATATTAAGAAATGTGCCTGAAGAAAATAAGCCTACTGCATTGCATCCAAAGTCAAATGCATTATGTACAGTCTGCACTGCTTAATAAATACGTTGTTCATTAAATAAGTATTCATGTGGCCTCTCTCTTTATTTTTCCCTATCAACAAAACAATCAGGCCAACTATAATATTATCCAGAAATTCTGCTTCCTTTCGTCTGAAATGTAATTACAGCAGTCCTCTCTTAAAATTACATTCACTAGGTGATGAAAGGAAAACATGATTATGGCTACTGCTAACATTCCATTGTGCAAAGAATTTAATATTTAGCATACTAAAGACACAGTAAGCATTTGTTTTCTTTTATGTTTTCTGGTAAAGAGCAAAGTCTGTTCTTGGAACCGTTCTGCAAAAAAATACGTTTTACTCCCAGCAAGACCATTAGCCTTAGTATATTCTACAAAGGAATGAATTGGACTGCTAGACTCCCACTGTAGCTTTCCAGAGAGCTATAGTGTGTGACACAGTCCTCATTTTCATTTCAATTTCAATGGATGTGCTGTTGCTTCATGAGCTAAAAGTGTGAATAGGAACTTTTTTTTTTTTTTGGTTCACCATCTCCTATTGTATACCTATGAAAATGATGCCTTCAAAAACTTCAGGGAACAATAATACATAAGGTATCATTCCAAATACTCTAAAATATATATATATATATATATAATATATATAAAAATATGTCAGATCTAAAGCTAAGATAAAGTACAAGCAGGACAGTTCGATTCTGTTTAAACAGTGAAGTGTCAATCTGTTAGCTTTCACTAGATCTGTGCAGAAAGGCAATTCTGTCCCACCCCAGGGGACCAGGAATAGGTGGCACCTTCAAACCTCCAGCAACAGCACAATATCTCTTCACCTTGTACCTAAATCAGCTGTGCAGTGAGCCATGATATGTTTTCCATAACAGGCAATAGCAGCTAACCTGCTCTTCCAAGAGAAGCCTAAGCATGGGCAAGGTACTGCTTAACCCAAATCGTGTCAGGAAACGGTCATTAAAGAAAACACTTCTCTTTCTAATCAAAAGCTGAGACATCAGAAAGATGACTGAAGACTAAATAGCTGAAAAATTACAGAATATAATTTCTCTGCATTTTTCTTTCAAGAGCAGAAACACAAGTAATGTATTGTACTCCTCTCTCTTTCTCTAGCTGCAGCTTGCTACCAACTTAAAATTAGAAAACATCCAATTTTTCTCAGTGTGCTTGCACTTAATTATTTCCAGAAGCCAGCCATTATGAGATTGTTCAAACCAGAGCTCAGTTCACTGAGCTCTGGTGTTTGATACTTACCCTATGGCAAGCATGTTTTCTTCTGCCCCTAAGCCTCTCTTCTGAGGATCACCTACAGAGACCAAAAGGAGGTTGCCTTCCTCTTTCCCTTCACACAGCCTTTAGTCTGTATGTTGTATATGAGAAGCTTCATGTGTACTGGGTCTATATGCAGATAGCCAGTGCTCTCTTTTCATGCAAGTCAAACTAAGACCAGTGATGTGAGTTCTTACAGTTTTCATTTATAATAAAGCATCATAAATTCCCTATGCAAAAGTATTATTTTACCAACCCATCAGAAGAGCTACACTACAAAAAGTGCAGCCCCAAATAAGAGGAGAGATAAAGAATATTGCATTCCACTTTCCTTTAAAATCCTATTAATATATAACCTCTCCTATGAGGACAGACTGAAGGAGTTGGGGCTGTTCAGTCTGGAGAAGAGAAGGCTCCGAGGTGACCTCATTGTGGCCTTCCAGTATCTGAAGGGGGCCTACAGGAAGGCTGGGGAGGGACTTCTCAGGATCTCAGGTAGTGATAGGACTAGGGGGAACGGATTGAAGCTGGAAATGGGGAGATTCAGGCTGGATGTGAGGAAGAAGTTCCTCACCATGAGAGTGGTGAAGCCCTGGAATGGGTTGTCCAGGGAGGTGGTTGAGGCCCCGTCCCTGGAGGTGTTTAAGACCAGGCTGGACGAGGCTCTGGCCAGCCTGATCTAGTGTAGGGTGTCCCTGCCCATGGCAGGGGGTTGGAACTAGATGATCCTTGTGGTCCCTTCCAACCCTGACTGATTCTATCATTCTATGATTCTATATACACCTGGAGAGCCCTTTTCTTCCTGGTATTGTTTTCACCATGGCTTATGGGAGATTTGGCACTGACTTTCATAGGATCAGACTGTCATCTTTAATCCAACACTTTTCTCTTTAATCTGCTTGTTTACAAAAGAGAAATTTTTGCCAGTTAACCACTTCATATAAGACAAAGGTATCGAAGAGATGTAGTGAGAGAAGGAAAACGAACTTTCACGCTAGAACAGGAATTTAGTAACAGCAAGGAGTCATTAGTAATAGAGGTAATTCTGCTTGCAGTAAAACATAGTTATCTACACAGAAGCATGACACTAATTAACAATGATCAAGCTGGAATGTACAGCACAAGAAATACAAGCAGCTCATAAAGGCAGAATGCTTCTCCCCCAAAAAATCATAGACTGTTGAAGTCAGTGGGAAAAAAAATTGACAGCAGAGACTGATCAGCAGTCCTAAATTAGTTTATTCTAAAATGATGATATATAACAATAATATGTGCTCTACAGTACACATGCCAGTCTGGGCCTGCTGAAAACCTATTTTGGTTCCTGTGAGATGGTTCCTCCAGCACCCCAATTAAAGGGAGCCACCAGAACAGTTACCATGCCTTGTTCTGTTAAATTGTCATGCCTGGAAAATGGTATCCTGCCCATGCTAAAACCACACACACGTCTCTCGCCCTGCAGAAGCTCCTCTGTCAATACTGTCCACTGGCTGTGGTGTTCTTGGGCAATAAAGCTCCCAAAAGCAGGATGTTGTGTCCAGCAGCTTGAGCCAAAAGTCCTAAAGAAACTGCTAACTCACACACTGTGCTAGACACAAGGAAAGAAAGATGAAAATGCCCCAGGGAATTCACTCACCATTACTCTACCAGTAATGAAGCCCAGGCTGGGGTAAAGGCTCAGCTAGAGGAGAAAGCAGTCCCTAGTAAAAGCCAGGCACACAACTTTCGCTGGTCTGTGCAGGGCATAGGTGAGACACAGCTCTTATTATTTCCATTTCGAAGGGGCAGCTGTCATTGTTGTCCAGTTCCTGTTCATTAGTTCCCTCTTGCTGAGATGACTGAATGCCTTCAACTGACTGAAAAGACTCCACTGATGTTGCAGCTGTAAAATCTAAATATAATGAAAGTTAGTAAAGACCGTGGTTGGCAGTGGGCATAGCAAAGCAAAACACTTACAATCAGCTCATTTTGCCAAAAGAATTAAGAGCATTAGCAGTACAAGTGTAAAAAAAGCCCTTCTGGAGTTTCTAATGTACCAGATAGACATTTCTAACCCCTCTGGGAGGATATCTGCAGTCCAGGTTTAAACCTCACTTGGAAATTGTGCCTGCCATATCTTTTAAAGCAAAGCAAACTTATATAACCTACCAACTATTAAAATGTGTACTTCACAGTCTGAGCTTTTATGCATTCTTCATTCCTAGTGCTTCTCAAGTTTATGAAATAATGAACTCTCTATTTTACTATTGTCATCAAGGAATATGACCTTGCAATTACAGTACTCCAGTATTGTTTAAAATAAAAAAAATAGTGTCAGAAAAAAGATGCAGACCTAAGATTAGTCAAGGTTTGAGTCTGAATCCTGTCTTTGCAGCTGTGTAATACAGTTTTACATGAGGCTGGGGACTTCTATGCCTCATTTTCTGCTTCAGAAGGATATGACTACTTACCTACTTGATGGAGTCAAGCAAAAATGTTTATGAATTTATAGTCACATACATTTTTCAGTGATTCCAGGTATGAAAAAGTTTTCCACTAGATCTCCTCACCACATGAGTATATTTTATTGCTAAGTTGAAGAGTTTCATTTTCAGATGCATCCAGCTGTAAAATAACTATACATTTGGGGGGAAATCAAAACAATGGACTTAATTTGCTCATGGTCAGCTTTGGTTAAACTTTAGTGGATTATTCATAAAAGCCTAGAATTAGATCCTGCTATCCCAGTGAGATAAGCAAGAGGTTATTGGAAACACAGCCTTTTGTATCCCAGACAAAGACAACAAACCCCTTCCCTTGCCTGTCAGATCTGACTCTTTCAATTCACTAATTTTAAATGACATAGCAACTCTCAGGAAAGCATGGTCATTCTGCTCCAGAGAAAGGAGCTGCAGTATGATAGGAAAGGACAAAACCGTTAGGATCAGACCCCTTCTGGAAAAGAAATGCCTGCTCCGCAGCATGAGCATTAACAAAAAATAACATGTACAGTTCCAACCCCGCTGAAGTCAATGGTTAAACTCAACAGAGCCAGGCTTTTACTCAGCATGTTTGAATGAACTATTAAACGAACTTTAGTTGTCCCTAAAAATAAATGTACTGTGTGGATCTAAGTGTAGCTGATGAATAAGAAACCTCAGGAATCTAGCAAATACAGTAGTTAGGGCTAAAACCAGAGACAGCGCAGAAGGTTGCAGAAGAGAGTAGCTATTAGTGGCCAGCTGAGCTTTATGTTGAATATCAAGGTCTCTCACGCCATCTACTGGCTTTTTTGTTTACTAACAACAGCTTAAATTTCCTCCAGGTTTATTTATAGTACATTCCAGACAGTTTTATATAAATTCTAATCAAGATTTGGGGGGTAGATCTTTTTTTCCCCCTCTCTAACCTCGGTAATTGATTGCTGTGCGTGGTTTGGGTTTTTTTTTCCTGTAAGTACATTACAGTTCTGTACCTTTCTGAACACCATTTCACATTGTCTCTGGAGGAAAAAGGCATTGCCTAAGACATTCTCATTTCTGTTGTGCTGGGTAGGCAGTAATTACATTGCAAGCAGGGCTAGGAGAACGGTTTACTGAGAAAATTCAGAGTTGTTTGAAAATAGTACTTACAGTTGTGAGAAGGTTGTTATTTTGGTACCTGAAAATAATGTTAAAAAAAAAAAAAAAAAAAAAAAAAAAAAAAAAAGAAGTATATGTTTCCCCCCCTGCTTTTTCCTTTCAGTTCACTTAGCTGTAGTTCACAGAGAACACTTATATGTCCTAACATTATTGAGTTTACTTTCAGATGACTTTGGGGAAGCAGGAATTATGTATAGATAAATCTGATCACAGCACTTGCCTTTATTATCTGTAGCATGTTTGTTCCTGACATCCCAGTTTCCCTTCCCTATTTATCTGTGTGCTCTGGCCTATTCATCTTCTCTTAACATGGCAAACTTGGGCAGCACAACACACCTTCACTCAGCTCCTGGCAGGGGAGCAGGCAGCCCGGCACCTGGGCACCATGCCACATCTATGAGTTTTTCAGGAAGCTTCAAAATTCACACTGCACTCCGTGTTAAAACATCAGCCTGCTGAATCTTTTGGAGCTTTACAAACTTGCTTTCTCTCTCTTCTGCTTGTGCTTTCCTTATGCCCTATCTTTCACTTATCTACAATTATAAACTGTTTAAAGCCAGGGATCTGTGGCATGGTAGTTGTTGTAACAGTGGGCTGTTGGTCTTAGGAAAGTTCAGGTCCCAGAAGAAGTCTGAACATCCAAGACCTCTGTGGATTATTCTACAGGACTCTAATGTCCATCAGCATGATAAAGGCGAACTTAAATCAAAATCTTTACAGTAGCAGCTAAGTGGGGTTTATCAGGTTATGCATACTGCTAGGCAGAGGTATTTAACACCTTCTTTGCCTCAATTTTTAATAGCAGGATAGGTTGTCTTCCAGACAACTGGCCTCCTGAGCTGACAAATGGAGTCAGGGAGCAGTGTAGTTCCCCTGTAATCCAGGAGGAAGCAGCTAGAGACCTGCTCAGCCACTTGGACCCCCACAAGTCCATGGGACCTGATGGGATCCATCCTAGAGTGCTGAAAGAGCTGGCAGATGAGCTGGCCAAGCCGCTCTCCATCATTTTTCAACAGTCCTGGCTTACTGGAGAGGTCCCAGATGACTGGAAGGTGGCCAAAGTGATGCCCATCCACAAGAAGTGCTGGAAGGAGGAGCCAGGGAATTCCAGGCCTGTCAGCCTGACCTCAGTGCCAGGCAAGATTATAGAACAGGTAATCTTGAGTGCAATCACACAGCACTTACAGGATGGCCAAGGGATCAGGCCCAGCCAGCATGGGTTTAGGAAGGGCAGGTCCTGCCTGACCAACCTGATCTCCTTCTATGATCAGGTGACTGCCTGGTGGATGTGGGGAAGGCTGTGGATGCAGTCTATCTGGACTTCAGCAAGGCCTTTGATACCGTCCCCCATAGCAAACTCCTGGCCAAGCTGTCAGCCCATGGCTTGGACAGCAGCACTCTGTGCTGGGTTAGGAACTGGCTGGAGGGCTGTGTCCAGAGAGTGATGGTGAATGGTGCCACATCCAGCTGGAGGCCAGTCACTAGTGGTGTCCCCCAGGGATCAGTGCTGGGCCCCATCCCCTTTAATATCTTTATTGATGATCTGGATGAGGGTATTAAGTCCATCATTAGTAAATTTGCAGATGACACCAAGCTGGGGGCAGGTGTTGATCTGTTAGAGAGTAGGAGAACTCTGCAGAGGGACCTTGGCAGGCTGGATAGATGGGCAGAGTCCAACGGCATGAGATTGAACACATCTAAGTGACAGGTCCTACACACTGGCCACAGCAACCCCATGCAGTGCTACAGGCTGGGGTCAGAGTGGCTGGAGAGCAGCGAGAAAGAAAGGGACATGGGGGTACTGGTTGATAGTAGGGTGAACATGAGCCAGCAGTGTGCCCAGGTGGCCAAAATTGCTAATGGCATCCTGGCCTGCATCAGGAATAGTGTGGCCAGCAGGAGCAGGGAAGTCATTCTGCCCCTGTACTCAGCACTGGTTAGGCCACACCTTGAGTCCTGTGTCCAGTTCTGGGCCCCTCAGTTCAAGAAAGATGTTGACTTGCTGGAAGGTGTCCAGAGAAGGGCAACAAAGCTGGGGAGGGGTTTGGAACACAAGCCCTATGAGGAGAGGCTGAGGGAGCTGGAGCTGCTTAGCCTGGAGAAGAGGAGGCTCAGGGGAGACCTCATTGCTCTCTACAACTACCTGAAGGGAGGTTGTAGCCAGGTGGGGGTTGGTCTCTTCTCCCAGGCAACCAGGACCAGAACAAGAGGACACAGTCTCAAGCTGCACCAGGGGATGTTTAGGCTTGAGGTGAGGAGAAAGTTCTTCACAGAAAGAGTGATTGCCCATTAGAATGGGCTGCCTAGGGAGGTGGTGGAGTCACCATCACTGGAGGTGTTTAAGAAGAGACTGGATGGGTTTAGTTGACTAGATGGTGTTGGATGATAAGTTGGACTTGATGATCTTGAAGGTCTTTTCCAACCTGGTAAATTCTCTTCTCCTCTCTTCTCTTCTCTTCTCCATTTCTATCTCTGATGGGATTTTGAATTTGCCCTAGATAGAACTGCTTTGATGATTTGTTTCCCTGCCAACTGACAAAAAGATAATTATAGCAAAAGCAATAGAGCCAAAAATTTTGGATTAATAAGCCAGCACTAGAATTCTACTTAGATTCCTGCTCATGCTATCGAAACAAAATTATTAGTATTCAAGATCTGTCCAAAACCATGAGACATGCAGAATGACATACAGCTTACATTCACTATGGGCATAAGAGATTGATGTAGGCTTAGGCTGTGGCTAGGACTGGAAGTCAAATGCTTATCTCACCATGCCACTAACCTGTCAACATTATTTCAAACTCAATGCAGATAATGTTGGTATCTGAATAGTGTTTTGCCTTTGTGAAAAGTGGCTGCACCACTTCCATTTGATATTAATGGGGACATCTCTATGCCATGAGTCAGTGTCCCCACAGTCTCTGTTACTGTGTTTCACTGTTTTACATGACCTGACTTGCACGTGCCTGAAGCCAGATTCCAATCTTCTCCCCAGAGTGATGTACTAAATTACATATATTAAGGAGAGTTAAGGACTTTGGGTGGGATCTAAGATATCTTCCCCCTCCAGCCTGATAGCTCCCTTCAATAAGAAATGCTGAAGAGATTAACAAATGCATCCCATTTCCTAGAGCCCTGGGCTCCCTTGTGAACAGGTTTCCATACCTAAATTTATCTTCCAGGTTCTGGCAGCTACCTTGGCCTTTCTGAAACATAGCTGGGAGATGGTGGGAAAGGGGAGAAGTCTTATATCTCAGGTGATTGCTCAACCCATGAATCATTGTTACAAAAAGGGGTAGCAAACACATTTGGATCATTGAGAAAGCTTAATCACAGACACTTTGTTTCTGGGGGCTCACCAATAGCATATCTTGTGTGAGGCTTTTCATGTCTAACGTGTGAGAAGGGGTTGAGCTTCATGGATTTTCCAGTACTTCCGAGCAGAGGCAAGACTGTTTTAGGATGCTGGAATGCTGCACAAATCCTGAAAATGAGCTACCAACAGACTTTTATTTAATTGTATAGGAACTCAATCTTAAGGATAAGCACCTACATTATGTCTGTCTTTTATTTACCTCTTTGAAGATGAGCATCAGTATCTACAACACTACAGCTTCATGTTGGGAAATTCTGATGCAATCAAACTGAAATGCTCCAGAGGAATTAATTTATGACCTTGCCCGACAGACCAAAATAAATCTGGCAGGCACATTAACCCCTTTGCCAAGTCCTCAGATCCCCAGCTGCAGCCTTACAGATTACACAGCTTCCTGGGCTGGGTAAGGTTGCCAGCTCTGAGTCCAGAAACTAGCCAGCTCCCCTGTGCTGCCTCCTGTCTTCAGCTTGGCTCTGCAGGCTCCTAAGCATGCCCAGGGCCAGCTGGTTAGCACCAGGCAGACAGGGAACCTGGCACTCCCCCTGCCTTCTGGCCAGCTGGTGGATTGACAAAATGGATTGCTCCACTCATGAGAAATGCTGGGATGCCGACATCTCTCTCCTGTGCAGAGTGAGATGCTATATGACAGCCCAAAACTCCCCTGAGATACAGATCCTTTCTGCCATGTGGATGGGCTGCTCTTCACTTGCACAGGCAACAGAGGAGCTTTTCAGGTGCATGACATTATTTCATTTGTATTTTTGAAAGGATCTGAAGCTCAAAGCACTAATTTTTTTATACATTGCTTGGCATCCCATTCCACCTTTCTCTTGGTAGGTAGGCACAGAATAGCCAAATTAACAATCAAGGTTTAGGTTACCAGCACGGACAAATCTCTGTGCTTTGTGTGCTGCTGCTCTACCAAATCAGAAGCTTTCTATGAACAAACACCTACAGAGAGAACCCTGGCCCAGCCAAGGCAGAGTCATAGCTCACACTATAGTATTGATTTCTATCATGTCAATATAAATATAAATACAATTAAGAAGGATTTGTCATTTCTTTCAAAGATTCTACCAGCAATTGCAAGGCTAAATGCTTTGTGGCACAAACATCTCAGTGACACCTTCACCCACCTGAAGCACGCTTTCAAGCATAGCACTGGAGAGTGGTTGAAGAACTCCTCATCATTTGCATCCTTTTAGACAACATTAGTCCCCTTTTAACTGCAGCTCCATAACAAGCACAGGAAACAATCATTGCACTGCCACAAGAGCTTACATTTACATAACCTCCCATAAGCTCTGTGATATAAACCATGTGAGCTTTTCACTAGCTGTAAATATATTTGTTTAGCCAAGCTGCCAAAACTCATATTTTAGCTCAGGAAGTCCTTCATCAAATAAGGTTCTCATTGGACTACCACCATTCTACAAGCACTTCAGCATAAGGCAGTCAAGATGGTTAAAAATACTACTTTTTCAAACCAAACAATCTCAAGTCAGTGCATGTTTGGAATACAGATGAAATGGCATCACCCAGTGTCACTCCCCTCAGGAAGACACCTGATAATTTCCATATTACATCATCCCTAAATTTCAATCATTTCTTCAATAATTGTACTAACAGCTCTGAAAGCACTGAACCTCACCAGTTTACTCCACATATACACTAGGGAAAAAGTTGCTTCTGCTTCAAAGATGCTGTAGATCTTTTAAAGAGAAATATGAGAAATAACATACATGGCATAGTCTGTCATACTAGTCCAATGGCTCAAGTTTGAAAATTGCAATATTTTTTTTCTGAATGAAAAAATATTTCCTTGGTTATCACACAGCAATTTCACAGCTACTGGTTTTCATTGCCCTCTTCCTTACCCAAAAGATTTTATTCATATGAACTGACCTTTCCTGCTTTAAGTTCTTCTCTTTGCCTGAATTCTTCATTGTGCTATTTGTAGGGCTCATTTTCCCCTTGTTAGGCAGAAAGCAGTGTTGTAATGAAAGCACTACATAATCAAGCTGAACACATTACTACAGGAAACCCCCAGAAAACCTAACTGCAGCACCATCCACTCCTACCACCGGCTGCTGCACTTCTAAGTGGGAGACTTGATCTCCTCTGTCTTTGGTTTTGAGGCAATGGAGCAACAGGAAAGCAGACTTACTCACACTTCACACTGATGAGCAGAAGCATTCCCCATAAAGTTATATGCTCCCAGTAGGGGCTGCTAAATAGAACTAACCATAAATCAAAGCACAAGGTTAAATAAAACCCATTACCTATGTTCTCTGTAGAGGGTCCTCATTGTTTGGCTCCTGAGGGTCCATGGTTTGCAAACTTGCTGCCATGAGAGGGCAAACATGACTAAGCCATTTAGCAAAAGAAATCTTTCATATATATTATCATTTTTAATTTGAGGTCTATACCTTCAAATAAGATAGAGTAATTGTATCTTTCACCAGGCACATGAGTTGAGTTGAGTAGAGTAGAGTAGGATAGGATAGGATAGGATAGGATAGGATAGGATAGGATAGGATAGGATAGGATAGGATAGGATAGGATAGGATAGGATAGACCAGACCAGGTTGGAAAAGACGAGATCATCAAGTCCAACCCATCACCCGACACCATCTAGTCAACTAAACCATGGCACTAAGTGCCCCATCCAGTCTCTTCCTAAACACCTCCAATGATGGTGACTCCACCACCTCCCTGGGCAGCCCATTCCAATGGCCAATCACTCTTTCTGTGAAGAACTTCTTCCTAACATCCAGCCTAAACCTCCCAGGTGCAGCTTGAGACTGTGTCCTCTCGTTAAAAGCATTCACATTTGCACCCATGCCAAAAACACATCACCACTTCACCACAGGTGTCCTGAAACATTTTATAAACATGCAAGTCAAGCACTTTTCTCAAATATTTGAGCAAAATTCTAGTATACCTCTTGATATGATTCAAACTTATCCAAGTGAAAGCAAATTAAATATATTTCACATTGTGAGAAAAAGAATTGTTTTGAAAAAATATATTCACATTAACCAGTGGGAAGCTTTCCAGAAAACTGTTGAGATTGTGCCCTAGGAAGCTCCTATTCAAGGAAAAGGTGATGCAATCAAATATCTAGACTGGCTCACTCTACAAGGCACCTGCCTGGCTTTCATCTCATTCTAAATGAGCCCATTTGCAGTTCAAGTCTCATTCAACAGCTGTTCAGAATGGCTTTAGGGTCTGTTTCTGGAGTTAGTCATCATCACATAATACGGGCATTTTGTTATTCAAAGTCAGGATACATGACACAGTTTCTAGTGTAACAAAGTGAGAGGATGAAAGTCAAGAACACACACAATGTGTAGGGAATGACTCAATATGTAATTTAATCTACAAGAAGGAAATAATATTGTTTTCCTGATTTCTTGAATGGTTTGTGCAGGTGCTTTTCTAATGGAAAGAAATTATAAATTTGGAAAGATCCTGCAATGTTACAAGCCTGCAGAGCTGCTATCAAAGCTCAGAGAGAGAGAGAAGTTGGTGAACCTGTTCTCCCTTAATGTAAGTAAAGCAATATTAGTAGGTCCAGCTTCACAACTACAGTGGGATGAAATCCCGCTAATGTCTCTGGAATTGCATCTGCCTCTGGTAGCAGTAAGTGTGACTCTCTCCAGTGTCAGGATTTTATAAAGATTAGCCTGGCAAAAACAGAAAATATCAAAAGGTAGAGAAATTTTTCAGCATTTGCCTTCAGCTCTTCAGATGAGAAGGTGTCAAAACTAGCTCTGCTAAACATCTGCCTTACTATAACCAACACAGCATATCAAATCCAAACCTGAGATACATTTTTTAAAGGGCAGGATCTGACTTAGATCTCAAATATCTCTGCAATTACCCAAATCTGTAGGAAAGGCACGAAAAATTTATCTTAAAGAGCTCACAAACTATTTTCCAGTCCTACTTTTTTCTGTGATAGAAGCAAAGTGAAAATTATGTTTTTCCAATAGTCTTTCTTCATGGTCGAAGCATATTTCAAACACAAGAAGCAATTTCACCTAAAGACTAAACTGTGCTACAAGAGCTCTAGCTTCCAGGTGCCATTCTCACAGATAAAGGGAAGTCAAGTCAGACAAGTGTGAGAGTCACTACATTTCATAGCTGTTTTCTCAGGTACATTTTTCACATCTCACTACAGTCACTTTAGAACTGTACCCAGCCAATATAACTAATTATTTATGTTTTATTAGCCTATGAGTAGGTCTACAGATACAAATCACTAATGAAGGCAGTTTAGGATTATGATGTCTTTTTTCTGCATGTGTAATTTTTACACCTACACAAGGTATGTACAGAGCCCTTGTGTGTCTTTCAACAACAACACAAAAAAGAATCCAAAATGTTCATAGAAATGAAAAAAAATAAAAAGGAGAACCTTTATTCTCTCCTGAGTCAGATTCAGTAAGCATACAAAAATGTGCTTTAGTGGGCCAGGGAAGCAAATGTCTGGGCAAGCACCCTAATGGATTCTTAAGCAAAGTGCCAAGGAATTGTTCATATTTAATCCAGTACTGTGCAAATATTAGGGGATGAGGCAGCACGTGAGCTGCTTACCTGGCACACCTTCCTTTCTTTCTTTCAATATTCTTTGGAATGGGTTGCCCAGGGCGGTGGTGGAAGGCCCATCCACGGAGGTTTTTAAGGCCATGCTGGATGTGGCTCTGATCTAGTGTGAGGTACCCCTTCCCATGGCAGGGGGGTTGGAACTAGACAATCCTTGAGGACCCTTCCAACCCTAATAATTCTATGATTCTCCTTCTTCCACTACTTGAACACAAGTATTAAAACAACAGCAACAACAACAACAAAACATCAAACAAACAAACAAATTTTAAAAAAAAAGCTGAGTGATGTAGAAGATGATTGCCTGAAACTGTATGAACAAGATCTTTCTTCCCTTTAGGGGAATCCGGATAGGGCGGGTAAACTGATACCATTCTGGATTGGGCTGGATGCAGCAAGTAGTGCTTACTTTTCCTAATTTTCTGGTATCTTTCTCTGCTATCATGAGCCAATTCATTCTTCAAGGGGCATGTACATTTTTAGAAGGGTAAAAAGACTTTGAAGTGTCACTTAAAATATGGTGGCTCCTAACAGGAAAAAAAGTATGGAAGAAATGGAGTATGACTTCCCAGCTGATGTGGTTACATACATAGCTTGAGCACCTACTTCAAAAGAAGAAATCTTTTCTTCGTTCTAGAGGAAAGGATGTACTGGTGCCAAACAAATAGGTAGTTTTCTAGGAACTGCTCCCCAAGCAGCCTCTCTGCAATTGCTTCTGGTTGAAGACAGCACAAGAATTCAGTTTTTCACAAAGGCATTAGGTAGAAAAGCTTTAATTATTAAAAGAGTATGAATTAAGCAGATACTGTGCTGCACCTACGGTGCCTTGGTGAGAAGGCGCTCTGTAAACAGAATTATTATTTCATCAACACAGTAGACTCCTCACTTAATGGCTCACTAACTGGGCCAGAGATGAGATTCAATGTGAAGAAATCAATGACTCAAAGCAAGAGATTTCAGCAAATATGAAACACCTAGTGCTTAGCTCTTAGGATTGCGTATTGTCTCCTGTGGAAGTGACTCGTACCATGCAGGGAGAAAATAACACTCCTGCTGCTGCATCCAACTGTATCCACAGGAGATAAGACTGAACTGGTGCTTGCTAGCACTAGACTCCCATACTTCAGGGTCTTTTTATTTGTCTTTTGGTGTTTTCCTTCTGTGCTATAGCTGCTAAATAAATGAGCATTGTTATTTTGTATTTCCAAAATGGTCACAGTGCTCTTTTTTTTTTTTTTTTTCTTTTAAATTCATTACATCAAAGTCAGTATTTCTTAAAAGAAGTAGCCTTATTTAGATGTCCACCAGATGTATACATCAATCAGGATGACTCTACTGCAGTGCAGAGCAGAAGTACCAGAGGGCATCTTGCAAAATTAAATGGGGAGAATAATGAAGTCCTTCAAATTCCTATCTGTTCTAACCATTATAACAACTTGAGAGAGCAGAGAAGATATTTTCAACATGTGGCTGTAGGTGCATGACTCTTCTTCAGACAGCTGGCTAGAGGGTAAATGGCAAGAGCAATAAGTATCTATCTCCCCTCCCTGGGAGTGAGCATGATTCATGGATGAAGAATACTTTATTTTCCTACTCACCAGCATACTGAAGCTGCACTGTGAAATGACTTCTTAAGTTTTCCCCTTCTCTTCAGTGCTAAATTAGGGATATAAAACTCACCGTGCTGGCTCACTTTTCACTGAAGCGATTTCGCCTTATCTTCCAGATTCTCCTGGAAAATCTTGACTACAATCAACAGCTTCTAATGCAAACCAGCGAATCAGACTCTGCAGAGAAAGGTTCCTGGTGTGGTCGGGAGTATCTGTGCAAATGGGGATAGGCGAGTTAAATTTAACTGGAAATCCTTCACTAATAGTGTCAAAGGAGTGTGCAAAACCTGACTAATTCTCAGAAAGAATGAGAGGATTAATATCCCATTTTACAGGGAGGAAAGTGAGTTAACAGGGCAAACATGCAGGGAAAACAAACAGTCAGGATCACCACGGCTTCAGTTCCACATCCAGTCCCATGGGCAAAGACCCAAATTTGGGTATAATCTCTTTTGCTGGTGTGGTTGGTTGTTCATTGCTATAGAACAAACAGCCCAGCAAAATTTCCCTCAAGCAATTTTCTTCAGAACATCCTGTCGCTTTCATTCGTACTCTTTTCCTAACAGGCATCTTTAGAAAGTAGGTCGGTTAATGGTTAACATGACAGAAAACAATTACAAATTACACAGAACTGTGTTGAAACCACACTGCCACCTTTCATGTGTTTCTGATGATACAAGGAGAGGCTAAGGGAACTGGGATTGTTTAGCCTGGAGAAGAGGAGGCTCAGGGGAGACCTTATTGCTCTCTACAACTACCTGAAGGGTGGTTGTAGCCAGGAGGGGTTGGCCTCTTCTCCCAGGCAACCAGCATCAGAACAAGAGGACACAGTCCCAAGCTGCAGCAGGGGAAGTTTAGGCTCAAGGTGAAGAGAAAGCTCTTCACAGAGAGAGTTGTTAGCCATTGGAATGGGCTGCCCAGGGAGGTGGTGGAGTCACCGTCCCTGGAGGTGTTCAAGAGGAGATTTGACATGCTGCTTGGTGCCATGGTCTAGGAGGGATGAGGTCTTGGGTGACAGGTTTGACTTGATGATCTTTGAGGTCTTTTCCAACCTTGTTGATTCTATGATTCTGACACACCTTTCTGGGTGCTTCTTTTTGCTTTTTTTTTTTTTTGCATTATTTTTTGGTCAGGAGGAATAATACAGCACAGAAACACACCGTTGAAAAATGGCAGCATCCAATGCTTTCCTCAGAGAAAGCAATGAACTTTTACCACACGTAATTGCACAAAATTCACCAAGAGCACATCATGGACAAGAATGCAAAATGAATCATAGCATTTCTATAGGAAACAGCTGTTTTATGAACTAGTCATGATGGGGGTTTATTTTAGTTTCTTTTTTTACTATATGACTGCATCTGTAGTTTGGAAACAATTAGCCAGAAGCAATTATTTATCTTCAGTCGTCACACTTGTTTTATCTGCTCTTTAGGGGTTCTCCTGTAATCACAGAACTCACAGAGCTGAAAAAGCAGAATTTCCCTTATCCAGTTGGACCAGGTAATAAAATGCAAATCATGACAGCATGTTTAAATAAAATTTGAGCAATCCAATTTCATCCATCATTTTCTTCCTTTCCTTGTTAAAACCAAAATATTACATGTTCTCAAAGACTCAGGAGATCTCAAAATATATGTAGTAGTCACACCAGTATACCGGAATCAGGAGAATGAAAATAAATCCCATCCTTCATTGCCTCATACTTTCCACTCCTCTAATTTGCAGTGGTAAATTTGAAATGTGAATAGTCTTATTTTTCAGAAAGCACTAAGCACTCCCCAGTGCATTTTGCAGCCACTGGGGCATGCAGCTCTGACCTTCAACACCTAAGTAAATCTGGGCCAAGTTATCTGTAGTAAGACAACTAATGCAACTGAGAAAAAGAATTGCTTTGCCCTCTCACAAGGGAATGAAAACTCTTTTGTGAGTTGCTGGCTCTGTTGGAGGTAACTCTACAACATTGCAATAACGTAAGCAGCTTTAATAGGCTAAAAGTCATTAGGAGGTCGGGTTTCAGAGTATATCAGGAGACAACATACAGCACCATCATGCATTCAGGAAATCATGCTCAGGTTTTATAAACCACAAACGTAAATAGGGCCTGGCAAGCTTTATACTGTGAACACATAGATAGATTTAGCATGTGTAAGCCATTGTGTAGCTCAGCTGGAGAATTAATACTGTCCAGGAAAAGATATGCCAGTGTAGTAAGAAGTTTCTGAGTTATGTGTGGTGAACAGCACCCATGACAGTTATGTCAAGCTTTCTAGTTTCACATTTATGAAACAAGAACCAAGACGCAAATGTCTCCTCTATACTATTGACATCAGACATCATTTTCCAAGACATCCTGAACAGTTAGCCAGGTGCAGCATAGCTGCACAAAAGAACTTTCTGTTGCTCGTTATTAAACTATGTGGCTGCTTAGGTATGGTCCACAGCCTCTGGACAGTTGCTCTGAGTACTCAGTGTGTCAGCCATATGCATCACTGTTTTTGGAAACTAGTAAGGTTCGGATGTTCACTGCTCAAGTATGTATTAAAAGGCCATTTCATTTCAGAGCTGAAGTCAGACAGTTTTTTAAAATTAACTTCTTTATTTTACCTATAATATTTTCTTCTTCTTTTCTTTCAGAAGCAGTTTTTGAATGTGCAAGCACACTGGGGATCTATTTGCACTTTCTCTGTTAGAACATTCACCCACCTCCCATGCTGAATCCTGATTCACTGGCTCCTGGATGCTGCCAGGCTTGTGCTAGCACTACTCCTGATCTCACTTTGCTCCTACTTTCTGGACACAAAACCTGAAAAGGGACTCTGGGGCCTAGCTGCTTCCAGGTGCATAGTGTTGTCGTATAGGTGTTTGATTCACCCCAAGTATAGCTTCCAGGACAAGATGTAAGCAGACAAAGACAGGCAGAAAGCTGAAATGCACATCATCCTGAATGCTGAATATGAATACTCTGCCTCAAAGCTCAGGGAGTAATGAAAACTGAAGGCACAAAGGGATTTTGCACTAGATTTCTGAACATTTCAAGCTGAGATGACAATCTAAGCACTTTTCTGTCAGCAAAAGATGTTCAGGATTTACAAACGACCTGTCTCTCCTGAAAATTCTTATTTGTTTGATATGCTTTTAACAACCTTAGTGCATGCCAAATTTTATTCACAGCCATGGCATTTTTGCATAATATCCAAGTATTTGTTTAGGCAGTGGTAGACCTGGGTTCCACTGGTAGACCTGGTTTTCCACTGCTGAGGAGGGCTGAAACAATGGCTCCCACCTCCTATGGGAAAACTCAGGGGAGACTAGGTCAAGCAGAGCCCCCACACAAGCACAAACCTGGATCCAAGTGGAAGAGATCCAAGACTCAGTTTCTGCTGCCTGGGATGTTCAATCATCTAATATTAGATGGTATCTGGATTAAATTTATTAAAAAAAAAAAAAAAAAAAACACAAACCAAAACAACAACAACCCCAGCACCACCAAACCATAAGCCAGAAGTAATCAAGGACAGAGAGACTAGGACCAAGATTACATCAGTCTTGGCCAAGATCCATAATCACTAGGTTAGATAATGATACCAGTCCTCTTGGCAGACCTTATTGGCAATGTGCTGATGCAGCTGTATTATTTCAGTTTTGCAGCAGATGAACGTCACGAGTTCTGGGTCCCTGTCTGCCCCTCCACTGCACAGCGCAGACACACCTGCTTCTCTTTTGAAGCAGTTTGTTACAAACTACCTTACTATTCCCTGGCTCAGAAAGAAGTTACACATAATACTAACATCAATGTAACTACTACTGCTTCACTATTGTTATACATTTCTAAATTGGTACTCTACATATCCTTGGTATCCATGATACTGCCTGCACCTGGAGCAGGAATCCTTCCCATTTCCTTTCAAAGATGTTCCATGATTGCTGTAGTTACCCATTTCAGGGAGCATCATCCCTCTCTTTCAAGTAATATTCAATTAAGTTGCAGGAAATAAAAGAAAGCAAAACAGGATTCTCTACTTAGAAATTAATACCCCAGAGGATTTTAGAATAAACATCCTCGAGGATTTTAGAGTAAAAGTTATTTGACAAGGTATAATCATATTCATCTGACCTTGTATTTATCAACACATCTCACCCTCCTCACTGGGGTTGAGATTTGCCAGACAGCTGCATTTCCAGATCAGCACCCTAAGATGAGGGAGCATGCAAGAGGCACTGCCTCATTCCTCCTCCCTGGATTGAGCCTTTGGTGTGCAAAGCCTTCTGCCAATAACCTGGAGTTAAGTGCTTATCAGGTGGAAAGGACATTTGCCCCTTGGCATGTTGAACTGGCGCTGAGCATAGCAGATTTTATGAATCCCACTCTTGAGCCCCACTAATCCTAAAGGGTATCAGGGCACCCAAGAGCACCCAAACCTGGACTCCAAGCATAAAATATCCTGTGTCTCCTTAGAGAACTATCCCTCAGTTTTAGTCTGTGAAATTTCCTAACTGAAGCAGTCCAAGCACAAGTGCATTTATACCTAGAAGGCACTCCAATTTCATTGGGATGGAGAAGTATGTAAGAATCAAGTATCAAAGACAACTAGATGACCTCCTAGTTGAACAGGACTCTACTTCAGTCAATTGTCAAGATAAGCCACTTGGCCAAGCTCAGTCATGAATAGTTGTTGCAAGGGTTAACTACCATGCAATTTGTATCACTGGAAGTATCAGACACTTGCAAATAACAAGGGGATATAGTACTGTAACATTAAAGGTAGGTCATCACAGTTTCTATGATAAATACATCCTTTTTTGACATTAACCTGCCTTTCACTCAGAGCTGACAAAAATTAGATCTCCAAGGAATTCGGCCACATTGAATGTACAGTTTTTAAAACTTGATGCTATGGCTGTGCTATTACTGTGAGGCACAGCTTGCTTACACAGCCAGGTTAGAGATTCATTTCCAAAATTAGAATCAAATTTATAAATCCACATACAGTCCATTGTCTCTTATTGCAATAGAAATGTTTTCCTTCGCACACTTTCCTGTTTAATGCAAAGTGAAATTCTATTTCATCTTGACTAAACCTTTCAGCTGAAATACCATTTTGATTAATAAAGCCTCCATAAACATAACCACTTTTATCATGTATGACTACAATAGTCAGACCTTGATAATAACATTTGTCATGACTGGCAGCAGCAAGGTAACCACAGACACTGCCCTTACAAAAAAGAGATAAAAAATTACATCCCAGTAATTCGAAGATACTTCTTTTCTCTTGAAAGGGAAACTGAAGAGGAAAAAAAATATTTACAGATATATTTCCTTGTCAGGTGTCATGTCTATTACTGGCAATATTAATATTATTATTGTTGTTTTAAGTGTGGTGCTTAGAAACACCAGTCTGAGGTCAGGGCTACTGAGGCCTGAGAGCTGTCTAAACTGAAACGATGCTCCTTGTGATCAAGGTCCAGAGTCGGAAGAAAAAGGCAAACAAGAGTAGAAGAATACTGTTCATACCTTCCCTTTTTAGATAAAACAAAAGAAACATAAGAAGGCAAATCTTAAACCAGTATAAATCAGTATAATTTCATAGACAATGCCATTTTAGGACTGACTGGTTTCCTGTGTCTATTAAATATAGTAAAAGCATTGGATTAGTCAGATTAGATTTTAAATAACAGTTTTTGTAAAGGCTCATCATAGAGCAAACTGGTTTATTGACACTTTTATTGTCTACAAAAGCCTCTTAAGTTCTGAAATTCCAGCAATTTACACCTCTTAAAGAGCAGATAAATTTCATCTGTGCGTTTTCCTAACCAACTTACCTTCTCCCCTTTTTTTGCATGGGTGTCATAAAGTGGTATTTGGGTTGAGCCAACGCAAACCAGCTGTTGTTTTTTTTTCTTTGAGTTGTTTTTGTGTTATACCCTGCTTGTGCCCTTTGCCTTTCTCCATACCAACAGCTTTGACAGAATAAATCTTTGCTGTTCAGCCAGTTGCAAAAAGAGCTTGCAAACAAGGTTAGTGTCCTTTTTTGGTTAGGTATGCCTAACCCAGACTGCAAAGTATCTTAGATTGTTTTCAACCTAAGATTGTTACCTTAGTATCTTAAATTGTTTTCACATATGTTATTCCATATTACAAAAGATATCTTTGACTCATTAGGTCATCTTCCCGTAAATAAGCTAAGATTTTTATTGATTATGGTTAAAAAATAAATCTCCATGTGGCACAATGCATATACTCTGCCTCTAATATGCACAACATTATCTCCTCTCTGACCCAGACAATTTAAAAGAATCTTTCCAAATTTTCCTGGGCACATCAAATCCAGGCAGATTAAAAATTACATAGAAGATACCAAAGGCAATAAACCTGTAGTTCATCGTAGCCCGTGGACTGCTCCCTAGTACCTGCTGTTTTGAAACCACCTCTGCTGCAGTGGCAACCGAGCATCTGCTCATTCACTTGGGAACGACTGCGCTATTCTCCATGCTGTCGTTTCCCGTTCTTGCATTTCCCGTTCTTGCATTCCAGTCTCTTGGAAGTTCAGCACCTAGCCTGCAGATGGAGAGAGAGGGCTATGGTTAACAGGCCTTACCCACAGCTTACGTCTGAGACCCAGCGCGCTGGCAAAGCAGGATGCAGAGCAAGCACAGCACACACATAACTGAACAAGTATTGCCAAAGATACATTCGAGTCTTAGCCATACAGTTGTAACTTGGAAATATGTTCTTGAACTTCTGTGTGTGCTGACCATTAGCATGTCAGGCCAGAACCTTACTTGAGAGGAAACTTTGAGTGCTGATTGCATGAATTCAGAAATCAACATTATTTTCCTCTGGCTAGTGGCTGATATCATTCCCCCATTTTTACAGCACTGAAAGTCTGCTTAGTATCTCTGGCACTCGGGTCATTTCAAAAGCCTGAGTCAGGTAAATCTATTTTCACTTTCCATTTTCTGATCACTTATAATTTTGAGCACAAATATTCAATACAGCTGTCATCAGAAGGAAAGGAATTTTGTTACACACAATTTAAAAAAATCTATACACTAAACTTCCAACAGATTTTTTCCAAAGAGTTCACTGGTAAAATGTGTGTTTATATACAGGAAGAGAGACAATAAGCTGTAAGTATTGTACAATACAATACAATACAATAAACCAGGTTGGAAGAGACCTTCAAGATTATCGCGTCCAACCTATCAACCAATCCAACCCACCCAAACAACTAGATCATGGCACCAAGCACCAGTGTGGAATTCAGTGACACAGGACTTCAACCACTGAAATACTGCAGACAGTTCCACTGCTGAAACTATGAGCAAGGAAAAGTTAATCAGAATTCATGCCACATCATGTAACATTTCAGGGATGAAAAAATGACCTTCCTTTGTTTTCTGCAGTGGTGATAGGTGCTGCACTTAGCACAAGACAACTGCTTACACAAAAGTGTACTGCAGTGGTCACATTCCAAACACGTCAGCAGGTTAGTGGTTTGAATAGGCACAGTAGTTTCTGCTCCTGTGATACACAGCTCTCCAAGGACATAGCAGTTATATGACTTGTAAATTATAAATACTCATTCCTAAAAACTTTACTTTATGTTCTGCTCAAATATTTTCCCAGCACATCAAGAATTGTACTGCACATCTCTAATGCTTTTCTTCTTTTGTGAAGCATGTCTTTTACCCAAAATACATGAAAGTATAGCTGTCTTTAACACATTATGAACCACTAATGCAATTATCAGTTTAAGCAGCAGGGGGGAAAAATTTCTTATTAAGTGACATTAATTCATTCATATGTCCTATGAGAAAGTACAAAATTACTTAGAACTTCACTTCTATGATTCTTAGCAATTTAAATAAGCAAAACAGATTAAAATTGTGAAAATTATGGTTTACAATATCTTTATTGTCTTCAATGCTCTATAATTTTAGTTTAGATACTGTTATTCACCTAAACTTTTAATTCAGTGTTAATTTTTCCCTCTCTCCTTCCATTTTTTTTTCCCCTCAGGCACAGATCATGCATTTCCCCCATCTTTTTCTTCTACTTCAAGACTGAGTTTTCCTAGGGACAGCATTGTTCAGCAGCAAACAGGAATTTTAATTTCTTTATTCTCTTTACACACACACACAACCCCAAACACCACCACCCACCACCCCCATTATCAATTATATTCAGTATTTTGTAGATATAAAGGATACATCTAAGGTGAGTTGAAACACTATTCACAAGATCTTTCTGGCCACCCCCATCCCAATAACAATAATCAGAGACAAGATGTTCCTTGTTCTTTCCTTGCTACCAGAACCTTAGGGATTGACAACTCCATACTGAACTGCTCAGTTAATCATACATGCTATGGCAGAAATTATTACCTTTATTACAAAGCTGTGTATAGACAGAACTAAATGCTCATCTTTGCAATAAAGAATGTGCTCTTGTGGAAAATAATTACTCCATTATCAGGTGTGCTTCAAGTATTGTGAAGTTGCTAGTCCCTTTTTTCCCATTCTGTGAGGATTATAAGAAAGAGCTTGAATTTCCAAAGTACAGGACTTAAGACTATCAATTATTTTCTTTTTTAGGTCCCTCCCTCTCCAAAAGAAAATAATCTACTCTGAAGAATGTGTCATTCTTATAACAGATGGAGTACAATATCACACATTCAGTGAGAATGTTAGTCCTGATTCAAAGTCCAAAAATTTGAAGTACATGGAAAATATCCTATTAACATCAGTGAGCTGTTCATCAGCTCCACTGAACAAAAGCTTCCCCTCACTTAAAGTCCTGCTGATAGCTGTCAGGCTCTTACAAGTTTTGACATGCTGGTGCCAGTTACATCAGCTCCCACAACAAGATTTGTACAGTTTTTCTGCTTGTCTTTGCTGGTTAGGTATTCAAGTTCTCCTTCCTTGCTTCAGAAACATGTTTTATATAGCTTAACTTTCAGTTATTTACTTCAGCTTGTTAAAATGACAAGCATCACAGGGATGGTGCAGACAGTGATACCCAGATTAAATCATATCCTTTTAAGATACATAGATTCTTGAAACCAAAGAGTTTCCCCATGTCATACAAAAAGTTGAAAGAAATTACTGTAGTGTAATTACAGTTTCCTGCAAAAGACAACCACTAAAATAACTTAAAATTCTGAGTGGTAGATGTAGCTGAATTCATTTATGCCTTCAAGAAACATCAGGAAGTTCTTTGATTTGATAAACACTCTTGAGAACTGATGGGCTAAATAATGCTTCCCTGCCAGGTGTCCTCTTTTATAAAATAAAGCTTCACAGGAGCATGTAAAGAAAAAAACAGAATTAAAACTCCAGGTGGAGACAGAAGAGAAATAAATACCCCAGGGCAAGACCACAAAACAGGAAATCCAGCCAGGAAAATGACAAGCACTGTAAGTATAGCAGAAAGAGGAAAGAAAATAGCATACATGCGTCGCTGGGGAAGGTGTCTTACATCCAAACCAACCCAACTACTTCAGTATTTTATTTTATTTTTTTCTCATCCAGCATCATCACTGTAAAGGTTTTTTAGTTAGAAATGGAAGGTAAATGGAAATCACAGCTGAAAAGAAAATGTACTGCAAAAATACCCTGGTCCAACTGAGTACTAAATATTTATCTCCCAGAAGAGAAAGAAGGGCTTAATCAAGACTAGCTCCAAAATCACAAAGTCAATCCTCTTTTCTCAAAGGTGGTAAAAAGTAATGAAGCTGCATGAACCAAAGCTGAAATATTTTCTCTGCCTGTGCTCAGAAAGAAGAATCACAGTGAGAGATACCCAACATTTTTCACTAGGAATTGATATTTGGGTTAACCCAGCCACAAGGTTCCTCCTCAACCGCCACTCCCACAGCAGCACTACATAAAGGCTGTCAATCAGGATAGATCAGGTAATGTCAGCTGAAACCCAGGAAAGAAAAGCTGTAAAAGCAGCAACAGCTATAACATTCATCCCTGCTATTTCCATTGTCCAAACAGGACTGTTGACATTGCCCGTGCAGTGGATTCCCCCAGGCTATCACAGCTGGTCCACTTTCAGCTCTTGTGTTTCCTGGTGCTGCACAGAGGTGCAACAAAATATGTTGTATGACATTGCAGTCAACAGGAAACACTCATGATTTGGAGCAAGGGGGTCTTTCTAGACATGCTGGTCAAAGCATTTTCTGGAGAGTCACCATTACTTTGAGGGACACACTTGTATTTTGATCCCAGATATGTGTTCTACTCTTCCATCTTACTAATGCCAATGTCTTCTACAAAAAATAAGCTTGGTAGCTGGTCTTCACTGGATGATTTATGTCATCAGCTTGCAATAAGTCATGCTGAAGTTTCCCTGCCCTAGATTCACTCCAACATAGTTTGGGACCTTTCTACAGTCTCAAATCCATTATTCAGCAAGCCAGTGCTGACAATGCACTTTCCACCAAGCTGCTTTCATCTTGCATTTTATTAAATGCAAATTAGATTTGAAAATGAAGGTGGACTCTGCTGTGATCATACTAGCAGGTAACAGTGTTACTCAGCTGTCAACAGAATTCAGACTAAATAGATCATGTCACAAGAAAGAAATTGTATCAATGAATTTGCTTTGCTTATATTTAAATATTACATCAAACCTGTACTCTCACAGGGAACAAATGGGGAGCACAAGTTGCAAATACAGCATTCTTATTCTACATTCTTTCTATTTTCCCTTTCTCTTGATCCTTAGTAAACCCATTGGGAGTACTTATAGCATGAAATTTGTGCATTGCTTTCCCAAAAGGGAGCAGAATTATAACAAACCAGACAGCAACAGGGCCATAGGGCCTACATTTATATTACTGGTTTAGATTAATCAATTACAATGTTAAGAGTGTACTTTACATGTGAATGCTCTCAAAGTCTGGAAAACTGAAAGTAAAGCAATAGAAGGATATATACCAATCATATTCATTTGCTGGTCTTTATGCTATTTGTATAAATAACACAATTGTCTGCTTTGATGAAAGCAACATTTAATAATTAATTAATTGTATTAACCATTTTGAACAATGCATGATCATAACCGTATGTAAAATACAAGCCAGGTGTGGCACAGTCAAAACTATCAATGAGTAGTAACCAGATTTTAACAATTACTTTGATGAGGCCTGGTTCATGAACTGGACAGTTTAAATTTTTCCTATCTTTGCTAACATTTTAATACCAAGGAGCATGCTGATGCCCAGTATTCTCTGTTATTAGTATTGAAATATGCTAGGCTTATGTTAGAGAATGCAGTTGATAGATGTTTGACTGTGTTTGGGCTTTTTTGGTTTTTTTTTTTTGCAAAGGGGAGATTATTCCCTGCAAGTAGGAAGGCAATGCAGCTACAAACCCTCCAAAGAACAGAATAAACCTGGAACATCTCAGCACAGGACACAACATTTAGCACAGTCACAGATGGAAAAATCTTGGTGACATTTTATTCTTGAGTAGCAATGCCATAAGAAGTTGGGAGGGTTAAACATCTAACCTGAAGTCTGTCAAGATACACCCAAATCTTTGGGTATGGCATCAGAATCATTCCCGACATGTCTCATTAATTCTGTTTATCTGTGCAAGCACCAAAGCCCATTGCCAAATGTCTATTGTCTCATTTTGATTGCAGAAAGCAGCTTGCTCACCCACTAAAGAGCTATAATCCTACAGGCTTGCCACTTACTACAAATGCTGTCAGAAATGGAAATTAACAAGTTGGAGAAATACTTAAATCTGCCATCCTTCCAGTGAAATGAGAAAGCAGAAGGGAGTGAATAATCCTGCTGGTGCAGTCAACCTCTTCCTTGCCTCTCTCCTAGCCAAGACTGAAAACTCAAATTGAAAACTTCACACCAGGGGCCAACCACAGTCAATGGGTTTCAGAGGTAGCAGCTACCCTATGCCAAGACACTGATTCTTCTATTCCTTTGCACAGGTTCCTTGAGTAAAGGCAAATCAGTTTTCCTCCATCTCCTGGAGAAAAATCTGACTAAAGAGACAAAATTCAGTGTGAAGTCAAGCAAACTAGCTTTGGACTCAAGTATCTTCACTCCTCTAAAAGCTGCAGAAAGATTTCAAAATGCCCCTCCCAATGCTGACTGAGTCCCAGGCAGGGTGGACCCAGATATTTTGCAGTTCCAGGATTTTCACTGCTTCAGGTGCTTTACTGTCCTTTACTGTGTCAAGGACTTCTTTGTTTATAGACATATTTCAGTGTTGGGAACTGACCTATTGAGAAATACCTACTTTCCCAACTGATGTATAACAGATTAAGAGCTCTGCTGTGATTTGAATTATGAGCCTGCAGCAGAGGGCACTGTGAAAGCACTCTGTCATAGAATCATAGAATTGTTTTGGTTGGAAAAGTCCTCTCAGTTCATCAAGTCCAACCATCAACCTAACACCACCGTGGCAAATAAACCATGTCCCAAAGTGCCATGTCCACACATTCTTGAACACCTCCAGGGATGGTGACTCCACCACTTCCTTGGGTAACCTATTCACCTATTCCAATGACTGATCACTCTTTCTGTAAAGAAATTTTTCCTACTATCCAATGCAAACCTCTCCTGGCACAGCTTCAGGCCATTTCTTCTCCTCCTATCACCTGATACTAAAGAGAAGAGACCAACCACCATCTCACTACAATCTCCTTCCATGCACTTGTAGAGAGCAATGAGGTCTCCACTCACCTTCCTCTTCTCTGGACTAAACAACCCCAGCTCAATCAGCCTCTCCTCATAAGACTTGTTCTCTAGAACCTTCACCAACTTTGTTTCCTTTCTCCTCTTAGTGAGGAGTCCAAAACTGAACACAGTATTCAAGGTGTGCCAAGTACAGGAGCACAATCCCTTCCCTACTCCTGCTGGCCACGTTATTACTGATACAGGCCAGGATGCTGCTGGCATTCTTGGCCACCTGAGCACACTGCTGGCTCATGTTCAGACAGCTGTCAGCCACCACCCCCAGGTCCTTTTCTGCCAGGCAGCTTTCCAGCCACTCTGTCCCTAACCTGTAAGTGATGCTTTGGGTTGGTGTGACCCAAATGTGGGACCTGGAACTTGGCTTTGTTAAACCTCATACAACTGACCTCAGCCCAGCCTGACCAGATCTCTTTGCCAAGCCTTCCAACCCCCATTCAATGTCATCTGCAAACTTACTGAGGGTGCACTCAATTCCCTCATCCAGATCATTAATAAATATATTAAAGAGAACTGGCTCAAATACTGGGCCCTGGGAAACATCACTGGTGACTGGCTGCCAACTGGATTTAACTCTACTCACCACCATTCTTTGAGCCTAGCCGCCCAGACATCCAGCCAGTTCTTAATCCAGCAAAGCATCCACCCATCCAAGCCATTAGCAGCCACTTTCACCAGGAGGATGCACAGGGAAATGCTGCACAGAAAAAGCCTGAAAGGGAGAAAGGACATGTGCGCCTCCTTTCCTAATGCTTCTCTCTTTTTCTCTCTGGAAAGGTGACAGTAGCTCCACCTCAGAGCACACTTCCAGGAGGCAGACTGTTTAACCACAGCAAGCTCTTAAAAACAAAGCCAACTGAGTCTTTACTGAATAGCTGCTGTTGATGAAACCTCTTTCCAAGTGAAACCTCTCATGACTACTGTAGACAGCCCATCTCTTAAACCCTGCAGCTGGAAGCACTGCTGAGAAGATGGACAGAGAGCTATAAAACCATGACACTGGGAAACAGTACACACTCTACCAGTGAATGACTCATGTCTGTAGAACCAATGGATTTGCCTGGTCCATAAAGTCTGCTTAGTGCTTTGCTGGCTTAACTTTCAAAAGATGCCTGGGAGAGACAATGCCATTAAAATACAGAGTTTATAATCAGTCATTTCTATTTGGAAGCTGAAGGCAGCTCTGCCCTGTTCTGCTTTTATATTCTGCACTATCAGATATTCCCAAACACCCTACAAAGAGCTAAGCCTGCAGAGCCGAGATAGTGAGTATTTACAGCAGTACTCAGCAGCCAGCATCTCTGAATCTATCAAGAGCTTCTTACAGGAGAAATCAACCCTGTCTTTCTCCCTCTGAACAAGTACTTTAAGTAATAATTTTAGAAAGCAAATGAGCCATTGCAAAGCCATTAAAAGAATTAAATAATCCATAAGTAGCAGTAAAATGGCACAATAAGGAACATTTAATGTTATTAGGAAAGTCAGTTATGTGTGGACAAAGACTGGCTGACAAATGGGGAAAATATTTTTTACTGTGAACGATCTACAGCAGACCTGCAGCCAGTGGTACCAGATGGTGGGGCTGGTTTTGGTAAATGCACCTCTTCTAGAACCAAAAAATCCCTGTTAATCGTCCATGGATCATGGTGAGACAAACTAAGCAAAGCTGCGTCTATCCAGCGCTCCATTAGGGAAGCATTAGAGAAAAGTTACTGGGTTCTTCAGGGGGCATCTGGATTAACTGGGAAGCCAACAGGGAGGGAGGGAGGGAGGGAGGGAGGGAGGGAAGGAAGGAAGGAAGGAAGGAAGGAAGGAAGGAAGGAAGGAAGGAAGGAAGGAAGGAAGGAAGGAAGGAAGGAAGGAAGGAAGGAAGGAAGGAAGGAAGGAAGGAAGGAAGGAAGGAAGGAAGGAAGGAAGGAAGGAAGGAAGGAAGGAAGGAAGGAAGGAAGGAAGGAAGGAAGGAAGGAAGGAAGGAAGGAAGGAAGGAAGGAAGGAAGGAAGGAAGGAAGGAAGGAAGGAAGAAAGGAAGGAAGAAAGGAAGAAAGGAAGGAAGGAAGGAAGGAAGGAAGGAAGGAAGGAAGGAAGGAAGGAAGAAAGAAGAAAGAAAGAAAGAAAGAAAGAAAGAAAGAAAGAAAGAAAGAAAGAAAGAAAAAGAAAGAAAGAAAGAAAGAAAGAAAGAAAGAAAGAAAGAAAGAAAGAAAGAAAGAAAGAAAGAAAGAAAGAAAGAAAGAAAGAGAAAGAAAGAAAGAAAGAAAGAAAGAAAGAAAGAAAGAAAGAAAGAAAGAAAGAAAGAAAGAAAGAAAGAAAGAAAGAAAGAAAGAAAGAAAGAAAGAAAGAAAGAAAGAAAGAAAGAAAGAAAGAAAGAAAGAAAGAAAGAAAGAAAGAAAGAAAGAAAGAAAGAAAAGAAAAAATAGAGTGAGTAATTGTAATTCTGAGTGTGGAATGGATGATAGAGAAAACATCATATCCAGCTTACTACATCCGTGATGGAGAACATGTTTGATTAAAATAAGCAAGCTTCACATTAATTCAATACTTTTTAGTCTTTTGTCCAGAACAGAGTCATATGGAGCTAAAGAGCTATGCAGCTGAGAAATTTATCTTGCACAGAGAGAGTTCATTGGATGATAACCATGAAGAGAATGTTAATTCTTGGTTTAAACTGCTATTTGGCAATAGTGAATAACGTTCTTAACTCTAGCACTGTGATGGTATTTAATCCATGAATTTCAAAGAGCTTTTCTATGATATAGAGAATTAAAGGCATTTCCAAAGCAAAGAGGCATAAAATATTCATCAGAGTAAAAGTCTGACTCCAGTTATTAGTCTGCAACAGCCTTCCCAACCCATGGAACACATTATTTTGTTCATTGGCACAGTATCACAGCCAACCCTGCTGTTAGTCACATGAGGATTACTGAGCCGCTTCATCCTGTGCAATTGATCAGAATCAATTCCTAAGACCTACAATCTAGCTGACAGTATCTTCAGGTATAGAACACATTTCTGGGGTGGTTTGCTTTTTGGTTTTGTTTTTGTGTTGGGTTTTTTTAATTATTATTTTGTTCTCACAGAGAATAAACTTTCTTTGACCACAAGATGGCCCTCATAGTATATTGTCGCTGCTATGGTATACAGCATCCTTGCCTTGTTTATGGATGCATATTCAGGATTCGGTTTTATTTATTTATAGATATAGACACATACAAAAGAGTCTGTTTCTCCTCTGTTACCTTTTGTTAGCAGAAGACAAAGCCAAAATCCTGAATCTGTCAGATTCATAGCATCTGAGGGAGTCATGCTGCCTCAGGCTGACTTTGTGGCTGCATTGTCCCAGGACATGTGACTTTATGCGCTGGCCCCAGCACACCCAAGAGCACATGTTGCAGCCCATTGAAACCTCCACAATATAATTTTTGCACACCTGTAGCCACTGGGAAGTCAGATGTGTGTGTCTAGAGAAAGGTCTTCTCTCCATCAAAAGGGCTGGCTGCTATCAGGTCAGATGCTGGGCAAGCAAAGATCCTACTCAATCTCCCACGGGGATATTTTGCATTTCCTGATTGTCATTGTCAAGGATTCTTGGTATTCCTTCTGCAGGTGTATTCAGCCTGGCTTTGTTTTATTTTCTGTGTTTTCTTCTCAATAGCTGCATGATCAGGTATAGTGACATCAGGCAATGAAATTGTTTCAGTCTCTGGTTTAAGCTGGACCCTCTGAAGCTTTTAGCCATAGTGACAGGGCTCAGGTGTCTCTCTTTTAAGTCTGATCCCAGTCTAGAACTGGGAAATTTCCTAAGAGCATTTTCTGAAGGTTTGGCTCACAATTATTCAAGCCAGACCAAGGAATTCAAGACCTATGTAGTTTTCTGTCTACAAATCTTATATTTTCCTCACTGAATATGTTAAAAATCTGAAATGGAAGTGCAGCAAAAAGGAGTGTTAGTGGGAGGAAGGACAACCTCATCTCAGCACAGCTGAGAGGCTTTCCAATATCATGAAACCGTGGAATCATTTCATGACAATGTGATGCTGATTTGGTAAAGTGTGATGCTATCCCAGAATAGGACAGGGTACCACTCACACTGCAAATGCGTCTATTGAATGAAAAAGCAGCAGTAATTTATGCTCCAAGAATTAGGCAGGTATGCCTACTTCCCATAGACTTAGACTCATAGAATCATAGAATCAGTCAGGGTTGGAAGGGACCACAAGGATCATCTAGTTCCAACCCCTGCCATGGGCAGGGACACCCTACACTAGATCACGCTGGCCAGAGCCTCGTCCAGCCTGGTCTTAAACATCTCCAGGGAGGGGGCCTCAACCACCTCCCTGGATAACCCATTCCAGGGCTTCACCACTCTCATGGGGAAGAACTTCTTCCTCACATCTAGCCTGAATCTCCCCATTTCCAGCTTCATTCCGTTCCCCCTAGTCCTATCACTACCTGAGATCCTGAGAAGTCCCTCCCCAGCCTTCCTGTAGGCCCCCTTCAGATACTGGAAGGCCATAATGAGGTCACCTCGGAGCCTTCTCTTCTCCAGCCTCAATAGCCCCAACTCCTTCAGTCTGTCCTCATAGGAGAGGTGCTCCAGCCCTCTGATCATCCTCGTGGCCCTTCTCTGGACATGCTCCAGCACGTCCACATCCCTCCTGTAATAGGGGCTCCAGAACTGGACGCAGTACTCCAGGTGGGGTCTCACCAGAGCTGAGTAGAGGGGAGAAGCACCTCCCTTGACCTGCTGGTCACACTTCTCCTGATGCAGCCCAGGATCTGATTTGCTTTCCGGGCTGCAAGCACACATTGAGAGCTCATGTTGAGCTTCTCGTCCACCAGCAGACTTCCAGTGTTCAAAAATGGTGACAAGCACAATAGAAGAAGGGAGGAAAAAATAATTACAAAATTCAATTTAGAATGTTTTGTTGTCTCTAATTCCACACTGTAGGGGCAAACTTTAGGACTTCTCTGATTCCTGTGACAAGAAAAGAAGCTGAAGGTCTTTCCATCCTTTCTATATGTGCAGGGCTCAACATAGGAAATGAACTTGAGCACTGAGGTTTTGGGGATATCAAACTTATCAGCTTCAGCCTCTACAACTTCAGTTTGTCAGTCAACTCTGATCTTTGTCTTCAAGCTAAAATGTTTATGTGAGGTATTAGAAAAGGCCCAATAATAAGGCAGTTCTTTAAAGCATGAAAGATACATCCTTGAGCAGTTCCAGAAAACTTAGCAAAAGTACTTTAGATTCATTGAAACAATTATTTCTTGGTTATCATCCCAATAGATAAGTTGAATACAAAAGGAAAGCAATAAATTCTCGACCTGTAAAAACAGAAATAATTCTTTGTTGATATATAACCTGCCAAACCCAGTTATAATTCAAAAGAACTGTTATCGTTTAATGCAATCAATGTACTTTTATATCCCATTTAAACTGATGAATATATTGACTGATGCCAGCAATGCAAATTAAGAGTTCTCCATAAGGAATGAAATCTAATTCACTCCTTCCCTAAGAAAAGATTTATCTGAACGGGTCTGAAGACCAATCCATTATGTTTTCAGCTCTTAAATTTCTGGCCTATAAAAGAAATTGTAATATCAAAAGCAGCACAAGAATTAAGCCACATGAATAAATCAGACCAAAGTCAGTTTAGCTCCATATTCTCCCCTGAGTTACTGACTATTCAGCAAAGGATGGAAAAAGAAAGGAAGCATCCTCTCCTGCAGTTCTTTCCTGAAACTATTGCTGCTGCTACTGGACCTACTGAACTTTTCTGGTACTAAATTCAAAACCAAGAGCTTTGCAGAATTAAACACACTTCTGTAACAGGCTTTCACAGCCCTAAGCAGAGGATGGCCATTGATTTATAAATTTCCTTTGTTTTCATGATCATACAATCATAGAATCAATAAAGTTGGAAAAGACCTTAAGATCATCAAGTCCAACCTATCACCCAACACCTCATGACTAACTAAACCATGGCTTCAAGTGCCATGTCCAATCCCTTTTTGAACACCTCCAGGGATGGTGACTCCACCACCTCCCTAGACAGCCCATTCCAATGGGCAATCACTCTTTCTGTGAAGAACTTTCTCCTCACCTCAAGCCTAAACCTCCCCTGGTGCAGCTTGAGACTGTGTCCTCTTGTTCTGGTGCTGGTTGCCTGGGAGAAGAGACCAACCCCCACCTGGCTACAACCTCCCTTCAGGTAGTTGTAGGCAGCAATAAGGTCTCCCCTGAGCCACCTCTTCTCCAGGCTAAGCAACCCCAGCTCCCTCAGCCTCTTCTCATAGGGCTGGTGTTCCAAACCCCTCACCAGCTTTGTTGCCCTTCTCTGGACATATTTGAGCAGGTCAACATCCATCCTAAACTGAGGGCCCCAGAACTGGACACAGGACTCAAGGTGTGGCCTAACCAGTGCTGACTACAGGGACAGAATGACCTCCCTGTTCCTGCTGGCCACACTATTTATGATGCAGTCCAGGATGCCATTGGCTGTCTTGGCCACATGGGCACACTCACACTGCTGACTCATGTTGAGCCGGCTGTCAGCCAGTACCCCCATGTCCCTTTCTGCCTGGCTGCTCTTCAGCCACTCTGTCCTCAGCCTGTAGCACTGCACAGGGTTGTTGTGACCAAACTGCAGCACCTGGCACTTGGACTTGTTAAATGACATCATGTTGGACTCTGCCCATCTGTCCAGCCGGTCAAGGTCCCTCTGGAGAGCCCTTCTACCCTCTAACAGATCAACAGCTGCTTCCAACTTGGTGTCACCTGCAAATTTACTGATGACTAACTCAATCCCCTCATCCAGATCATCATATTGAACAGGAAATAAGCTGAAGTCTGCCCTCCGGAAGTCCAAAATAAGGGTTCTGTTATTGCTCCTCCTTATTTCCCTGCATATTGAAAACTCCACTATCTCATGGTTGCTGCACCCTAGACAGCCTCCCACCATCACATCTCCCACCAGCCCTTCTCTATTTGAGAACAGCAGGTCAAGCAGGGCCTGACCTCTGGTAGGCTCACTCACCAGCTGCATCAAGAAGCTGTCCATACACTCTAAGAACCTTCTGGACTGCCTCCTCTCTGCTGAGTTAAGTTCCCAGCATATGTCTGGCAGGTTAAAGTCACCCACAAGGACAAGGTCTGATGATCTCAAGACAGCCTCCAGTTGCTTATAGAATATTTCATCAACCTCTTCATCTTGGTCGGGTGGTCTATAACAGACTCCAACCAGGATGTCAGTTTTGTTAGCCCTCCCTCTGATTTTAACCCACAGGCACTCAATCCTTTCATCCTCAACCCCAAGTTCTGTGGCATCAAGAGATTCCCCAATATACAGAGCCACCCCTCCTCCTCTTCTCCCTCACCTGTCTCTCCTAAAGAGCTTATAACCACCCAGTGCAGTACTCCAATTGTGTGAATTGTCCCACCATGTTTCTGTAATGGCAACTACATCATAGTTTTCCTGGCGAACCAAGACTTCCAGTTCCTCTTGTTTGTTACCCATACTGCATGCATTGGTGTACATACACTTCATCTGGGCTGTGGGTTTCTCAGCCCTCCCAGTGAGCCCTGCCAATCTGAAAATCAGCCTGTGGCTTTTTTAATTGGTTTTCTGTTTTAAAAAGAGTTCTCAAAGCTCACACATGGATTTAGAAGTCACAATGAGCCAAGCTGTGTGTTTGCACCAACTCAAAGTACACTGAAATGCAGCATCCCTCCTATGCTTACAATCAGTAACCTGCCTTTATGTCTGCAGTTGGGCAGAGTCCAAGTCTGAGCCTTTAGTACCATCTGAATGCAAACCACCAAGGGGACAAAATTTAAAGCAAAAAAACTAATCAAACAAATCCCTATAGAAGCTGTGCTTCATTGGCTCCTTCCAGTGTCAACAAACTCTGTCTGAATCTAGATCTGAACTGTGCTTATTCACTATTGCAAAGAAACTTTGTTGATGACACTTTCTCGCTGTCACCTCTAATCTGTTTTTATTCCATATCCTACACACCATTCTGTTCATCCTTTCCAAACTTTTTTTTTTTCAATTGACTCCACACTTACTTTTCCTGCACCCTCTTAAGGCTGGACCTTCTTGAGCAGGACAAAGTTTTATTTACTGCAAAGTTGTATTTGCTTTATAGAATTTGTGGTTATGAATATATCAAATAATATTTGTAACATGACTCTCTATGTGATTTCTCTAGAACTGTTATCCAAGCTCTCTGGTGTTAGACTTCATTTAAGCTTCAAAATAGGTATTGAAAAGGAAGAAGCTTTAGATATGGACAGCAAGAGCCCTTGCACAGTAATGTATCATGGAGACAACAGGCTATGAAGCAGCTGGGCAGAAGTGGCCCTACAGCTTCCGGTGGGATAGGAGAAGAAAGGAGGTAAAGGGTGTACAATAGCTTAAGACTCATAGTCATTTGTCTTTCTCCAGAGAGAAACAAACACTTAGAAGCTTTTCCAGTGAATTATCCATCATGCTGGTTGACAGTTTTTAATGAAAAAAAGAATGCTATATCAGATTGTGTATCTTCTACCCAGAATAGGATGAAAAAAAATGAGGCTGAAAAGCATAAAAGTCTTCATGGAAATAATTTTTCACTTCTCAAACCACTGAAAAACTGATTATTTTTTTTTCTGTATTGTCACTGGAGCAACATTGCAGGCTCCATAATGCAGAAGAGGAGCCTGGATGTCACAGAAAAACAATTTTGCCTGCTGCACACTTCCCCACTGCTATTATGCAGAATTAGTCACTGTAAAACACATCCAGAGCAATTTATGTCACTGCACTGCCTTTGCTGCTTGGCTGCAGGGGCAGGTATGTCAAAAACAGAAATTTGGCTTTATCTGTTCTTTGTTATTTCTGAGACATCTGCTGAGAGGCAAAAGAAATGGGCTCAGTCTTTGCATGCAAAACTAAGTGATAAGGATAGGAAGATAATTTTATATAAAAATACTTAATCAGAATTAACATAAACATGAGTCTGTCTGACCAATTCACAACTGTAGTACCCAAAATGGATTACGTGGTTTTAGGCTATGCTTTTAAAACTTTGTTACAGATTTTGAGCAGAAAAGTAGGAAAATATAAATACATCACTATTAGGTGTAAAAAGGAAAACTAAAGATAATTCTAAACAAATTCATTGGGGAGAGATCTGCTATGAGATTGGCCATACCAAAACAATTCTTGCTCTTTTCTGATCTCTTCTCTGCTTGCTTTGCCTGGGAGAGATTAACCTGCTTTCAGCTGACCTTGACTGCAATACTTTGGTTAAGTCTAACCACTGCTTGGGGGTAGTGGAATGGCTTCCCTGGTCTTTTTGATCAGGGAGGTTTTTGTGTTGTTTGCTAATTGTAAATATCTGTATAATATTGTAAATACTGCATATTTCATACATATTCATTGCATTCCATTGTAGAGTGTAGTTTTGCTTGTAAATATAGTTTCCATTTGCTTCTAACTGAGCTGGTCTGGCAAAGCTGATGTTGGGAGGTGGGTTGGGTGGAATTTCAACCCACCACATTACAAAAAATAATTGGCACCCCACGTGGGGCAATTGCTTGATTGATTAATTCCTGGTCAGATTAAGGATTTGGGAATAGAGAAGAGAGCATTAGCAATATCTATGGTAGCATACCATTTGGCCTCTTTGGATTCCAGCTCATACCGCAGTTGCATCATGTCTGTTCAGGTCTGACCTATTTTGGAATGGCCTCCTTGTCTGTTTTTCCTGTCTCTGTATCTTCCTCAACACTAGAAATTTCAGCATTAGAGCTAGATTTTCTATGTCTCCTTCTGCATCTAAAAATAGAGTACCTATTTGCTGCGTGTCTCTCTCGATGCAGTGCTATGAACAGGCATACATTTATTGACACCGATAGCAGAATCACACATAGCAAATAAATCATTCTGGGGTCCCAGCTGCTTACATAAGCCTCTGTAACTGGAATACTAAACTCATATATCTCTGCAGGAACAGTTACAGTTGCAGACAATAAGCAAAAGAAGGCCAGAGGAAAATGCAGTATTGGTAAAAAAAGAAGAGCTGGTGCTAAAAAAAAAATGTTGCACAGCTTTAGAAAGAAAAGATGACATTAAATCACTTCAGGTGTTTTTGAGATTAATATTCACTAAGGTACCAGCAATAGGAAATAAATACTGGGGGTGGGTGGGTGTTAATTCATTATTTCTTCTTTAAAAGAAAAATATACTTTCAAACTTCACTTTAATCCAAGATGAGAATCAGTTTTTAATGAGAAAGTGGGATGACCTGAACGAACAACTTCTTTATGATGCTATTTTCAGTCTAAGACATGAGTTTCAGACATAAATTAAATTACAACTTCGATTTAAAAAAAAAATAAATAAAATTTAATCCCTGAAATCTTTAGGACAGCATCTGCCACTGCCAGCAGCACTCAGCATCTCAGTTCCTGCAGCTTTCTTCTACTGCTGAAATAAGATTATGTGTTATCCAAAATGATTGTCTAACACTGGCAGTTAAAGCTAATATTTCCCTGAAACTACTGAAATGAATTCTTTCTCATGATGAATGATACAAGACACTGTATCATATTGCACACATCTATATTTTGCTTATTATTTATCTTATCACAGGTCTTCTGTAGGCAGAAGACTATATATCCACACAGAATCTCTCTATACCAACAGAATCACAATACAAGGAAGAATCAGAAAGGAAGGAGGCTGGAGAACATCTTGAATATGAGCCCTGCACCAGAGTACAGATCAGCAGGGGGAAACCAGGGCATAGCACATTACATTCTCATCCTTGATCAGCATTAAATACACTATCCTTATTCTTACAATAGCCAAATCAAGACTAACACTACTAAAGTTAATCAAAGTGCGTAAAAACTAGCAGAAGCTGGTGAAGAGCAAATTGAAAATTGAGTAACGTGACTGAATCGAGGAGGCTCAGGGGCAACCTCATTGCTCTCTACAACTACCTGAAGGGTGGTTGTAGCCACGAAGAGGTTGGCCTCTTCTCCCTAGCAACCAGCACCAGAACAAGGGGACACAGTCTCAAGCTGCAACAGGGGAAGTTTAGGCTGGAGGTGAGGAGAAAGTTCTTCACCGAGAGAGTCATTCGTCATTGGAATGGGCTGCCCGGGGAGGTGGCGGAGTCGCCGTCCCTGGAGGCATTCAAGAGGGGACTGGGTGTGGCACTTGGTGCCATAGTCTAGTCGTGAGGTTTGTGGTTACAGGTTGGACTCGATGATCATTGAGGTCTCTTCCAACCTTGGTAATACTGTGATACTGTGAATCTTCAATGAAGTTAAGCCTGTCAAAATATCACGTAACATCAGTTGCCATTGCCTTGTTCTGCTATGATCATTATGTTCGCCTGAGAAAAATATCCCAGCCTTCATAAATACTGGCATGCATTAAAATTGCAGTCTGCCTTCTAAAAGTCCACATCTTCATAATTTTACTTGTCTGAAACTATGCTTCTTTATGAAGGTCTTTAAGTTCAGGTCTTGTAAAATGGTGGAGCTATTCAGGGAATTCCCCTTGAAAATCAATTGCACTTTTGTTCCCATTATCAATTCCCTGTAGAAACATTATACATATCAGTTACAGTTTTGTATCATGATCCTTTGTGACTTGTGTTCATGGAATTCTTTCTGGCAGCTGTGAACACAGCTAGTGGCAGCTCTCAGTTACTTGGCAAAGGTGAGGGAACAGCTGACAGAAGCAGTTACACAATTTACACTTTCCCTGCACAGGGGCCATGAGGGTCTCCTCAGCACCTGTAGCACAAGCAAGCAAACCTCATGCACTGCTGAGGTAGCTTAGACTCAGGTTTGAGAGTTTTGAGCAAAATCAGGGATGGTTTTAAGTGCTTGTTCAAACAATTTGTTTTGCTAAACCCCAGAAGGGTGGTGCTCAGCGGAGAGGAGGAAGAAATATGCCAAGAAATGGATGGATCTAGAGCATGTAAAAACACCCTCCAGCACAAGTGGCCTTCTAGCCCAAGCAGAAATGTTCGAGACAGCCATTACATGGAGCTGCCAGTCAGGAGCCCTTGGCTGTAAAAAAGTCTGCACCAGGTGTGAGTTTACGGCATGTGAAAAGTCAACATTGAAACCTTGGCGATTTTCACATCTGAAGTCTCTATGAAAAAAATACTTCTTTTGTTTCAATATTCCTCTCTCACCTATGTTTAACAGTTATTTTAACATGAAGCCATACAACTTCATTGCAACCCTAACATCATTTTCCATTTCACTGAGTATCAGCCTTTTGCTGCTCCAGTGAATCAATTATTCTGCAGTGCTATCAGAGATGCTACCTGGTGACAGTCCAGTTTTACTCCAACTTTGATGCTACCAGAACAGATTACACATTATTCTGAGAGCGTAATTTTTCCTGCTGACCATTCACTGCTGGTAATGAAAGAGAAGTAAAGAACATGATTTGACTTCCAAGGCCAAAAATTAACTTACTAGGCTGGCACTTACAGGAAAAGTAATAATCTTTTCATTTATCTACTGAAAATATTTGCCTTTTGTTCCTGCCACACAATTTGAATACATGCCTGCAACACATCTGAGACATCTTTAGACAAGAGATTCATTCAATTATCTATTATCTAACATAAGAAGCAACTGTATAGACCTATTTATGCACGGAAGTCTCAAGCCTTTAAAACTGTGTGACCTACACATTTACACACAGCAATGCTGGATACCAGAGCAATCTAGCTGGCATCTTGCTTACAGTGCCAATATTGCTTTTACCATCTGGCAATGAAACTGTGTAAGAGGTAGCAACCTGTTTTTCAGAAGCTGTCCATTTTCTGTCCAGATGGGCAATTCAACAGTTTTATTTATAGCTTAAAATCTCAGTGCTTAAAATGGGTGGTTTGAGTTTATTGTCCTTTTTAATAATTGCTATATAATACAATAAGATGAAATTTTGATGAAACCAATTGCTTTTGCCCTAACCCCTGAGGTAACCTACCTTTTGGAAGAGTATTCAAATAGAGCAGCAACTCCTCACTTGCATGGGGTGTTTTAAACATTACTTTTCCTTTGTGCCAGTCCCAGCACTCTGGTTTTCTTTTTTTCCCCTCGCTGTACCTTTTTGTGGTGAGTTCCCTGATGTCAACCAACATGTTACACATCACACTTAGGGGGAAAAATCATCCCTCCTTCCTGCTCAGAATACATTTTAGCACTATATTAAGTTTTATGACTTTCTTGTTCACAGAAGGTACAAAAAGCCCTTTCATCCTTTCTCCTTAAGGTGCAGAAAGGAACTGCTTCATGAGTCCCAAACATTTTCAAGATGACAGGGAAGTTTATGGCTTCTTTTTTTTCCTTTAAACATTTGAAGAAGAACCACAGGTCACATTCACATTAAGGTCTTCTTTGGAAATGGTCTGCTTCCTACAAGAAGCACAATGGTTCATATGGCATAATTCTACCTCGAAAACTACCAGGTAAATGATCACTGAATACCTGAATAGCTTTTCAGTGATCAGAGTCTTTCATGAGACATAGTCTAACTTATGCAGCTTTCTTTTGCGTGTGAAAAATCCCATTTTCCTTTGTTCATTTAACAGAGAAAGTCATCAGACTCAGGTTGTTAGTGAGGCTGTAATAACATGCTTTAGGTTTAGAGCAGTGCTCTTAATACTGTGAAGCTGAACTACCTCAAAAACCTTTCCCATTTTTCTAGAAAGGGTTAGACAAATTATAAGGAGAGAAGATGAGAGGGAGAAGGGGGCAGAAGGGGGGGAGAAGGGGGGCAGAAGGGGCCAGTGGCAATACTATCACTCACTATGGATTATAAGTTTTTGACATCGAAGTCAAATCCCTTTTCCTAAAAGGGAGAGATTCCCTATAAGAGAGGTTTCTGTAACTCACATGGCAGGTCATTCACATAGAGTGGAAGAGATCCACAGCTAAGGGCCTCCTCTGCTCTCTAGGACTGGACTGTCATTTTTTCACAAGCTACACAGCTGTCCCTGTTAGAAGAATTTTGGCATCTCTCTCTTATCTCTAAAAATCATGGCCTATTCCTATCAAGTCTTTCCATGGAAAATATACTCAAATATTTATATGTATGCACGTAAAGTGAGGTTACACAAGTACAAAGATATTCCAAATTGCAAAAACTTAATAAAATAAAATAAATTTTAGAAGAGGGGGAAGGCAGGTTTCTTGGCTTGCTGAACACTTTTAATTGAAAATTTGGCATAAACAAGAACAACAAAAAGTACATTTCCAGATTAATCTGCTCTTCCTAAGTCTTGTTTGGGAGTGAGCCAGTATGACAGAGAAATTAGGAAAGCAATAACTACAGATTTCCCACAATGCAGGTCACAGTAAAATTGAATGAGTTTCCTGATATTAGATGCTCAGTCCCATGCCTCACTGCACCCTAATGATACAAAGCCCTTTCAAAAGGAAAAATGTGGAAAAAGAAGATTGTTCCCACAGAACCCTGCCCACTGCTAAAAAGAACACCTAAAAACAAAGAACTGGAGTACAGACATGAAAAAGCAAAATGTGTGTTTTACCTTTAAAATTCACAAATTCACTCCCTTTTTTTTTCTCTCATATATCTCCTGTAACATATTTTGTGTGTGTGTGTATATATATATATATATATATATGTTTGTTTTTTAATTAAGTTCTGTATGTGAAGTTGTTCTGTCATCTTTTCTTTCAGGGCAACATGGAAGTGGTGTATCAACATTTCTAAGGTGTAATCACTTGCCATATTTCTTCCACAAGAGATACATAAAGACTGAAATGAAAATTCAGGGTTTACAGGGGAATAGTAAAGAAAGTGCATGGAAACTTCTGGGTCAAATATGTCATACTTGGCACTTCCCCTGACTAGTACAACAAAGAGCAATGCTGTAAAATGCACTTCTTCACAGGGCAACACCTCTAAACCTCAAAGCAGAAAGCATTAAAATGGTTATCTCCATGAAATATTGAGCTCTAAAGCATATAGTTAAGGACAACTTTGCCTGTCAGTATAAGAGCAAAACTTTTTCAGGAACTGCCAGTGAGGTTTTTTTCATTTACGAAGGGAAAAAAATAATAAAGGCGAAAAAAAGGTATTGAAGACTTAGACATGAACTGAAAGAAAAGAACTGGTAGTAATTGGGAAATTAAATTGTATTGTGGAAGTTCTTATTACGGAGACAGACTGAAAATTGGATTTTGCTACAGAAAATGAAAGGCTGAAGAACTTTACTTTCACCTTTCTGTTTTGGCAAGATACTTTTGCTCTTTTGTGTCAAGGTAGTTTCCTGGCTCATTAGAAAATCCCTCAGATTTGGCATTCAGACACTGATCCCGATAGAGAATCTGATTACCAAGGCAAGGGAAGAAAAAGCTACAATGCTTCAGATGTACAAAAGTCAGGTTCAGCCTTCAAAATGTTCTCTCATTTGCAATTACATCTGCAATTTCCTGAACACTGTGATGGATGTTTACTAAGAAGTATTTTCAAAGTTTTGACCTCTACTAAGATTAATGGCAGCAGTTTAGTTTGCATCTACAGTAAAGTACAAGGCAAGGGGACATTGTGGGGGAAAAGGCAGAAAGTTGCACCAGCTGTCTGAACCATCTTCTCTACTATCCAGAGAAGGCAACAAAGCTGGTGAGGGGCCTGGAGCACAAGCCCTGTGAAGAGTGGCTGAGGAAGCTGGGGTTGCTTAGCCTGGAGAAGAGGAAGCTCAGGGGAGACGTTATTGTTTACAAATACCTGAAGGGATTTGTGTCAGGTGGGGGTTGGTCTCTTCTCCCAGGCAACCAATGACAGACTGAGAGGACAGTCTCAAGCTGCACCAGGGGAGGTTTAGGCTGGATGTTAGGAAGAAATTCTTGACAGAAAGAGTGATTGGCCATTGGAATGGGCTGCCCAGGAAGGTGGTGGAGTCACCATCCTGGAGGTGTTTAAAAAGAGGCTGGATGAGGCATTTAGTGCTATGGTTTAGTTGATTAGATGGTGTTGGGTGATAGGTTGGACTTAATGATCTCAAAGGTGTTTTGCACCCTGGTTAATTCTGTATTCTGTGTTCTGATTGGTGCCTGAGAAACCACTATGGCTACATCAGTGAAGAGAATGTTACAAACATCACTCAAAGACATATCTGAAAACACAGCTCTTTTACCTCTCTATTAACTTGGCCAAGGAACAGAATATAAGAATATGGTGTAACTTCAACACTCTCCATTTTTCTGCTTTGTGAGAAGTAAAATTTTACTGGGTCGTGTTAGGATATGCAGAGTCACAGCTTCCTATGTATTTTTACTAACAGCCTTTTACTATCACTCCTTCCTGCAAACACTGTTGGATCAGCAACAGTAAGAAGGAATGGGATTATGCACAAGACCCACACCACTTGCAAAAACAAATCTTGCCATCTCCAAGGACACTCCACCAATGTTTGAGAAACTGGAAAAAGAAAGAATATGCTGATTTAATCAACTCATATTGACAGACAGGCCAAAGAAAAATGCCTAATCTGGGTTAGGTGTAAACTATGGCCATGGAAAGACAATAAATATGAACGTTTCTTGAGCTCTTTTGTGTGTGTGCATGTGCTGTAGTATATTTTTGAAAGATCAGACAGAGCATAAGAACAGTCACAGAATTATTGTTGGACTGGAACTTCTGGGTAAAAAGCCATTTGGAACACCAAAATATGAAATAAACCATTAAATACAGAACTAAGAAGTTCAAAATATATGACAGATAAACCCACTTGAAATGTCCTTTGAGACTAATTACTGCTCTGGAAAGATTCCTTAACAGTGTGGTTCCATAGTAGTACAACCAACTACCACTGCCAATTAAAAAAACTAATACATTTGTCATATTAGTTATAATTAAGTGTAAATAAATAGGTATAGCAATATGGATTCGTAGCAACACTGTTATTGCAAACAAAGCAAGCAGATGGTTAATGGGTTCAGTGACTGTTTGGAGCATTCTGTGATTTGTAAATGCTCACAGTTATGTTTAGAAACTAATTGTATAGCGTTGCCAAAACAACATCCAGAAAAGCTGTCAAAAGCACCTTTCTCTCTCAGGCTCTAACAAACCACCAATGAAGTACTGGAGCAGCAGAACCAGAAACAATAAAAGCCTCAGCTATATCCAGTATGAATCACAGCCAAAAGAGAGAAAAAGCAGTTTCCTGACTTGGACATTTGATTACAGAGACAACCATGATCAGAATGGAAAATGAAACATGCAGAAACAAGGACAAGATCTGTGCTCCGGATCTTCCCCGCAATGCAAGATGGAGTCTCACAGCAGATCCACACTCACCTGTGTGAGGTGGCTTGGTACTCCTCACTTCTCCAACCTGCTTATATACACCCCCCGTTTAGAATCACCCAAACAGCTCTTTCTCCCTTCACTACCACCAACAGCTTATTAGCTGAAACTCCTGATTCACTTGCATTTGAACTTGGACACCAGATTGTAGTGTAGAGCTCAGACACACTCTAGCTTAGAGTGAGGAACAGCTCAATTCACAGCAACTATTCGCTGTGAATTGAACACACCACCAAAAAAAAACACTGAAGAAAATCCAGTGTCTTCTCTTGACCAAGGTTAAAAATATCACTATGAAATGAAGTCACCATCTGATACTGTAATGCCACCACTTTTAATCATGCACTTCAAGCTGGTTTTTAAAAACATTTTCATCTTATAAGGGAAATCTCTACTCAAGTAACAAAAGAGATTCGACTGGCTTTTGAGTTCACTAGGAATTCAGATGTTAAAATGTAGGAAAATAACATGAGCTGCTTCTAAAGATGACATTTGGACATAATAGAACCCAAAAGAGAACATGTCTTCAGAAGAAATACAGACCCCACTTGTTCCATCAGGATCCTAAGGTGAGTGTTCTTGGCAATACATGTGTTTACCCTTGGTCCCTTACACTTTTAGCCACATCTTGATATGAATACTTGAACGTAACATATGAACTACAGCATTTCCCTGGTTCCATTGCAAGGAATATTCCAAACCCTTCAGCAGAATAACAGGCAATCCTAGTACCATACTTGTTCTTTTTCAGTCTTTACTCCTAAGGGATTTTGCACAGAGAGATGGAATCTGTAGGCACAGTCTTTTGCCTTACCTATAGCTGAATCTGTATTTATAGACTGCTGCTTTATGTGAAGCACAGAGAAGAGACAATTCACTGAAAATTGTTGTGACTGTCATTCAGACCAATTATCAGATTTACTCTGAGAGGTTTGATAGGTGATTTAATAGCTGATGAAGATGCAAGTGTTGTGGGAGATTATTGGTTGGGGTTTTGTTTTTTTTTTTTGTTTCTTCAAGATCTTCTTAAGGCTCTGCACAGATGCCCAGGAATCATTTTGCCTCAGTTTTTTATATAAGTAATAGCATAGCAGAGAACTGGGGAATGTTCTGTTATTCTCCTTCCTGAAGAATCACAGCAAACAAGATAGTTTTCCTGTTCAAAATCTATTTCTCAATTTTCAGAACTAGGAACATCTGGGTTTCCCATGTCAATTCATGACATCTTGAAACTATTCTGAAATAAATGAAAGATCATTTTTCCACTGCTGAATATTTTGACCCAGGCTGAAGAGTAATTTTACAGTAATTGGAAAGAAAACATTATTGATTGTAAAAAAAAGAATTTAAAATGGAATTTTTTATTAAGTCAAAATGGTTTTAAGCAGCAATAAATGATATTAGTTTCAGTAATGTTTCAGAAAAGGTCAGCCCTCTTGGAGTAATTGGGCTATTTCTGCTCAGGGTGCAAGACTGCCCCCAGTAGAACCATTCCCCATATTCCATTTATTATGACCTTCAGCACTTCAGTTTCTCTGTGGACCAGGAACACTGACTTGAAAAGGGCTTTGTGAAAAGGAGGTGGAAAATGCTTTATTACCTCTTAGTCTAATCCTTGCTAATTAATGACAGAATAATTGGTTTGGTCTTATTGATCATTTGGGTTTGATGTGTTAAATTGATTTATCCTAATGGTTTTATTGAGTAGACCATTTCCACAAGATCAATTTGCAGTCAATGAATAATACAAAAATATTTACTTACAGCCATTTATAGCATATCTGTAAGGCTGTATAGCACAGGCTTCATGAATACAGACTGAAGTACCAGGAAACCCAGGTTAATCTGCATCCAGTTATTCTTTCAGAGATGAGACATGTGAATCTTGTTATCTCAATTCATTGACAGACTGCAGGTGTCTCCAGCTTTAATAAATCCTATCTCCCATTTCTCAAACCTGTAATAAAGCACAGAAGTCAGTAAATAAGCCTAGTTTCTATACTGCAAGTCCTCTGAATCCTACTTGAAGCTCTACTGTTTCAATTTTTTTCTTGCAAAAATGACCTTAAATCAATGTCATAGGCATTGATGTAAGATTTTAACATGGCATAGAAAAAAAAAATGTCAGCCAAAGAAACTGTCATTTACTAATAAATTAATAGGTTGGGTGGGTTTTTTTCCAAAATCATTTTAAACAATGGTGTTTTTTTTTTGCTCCTGGTCTGATCCTGAGGAAGAGAATACAAAAAGTGAAAAACAGTATCCTCTAGCTGATTGTCCCTTCAGAAATGATTCAGTGTTTGCTGTTTTTAAGTGGTCATCAGGTGTGAGTTATGGTGTTAAAACGAACGGCTTGTCAGAGAGTTTAGCAACAAGAGATATCATTTAATTTCTCTTCAGTTTGAAGTTATATGAACAGATACTTGCTTATGAGAAATAGGTTGCTCCTTCAGCTCTAAGAAAGATACATTCAATTATGGCACAATAGCCAGAGTAATTTTTCAATTACAAATAAATACTGTGCATCCTTGTAAGACTTTGCTCACCTCCCTACATCAGTTCACCATAGAAGCCAGAGCAGTAGAGCTCGCTCAGACCTTCCAACCACAGCCTTGATACAGCTTTCTTCTCTGGTACTTTCCCTCTCTCACTGCATAATTGTCAAGGACAGAACTAGCTGGTAAGGCGGAATAACACAATTATACTTACACTGGGTCCTTTGATTCCCTCTGTTTCCCAGTAATAATTAGATTTCTCCTTTTTCTCTTATTTTACTCTATTTTTCCTTAGTGCAACCTAGCCACCAGAATGTCTTGGACTGTTTTTTGTGTTTGCTCCCTGCTTACCTTACTGGCAGTCCGAATCAGCCACTAGCAGTCCTGAAAACTTCCTGCAAACAATTATATTTTTTTTGGAGGGCAGGGGTTAATCCCAAATTTCTTCCAATTCTTTTCAATTCATAGCAAAGGAAAGATCACTCCATGGAGAGATTTAGAAGCAACTTTTACTCACTTTAGAAGTATCTACTATATTGTACTGGACCACTGCCAGGCCACAGAACACAAATCAAAGATTAAAACCCAAAATCACTCATGTTGTTTTCATAATTCGAAGGAAGAAAGTTTTTACATTTTTGCAGGATATTCATAGAATCATAGAATCAACAAGGTTGGAAAAGACTTCAAAGATCATCAAGTCCAACCTGTCACTCAAGACCTCATGAGTACTAGACCATGGCACCAAGTGCCATGTTCAATCCCCTCTTGAACACTTCCAGGATACCATATTGCCCAGTATCATCCATTACAACAACTCTGAGAGATCAGTGTAATGGACCACAGTGGCCCAAGATTTTCTAATATACCTACTAATACACTCCTTGACCTCTAAACTTACACTTAAAAAATGCAAACTGTCCAGTTTGTGAATAAAGCCAAGAAGCAATCTTCCAGATAATAAAATTTCCATGTGCAGTTTCACATGAAATTATTACAGGATAGCTGAATATGCTTCAAAGAGGAACCTTTTATACTTCATTTCACAAATTATTATAGAGATTACATTGAGATTCAGTTGCAGAGCATTTCCAAATGCCTAGCTTTTGAACCAACACACCTGTACTTCACATACCACAGAAAACATACACATTCAAGAAATTAGAGAGAAGAGATAAGCCAAATGACATTTTCTTGTCAGATTTGCTCAGTAATATTTGCCACTGGAATTATCCTCTAAAATGTCAAACTTAAAATTTTTCTGTGTACTTTAGGCGTTATGTGACCACCCACACCCTACCTATTTTTTACTTGTCAGAAACATTATTATGCAGATACTATACAAAGGCATTATATTGGATATGTGGTTTCCAGGTTGTGCAAAAGAATTCCAAAATCAAATTTGGTCAAAGAAATTTCACACTGAATTTGCCCATTTTCTTACAAAAAGGCGGAAGCATTCCCTCACAGTTGCCCTGGGACATCTCTGTTTACGTACTATGTCAAGTTTCCAAATCTCCCTTCATTTGATTTGTAGACACAGTGTCCAGTAAAATGTTCTGATCATTAACCAGGCCTAAATATTTTTTCTGCTTTGTCTTACATAAGCATGTGGTTATTTGGTTTGATTTAATTCAGAACTTTTCAGTCATACTAAAAATTGTATTATGTTATTAAGGCACATTTTAGGATAATTTGATTAAGAGAGATTTTCCTGGTTTACACATAAAACCTGTGGATCACATGAAATGTACAACCAGTGGGTTGTTTTCTTGCTCTTTCTGCTCTAAATCCTTTTAGATTTGGGGGGGGAGAGGAAGGAGCTGAGTTTCTTTTTTTAAATATCTGAGACACAGAGCCCATGTCCAGCTGTTCCTGAAATCATCTGGACAGACTTCAGCTGCTCCTCTCCACATGATGAATTTTGCTACTGAAGCAATGAGCAAGACAAACTTACAGCCCCACAAGAGCAGCAATTCATGATCCCATCTTTTTTCAATGGGTAACAAGTTTCCACTCTTTGTCTATAGCTATCCACCAGGCTCTGGCTTCATAAGTCCTTGTCTCCCTTGCATAGTGCTGGGCTTTAAGCACCCTATCATAATTTCACAAACCTAACAGATGTAGTTTTTGTAGTGACTCCATCTGTTCCACTATAAACTTCTTCCTGCCAGAACTGTAAATGCAGATGGAAAAGAAAATTACACGCAGTTGTTTGGAGGATGGGAGGGGTTTGGGGGGGCGGGGATGGGGTGTGTGTTGGTTGTTTTGTGCGGAGTTTTTTCATCTGTACAATCTTTTGGAAGCTGAAACAGAAAACAATGGGGGGGGAAATGCAAAAGATAAAAATCCAAACCAAACAGACGTAGCAAAATTATTGTCATCTAGGTCAAATAAATCTACAGAGAGAATCCACTTCTAATAGTCTTGCAATGTAGAGTATGAAAGGGAAAATAATGTAAGCCATTAGTGGACAAATATATAGCATGTAAAATAGATCAACCAAAAGATAGCATCTCTCACAAACATATGCACTAAGTATTTTGTTTTCTGTGCTTCCTCATGTCTTTAGAAAAAATCCTTTAGATTTCATACATAAAGTTCTGACATTGATGAAAGAAAAGCAATTACTAGTATGACAAGTCCATTACTAAGACAGCTCAGTTAATGTCTAGCTCACAGGAATTCCACCCCCACTTCCTCACTCAGCTAGAAGAGCTTCAAAACATTTTAATATACCTATCTAAATCCCTTTAAAAAAACAGAAAAAGTTTCACAATTTCAGAAACTTTAATAAAAGTACTATTGACAATCTTTAATAAGTCTATATCCTTATGAGTATAAATCCAGTTTCAGTCTCAACACAAAGTACATTTCAAGAAGGTAGTAACACATTTCTCAATGTAACAATAACAAAACTTACATAGCCCATCATATATGCAAAAGTGTCTGATGCAAAGTGTGATGTGTGATCTTGTGACCAATAATCAAGATCTGTCTGGTGATCTTGACTCTACACCAAGCCCCAAATGCCTCGGGTACATGGAGAAGGAAGGAAGAGTAGCAACTGAGGTTTAAAGCTCTTCTCCACAGGGTAACAAAACTAATAAAGAGGGGAGTGCATGTCAGGGAGGTTGAAACTAGATGATCTCTGAGTTCCTTCCAACACCAATCATTTTATGATTTTATGATCACATTTCCCTGTGCTTTAAATTGACTTAGAACACTGTAATGCCTTGCAACACTATGGGCAATGATTTTAGTGTGGTAGTTACAAGTGCAAAGTATCACACTTTTCTGTGTGGTTTCCGAATTCCAGGTGAGTAATTCAGTGGTCAATATTGCATACAATCAAACAGTGCAGCAGGTCAATTGAAATCAGAGCAGAGCTAAAGAACCTTCTAAGATGAACTTACAACATAACATAAGTAATAAAAGTGTTTCATATGAGTATAATAATGTCAGGCTAGAATCATGAAAACAACAATCCTTTTTACAGAGGACAGAAGTGCTTTGTTCTTTCCTTTTCACCAGTGAAAGCACTAGCGTGACTTTTATACTGAATAGATGTATTTTATTCACACAGGTATATTTTTTTCTTGCACGTAGAACTTGTCCTTCTCTTGATATACAGGCCATTTTTATAATTATTAAGGGAAGCACAAGTCTTGGATCTGTCTTCCCTTCTAATAAATGAAAACCTTCATGCTTTGTGATAGATATGTATATGTGCATGGATGGGCACATCTGTTTACGTACAGACATACCCCTAGCAAAATGTTTAAATAATTTTACTTCTTCACTGCTTTTTTATTGCTGCATATTCATTATTATTTTGTGTGTGTTCCCAAGTAAGCATATGTTTCTGTGATAAAAATATAAACACCTACACATATTTAAACAGATAGGCTTCGTTTATTGTTAGCAGTTACAAGGCTAGCAGTATCTTATGTGAAAGCAAATAAGATAATGGTGTTTGTCTTTCCTTTTTAATGATATTGCTGTTTCTAAAATTAAAGATTTCTATACATACTTAATTTTTTCTACATATATAGTCTGACTAAAGTTGAATTTTGTGGAAGAAGAAATGGAGGAATTGGGGAAACGTGTTATTTTTTAAGAGCTAATACATTTTTCCCTTCCAAAAAAAAAAAAATATAGGAGTTTTGTGATATTTTCATAGTATTTTATGCTCAAAAGTAAGCTTCATTTAAAAAATATTGCATCTTTTATTTACATTTGTTTTCTTCTAAAACATTGAAACCAGCTTATTTCTTCATCATAACTGAGTAAACCGGCTCAGTGACGAAGGCTCTCCTGTTAGCTGCTATCATTTTTCAGTGTTGTAAGAAAAGGAAGGTGTCATTGCTCCACAGTCTGGAAGTTCAGACTTCCAGCAAGTAGTGCTCTAAGGACCAGGATTTCTGTGCAGCTTCACACCACCTCATTTCCCCACACACCTTTGCACCTTCTCCCACAGGAACTCCATATACCACTCCAAAGGCACAATTGTGCTGTAATTCCAGAGGAATTCAGAATGGATACAGCCCAAAGAGTAGCTGCTTTCTGGCTGGTCGAACTTGTCAGTTTATTTCTGATGAGATTTTATATTAATCAAGATTTTATGAAGGCAAGCTTCTCTGTCATATATACAACTAATAAAAGTCTTCCTTAAAGAGATGAAGGTTTAAAAGTTAAGCACTCAGAAGCTACAAAATACCTAAATTAGTGTCCCTTTTGCAGTCACTGTCTACACTGCACGTACATATGCATCACAAAACAATCCTTAGCTATTTTGACCACTTGCTGTAAGCCAACTAATGTATTATTCCTCAGTCCCATCTCCACAGGCAGCTGAACTGCTTCAGTTGATTTTTTCCCAGAAAGCTGTCCAACATGACTCTTGCAAGCAAATGGTTAATATTTCAAACTTCAGCAAATATGACTGGTTGTACTTGGAGTTCTCATGGAGTCTCACAGATGGTCCCATAGACAAGACCTCTTTGCAAATATGTAAATAGACAACACCTTTTGTAAGGATTCAAGGACAAAGAGTTCATTAGAAAAGGGCCAGCTCACCCACCCTCCCCTGCCACACAAGCAGCGGGAAAGGGATGGAATAGGCAATGATGAACATTAAACTTGGGCTGCAAAGTTATTTCAGGACTGTGACCACGTTGGATGAATCTGATCCATGCAGCTGCTCATGACAGCACCTTGAATATTACTCTACCTTTTTGATTTTGATGTCTACCTCAGATGCAATGAAACCCCCATTTGGTTTTGATGACCTGCCCCAACATGCTCTATTTCCTCCCTGATCTCAAGACAGAATACACATACCTGCTCAGCAAGCCTGTCTGACACTATTTTATAAACTCTGGTTTTGCTTGCTTTTTCCTTCCAGGTTCAGTTAGGAACATGATCTAAATGCCTTCCCCATGTAACACTGCCTAATAAGAGGTCTGTATTAGATTACATCAAAAGAACTTGCAAGCAAATCTTATCTCTCTTGCAATTATTAAATCTACTACAAAGTAATATGATTGCACATAATTTGTATGTGCTGTGTGATTATATATAACTCCAGTATTTTAATTCCACTAAAATATGAAGCCAAATTGGCTAATTTCACTGTATACTTATTTTTTTCATGTTCATTTGAACCATGTGCACTTATTATGAGCCAATTTCCTGAATTAATTGCAAGGCCATCTCTTGAATTCCATTACTACAGGCATGCCTGCCTTGGAAAGCTTCACAGTGAACTTATGCTGCTTCTGATACTCCTGTGTGATGGGTTGAAATTGCCCCCAAAATAAAACTGCCAGACCAGCTCAGATGGAAGCTAATGAAGCTATATTTACAAGTAAAATTATAATCTAAAAATACAGAATGCAATGAATATGTACAAAATAGACAATATTTACAGGCATTTAGAATTTATAAACAACATATGAACCTCCCTGGACAAAACCAGGGGGTTACTCACAGCTTCCCCCTCTGGACTCCCTTCTTTCCCCTGTACAAGGGGAAAAGAGAGAGAAGAGCAGAGAGTAGCTTGTTAGTACTTAGCCACAACAAGAGCACAGACAAGGTCAGCAACAGCCAAGCAAAAGCAACCAGCTAGTATGTGGTATAGCAAAGAGCTGAGAAAGAGATAAAGCTAGTTTATACAACTAACAGCCACTTGTTAGTTATCAAACCAATGGGATTTTATTTAGACCTTATCATTATTTTCCCTTCACATCCAATGGTAATTTATTTACATTCTCTCACTTTCTACTCAATCTGTGGAAAATTTCCTAGGCATTAGCCTAAAACTACCACATCCTGCTACATTATTTGAGTAAGGCATCACTCCACTGCACACTGGAGAAGAAAATGGTGTGTCCTTAAATTGTTTAGAGTGCTTTTCCTCTTGCATTAAATGTTTTTCATTTCTGTCACTAAGAGACCAGAATCAAATCCAAGACTGAATCCTTCTGCAGATTTAATCATGCTTCACTTGTTTTAATTGCAATTTAAAAGCCCATTAATACCTAATCTTCATATCTATCTTGATTGCACTAGCTCAAATTAAGTAATTTCTTGTCTTCAACAAATTATTTCAAAGTAGATTAAAAAAGTATAAGATACTGCTGTAGAAAGCACAGCTGTGGTTAAGGTGTACACATGCAGCTGTCAGCAAACAGCATTTTGCTCATGACATCTAGTTAAGGGACTCTTTTCTAGCTCCTTATGGTTTTCAAAATTTAGGGACTGAACTGAGTCTAAATCGATTACTGGGCTCTCCCTCACGAGAAAACACATCTTAACAGAAATACAATTCTGAAATATGTTCAACAGTTTTACCTCTAAGGCATGAGAAATAAACATTGCTCTAGTCACCAATCTTACTTAGCTCATAGCACACAACTCATAGCACACAATTGCCACATCTTGTGACGCTAACAAGGCGGCCAGCGTACTTTGATGAAAGTTATATGTCAAATGAGTTATCTGGCATTTGGAGGCTTAAAAATACAGCCCTCCATTCTCTGAGGCCCTTTGCATTTCAGCTATAAAAGCCCATAGGGCTTTTTATGACTAAGCTAGAATCATAATTAAAAAATTAAAACCAGGTGAGGTTGTCTATTTTTACTGCTGTGCCATTAAACATCAGTCAATTGTCATAAGTGGGTTTACTGACATGTAATCTGAAAGCAAATCTCTTTATCTCCTCACCAAGAATAATTACTTTAAGCTGAGGTGTTCATTATCAAAAAATTATCTTCATGGCTTCTCAGCCTGAATATATTCTTCAACATTCAAAAGAAAAGTCCCATTTCTTTGCATATTAAAAGAAAAAGGAAAAAAAGAAAGAAAAAGGCAAAGCATGGCATCACCACAGAGGACAGGTCTTGAATTTACAAACCAAATAATAAATGGAAAAATAAAATAAGCCATCTTTGACTTCCAAAGCATTATGTGAAGTTCAATTTCCCACTAATCCTTATCGCACCTTTCAGGTTAACTCAGAAAACTGTTTTCTAATAAAATATAATACAAATAAATGAGAACTAGATGTTAGAAAAATGAAAGAGTTCAAAGGAGCTCTCACTAGTGCCTTCTGAGCTCTATGTCTCATTCTAAATCTACTGAGAATCCCAAGATCCCAAAAGGAAAAAAAACCAATGTGGATAGTTAGGGAACATCCTGCACTTGGCATTTTATCCTGAGAGCAACAACAGTGAAATGAGGAAGACATATGACCATTCAGCTTCTAGTGGATACTGAAAATTATTCCATATTACTCAATTGTGATTGTATAACAATTTATGCCCATTACTAGTATTTTAAAATAACCAGAGTGGCTTTCAGTATGGATGTCAATTTTCATTATTTTTCAAATTCTCTTAAGGCTGCCTAACTAATCTTCATTCTTACTTTTTCTAACCACTCTAAAATCTCAGCTTTTCCCTTCTGCTTAGAAGGGAAGACTTTTGACCAGAATGATTAAAGTAAGTTATGTTTATCATGCACGGAGCTTTGAATAAACTGGGGAAATATGCAGCCTGGGGAAATGAAGCTGGCTGGAAGCTTTGGAAGTTGGCATAACAAAATCTAGTTTAGACACTGTGTTTCTTTGCTGGGTGAAAGACCATAAAGCCTTCTGATAGGGTAATTTATAACCTTGGAATCCTTTTAAGGCATGAATGTTTTGTCATGATGGCTCAAGAACACGTTTGTCAGATTAGTCCTTTAATGCATCAGATATTTCATTTACATAGTAATACATTTAGAGCAACTACAAAGATTTTTATAAATTTTTGTTAGGTCTCTGTGGCCATAGGGAATTTTGAAATATAAAAAAAACTATGTTAAATATAAATAAACTGAGTTCTATCCTGTGAGACACACTGGACAGGGTCAAACAAAGAGGCAAAGCTCCAAGCTGCAAACTAACATTTTTAATGGCTCACATAAGAAACAGCCAGAAAAGTGTGGAGCCTGTGCACTGTGACATGGTTTCTTGCAGCTTCTGCATTGTTTTGGTAAATAGCTTGTTAAATAGTGGCACGTTGCCTCACACATGTTGCCGCACATAATCTGACTCATCAGCTAACAGCAACCAAATTTTGCATAAATTAATATGAGCTGGGGAACAATCTCCTTACTCATCTTCCCCAGATAATTAGAAACTTTCCTCATAACCATATCTGGAATGGAGTCCCAACTAGGAAGGATAAGTCCTGCCATGAAAATTGAAGTCACCCAGATCCTCCTTTCCTCTTGATGGCAGAACTTGAACATACTGTCTCCAGCACAAGTGGCGTTACTGAGGATCATTGTTTTAACCCTGCTCAGACATCTATTTTTGTCTTAGGTAAGCCATGTGGTTGTGGAATGCCATGTTTACTTGAGACATTAGATTAGGACTAGCAGACACTTTGTGCTCATGACATGCTGCAAGGTGAATCATCACTCCTTAGTAGCAGTGGAATCATTCACCGAATCTCACAGTTCATATAACTCATCTCCAAATCAGAACAAGCCACTGCAAACTGGTAGCAGTGGGAGAATCAGCTTTTAGAGAGTGACACCTACACAAGCAAGCACAGCACACAGAAGGCATTAAATGAGTAGCACACTGTTGTTCCTTGCAGAGTGAGCAAGTAACAAGCAACAATGCTGATCTGATATCCTTGGCCAAGCAGACTCTCCCAGTAGAGAACGGGGGTTGCAGATGCTGTTCATGTTCCCCCAGCAGAGTTAATGCTCTTCAGTGTGTGCCTCCTAATCAAAAATTTTCTCAGAAAGGTGACAGTTACAACTCCTTTATTGGGTAGCAGAATATAGCATCAGAAACACCAGCCAAAAATCATTCAGCCCTGCTCTAAATGGTCTTCCAACTCCTAAAAGTAGCAATACTGTTTTCCACATAAAAAGCATATATCCCAGAAATTTATTTACACATTTTACTCTCTGAGCTTGCTACATGTCAGGTGAACCCCTTGACATGGAATCACTGACTACATTTGCAGGCTGCTTTTATTAAGTTGCCCAGGGCAGGAAACCCAAGTGTCTCAAGCAAATGAGGAATTCCCGTTCTGCTCCTGAGAGCTGTACATACCTTTCATAATAGGCTTGTTTGAGAGATTTCCTTGCTCTGAGTGCACATAGTCAGTAAGGCCTGAGGCAAGTGTGAAAACATAGAATTAGTTATTGCTCTCACATGACCTCAATCTCACTGAGGAATAAGGATCCCAAGAAGAATGCCTACTGGATCTGCACTCTGGGCAACATGTTCTCACAGAACAGTATTTCAGGTGAAATCCTTTACTTTTTTAAAAATCTACCACAGGACTGATTTTATTTTTTTTTAAATTCTTTTTCACAATGAAAAGAATGCTTATTCATCTCACCATCCCAGCTCCACACCAACTGGTTTTGTACCGGTCAGTTATAAACTGATTCCACGCACCTTGGCAACTGCATAGTGGGGTCTGCTCATGCTGGTGGCTTGCAGGGCTTTTAGCTGCTCCATCCAGCCTCCTGAGGATACTTACATATCACTGCAGCTGGCTTCAATAACATCCCCCACCCCTGAAGGGCTTCCATGGCCCAACTGCTAATGCTGCTGAAGCATCACATCCTAGCCACAGAATTGTCACCCAGAGGAACACAGGGAGTGCTAACAAGTGGATTTATCTGGGGGTCTTTCTGGAGCAACCTGTGGCATAAAACAGATGGGGAAACATTGCCACATCATCTTGTTTCCTGGAGGGAGAACAATCATCAAGAGTGACTCTTCTGGCTGGGATTCTGCTGGCATTTTTATGACACCTTCATTTAACCCACTTTACACAATTTTTCTTGTCTCCAGCCAAGTTTCTCCCTTGTTCGGATACATGGATTAAGATAGGGAGCTACGGGCTAAGTTCATCCATTCAGGCCATGGTACTGGACTCTCTCAAAAGCTATTTTGAAATTCAAGAACATCTGTAACTTTCCCTGTCTGAACTTTGCATAATCTCCTTGAAATTTGAGATTTTTACTTTTATGAAGCTTTACTGACTTGGTTTTTTACAGCTATTTTGTTATCTAATTTATAAATAACATATCCAGGTTCGAAGCCTCGCATTAGCACTGAAATCTGACTCAAGACACTTACTTACAAAGTCTAACATAATATTGGATTTTATTTTATTTACATCTCCCAAGAATTTTCTATGAAAAAAAAAATAGTGCATGCAAAAATCCCCAACTGACAATATCATCAGCAACTCCTAATAATCTATGTCAAATTACTGCTTTATTATATTTCACTGCTAAACATTTACACTGCAAGATGATTGCACATCTATATGTCTATAGAGAATATGCAGCACACAAACATGAAGATCTGGGCTGAGTCTCCTGTTATTCAGTCCACAGCTCTGAAATTTAAGTGGCATTTCTAATTTTCACAGCTGAGAAAGCAAAATGAACTAAGCAAAACATGGCATTATATTTGACCACACACCACTAATTACTACACTGGCAGGAGCCACTGGCACTCACACATAACTTAACAAGGCTTTGACTCATGGTGTTATTTTTCTACACATTAGCATCCTAAATTCAGTCTATTTTCATGAACTACGGACATTTTAGCACTAGTAGGACTATGCACAGCAAAAACTGAGACCAAAAATGAGCATGTAGTTTATTGACATAGTAGGTGAGATTCCATTATTGCAATATCAGGATTATGATGATTCATTTGGACCTTTTTTACCCCTTTATCAAAAGGGCATCCTCTCACATTAGTTACAGTGAGATGGATAATTCTTAATAAAGAAGAAGTATGCAAGTTGGATGACTCATCCCTGCTTAATTACAGCAAGAAGCATAGTTCCCCACTTGATGACCTGAAGCTTTTGAAAAAGGAAAGTTACTTTTCATACGTGAATTATGTTAACTTTCCTTGACAACTGTTTTTCTTTTGTTAGAAATGTTTTCCACGACCCCCTGCCATTTGCTTAATATACGGCCTTGCATAATGACTGTAAAAGCAGGAGGCAGAGGATTACTGAAGTAGTAAAGTCATAGTTATGTTGTGCCAGATTAAGACACCTTAGACTTCTTAACTAAAGTGGCAGAGGATTTTTTAATGGTTATTTTCTAGAGCTCTCACTTAAGCAATAATTGGACCCCAGGGCTCAGCAAAGTAGTCTGTTGAGGAGTGAGTACTTCAAATACACATTACAGAGTCCTGCCTCTTCCCTGCCAGGGGGTCAATCACACTGGTTATTGGAAACCATAATATTTCAACACATATGTCTGGTTTAGGAAGTAAGGGTTGAATTGCTCCAGTCAGTCATGGATTAAAGTTCTTCCTTCTTCATTTTCCTCTCTCAAGTTTATTATACAGACCTGAAGGAGCATCAGATAGCATGTGATATTTCAGACATCTGAAGAACTTAATGGATGAAAATTAAGGCACCCTAGAAATTACTAGAAGTCACTGCTCATCAGGAGTTATAAAAATAAAAACTTGAGTCCTGGAATGGAATTTAGGCTTTATCACTCATCCAAGTGTCATTGCAAAAGTTTCAGTCTAGGCTACCAGGATGCTTTGGAACGGACTATTTTAATTTCTTTCTGCTAGAGTCCTCACTTCCATGCAGATCTGCCTCCAGTGTGTCTGAAGCAAAAATAGACTGAAAGATGTAACCCAATCAAGAAAATTTTTCAGATTACAAATACTTTACATTACATTATCAGTTATAAAGTCAAGTATTTTTTTTTCTGCTGGCTTCAGAAGAAAATAAACACACAGAAACTTCTGCTGGGAATGGTAGCTACTTGCTAGTGATGATTTAATGATAACAGTTTTTTGCCTCAAGTATTTTAAGTTGTCAACCTCCTACTGGCAGTCATTTTTTATTTTTTTTTAAGTGAAATGGATTTATGTTTGCAAACTTCTGTAGCAACCATTTATTTTGCAACCATGGTGCTGAAATTAAACAGCTGGATAGATACATGCCTATATTCCTGCAACCACAGGACATTTTTTTAAGACTCCATGAATGTGTTTTAAGAAACCAAGTCCTTAAGTATATCTATCTCACTCTTTCACTTCTCCTAATTATAAACCAGAGGGTTTTTTTAATTGCAATTTGAACTATAATTTTTAATATTTAATCACTACCCAATATCTTCAGGTGTGATCTTTGCCCGTCACTTGGAGTTCAGAAATGTTACAAGAAGCCTTTTTCCTCATATGGGGAAGGTCAGACCTATTACAGTAAACAGTTGTGACCAACTAGATGCTTGGCATTTTTATGTTATTAATTCTTCCTGTAACTTGCTGCAAATATGTTTGTTGCTTTTCTTGTTTCTTATTTATAAAATGTACAGAGTAAGACATAATGGTTTAGTTTGGCACAATTTTCAGGCTCTCTGATCAAATCCCTAGGTTTCCACCAACAGATATGCTCCTTGACTGCTCTGCCTACTGCTTCTAAACATATATCACCCTTAAAAAGTCAAACTATGACTACATTTCTCCAGCGCTGGGTGGGAATTTTTAGCCTAAAGACCAAAGAGTCCCATCACATCCTTCCTACACCACCACCCCACCACCCCCACCAAAAAAAAAAAAAAAAAAAAGGAAAAAGGAAAATCTCTATTCTGGTACTAGAAAGATCATAGAGAAGAGCTGGAAATCCTCACATTATGTTCTGCTGGCCTACTAGGGCTGGACCCTTCCTGCACACTCCCTAGTTCAGATCTCAGAAAGAGAAGCCTGCTAAGAATGTGTGCTCAGCTATAGCAGGTACTTGTGCCAGAAACTAAGTTACAGAAGCATATTGTATCTCTCTACATAAAAGCAGAGTACCAGCTACACCATTCAGACTGCAAATGTATTTTGATTTGCCAAACACTATTCAACTGAAATGAAAACAAGAAATATGGATTGCTACTTACCAAAGCAGAGCAAACAACAGAGAAAAACTTGTACCAGCCATTGCCCTTTCCAACCTTCACACACACCAAAAAAAAAAAAAAAATTCAAAGGGACCTAATTAGTTTAAATAACCAGAAAAGCTTGGAAAAGCCTGACAAAAATGTGTGTTGATGAATCTGTGTGTTACATTTAAGAACCCTATAAAGATAAGTAAGTGTAGGTCCTGATCTCCACCCAAGGGCATGGCTTCACACAACAGCTGAGAAAAATTAACATCCCCTAAGACAGGGAGGTCTCAGTGCTCATCCTTTTGCTGATGCATTCCCCACCATGCTCTCTTTGCTTCACTCTTACAAAATTTCTGGCACTGCAACAGAGCAATCCAACTCATTATACCTTTAAACAGCTACTACCTCTTTTGCTGAACTCGGTTTTTTTTTGCCATTTTTGCAAGTTTAATCAACTCACAGTGCATTTCAACACCAAAGGCAGCATCAAGAACACATGGCTAGACATGTCATCCTTCCAGCTGTGGTTCAGCCAGCTCACTCCAAAAGCACCCCAGCAGCCCCAAGAACCTGCTTGGCGAACATTCTGGTGTAGAGGGGATCAACTACTTAAAAGTCTGAATTGCATTTGCAACAGAAAAAGGTCTTCCAAGGCATCCCACTGGATTTACTAATAAGCATGCATCATGGTTAAGTGAGCTGTGATAATTGTTTTATGTAGAGAATCAAATATGATAATTTTCCCTGCTGTTTACCCAGCTCTAGCACCTGAGACAAGAAGCTGTGAGATGCACAACCAACACCACCACCCCCTGCATTGCTGCATCCACTGGAAAGTAGCAGCTCACCTTTGAAAAGTTATTTCTATGAGAATAAAAAGCAAGTCCTTACTGAACTAATTAACACAGCACTAAGGGGCAATATTTTCCATCTGAGACATACACCAAATATCAGTGGGTTCTGGGTAATCATCATAAGCCTGTAAACTCAGGGCCATGTCAGGAATACAAACTATTTATATTAAATAGCCTCTCTTTTATCTCATCTTTGGAACACCATTACCCTGTTAGAATTTAAGATTGCCTATTAAGTATTAAAATCAATTTACATTCAGCAGGAAATCATTGGCTGCTGAAATCAAAGACCACTTTTGCCATTTTTAATCATGGCAGATCACAGAAGTTTAAACTGAAAAACATCTGAGGTTTTTTTTTTGGTAGGAATTAATATAAGTCATAACAGGTGTTATAAATACCTTTGGGATTTGAGAGCTCTTCCCTGGATGCAGGTGTTGAGAATTAAATCTAATGCCAATCTATACAGTTCATCAGTGGTGCATTGCATTACTAGTAACATCCTGGAGGAGTGCATCAGAAGGCAAGGAACACCTGAAAGGTTTCAACACCCTAAAGGATCACCATGGCTACAGAATTGGTACATATTGTTCCTGAAATCATTCCTAACATCATCCCACTAAAGCAACAAAAACATTTCTATATAAATACCTGAAAATAAATACACAAGGTAGACACATCACCTCAAGAATCAGATCAAAAAGTCCTTGAACCTTGCTCTCAATCTCTGTATCTCAGTAACAAACTACAAATATTTGCCTAATCCCCATCATGATCAACTTGTTACTGATGCTTTCACTTCAGCAGGTTGATTCAGCCCAGGCTAGGACCTGGGCTATACAGGTGGTACAGCCTGCCATTGCTTAAGTTCCCAATTAGATTAATATATTCACCCACCCTGAGGATTTCCTCAGTCATTAATCAGAAATGAGATTCACTCTCTTCCCACCAGAACACTTACTGCCCCTGCCTGCTCTGGAGACACTAATTACTGCCTAGCCATAAATAAGCAGCTTGTGACTGCTGATGTGGTGAACCAGCCCCTAAGTTGATCATCAGTACACTGCTAAGCAGACTGCCCTTTTCTCCCTGCATGAGCAATACTCAGATCATAGCGTGAAGCTATCTTACTGCTTTTCTTACAATCTCACATACCATAAAAACATATAATTTGCTAATCATGGAGCACAGCATATTGCTGGCTCTCCCATGAGATGAAATGCAATGATAATCAAATCACTCTCAGTAGTAACAGATCCTTGAGTGATCCTGTCCTGAGCTGTCTTTGCAGCTTACCACCTCACTGATCAAAACACAATACCAGCAGCAAAACTCTTTTGTTTTTCAGGATTCCCAGTATATGTGAAACTTATCAGAGCCTGTGTAACATGATGGCATATGCTTGGATAAAAACACTTTAATTCCAAGTTCCATTTTACTTGTATTTTCTAAGTATGGATCATCAGAATTTTACCTTGTTCCTCTTACACCACTGGGTTGCTCACACAACAATGAAGCGTACAAACACTGTGAATGGCAGTGGTAGGCTTGATTCTAATGTGAGGGATTTTGTCATAACAACATAACTATTTCGGATCACTTTTGTTATGCAAAAATACCATAACTCTCAAGATACAGTTTGATAACTTTAATGAGGCTTTGCAATTTACATTCACTGTGTATTAGTACACAAAATATAGAAATCACATATACATATAAACTTTTGTTTCTTTGTTTTACAAGTCAATGATTATAAACTACACAAGATACATTTATTCACATAACAAAATGGAACATTGATGAGTTTCATTCACCAATCACATACTTCAACAATGTGCGGACCAACATTTTTTTGCAGATGCTAAGACAACAATCTTCCATAAAGAACAAATAATTTATGTCAGCAGATACAATGCCATCACATTCTATGAAACGAAAAAGCCAAACTAAGCACTGACTGAATGCTTCCAGATTTCATCAAAACTCACATAAAGCAACAGTGTGGAGCTTATACCAACATCAACTCTGTCCATGGTTTATCAGCTCTTTGAGAAAATAAACCACGGAGGAATTCCTTAGGGTAAGTGAAGCCATTTAATTTCATTACAGGGTTACTTAACCCACTGCCAACCTTTTTAGAACAAAAAGGAAATAGCTTTTTAAACAAACAAAAAAATTTGAAATATTTAAACCTTTTGGGTTTCTATTTTCTGACTTAAACTATTCTCACATACAACACAGATTTCTAGTCTGTGAAAAGCTTGGTCCCTTGGATTGTCTTCTCTGTGAATCAATTTTTTACTGCTTTGGACAAATACACCAGCAATTCACTCATGTAGTTATTTTAAGTAAGAGACAGACGTTTCTATCTTAATCCCTTTGCTACAAAGTCTCTGCTACTCTCATGTTTGCTTCTGAACAGAATACTGTCATAAAAACACGAAATTTTTTTTAACAGCATTAACGATGAAGGTACCAGAAAGTTTCCAGGCCTCTTCACAGAAGGCCCCTTCAAGTATACTGAACGCCCTCAGCTCTTCAGACACAGACCCTGCAAAACTGAGCATGCAGTTCACTTTCACAAACAAAACCATGCTCCCATTGCAGTTACCTGTAGAGGTGCCCATTTGGTCACACACGTTTTTAACAAGACATGCAACCTTTGACAAAGGAAGAAGATGTACTTCATGAGCATTTCAGTATATGCATTAGGGGAACACTTCAAGAAACTTCCTTCTGTTTGGGGGGAGGGGGGAAAATACTCTTTTTACAGACTAACCACAGCTTTATGACTGTTAGTATCAAGATTTGTTGAAAGGACTAAAAACTCACCAACAGACCTGAAAATATACCTGTAAGCAATCTGAACTGATCTGCTTCTGTGTTCCAACAGGGAACCCCCTGTTTTGTCAGTGATTTGAAAGGTACATTTTCAATAATTTAAGTTTGCAGCTCTCCCAAAAATTCACAGAACAGTAAATAATTAACAGGTCAAGGTAATGAACCAAGCAAACTGGATCATTTAATAAGCTGAGCACAGTCAAAAGCATCTTTTTACATATCCAACTGGAAAATTCAATGTGTAGAAGCAAAAAATACCCTTATGGACAGGATAGTGGACTTTATCCTGGGCAGCAGTGACTCTAAAACAGATCTGGATTATCACTGGTAAATTAAAAGTCACCTTGGAGATCACTGTCACACTTCCATGTGCTGTTAAGAAGCAATATAAGGAACCCTGTTCACTTTAGTGCCTGGAAGGGACAAACACAAGATGATTTATCGATATTCTACCAGTTTGGAAAAGGATGTACTCTAGAGGGAATTGAAACATTCAAATACAAGTTTTGGAGCAGCAATATCAAACTGGTAAATGACAAGAGCAAGTCACTCACAACTTAAAACAAATGCCAAGCCACTGAGCCTTGGCATTCGTTTTAAAGTATTGTCCATGTATGAGCATTGCCTCCATCATCTTGTCATACACTGTGTTGAACTTTATTGCCCCGTAGAGTTGAGTGGATGCAGGTTTATTTGTCTGGCACTCACTGGTGACTCAGATATTGCTGCAACTTTCAAAGAATTTTTGATGGAGCTGAGTTCCAGCATATGTAAGTTTACGATGGGCACGCCACAACATCCCCTTGTGATTTTGTACAGGTTTTTAAGTACGGCTTTCCGGAGAAGAATGTACACCCAGGGATCTAAAATCTGATTCCACGTTGCCATTCGGAGTGCAAAAAGTATTGTTTCACAGGTCTCCTTTGAATGACTCTCACTTATCCCAATTCTGGCCATTGTCACCTGAAAATGGAACATTTTAAAATTATACATCAAAAATGTAAAATTAGAGAGTATGTAAATGAGTGAAATTGTTTCAACATTATCTCTAATCTTCACACCTTCACAGCACCTCTCTTTGGAACATCTGTCTTGCAAGGAAAGACTGGGAGACATGGGGTTGTGTAGCCTGGAGAGGAGAAGACTGAGAGTGGATATATCAATGCTTATCAATATCTGAAGGGTGCATGTCAGGAGCACGGGGCCATTCTTTTCAGTGGTGACTGGTGACAAGACAAGGGGCAATGGGCACAAACTGGAATGCAGGAAGTTCCACCTGATCATAAGTATAAACATCTTTACTTTGAGGATGACAGAGCATTGGATATGGGCTGCTCCTTCTCTGGGGATATTCAAAAGCCACCTGGACTTGGTCCTGTGAAACCTGCTTTATGTGAACCTGCTTTAGCAGGGAGGATTGGAACAGATGATCTCCATAGGTCCCATCTAACCCTTACCATTCTGTCATCAGTGTATCTCAATTGCTAAGTAAACATGCTGAGGCTTGTAGCACCAATTATCCTAGAAATCCTCTGAAGTCATACATAGGACACATGTGTCCTGCGGAACTACTTCTGCTGAACCTTGAGCAGAGAATGCCAGGCAGCCAGAGAACACTCTCCAAAACTGACTTCAGCAAAGAATAAGAACTTATCCGGTCTCTGAGGTAACAAAGCATATCAAGACGGTTCTGGGGATGTTTTTTTTCCAAGGGGCCACTGGTAGACTAGAACATTTTACAAATTAAAGGCTGTATAAGGAATACAGCACCTAGATTTCATCAAGAAGATTCACACATTTTAACCTCCAACAGAATACAATTTATTAACACCAGAGAGTTCAGAAGTTTAAGAAAATTTAAGCCATGGTGACAAAGACAATTGCTACCCCTCCTCTTGTCAATGGAGACACATAGGGCTTCACCTGTGGAGGTGCTGCACATGGACAGACCTCCAACAGCACCAACAGTTTCACAGGTGTTGGAGGCATTACTCTACCAGTATGGTTCAGCAGGACTGCTTCTAGCAGAGGATACTCAAGAACTACACCAGCACAGAAAGTTGTGGCTGGCCTCCCTGTTTTACAGAGCTGCAACCTAGACTTTGAAACACCAGCCCCAGTGAACCACATGCCACTGGGGCTCCCACCCTGCAGAGCTCTCCTTTACAAGCTTTCTGCCACTGAGCTTTTGTAACCTGAGTTCCTGTGTGAAGAAAGCAAAGCCAGGAATCTGCCAAGGGATGGTAAGTTATCTATTAAAGGCACATGAAAACTTTTTTGGTAGAAAGATGAAACATGAAAGCATTCAAAGACTTTAAAAAGTTACAGTTATTTAAGAAACATGATATTTTACAATTGATGCTGTGAGTAGACTGGTTTATTGGGTGATAAGAGACAGGGTTAGACTGCCCTAGTGCAGAAGGTAGTATTTTCACAAAGATACATTGTTTAAAAAAAACAACCAAACAAACAAACCCCACTAAAAATAATAACAAATTAAGAGGGAAAACTATCACTCAAGATTCCAGCAAACGTATTTTACACCTTTTGAAATGCTCCTCTGTATTCCTCAGCCCTACCTATAGCTTGCAAGGCACTGCATCTTGAGTATAAACTTGAGTAAACACATGAAAGGAGACTGCATTTGAGTAAACATTTGATCAAGTGTTTCTGTATGGACAACTATGGGAGCAGTGAAGCGAGCCCCTAGGAACATTCCTAAAGAAGCTGGTGAGATGAGCAGAAGCACAGCTGGGAACTGGTGCAAGGAAGAGGAATGTCAGAGCACTAAGCCAACACAAACATCTACAAATCAGTCGCCTGAATCTGCTCTTCACTCCACAACGGTTAGGCACATTCCTCTCTGACATCAGCAGCCCACCCCAAACTTAAGACAACTTCTTTGGCTTTTGCATGGGATGTTTTCTTAGGACAGTTCTATGTTTTATTTATTAGAGGTCTCATACCACAAGCCAAAAATCAGATGTAATACTCCTTAGCCATGTAAGTAGGACTTGCACAGCAAATGACATCACAGATCAAAGTCCTTATCCAATGCACCGCATGCCTGACAATACAGACACAGCTTCCTAAACTACTTCTTAATGTACTTCAAACTTCTGTCTGTTCCTCTCACATTCTGAGCAGTTAATAAATGCGAAATCCATTGCAACATCACGCCTGGCAGAGGAGGCACTAAGTGTTACCATCTAGAAAGAGCAGCTCAGTCCCAATTTTGTAAAACTGTTGTTTTCTCACATTACCCAGTAAACTTCTGAGAGTCTATGCAGTAGTAATCACCTCTAAGTGAATCCATTCATTTGCTGTAAAACTTTATGGCACAACATAAAGTACCTCTGTTTTGATTATGCATTTACATGAAATAAATCAGAACAAGGAAATCTGATACATAATCTTATGGACTCTGATAATTGGAGAAGCTTCATCCAGAACCTCTTCTGAATACTGGACATACAAAAAATAATACATCTGAAGTCACAAGTAGCAAGTAGAGCTTACATATATAGCCATAAGATGAAGCAACTAAGCTGTGAATCCCTGTACTAGAAATAATAAGGTAAAATCTAAAGTCTACATTATTTACAAATTTTGTTTAATAAAATAATAACTAGCCATATTACTTCCATTATTCAAGAGTGTTGTGGAGAGATTTAAAAAAAGTTTCCTTTCCTGTAGCACTATAATCAACATAAAATGACAAAGGTAAGGTCTGGACTAAGACAGAGAATCTCTGCCTAACCCCAAGCATGAACAATTTTACCTTAAAACTCTCGCTGCAGAGCAGTGATGGTGACAGACATGTTACCATGTCATTATTTCTGAGTATGCAGGTAGCTTCTCGCTCCTCCAAATTGCCTGCACTATACTGGGAGCTCTCCCATGTCTTCTGAGAAAACACCTAAGAAAACTCATTGCAAACAAAGCCAGCTACAAGCAAAGACAAGGCAAAGAGAAGAACGTGTCCTGGCTATTTAAGCCCTTCTAAAATCATCTGATTTCTAGAACAAGATGCCAAACTCCAGCGGAAGAGGGTTAAAATGGTTATTTCTATCACATTTTCATGGTCATTTTTTTTTTTTAAATATAAATTCTTAAATTATTATTTCAAAGTCAGTTTGAAATCACAACTGATAAAAAGGGCTACCTGTTTAATAAAGGATTTATTTAAAGGAAAACATGCAGACAACCAGTATTTGCTTCCTAGGTGTGAGAAAAATCATGTCACTGAACTAGCATAAGATAATGGCTCCAAAACTGCAACCGCAGCTTGCTGCAGTGCTGAGTTCTGAGAGCAAGACTTCATCTGCAGGCCTACAAAGCACACTTATTTTCTTCTTACTTGACTAATTTTGCTCAATAATTAGTTCAGTCAAGAAACCAATTCAAAGACACTTTTTTTTTCCCCCTTTCCTGTAGGTCCAACAGTTGGAATGATGAAGGGATTCTGTCCTCTGTAGACAGAAATAAACAAGTGGGGAAGGGTGAAAAGGCAACACAATTGCAATCGTATCTAGTTGCCTTTGATCTCCAAAACTGCAATATTCATGCCAATTCAGCAGTATAACTCAATAAATTAATCCTCAGATGATAAATTAATAAATGTAACTCATGCCATTTTCTAACATATTTAGAAATGTGAAAATCCAAGTAGCACTTTGCTGAATTATACAATGTTTATATGAACACAGCTGCAGCATGTATCCTTGGTTACCAGGAAATGAAAGTGCCACATGATGTAGCAAATACAATTCAAAGTCTCTTAAGGAAAGTAACTATAAAAGTGTAACTGTAAAGTGACTTTTCAAACCAAGGCTGCCTGTTTCTAAGACATAAAGTTACTGTGAATCCTATTAGTTCTTAATGGCCTAAGGGAAGACCTGAGAATTCCCTGTCCCTGAAAACAAATGCAGAGAAATAAAATTTGTGTCAAGCAAGGACTTGACACAATACATTAAATTTCATCCTTCTTGTTCAATTTTAGGCTTCACTGAAACCAGAACTCACTTTGCAAGATCCAGAAAGCCTGTAAAAAACCACTTCTAATCATTTTGAAATCATTGACTTCTACAATTTTGCATCTAACAGATAGCATCAAAGAAGTGCCATTCCCCTTTGGGATGTGCAACAAACAAAAACGTTCCAAACCTTCACCCTACTCTGCAAATATAAACAGTATGACTTTAATTTCCCTTCCAATTGGTTCTCAAGTATATGAGAACAACTAATAAGCTAAATTGCTAACGTGCTGCTAAGTCACATTCCCATTAGTATTCAAGGACAGCCAATCAAAACAAGCAGCAGACTTTATTGCTGGTTAGGAAATAAACTATAGTGCCACTTTGATGCATTTCAGTACATTGGTTTTTATCCAGCTTCCTGAAGTCAAGCTTAGAACCTGGACCAATCACCAAAAGACTGACATATAAAGCAGGGCAAATAAATATCATAAATTCATTTCCTCTGCAGTAGCTCAGCCTTCAGGCTTCACATTCCTGCAGGAACTTTGTAGACCCTCTTCCTTTGGAATTAATTAGAAGCAGTTCTGAGAACTTCCAATTGTGGAAGAAAATCCATGTGTGGGTTTTTTTTTTTTTCCCCAATATTTGCAGAGTTGTTTTATTTTGTCACTGATGCCTGGGCTGAATCCAGAAACGTGTGTCACATCCTCCTAAGCCACGCAAGACTTAACACAGTATTCTACTGGTTATGTCCCACTCTATGAAAACAAAGATTTTATAAATATTTTGAATTGGCAGACTTTTTTGCACTTCGATTATTCATACACGCTACAAAGAAGCTGCAGCCCAATATAGGTATGAGCTGATGGCATTTTGTAGTACCCCACAAACAAACTTTAAGAAAACCATTTGCAAAAGAGAGGAAGAGAGAAATCAAAATGCATCTGTCTTCACGTTTTATGTACCATTTTATATCTCCGAAGAACAGACATTAGAAAAGGAAAACTGGCAACAAATTGCCTGTATCATTTTATATAGATATTGCAGTATACAAACTAAGCATTTGTTGGAACGAAGTTGAGTATGCTTCATTTTATTTTTTAATGTGATTCTATACGGGTTAAAAGCAAGGGCTTCCAAGAAAAATAGGTAGCACACCACTTCTGTCATCAAAATGTTAGTACACACACTGCTTTACTTATGCCACATAATAGTTTTTATATTGAAGGTCTGTAACATATTTTCCTCTTAACATTTTCCTTTCCCTTTTTAAAAGAAAAGCACAAACCCTACCTTCACCTTTCATATACTAGATGATCATTTGCCCTAGGAAGTAAACTTTAACTGAGTGTATTGATTTTATAAAAAAAAAAAAAGATGTGCACTTAAAAGCAAATTGAAGAAGATAAAATGCATTAGCAAGTTTTCCTCCACATTAAAGATCAGAGGATACTTTCAAGGGGCTATGTAATAATTCCATTTGTAAAGTCTTACAGGATCAGCTCTTTACTAGTAGTAGCAAAATAAGGGAGTCCCTTTTTCCCCTCATATAGACATCTATGAACAAAAATAAAAATGCCACTGAAAATTAACAACAGATCCAGTGTCTTTCTTTTCAGCTGAGGAAAATATCTGTCTACCTCTCAAAATCAAGTTGTAGTCCAAAACTGAGAATGGTAACTACTACCTGCCATTATAAGCATCCCTAAACAAAAAAGTTAGCTTAATGGGCTGTTAAAAGCAGCTAGTCTGCGAAAATCCCTTCTTTTAGGCTTGCAGTCTCTCAGGAAATACAGAGCCCAGATGAGAAACAGAAGAAAAATCAGATAACCAGAGGTAGTTAAGTTGCATAATCATACACGTGCTCCATATTTACCTCTTTTAAAATGAAGCTGCGTAAAAGTTTTGGAGGTATTGTAAAGCTAAAGGCGCTCTGAGCTCCAGGCTGTTCCCAAAGAACAACTGCTGCGATACAAGTGAAAAAAAAAGCGAATACAGGAAAGGGCAACATTTCTCACAAATAAATGGAAACCGTTTCTAATATTTCTTTCTCAGACACAGTTAATTCTGTGACCAGCTGACAATGCTGATTCATAAATATGGTATCATTCAGGACACATGCACTTTTCTCAAGTTAGCAATATAAAAGCCCTGAGACAGGACATTCAAGCACTTCTAATTGGCAGAGCAAATCTCACATCAACTGAACGCCATAGAAAGGACTGCAGTGTAGCAGTATATACATGACACTGTAGCCATGACGTTAAGCCTATGTGGGTGTTTACTACCCAGCAGCTTAGCTCTGTCTGACCTCAGCACATGCTGAAGCTGTTCATTTCTTCAGTTTTTGCTCTCCTTGTGGATGCTAAGGTCTGCAAAGGACTCAAAGCCTATTGCATTCCATTACTGTGCCATTAGAGTCAAGTGTGACCTTTTCACCAGCTGTATTTTTTACAGCCCTATGCAAAATATTTATGGATGGCAATACACTTTCTGACCAAATATTTGGAACTGTAATTTGAAATTACATTTTTATGTATGCAAGAATTTACTTTTTTCCTAGTAATTTTGGCAAACTGCCACAAGGAAATATTCACAATTTATATTTTATTAGCTGCCTTCAGCATTATCATACTCTATATATAAAGCAGGAATGCAATTATGAATTACGCCTCATAAACAGAAGGATTTTTTGTGTGCACAGACTTGCAAATGTTAACTGAACGTGATGCTTTGCTTTTCTGTCAACTTTCCCCTTAGAGACTACCTATTTTCATTTGTTTTACAGTAACATAAATTCAGCTTGAGTGAAGCATTTCAGGTCATCTCTGTTTCTCCAGAAGAACCCAAACATTTCTGTCTGGGACTGACAGTCTTTTCCTTCTTCCCCTTTTCCCCCTTCAAAATTAGAAATATGTCAGTTCAACTAGCTGGCAAGGTAATTACACTCATAGCCTAATCTATTAGGCCATTTAAAAGGAAAGCAGAAGGGATATGGATAGAGAAGATTTTAGAATAAAAAACTAACTTCATATGACTCACTTCATGATGAATAAACACAGTGTCCATATCAAAGTCAAATAACCAACCTGTTTCCTGAGCTATATTTTTTTAAAAATTCTTTTAAAACCCTGTTACCACAGAGCAAGGAACGTACTGCTGCCTAATAACGAGGCCTGCACCAAATTTGTATCTCTTGTACAAATGATTTAATTTTACAGATAAAATCAAAACATTTTTACCCAGCAATGCTGTGGGAAACTTTACAGAACAATTGCTAGTCTTCTCATGACCAGAAAACAAAAGTATGCATAAGAAGGACCATCCGTAGAAACATAAATGAAGTAAATACTTAGGGATGTAAGGACTACACTTATTCAGGATCCACTTACATCTTCCATTAGGGTCAGTTGGGTAAATCTTCAAACCCTGGAAATAACCTATTCTCTTTCATTGCTTTGCTTCTTCAGGTTTTCACATTCATTTGGAAAACTACCACATTTTAATTGGTTTAATAAACATATTCACTGATTCAGGAGCAACAGAACTTCTCACTAATACCCTACAAATACCCAAAGAAAGAATCACAAATCACACATAACAGTGATTAGGAAATGTCTGAATACAGAGAAAAAGAGATAATACACAGACAGCCTGGAGGAAAAAGGACCTGCAAAGGGGCCCATAATTACAGAATCAATTCAGTATTTAATTGCTGTTATGCACAGGATGGAGTCAGCAGCTTAGAAGTAAACTCTTTTCAAACATCAACAGGTTCATGCTGCTTCATTACTAAAGACATCCTCCACTGTCTTTACAGGCCTGTGAAGAGATACAAGCAGCAACTAGAGGCAAATCTTCCACTTAAAATCAATGAGAGTAAGAAAATGACAGAATATATTATAGAATTTTTGGGGGGGGGGGGGGAAATGCTAGGAATTGGATCCACAAGGATCATCTAGTTCCAAACCCCCTGCCATGGGCAGGGACCCCTCACACTAGATTAGGTTGCTCAGAGCCACATCCAGCCTGGCCTTTAAAAGCCTCCACAGATAGGGCTTCCACCACTTCCCTGGGCAACCTGCTCCAGCATCTCACCAACCTCATGGTGAAGAATTTCTTCCTAACATCCAATCTGAATCTGCCCATTTCTAATTTTTTCCATTTTCCCTAGTCCTATCACTACCTGACACCCTAAAAAGTTCCTCACCAGCTTTCTTGTAGGCCCCCTTTAGATACTGGAAAGCCACAATAAAGTCTCCTCAGAGCCTTCTCTTCTGCAAACTGAATAACCCCAACTCTTTCAGCCTGTCCTCACAGGAGAGGTGCTCCAGCCCATCTATAGGGAATGTAGGAGACGCCAGCTCTTACCTGGCCACTTTTAAAATTCTCTCAGATTCGTTATTTTTGTCTAAGCATTAAAGAATTAAGTCAAGCTCTCTATGGGTTCCTTAAACTGTTTACTCCCCAATTTCAGAGGAAAGGCACATACAAGCAGGATTTCGGAGCAAATACCAACAAATCCAGAGATATCCACATGTAGTTAGAAGTGTTAAGACAAGGGAGAAACAATTCACTGAGTCAGTCATGATACACAGTGGCCTTTTCACTTCTTCTACAGTTCAGGAATGCAGACAGCTTTGATGTGGTCCAAGCCTGCAAGACCTCAAGTAGCAACTGGTCTAAAAAAGGAAAGAACCTACTCTACTGTCAACCAATGGACACAAACCTTCAATTTCATTATCTGAGAAATTACAGTTTTTGTTACATGGGTGTAGGGGGAAAATAAGGAGAAAAATAAAAACATCCTTTGTAATTTTTTTTTTTTTTTAATATGTGTATGTTTACCATGTTATGCAACATACAGAGTGGAGAAAAACTGAAGTTTTTAAAGGTGGATCAGTCATAGTCACCTAATGACTTGATGCTATCTGGTTTGCAGCATTGCAAAGTACGGCTGGAGGAAAAAGATGTGATGTGTTCTGTCGGTCATTTCCCAAAAGCAGTTACGCAATGTGTGATATTTTCAAGCAAAACAGGCCTGAGTAAGAGCAATACCTAGGAAACAGGAAGAATTCTCTTATATCAAACAATTTGAGCATGTCAAATTGACTTACTTTTCCAGTATGGAATCCAAAATTTTACCAACTGAATGAATAAGAGGAGGCTATGAATGGCAAATGCATAAGGCTGAAGTTTTCAGAATTCCATTTTTTAAGGTAGCAACTTCAAAATTGGGAAAAAAAAATAAATCAAAATTGTCTGTGCAAATCACTGACATCTATTTAGAATGAAAATTTTGCTTCGATTTATATATCTTTGTTTTTTAATGGCATATATATGTAATACAGTTTTTGAAACTGAGTTGTAAGTAATTTTGAATGAAAAACAGGATCACGTTGTTTTGAAAAGGCAACGTTCTCACATGACTGGAAACCTGCATCTCCTACATCTTCTCTCCAAAACAAACCAATCTTATTGCATTCTTGATGGCAATGCATTTTCAGGAAGAGTTTTTATGTAAGTTTTTCCAAATAGCACAAGTAAACATAGATAACAAGAGCTATAATTATGCCTCTGGTAAAGGACAATCTGTTAGTCTCAACTTTTCTTCCTTCCCTATGTTATTACTGTAGGACAATATACTGAGCACAGTACATTTCTTCTCCAGAACCCCTTTTCTGCTAAGAGAGCACCTCAGCTGCTCAGTTCCCTGCCTTCTGTGAGAGGTATGTGAACACTTAAATTACAAATATAGCCACAATTAATATAGTTTCTAAGCATGCTATGATAAACCACTCCTTGGCCCACACTTAAACAACATTTTTTTTAAATTATTCATATTTCTCAAAAAGGCTAAGGCTCTTGAGACCTCTACAAACTGTAAAAGACAAATATAGTAACAGACCAATTCTAACCACCAAAACGGTACCGTTGAAATTCAGTATCATTTTAGGTAGGTATACCCTAAAACGATCCTCATTCCATTTCTCATCTAACCTGGTAACAATTTGTCAGCTGTATGTCTTAGAAATCCAAAATAAAAGAATGCACCCTGCAATCAATATTAGAAAAAGGCATAAACATCTAATCTAAGGATTTCTAGTATTGTAGCAACACATCTCAGTAAGTGGATTGAATTTTTAATGCATTGTATTAAACTTTGTTATTGTCTTTTCACAAACACCTGCAATTTCTTTCCATGGAGTAGTTCCAGGGCACCATAAAAAACCATGCTCAAACTTTATTCTACAAGAAATTAACTAAAAAAGACACTTCTGTCTTGAGACTAACAAATACTTCAATTAAAATGAGCGTTTTCTTTCCTCTTAACCTAAAATGAGCCATTTAATCCAAAAATATATTTTGGGACATAATACTAGGAATTACACTACTAGTTCAGTGATATAACCTTGAATATCAGAAGCTCATTTGGAGGGACTCAAGCATTACATTTAATATTTGCTAAAACCACTACAGAATGTGTAACACAAACAGGCTGCTAAATAAAGATACCAGCACTTGTTATGGCAAGTTAGGTCACCTAAATTGAAGATAAAATACAAGCATTTTCTGCTAGTACTGGGCCTGAGAATAAGAGGGTGTAGTGTGTCCTTCTCAGAGAGAGAAAAGTTATTTGGCCACTTCCAAACTTCTTGTCCCAGACATCAACAGCAGGACTGGTCATCTGCTTTGACATGGCCGAAGATACCTGTCTTCCAGTGTTGAGAGGAATTAACACTTCTCTAGTAAAAAGTCTCCATTAGGATGTTCTGTGGCAATTATTTTTATAGGTGCAACCTGAACAGAAAGCTGATAGGGTTTCTGTCCACCACCCTACAGATGCTGTGGTGATGCAGGGCTGGGTGATGAAATAAGACCCAATGAAAGAAGAGAATCTGAAAGGGAAAAGGCATCAGCACAAATGTCAATGATGAACCTGATCTAGCTGTGGATGCCCCTGATTACTGCAGAGGGGGTTGGACTAGATGACCTTTGGAGGTGTCTTCCAACCCAACCCGTTCTATGATTCAATAAGAATAGCAACTGAATTTGCAGCTTTAAAAAATGTACTGGGAGACTCAAGCCCAGATCCAGTTCAAACCACACCTTCCTTACTCTGACAACACATCCCATCTCTGTTTGGTCTTAACAACCACCATTCTAGCAAAACTTGACAAGAATTCAATGACAAAAGCCAGCACAAACAATCATTATCATTGATTACATTCCTTAAAATCTGAATCTTGAAAATAGACTAAGTGTATTTTTCCCCTGTAAATTCTACAGCAGCATTCAAAGCTGCAAGGTTAGCTAGACATGTTTAAGAGTAGCCTTCAAAAGCAGGAAGTCAAAAGCCTCAAATATTCTTTTTCAAAAGAAAAGTTCACTCTCCTTGTTGACAGTGCCTGTGCAGGCCCAAAAACGTCACAAAGGTTGCAGCTTTGACCAAAAAAGCATGTTTTCTCGTGTGAGAGAACACATTTCTTCAGAGCAGCCTCTCAAGAGACCTGGGGCAGATGTACTTCTCACACAGCAACAAGGACCTCACTGGCAAAGCGTGGACCTGCATCTTGGAACATCTTGTGACTGCTTCTCAGCTACATTTTCTGATTATGAAAACGACCAGTCAGAGCACAAGGCAAGGGATGAATTTTTAGCTATTTTGTCGTAGAGACAATACAACCAGCAATATCTGAAAGCATACAAACAGCATTAGTAAAGCAACGAGCTCATAGGCATGATGCCCATTGCACATATAAACACAAGGCAGTATAAGAGGAGTTTAACCTGCCGGCTTCTTAAATAAAGACAACAGGAACGGAGGGAGACACTTCAAGGGCAACACAGTTATGACTCTTGGCAAAGTGTCACTATGCATGTCTATACATGACTACACATAAACACTACAATGAGATGCACAGAGGCCTGCAACAAAGTATCCTATACTGTATGCAACTACACAGCCCAGAATTTAGTTAGCATAAAACCTTCAACGCAATGACCTCCATACCAATCATGATGAACTTGTCTCAGCATCCAAACTACCTGGTGGAGCAACTGGGGTTGGAGTGGGTTGGAGTAAGGGTATTTCACCAAGAGCTTCCCTGTTAGTGCACCACCTCCTCCAGCAGCGCATTCACTGAAAGGACCATTCCAACCAGCTCCAGCAGCTTAAGGTTGGAGTGATTCAGCAAGTTGTTAGTTAAATGCAGGTACATGAAAATCAACCATCAAGCTTTGCTGCATGAGACAGTCTGAGGAAAAGAAGTCAGAGCAAGTTCAGAGAGATGCAATTAGCATAACAAATTGGAAATGGAAGAGATTACCTGAGAAGAGACTGTAAGCAATTAATCTGGGCAGTAAAAAAGAAAAGCAGCTGACTAAAAGCTGTTTTAATCACATAAAATAAACAGGAGTGACTATTTTCTGCAGCAGAAGGGTAAAATTGGAATGGAAGTAATCAGATAAATACATGGTAAGAGATGTTAACAAGAATAATATGAATGTAAAAGTATTTTTCTCAGGCTAAGGCTGTGTTCCACACTTGAAAAAGATTAGATGTTTCTCAGTTATCATCATTTTTTCCTGTAGATAAATTCACTCTGAAATAAACCCTTCCAGTTTATAAGTACAAGAAGTTCACTTTGATACTCCAAGCCCAAAATTTAAAATACATTTATCCCTTAAGCCCTACAGAATTTAACATCCTGATGTCATAATTTGCTCATACAAACACAGATCCAAAAAACAAGCTCTTTCATGACAGGGCAGACATCAAGTCACAGCCAAAAAACAGCTTTATATAAGAACCTATTTAATCACAGGTGGTTATCACAAAACAGCTAGGAAAGCTAATATCTAACCAAGGACCCCCACTCTATTGCATTTTCCTGACTACAGATCTCTCAGGCTGAAACACTTACTGTTCACTTCCTTGAATCTTTATTTCAAGAATGAAATCCTACCTTTCACTAATGTTTTACATTTTCTTTTTTAACTCCTCATTTCTAACATAAATTTTCCACATTGCAGAGCTATTTTCCATAATGCCAGGCTAATCTGGGGGCTAAAAGATCCAGAAGCAAAGCATCGCAAGCCTGGAATGCATACAGAGCACCAACAGATTGGTCACAAGTGAACCAGAATTGCTTCCAATTCAGACAATGTTAAATACTTTAACAAAGGAAGTCCCTATAATTCCACTAAAGATTGTTGAGAATTAAAAGTTTCTATAATTATTAAAAAAAAAAAAAAAAATTAAAGGCATACCAAAATTACTAACACTGAGAAAACAACCATTGTAGTTATAATTCAGTGTTCTTCCATATGTTGAATAAATGAAGTCTCTCTTTTAACACCCAAAGGCTTTTTAAAAGTCAAATTATCCCAGCCTTTAAGGACAAATTATTTTATGTGAAAACAAATGTCACCTGAGGACAATATACTGTTATTTTATTAAAAGTAAACTCCTCTTTTTTGCTGGTTTTCTTGAAAACCATCCTGTAGCTTGCTCCAGGCAAATTTCAGGAAGTGTCTGGAAGTTCACTACAAAAGCTTGCTATACCGTTCTGATGACTTTGTGTACGCTCTATGTGCTACAGCCAACATGAACTTAAACTATGCTGCAGAGCAAGCTTTGCAAAATACTCCGTGTTGAACAAAAGTGAAGGGGTTTTTGTGCATTTCAGTGATGCAGAGATGTATATCCAGACTTTCCCCTTGAATTTGGCAAGACTGGCTTAATTTAATTCTGCCAGATATACCTAGTTATTGCAGCTAAGCTAGTATCAGTATCCAATTCAGAATTAGTTCAGGTAACTTCATACTATTCCACGGCAAGTAAATAGATGAGATACAGCAGATCTGATTCACCTCTCAGATTTCAATTTCTTTGTTTGTAAACTGAGATCAAAACTGCTCCTCATTAACACCAGTGGAAAACTATGAGACTTTGTTTCAAGGAAATAAATCAAGATTTCAGGTTACTGGTGACTTAACCTCACACTCTTAACAACAAAAAAATTTCTTGTCAGGCTTACTAAAGACTCACAGTTAGTACCATCTTCATAATGCCACCATACAATGGGAGCTGTCATTCTTTCCCATATCATAATCTTGCTTTTTTGACCCTGCTCACTGACAAGAGCAGCACCTAACACTTCAAAGAGTCACAGCAGCTACTAATAAGCAGTCCTAAATTGCAGCCAGGACAGCTGAGAAAGTGCACCAGCTGCACAGAGCAGCTTTGCTAGACTATAAACCCATCTCGATTAGGTTTAAAGCAAGCTTTTATTTTAACCCTCTGCCAACTACAGGCTTTTAACATGACTCTAAAACAAAGTCTTTAATAACCTGCAAACGGAGTGGAGGATTTTTATGTTCTTAACTGTTACTTGCTGTAACACAGTTCACAAGTGGCAGTAAACCATAATAATAACTAACAGATTACCATAAATAAAATATATACGAACCACAGAACAGACTAAACAGACTCTCCAATCCATGATTTCACTGAATTTTTGGATAAACTCAGCACTTGCTCTGATTTATTGTAGCCATCCTTCTGCTACCATTCTCTGCTTCACATCATGGCAAATACAGTCCTCATAGTCCCCATATATTTAGCTTACTCAATATATTTTGCTTATGGTAAGAAGTGAAGAATAAGTAACAAACATTGTGGACAACATGCTGTAAAATTAATACTTTCATACAGCAATGTAACTTTTATACAGTGATGTGCATTAAAAATTGGCAAACACATTAAGGTCTTACCAGGAATGGACTCCAGCAAATGCAAGAAACACACATTATAGCCAAGAGCTGAATGATCATTTCAAAATGATGAGATCTGCCTTGTCTTTGTTGACTTTTAAATTTGACTCTTAAGAGGGTAATTCCTGTCACAGCATTGCACAAGAATGAAATAGCAAGGGCCAGTAACCCAAGGCAAGAAAAAAGTAAGAGATAAAATCTGTCTTCCCAGTCCTCAACATGTTCTGTTTTATAGAAGCACCAGGTCCTCGATGCTTGAATTTGATAGGCTCTAAACCTAAGAATAGGCAACAAAGCTATAAGAACAGCAAACAGACATACCATAGCCAACATCATTTTCACATGTTTAGAAGTCATTTTTGTAGAGTGAAATATTGGCTTAGTGACTCCAATGCATCGTTCAACAGCCATCACACTGCCCAGTAAGAGTGGGCACAAACCAAAGAAAACCATGCAGATGCCAAAAACACTGCAGAGAATGTTGGACTGGTTAAATCGAATCCAATCTTTATCTGATGCATACACAAACACTGCAATGGCTCCATTGATGAGATGGCCGAAGAGATCTGTGACAACCAAACCACTTGCAAGAAGCAAAAATGAGGCTTTCGATTTCTGTCTAAATCTCTGGTATGCCTTCATGAGAATGACTATTGCAAGGCTGTTGGACAAAATTCCCACCGTCATGAAGATTATTGAAAAGAAAACAGAAATTTTCTTCTCTGTGTGGCAGGTAGTGTTTTTCAAAATTCCAAATCCAGCCAGCCCTGGTGATTTTGAACTGTTCATGGTTAGGAAAAGAGAGGCAGCCTTCAGAACATTTCAGCAGTCTTGCAATCAAAAGGCATCTGCAATATTAAAGACAAATACAGAGACATTGTAAAAAGCATACTGCTGTTCAAATGACATCTGAAGAAGAAATTCCATAATATTTGTCTGTGGTACAAATCCAATTTCCAGTTTTCTGAGTGATATGACATGGCATCACATTTTAAGCGCTTCAGCCAGAGGATAAAACAATTATCTGCATGCATTATACAATACAAATATAGCATACAGTGTGTTTATAGCCTCTGCACACATAAGACACACAAAATAATGTATTAAAATATATAATGCTTATGTACCTATGATCAGAGAAATTGTACAAAAACATTCTGGCGGTTAAATTATATATATATAAACAAAAGTTTTTGCAAGATGCTCCTAGAACTAAAGTATTTATCAGCCCAAGTACGGTCAAAAGTGAAACACTCAAACTGAAATATTTTGACACGACAATCAAACTCCATTTTCCTTCTCACTATTAGGCAGTTATTTTCAAAACAACGTCCTTACATCTTCCAAGTAATTCTCGTCTCAAAATTCAATGTTTTAAAGCTTCAACCTAACCAACACTGAAGTCTCCAACTCCCCAGCTCCCTCACTGAAGCAAACACTTGTATTTTAGCCGCTCCCTTATCCAGAAGTCAATTCTTTAAGTTATTTTACACTTTATCTCCCATCTCTACTCTCCGGACATTCCTGTCGGCAAAAACTCCCAACGCAGAGACCAGCATAGGCACGAAGAACGCGTCACAGAGGCGCGGCAGTCACTAAGGGAGATCAGCGACCGGGTACGTCGCGGCCACAGGTACTTCTGTCACTCGGGACAGCTACGCGGGAGCGCAGCCGGCGAAACCCGGCACGGAGTTTTTCCGACCCTGCCTCCCCCTCTTCCTCCCTTTCCGGCCCGGCTCAACGCGGCCGCCCCGCTGAGGGCCAAGCTCCTCGGCCGTGTGCGCACGTGGGCAGCACGGGCTGAGCCGCGGGAGCGCGCCCGAGGCAGCGTCGCGGCCACCCGCAGTGCCCCTTCACTGCTTGCAGCGCCCTTAAGTGCCCGCCGCTGCCGACGGGGGCGGGGCGAGTTCGCACGCCGGGCACAAGTGACACCGGCCGCTGCCGGTACCGGCCACGACCTCCCGGCTTCGCACCGCCTCCCTGTACTTTCGCACCCCGCAAGGATCCCACTGTACAGCCTCGACCGAGCGCCCCCCTATTTCCCCGCCCCGGTTCCGCCTCACCTCCGCTTCACTCCGCACCAGCGGGGACAGGCGCGGCGGCGCAGCACGCTGCCCCGCCACAGCCTCTCCGCCCGCCCAGCACCGCCTGTCTCCCGCCCTCCTCCCGCCTCTCCTCCCGGCCCTCCCTTTTTCCCTCTCCGCCACCGCCCACGTCCCCGTCCGGCAGGCCGGCCAGCCACCCCTACCAGCACCGGGGCTGTGGGTTAGGCTCCCCGCCTGGGCCGTGCTGTAGCGTCGTGGGGGTCTCCATGTGCGCCGAGGGACGCAGCACCTGCCCAAACACACCCTTACCCCCACACCCACCTGCGCCCCAGCGTACCCTTGCCCCTTCTCGAGAGTACAGCAGGGCAGTTAGGGCAGCCCCGGGGGCGCCCAGCTCTGTTCCAGGGAGGGGAGATCCCTGCTCCCCTCTGGAGCAAGGAGGGGGCAGGATGCTCGTACTCCGCACAACACAGAGCCTCCTGCCTTACTGAACCGGGGTGCAGAGAGGTGTCTCTCTCCAGGAGGGCCAGGCTGCCTCGTCACATCACAGGTGACAGGACCACCCCAGCCACGCTGGATAAGTTCTTGCCCATGGTGCTGCAGCCACAGCGGTAGCAACTCACGGGAGAACCAAGAGACTGTATCTGTACCTACCCACAGCCTCGCCCAGCCACTCTTTTCACCGGCAGACCGGGAGCTCAGGAAGAGGTGACCTCCAGGAATGCTGTCACAGGTTGCAGCTGTGCACATCACTACACACATGCTCCTTGCACCGACTGGATCATGTAGACAAGATCTGTGGCTAAAGCTGGAGATCCAAAGTTTCCTAGTTTCCCATCACATATTCAGGCTGTTACAGAAATAAGCCAAAATACAAAATCAAATTGTAAAATATTATAGAATTTGACATAGGCAAGCATAGTGGAGTACCTGTATATGATTCCATTGAGAAACAGCCTTGAGTTGTGCTACTCCTAGCTCCAACAAAGGAATTATTTAAAAAATAAAATTCTTGAACATGTTTGAGTTTTTGTTTACCTTCATATCTTGAATACAATTTGCCTCTAATCCACCAAGGAGGTAATACAGACCACCTAAACCCATTCTTTCAAATAGTATCTCAAGTCACATACACAGTCAAAAGCACCATGTGATGGCCTTCCTCAAAATGCTCACTTTGACATGTTATGCAATGAACAAAAATAGACAATTTAGTCTGACCATTAAAGTTCAGAGGAAAAGAGTTTATTATGTTTCCCTACCTAGAAATAAATGGATATAGACATCTCAAACTACAAAGAGTTTGCACTGTGCTCTTCTTTCCCAGCCATATTTCTTCACCCATCTCTCCTGAAATGAGGGAAATTCTGCTTGCAAAGCAGCAATGAACTTGATACTTCAAGACTCTGCAGTCTGAGAGGTAGAAGCTAAATTGCCATTATCTGCTATATTGAGCCAAAGTGAAGAACAGAAAAACTTCAAGATGGATGTTTCAGTGTGCTTGTAGAAATGTGGGTCAAGTCAGGAAGGAAAATTCAGTCTTGTAAAGTACATCCTGAGAAAAGCAGTGGTCTGCCAAAGGAGAGAGTTTCAGTTGCCGCAGAGATGGGAATGGAGGGCAAGAAACAGTGTTAAGAAAGTAAATATGTAAACTTCCATTTCTCTTTTCAGACAACAGGCACAGAGGAGTGTTTGTGCACCTGTGCAGCTCAAAGAGCACAAAGTGCCACACCACAGTTTTGTACTGTTAGCAAGGCAGCAGGCATACTAAGCACCAACATAAGCTGGACAAATATATCTACTGCGCAGCCCTGTACGTGTTTGTGTGCTCCCGGTACAGTAACTGAAAGAGCTTTCTGGAATAAGAGGGCTAAATAGGATGGCAACTTCAGAAGGTGTAGCAACAATGAAACCAACAGATTTTAAGAATGACTGACAGATGGTTCTTTTCATTTCCTATTACTATTGAGAATAGAAGGAGTCACAAAAATTGTCTTATCACAGGTTCTGTTGTTGATCCTGGTTAAGCAGCCACTGCTTTCTGAAGGGGAAACAGTCTTCTCAGGTCATACATCTGAACTGGAGCCACAGGAAGGGAGAGGAAGGATTAATGTCATCTTCATCAGGGTAGTGGCTCTTCCTCTCATCAGTCCTTTGCAAATTAACCAAAACAGAGCTAGGCTTGACAGAGTTCAGGAGTCATATGGGAGTGCTTCACAGAAGCTGTGTTGCTCTGGTTGTTCAAAAGCTACAAAAGACTGAAGAACTGTAGTTCTGCCATTGGCTAGGCTCACTGACTTCAGCATTTTTGAATGTGTTTTGGCCCCTGTGCTGTAAAGCCCTGAACTCCTGGATACCTCAAGAACTGAGAAAATAAATATTGGGTTTTGTCCCAAGTTCCAACCTCAATGAAGTATTTTCTGTCCCTGTTTAATGAGTTTAAAATTCAGAACTACTGGTATAACATATATGAAGAGGTAAAAAGACCGCCTGCTGCTCCAGGTGCAATCCACCTGTTGGTTACCAAACTCAACACAGTGGGAGGAATATTTCAAAAACCCTCTTCTGGATAGGGAAGCATATTGGCAAATGAAGCAAACAGTAATCAAATCCTCAAACCTCCTGCTACAAATCTAGAAGCATGCTCAAGTGTTGCACTATTTTTAACTAAAGACAAACTCCAGGAAAACTTGACATCTCAGTAACATCAAAGGTGGTAGAAAGCAAATAGAGACAATATCACTTCCCCTTTTGTCATTTCCCCTAAATTTTTCCAATGACAGTTACTATATACTCTTGTTCTGTTATTCACAGTACTGATGCAAAACATTGGAAAACTCTTTTTTTATGTGAATAATAGTAAATGTCATATTTCCAACTAATAACATTTAGTGAAATATCAGTGACATAAAAGTCTTCATATTTAGGAGAAAAAAGTAGTAAATCAAAATAATGATAGGTGGAAATTAATAAAATAGAATCCCATTTGAGGAACCTCAGGCAAATAAAACTGTCAGAAAATCCTTCCATTAAATGGTCAGAGGCATTGACTGCAAGTCCCACAGCACCCATTGCCATGAAAGGTTAGAGATGGTTAGAGTCACTGTTTTCCACTACTTTGAAATTAGCAGCCCTTCAGGACCACCTTCTCCACAGGAATTAATGTTATTCCTGCCACTCCGATTGAGCTGCTTCTGCCAAAGTTCCAACTACAAAAAACGAACAGGGTATCGAAATTAATATATATATTTTCAATTGAATGAAAGAACGGATATTTAGAGTAGATGGGATTTACATCATGCAATATTGTACATTTTTAATGCATACACACCATTCTAAATATTGCATGGCTGAGGGGAAAAAAATTAAATTGATGCAAATGATGAGTTTCAAGAGGCCAATGAACATTATTGAGAGGCGAGTTGGGCATAGGCTTGCTCTGTCCTGAAGCTAGCAATAGGCAGACAGCAGAAACATGAAGATGAAAAATTACAGTTGTGAAGGTCTGAGTCACTGCTTAAGAACACCTGCATTACTAATTCTTGTATTTGTATTGTCATTATTTACTATTCTTGTTATTTGAAAATGATAAATAATTTGCACATCCATTTGGAGGTTGTTAATTTCAGTTTACAGCAGGTTTTTAAAGATACTGTGATTTTAACCACAAACAAGTGAAGAACAATTGGCAACATCATTTCATGCAAGAGTCAAGACTGATCAAGGCTGCTTTTGCTTTGGAAAAAGGTGTAGTTAAACACCTCATGTCTGGAAAACATAGGCAGAAAATTATATCAGTAATGTGGAAAGTGATGAATTACATAGTAAATTGGCAATAAAATCACATTAAAGGATCTCACCAATTATTAAGCATTTGAAGGCTCATATAAAATTAACAAATAAAGATTTCTTCAAATCATTAAATGACTGTTTTGTCCCCTTTCAGAATCATGTATAGCTTCTGATTTAGGTCCTTGTTTGCTAATGGTAAGATAAAACTGTACGTATCTGCCCAAACTAGAAAACAGGCATTTTATTAGAACATGTGCACTGCCACATTGGTGTGCAGTTAAACAGTGCAAGCACCTGAAGCAAGTAATGGAAGTTGCAATATGCCTCCTCAAAAATCAGGTTACAGGATGTTATGCATCCATGGCTCTTGAGGAGAGCGTATAAAATACATACTTCCAGCATCCTGGCATATTCAAAATACTTATTTTAAAATAGATTTAAACAATTTTCAGCAGAATGTGCTGCACAGCTCATCCGTGACTTTGTCATTCGGATAACTGCCACTCTGACCTTCATGCCTCACCATGAAGTGGTTCATAAAGCCGTCACTCATTCTGGCCTAAGTACTGCCTGACTTGGAACACTGGCCAATGCAGTTAAAGGAGGAAATTCCCATGCAGTTAAATATAAATAAATGGTGTTTTGTAACAAGCCCCAAATCAGTTCAGGAGGTTAAAAATACCAATGTGCCACTAAGGGATTCACTATCAGAGTGAAACAAAAAGAAGAAAGGGCATCAGGAATTATAACAATAAACATGCATCCTTCTGCTGAGATTTCCACCTGCTGATATCCAAAAAGGGACTGTTTGTGCTTACTGGAAGTACAGCTGTGGATAACGGTGTTTTATTTTCTAAACATCCCTATCAGCCAGGAGTTTCAATTCTTTGCTTCTCAATAACAAGACATGCCTTCTGGCACATGCAGTAAGAGCTACTATAGACAGAATAAAGGGGAAATAGTCATGGTTTGCCTGTGGGGACACAGAGATTTGCTATAATTTGTTACAGTCATGTTTGCATTGTAGTTTGTTTTTTTTTTTTCATTAGGAAGAGCAAAGAGATTTTTTGGCTTACTGTAGGTCTTAATCCTGTAACAAGAAGAGTCCAAGAAGTCCATTCAGAGGCATTCCTTTAGCCAAGGAATTTGGCTGTCGAATGGCTGGTGGGCCTCTTGGTGCCAAATAAACAGATTGTTTCTGAGATACCCAGCAGTCCTGCAAAGCAATTCTTTGATGAGCAGACCAAAAACATCAACTAAACTTCTGAAACAGCTAAATTGGATGTTAATTGTCATGGCTGAATCATGTTAGCAGAGGACAGAGTTCAAGCATCCATCATCCAGCCACCAAACAACCAAAAAAAACTTCAAGTGGAAAAGAATTACTAAACCCAGAAGTTTCCAGTCTAAGCCACAATATTTGCAATAGTCGGGATATGCAATACAACAACAAAAAGATCCTTCACTGTCTTGTTCACATTTTTTCTTGGCAGTGTTTACATAAACATAAAAATTAAAATGTTGATTATTGGTCAAATAATTTGCTAACAGATCATACCAAGCAATGCTAAATATTAGAGGAGACTGTTGAAACCTTTCATTAATTCAGATTGATTAGCATTTGTTCACAATTAGAGACACACTTTCATCTTAATCACATGCTTTCACTGTAAAATTTATTATTATAAGGAGTGCCTAACTTAGTGGTAATAGAACAATAGAAAGGACTGGGGACAGCAATTCCCCTTCCTTCTTAATTTTCAAACCTCGTTTATCTGTACTTTCTTGATATCTGGTTTTTTTCCTGTTATGCCCCTACAAGGCATGCATGGGAGGTGACTTGGATGCTTCCGTGTGTAGGTTGAGTCTTTCTTATATAGAGTTTATGCATTACTTTGTACATGCGTGCCATATAGCAATGAGGGAAGAGGAACATAATAGAAGCAGGAAGATAATATAGCAAGTGCATCACTGAATTGTATTCTGACAATGTTTTTCCTAAAAATCCACAAATTTACAAGCATTCACTCCAAGAATTTTTAGGAAGCTTCATGAAGTAACCCATTTGGCTGGCTTTACTGAAAAAAACATTTAACAGTCTGAAATATATTTTTTAAAGCTGAATGTGACAACTCAGAATCAAGGGTCATCTCATTATAACTATATGCAGAATCCACTTTTTGTGCTACCACAGAACCGAATCCTCAAACTGCCAGAGGAGGTATGTATTGCCACTACTACTATGAATCTTCCCTGTTCAGGGTAGGGTAATTTGTAGTGAGTAGGCTTAAAGTCTGGAAGTACTGTTCTACTCATAACAGTGTAACTTTCTTTTGTTCTTTTTAAACATGTAGGTCAAAATATTTTCTGTTATGACTCACCTCTTTAATATTCTGACACATAAAAACAATCTACACAAAGTGGTGCTACATGCTGAGCCACCCTGACTCCTTTTCTCTTCTTCTATTCTCCCAAATGGAAACACTGCAAAACCAAGTCAGAAAAAAAATCTTTCATCAAGTATTCTTTTCAATCACTCTGCTCAGGTCAAATCAAACAAAGAAATAATTTCCCTCAAATTGTCCTAACCTATTACATTTACACCATGTGGCATAATGGCCAAAGTAAGTCCATTACACAGAAAAATCTCATTAAGATTATGCCAGCTGTATGCCTTCAAGTTATGTGGTATTATTTATTTGGTTTATTTGTTTGTACACATGTTTAAGGATTTAATATGTGAAGGTTTGATAGACTGAACACTTCTACAGGATATTTTGAAACTCAAGGGTCATATTATTGTATTGGCTGCAAATGGAATTTCCACAGTGACTTCAAAGAAATAATTTACTTGAAATCAGTGACCCATACTTGACTAAATTCATGACAAGTTGGAGTAATCATGTTGTACTACCTGACCACTTGGTTTCTGGGCTAGTCGACAGGTAAAGAGCTCTCTCTTCATGCTTTATCAGTTTCACAAACAAAAAAAAAATATTCACTCAATACTTCAATAAATAGTTACAGAATTAAAACAGCAAATAAGTGCATTTAAGATTGGCAGTTTTAAAGAGACATTCTTAATTTCTATTTTATCCATGTGATTTTTAAAATGTATTTATATGGCAGTTGTGGCCTTTGTGTCACTTTTAATTGTGGCTCCAAAGAAGCATGAAATGCTGTTTAATGGAACAACTTTTCATTTAAGGAGTATGGTAGAGAGTAATTTGTCAAATTGATTACTAATCCAGGAGACTTCTAATGAAGAAGTTAATTAAAAAGAGGGGTAAATTGCATTTTCAATGCTATTTTATGTATTTTTCTTTAAAAGGGGAATTTCTAACCCAGTTTTGTGGCCCTTTTAACTCTGGCAGTAGGGTAGCAAGACAATCTAAGGACTGACTGATAGGCAGGTTCAGTGGCATGCAGCACTTTCACAGAAGTTTTAGCAGCCTCAGCCCTGCAGGAGGCATGTCTGGAGGCTGTGAAAGGCCTGTATGACTCCTCCAGAGCTGTGATCATGCCCCTTGCATGTGAAGTAGCATATATATTGCAGCCTGTATAATGCTCCATTTGAGGGAGGAGATAGGGGAGGGATGCAAGTAATGGGAGAAAGCTTGACAGCATTATGATGGTCTTGTGTCATGGCCAGAGCACAGTCAAGGTGGCATGGACAGTCAGTGCACACTTCAGTGCTCCTGAGGGGTTTACAATCTACATAAATAAATAGGAGAGGGTGAATTAATTCCTCAGAAACATAAAGGCAACCCTTGTAAAGTGTTATCTTCCAGTCTGCTGTGCTGGGCCCTGACAAACATTTCTTTCAGGCAATTAAGATAAAATATGATGCTTGCAGTTTCAGATGCATCTATTCCAATTCCTATCTGGAATGGATCACCAAATGATGAAATGAAAAATATGATCCATTGTTTCTTGTGAGCAGATACTAATAGGACAATCAAAGCTCTGACCCACTGAAATCCTCCCTTTTTGTTTAATAACTTGTAATTGACACTGCCATTTGCAAACCGTGCGTGCCTTTCTATACTTCAGTTTTGGTACAAAATCATAGTTGGATTAATATTAGTGGATCCTGATTAACAAAAATATTAGGAAACAGAACAAAATCAAAAGTATCTCTTTAACATAGAAACCTTTTGCATTTGCAAATATGAAGGGAGGCAAACTGATGGAGTTGTGTGGGTTAATAATCTCATCACTTATTAGATTTTTCCAACCATACATGTTTTTAGTCAGTGAAGATTTTTGAAGTTTTACATCTGATTTCTGCGGTGCTGCAATCCCGTACCCTGTATTCAAAGGCTTTACCTTTTAATTTATGCTTTAAAAATATGTTACCATTTTTCTATATCGAAAAGAAATCAAACTTTTGACAGAAATCCCATTTAATACAACAAATGTGGGAGTGAATGAAATACTCATAATTGTGAATCCACAAATTAATAGGTTTTCATTTTGAGACACTATGAAAAGCTGACAGTTGCAAACTCAACTGCCAATTAAACATGCTTTTCTTCTATAATTGTTTCAGGTGTAATAAAGTAGGTTAAAAGAAATCAGTACGAATCAAGCATTTCTGAAAAGGGTCATCCAGTTATAAAGTCACTTTTCAGATAGAGAAAATAAAATTATGGTCGTCACCTGAAAATTTTTATAATGCCCCTACCAACATGCTTTAACTTTTGGTCAGCTTTGAAGTGTTGAGGTAGTTGAAATAGATGACTACTGTAGGTCCATCCCAAGTGAAATACTCTAGTCTATTCTGTCCTGTTCTATTCTGTTCCATTCCAATATATATTAGCAAGTAGGCAGGTTTATTTTGATTTTCTGGGGTTTCCCCCACCTCGTTTTCCTCATAATTTGTCATATTTTGAAGTAAAAATACTTTGGTGTTATTTTTACATATATAATAAAATACAAATCCACAGTTCATTAAAAAGCAGTAAGTAGATTTCTGTTAACATCAGGAAGCTTTGGGTTGCAAACATAAATGCCAGACGATTAGCAGAAAGAGCAATGCTAGGATAGCCAACTACAACATTTCAGAGATGCATTTCTCTTCCTGAACTACGGCACCGTAGCTAGAGTTCAATAGAGACGCAGAAATAGGAGATTGCTGCAGATAAATGATAAGAAACTTATCAATATATTTTAACACCAGAAAGTGAGGAGAAATTATTTGTTTACACTGAAGTAAACTACATTAGAGTACAGCAACAGCTTAGGCAAGCAAAACTAATTTTAGAAAAAGCTTCATGTTTTCACAAAACTCTTTTCCTAGAATTACCCGTAACTTAAACCAAACTGTGAGCTTTAAACTCTAGACTCAACAACAAACCACAATTAGAATCAGGAACTCAGCCTCAAGACTAAGTGAAAATGTTTGGATTTCCTGGCAGAAGATAATTTTTGATGAAGAAATTAATTCATTTTACTAAAAAGAAGAAAAATACTCATTTGTGATGTGGAGAGGCCTCTCTGTAGAGATACCTAATTAAGAAAAGTCTAATTTTATTTTCAATAAGTAATTCTCACAGTGTTGAGTTACCTCAAGCAATAACTGTGCAAAAGGAAGGTTCTCAACAAGTTTATATCTTTAATTAGAAGAAACCTCATTTTCAGTCTGAGAGGCATTTATGTTCAGCTCTTACAAATTAATATAAACTGTATAGATACAGCCTTAAACCAAGCAGATGATTTACCTCTGAAATTTCAGTAAACCAGTTGCTCTTGATAAACAGTAGAATTTGATAATCAGTAAGCTAATGAAAGATGATATTTCCAGTAATAGCATTAATGGAGTTTCAGTGGAGACAAGAGAGAGGAAGGTGTTCAGAGAAGAGCTAGGTCATCAAATCCTGAGAGCATAAGGAAGAGGGAAAAGAGGAATTCACATCTAGTATAGGTCAACAGATTGTTTTTCTTTGGCTCTGTTTTCTGGAAGTTAGATGGTTAGATTTCTAGGACAAAGGAAGTGTTCAAGTTTGCTAGCAGATTTTTGCATAACAGGACTGACCAAGCAAATCTCAGATGCTAGGATTTGGTGATCAGATGGGCCCACATGCATTTGAAGATACAATGGCAGGGGCACAACATCTGTTTTGCAGCTACGCTTTGGCAGTTTAGCAACCACACTCTCCAGGTACTGGTGCTTGATGAGAATGTTGAATGTTTAGCTTTATATATTCAAAACAGAAGCATGGGCAGATGTGTTATAAAGGTTTTTAGAGGTCAGCCACATGCCTTTCTATTAGATCACAGCGGCAAATGGGTGCAAGCACTGAAAAAATGAGTCTGACTTCTGGTGTTTGAAGAACTAAAAACCCTGGGCTTTCTGCTACAGACTGCAAAAATATGATAAGGACACTTTTTAAAAATCTTTAATTAGTAACAAAATAATTGGTGGCATTTTAACATTCTGATTGCCTGAGGTTATGGTTAGTTAATAGCAAACCCAGAAACTATATATCAGACTCTCTAGCTTGGGAAACTGGAGTAGTCACAGAGCTGTTTACTTAGCAGAACAGATGGAAACATAAGTAAACTAAAAATAAAATAAAATAGCACTGCAGTGAAAACAAGGATGCCTTTGAGTAGCCTGATTTGGGCTGGATCAGCGCTAACAGGAATGAGTCTGTAAGGCTGCTGGAGAAGTACCACTTCTGCTGAAATCTGACTAACTAATCAAATATCAGGACATTTATAAAAGGAGATTTCATCTCCTCTTGAGAAAAAGCTTTGATTCTTCTACTTGCATTTTTAACATTAAGTAATCGGTCAGTGTGGTCATACTGAGATCAGATTTATTTCCTTCTGAGAAGCACTTAGCCCTTAAGGATGAACCACAAACATCAAACTCTTATCATTTCACCTCCTAGTGTGCTTGAGCTGTACTTAAGGAATATAAACTTCCAGTGAATTTCCATGTTTCATTTTGAATGGAAACTAGCCCTTTGATTTATTTTTAAGAAGGTCAGTCCTTCCTAATATATTTTTCCTTAGCTTTCATAGCTAATTATAGGTCCTTTGAATATCTCCCATGTCTAATAAAAGCTTACTGGCAGAGGAAGTATCTAGGAAAAAATGCTTCTATTTCCTTACAGCTGGAAAAATTTAGATTGCTCGACCTTGCTACTGTAGATCATCAGGAGTTCAGAATGAACCAAAGAAGTGGAAGGATTAAGGGTTTGGAATGACAAACACAAGTTTTGAGGTAGTACTGTAAATAGAATGAACAAAACTGGCTAAACAGAAATAAAGTGGGAGATATGATTATCTTCTACATGGGGGGGCAGGAGAAAGAGGAAAAGGAACTACTTAGGGTGAAGCCAAAGCAGACAAAACTAGTCCTGAGCAGACTAGATTGAGCAATTGAAAATATCAGAAGAATGTGAGAGATGGGTGGTTGTGAACTATTCTGGTAAAGGCACTTGTGTGACCCTGAACAGTATAGTCAAACCTGACAGTGTGGTTAAACCGCACATGTTTTAATTTGGGCTTTTATCTATTTCTTTAATTTTTACATTTAAAGAGTTTGGGCTTGGTTGGTTGCTGTTTAGCTTGTTGTTTTCTTTTTTTAATTTTGCCTTGTGTTCCCATTATATGATTTGGATTTAATTTTATTTTAAAGGCCAGGAATAAAGATAGTGAATCATTGCAGGCAAGATTTGCATGAATTGGTGTGTTGGTTTTGTGGGTTTTTTTTTCCATATGAGAATTAAAAGTTAACATTTATAGAAAGATAATGTGGTTCATGATGATAACGCAGGCCACTGGATATTTTTGAAAGATACTAGCAAGCTCTGAAGGACAAAAGAAACCTCAGTGTTGGGGAAAAAAAACACTCCAAAACCAAAAACAATTAAAGTTTCCCACTTTCCAGTAATAAACATTATTAGCTTTAAGATCTACATCTAAACAGTAACAGCTACATCTTAAATGCTATATAGTGTGCACAAACATACAGCTCAATTAGGAATATAGAAATCACTAATACTACACTGATTACAGTGTAGTAATACTCATACTATACTGACTACAGAACACACATTTCACATGTATTGATTGATCAGAATGAATGAAATTATGATCTTATTTTTATTCCACTATTAATTCTCTATTATCTGGGACTAGTCAACTCATGATTACATCCTGTTTTATAGAAATTACTCTTCAATAATTACCTTTATAAAGTCCATACCTGAATGAAAAATTGAAGGACTTCTGGCAGCATGAACTGACTGTTTCTTTCTTGAGACATTCAGCATCAGAAGGCAAGGAATAATTATTGTTACAAAATCTCACATTTCCATGCTTTACTTAAAAAAATTTTCCATAATGCGAAAAGAACATATTCCAGTGACTTCAGCAGCCACAGTAAATATCACAGGCAAAGGAGCACATATCATGAGCAATAGACAGTGTTTTAAAAGGTCAAAATGAAGTTCTTAGAGTACTAAGTACAGTATCCTTTCTTTCCAAGAATCTACTCTTGTGTGTATGTGTGATATGATATTTTTCAACAGCTGTGTACAAAACTTAAGTTTTACTTAAGTTCCCTCTCCTTATATTACTTTACTATATAACATAATAAACTGGAGACATATTGCTGATGCCCTAATTAGCCATGTAGGAATTCAGCTGTATGTAGAATTACCTGTGTATGGAATGCACCAGTACGCATGAGGTGTTAAAATTTCTCTAAGGTGCATTTTAACTTTCAAGGAGTACAGAAACTGTAGGTGAATCCAAAACCAGAAAAAAAGACATCCTCACTGACCCAGTATTCATAAACAAATAGATAAATAAATAAAATACTGCCCACATCACAGATAGAAAGAAACAAATTTAACAACCAAAACTTCAAAAAACTACAAAATATTTCTAACCCTAATCCTACAGAACAAACCATAAATCAAACCCAAATGGCCTAACCCTAACACTGATCCTAATGCTCTAGTCCTAACCCTGACCCTAATCCTAGCCATGACCCTGACCCTACTAAGCCTAACACTATCCCTAGCCATAACCCCCTAACCTTGACCCCTAACACTAACAAAACCCTTTATCATAACCCCTAACCTTAACCCCAACCCTAATACCTAATCCTAACCGTAACCCTAACCCTAGCCCTCAGTGTAACCCATAACCTTAACTTTACACCCTTACCCTAACCACCATTCTACTGTTTCATCAGATTAGTCTGTTGTTTCAGCAAATTAGTCTGCACTTTCTACAAGCAGCGCCCACAACTCCACACAGCACTCATGGTGAGGCCTTTGGAAGACCAGTTAGCGACATGCCTGTTTTGTGCAAGCCACTACCCTTGTTCACAAACTGTTCACACTGCTGACTCGGGTTTTCAAATGAACCACAGTAGTTTTAAACGTGATAACAGAAAAAAAAATTAAAATTATGGAAGTATTCAACATATCAAAATGTGCTAAAGAATAATTTTCCATAGAATTAGTGGCTTTCTGATTCAGAGGGAAAATTAATTACAACTTGGAACATGGAATATATGCCACAGCATCACCATTGATTTAGGTCTTGCTGAGCAATCAAGTGGTTTACTGTTGCACAATTCAGCCCTAACTGAATTACAGGGAAAAATCACAGCACAATTCCCCAGAATGTTTCTGTGGACCCTATGTGCCTGAGAGTCCTGCTGGTTTAGAGGCTAACAGACAGAAGTTGTAGTTAAAAGTTGCTTCACTGAAACACTAGCACAGAGGTCAGCCATGCTGCTGTATTTTAGGTGTGGATACAGGCAATTAAACCAGGTCTTTGGAAATAATTTGGCCTACAGGACATCAACAGCTTTCAAATATCAAGTAATTGAGAATAATCAACTAATTAGTGAAGAGAAAAAAATAATTAAAAAAGTAATCTTATGGGTTACATGAAATTCACCTACAAGCCCACAATCTCACATTTAAAACTTCAGTTCCACTTTATTATTTTTTTTAAAGAAAATAATTGTTTGGTATGTTTCTGTGCAAGGTTTAGAAACTTTATCAGCTATTCTCTAGAACACTTCTACTCCAAGCTAATGTATTTTGGCTCACGAAAACAATTCTGTAGCAGAGCAAATGCTTTGTCACAGTTTTTTTCACACTGTCCTGCAGAACCACAATGAGGTGGGTATATCGCAGTGCCCTGATGAACTACAGGGTTTCAGCATGTTGTTTTGGGGGGTTCCCCCAAGAATAGTGTTGCAGCTGTGCAGTTCAAATGACTCTTCCCTTGGCTTACATCCAGCCTTACAGCATTGGGTAGATTTCACTCACTATTTTGAACACAGCAAATTCAGTATCACCGGTTCCAAAACTACTCCGTGCTCTAATTTATTAATGAGAGCATTCATTAAGTGCACTCTTTCAGGATCAGAACTCCTCCTTTACTTGCTTTGTGGCACAGGAATACTTTGAAACCTTGCTGGAGACAGGGAGTGCAGGAATAGAAAAATCAGGAGTGATGAAAGCACAAGGAAACACATCTTGCTGTTTGATTGACTGCCAGCAGTGAAACAGGATACTTTGTGTACTCAGGGTATAGATTGTCTAGATTACATTTAGCTATAAACCAAAATGACCTCTCTTCCTGTAGATCATAAAGTCATGAACTCTTAAATACCAGTTATGTTCAAGTTCTGGTGTCCAGATAAAGTGGAAGGGCATGTTACCACATCTGGGAAAAACTGTAATACTAAGAAACAATATGGATTTTCTTATGTGAGAGATTTCAGGGTTGAGGATCAAAAGAAAAAAATGACCAAAATCACTTATAAAAAAGATACACCAAAACCCATTCCCTGGTTAGTAATTTATCTTAAAAATAGGAAGAGAACATATATTACCTACTTTAGTAAACTGTAAATGAAATATTATACATATATTGGCTCATAGCATTTGCAGTTAATGCTGAAGTGTAGTTAACTCAAGATCATATTCATGCTACTACATATTTGTCTTGTGTATAATGTTGACAGGAGCATATCTGCATCAGAAATTGCATTTCTACCTTTTTTTTTTTTCCCCAGTGCATCTGAATTTGACCAAGTAATTCACTCAGGAAGGAAGAAATTAAAATTCTAATACAGTCCTAATTTTGCTGCAACCAGCCACTGTTACAGCTGATGTTTATCTTTCATCCTTCTTGCTTTCTCATGCTTCACACAAAACCTGATCCATAAACAGCAAAGAACTGAAGCATTTGAATCACATTTAGTATGTGATGAATCAGGCACTCCAGTAGAGAGTCATTAATTAGTGGGGGCAGATAATAAACTGGATAATCATGGGGGCCTTACAATAGGTTCGCTCTTCACAACTCAAAGTGTCTAGCCCTTAATATTCTTACATAGAGATTTACAATGGCAAGGTATAGTGCTCAGTAGAAAGGAATGTGTGCCAATCTAAAAGAAGTTTTATATCCGTGTTTTCCTGATAGGCATTAAACAAAACATTGTATTGGGAAGCCACAGAAATTCAAACATTTTTTCTATAAAGGACATATTTTCATGACTATGAGACAGCAGTAATAGCCAAGGTGAAGTACTTGCATCCATTTCTCTGTACCTAGATTTTGGCTGCTGAGTATTAGTCCTAAATAATAAAAAAAAAAAAAAGAAGAAGAAAATTTGAATAATGTTTAAATGAGTGTTACCTTCCATGGTAGTCAGTTTGGACAAATGTCTAAACTAAGACACAGTCACATACAGCAGACAGAAGCTCTTTTACCCCTACCCAGAGGAGTAAGAGAAAAACACTCCACTCAGGATTGGAAAGCATTGGAAATTTAGGTGGCAGTACCATCCACAACTATACATAACAGTACAAAACCATGCAAGATACACAAATTCATAGTCAACCTCATGCCAGTTCTCCAAACTAGGCTTACAACAGAACCATTAGACTAAAGCTTTTCAAAATGTTCCCCCAAACCAGGTCAAAACCCCAGCCCTCAATGTCCCAAGGCCTTCCCTGCCTCCAGGCCACATTGTGCAGCCAGAAAGTCAACTTGCCCACACCAGGCTCCACGCCCCCACAAACCAGAGAGATAAGAGCCCATGCGTGGTGGGAGAAAAGAGGGAAGTAAAAGGGCAAAATTGATTCAGCAGTCAGTTTATATAGAAGAAAACTGTCCTAGTTTAGAGCAGGTCTGGTTGCTCTATTGCTCCAAAAGGGGCAAAAGAATGTTTACACAAATGGATTGGATAGTCATGGACAGTTTTAAATGGAAAAGCAATTCCTATACTACAGAGCATAGCAGTGAGCATAGCAAAGCACATACAGTTCAAAGAGCTGACTGTATTACCAGTGGTTAGGATTAATGCTAGCAATATGTAGACATAAAATTAAATGCAGCTGCAAAAACCTTCATTTAAAAAATGAGGAAAAAGGTAAAAAAACATTTTGAAAGTTGTATGATAACTGGAGCATGTTAAGAAGCTGGGGGGGGGGGGGAAGAGAGAAGACTGATAGTATGTCTGTACTGTTACCATACCAAAACAATAACTTGATTTATGTCCAGGAACAGTAACAGATGCATAAACACAGAGCTGTACGTCCTGGAGCTGAGGGGCAGAATAGTGTCACCCTAAAAATGAGGAACACTACTATAGCATATTCAAGGTGTTACAATTTAGTAAAGATCTATAATGCTCAGCACACACAGGTTTTTTCCTTTGTTTTTTGAGCGTGGGGGTTTTTTTCCCCGTTAATGACTTGAGCAACATCCTTTGTGGAGGATAGCAGCTAGGCCACAGCTGGCTCTTGCAACAGTATGATCTTTGTAAGTCTGAGTATTGCACAAAAAATTTTTCTTTTTCCTTTTTTTTTCTTCTTCTTCTCCTCCTCTTTTTTTTTTTCTCTCTTAAGGAAAAACTGGGAAATGAGGGAAGTGAGTAAAATTTTTAATACTGGCAGATAATTTTCCTTTATGCAAACAGTCTCAAGGGATCTGTTGGGACACAGTATTCAAAGAAGCAGATTTTGTTTCATAATAAATGAGCTATTAAATTATTGTGGCATATTCACTCACACAAACAAGCTTTTCCCAGTTCTCTGCTTTTGTTAATTCTTTTTCCTTGCATCAGAAAATAACCTGACTTTTTTGCTCAGGAAATTCTTGCTTGGTTGTTTTGTTTTTTTTTTTTTTTCCCTGAATCTTCTGATCACATTCCATTTACATCGGTAACCAATCCTATCATTAGGAGTTAGAGATTAATTAAATATTTCATGGTAATCTTGATAATGTATTTGTGATGTATTGAATCAAGTCCTAATGAAGGTTTGTTTTAAAGAAATGTAAATACGAGGGACTTGTTCTCATCTAATGCAATTTGGCAACAGAAACCCATAGAGAGGAAATGAGCTGTCCCATGGTTAGCGTTCTGGTCAGGAGCTCAGAAATTCCTGGTTTAGTTCTCCATTCTGCTGTAGACATTCTGGATGACCTTCAGTAAATCTCTTTCTACCTCTGATCTCCATGTGCAAAATTAACTAATACCTGTTTCTTGGTTAACAGATGGAGTAAATGAAACAAAACTGAAAACAGCTTGATGTCTGTCAGCCCAGGTGAACTATTCTTATTCAGATTGTGAATTTGCTCATGTTGTCACCTCATCTCCATCTGATTTTTTTCTTGTATGGACAGGCTTTTAACCATTTAGCAAATGCTTTTCCCACTGTGTTTTCACCTCAGCAACTTTTTTGTGCCTTTCCTTTACTCTTTATACATCTTTTACTTCCTTATTCCCACCTGTTACATGTGTTGTCTTTCATCCCTGAACCGGCACCCATCACTGACACCTGTTTTCAAGTACAAAAGTAGACAATGTTGTAGTCTAATCCAGGCAAAAGATTCACCTTGTTCTTCTTCATAAGCTACTAGAAACTATAACATATATAAGACAGAATTAAACCCTTTAAACTACTCTCCCAAATTCTGCCTAACCTAACACACACCTCATCCTGAATGCTAGGACCAGGATATTCATTCAGAAACAGCCCTATACAGAGTACTTAAAAATCTGCAACTCACAATCTGCCATCAGAAATTGTAAACCACACTATTTTTGCACTTCAAAGTGATTTCTTTCAGATACTGTTAACCTTATGCATTCCATTAACAAATAAATGACATTTTACAAAAAAAATACACACCAAAAAAAGGTATAAAGCGACAGCACCAAGAAAAGATGGAAGAAACATCCGGAGTAATTAGCATATTCAAAAGTGTTCCTTCAGTTAACTAAAGGAGCTTTGATAATTCAGACTACTGAAAACCAGAGTATTGAGTTGTTAAAGAAAATAGGTACACTGTAACCAAATGAAAGGCTATTTTTCATAAACCCAGCTACTTTCATTCAGAGATTACCAAGGATATAAGCAACAGATTCTCCAATGGTTTTGTTGGTTTTGTGTTTGTTTTTTTTCCAAATAATAAATAAAATCAAAACATTTTAAAAAGAGGAAATACAGAGTCAGACATTTTTTTCTGTTATAGACTTTGATCCATGTCTGACTAGTTTGTGGAGTGTTTTTTTCTTACATTCCTAATCCTAGCTTCAGAGTCATTGCATCTGTTGTATCTGTTTGCCAAGTACATGCTAAAGACCGTACATATCATTACTGCCAATGGAGCTCAGAATTACAGTGGAAAATGAGGACAGAGACCAGTGGTGGATAGTGCTTCTAACAGTTGGAGAACTTAGAAAAAACATATATCATGTATATTAAAAAAAAGATAATCCCACCTATTCATTCCTACTGCATCATGCTTGGCCAACTCTTAGGCATTATTTAATTTTTGTATAACAGTAAAAAGTAGTAAATAAAGCAGAGGCTGACAGAATTCATTGACCTACGGTAGTGTGATTCCAACTAAACCAAAACAAAACAAAAACCAACCACCAAAACGAACAAAAAACCCCATTAATCATGTAAATTTCTTCAATGGTAAAAAGTTTGGGTATTAGGACTGAGTAAATCACAATCAAGTAAAAGATTATGACTTAGTATTACCACAGTGTCCTCTCCAATATATTCTAGTCCTGATCTGATCACCTGTAGAGAAGGGGCTCAATCCAATCCTTGCTATCTGCAGTAATATATAAATGAATATGTTAGATACAAGTAATATTAGGCAAGATCATTGGCAGCTGAAAACCACAGTATAATAATCAAATGGAAGCATTTATGGTGCATTTGGATCCCAGTTGTTATTACCATTTATAAAGCCAAATTAATTACTGACAGGAAAGAATAAAGTCTGGATCTTCACAAATAACTGAACCAACTTTTTCCCAGCCATTTCTTTTCTTTGATTCTGCTTATATAGTGATATGTCACCTACCAAGAATAAGAGTAATCTATATTGTAGATGTAGAGTGAGGTATGTGGCATTTGGCAATTTAGCCTCTTTCTTCCTGTTTTTTTTTTGGTTTTTTTTTGGTTGGTTGATATGTTTGGTTGGGGTTTTTTGGTTTGGTTGGATTTTGTTTGGGTTTTTTAAATAAAGCTGTTTTCACAGGAGAGGCTAACATTAAAAAAAAAAAGGAGAAAAATTATTAACTCAAGCTCTTAAGACTTTTTTTCCTGCAATAAATAGCTTGCAGTATAAAGTTTAAGTAGGGATTAGTTTGCAACCAGTTTCAGAGAAGAAGAAGAAATTACAGTGCCTCCAGTATAATTCTTGCAGCATCAATTTATAGCAAAAATATGAGAATGGGAAAGCAGATGGAAAGTGGGTAATGATGTGTCAGGACCTCATATCTTACAGGCTAGGAAATATATACAAAGCTGGAGTTAATGCTGAGAAACCAATGCTTGCAAAAGAGTTTAAGATCTGTACTCAGATTAACAAGCCTCTCAACACAACCAGTGCAAGGCATGAGGACATAGTCCAGCATTAGGAGCAAATATTGGCTAGTAATACCCTCAAAATTTTAATATAATCATCACATCATCACCACAAAGACCTACTTGTTTAGAGAAATTTCATTTCTCTGCAGTATAAGATTCTCTTATCTGACTCATTTCTTTTTTTTTTTTTCCTCCTTTGAAAGGTTTCTCAGAAAATGTGGCTACTGAGTCACTCAGTTTTCCACAGAACTTGTACATCAGGTTTTGTTTTCTTTGAGTTACATTCCAAACCCTCCTTACTGTTAAGAAAACCTGAATGTGATCTGTCACTCTAAACAGACATAAGTGGGTCTGACAGGAAACTTTTATTATGCCCTCCAGTGCTTCAAAAGTGTGATTTGAACAGTTACATTTTTGTTGTAGCCATTGCAAAGATATGCAGCATCCAGTAATGCCTTTTGGCTGTAATTCCTATGTACTTTAAAAGAAAGAGTAGAGCAAAATCTGTAAAAAAATAACAATATTGATAATTTTTCAAAATGCCCCCAGAACTGACTGACATATCTAGCCTACCCAAAACATCACCTTCTAACATTAGTACATATTCTTTGCCACATTCTTCATATGAGCTAGTATTGGAAAGCATGCTCCACTTTGTCCAAGATTAGTTTACCAAGTAACTACTTTAACATTGTTCCTGTGTCTGAACTGCAAAATAACACTATTTCCATGCACTTAATTTGGCTGCCAGCATATCCAATGTCACCTTGAGGTACAGGAAGGCTTGAAGAGGAGGAGAAAGAAAGGCAGGGGGCTGCATCCGTAACCTAGGCAAGCTATTTCCACCTCTCCAGTGCCACAGCAGCTAAAGCACATTGTAGAAGAACAGATTTTTTTAAATTCTTATTTTCCATCTGAGAATTAACCACTTCGAAAGTAAATCCACCATCAGGGGCAGAAAGAAACAGTCTCTGCTTGGCTCTACAGGAGAAATGGCATGGGGTTTCCATCACATGCCTGGCTCCTTTCTGGAAGAAGATAGAGCCAAAGCTCTCAACTCATATCCCTAAATCATGTTTGTGTTGGATAGTTTCTAATAGTGCTATTTCCATTCCTATTTGCTACTACATTATTGTAAGAGATAAGCATGAAAAATTCTTTGTCTGTCTTTCACACTGTCTCCTTCTCCACATCTAAATGTGCCTAGAGAGGTTCACTAGAAATGTACTGGCTGTAAGTTGCCACTCTGATGCTGACTTAAAATATGAGACTTGGTCCAAAAAACTACTGACTTTTAATGAGTTCAAAATCTCTCATGATGTTCTGATCTAAACATGCTGTTCACATTATTTAATGACAAGCAAATTAGAATGTGTGAATCATCTAAAAGCAAACTAGGTTCAATATCTAGAACTGACCTTCTAGATCTGTTTCTTTACACAACAAAGGGAAACCTTGAACACCAGATAATACCAATTGAAAAGAGACTCCTATATGAATTCAAATTCAATTCAAATCTATCAGAAAGAAATACATTTAAAATGGCAAAATACCCTCTGTTCTCTGTCCTGGTTGCTTCTCTGAGCTTGTTTTGATTGTGATCTGTAGCTTCAAATTTCATGTTGATTTTCAGGTTCAAACAAAGGCATAACCCTACCAAATTCCTGTGCAGATGATGTTAAAGCAGAAACAGTGTAAATAATTGATTTTTTTTTTTTTTTCCTTTTGGTTTGGTAACCAAGACAAGGAAAAAAAAAGGGGAAAAAAAGTTAGTGGTTATTGTTTTGGATCCATCCAAACAAACTGAAATATTTCCACACACTCAGCCAAGTAAAATAGATCAGTTGAGATTAAGCAAAACATTTAATTCAGGCAGAAACAAATCAGACATACTTAATGCCAGCAAGCCCAAGTCAGAAAGCAGTCAAAAAAACCCACAAAACTTTGTGTCCCTGACCCTGTGTAGCAAAGGTGGTGATTCTGATGCTCTTGGATCGCAAACAACTTGCATGTGGTCCAAGGATCACTCCCGTGCCAGATTTGGGTATGGGAGGGAGCAGGGCTGGCTTTTCCAGGAGTGTGCTGGCAGCATCCTCTGAATCCCCCTCTACAAAAAGAAAGGAGTCAGCTGTGGGCAACACCCTGCTTGCTTGTATCAGTGGTAAGTGACACTTCCAGCCTCAGGGAACCATTGTTAGCTTCTGCCTTCAAACTTCTTTCAGAGTTTCCTCTCCTAAGATTTTGAGTTACGGCATTTTTCTCCTTGATTAGGCGAAATAAAAGAATATGGATCACAACAGTATTTCATAATTTTGTGGTGGAAAATATTCCAAAATAATGGTTACTTGAGCATTTATACTGCTCTGTTCATTCTAACAAGAAATTTCACTCTAGGTCTTCATCCCAACAATAGGCCAGAGCAGTAAAATTCATGAAACCAAACTCTGTTTACCAGAGTTCACTTTTATGAATAGTATCTAAATCTCTTAGTTAATCAAACTCAGATTTCAAGTGGTTTTGGAGATAATACAATAGTTTCCCGGGACACATTTTTCTTCATCTTGTACTGTCTGAAATGGTAGGTTTTTGAGAATAAATTGTTCACCAAAACCCCCAAGTTAGTCAAAATGTCAATAAAATAATTACGCACATATTTAATTGTGTTGAGGTTTAATGCAAACTAACGTAATAATGCAGGTTTTCCCAAAGGTTTTTTGGAATATATTTAAATTTCTAAATATATCATGATTTTGCCTTTTTGTTTTGGGAGACTGGGGGGGGGGAGGTGGTGATCACATTGAAATTCCCAGAAAAAAATAAAATAAACCAAACTCTAAGCTAAAGTACAGCAATGAAATTGATCCTCTTTTTTAATTTTCCTGCACAACTTTTTCTTGAGAAGAAAAGCCTTGAATTTTAACATGCTGTATATATATATTATATATATAAAAAAATACATTTTTATAAAGTGAATGCAGATAGTAAGATCAGTAATGGAACCACCATCCACACAAAATGCACATGCGTGAGTCACCAAGCGAAGGAAAAGTTTCTTACATCTGGGGTTTTAATACCCTAGAAGACACCAGCCTTTACTGGCCACTCCTTTTAGAAGTGCCTCTGACGGCCAAGTTTCGTCAAACTGTTGAATTTAATAAAAACAAGGGAAACAGCTTTTTCAATGTTCACTTAACGCTCAGAGTGAAATGCAGATGTTTTAACTCACTGCAAACATCAACATTTTGTTTATTTAACAAAGAGTTTGAGGAGTTCATGAGCCTCATCTGGAGCCACATTGTATTCTCCTTTCTGAGACTCCACCCACCAGCGTCAAACTCTCCTGGCTTGTAAATCTGGCTCGAAGCTAACTGCAGCACACTTGTTAAGAGGAAGACTGTGAGGCTGCAGGCCTGTGAATAGAACAAGGCTGGCTTTCACATCTGCACATAGCAGTCTGCCTACAACATAACAGCAGGGAGATGAAGGAAGGAACTAGAATTTCTGCAGGAGGTTAAACTTTTATTTTGCTAGTACAAAGGATAAAATTTTTTTTTGCTTTCAGAAATAAAGGTGAGTAGCAGCTAAGAGTTGTAAAATTAGAATTATTAATATCAAAGAGTCAAAAGGTACGAAAAAAAAATTACAGTTATAGAAAAGGCAGGCAAATTTTCCTTCACATTTTAGCTATCAGAGTCTTTGTAACCCTCTCAAAACTTTACATAGGAAAAAGCAAGTCCTACTCTCCCTGCTTCATTTGGACAAACTGCTTCTATTCTGGAGCCAAAAGTACATGAATCTCACATTGAACATGTTTCTTTTCTTTATTCCCCGAGTCTGCCTTCAGCCTGGAACCTGGAGCTACCAAAAATAAATACTAAGTCAGAGGAAAATGCTAGGGGAATCTTCAGCATTTTAAATAAATTAATAAGTCCATCCCTGATCAGGACAGCCTTCAACTACCTGTAAGCATTTCTGCAGTGGTACATTCAACTCACTGGTCAAATACCAGACATTAGTCCTGCTGAAATATATGAAAAGCGTTAACAAGGTGATAACATTACTTCACAACTGTGAAGATCAGTGACTTCCTAATTCATATTCCCCTTCAATAGGGGCTGAGAGTAAAGCAGACTGAGAACAGACTCCCAGTTACAGTAGCAAGTGAACACATGCTGGAGCACTATAAGCTTTTGGTTTTGCTTTGCGCGTAATGAAGTGTTGCATAAGGGGTGTTGAGCAATCTCCTGTAAAGAAATTTTTTATTATGAGAAACATTTTCCTAAGGGATTTTCTGTTTTTTGGAAGATGTTATGTGCTTTGATTTGCGAGGTGTTTAAACTTGAAAACTCTTCAGGATGGGGGCAAAGGCTTTTTTGTTTGAGTGCCTGGTTATTATGGTCTAGTTGTTTGGGAAAAGTTTTGTACTGTAAATTGAATAAATAGTTATTTCCCAAACATTCTTTTTTTTTCCCCCAAAGAGAGGTAGCTTCTGTTTTGTTATGGCCTCCTTAATGGCACTAGTAATCCAAAACCCAGTCTAGGATGCATATTTGTACATTGCAGAGCTTTGGCCCTTTTGGGATGCCACTGGATTGCAGCTGATTTGGAAACAAAGTCACTGGGAGCCTTTTCCCTAACCTCAGAGGGCTTTGGGAAGGCCTGTGAAGATCATTTCATTAATCTCTTGTGAATGTCACCAAGAAAGTTGAAGAGCACCAAATACTGAGATTGCACAGTAGAAATGACAGGTTCACTGTTAAAGGGCAAGGATACATGCCTTAGTCAGCCTCCTAGGTCCCTTCTCCAGTCTCTCATGTTTTGGAATGCTAATTCAAGGGTCTGCTTTAGTCTTTTTATCACTATAGGGCAAAGTACCATCTGGGAACTTAGAGTGAAAGTCTTTAAACAAATATACTCCTCTTGGGCTGACAAATGCCCTTTCTGAATGTAGTTTATTTTCTGCTTGCCACATCCTAGAGGCAGTGTCCAATTAATAGCAATTTAATAAAAGTAAGTTTCCAGTTATGTTTACACAAAAGTGCTAAGTGTAAATGTCTAAGTGCTGCACCACTTAGCAGAACACAAGCCTATGGGGATGGATGGCATACACCCAAGGGTATTGAGAGAGCTGGCAGAGGTTCTTATCAACCCACTTTCCATCATTTATCAGTCCTGTCTGATCAGGGGGTCCCAGCTTACTGGAGATCAGCCAATTTGACACCCATCTACAATAAAAGGACCACAAGAGGTATTCAGGATACCTGTCAGTCTGACCTCAGTGCCAGTGCAGGTCAAGGAGCTGATCATCTTGTGTGCCATTACACAGCACTAAGGTGATCAGGCCCAGTCATCATGGGTTCACCTTCTACAAGATTACCTGCTTATTGCATGAGGAAAATGCTGTGAATATTGTTTACCTGGACTCTACTAAAGCCTTTGATACTGTTTCCTACTGCATCCTTCTGTAGAAGCTGTCTGCTCATGCTTGGGTGGTTGAACACTGCTGGGTAAAATAACTGGCTGGCCAGCCAAGCCCAGAGTGTTGGTGAGCTGAGTTAAATTCACTTGGTAGCTTGTCCCAAGCAGTGTTCCCCAGGATCCAGGACAGGGGCCTGATCTCTTTAGTATCTTTATCAATGATCTGGACAAGGCTATTGAGTGCTCCCTCAGTAAGTTTGCAGATGACACTAGACTGGGAAGGGGTATAGGCCTGCTTGAGGGTAGGAAGGCTCTACAGAGAGACCTGGACAGGCTGGATTGACAGGGTGAGGTCAGTTCTACGAGGTTCAACAAGGTCAAGCACCATGTCACAGCAACCCCAGACAACACAACAGACTTGGGAAAGAGTGGCTCAAAAATTGCCCAGTAGAGAAAGACATGTGGGTGCTGATTGACAACCAGCTGAACATGAGTTAGAAGTGTGCTCAGGTGGCCAAAAAGATGCAGAGATACAGTGCTGAGGGACACAGTTTAGCTGCAGACTTGGTAGAGTTAGATAGTTGTTGCACTCGGTGATTTTAGAGATCCTTTCCAACCAAAATGATTCTATGAAGCATTTTTTACCTCTCAAATCTTTTTACCTTCTTTCCAACAGGCAATAACATCCATGCATACTTTTTACAGCAACACAATAGAGCTTATGAAAACACAGTAAATAAACTTAGTCTCTTTTCTACTTGGTAGGAAAAAAAATACTGAACTGCTGCCATCTTTTGGTTACACTCTATGAAAATTATCATCAATTAGAAGTTGTTTTCTAAACCATACACAAGAATAAAGTATTGTTAAGACATTTGTGACTTTGTTGTAGTAAAGGAAATTCTCTAAATAAATAGAAATTCAGGAACATTTTCTCTATAGTCACTATTTAGAACATTTATACCAGGATCTATAGGAAGGCCTGTTTGAGGCAGCAGAATACAGAACATTTGAAAACAAATAGTAGATTTTTATTTGTTTGTTGGTGTAGGTTTTTCCTTGTTTGGTTTTTTTTTGGTTGCAGTCATTACCAGGTAACTTGTGATCCTTGGTTCTGCATTTAGTTCTTCTCTATATAAAACTATTTTTATATTCCACCACTTCCATGGACATACAGCTGAATTTTCTGAAGTCTTTACCAATCTTTCCTTATCATGCCTGTGACTTGATTTGTCCCCACGGGCATGAATTGTCAGAAACCATGAATTCTGACTTCTCTGATTCATCCAAATTAAGTGTACGGAGTTAGGGACCATAGCGTCAGCACATGCTCCCCTTTGGTTTGGCCTTTATATCAGCCAATAAACAACAACTGAAACCACAAACTCCTAACACCAATCTAGATTGCTGACTGTAAATATATCCACAGCTGTTTTGTTTGGGAGGCCAGAACACAATGGATGTGAAGGATACAGTTTACAAACAATTTAGCAGCTGAATGAGTATAGCTTGTAGTTATCATGACAGCTGGAGTGTTTCAGAAATTGTTCAGGAAAACACACACAAAGCTATTTCTCTTAGTTTCAGTGTGAAATCAAGACAAGAGCCTCCTACTGCTTGGCTGTCCTTTGATAAACTGCAGAAGAGACTAAAAATAAGGAAAAAAAGTATTACAATAAAGCTGTGATTTCTTGAGATTCTGTCTTAATTCCTTTAGTACACACCATCTGAAGATGGAACTTTATAATATAGGAACACCTTCATACTCAAGGTGCAGAAGCTCTTTCACAGCTTTCATTAATATTTAATCCAGCATGAACCCACAAGTTTCTCAGATTCACCTAGAAAGATGTGTGTGCGTGGTACATATACCCTAGTTAGCTAGCACACGTGGCCACATGATATATCTTTTACACCCAAAACCATCAGGAGGACAACTAAGTTGACGTCATTGGGCATATAAAAAACACTTATATCATTATAGGGTGGTTCAAAGGAACTGATCAATGCCAAAAGCATTTCGAAGATACCTTTTTTAGTGCGCTTGAAATATGATGGCAAAGGAGGGGATTGTGGAAGCTGACCAAGCATCTTGCACTACAGCAATTCAAAGTGTCTGAGAAGTCCCAGGCTGAGCCTTCATCTAACTCAAAGCAAAGGCTGCAGCAGCCTCTGGAGCAGAATACAGACAGTCAGAAACATAATTATCTTTACAGCAAATGATTATCCCATATCTTCCAAATGCCCATTTGGGGCTACTTCTCCCTCACACACTCTCTCTCTGTACTGTGTGGCAGCCCATGTTGGTAACACACCGAGAAAGGAAGCCGCTCCAAAGACAGAACATTTCACAACAGCATTCCACTTACGTGTTACTGATCAGATGCCAATTATGTATGTATGATTAAGTATTGTGTTTGGATAATAAATCAGGCAGTCTCAGCTAAAATAACACAGCTTGGTTTACTAAGTCTTTATGTAAATAAAACTATTGTACTGTTCCTATTCCATACTTACTGCTTATCCCTATGGGCCAGATTCTGCTCTCCACTCAGTAAAAAAATAAATAAATCATAAGTTTCTCATTAGTTTCACAACATACATTTCACAACATAAAATAGTCATAAATTTGACCTTTCTTTAGCTATTTTCCACAAAACTTCTCTCATTGACTGTGAGATACAACCATTTTTTCATCACTTTCCCTGAAGGCAAACTGAAAAAAAAAAAAAAGGCACAGATCAACCCTATCCCTAACAGCCGGGGGCCACCAGGCCCCCGGCCTTTGTTGTCACCACCACCATCACCCAGTGTGCACCATGAGCACTCACCAATGATGAGAGGAGGATCCTCCAGCCCAGAAGGGCTCAGCTTGGAGCTGCCACCTCTCCTGGTGGGGATTAAAAAGGGGAGTAGGTGGGGAGGGCCAAGTGGCAACACCTGGGGTGGGAGGAGACTCTAACAGAGCTCAGGTGCTCTGGGTTTGAGGGAAAAAAGGGCTAAAATGGGGCAGGTGAGGGACTTTTAGGGTGTCAGAGAATGATAGGACTAGGGGGAATGGAAAAGAAATAGAAATGGGTAGATTGAGATTGGATGTTAGGAAAAAGTTCTTCCCCATGAGGGTGGTGAGACACTGGCACAGGTTGCCCAGGGAGGTGGTAGAAGCCTCATCCCTGGAGGTTTTGAAGGCCAGGCTGGATGTGGCTGTGAGCAACCTAGTGTAATGTGATGTGTCCCTGCATGTGGCAGAGAGGCTGGAACTGGATGATCCTTGAGGTCCCTTCCAACCCCAACAGTGCTGTCATTCTAAAATAATTTTGCCCTTTAGGCTGGATGCTAGGAAGAAATTCTTCCCAGAAAGAGAGATTGGCCATCGGAATGTGCTGCCCAGGGAGGGAGGTGGTGGAGTCACCATCCCTGGAGGTGTTTAAAATAAGACTGGGTGAGGCACTTGGTGCCATGGTTTAGTTGATTAGATGGTGTTGGATGACAGGTTGGACTTGATGATCTTAAAGTTCCTTTCCAACCTGGTTAATTCTGTGATTCTGTGATTCTATATGTCATTTACTTCCAGAGACAAAAACTGTTCCCCACCTCCTAAATGAAATGCTATGACACATCAAGGATCCAGAAGGACTACTGATGCTGTTGTGGTCTGTCAAAGTGCAAATGGAATCCAAAGTCAGCACAAGCTATTAGACATCAATGGAAAACAAAATCCAGATAAATTTAAATTAAGAAGTCACTCACTAGCAACTATTACCAGACCAAGAAGGCACCCATTCCTTCCAAAAGACTCAACAGGAATGGATATCTAACATCTCTACTAACAACCACTTGGTCCAAATCTTGACTGGAAAATTACACAGCCAGCTTCTTGGAGGGGCTGCCTTTGTTTACACATGTCGGTAGATTGGATCAGCCAACCAGCACAGTATATATCTTTTGACCAGGAGACTTGCCTGTGCAGATTTCAGCAAGTATTGCCAACAGCTAATTAAGAAACTGTGTATTATCTTGCAGAGCTATGAAAATGTTAAACATAATGCAAGGAAATCTAATATTGACTGACTCCAAACTCTGTAACTCATATCACATAGTTTATACCCCAAATAACCACGAAGAACTTGCAAGTATGAATATTTCAAAAATAGGTGTTGAAGAGACATAAGAGAAATAAATGAACGTTGGAGAAACTGTTTGCATTTGTCTTATAGCACACGGAACATGTCACCTACCTGGTGACTTTGATAACCTTTCATTCGTACGCACTGTTGTGGCAATAGATAATTAACTTCTCGTTGAATGGGCACTGCTTTCCAAAGTGAAAATTTGCTTTAAGAAGTTTGATGATGGAAATATACAGGAGACCAGCCACAAAATATAGAGCAAAATCCTTCAGCACAAGCATAAACTCAAAACTGCAAACCAAGTGACCACTCCAGGAAATGAATGGGACTTGGCAAGAGTGATATTTATAGCTGGAACATAAAAGTAAACCTCAAGGAGACTGCTTTATATCAGGAATTATTTGTTCACTGACAGAAACTGAAACATAAGCATTGCATTAGGCTCACCAATCTCTTGTGAATCTCGCAATACACGAAAAGAAAAAATCATCACATTTAGTCAAAATACTTGCATTGAGGTGCCTCCCACACTTCCTTGGATGCACTCTTCAAGCAGAACCAGGGACATACATCTTGCATGAATATCATTAGTGAACAGTAGTTAAATCCCCTAAAAATCAGTCACAGACTTGGCCATATTCATTGGAGATGCATGCAAAAAGGAAGAGATGAAAAAATAAATGTCCATATGCTTTAAAATACTCATTTCCAGATCATCACGCATCAGTTCAGCTTCACCACAACCAACTGAATAGTTGCTTTAACAACTATTCCTTTCTGCATGTCTCTAACGCTTCCCCTTTTCTCATCACCAAATCTCCAGTTATTTCACTTTCAAGAGCCTCTATATGACTAATTTTCAAATAATTTTCTGTGTAATTATTGATTTACTTCTATTCACCACTAACCAGCCTTCAACTCTGAGCCTCCTGTGTTTTGCCTTGCATTACAAAAAAATGTTACACTTCACCACATGTAAGACCATAAACACCTCATCCAAAAGCAACTTAAACAAAAATTTGAATCTCAGCATATTTTAGAATCAACCTTTTGGACAAAACAAACTTTCCTTAGAATGCTTTGCATTATGAGTCAGGTCTTTAACTTTCAAACAACTTCAACATGAAACTCTCTTCAAGTCAAATTCATGCCAAGCTAGGATCTTGCATCAGGTTCAGGTGCACACTGCTACATTTTTTGTATAGAGAGCCATATTGACAGAGGAAGTGTCACAATTCTCAGTTTCACTCATGTTATGTCAGGTAAAGAGTCTGTATTTTGGACAACCAAAATCCTAGAACAATTGCAACACTTCATAATGAGCAATCATTTATGTATTTCAAACTGTTCTTGGTGGCATTTGGCAGCTAGGAAATATTTCCAGGTCATTTCAGATAGACCTATTCAATTCAAGTTGCTTCTAGTGGAATGTTTACAAGAGCCTGTGGTGACAGGATGAAGGGCAATGGTTTCAAACTTGAGAAGGGCAGATTTAGATTGGATATCGGGAAGGTGTTCTTCACTATGAGGGTGCTGGAACACTGGAACAGGTTGCCCAGGGAAGTGGTTGAGGCCCTTTCCCTGGAGATACTCAAGGTAAGACTGCATGAGGCCCTGGGCAACCTGATCTAGTTGGGGATGTCCCTGCTGACTGCGGGGAAGTCAGACTAGCTGACCTTTGGAGGTCCCTTCTGACCTGGACCATTCTATGATTTCAGCATATCCTATGCTCAGATGTAGTATTTCTAGCAGAGATCATGAAAACGCTCCATTTTAAAATGTGATATTTCTGCAGTTTGGATATTACTCAGTAATCTAACCCACATTAAAGGACAATATAAGTTTTATACAGATTTGATTGACATGTTTGTCTCTAGGACTATAAATACTCATACATCTTTCAAAATCTTTTCATAGAAAAGAAAAAAAAAAAAAAAAAAAAGGTTGTTCCAGAGTGCAGGATGAAAAATGAGAAAACATGGTGAAATAAAATAACAGAAAGGTCAAATTTATATATTTCCAAAAAAAAAAATCAAAAGAAACCTTTTACAGCAATTTATGGATGCTGGGTATAAGCGATAAAGATGGAAAACTATAGGACACATTGGTAGATGCTGGAGAATATTTTTTCCTTTTAAATACTCACCTGCATGCAACTGGAATTACATCATCTCCTGAGAAGACATAGCAAACAACCTCTATTTAATCAAAACCATGTTACATATAACAAAGGCTTAAACATCGAGAAATATCTGCTCGCTCTCATACCACAAATTTTATCCCAGGAGGGTACACAGCACTGGAGAAATCACCTGAGAGTGGAGCCAACATTTGCCACAGGCAGCTATGATATTTCTATGGACTTCAATGGGTGCCACATCTGCTTGGAAGGAAACCAGCTACTGCTGGCTACATTGCTCAGAAACATGGTGGGCAAGACTTTTTGGAGGTGGGAGTAAAAGTGAAGAAATTATGTTGACAGCTCTATCCATATGTTGACAGCTCTATCCATATGTTGAAGCTAATAGGGCACACTGAGGCTCTGTGTGAAGGATCATGCAAGGACGCATTGGCTGAAGGTGGTAAAATAGCCAAATTGAAAGGCAGCAAAAAAGGTACATCGCATTAATGTATCAACCCAACTTCTAGAGAGTTTTACAGAGCTTCCACACTGGTCGAAAATTCTTATTGTAGATCTAGATAAAGAACTTCATTAGTGTTTGGAAAGAATATCTGTCCTTTAGACAGGTTTTTCATTTTGTTTGACAAGTCTAATTCTTTTCTCCTGCACTGTTTTGTTGTAATGCACAAAGCAAAACAGTGAAGCAGAGAGTTTTCTCTGGGAGCAATTCTCCCTTTTCATCAGGAAAATGGGGTCTGTGGTGGGGGAAATCGGGGGGAAGTAACTTGGATACCACATTCAAAATCTGTATTCAAAGGACAATTAAAACCAAGAAACAGAAAATATTAAAATGGAGTTAAAACCTAGTAGGAAAAGTCAGCATCTCCACTTTTAGGATTTTCATTAAGTATATATGATATTCAAATTATTTTTTTTAATGGATTATACAAACTCTGTGTTAGGGTTGTTTTGTTGGGTTTTTTTTTAATTTATTGTTTTAGGGTGGAAGCATTTGTAAACAAAATCTCAGACTCGGCAAAAACATCCATCTGGATCATATGCTGCACAAAGTGGAAGCTAGATGGTCATGGTTGTGTCGGCTTGTGCAGAACAGAAGACAGTGCCAGACAGCAGTTGAATTCCCGATTTGGTCTTCACAAATTGAACATTTGCTTCTAATCACAACTGTCAAGCTGCAATATAAGGAGAAAAATAAGAGCTTTAAAACAATGTGGTATGGCCATGTAAAAAGTTTCTTTCCCTTACAGAACCTTGCCGTCAGATCCTCCTCAGGTAAAGAACCAGGACACCTGAAGTTTCTAGCTGCCTCTCAGAATAACCAGTTTTGTAAGTGTTTTACCATGCAGGTATTTTGTTTTCATTTGTGCCTCTGTTCCCCAAGCTGTAACATTCTTACATTAACTTTGTGACAGATCTGATGAGTTTTATTAGCTTTGTCCTGAAACATTTAGAAAGGCTTGAACAACAGAGAAAAGGCACAGGAGCAACAAGCTCTGTTCATATCAGCAAGAGCAAGATGCAGCAGCAAATGGTCATGAAGAAAGACAGACCAATTAAAATGAAATTATAGCTTTAAACCGAGCTACATTTTTTTCTTTGTACATCTCTTGCAATGAAAAGAACAACTGTAGCTAGAGACTTCGCCATTCTGTCATCCTCTAGGAAGGAGCGGGGGGAAAGGACGAAACTATGTAAGGGCAGTTCAAGTATCAGATGCAGAACTGAGAAGAGCATGGTAATATTTCTTCAAAAAGACACTTGTAACAGAGGAGAAGCCAAAATGCAGTTAATTTTCTTTGCCTTCTGCTACTCACTTCCTTAGCTAGTAATGCCAGAAAAATTCATTCCACCAGACACACATCCTAGTACTTCCAACTTCATAACATATCCTCAGTGCAGCCACCAGAGGAATAAGTAACAACTTACTCAAATATGGAACATTAGAATATTGTAAATTAGAATTATTGTAAATTAGAAAATAAATTAGAATGTTGTAGTCAAACGCAGCAGTAACACACTAATTGCAATCTGTGTCCTGTCCCAGTTACTGAATCCCTGAGGGAAAATGAAATAGTTTACAGCTGGTGGAGGTCTGAAGGTTGCATATGAATCATTCCCTGACTCTTGAGCATCCTGAGTCATCTTCATTGTGAACAAAACAATGTTAGTTATTTATTGTCCATCACTGTAGCATCTGGGGGCCATGCAAAGTTTAAAATCAATATGCTGGCAGGCAGAGCAGTACAGCTCAGTCTCTAGACTGTGTCAGATGGTTGCTCTATGTCATTGCTGTTAGCACCAGCTTTTTTTGCTTTGCTTTGTCTTCTCTTTCTGCTGCTGTCACGCTGGCAGTTGCAGTAAGTGGCTGATTTTGTCTTTCTTTCCTATTGTTCCAGATTCTGGATTAAATCAGTGATTATGGTAGAGATGAGAGCTCAACCTCGGATACAAGAAGAAAGCGAGAGGTGGGACTAAACATATGGGATTTGTGGGTAGCATACCTTCAAACACTGTTGCATTATTGGTTACCATTTTATATCATCAAAGCCAATTTCTAGTTTCTTTTGGGTTTAAGTGTGTGATTCACATGTATTTTAATGCATTTTAATATTTTAATGCATTTCCTTTGGTAGTCTTCTCTCCTACATAAACAAACAAAACCACACAGAGTACATTTTACATACAGATAAAAAGGCAACACACCATACCAAGAATAGATTTCAGGACTTTTTCCCAGTTTGATTTCTTAGTAATTTTCATGTGTTGGATTTAAGTTTATCACTTTTCATATTTCAAGTCAACGATGGTTGAAAAAGAGTCCAACCATTAACCCAGAACTGCCAAGTCCACCACCAAACCATGTACGTAAGCACCACATCTACTCGTCTTCTAAATACCTCCAGAGATGGTGACTCCTCAGATCCCTTGGGCTGCCTTTTGCAGGGCTCAGCAATCTTCTGGGGGAAGAAATTTTTCCTAAAATTCAATCTAAACCTCCACTGGTGCAACTTCATAACCTTTCTGTCCTGTCATTTATTACTTAGGAGAAGAGACTGACATCCACCTTGCTACAATCAGCTTTTAGTTAGTTGTAGAGAGTGACAAGTACTCCACTCAGCATCCTTTCTCCAGATTATACAGCCCCCGTTCCTCTTAAGACTTGTACTCTAGACCCTTTACCAGCTCCAGCACCTCAGTGTCTTTCTTGTAGTAAGGGGCCCAAAACTGAATGCAGTATTCAAGATTTGGCCTCACCAGTGCCAAGTAGAGGGGCACGATCTTCTCCCTAGTCCTGCTTGCCATTCTATTCCTGATACAAGCCAGAATGCTGTTGGCCACCTTAGCCACCTAGACACACTGCTGGCTCATATTAGCTGGCTGTTGACCAACAGCTCTAAGTACCTTTTCCACCAGGTGCTTTCCAGCCATTCTCCCTCAAGCCTGCAGCATTGCTTGTGGTTGTTGACACTCAAGCACAGGACTGGGCACTTGGCATGATTGAACCTTGTAACACTGGCTTTCAGCCATGGATCAAGCCTATCCAGATCTCTCTGTAGGGCCTCCCTACCCTCAGCAGATCAACACACTCCCTAGCTTAGTGCTGTCTGCAATCTGCCATCTTACTGAGGGTGCACTCAATCCCTTCATCCAGACAGCAGCCTTTACAACATTGCTGATGTTCTTGCTGATAGTTCTTGCTTCTAACAAATTTGAAACTCAATAACCTTACCAACTTGCAGCAGGTCACATACTTGGGGTATCTGAATTTTGAGTACTCTGCACAAATTTTTATGCTTTGGTTACGGAGCTATGCAATCCTGCTGAGTTTAGTGTAAATCTCTAAGTATTACATTCAAACATGTCAACAGACATCCCATTTAATCACACATAAAAAAACCTCAGTACACGCCAGTCTGGAGGATACTCAAAAAAAATTGGACATAAAGTCATCCAGTCCTCAGAAGAGACACTGACAACCCACAAATATGAGGCCATTGGAAATGCAGTAAATGCAAGTAATGATTCCTCACATAGAACATCCAAGAAATCTTATTGATTTTTCTCCGTGATTTTGAAGCCTGGAAATCAAGCAAATATTTAAAACCATTAAGGAAAACCAACATTCCAACAATAAAAGAAAGAATTCTGTGAAACTCACAATGGGAAGTTTTTTGCCTTTTTGTTTTGTTGTTTTAATGTTCTCTTCTCCTTTCTTTCTCATTTTAAACAGCACGGTCCCCTTCTCACAAGATTTATTATTTATTATTGAGAACTTTAAAAGTGCCCTCAGCTGGAGAAGTCCTAAAATTCCAGTGGAGAAATGCCAGCAATCTGGAAAGGGAATGCATTGGCAGATAGCTCCATTAAATCTCTAATTTCCATCCCCTGTGAATATATCATTGTTTAACTTCTCCCACAGAGGGGAGTACAAGGCCCGAGTTGCAGGATTTATTCATTTTAACAATGGGTTCTCTCTGTGTTTAACTATACTAGCACACAAAATGTACTAGCACCTGAAGCAATTGTCACCCTATCTGTTGTTCCTAAAAGCAATATGGGGGTAACTGGCTGGAAACAAATTTCTCTGTAACAAGTAATTAAGCAAGGATGCAAGAAAAACAACAACTGGCCAGAGAAGCTTTCCGGCTGCAATTCATGGTCACAAGTCACAATTCAATTTAAGGATAATCTTGCAATAGAAGTTTAACTTATAGCTATGCTTTTCCCTTTTCAAAAGGAGGAAGAATGAATTCTCTCCCATTCAATCCACTAGCAAAATTCAGAAGATATCCAAGATATTATAGATTATTCGCTGAAATGTCATTTTTCTTCTCTTTAATATACCTTGAGTTTTCTCTTGACTATTGTTACATCGTATTTTGAGTGTGAAACTACCAAGATGCACAGAGAAAAAACAAACAAACAAACAAAACCTACAGATACTGCAATTTAAATTTCAGGGCTATATCACGTCCTATTACAAAACCAGTAGCAGTAAGGTTACTATGTCAATTTGTGAATGAAAAGTAATTTTCTAATCATAGGAAGGATGCTAAAGACTCCTATGAATGGATAAAGAGGCAAAATTTTGAGTTTCATTTTCATCTCTTTATACTTGGTAATGAATTCTATTCCTCCTAACTTACAACAACAAATCTAGGCTTCATCTCAAAAACGTTAACAAGGTGGCAAGTGGCTACATTTCAAACTATGAGTGCTACCACATTTTTAATTGCATGTTAAGAAATGCAAAAATGTTATATTATCTTCACCTCTGAATAGAGCATGCAGTTTGGGGTACTTCATGGAAAATGATCAAGGAGCTAAACAGCTTTACAGTAGGATACTCAATTACTCACTGAAAAAGCATGAGATGTAAATTGGACTGTGCGAGCCACATGTACCAAGAGCTTGGCTCACACCACATCTCCTGCTCAGGTACTGTTTGTACTGAAACATAATTAGTTATATTGTTCATCTTCTAAACACAGTGTATCTATTAGAGAATTATGCCCTCTACACTCAATGTTCTCTTATGTGTTATGCTCTTGTTTTTTATTACTGAGTCCAGAGCACACTATTCCTTCTGTCAAGACCAAATATTATTTATACTACATAAACCGTAAAAGTAGGTTCAGTCCTTTCTGCATTCACTGCCTGTACTCATCTTGTGATCTATGGATGCACTCAAGAAGTGAACTACTTCTGATTAAGTTAGTGGTTTGTGCTATAGCACCTACGCAACCTTTCAGGGTATGGGGATGGATATCTTGGAATGTAATTCATAAACAGACATTATGATAAATTACGTGAGATAAATACCCTTCTTCAAAAATTAATTTAAAGGAAGGTTATTCAGATAAAAAATATATATAAAATTACTATTTCTATATTAGCCATCAGTGAACAAATAAAAAGAATAAACATATGGTGCTGGAAGTATTTTATACATGTAAAATAGCATGCTGTTATAAGATGTCACTTTCAATTGCTTAGAAAGTTGAAATTAAAACAACAATACAAAAAATGGTCACTGGATAATGTCAAAATTATTGTCATTTGTTTTGCTTTTATATGGAAAAGACAACAAGTTTGACATAGCAACACATTAAAAACTTGATGGACAGTTTAGTAATGTGAAGAAAAGAATACTTAGGTCTTTATAATTCTTTTTTATCATTAATACTATAGATAGAGTAGCTGCTATAGGAAAAAAAGTAATGCAGGGTCACATTTCCACTTATTCAGAGTATCTTTAAAGTCACTTGGCTGTCAGCTAACAAGAGCAGGCAGTGTATCATCCTTTAACTGCACAGAAACTACACAGATTAGCATTGGCAGAATTTGTTTATGAAGTCAAATTGTTAAATATCATTAGCCTTTATTATGTGTTATTAAAGAATAGTGGAGAATAGGTAGTTTAGCTGCAATGCAATGCAGCCAGACAGAACCTAGACAATATATACAATACTGCATCATCAGCCTTAAGAATACAAGGACTGCTATCTAGGAAAAGTAGCTTGCATTAGAAACAGTAAGGTGTGTATCCATATATGACTGTTCTACAGCATCTGTTTATACATCTGCAAATAAAAACTAAATAATTGTGAAAAGCTGCTGCAAGGATATTCAAGGATATTCATTAAGTTTGCCTGGAGCTCGTGCCTGGTGATTGAGGTGCCACAGGAAACTACAAAGCAATGAAAGAGGCAATGAATGTATTTCAAAAGTATAATAAAATTTAAATTATTAATTAAAAACCTGAGACTTCTCTGTTCATTTCCTAATTCAATCACAAGAACTTATAATACAGGGCAATCTTCTGTATTACCATTCCTGCCCATTGAAGCTTGCAAATGACACTGTGATACTGCTTCAATTTTCATTATTATTTCAGTTTAAGTACACAAGTCATTAATGTGTGCAGTAGCAATAAAACAATGTCTCAAAATTGTAAACTTCTCTTTGACAGAAAATTTCCATCTTTAGCAAACCACAGTGTGAAGGCCTGCTGTCCTGCAGTACCCTTTGTCAGATATTCTTTCTTTTACTCACTCTTGGTGGCTACTGATGAAGCTTTTTTTCATCTGATGAAAAGACTGCTCCAGCACTCAACAGGCACCACCAGCAGCATCACCACCATCCCACCCCCTGCCAAATATGCTTCTGTTATTCTAAGATCAGTGTACCCCAGTTCTCCCACTGAAGGCTGCTACACTGCATCACCAAGCTCTTCCTTAGGGCTGATTCCCCAAATTCTGGCAATACCTTGGCACAAAGGAGTACAGCAAACCAGTGCTGACTGCTGCAGTGATCAGAAAATTAAACACAGCCAAGCTGAATACACCTGAGACACCGGCAAAAAATAGCTGCATGAAGAAAAGAATACATCTGTGGCTGAGGATCTAGAGAAGGACCTCTACTAACAGTACCCTGATGACTCTCATGAGTATCAACCCACAGTCAAACATCTCAATTTGGACAGACCAGAACTTAGAAAGGAATTAAGTCCAGAAGCTATGCAGGATGAACAATTACAAATTTCTTGGTTATTCACATTATTCTGCATCCAGGAATTCTCTGCAGGAACAGATGACTTAAAACAATCTCTTCATAAATAACACTAACACAACAAGAAAAGCAAATAAAAACAACCTCCTTTTTTTTTTTCTAACCCAAAAATAGATGTGTCACAGATTGTTTGGTTAAAGCTTGTTTTTCTTAGGTCCTGGTGTAGTTTTAAATGACAAGGCTTTTTGTGACTGTCAGCAGGAGAAGCCAACCTCAGCTTCATTCTATTAACCACTTCTGGACAAATGCATTTCTATATCATGTTCTAACAGCTTTGAGTACAGCTGAGTCAATGCCAGGCTCCTTGATAATGAAAACTTATTTTATTCTGCATTTTGTACTTATAGCATCATTTCACTTGGAGGAAATAGTTGTAATGAAGATATCAAATAGTTCCAGCAACTGCATTTCACTGGTCTCTTAAAAAACTCACTGGCGTGAGTTTTATTTCTTGAATTGAGGAGTTATGATCTCTCTTAGCCTTCAGTGATGGACTAGGGGACCTGCAATATTTCTTCAAGTACTCAGACATATTTTTTTTCAGAAAGGCATAACTTCAGTCAAAATAGGCTAAGCAAAATTTGGCCATAAATTTCTTCACTTGCTCTAACTCGTGCAGTACTTGTCTCCTAATCATGCCGGAGGAGAAAAACTGCATATGCAGAGAGCTGAGCAGCATAGTTGTGACTGCATCAAGCCATATCAAATCAGCCTAGTGAAGTCAAATCCAGTCAATATATACAATATATACAATAAACCAGGTTGGAAGAGACCTTCAAGATCATCACGTCCAACCCATCAACCAATCCAACCCACCTAAACAACTAAACCACGGCACCAAGCACCCCATCAAGTCTCCACCTGAACACCTTCAATAAAGGTGACTCCACCACCTCCATGGGCAGCCCATTCCAATGGGCAATCACTCTCTCTGTATAGAACTTCTTCCTAACATCCAGTCTAAACCTCCCCTGGCATAGCCTGAGACTGTGTCCTCTTGTTCTGGTCAATCCAATATGAGAGAGAACTACCCCAGCTGCCATTTGTGGCAGTGAGTTCTGAAGTGGGGGAGAAGATTGTCTCTCAGTGTTCCATGTCTAATGCCAAGTAAAATCAGCAGTGGTTAGAGTTACCTGTGTGTATTTGCTTTAATAAGAAATCATTACATTCCCTGATTGATTGGAAGCAAAGGTAAATCAAGAATGAAATGTTAGGGGCCAGAGAATTCTTCTACTGGCACAGCTGGACCAAGAAAATAAGATTGTCATATGAAGAAGTTTAGATATCCTTGAACCCTTCAGCATTGTTCCTTTTGATGATTAATTTAATATAAACTAAACATTTACAACTATCCCACCATTCAAACTGAAATCTGAAATTCACTGCCTGAAAATAAGTAGTAGGCTGCACACGTACCACAAGAACCAGGATTCAACAAGCAGATGAGGTTGTATGTGCAAGTATTAAGTATTATTTTGATAACTTTTTTTTTTTAATCAAATGTGTTTTGGTTTGGTTCTTTTAATGCCTTTTTGGCCAGCTTTTAAATGCAGTTATATGATAAATAATTCAGTCTTTCTTTTTGTCAACCATATTAATTCTAATTTATTTTTATAATAAGCTCTCTAACATACTACTAACTTACTACTTATCTGGTAATAAGAGAACACCATGTTCTGTCATACAGATTAATATGAACTTAAAATATGAAAAGATGGTTGAAAATAGTAAAAGTGAGCTAAGAAAATTATTGCTTATGGGGGGAGAAACAGAAATCCCTTTTCTTTTTAAAATCCTTTTTCTCAGGATATATTAGAATAGAATAGAATAAACCAGGTTGGAAGAGTCCTTCAAGATCATCATGTCCAGCCCATCACCCAACACTACCTAATCAACTAAACCGTGGAACCAAGCACCCCGTCAAGTCTCCTCTTAAACACCTCCGGTGATGACGACTCCGCCACCTCCTGGGCAGCCCATTCCAATGGGCAATCACTCTCTCTATGAAGAATTTCTTCCTAACATCCAGCCTAAACCTCCCCTGGCACAGCTTGAGACTGTGTTCTCTTGTTGTGGTGCTGGTTGCCTGGTAGAAGAGACCAGCCCCCACCTGGCTACAACCACCCTTCAGGTAGTTGTAAAGAACAATAAGGTCTCCCCTGAGCCTCCTCTTCTCCAGGCTAAGCAGCCCCAGCTCCCTCAGCCTCTCCTCATAGGGCTTGTGCTCCAAACCCCTCACCAGCTTTGATGCCCTCCTCTGGACACGTTCCAGCAAGTCAACATCTTTCCTGAACTGAGGGGCCCAGAACTGTCTACTATGTTAAACAAATCAAGAAATCACAGTGAGAGACTCTTTCTATTCTCAAAAGGGACCGGGAATAGGCACAAAAATTTAGGCAGAACATACAGAAAGAGAATTTATAGGCATTTAAAACAAAGTTTGAGGGTAGGTTGCATTTTCCAAAAGAGAAAGAAGAATTCATCTACTCAGTCTTTGCTAAGAGTTAGGGTAATCAGAGTAATAGCTACACATTTTTAGCAGAAGCAAAAAAAATACATATAAATATATAGGTATTGTGTGGAAAATGGACAATATCTTGCAGACTTTCATACCATGAGTGACAGCATTAGAAAACAAATTGCCCATACCTGTGGCTGAAAAACAAATTTCCAAAATGCAAATAATAATAATAATGTAGACCTGAAACAGTGTTCAGGACCTGTTCCTCATAGCAGTCTCAATACAGAAATTCTTTCTCACTGAGTAAAACATACATAAAAGGAGAGAAACAACCCCTTCGTGTTTTTCTCTTCTGCCTACTCTGACTAGAAACCCACAATGCTGTCAAGAGTAATCAGAGCTCAGCTTGTTTGGAGCAGCAGAGTAGTTTGGTTCATTACTTCAAAGTTAGTCCATTGTTAAAGAAGTAGAAAATTGCACTGTCGCTACCTGTCATGTTTATAGCGAGTCTAGGTGGGGTTTGGCTTAGTATTTCGGATCACAAAGGAGTAACCCTTTTAATTCAGTTGGTGCCTGGTACGTTTTATCATAGCAAGTGTCTGTCATTGCTCTAAAGTCTGATTAACATAGTTTTAACCATATTTCAAAGCAGCAGAAATAAGATGGAGTGTTACAATAACTATGGAAAAAAGCCACTGACCGGATCTTCAGTCACACGTTATAGCAAGAATGGGCATCACTCAGCCATTCAAAATATTAAGCATAAAACTCACATGGCAATAAAGTATAATTCAAGCCATGTGAAATCACAGGAACAAACCACAGTTGATCATACACCACATAAAATAGTTCAAATCATTCTACTGGATTCATCACTACTCAGAAAAACATAACTGACTTGCTTAGAATTGCTTCATCTGACTGTCACATCCCTGAAGATGTAGCCACAGAGATCAAGATGTGCTGGCAACTCTTAGACAATATAAGCTCTCCAAGAGTAATGAATCCATAACCTTGGTACTGACACATGGTCAAACATGGGTTTACCACGTCTGCTTTTATTTTGTAAGCCTTGCTAATTAGATGAAGCTACGTAAACAAAGCCTTTTTACCTCATACCATTGTTTTACTGGGCAGACAGATCCTCAGACTGATTATCCCTGATTGTACTGCCTAAAGCAGTCACACCATTGGGTACTCCTTCCTTTTTTACTGTAACAGATACCAGGTATGCTCCTGATATTATCAACAATGCCCCTGCTCACAACCACAAGGAGGAGAGCATTTGCAGAATGAGTAAGGACAGTGTAAAATGACTAAGTTCTTTACTGTTGTATCTCAACAACAAATTTTCTCTGTTTTCATTGTTTAAAAACAAAGAGAGAAAGAGAGAATTGCCTGATCCAGACATGAGCTGTCACTATTTTACTTTATACACAAGCTGTGGATGCCAGCAAATCAAAATGGTTTGAAGACCCCAACCAGAACTACCATCTGATCGGAGCATATTATGCCTTCTGGACAGCTCATTTCACAAGACTTGGCATGAAGACCACACAAGATAAGAATTTTACATGCCATATTTTGGTCATATTAACAAGTCTTTAAAGTAACAGATTCAGTTTCCACCTGCAAATGATACTCTGGAAATGGAACAGATGTAGTTTTACCACTTTATAACGTCTCTGGGAGAAGGATGATAACAGAGACATTTGCTTTGCACAGATGCCACCTCCTGTAACAGAAGGACAATGATGAGAAGATAATCACTAGGCTAATACATGTTCCACAAAGTCCATTAACTGCTGAACAGCTACAAGTGCAGGCATCTCCAGGAGCCACAGTACTCGTTTCTGTAACAGATCCTGCAATGCACATATTAACAAATGGTACTACATATAAATTGTGGCGTGAATTGAACAGCTAAGAGCCCAATCCTCAGAGTAACATGAAATACTGTATCTTTCTAGCAATATCATTCAGCATCATTGCAGTTGATTCTTTTAATCTCCAGTCAATTTTCCTGTCTGGGTACAAATTACACTTGCACTTACACATTCAGTTGCCATCCCCTATCCAAAGAGTAGTATTCCCCAATAACTCAAGAATACAAATATTTCTTTGAGCATTTAAAAGTTTTAGAGAACTATCTGCCTTTGATGCCTGAAAATTCGTGTTATATATCACGGTGCTCACCCTTGCCTGACTGAGACTGACTTGTCTGAAAAGAAATCCTGCAAAATCAGCACTTGGAAAATACCAAATAATATTAATTTCTGCAGCTGCTGGGTCAATGAGTTGCAGAAGAATAATGCTTGCTTATGCCAGCAATCAGGCATCGTGACTCAGAAATTTGCTTGTGATTCAGACTACCTCCTTGGCTTCCTCTTGCTCAGGAATGTGCCCATTTACTCTTAACCCATCACTCTCATCTTGCATTTTTTCAGTTCTTTGGTCAATGAATTAAAAGACAGGGTTTAATCTGTCTTGAAAGATGGCTGTGTTCTTTAGTCTGTATATCACCATCTTATTAAAGATTTAATAGTTTAAATGTCAAACCTTATCAAGAGACCATTGAATTTAACGAGAATCTAGCTTTTGGTTTATCTGCAACTCTGAGATCTGTGGAAGTCCCCAGTACAATAACTCAGTACTATGTGTAGGAGGATACAAAGTCAGTGCAATTACTACTGAATCTAAAAAAATCAGTAAGTTTTGTCAGGAGGGAACAACATGGGACAGCTGTTCCACAACCCAGGGTAGGATTGGTTCTGTAAGGCTCATAGAAGTTAAACACACTAAAAACAGATACTAAATATAATGAATTGGCAAGGTTGATTTGGAAATGCTCACAGGAAGTGGAAAAAGCATGCATTCTTTCTACACAGATGCTTTTCAGAGCAGATGTAAAATTACAATGTCTGTTCTCTTTCTGCTTCTACTCTTACACATCAGTACTCTACAACATTTTTCCATTTCTGGGAAAATCCATATCTGCTAGGCAACAGAGACCTATCTTGTGATTCTTGCTATCCCCATAGATTTTTCTTTCTTTTGTCTCTGACAAAAGGCTTTTTGATCAATGACTTAAATGGTCCAGTCAGCTGATTGCTGAAAACTGGTGTTGCTCCTTTCCAGAAGCTCATACCATTTTTCTTTTTCTCAGTGTTAGTCAGGCAGTAGGTTATGTAACATAAATTTGCGTTTCAGAAATACAACTTCACTACAGCTGTCGGAAAGCATGCACAGATTCCCTTGGTGGTGAAGCAGGAATCGTTTATTGGTACAGAACAAGCAGCTTATATAGGAAAAATCGAGCAGGCTAAGCAATTCCCTGACATTTTTGCACCCCTATTGCTGAGTTTTCTTCTTTGATATGCAGTTGTCCATTGTTATCTTCATCCCATATCAGGTTAAGCTGTTCCTGCGTGGAGGCAAATGTCCTCCTGTCTCACACTTCAGGTTGTTTACTGCAGTCAGCTCTTCTTTATCATCAGGCCTTTCTTCTGTTGTTCTTTCTTGTCCTTGAAACCTTCCATAGATACTTTCTGCTTTCCCACATATAGTCAGAATTTGTGCTTCTTTATAACATTAATCTCAGATTTTTCTTTCCTCCCAAAATAAGCTCATCTTTATAGAATAACTAACTTTCTTGGAACTTTTTCCCTAGGAAGCAGCTTAGAAAGAACTAAATCCAGGTTTCTTTTTTTTAAATTATTATCTGTTTGGCACTGTACTATGGCACATTTTCAGTATCAGCACTATATGTACTCAGATGAAGCAAGTCAAATAGCAGCTCCATACTGTTTTTAAGTAGTTGGCACTACAGAACAGCACTTGGTTGCAATCCTGCACAATCTTTTCATGCAGGGTATTATTTTCAAACAAGGACTGTTATTAAGAAAGACTCCAAAAAGACTCAGCTGAGACTATCAATGATGACCCTTTCTCTGCATGTTGTCTCTCTTTTCACTTTATGGTTTGACCTTCAAGAGAATCACTAGGGTCTTAAAAGACTATAGCTAGCACAATAATTTGTTGATAGCACTTTTGTTCCAAATTCCCACTCTTGACACAAAGCAGCAAAATGAAACCTAAATGCCTGGCATTCATTTTCTATTAAATACTCAGGAAACCTAAGAACAAACATCATTATCTGATATATTGCTGATCTCTCTGATCTTCTCCACAGCTGAACCATTATCATGAACCCAAGTAAATCCAAAGCTAAGTGACTACAACCAATAATAAAAAAGCAGTGGAAGGGAACTGTTCCCTCTCACTTCAAAACACATGGATTGGAAGATCAGGGGTTTGTGTTCAATGTTTATACATATGTTAAAGAAAAAAATGACAGATGACAACCTTCAAGAATTAAATGTGGTTGGTGTGTGCAATACAGAGAATCCACCTCTAACTTGCTGCTACTTAACCTAACCTCAAACTGAATTCCAACTTTTATTTTACACACATTACAACTCTCTTGTGTATCTAACCTCTGTAGGACAACATAAATATAAAGATATGAGTAAGAAACATCAGTACTTGAGTGAGGTACATGAAGTGAAAGATTAAAAATCAGGCACTACTAAGGAGAATCAGATTTCAAAGTCACCCCTAAGTCTTTCAGACATACCTCGAATGAAATGTCCAATATGCCGTACATGATTCTTACAGGACTTCAGTGTAATGAAACCATGATTCTTCATCTGCTCAATATGTCCTTTTTCTTTTTTTCTAAGTGAAGTCTTTCCTACTTTTTCATTTAAATCCCCATTAAAACAAAACAAAAAACCCCCACAAGCTCCAGAAGTCTTTACAAACTTGCTTATCTTCAAGCTATTAAAACCATTATTCATATGCCTGAGGTTAAACATGTACAAAATATTTGCAGGATTACAGATTTAGAGAACCACTGGATAGCTATAAACATTGGTTTAGCACTTAGTGGAAAACAAACTTTAATGACAAGGTGAAAAGGAACATTCGAGATAATCATTATTTGCTTTTTAGTAGTAAGAGGTGATAATTCTCGCTATCATTTTACAAGACAACGGTCTGATTTTTGAAGACATGGGCTTGACATACTAAATCTGCATCACAAAGCTTTACTACTACAGCTAAGAACTTGCTTTCACTTCTTTTCCATTCCCATGTTTTTTAAAAGGAAAAGATTCCTACTTAACTGAAATGGTTACAATATAAAACCGAAAATGTTATTAGACTATGTAACCAACAAATTATTTTTTATCTTTTTATTTTTCCATGGATCTACAGTTTGGTGTATGCAGAATTGTTCTCTTGGGACATATCAGAAGTAACAGCAGAAATAATTACTGAATTCTTCAAGGACTTAATAAATACTTTGTAGTCTCAGTTTTTAAATGGTGATCTGTCCAGACCATCTGCTCCTGCTGAAACAAATGTCATCTTCTCAGTCTAGCTATGAACTTTCAAAATTATACCTGAATACAACTCTAGTCACTCAATATCTGTTAAATAACTGTAAAATTAATTTTCTCATTACTTATCATGAGCAAAGTTTTCATCAATTCATTACATGAAATGGATATAACTCACATGTGGAGACAGTCACAGTTATGAAACAATATAAAAAGTACATAAGTCCATAACTGAATAAAACTTATTTCTGCTACACATTAAAAAATTAAATGTCTGACCGCTTTGTATGGACACATACATTACACAAATACAGCTACAATTAAAACATACTTCCCTAGCCAATGTTTGCAATAAATAAATATGTACATAAACAAAACAAAACCCACAAAAGTCAAGTATCTGTCTGTGGAGCTAGTTAAAATAATTGATAATATTGCCCCAAGCTAGTCTCCCACCTAACACCTCCTGATCTGTAATAGCAGATTGGCTGAATACTTATCTGCTTCTCTGCAAAGATATCATAGCTTAAAGAACCTTCAGCTGAAGGAAAATTCAAGCAAAGCCAACTAAATTTGCACAGTAACAGGGGAGAATCTTTCACACAGTCCCCTTGCCAAGGTCCAGTTAATAAGTGTGGTGATTGCCATCTGGCCATTTCATACCATGGCAGATGCTCCTAAGCAATTGCTTTTTGTGGTTCCCCTTTACAAACTTAAACCAACATAATGTAACTAAAGCAGTTGCAATTTATCAATTCTATTTTCCCAGTGCAAGTCTGCAGATGAACATTTAGTAGAGATTAATTTTTTCTAGTCTTTGTCCAGGTTAGCACATTCATAAATTAAATTATCATAGAAACAGATAGTATATATAAACTTAGCCCAATATAAGGAAATGTATGAATGGTAACTGACTATATTAATCTAGTAATAAATTGTATGGAGCAAAACTAGAAAGCTGTTAGATAATGATGATGTTGAGAGCAACAAAAGGAGCAACTCTTTCAAGATGCCACCAACCATTAACCTCCTTCTCTTGGAGTTCATCAGCCACACTGAAGAGGATCTGCCAGCATGTGCTCACACAAAACACCCTTTGTCAACACAGACTATGAAATTAGATAGCTTAGGCTGATGACCTATTCCACTCTCAGCTATTTGCTGTAACAATCCAGATTCTCTGTGTGTTTTGGACACCATTTATGCTTTGCATATCATTCTACACCGCAACAGTACAAGGTGGTACAAAAATAACTATATATTGACTAATCATGGGATCGCAGAGGAGTTCAGCTTAGAATCGTCTTTAATGATCATCCAGCTTCAACCCTCCTGCAGGGACACCTTCTACTAAGAAGGTTGCTCAAAACTCCATCCAAGGTTGCCTATCAAAAGAACTGATGGCACTAGGAGCTCAAAGACTCAGAACTTCTGACAACAGAATTAGGAGATGCAGACAGATCCATCTCATTTCAGAATACCCCTATCTCTCCTGCAGACACGGCACAACCAGGAGGGCTGTGTCAAGGCTCTGTGCAGGAAGTGATAGTGAATAAATAAATTGCATTGAGAAAGCAGAGACTTTGAGAAAGCACACAGAGGAGGACAAGAGGAGCAGGAGGTACAGTGGGTGAAGGCAATGGTCACTGCTGGTCTGAGTAGAGCACAAGAGCTACATACTCATTGTACTCAAACTCAGTTTCTGTCAGACATCAGCTTTGGTACATTCTCCAAGAAGTTGCTCTAAATCAAATTCCGAGACACATCAGTAATGTCCTGCACTTAATGGAGCCAAAGTCCCTTGGAACCGTGCCCTGAAGTTACTCCACATGATATCTGTTGAGTTTCTTACCCCAGAGGAGAAACGGTGCTGCTTTATCTGTGGCTAATCAAGCTAATTTGTTCCGTAAATGATGGCCACAGAGTGGCTAAAGTCTCCTCTATGATCCACAAAACTGTGAAAGGACAAAATTAAAAGATACAGATACAAACATTTACAGGGTGCTGAAGCAGTCATCTGGCGTCTACCACAGTCCCATTTTAGGAAGACTGTAGGGACAAATCTGTATTCTCTAAGAGATCAAAAAGTACACGTGATATTCCCCAGCACCAGTTGGCACAGTAAGAATGTTCCGCCACATTTCTCCCAGACAAAAGCCAGCCATTCTCATTTGGCAGCATGAAAATACCAAACATTTGTGCAGACAGACTTCCCTCCAAATCAGTACACTGCAGACCCAGGTAGCACATGAGCCTTTTCCAAATGTGTGAAAAGATTGGTTACATGACACAGCACCATCATATTTCTGTATCCTAAACAGTGCTTTGTAAAAACACTAGTTGTATACATTTTCCATCAGGAGACCTTAGATGTAAGTTGTATTGCAGCAGGACAACATGCATACTAACCTGAGACTGGTTTCTAACAGGCCACTAAATTACCAGAAGTACCATCATTCATCTCAGTGAATGATTCACAGTGGAATTGTGATCACAGAAATACTATTTTAAACTGGAAGACTCTAGGGGAAAACTTTCCAGAAATGTCTTACTGAACCTTCAAGTTTTCATGTGTGATCATATGCAGTACTTGTAACATGGGCCAGTTACAACTTCTTGGAGACAAATCCAGGCTCTCTCAGACACTGGACCACACCAGTACGGTCCATTTCATAACATGTCTTGGACTAGCTCAGGTTCCAGAGGCACTGAAATCACAACAATGATGCTAAGAAAATGCATCATTATACCTTGTGGCAGCAAGTCAGGGGTCAAGCAGTCAACATTTCAGCTAAGCTGCTTTTCCCCAGAGAGTTACAATATTTCCCTACCATTCAGATGTATTTTTCACCTCAGATTAGCTTCTGGGTTTTACAGCAGGAATGTTGCAACATTGCTGAGATCCTAGCTGATATAAACCCCTGCTTGCTCATTAAACTTCTCCACACAGGTTTCAGAGTGTAATTCAAGAAATGCACTTTAATTAGTAATTTTAAATATTTCTTTTAAGGCAGAGGTTGTACTGAAAAAGTTACTTCTTGAGAGTCTACCTTCATTCTGCAATGCATTTTGTTTCCAAAACAGACCTCAAAAGTAAAGCAATGCAGCAAAACACCGTTCAGGAGGGAGCAAGTTTTACTAAGATATTTTGCTGCAGACTAGGGGGCAGGATAAATAAATAAAAGGGAAAATTCTTATCACAGTCATTTGAACGATATACCTTACTCAGAGGTGCTGACAAAGCCCAGCAATCTCTGTTGTGAGTTTTTACTTTTTGTGTAAAGCCTACTGCTCAGTGACATGACAATGGTATTTAACGACTGTTCTGGTAATGTAATGACAGACAACCACTAGAAATGTTCTTTCATTTTTCTGATTGTTAAACTTTGAATTTTAGAGTTTTATCTATTTGCTGCTGCCTTAGTAGCTCAGCTGAACTGATTTTATGCTCACTTGTTTGAAATTTATTATGACTCATCCTATATGTGTTATTGGAAATTGTCCCAGTGCTTTGTGAGAATATTGCAGCAAGGCCACTGTAATTTTCAATATACAGTTATGCTTGACATCTGAGAAATGTGATCAGTTCTTTGGATAACATTTTTTTTAATTGTACAAAATGGGAACGACTTGGAGCAATGGGACAAACCTCCTTAGAGAAGCACAGTATAATAAAAATAAAGGAAATCATCTTAAACTAGCATTAAAACAAATCAATTTTCCCCCACTGGGATGGTCTAGACAAGGCCTTATTAACAAGGACTGCAGTAGCCAAGGCTCAGATCAGCCTACACTGAACTGCAGAGAACTGCCACTATAGCCTGAGTTAAACAAGGATGGAAATTGAATTAACTTTTCTTATAGCACCAGTTATGGCTCTACAGGTTAATGGGTGCAGAAGCTTTGCATCTGAAACACTGAAAGTCATGAAAAACTTCATTAGCAAAAATCTCAATCAGGTTGCAAGGAAATCGCACAGACCTGCTACTTAAGAGCATCTGAATTTGCACATTCCTGTAGGGTAGTTATAATGTGGCTAACATTCCCTATGCTGAACTAAAAGATAAGCCCATAGACATGTTTTTTAAGTATAGTTTGCAATTTGTATATAGAGTATGAGTTTCTCTTTAGCCATTTTACATATTCTGCCCTTAACCCCAGCAGATGAAGAATAGGCACAATTTATTATTTAATTTTTTTAAGCATCATTAGATCTTTAATTAACTGCCTTTTCCAAGGATTTTGCTGTTCTGCATCTGAGCCACAATGACAGGACCTCAAGCAATCCTGCCCTTCCTAATATCATTCTCCTATAGAAGCTCAACTGTAGGAAATAAAGCAAGGCTGCCATTTATAGCACAGGAAAAACTACATCCTACAAGATCTTTCTTCAAAGCACTTTATTTCACCTCAAGACTATTTAATTTGTGAGCTTTGGCTTAATCACAGTGCATGGCAAAAGGGTAAAAGGTAAATTAAAATAAAATAAATAAAAATCCTAAAGTCCTGAAGGATTATTAGATGCTTTGTAGATTTGTTCAAAACCAGCTGACTTAAGTACATGCAGTTTCACATGGATGCCAGCAGAGGAGTCCTTTAAGTGACGTACTGTTCTTTCTATACTATCTGAGGAAAGAAGCACCCCACTGTGTGTAACAGCATCACTTCAAAGAAATGCAAACTGTTGAACCACAGAGGACTGGCACTTGGAATACCAGATGGAAATCCAAAGACGTGTTTTGCAGAGCAGCTTTGCAGCACTAACCACTCACTAAGAGGTGAACAAGCCCTGTTTTCTTCTCCTTCTGAAATGAAAACATTCTTTTCCACTTAAGGAGAGATAGACATACAAACAAACAAAATAACAAACAAACACTTTCCATGGTTTTAAAAAATGTTTCCCTTCTTATCAGCAGTATGCCACTGGTTAGCTTTTGACAGTTGTCATAGGCTGCCTTTGAAATACGTACCTCCTCTCATGATGATTTAGAAATGCCAAAACAGAATCCTACATGTAAACCCCAACAACACAGAAAATCAAAGGTAGCAGAAAACCTGCTTTTCTACTGTATTTTTCTTCAAGAAAAAAAAAATTAAAAAGCCATTATTAGTGAAAGAGGCAAACTCTATCTATCTCCATGTGCTCACTAAGCAGATAAAAAGTCTCTTACTTAAAAGATCCTGGGGAATGAATGAAATAATACTCACAAGAAGCTGCAGCACTGACTTTACCTTCACAGTATCACCAAGGTTGGAAGAGACCTCAAAGATCATCTAGTCCAACCTGTCACCACAGACCTCATGACTAAGCCATGGCACCAAGTGCCACATCCAATCCCCTCTTGAACACCTCCAGGGGTGGTGACTCCAACACCTCCCTGGGCAGCACATTGCAATGACAAATTACTCTCTCTGTGAAGAACTTCCTCCTCCCCTCCAGCCTAAACCTCCCCTGGCGCAGCTTCTCCAGCTCCTGCTGGCCAGCCCATAGCCACATGGAGGACATTTCCTAAATGCTGGAGTTTGGCACACCTGAGCATGTATGTCAGAAAGCTTTTATTTATCCTCTCTTTTACCCATCTCTGTCCTACAAGGCACCTGATTCTCTGGACATGGTCTAGATCCCCAGAATATATGAGGAAATATTTTTCCTTTGTGATTACACTTTCTGCAAGCTGTTATCTTGCTAACAAAGAAGCAAACAAAACCAAAACAACAAAAGTTGAATAAGTGCTCCCCTCTTCATTGCCAGATGTCTCATATACACAGCTTAATGAGAAAAAAACCAACCTCCTATCACGTTTTCACATTTCTGATCTGATTTGATTTGGGTTTTGTTTGTTTTAGGTTTGTTTTTGTTTTGTTCTTTTGTAAAAGAGACTAAAAGGCAGGTAACAGCATTCAGGAACAATGGAAGCTATCAATAAAGCCTTTTTGAGGCTTTATCAGGAAACTAGATGATTACTAATTGGCCACAACAGTGAGTTTTGAAACGGAGTTTAGGTAATGTTACAAGGAGGAAAGCAGAGCGAGCTACTCTTCCAGAGAGGTCTTAAGTCAGTGGGGGACTTTAGATCCTTATTCCTTTAACATTAAACTGATTTCCCACAAGTTGTATATAAAGATTGTTCTGTGAAATTAGCGGTCAGATAGTATTTATATGTCACACTGATGCTTTCCAGATGTAGACTTTGATATTCCCAAGAAAAAGAAAAAAAAAATCTGGTTCAGGGAATCCTCAAAGAAAAATTCGGTGCCATTTATTTTCTGCTGTATTTCTTTTGGCAGTGCTAACTTAAACTCATGAACAATAGAGCTGTATCCCAGAGAATTCAGCATGCCCTCGACCACAACTGCAAGCAATAAGAGCAGAGCATGCTGAGCACCTGGCAGGAAAAGTCCTTAATTAACACCATTTGGAAAGCCATAATATGAGATCACTTGCTCTTGGCTCTTAAGAAAGTATATGAGGTGGTCCAGAAACCCAAACCAAATGCATGTGTTGACATATACCACTATTCTGCCCATTTAAATAAAATGGGTGAGAATTTAAAATTAAAAGTATCATTTAATTTTTACAAATATTTTATGTTATAAATACATACTGAATAAAAGCTAGAAATAAATCAAATACATTTTATTTTAATATATTTCTATTTAAATATAACATTGTGATATTGTATCATATATAATTTATTTGCTATTTAAAATATATTTCTATATCAATAAATGTGCATATTATGCAAATATTTTAATATTGTATAACATCAAAGAACAAGGTTTTTTTTTTAACTTCCACTTAAAACCATTAGAATTGTCTTTTAGGTATAATTTGTGTTTACCCATTAGCACAGAGTCTATGCAAACTACTTGTGTTTAGTTTTACAGATTAGAACAATGACAAAAATTGGCAACTGGGTCACATTCTAAAAAAGCCATACTTAATTTGACATCACTGCCCTTTTAAAATCAATGGCACTGTTTACACTCTCTTGCAAATAAGAGCAAGAAATACAAAGTCATCTGCAAAGTCAAGCTTTGCATAAATGAAATGACACTTTGTTTAAAAGAGAAAAATTTGAAAGCAAGAAACAGTTTGAGGTAAACCATAAACAAACAATGTCTAGAATTTCTTCCTTGTAATCAGTTTTTAACTGAAAACATCACAAACATGTCAGGCTGCCTATACTCTGAAGAAACCTCCTTCTCCTCTCCAGTCTATAGTATATAATTCAGTGAAAGAAAATACCTTCGAAAATCCCAGACCCTGTCTTCTACAACTTCATCTTTGATTGTATTTTATTTGCACTGAGCAACCACTTTCCGTTGTTTTCCTAAGGCCATTTATCTCCCTTCTATTCAGAGTTCAAGTTCTTCCTCAGATGAAGCACACCACAACACAAAACTTATATGCGAGCATGCATCAAGCCAGTTTAAATGTTCAGTGTTCAGTTCTAGCTAAGAAATGTCTAATACACATATGCTGTGTGAAAAACAGAGCCTCAACCTGCTGGGCACACCCTTCTTAATGCACCCAAGTATATTCTTGACTTTTTTGGCCATTAGGGCACATTGCTGTCCCATGCAGAACTTATTAGCAACCAGGACTCCAAGGTCCTTATATGCAGAGCTACTCTCCAGCAAGTCAGCCCCTAACCTGTACTGGTGCATGGTATTATTCCTCCCCAATTGGTGCAGGACTCTACACGTACCCTTGTTGAACTTCATTAGGTTCATCTTTGTCCAGCTGTCCAGTCTGTCCAAGTCTCACTGAATGGCTGTACAGCCTTGTGGTGTGTCAGCCACTCTTCCCAGTGTTGGAGCATCAGCAAATTTGCTGAGGGTACACCTTATCTCTTCATCTACGTTGCTGAAGAATATGTTGAACAAGTCTGGACCCAGCACTGAACCCTGGGGAGCACCACTTGCTACAGGTCTCCATCTGATCACAGCCCTCTAGGATCTGTTTACCCAACTCTCAATCTTAACCAGCTCAGCTGCCATCTACTGGCACCGACCACTGCAAAAGCAAGAGTAAAGCAAAACTCTCAACATCATCATTGTCGTCTTTGAAATCTTAATACTATTTCATTGACTTACTACCATGAGCTAGTCATAGATCCACCTATGAGTCAAATAAATACTAAACATTCTAGGAGACAGCAGTGACAAACAAGATTTAATTCTCAAGACTATGTAAGGATGAGGAAAAGGGAAAGAATGATACATACCAAAACTTAAGCCATGAAAGAAAACAGTTACCAGATCTATACAGTGAGCTTACTGAAGAAGCAAGGACACTGTATTCACTTGATCTCTTCTACAAGAAGAGTATGTAGAAAACCAAATAAATAACAGGTTTATAATAATTCTTTACATTACACTTGAAATTAATATATATATATATATATATATATATAATTGTGCATTCTGGAAGAGCTGCAATTGGTAATTATGCTGCTGGAAACCATGATTCATCTAGGATCCTCCAGGCTATTTACTTAGCAAGTCATTAACAGCTGCTAATTTTCATCTTGCAAATACATTATTTTCCTATCTGAAACAGGGAGACAATTGTGTTTAGTACTGGAGAGACTAACATATACCCACACCCTAGCTTGCTCTGCTAGTGATATAAGTACATGACACTATTCTGATGTTACCTTCACAGTACAGCTCTATAAATACCACATAAGGATCTCCCCAGATTGTTTCCACCCTCACATTCATAGCATTCTGCTCTTAGTCATCACAATGAGGCCTTTCCCGGTATAACCATGAAATCATGGTAACAGCCACAAATCAATGCCAGTACCCCTCCAATGTTATGACATTGTAGGCTAGGATGGATGTTTCAAATTTTAGAACTATAGGCAGTCAAGTGGCCAGATGTTTTGTAATTCCTTTTCTATAAACTCCCAGATCAAACCTAAGTGGCTTAAAAGACGAGAACTTTTTTTGTCTTTTTCAAGTGGAATGTCCTTCATCAGCATATCCCTTTTCTTAAGTGCCTTTCTAATTATAAAACTATCATAGTGCATATATATAAAACTATTGTAGTGCATATAAATGGTAGTTTAAAATATCCCAACTATTTAAACAAAGTTGAACTTTGTGAGAACTCTTTGCAAAGTCGGCTTATATCTTTATTGACATGGTAGTCATCGATCAGTCTTGTATAACAGAAAACATATATATGTAATGATAAATATCTAAATGCTTGGGGCATGAATGAAAGATTTTTGATGATCTGAAACAAAAAAAAGAATCAGAAAATTCAGTATCAGAATAAACCTCAGAGCTCGTTTCTGGCAAATGCAGAGGCAAAACTCTAAAGCACAACTAAAAGACTCAAAGAGAGAATGCCTCAGGTAGCACAGGACACACTTTTCTCTCAGCTGAGTGCAGACACAAAATACAGTGCACTGGAACCTGAAGGTAGATGTAGATTAGACAGTTCTTGTCTCCAAAGCTAAAAGCAAGCAGAAGGGAAACAAAAATCTCTGCAGAGTTTTACCCAAAAGGCAACAGAAGCATATCTTGGGTTTTCTGTTTCAGTTGAATGGTCTTTTATTTAGTTTGAGAGAAAACATTATTCCTGTTATGCTAAATCTCTAAACAGAATACTATTTCATGAAAGCTAAGAGAGGAGAAAAGATTCAAAAAGCAAGTTAAAAATTAAACTGATTAGCAAAAATTATCAACTTTAAAATTTCTTTCACTTAGTTCTTGATTTCATAACTGCGTTTTTTCACTTATTTCCAAACAGACAAAGTTGTTACAGAGGCAGAAATCAAGCAAATGTAACATTTAACACATTCCTAACACTTTGAAAACCATATTTGAAAACCAGGAAATTTTTGTCAGAAGCTGCCAGGTAAGACAGAAGTTTAACAAACAGCATTGGGAAAAAAAAATCCATAATGTAAGTAGAAAGGAAAATAATGATCCTACATGCTAAACTGTAAAATACTTCTGTAGCTCCATATTTAATTTCAATCAACTGACCTTTTCCTATGAAGGGAATATAACTCAGTTTCACCTTATCTCAGGAACTATCTTCAGACAATCCGGTTTTAGTATCTGTCTTGTAGTGATCTTTTCCAATTGGAATAATTTCATTAGGGAGGGCGTTCAGCTTACAGCCAGGAAACTAAGACACTATGCCTTAACTTCAGTTTTGTCTAATGAAAACTTGAAAGCTTCAGTTGATGAACTGTTAAAAAAAATAATGGGTTTTTTGAAGCCTTAGAGGCGAGTGCAAGACATTGATTTGGCATATTTATTTCTATCAACTAAAAATAGGATTAGAACCTTTCCACTGAGTGAAATAACTTGTTTCCCCTCCCTGTTGAAAGGACTATGACTTTCTCTCCATCGGTTCTCTCTTTCCCTCCTTTACCTCATCATCATCTGGAGGACTCATTTCTCAGTTTTGTTCATTTTTCTGCCCTACTTTCTGTAACAGTGAACAGTGATGATGATGATGAGGTATGCCTCTTTAAATGAGTAACAAAAGGTGCCTGCTGGGAATAGTCTGCATTCATGGGAGTTGTGCCTTCGGTTTTCGTTTGAAAATTATTTTGTCTGCAAACTCAAGTCATCTTCCACAGGTCCTGCCAACACTTGCACCTTCCTCCAGAACAGAAACACTTCTTTTCAAAATACTCAGACAATGTCAGGAAACATCTTGGAATCAAACACCTTGGAACCTGTCATGTTTCATAACATAAGACAAATATATTTTCACTAACTATATGGTAATCTCTGCTTAAGGTGTTTGAAACGAGTCTCCCTAAGGCAAATAGAAGGTTTTGTGGGAAATTAAAAACTGACCTTTAAAATCATATTTAGAAAACAAGGCAGCATCTTAAATAAATTCAGTCTAGTTACACCGTGACTTACTTAGCTTTTTAACCTTGCACTAGTTCACTGTGTCCACTAGAATTATCTGTATCTTTGCAGATATAATCAATGGGAGCTTTACTTCACTTTAGTGATGAATGTTCACAGCACAAACACACTGAACTGTCATCAGACTGTCTATTGAAAAAAACCTCAGTAAAGGTCATTTTACTTTCAAAAACATCACTTCCCTTTTCTCCAGTCTCACACACAATGCAGTGGATGGAAGAACAACAGTGAAGCCTCCCCAACAGCACAGTGTAAGAAATTGCACTTTAGGATTTATTATTCATACAGGTTTTCTATTGTCATTTTAAAGATGAACAGCTGTCAGTCAAGAGAGCAGGTAAAGAAAGGATGGAGCCTCAGAGGAGTGCTGTTTTTTCCTTAAACCAAAAATCCTAGGGAAATCCTCAGCATCTATTTCTTTCTACTACTTGTTAAAGTTAAAATGTAAGACGCATTTTAGAACAGGACTAAAAAGACAGATCAGTTAATGAGCTGCAAAAACACCCCAGAAGATATTCTCTAAAAGTCTTCAAGATGTGAGAGCATTTTAAAAGAGGAATTCAGTTTCATTTCATATTATTATACCTACATGGCAGAGAAATGGCCACCCTTATAGATGATCAAATAGAATATAGTTGGCAGAGGGAGAAACCGAGTTCTATACCTCAAAAAGAAGCCCAACAGAAATAGATCATATAAAATGAAGTTTCTTCCCATAATCAAAAACAAATTTTCCTTCTAACTCATAGAAATTTATTTCTGGATTATTTTCATGTTCTTCAGCCCCATTGACAGAGCCTCTCAAGTAGCTGCGGTAAACAAATAATCACAAAACATAACCCTATTTATAAATTCAGACTGTCTCCACAGCTGGTTCTCCTGTTCTTTCTTTGGAATTTCAGTCAATATTTTGCAGTTACTTATCTATGTCGCACCATTCGTGCACCCAGAAGGAGTTTTCAGTCCTTTGTTCTTGCATGGGGTTTGTATTGTTTCAGCCATTCTCCCATCCTGGAACTGAAACAGCTCTGAAACATTTGAACAGAGCATTCAGATCCCTGTTTCATCCTCATTTGCTAACTAAACAACTTGAAGTCTTCTAGAATAATTCATCAAATATTATTTCTTTTCCTGTAACCCAGTTCTGCTTTGAATGATACTCCTGAAGCAACAATTATAAAAGCAATAGATGTCACTCTTTGTATTAACTGACGTGTACAGCAACTTGAATATTTCCTTGCCTTCACCAGTAATACTTTCCTTGATATTACCAAGACAGACCTTTTTTTTCATGGCTGTATTACATTCTTGTTTGAGAAACTTTGTGAGTGTCAAATTTTCCTTCTCCTCTGCCATGAGTGTGTCTGGCTATTATAGAGGACAATCAAGGCAAATACTTTATAGAGGACAATCAAGGGCAAATGCTTTTTCTTTTATCTATGAGATTTCTTCCTGTCTTAATTTTCCCCATACAAAAGGACAATCAGTTCTTTCATAACGCTAATACTCTCTCCTACATCTTTTATCTCTGTCTGACTTCTCTTGGCTTTCAAAAATAATTTAAAAATATGCATTAAAATAACAGATACATGTAGTGTAGTTGTTTTAGGTAGCTTCTATCCTTCTAGACTGTAGCTCATATCTTTGCTATATTTTAGTTCTAGTTTAGTAGATTTATTTGAGAACTGGCAGATGTGTCACTTTTTTTGGTGTGCTGGGAAACAGCTGGAATCATTACGTTTTCCTTATAGATGAGCCCAACATCAGGGTTAGGAGAAAAAGACCATTGGATAGAAAGTATTAGTCAAGCTAAGATACTATGCTGCTATTAGACCAGTATTTGATCGCTGAACAGAATGCAGTCCCTGGCATGTAAACCAGCCTATTCTTCAGGGTGAATAAGAAATGAAAGCCCAGAGCTACATTTGTGCCTGAGGAGAAAAATATGCTGCAAAAAATCAAACTGAGCTGCAAAAGTAATTCTGCAAACAGAGACTTTCTGTTCCAGCTGCAGCAGCAGCTCAAAAACTGCATTCACCCTTTCATCAGAGCTAACATAGCTCTCCCATCTTTATGAATTATGACCATGCCTAAGTATTAAGTCCCTTAGTCACATCCTAAGCGGGTTCAAACAATGCAATTTACTTGGGCATAAAGCCATCACTGTTAGCAAACTCTAGCTGGTACCGAACACTGCAGCTAATCTCCTCCACAACTGAAACAACAGCAACCTATTCTTCACAAACTGCAATCATTTGTCATAGGACAGAGACAAATTCTAGACCTGAGCTGTTCCAGGCACCCAGTTTCCCAGAATAGCAGAATTAGAAGATCACTGACATCTTTGAAAAGCTGTTTGAAAACTCTTCCTCCAGCTCATCATTTTAAGGTAATCCTTAGAAATACAATGACCTAAGGCCAGTCAACAACTGGAACCGTAAACTATAGCAAACCTCAGTGTTCCTCATGCCAGTGGAAAGTATACTTCTCTAACTCACATTCTCTCTGAAACATGCTCAGCAAAATTGTATTAAAAAATTATAGATATTATCCCTCAAGGGGATGGAAGGAAAGGAAAAAAAAATCTGGGCAACACCTTACTCATTTCATTTGACAGGCTACTAGAAGTATTTGGCTACAGTGGGAGACACCTAATTATTTACACAGCTAAGTAGTCATTGTTCTTACTCAGAAGGATGTAGCCAAATTTAAATGCGTATGCACAAAAATAGATTCATCTCTTTGAACTACAATGGTCCAGTTCAAATCCTTTAAACCTAATGGAAAGGCTCCCACTCACTTTAGTCAACTGAATTTGTCCCTGGACTGCTCTTCAAGTGGAGGGGGGGAAATACAGGAATACAAATCACATGGTTGTACTAAGCAGGCTTCCAAGTAAAAACAAAACAAAACAAAACAAAACAAAACAAACCAAACAAATTTTTAAAAAAACCTGTCTGTAATTAAAGAGAAGCAATCCATAAACTGGTACATTTTTGGAATCTAGAGACTCCAGAATAGCTGGACAAAAATGCCTGGGGCAGCAGGCATTTTTGCAAGCAAAATGCCCAAGAGCAGCCTAAGCAGATAGAGGGAAATTGTTCATTCTTAAGCAAAAGTGCTAAACAGAGTTTACAAACCTGTCCAAATCACTTTCTCTTAGGACCATCAGTGCAGGCTGGAAGATTTGGTTTTGAACTGTAGGCAGAGTTAAAAAAAAGCTTTCTCTCAATGTGTTTTATTGAAGAAAGATTGAATGATCCTTCTTAACGTGCCAGGACAGTATTTCAAAAACAAATATGTAATTTTAAAAATAAAGTGAGCAGTTCATATTACAAAAGTGCAGAGCAATAAAACTATGCAGAGGTTCTGGGATGCAATCTTTGTGAAGCTACTTGCTTTAAGAAACAACTCAAAGCAACTCAGCGATGTACTGAACAGATGTTTGTCTTTGGAAGCGGTCATGCATGACACAAGTTAAACCCATCCCTTGCCCTAGCCCCTTTCCCCTTCTTATACTTCCATGTGTGACACTAACACAGCTACCTGTAGCCATCTAGACTGTGTGTCTCAAAAAGAAGCCACAGAGCTGAGTGTCCAGAGTGTCCAGCCCAGTGAGTGGACACAGGAAATAGTCTATTTCCACCCATAAATCCTGCACTCTTATAAATCTGGCTGCAAAGTTATTGTCTTTGTCTTTCTTCCCTCTCCGCTCCTGTGGGAGAGAGATGCTTTCTTATCTGGTAACAGTGGTGGAGTATCCCAGGTCTCTTTGGCCTGAGTAAATTTTTTCCCGTGCAATCTTGTCATATTTAGGCGTAATGCCACACTAAAGGGCAGGGGGTGCAGTTCATGCCTGGCCAGCCTGAAACCAGCCTAGCAATGGGGGGAAGAAAGAGCCCTGGGGTTTTTGATGAACCCCAGGTGGGTAGAAGGGAAGTGTTTGGGTTTTGGTTGGGTGCAAAGGAACTAGTGTGTTAAGTGTAGATTGGGGATTTCTTGGAACTTTATATGCTTTGCTATGCTCACCATTATGCTTTGTAGTTTTTGTAGTATAGGAATTGCTTTTCTATTTAAACTTTCCCTTACTATCCAATCCATTTGTGTGAGCATTATTCTTTTGCCCCTTTTGGAGCAATAGAGCAAAACTAGCTCACTATCAAACAATCCAGGCAAGGCAGGGCCCAAATGGCAGGGGATGGGGTTAATTAGGCAACAGTAAGGTCTGAAAGTTTCAGATACCATGAAGATTTTCCACTGGTATTCATGTAAACATTAACTTAGAAACAGATGCATTGTAATTTTTTCAGATGAGAATTCAGACATGTTAGTTTGCATTTACTCTTCCGAACATGTTTGTTAAAAGAAAGACCAAGATAGAAATTAGCCAAAAGCACTAGAAGGAAACCAGTGAACAAATCATAGATGTGAAAGAGCACAATACAGACATGAGCATCTTGCAGTGGATGTTATTGTAAGTCAGTTCTTCTTTACTTCAGTTAGATTTACAGGAAAGCACCCTGAACTGCATTCAAGATAAACATCTGTTGTACCATAACTATTTTCCTCGTTGGGTGACAACAGTAGATGAGCTACACACAGGGAAAAAATGTTACTGAGGTTGCAAAGCCAAACTCTCAGAAGTTAAGAAATGCCAAGTGTAAGATTGCTTAATGCAGCTTTGGGTTTATGACACAAGCCTTAACTATGCAACTGCATTTTGATTTCCATGCACTGCATGGCATGGACAGTTCTGTCAAAATTTCTTCAACATTATGCTTAATGTATATTTTTTCCAACCTCTTACCTCATGACTTTACTAGATTATGCAGCCTTTAAATGTTTCATGAAAAAAACTTTACTGCACTCAAAAAAGAGAGGCATCATTTTAAAATGACAGAAATATAAAGGAAAGCAGGAAGATTAAGCATCAGGAGCTAGACCTACAATGTGATTTCAGTCATTTAAATAAATAGACATTTAAGCAAGAAAGCATGTCAACATTTAAATTATAGTCTTTCTAGACAAAACTCAATAGGGCAGGAAGGGAGTCAATATTAGAAATTTGTTGATGTAGTGCTTCTAGCCAAGAACAGCCCAGCTGATTAAATGCTGAAAAAAGCAGAGCCGGAGTAAATGAAGACGGAGCAGCAATGAATTTGTCTCCTGAAAAAGCACTTTAGACCCTGTCACCATCCATCATTTTGAGATCAAATTCACTTTTCACTTAAAAAAGCTTAGCAGAAGCAATTAAATGCTATTATGTTAAGCATTTGCAGTGAAAATATAAGATAGAACATTATGTCACCTGCCAAATTCTGATCTTTTTTACTGGTCATGCATGGTGAAGCAGCAAAAGTTGGTGTTCTTGGGAAGGCAAATGGCTCATTTACCTTTTGCCGTAGAAACTCCCATGATAACTATATCTGAATTTTTGCTTTTATTCCTAAAAGCTTTATATCTTACTAATAAATCAAAGGAATGGGCTAAAGAAATAAAAAATAGCTGGGAAAATTATAACTTGGAAGCATATTAGAAAATAATTTGTGGGTATGCTCTTGCAGGAATAAAATCAGAGGTAGTTCTGCCATAGCAGTAATGCATGCATGGGGAGGTGGAGAGGAAAGAACAACAAAATTGTCTTCTATTCTGAACAGTCACTAAATCTATTGCTTACTGATATGGCACTGATTGATCAGTCCATTAACTGTAAAAGAGAGACAAATGGGGCTACAAGGATGTGCATCACTGCACATGGCAAACAATGTACTATTCAGTTAAGAGGTTACAGAGCAGGACAGCAGGCTGCTGACAGTTTTTTCCAGCATTTGAAGTGCAGTGGCTTGCAATAACCAGCTCCAGAGGGAAGGGAAAAGATCCACTAAGGCTGGGGATTATTAAATATCTTACAGAATACAGAATTACAGAATCAGCCAGGTTGGAAAAGACCTTCGAGATCATCAAGTCCAACCTATCACCCAACACCATCTAATTAACTTAAACCACAACACTAAGTGCCTCATCCAGTCTTATTTTACACACTTCCAGTGATGGAGGCTCCACCACCTCCCTGGGCAGCCCATTCCAATGGCAAATCACTCTTCCTGTGAAGAATTTCTTCCTAAACAGCCCCTCCAGCCTAAACCTCCCCTCCAGCCTAACCCTCCCCTGGCACAGCCTGAGACTGTGTCCTCTAGTTCTGTCACAGGTTGCCTGTTACACAAAGTGTTCTTAAGGCATTCAGGTCCCACTGTTTCTGCTAAGCTGCTGAGATTTATGATGTGGACTACGACCAGTCTGGATGGCAGAGGTCACTCCTCTTCCTCAAGACTGTCATATACAAATGATGGTAAAGTAAGATCTCTTTCTTCAGCCCATTAGTAATTATACTACTACGCACCAGGGCAAAAAGAAAAGCTCCTCCCCATCTACATCAGAACATTCTGTGCCTTCTGAAATTCAACATCAAATTTTGCAATGTCTCTTAACTGCCCTCTGTTGAAGAATAGAAAGGGAATTTCCTGAGGGTGAAACATCTCATCAAAAGCCCCCTTTCTGCCCCACACAGCCCCATGAAGAGGGAGAGCCAGTGCTGACAGGGAGCTGACAGGACAATCACACAGTGCTGCATGCTCAGGCTGCCTCCAGTAACAGCAGCTCCTACAGGATGCTGTGGAGCAAAACACAGAAGTGTTACTGAGAGTGAAACAGAGAATTTGGGTCTTGCAAGCAAATTAGTTATCTCATGATAATGATTTCTTGCTATCTCTGTATTGGTAAAGACAGATACAAAAAATATCCTGCCGTGTCAGGCTTACACAGACCTTACTTGCCAGCCCATACTTGACTAATTAGCAATGAGCTCTTACCTGAGTATCAAGCCTTGTGTTTTCTTAGAAAAGATTCAAACCATGTCTACATAAAATGAAATTATAACCCCCAGTGCAAAGACAATGAAATTATAATCCCCAGTGCAAAGACAACCACTGAAGCAATAAAAAAAATAATTACAAAAATGTGGCTCTGGCAAAAAATAAGAAACCCACTGTTAAAAAAAATCCTATTGCTCAGTTTATATCCCTCCATGTAGAAATGCTCTTCTTGCTAATTGTATTGAGGCAACCTAACCACCTCCCTGTGTTATTTTAATTATTCACGTTATAAATAATAATTCTCTTAGCTCTTCAGAATAGTAGTGTGCTTGCACACCTGACCAAAGAAGGGAGGTCTGTCTTATTGACTTTGTTGTGCAATTGGAAGAGGGATCTAAAAAAAAAAAGTTAGGAAAATAAGAGCTGTAACAAGACCAAGGACGTTTCAGAGATTAAAGTAAGGCCATTTTCTTTATATTAAAAAAACTGTATGCTGTATTTAAAGGATGTGATATTATGATTCAATATCATTCCCAAATTGAAATGATTAGGTCTGTGAATCACCCATTTCAACATGCAATTCCTACTTACCTTGACATTGAAAGAATGGAAAATTTAAACAAATACAGGCATGTGGTTTCCTGGTATTTTCCTGTAACATGCAATGCATAGGCAAGGACATTACAAAGTACAGGGACACAGAATTTAACACTGCCCAAGGGAAGTAGACTTCAAGTGGGTGTGGAAATTGCAGAGTCTGCTGGTTATAACCATGTGTCCTTAGCACACAGTCTCTGAGACCCTAATATACTGGGATAACAAGAAACTATAAGAAAATTCTTGCTCTGCAAGAGAATAAGCTGTTGCTCAGAGGAAGTGAAGGTTATTCACTGTGTCACTCAGAAGAGATGAACTAATAGCTTTAAGACAATAACTTTATAGATATTGTAAGAATTGTGGAAGTCACCATAAGATTATTTCAGCTATTGCTCAACCTAGTGTCAAAATTTCTGCACAAAAGGAGTGGTTGGTTCATCACACATTTCCTCTGAATCTGCTTGAATGTTTTTAATTATTGTTTTGTCTGTTGGATATCCAGTTCCAAGTTCATAAGTAGTCTTAGAAGTCGGGAGTCTTACTTTACCCTTGTCAACATCCCTAAGTACTAGTGAGCTAGACTGTCCTTTTTATGCTCCTTTAAACTTGAGAAAAAATTAATACAATTTGACTTCATAAAACAAGTCATCCTCTGACATTAAATAAAGGATTATTTGGAGGGGGAAAAAAGGCATTTACCAAAAAAAAAAAAAAAAAAAAAAGCATTGAGAATAAGTTTATGAGATCTGCTTCATTTTTTTAAAAAAGACAAATTTCTGCATCTCCTTGGAAGACCAGGGTGAGGTTTTCCTCTCTTTCCCAAGTTTTTTCAACAGTTAAGTTTCCGTAAGTTACCCTTATACCATTTTGAAAATTCATCTCAATGCCTGCATGTAACTGACAATCAAAATTGAGGGGGGTTGGCTTTTTTCTTGGGTAAAAAAAAAAGAGAGAGCTGTCATCTATCATACTAAATTAAAAATAAAACAAGGCACAAATTAGTTCTGCTAAACATAAGCACAGCTAGATTGTAGGGAAACACAAAGACAAATGAAAATCAATAATGGCAAATCCTGTGAAATGCAAAGAGCTGGAGATGAGGAATTCTCACAGTTACTTCTACATGTTGTCAAGTTCTACACTGATCATGAGGGTATAGGCAGAAGATGAGGTAGTCATTGTACACAGTGTATTTGCTCATTTTATACCAACTACAGAAGGCAAAACCAAGTGGGATTCACAAGAAATAAGGTAGTAAATACTATTTTTAGTGTTCTAGTACTCTAGGTTCATTATATACACCCCTACATGAAATATGAGAGAGGCATTGCCATCTAGCATCTAAGAGGGGTTGCTCACATTTGAAGATCAAGTTCCCTAAGTCAGTTCTCTGTTTGAAATAGATCTTAATAAGATCAAGAAAGAATACTTGTTGTTTACCAAGAGCACAGGAACATACAGAGTAATATAAGATAGTGGGGGAAACAACCTCTCACAATCTAGTTAAAATCACAGTGAAATTAACTTACAAATACCTTTCATTTCAGTGACATTGGGACCAAGCTGCAAAGCACAAATGAGTCACCACTAACTGAGAGAGGACAGGAAGAACATCCCTGACTTCACCACTGGTCTCATCTGAAACCAAAGTCTGTTGTTCATTAATGGTTTCTGGTACAAAAGCTATGCATAGCATTAAGAAAAGGAAAAAAAAAAAGAGAAAGAAGAAAAAAAAGGCAAATTATGGTATTTGTCTGAGTAAATCCATACCGTGTTTCACATGACAAATTCCATATACTAATAAATAAAAACGTCAACCCATATTCAAGGCTAACACTTTTATGTGAGCTTGTGGTTAATTAAAAACATTGTTCTGTCTGTCTCTCTGTCCTTGGTCATTCCCATTGGTTATCCTTAAATCTGGTTGATGGAAAATGCTAAGCATTTAAGTCAAATGTTGACTGCTGCTTCACTCCCCCAAAAAGAAGTACATACACAGGACAACCACATAGCAGAGCCCCTGCAAGTTTGGTCATGTCAGAAAGTTGACTGGGAAAGACAGAGCATATATGGCCATAACACTTCCCTTACTGAGCCAAAAATAAAAATCTGAATAACTGCAGCTCAGCACAAGTAGCAAACCCAAAGGATTTCAAAATGATCTTTCAATCTGATTGCAGATTCAAGTAATGTTTCAGTTTTGTATAAATCTGCAGTTAATATCACACACACAATTTTGTTCTAATTTTTGTCCTGTCAGAGGTATGAAGCCTGAAAAAGATCAATATGCAGAACTTAAATAATTATCACTGTCCAGCCTGATCCATCCAGGAAAAACAAGCAAGCCCAGAATATCTCAGATGAAATCTCTACTACATTTAAGAAAAAAATTATAATCTGTTAGAAACTTAAATGAAACCCAACATTCCTTGACAATGTGTGAACAAATTACCTGGAAGAACTTTATGGATCTTTCATTTTTCCAGGTTTTCTTCTGTTAGTTTTAACATCTAACAGTTTTTATTAAATTCATCTCTAACTGCCATTAGAGATCACATGCTAACTGCTGTGTGTTTCATGACAGCATTTGTTGTCTGTCGGAGGTAGTTTAAATGAAATCAGCAAATATGAAGTATTTCTAAGCAAACTCTATGTATGACAATGACACCTACTAAGCAAAGGACCAAGTGGCAGGTCCTACTCTGGTACTATTAAAACAACAACTCAGACATGTTGATTCAGTCTAATTCTAGAACATTTTGCTTTCTAAATGTGGTTTCAGATTGCCTCAGCTCACTAAGGAGGTAAACAATCATTTTTATTGACTGCAGAACTTGCTAAAAGAGGTCAGAAATTACTTTTTCCAACTTATTGCCACATAATTGCCTTAAGATGTATGTGCAACATTAAAAGAACATTATTATCCATTGGATTTATTAACTAATTCACATGAACTACAATTAAAATAAACTGAATCTATTTCTAGAAATTTAAGTTAAGATTCCTGCTGCTTTTCATTATAAAACTAGAGTCGCAGTTTGAAGATGGTTCAAAAGATCCATATTAAAACTTGTGTACCTTGTGAATGCTAAATAAATTCCTTTACAAGAACTTGTAGAGACCAGCTACAAAGCAAGCCCCATAAAGGGACAGGAAAGTGTCTCTGTGCTTATTTTAGTTTGATCCAGAATGTTTTGGGTTTTTTAAACACTGATTTTTAAATACCAGTCTCAATTTTAAAATGTAGAAGGGAGAACCCATCAGTATTTTTAATGTTGGAAGTGGTTAATTAACCTTGAAACTGTCAAGACTCATTTTCCTTTCAATCTAAATTGACTTTGATTAACTTTATTCTTTTCTCAAAAAAAAATTACATGTTTTTTATCAAAACAAGAATAGCAAATCTGTTTAATTTGTGATCAAATTAAAGGGTGTTAACTTTGTCTTTGATCTGCTGTGTGGGAGTTCCTAAACCTTTTAAACAGAGTCATGTAAGACAGACACTCTCTTTTCTTCTCAGATATTTGCCAGTCTCTAAAGTACTGTAAAATGTAAACGTAGTTAATGAATAATTCAACATTCCTTTTCAAAAAGAGCTAAAGATTAATTAATTAATAGAAATAAATTGCTCAGTGAAAAATTGCTCATTGACAGCAATTGCAAATATTGCAAACCTACAACATGGGCATGCACCTGGTTCTTAGAAAACCTGTGAATTCATGGTAATGTGAACAGTTAGATCAAAATAGGCAACATTACACTTTTCAAGTACTCACACTCTCTAACCTTTATAGGTCATAGATTTACAAGCAACTAATACAATATCAATCTAAGCAATCTGTATGCATTTCATATCAGATAAAATGGAAACAGCTAGATCAACACCATATTTTGTGTGATACACAGCAATTGCTTCTGCTGCTTAGTTAGCACTAAAAAAAATTTAAGAGGCAGGTGAGTACTCCAGCATTGACAGGACATCCAGAGGAATTAGGCATCTTCAATATTAGATTGGACCTGACATCATCATCAACCCAGTTCAAGAAAATGCAACTAAGACATTGGGCAAAAAGTTAATGAAGAATACCTGCCCTAGGTATGTCAGCACCCATGGTTAGCAGTTTTCCTCTTTGTTAGGGAGTAAAGGCTCCAAGCTTTGGTGTGTACCAAAATTAGCTATGTAGAGATGGACAGTTCCATACTCTTACATACTCACAACTAAGATTATCCCTATAGGCTTTACAAGGCATTTACATTTCTGACTAAATAAATGTTACAAAAGAAAAGGGGCAGGTAAGAAACGTACCAAATAAAGGGAAAAGGCTGTAGTCAGGAATAAAGAAACAAAACATCTAATTGCAATAAACCAGAAAGCAGCAGTTTTTCCAACAGCTGAAGGAATTCAAGGGTGCAGTCTTCTGTACTAAAACTGAAAAAGAGTGTGCAGGAAGGAAACAGTTTTCTTGGGGGAGGATTGAAGAGAATTCCCTCTGTTTGTGAAATGCCTGGCAGAAATGCCTCCTGCATACTGAAGCATGTCTAATTCAGAAAGTCTAGGAATATGCAAATGAGAGAGCATCACTAAGATTAAATATAAGTTCTTAAGGCAACAAGGGATAATGTTAATCTTTAAGAACTGAGCTGTACTGTCCCCGGAGTATCAAATCAAAAATATTTCAACTAAGTAAATTATGTGTATTTTTAACCATTAAGTAACCTGTTCTAACTGACATTTCTCCATTTTAATTGGTTCAAACATTTATTTAGCATACCCATCTCTTTTCCAAATTTTCCATGGCTTTCTCAGTTGTGAGGAAGTTTCTGTTAACGTTCATTTGAAATCCGCTATAGCATAGCTTATTTTCCAGTAATGATCTAGTTTTTATATTCCAATAGAGCAGAGAAACAAACCAGAGAGGAACAGCAGTGCAGAAATGACGAGTGAAATACTGTGCACATTTGAATTCTCCTAGATAACCCACAGCCGTGACCTGCGTTTTCCCTGTTGCTTAGCACTATTTGGAGGCAGCTTGCACAGGAAGAGCTCTCAGGCCAGCACTTACCATTATTCAGAAATCAGCTCTGTGAAGCCGTGTTTGTATTATCTTGAGTCAAAAGCACAATAAACTCACTGACATGGATATTTAAAATTGCAAAATGAATATAGCAACTCTCTTTTTCATTATTGCCTCATCTGAGCTCAAGATACATGAGCAACATTAAACACTTTATCAGCTCTAAGCTATATTAACTAATTCAGTGCAATAAAAACAAAAGAGTCAGGGTCACCATTCCTTTAAATACAAAAGCTAGAAGCACAGAAGAGGACATGAGAGCTCTCATTTAAATTGATATACTTTGGGTCTGTTAAAGAAATAATCCTTTCACAGACCAACCACTGAGCAATTTTTTGCCCAATAAAAGGCTAGAATGGATCATTATAATATTCTGGTCCAGACTCTTGAATAAATTGGGCCATAAGACTTTTATATTCTTCTTGTTTGAATTGGTGTATTTCCCTCAGAAAATAATCCAGTTCAGATCTTAAAATGACCAATAAGGAGGAATTTATTACAATCTTTATTAAATCATTCCACTGGAAATTATTCACACTGTTTAAGATGTGCCTGCTTGGAATCTAAATTGCCTAAACTTAAATTTAGTTGCACAGAGCTCATTATAACTCTGCCAGCCAGACAGGAGAGCTGCTGTTATCAAATCTCTGCTTCACATACGGTCAAGCTGCTCCTTTATCATCTGCTTAATAAACTTTGCTGGATCCCGCTGCAAAGAAAGGTTTCCAAATCTCAGAGTTCCTCTCTTAGACCTCCCTGATTAATAAACTTCCAGGCTTGCATATGACATTTCAGTAATCACTGCACTGTGAGTAATTACAGGTTGAAAATTTTCCTATTCCTGTTCACACACCAGGAAAATCACCTTTATAATGCTGCACTGGGAGCTCCCTCGTCTCCAGAGTCCTTTTCCAAGTCATTGCTTTCCAAGACAGCTTTTCCTCATAGAAAACAAAACAATACAACACAACCTCCCTGTTTTGTTTCCAGCAGCATGATTTTAGCTCAAACCATATTAAAACACAAATTGTTTGGTCATGCAATTGTTATGTGGCTGTGAGGGAGCAACAGTCCTGGCTGTACAGCTACATACACATTACCCTACGTTTGGGAGTGCATTCTGCTATAGAGAAGCTTAAGGAAGCTGCGCAAGGATAAAACCATGTCACACGACACTTCACACCATATCAAATGTTGCCTCTTCAGTATTCACCATACTTTCAATCTGTGTGCAAGCTCTGCTCATTATTTGCAGTATTTTCTACCTAATCACTCCTGAAATGTACGAACCAATATCTATCAAGAGTCTTTGCACTCACAGTCACTTGCTGGCGGTAATCCACTACCAAGCACACACCGAGATCAGCCAACCAGCTCTACCTCTCATAGTTCACTCTGGGCTTATTTCTCATTTTGCTCCTGCAGAAGGGGTGACTGTATCACTATGATTAATTTTCCCTTGATCAGATTTCGAGACGTAAATCTGCTGCACAGGAAAAGAAAGGCATACACCACAAATTACTTGTGAAGCGTGTCTTCTGTTTGCTAATCACAGTCCAGGTCAGAGGTGCAGCTTTATAACTGCACTGAGAACAGAGCAGGGAAGACAGCTGGATTTGACATGCTAACAGAAAATACACTTCTTCCAGTCTCCTTTTCAATAGTGCTTTGGTGTAACCCCAGCAGAGGGGAAAGTTCAGAGTGTTGGCAATCTCTCTCTGATGAGTATATGAGCACAGGACTGTAATTCATTATTCGAAGCAGTATCTTATGCAATCCTCATATCTTATACACCACCTCCTAAGCAGAATTTATTATCCTGACAATGTTGTACTGGTGTAAGATGATTTGTAAACACCTGCAAAGAATTTACTAAATATAAAGCCAAAAAAAGCCCAAACTAATTTAAAAAACCATGAAGAAGCTTACAGTTAGGTCAGGAAATGGCACTTCTGTTGTTTGATGGGGGTTTTTGAACTGAAACCAGGTGACCTATTAAAGCACCTTACCTGCCTACATAGCACATCCTTCATCTCCTAAAGTCCTTTATATTTCCACCCACACATTTCAGAGATATGTTAAGAGCTCAGAGAGAAATTATGAGATGGATGCAGGAATTACTATACAAGTATTAAGGTTATGCAAGATGCTAGTTTTGTCCAGATTTCAGAAATTACTAAAAATCATTTTATTGCTCTGACTGGATCCTTGATAGTATTTCTGTTAAGTTGGCACAGTGTCATGTGTTGAGGTAAATCTGCTGCTGATATTCAATACCATGCTGCCATCATGCAAGCTTCAAGATGAAAGTGCTGGCTGGAGCAAAGTATGATGGGGCTTGAAGTTCAGATTGTAGCAAGAGAGGCTTCCTGGTCCAGTCGCTGCCTCTGGTGTCGGACCTTGGGGTGTTGGTCTTTTCCACTGGGTTGGCAGCAGGACAAGGAGTTAGGGGGAGGTCGCTGGATTCTGCTGCTGCTTACGCATTTTGTTGCACTTTTCTGCAAATAGGCTAAGGGAACTGTGTATTGTATTACTTCCAGTAAAACTTTTATCTCAACTCTTTATCTCAGCTCAGAGGGGTTCATTTTTACGTTACTTTCCCTCCCATATGTGTGGGAAGAGGTGGGGGCCTTGTGAGAACAGGCTGCATTAACCCAGGACACACAGTCAATGAAAGAAAAGAGAAAAAGGGATGGTTTTTCCATTTCTTTTTTCTTTACATTTTGGTAAGCTCTCTGCTCTAATAAAAAGCACACCTTTTTACAAATATTTCCCTCTCAGAGGCTAATACCCAATTACTGTGTATGGCAGTTGTTCAACTTACCCAACCCCGGTGTTAAATTTGTATGTGGTTTACTTTCATACATTTGGCAGACTGACCGTGTTCCAGACCATATTTTTCTGGTTGTAAGTGTGGGTTTGATGCTTCATATCTTTCTAATCTTCCTCCTATTTTTCATGCCCTTTGTCAAGGGTTTGGGTCCCAGCTTCTGGCTGCAGCATGTTCTCAAAGCTGTTTCTTGGAGGGTATCCCAACATGCTCTTGGGCTTTTGCCGACATAGTCTGCACACATGGCTTTGTAACAAGAGCCAGGTATGAAACTGTGTCCAAAACAAGAGACTGAAAACCAAAATTTTAATAGTATTTCTACTTTGGATTGAAATGACACCAAGAGCTTATAAGGGAGACAATCACAGATGCTACCAACTTGATGGGAATTATTTCCCAGGGATGTGACCAACCTGCCTCCAGATCCTCTTTTGCACAGTTCTGACTGGGGAGTTGAACCCTGTTTTCCCACTTTGGTTAATCACACCTCTTAAGTAATTAGACCTTCTGGGCCTAATTCTTTACTTCATCAGCTTAACTGTGCACCTTGCAAGGAAGTGGTTGGCTGTTCTCTGGCTGACTGCATGACTCCTTGTATAAACAGAATATTGTCAGCTATGAAACTGAATCAAATGGTTCTAGAAAAAGGTTTGATTTTGACAAAGTGGATTTTTCATTACAAAAGATACCAGACCAGGTTTATCAAAAGAATAAATCTAGCTTATCTGTAACACACCAACATTTATAATTTCTGACAGAGTGTATTGCAGCAGCACTTAAGCACATTTGAGATATCTTCCTAGACAAGCATTACCACCTAAGAATATAAGGAATTTCACTTACAGTACCAAGTAGTTATCTGCATGCATTTCAAATATTCTGATGCCTTCACATTTGGAATCTGTTTATAAGTAATTTTGTTTTCCTGTTTCTAACAATAGAATTTGACAGTAAAAACTCATGTTTTACCTGCATAGAGTGAAAGTGTCTTTGTCTTGGATTTACTCTGTGAGATTGTTAGTAGGCTATTTAGTTCACCACTGCCTCAGCTGTATGATGTATAGAATAATGATAATATATAGCAAGATTTACTATAGGAAAGGACTTTGAGATTTGATAGAGAAAATATTTTAGAGGGCAAATTGTACAGGGTATGAATTTACATAACCCAGTGTTAAATGATGCATTTTTTATACAGTGTGTAAAATATGTGATACTACATGTGATAGGAGAAGTGGATGAGAAAGCATTCCCCGCTGCATCAAAACCCACTTAATTCCAACTTGAGTTGAAAAGTACTCTTCTGCTGCTGCTGTCACGAGGCACTGCCAGAGAGCAGACTGTATCAGAACATACCTACAGTGAATACCTCAGCCTTTCCCACATCCTCTATCAGCAAGCATGCCTCACAACCCTGCCCTCCCTCAGGAGAAAGTGCAAAGTTTGAAAGCTGGTTGCTCCAGTGGCGCAAGTTACCATCTTCTGGAGTTCATCACCACCCCAAGGTGATCAGTCCCAAAGCAGTGCCCTCAGGTTCCCAGCATGACACTTGATATCAGCTGCTGCATTAGTTGCCTAGTCCATTTGAATACCCTCTGCACAGCTTTCTGGTGCTGGTGAGTAGTAAGTAGGACACAAACCTTCTTTCTACTGGTCCCACACAATGAGTGCCTTCCCAGCTGGCTTTCAATTCACAGATGAAACAGACTCAGCACCTGAAGGGTGATTTGGCTGCACACTCCTTTGTCCAGCACCATGTTCCAAGAAGAAAACCTAGGCGGAAGCCTCACCTGGATGCAGAAAGACAGCATTCACCCTGGTTTTACCACATGAACATTTTCACTCAAAACAACCAAGAGTCATATACATTAAACATCTCTATCAGAAGTTGGCCCTCCTTGCCAATCCTCTACAATCTTTGCAAGAGAAACTGCTTGAATTGACCAAAACACTGGAGTCACCGAAAAACTTCAGGATGCTGCTGTACATCTGCTTCACCTGCACGACAGCACCTTTCCTCAGCTGTCCTGGAAGAGGTCTTCTAGTGCTTTTCAGCCCACAAGAGAGATTAAAACTCCACAAGATCTCTGTTTTGCAGATCAGCTAAGTATAGAGGACTCAAGATTATTTTCTTTTTCCTTCAGCAAAACAGCTGCCATTGGCTTTTCTGTTTCATCAGCCATTTGAAATAGATTCAGGTAAGGAGATAAAACAGCTTTGCTCTTGTGAGCTTAAAGATATAAGCAAATCCTCAGACAAACTGATCTTCAGGAAAGGCAAGTAAGTGCAAATCAGGACACTGTGAAAGACACTGATGCCTTTTACTTTTTTAGATGCCTTTGTACCAAAGTTCAGAGGAAACATCCATACAGTACCTCTTTTAAGCCATAATTGTACTTTGTCATACAGTCTTGTTGTAAAATAAATAAATAAATAAAAATCCTGCATTTTTATTTTATCTTATTTGGTTTTAATAATGTTGTTTTACTCCTTTGCCTGGAAGCAAGACAGATATTCCCAGTGAAAAAATGGACATTAAGGAAAAAAAAAAAACGGTGAGATACCAGAGCAAGGTTAAAATAAATGAGGCCCAGGAACGTCAGAGGAAATATTAGCCAATAACTGCAGATCAGCTCTAATGAGCAGAGATTTTTTTTCCTGCAGGCTATGAGTTACTCTGTGAGTCAAAGGAATATTTTAAAGTGACAAATAAAATGCCACAGAGGAATTAATTGTGGTACTAACTACTGATTACTCATACATATCACAATATGTGGCTGAGTGATGTAATCTTTTAAACTCCCAACCCACATGAACATAATGAGAAGGTAATTACAAGAAGCTGTCTGAAAGTAATCTGAGAAACTGCTGAAAAAGTTGTTTTATTCTTGACAGAGAAAAAAAGCATCATTAGGTACTTTCCAGAGGTTTTCTTACCTGCATCTCCATGAATTATGACAAAGCAGAGCTTATTTCTTTGGTCCTAGATGTTTGTGCACAAACACAATGCTTTTTTTCTTGTAAATCATTCTAAGAGTTGATCATACAAAACTGAAGGAAAATGGAGTCTAGGAGAAAAACTACTTGGGGTGAAGGCTGTTCAGAGCTGTTCAGCTTGCTCTGTTCAAAGTGTTCCATGGGACACAATCAAAATACTGAAAATCCTCATTCCCTGAGACATTTGGGAAAAAAATCTACCATTAATCTCTAGTTTTTGGGTTTTATTTTTATGCTTTTGTCTATGCATAGCTTGGTTTGGCTTATTAGTACTGATGTTTGAGAGAAGATTTATTTATTTACTTCCTCAGACAGTGACATGAAAATCCAGGTTTACAATACTACAAACAATAAAGAAGAGTTCTTTTTCTAGATAGTAAATATATTCCTGTTCCACAAACTGAAGTGTTTAAACAGAAGTGGGTTTTTCTGCTTACTTAACCCTATCATCAATCATCACGCCCTTATAAATAATTCATCATGGTGTGCTGTAGAATACAAATTTCTCAAATTCATAAAATCTGCATTGTCTGTCCACTTAAATGTATTGCAGGGCCTGCTTTCTATCTGCACAGTGACAGTGTCAAGCATAAATCATTTCAGGTTTTTTTTAATGCTTTAGATCTAGTTGCCATAGATTCTAAAGTACTTTCTTGATAATTCTTGAGGGCAATGTTTTGAGGTTTGTGACAGATAAGGTTCTCTTGCAACGACAATTCAATGTTCCAGTCTAGCTAAATTTTTTTGCCATTTTTCTAAAAGATGAGATCTAAGAAAAGAACTATTTCAGATGAGGATTAAATCCTAATTAATTAGAATAAACAAATCTCTGTTGCCTACCTCTGTTTCTATGTACAGTAGCAAAATACCCATTTGGTAAATGGGAAAACCAAGGGAACTTGGATGTGAGAACGTAAGAAATGGAGTGGCATTGGGAAGAAAGAAGATGGCAATTCTGCTGTCAAGTTCACAGTCCAAATGGTTCAGGGTTATTAATTATTTTATTCATTCAATTATTCAACTGTTCCCAGTACTAGAAGATTCAATTCTTTCTAAAATAAAACAATTCAATAAAAGGAGTTTTGTGAAATGACTGAATTACACACATAACACTACCTGTCTTACATCAATCCTAGCTGGCTTTTTTGCTGCTAGACCTTACACCCTACAACAAGAATGAGGATTTAACAAAACTTTCCAAACTCCCACTTGCCTTAGAGTTGAAGCAAATAATATAGCAGGGTGGTAACTATTATTTTTTTTTATCAATTCACTTCCATGCTCCAACATCGAGATGACTTTCACCATTTGTTTTTAAGGTGGAAATAGTAATAGATATTAGGCAATCCTTCATCAAAGACAAGGAACAACATCTGTAAAACCAGTGTGATAAGGCCATTCTCTCACACTCATTGGCAGGAACAGTGAGGCCCCAGATACAAGACACAGCTAGAAAGAATTTTTAAAAACGAGCTGTGTGCAAAATCTGACAAAAGCTAAGCTGGGTGGACAGAGACTCCTTTATTGTTCAGGATTGTTTGGCAAGCTTAGAGGCACGAAGGAAAGCTGTAGGCAAACAAAACTGTCAAAGGCATGATTCTGACACAGACCAAAGATGAAGAAAATAAAACATTGGAGAAAGCAATTTGCAAAGAGCAAAACAACTACCCCCTGCCCTCAAACCACTGAAATAAACGAGGAATTTACACACTTCACTCATGCCATCAAGGTGGTTTTTTCTTTAAATGATGCAGCAAAGCTACAAATTACACATTCATCCCCTTCTGTGAACATTAACCACCTTCTTACTAAATCCAGCATGGACTATGGGCTTGTTCATCAAGCTTATAAAGCCATATTTTCATGGAATGAAAACTGTTGCCATTGAGAAATACTGCTGATAATCACACATTCCACCTGTAAGCAATAAAGCAGCATGCCTGCAACTACACTCTCGCCTTCCAAATGCTGTATAAATAAGGCATAATAATGATTTGCAACAGATCTTGAAAAATATTCTTCCCTATAAATACTATTGAGACAGGCTATTTTCTTGCATATGTATTAATGCATTTAATTGAAAACCCAGGGCAGCTCTTACACTGCTATTCATTTTATTACAGCCATAAAAATAATGGATCTTCAACACAGGGCTGAATGCAGATTACAGCCAGAACTATTTACTAATTCCTTTTCCCCTGATCATTCAAAGGACTAACCACAAGTTTGAAAAGCCAGAAATACAAGGGAAGAACATATTCAGTTCAGCAGGGTAAGAATCTCAGACATTTTTGTATTTACTAGACCAGAAATCTAGACAATGGAGAAAATAGCATCCCAAGCAACAGCATGCAGAATAACTGACACTATGTTGTCTGCACCCTTTCTTCATTCACTCATAGCTAGAAGCTATGCAGAACTTAGCTCTTTGCCATCATGTGTCCTGAGTAATTCAGTGTCTATACCTGAAAACTACTGAAGTCCAGAACTTCTCTCACCTCTTCCTGGGGACAGGATGAAATCCTGGTAGCGTCCTTCTCTGCACTGAGAAGTTGTGTGCTGGCTTTAAGCATAGGTCTAGGACAGCAAAACGACCTATAGTGATTCAAATATATACAAAAATCAGGATACAACTACTGACACCAAAGGTAAAGTCAATAGGATCAGTAGCTATTGGTGGAAGTGATTCATCCAGACCCCAGCAGAAGCAGCAAGATCAACACTCTAGAGATCTCTCCTTCCCTGATGCTGTTCCCCTTCTTTTGGCACACAGTAGGAAAGCCTTGGGCTTATTTATCTCACTCCACACCTTTGGAGCAACAACATCCAAATCAGCTACCTGCTGAAAGATCTCAAGCAAACTTTAGCACTGCACATCAGTCAAAAAGTCAAGATCTTTCACTCTAATCTTACAAGACTATTTATAACCCTAACTGCCTTTTCCAAATCTGCCCTCACTTAAATGAGCCCAGGAAAGTTCAAGAGACTGATTAATTCATGACAGTCAATATAATTCTTAGGGCTGGACAGAACCTATTGGAGAATCATATCTTGTTTGCTCATACTGCAGTAACTATATCATATAATCTTTCTTCATAAATGTTAAAGCTCTGCTCTAAACCCAGCCTGGTTTTGGTCCCCATACTCTACCACTGCACTGCACCTTTTCTGCTTAGAAATCCTCCTTAATGTTTCCAGTCTGAAGGCAGCTTTTGGCTACATAATATGCACGTAAATTTTTGGCAATACAGTTGGTTAGCTTGAAGAACTCTTCTCTAGTCAAGATTTTGGCCATATTGACACAGTTCTTTGCTGGTCTTTGCTGTGCCAAAGAATGTAGGTTCTTCAGTTTGATCTTTAAACAGTCTTGTGATGACCAAGCTGTGCCAGGGGAGGTTTAGGCTGGATGTTAGGAAGAAGTTCTTCACAGAAAGAGTGATTTGCCATTGGAATGGGCTGTCCAGGGAGGTGGTGGAGTCACCATCACTGGAGGTGTTTAAGAAGAGGCTGGATGAGGCACTTTGTGCCATGGTTCAGTTGACTAGATGGTGAACCTCTCACAGTTATTAGTCCCTAAAATTACAATCTTTCATTTTAAACTTTTAAAGCTCTATTAGTCAATTTTTAAAGGTCATCTTCTTGGATAATATTGGATAATATCCTTTGAACTCACATCATTTTGAACTCACATCATCTTTCCCAGTTTATGTTATCAGCAACCTCATTACCCTAAGCCTATTCTTTGTGCCAAGGTCTTTTTTTTTTTTCCTTCTTTCTTATAAATAAAGAAATCAGTTCCAAGAAAGTTTTCAGGTAAATTCTCTACCCCAATAGTTTGACAATTAGCAGAAAGAAAAGTTGTTTCCCTCTTGGGCAATGTTTTAGATTGCCTTGGACTTTATAGACCAAACCACCAATTTCAGTTGAGTTTCATGGATAGTTCCGTATGGGCCATTCAGTCCAGCCAAGAACCTTGCCAAGAAAGCTGCACATCAAATAAATATCACACAGTTTCCCTGTGTTTGAACAGAAAAGTAACATTGAAGTTACATTTCCTTATCTGTGGTATTGAAAGGTAAATATAGCCTTATTCTTTACCATTATTGGTACTGGTATCATGTTTATCTAGAGCTTGGCTTCAATTTGCAATGCTTCTACTCCTGGAAAGAGGCCATAGTTGTAATGGTATAACATCTGTTTTGACCATAGACAGTGCCTTTCTTTCCTGGTTTGTTTTATAGATAGTGAAAACATATCAACCATGAAACAACATGCTGGTTTATTTTGTTAATGTAAGAGGGACACGGTCAACCTGTACTTCTGTAGTCCTGCAGTTTGAATTTACTACCAAATTTATTCATGCTAATCACAAACAACCGTTGGGCATTTCAGGTATTCTTACCAACAATGCTAGAATGCATGTAATTCTGTTAATCAGCTTCTATATCTGATAATTAAAAATTTAGCCTCCAAAAAGGCTTAGTCCTTTCAAAACTTAAGATCAGCAATTAAAATTACCTGAAAAAATATTGGAAGCAAAATCTGCATTGTGAAAATAAGGATGATTGGAAAGGATCCATGAAAGGGTTTGATAGTGATTTCAGTTTCATAAATGCCTGGAGAACATAACTTGCAATGGATGATATGTATGAAGTGCAAATCAGTGCCTTCACTGGAAGAGTTATCAAGTGAAAGGATTAGGTAAATTGTTGTTAGATCATCTGTGTTACAAGCACAACTTGTGACTGTAAATGTGTCATTAAAAGATTTTTTTCACTAAACTAAAAGTTTTCTTCCCTGGCTGTTCACCATTCTGTAAACTTATTTTCTTATTAATATTTTTGAATAGTTAATAAAATAATCTCTTTAGTAAGCAGAAACTTGCATTCATAGATATTTTAAAGTATTGTGGTGCAATATGTTTCACCAATTAGAGCTCATCTGAAATTAAAATACCTTATTTCTTTTACTTAGTTCATTAATGCAGTTCATGCTCCATAAAAGAAACAGTATTAATAAAATAGTTAAGCATTCATCCCAAAAGAAAACAGGAAAAAAACAAGTCAATATAAAGCACATTTAATAATAAAAAATTTTAATATTATAGTGGATCTTGTTTCCATTCCCTCTGCCTTGTTTCCATTCCCTCTGCCTCTGTGAAAAGTTCAGACATGCAACAGCTAGAGAAACACAGTAGAAAAGCTTTGGGCACCATAGTTTGTAACCTTCAGGTCCAGACAAACTTTTCTCCCTCCAAAGAGACAAAAATTACAGTTCATTTCAAACATAAAACACCCAGGTTTGCAAAATTCATTAGGCATTAATTTATATACTACATTCATAAGCCCACATTCCTTGTGCACGTACCAGGGCAGTACAGCTGGTGCACCTAGGCAAGAAGTCAAGGAATCACAGAAGCAGGCCTGCTGATCAAAACCATTGGGGTTGAGTGCCCAACATCCACGCTATTCCTACGGCAGGGTTTTCATTTAAACTGGCTGTCATCCAACCCACAGACTCAACCTTCCTTAGCAGTTGGAAAGGGCAGAAAGTAACACACCCAGCCAGTGCTCTCCCAGCTTTACTCATTCATTTGTACTTCAGCCAGTCTGGTGAGTATGTCTGGAAACTGGAGAGAAGGAAGATGTGGCCAGTTCCTCAAGTATACCAACAAATGGCATAGCACTTCCTATGCAAAGAAGCTCGCTTTCTTTTTCTGATCCACTACACTGCCCTTCCGTGAGCTCCTGTCTCAATATTTTTCTTCTTTTTAGTTGTTATTCCCCTGAATCCTACACACTCAATACACCTTTACTGAGACTGCATATTTTTTAATCAAATCTGTTACTGTTTACATGTATCTTCAAAAGATGCTGAAAATTTTCCCTATCTTTTACTTCTAAGCCTGTAAATTTGTTCATATTTTCATAAGCTAAATGGCAGATCTTTCAGAGTATAACAGCATGCCTTAGTCAGAGAACTGAAAAAGAAAACAACACTGAATATAAATTTCAAATTAAGCTCTTATTGCTAGAGCTGAGTCCTGAAGTTCATAGCAAACAAGTATTTGATTTTAAAAGGGCAAACAGTCAACACTCTGACTTTTAATCGTTCTGAAATATCTCCTGGAAGAAAGAAAACTTAGAGTAACGTATCATTTTGCTATAAATATTCAGAATTTTGAATAGAAATTCTTAGAGTTTTTTTCATAAAAAACAATAGGCAATTTGAAAAGGAGCAGTTCACATTGAAGGGGGGAGGGGGGGAATAATTTACTATTTTATCATCACACACAGCACTTTTAAAACTTCATACCCTGCTTTACATCTTGCCTGATAGCTTTTTCTCCAGAAAATACTATAAATCAGCTCAACTTCAATATGTCATCCTAAAATATAAAGAACAAGGTTTTCAAAGCTTTATATTGTTTACCTCAAGACATAGGAAATAGACAAATTGTGGAAAAGTTCATATACAGAAATTGGAATGCACGCATTATTCAAAGCAAGGTGCAAATCTGAATAGCAGATAAGATTTTCTCACATACACTGAGTATATTAATAGCTAGTTGAATAACAACTTTATTTATGAAAAGGGTTGCATAACATCAAATTTAACTGAAGTGACATCTGGCACACTAAAGGCATCACAAAATCTGTAATTTGCAAAATTAGTGCTTTTACAAGTGTGAAATAATTCACCACTCGTCACACTTCTGAGGTTATGAGCTCAGAACTTTATGAACACCAAATTTCATTAAATCCCCTTGTTGCATCTGAAGAATACTGCTTACAGAGAAAAGCAGTGGTGTGTTTTGCATCATCTTGAGTGCAGCAGTTATGTCTGGAAGTAAAGGCACTAACAATTGCATGCATCTGGCAGTATCCTGCAAGCTATGCACCACGTTATAAGAATACAGAATCTTGTTACTTTTAGAATAGTGTTCAGGCTGAGTTGCTACCTTGTCTCATTCCACCTTACATCAACATTCACCTCCACTGGAAGCACACTAATAGGATTTTTGTAGTCCTACTCTGAACAGCACAAGTACTAATACTTAAATGAATTTGGGAAGATTTTTACAGTGACAATTAATGACATTTTCAACCATCAAAAAATGCAAAGGCTTTAGTATCACTACTGACCAGGTTTTAAAGGGATCTGCAGGCTGCATTTCACTAGTAAAAGGCATTAATTTAATAAACAAATCATTACAAAAAGCAAGAAGTACTTATACTTTACAAGGCAGCATAATTTTCATGTGACAACTTACTTATGCATAGCTGGAAAATGCAAATAATCTACTAAACTGGGCAGTGGTACCATTATATCTTATGTGCTGGAAATTGTGCATGTGTCAATGAGCACTCAGAAAATTTTTGCAGATATATTGACATAAAGTATTGCAGTAAAGGCTAGTAAAATCACAATCACTGCTCTCATATTAGTTGTCAAATAAACTCCGCAAAGATAGGCCGCTATGACAAGAGACATTTCTATGCAGAGTTAAGACCTTCAGAGATTACTTTTAGTTTGTTATTTTATCAAAGTAATAAGAGAAATTATCCTCTCAGGACAAATTGATTGAACAACATTCATTTCTAACATTTCATGTATTATTTTATAATATAACTTTTCCATGGGGTTTTGGGTTTTTTTTTGTTGGTTGGTTCTGTTTTGGTTTTGTTTAAGAAGGACCTTTAATTTGATTTTATAATCAGTGACATGCTTGTTACTAACATTGGCCTACATAAACATTCCCACAAAATTTGACACATGAGTTTTATATAAAACAAATTGAACCTCACAGGGAATTCTCGACTTCTCATTTTCCTGTTTCACATGAAGGCAGTATAACGTACCAAGGACACATTAGTTAAAGTAGCCTTGTGCAAAAAAAAGTGTGCACAACTGCAACATAAGATTGTGGGCTCAGATTTGCAATTATTAAATACAGAGAAACACTACTCACCTTGGGCTCTCTGTTCTAAAATTACAATCTTCCCTCAAAATAATACATCCATATGGCTGCAGATGAGCAATGGGATGACTAAAATTTAACCATCTCCTTACAAGGATTCTTTTATTTTCAGGTTCTACTAAAATTCAAATTTTTGTGTCAAATCATCTATTTTTACATCTCATAACTTGAGAACAACTTCTGTTTGTTTTCTGCATGTATGTTTAGATACAGAAATTGACAATTATCACATCTGTTTGAAGACATATATGGAATTCATCCCACACTGGTGATACAAGGCACTAGTAAAATTAAGAGAAATTTTGACACTTGTAAATTTCACAAACACAATAAAATGTATGACCTATAATACTGCTCTGTACTACTTATTGTATATAAAGGAATGTCTAGATCATGTGAAAGCTTGTCCTTAAATCAGAGAAACAAGACCAAAATATTCACAACAGCATTTAGATAACTGGAGATCATGCCTTTTGAAAGACCCCAGAAGAGATTTGTAAGAATTTGTGCAATATTTCATAACTAGAACTTACTGAAATATGTGCACAACACTGAAGTGGGGTGTAAAAGCCTTCCTAAGTAACATAGGAAAGAGATGAGGACCTGGTCTCTCAATGATACTTCAGTGTCATAGTTTTATACAAACAAACAAACAAACAATCACAACATTGACACAGAAAATGAAAAATTACTGTCATGGTCTTTATTTTAAAAAAGATCTCCACGAGACATTTTCCTTAGAAGTAACCAGGTGGTGATTTTGAAAATATTTTTTAGCACCTATAACATTATTTAGATATATATAAAAATATTAAAAAGCTACACCACCTTCCCAGGTCAGGCCCCACATCCTTATTCAATTTCATTTTCAAGGACACTTACCACATGTTGTTTGGCTAAAATAATCTCTTGAAAGCAGCCTTTTCTAAAAATTAGCAAATGTCTGACTTGATTAAAACTAAGCACTCTAAAAACTGATAAGGAATCTAGTTATAAGTAAACCCCAAACTTATTGCATCGCTCTTTATTAAATACACAGTGAACAGGAGGATAAATGCAGGCATAGTAAACATGTTAAAAGAGACAGTTAAGTTTTAGTAATCAGAGATTAGTAAAATACGGTGCTAAACTAAATATTTATGTACAACATAATTGGAAATCCTTAATCTAAAATTAGTTTCAGGTAATTTTCATCCAAAATGCGATTGTTTGTGACTTAACAGTAATATCCAGGTCCTGACACCTTCAGTATCTCTCCTCTGTCACCATGTTTCAGAGAAACTTTTTTTCCTGAACTAAGGTTCTTCAGAAAAGGGGTAGCTTCTTTCCAGCTCTAGCTACAGGAAAGACAATGTCTAGGTGTGGTGGGTGGACACCTACCTGTAAGACAACCCTAAGGCTTGTGTGTGTATATGAATACACAGTAAGGATAACAGAATACCAGGGAATTGCAGTATGTAGCTAGATAATTTTTCAACAAGTTTATGAACCTTTCTTAAAAAGAGATAAGAGTTAAGCAAGGAAACAGATAGGCTAAGGAACATTATGGAGTTGGAGAAAGGTGTGGAATTACACTGTGACCTCCCTGAGTCAGGAACAAGGACAGGAACAGTCACCACAAAAACCTCAGAGTCAAAGGGATTTGGCATCCTCCCCCAGCAGGATGTAAGTAGGGTCCTGAAAATAAGTAGCAAATGGAAGCAAGGCATCATTAAGAAAGGCAAGCAAACTCTCTCCTTGCCCACCAGACCTCCCCAGGTGCCACTATGCAATAGGTACAAGGCTTGAGAGGCGGAGGATCAGTCAGTGGACTATGGGGGTGTCAATTCAGCCACACCAATGGACCACTAGGTGCAGACTACTAGGGTAAAGTCCCTTCCACTGTGAGGATCAAGTTCAGGACCACCCGAGGAACTTTCTAGATGGAGACGAGTGATAAGTGATGTCTCTCAAGGGTCTGTACTGGGACCAGTGCCATTCAATGTATCAATTATACAAATGATGATACTGAGTGCACCCTTGGCAAGTTTGCAGATGATACCAAGCTGAATGGTGTGGTTGATACGACTGAAGGACAGGATGCCCTCCAGAGGGACCTGGACAGGCTGAAATGGGCTGAGGAGAATCTCATGAGGTTAAATAAGACAAAGTGTAAGGTCCTGCACCTAGGTGAGAGCAATCCTAAATATCTATATAGGTTGGGGGATGATGAAATTGAGATCAGCCCTGCAGAAAAGGACTTGGGGGGTGCTGGTGGATGAGAAGCTGGACATGAGCCAACAGTGTGCACTTGCAGCCCAGAAAGCAAATTGCATCCTAGGCTTCATCAAAAGAAGCATGGCCAGAAGATTGAGAGAGACAATTCTGCCACTTTACTCTGGTAAGACCTCACTTGGAGCACTGCATCCTCTGGAGCTCTCAACCCATGGACCTCATGGAGGGGGCCCAGAGGAGTGCCACGAAAATGACTGGAGGCTGGAGCACCTGTCCTGTGAGAACATGCTGAGGGAGATGGGATTGTTCAGCCTGGAGAAGAAGCGATTCCAGGGAGACCTAATAGCAGCCTTCCAGTACCTGAAGGGGAATTACAAGAAGGCTGGAGAGAGACTGTTTACAAAGGCCTGCAGTGATAGTATGAGGGGCAATGGTTTCAAATTAAAGAACAGCAGATTTAGATTGGATGTTAGGAACAAGTTCTTTACCATGAGGGTGGTGGAACACTGAAAGAGGTTGCCCAGGGAGGCAGTTGAGCCACCATCCCTGGAGATATGCAAGGTCAAGCTTGACAAGGCTCTGAGCATTCTGATCTAATGCAGTGAGCAGGGGGGTTGGACTACACGACCTTTTGGAGGTCCTTTCCAACCCAAACCATTCTATGACTACGATAATCCAAACCCATTGCAATATCTAACATACTTCAAAATACTGATTTTGAAGTGTATGTACAAACCCAAATTATCTAATTGTCTGTATATCTCCTTGAAACACTCCTTCCAGTGATTTCTACATGTAGATTGTTTAAAATATTCAGTTGTCAGAACTTTGGGGTTATCTTCATGTTTCTATTAAAAACCTTCCTTTGAAAAAGAAAGTCTCAGACAAGATTACTTCTAGAAATCTTTATTCATATCAATAAAAGTATTAAAAATCTGATGTAAGTATTTGAAAATAATCTTTTATTTTCAGATAGGGATTGATAAACTGCATAGGTCTCACTCCAGTCGTCCTTGCTTAGCATCACCTATTGCTCCCCATACATCAAATACAAACTCATCTGGAAATGCAAAGTCTCCAAGAGTTTCATCCAATGCCACTGCAAATTCATCTGGGTTTTTCTTGTCTCTTCCAGCTTCCACCATTGTTGCAGCTAAAAAGCAACAAAACAAAATAGTGTAATTATCAAAGTGATAGCGAACACAAATGGCCAAGACAGTTTTTGAATGTCTGTTTACAAAACCAGGTAAAACCATTTAAGGGAGATGTAAAGCTTACTCACTGAATTTAGGCTTCAATAGGAATTACGTACTTAAATTGCCCCACACCACCTACATTCTGCTTTGATGAACTTGAGAGCTTCCATTCAGTCTGGAGAAGAGAAGGCTCCGAGGTGACCTAATTGTGGCCTTCCAGTATCTGAAGGGGGCCTACAAGAAGGCCAGGGAGGGACTTCTCAGGCTATCAGGTAGTGATAGGACTAGGGGGAATGGAATGAAGCTGGAGGTGGGGAGATTCAGGCTGGACATGAGGAGGAAGTTCTTCACCATGAGAGTGGTGAAGCCCTGGAATGGGTTGTCCAGGGGGGTGCTTGAGGCCCCATCCCTGGAGGTGTTTAAGACCAGACTGGATGAGGCTCTGGCTGGCCTGATCTAGTGTGGGGTGTCCCAGCCCGTGACAGGGGGTTGGAACTAGATGATCCTTGTGGTCCCTTCCAACCCTGACTGATACTATGATAGTGCTCGTTATATATTCTGCTGTTTGCTTACCACAGGTGTAATTTTCAATTCAACCAATCCTCATCTTAATTTTACTAAATCATACTCTGTATTCAATACTAGGGGCACACGAAGCATGAGTCTAAAAAGAAAGTTAAGCGCAAATCTTCTGCACCAAGACCCACGTCAATTTATGATGAACTTCAGGGAGTTTGGTATGAGCTTGATGATCTAAACCAGAAGATCAAAAGGCAAACCTCAATGTTGTTCTCCTCTACAAAAATGAAGAAAATCTTAGTAAGTCAGCATTTGAAGTAGCCAGATGTTTTGCAAAAAGCCAAAAGGCATAGGGTTTGAACATGTAAAACAGCATACACCCTGCATTATAGACACATCCAGCCAAGCTAGTATGGGTTTGCTAGCAACAACCCATGTTTTATGTGTTAAAGTGTTGCTCACGAGCTGCATTTATATAGGACTAATGACAAATGGGCCTACAGAAAACACTTCAAAACCCTATTACTTTAGGAAACAAGAATTCAAATACCAAGCTTACCTAATATCTAATGTAAAATACAGAGAAAACTAAAGCCTGTTCTGTTAGGTATAGGACACAGTAAGTTTGCAACTGCCTGAAAGAAGTAATCCTCTCAAGAAATGGCCACATGACCTCAAACAGATTGGCTTAATTTTTCAGCTTAATTTTAATTAGCTTTAACTTGTTTTTTTTTAATAAAAACATCCAGACAGTAAAGAGACTGAAGCATTTATGGTGAGCCACATTATTCTTCTGCTGGGATCTACATTTTTTCCCAATGCCATCCAAACTAAAGAGTAACTGATTTCAGTGCAATGAGTTTGCTTCCATCTTTTGCTACACATCATGCAACCAGAACTTTCTTCATAAGCACATCAAATTCAAGCATCATATTGAAGGATTTGGTAGATTGCAGCCTTTTCTCAGAGGAATATCTGAGTGGAAAACACGTATTGCAGTGCTCGAGAAAGGGAAGAGTTCTGAAGCTAGAAAACATCATCTTCACTGGGACAGTCTGCTGTCTACTATGACTGCATGCATGCACCAACATGACAAAATCTCTCTGATGAAAAGGAACAGAATCTTGCCCTTCTCTAAGCTTAATTCATTTTTCAAGTATTTAATATTACTTTGTTGACTTGAAACTCAGCTGAGGTTTATTGACAGTTATGAACATCTGGCAAATAGTGGTTGCTGTTATGTAAACTTGTAACAAGCTGTGAACAAACTTGAGCCATATTCCACTTTGTAGACATCAGCAACAGCAATTCTGAGGAAATTTAGTGTTTTAGTTCTAACTACGTTCAGACGTGAGGCTCCAGAGAGCATCACAGTGTGCCAAAAACTACACAAAGCAGGGCCAAGGAAAATTTACGTAAATCTTGACAAACAAACTGCTCTGACTGAGACAGTTCAAGTGTAACCCAGCTTCCTGGGCACCACTAATGGTTCACAAGGACTCTCAAGACCTCTTTCCCTGCCAGAAGAAACCCTATGCCTATTGTACTGATTCTTTCTATATCCCCTGTGAAGATCCTGGGACACAGACTCAGAGGAGTCTAGAAGGAAAGCATGCATTAAACAAGGGATTCTTGTTCCTGACAAGTTGAAGACAAATATTTGTCCTACCAATGCCACCACACATCCCCTGACACTGTGGCATATCAGATTTCTGCATGTGAACCAGGATATGAAGTTGCTCTGTTACACTGTTAGAAGACTGGAGGGAAAAGAGTTTGCAAGGTGACACAAGAGTAAAGGAGGCTAGAGCTTCCCAAATCATGAAATAGAACTTTAAAAATTGGTTATCAAAGATTTATCACACTTGAAAACAAAAATCCACTAAATTTAGATAATCAAGTCAACTTTCAACAAAGCCAGGACTGAGTCAAGACCGTCACCGTGGTGCAAAAGCAGCATCCTCAAATAAAAGTGTTTTCATCTGTATTGCGCAACTGTGATCAGCATTACCGGGCAACCTTTAAAGCAGCATATTTATTAAAGCACATTCCCCTCCCTTCCCAGGTTCACCCGGTGCAATGAAACCGCAGAGATCCCGGCCGGTACAGACGTTCGGCAGCTCGGTGCTGCCCCCTGCTGCTCGCAGCCCTGCATTGCCGCACAGGCTAGCGCGGGATGCCAGCCAGTCCGCCTGCTGTGCTCACGCGTTGTGTGTGCCACCTATGTGTACCAGCGTGCAAAGCTAATCCCTGCTCTACTAGTTTCACACGTACAGAAAGGCTAAAGTTAACCCCAGCGCACATATTGTTATTTCCCTAGGCAGTTAACGGAGACATGAGATGGCATTCCCCGGGTGGCACAGCTGAGCAGAACACGCATGTTTACACAATGACATTTGCAATGCATAATTCCCAAGGCAAATCAAAAACTACTGATTGCCAAGGCATTTAGCAGACACTTGCCAAGCTGAAGAAAACTTTACTGGTTCTCAGAGGGTATCAGCTTTGTGCCAAGTTGCCTCCACTCCTTTTTCCCCCTACTGATTCTTGCAACAGCCACACAATGATTACAGGAATTCTACTCCAATAAAATATTTTTCCACACCTCAGACAGCCCCAATTGTTTTCAGATTTTTTTTTTAAAACGATCTCACTTCAGGCAATGCTTTTACCTCAGAAATGTTTATACATAAAACATGGAAAGTTCAGTAAACATAGAAATTAATGAAAGGAATTAGAAGTCTTCTCAACTTCAACTGGGAAGTGGAATACAAGGTTTCCCAGAGTATGAACAAGAAGTATATTGGCTTTTTAAACCCAGTCCTATTAAAATAACTTCAAAGCTCTTCACAAAAATCCTTATTTTCACCTTAGATAGAGACACATGGCGGTTAGGCCACACCTTGAGTACTGTGTCCAGTTCTGGGCCCTCAGTTTAGGAAGGATGTTGTCTTGCTGGAGCGTGTCCAGAGAAGGGCAACAAAGTTGGTGAGGGATTTGGAACCCAAGCCCTGTGAAGAAAGGCTGAGGGAGCTGGGGTTGCTTAGCCTGGAGAAGAGGAGACTGGGGGGTGACCTTATTGCTCTCTACAACTACCTGAAGGGAGGTTGTAGCCAGGCAGAGGTTGGTCTCTTCTCCCAGGCAGCCAGTACCAGAACAAGAGGACACAGTCTCAGGTTGCGCCAGGGCAGGTTTAGGCTGGATGTTAGGAAGAAGTTCTATACAGAGAGAGTGGTTGCCCATTGGAATGGGCTACCCGTGGAGGTGGTGAAGTCACCTTCATTGGAGGTGTTCAGGACAAGACTTGATGGGGTGCTTGGCTGAATGGTTTAGTTGTTGGGTGGGTTGGATTGGTTGATGGGTTGGATGCGATGATCTTGAAGGTCTCTTCCAACCTGGCGTATTGTATTGTATTATTGTATAACCCGCAAAAGCTATGATCTACCTGCCATTGTTATTATCTACCTTACACAGTGGATTTACTAACTATATCCCATCTTGTAAGTTCTAAAAAAGCTTCAATATTTATTTGGCTGTAATGCTATCAGAAGATTTGGCTTCAGCAAAAGGCAACAAATACCATTATTCTGGCCTGACACCTCAAAAGAGTTAAAATCCACATTCAGCTTCCTTACAATGTGACAGAAAATAAAGCATGTCATTGCAGCTTCCAGTGTTTAACATTGCTTGGGTTTAGTTTCATGTTGAAAATTGTCAGGTCTGGCACTCAAGAAACAATTAGAAATACCTTTTCTTCTTGTTTCTTTTTGTTAGGTACTAATTCTTCTTGAAATGGAAGTTCTCTCCTTTAACAAGACTTGTTACCTTTCCCTTTTTCACAAAACTCCCATTATTCTTTCAGAGTAAATGAATAGTAACAAACAATATACCCCATAGTGTATACAATATGCTATTCCTTGATTGGGAAACGAAGTCTTGTGACAGAAGGCAGAGATAACAACAGATTCAGGGAGAATATCACTTTAGTCAAAGCATTTCTAGATAAAACATCTATCCAATATTGCAGGACTGGATTAGTGAGCCAAGATAAGAAGCTTGAGTGACAAATGTTTAAACTGTTAGGACATTTCGACTAGACAAAAAAAGTTTGAAAACTGAAGTCAGGGTGGAGAAGTACGTTTGAAATTCCTCTAAGCAGAGATGTAGCATATGCAAAGATATGTAATGTTCAACATCATTATAGGGAACAACAAAAAGGAAATAATAATACAAAAGCATAAAACCAGAACAAAGTATAATAAAATATAAGAGGGTGAAGAGTTATCCAAAAGGTGATGAAAACAAAAAAGTGGATGGGAAGCCCTTTTTGCCATCGTTTTTTCATCAGCAGCATTCTGGTGTTGGATTGCATAGATCCAGGCTTCCTCCCACCCAGAATCTTTGGGATCAAATAGAGCCCATAACAATTTCAACCTCATTAATGAAGGGGGGAGGAAATCACCAGCATTTCTCACTAACACCGCTTCCTGAGACCCTCCTACTAATCAACTGTTCACATTCCTTTACCAGAAAGCACTGACAGGATTTAAAAATAACCAAATTTTTTCTCTAAATGGCACATTTATGTTTTAAACAAGGCTGCAGTCAAGCCCTGGCTTAATTTGTAATGTGCCCATAAAATAACTGAATAATATAGTTCCAAGGCCAAGTGTCCCTTCTGCATCTTAAGTCCAATTTTCGGTAAACTGAAGTAGTAAAAAGGGTAAAAGTCCATTCAAAATGCAGGCATGTAAATCTCAACAGCATTTATATCCCTAAAAATCAAAAACTGACCCAAAATTTTAAAAAGGGGGAAAAATGCATGCATTTCCATTAAATAATTTCCAAGCATTTTATTCCAACTTAGAGATTTATGTGCAGATTTAGTCAGCCATTCTTAAAACTGTCAAGATACTTAACTATGAAAAAATTAAGGGCTTTATCTCATCTTGAATTCTGTCTGTAATTTTACATTATTTATTTTTTCTTTCTTTCTAACTTCTGGTTAAAAACTGGGGCACTGCTTTAGAATTCAATCACACCATGAAGTGTCACTTTAATGGAGATGAAAGAGCAGTATTAACTGACATCCAAAGCGTCTGACAAACAGAACTGCATGGGAGTGAGCAATGATTGAGATCTTAATCACTTGTCGGCTGTCGCACTGTGATGACTTGCATTTCCAACTAATCTGGCTTGAGTAATGAGTGAAATTTCTAGCTGAGTGGTGATTGGCATTCTGTGAATGAATCCTTTCCTCATATTTCATTTTCATGGGTGACTGATCACATCCAGTACATGAAAAACTGACATGTGTTAATTGAACAGATTTGTGACAGGTGATTAGCTCTCCTTTCCTAAATAGTCCTAGAGCTGTTGAATTGTTTCTAAATTGTTTCTTTTTGACATCACCACTGGCCCTCCACTCTGAGCTTTAAACTTTAGGAGACAGCTTCAAAAGGTACAAACTAAAGATGTGTGAACTCTGTAGTCTTCGAATTCTGACAGTTTCTCTTTGTATCACTACCTTTCTGGGAGGAAGAGGTAGGTGAAGGACAAAACAACAATCTACTTGTGAAAAAGAGAGTATCTCTGAGGACAAACACTCCTTTCTTGAGTATTCATTTAAAGCATTCTTTGAAATTTTCCAAACTACATACTGAAAGATGAAGGACATTGGATATTTTGGAAAAAAAAAACACACTACAATCAAGGTATTTCTGGGAAAAGTCTTAATCAAATGCTTGGCAATAAGCTCAGCCATATGTGCTGAAAACTGAACTTAGCCTACTGAACTTAGTCTACTATACCACTGCATTATAGCACTGAGAACCAAAAACAACAAACACCAGTTCCCACAGGAACATGCTTCCCTGTTCCAGGGCAGAGCATAGTACACCTCAACATCTGAAGAAATTACGCTGTAATCTAGGATCTCAGGTTTCTGGGCTATGGATAACAAAACTGGAACACCCATAGTCACTTATTTCTGTAGGGTCAGGAGCCTGGGGTCCTTGGAGATAACCTGCAAAGGTTAGCCTCCAGAAGCCTGGCTTAAGCTGTAGGACAAAACAGCTCCCAGAGGAACAGCTGACACTACACTCAGAATTTTGAAGTCTGAGCATCAGAGGCTGCAGGAGAGAGACAGGGGGTGGGATCCTCCCTATGTTAAACAGAGGGTTAGGCCACACAGGGCTCCCAGGAATATACTACATGGCAGGGGCATTACATTCATTTTCCAGGAACGGGAAAGTTTAGATATTGTCCACAAGAGAATTTAAAAAATTTTAGGCAGCTTTGGTCTTTCTTCTGTGCCAGGAAGTCCATCTCCACCTTAAGCTGATCCATGAAAAATATTTTACCTAGAAGTTTTCCTGTGAGAAAACTAATAGAAGCTGCTAACAAAGGGCTTCTGTCTATTCAGACAACCTCCTATTGTACTCTTCTCTTTGTGCTAACTGCTGCCTGTCCAACCCTCCTGCTTTGCCCTTACCTTCACGGCAGACCTATTTTTAGCTTCACCTCCTCCATTTCTTTCTCAAAAGCTTTCTTTTCAAGATTGCTTTCCATTTAGTTTATCCTTTCCCAATTCTTGGCTGATTTTTTTAGATATTATCATAGCAATAAATACTGTTGTCTCGGTACTAGTAGCTCTGTATTTTCTTAGAAGAGTAGACCAGCCACAGCTGGCTACAGCAGCACTTCTCACTCAGCTAGAATGCAGCTTCTTCCCATACAAACAAGATTTAGTTGTCAGATTAAGAGAGAGAAGCAACAGCTCTAAGGACAAGTCTGGTACAGTTTAAGGAATGAAGGACACTGGGGTTGAATAGTTTCATTCATTATAAATTGATGATTATGATACATAGTAAATATTCTGGGAAATTTCCCATGTTCTTCAGAACATAACCTTTGAAGAATTTGATAAATTTGTGCAACTACACTGTCAGTTCCCTTGCTAAATCTTCGCTCTGTCACTGATGAAGATCTCAGATTAAAATTTTCCTGATCAGCTTTGATGTGTCTAAGCAAAAGGGCAAAAGAGCAAAAAAACCAGATAGATATGCTTGCCCTCAACAATCCTTAAATGTGCTATACACAAGCTCCACTAGAAAATATATGCCAGAAAGAATACAGTGATGACAGTTAGCAGCAAATAACTAAGTCGTTCATACAATAGTCTATAGATAACATGCTGGAAGAATACAGAATTCTTCACTTATCAGAGACACACATTTGCAGAAGTATCACAGAATTAACCAGGTTGGAAAAGACCTTCGAGATGATCAAGTCCAACCTATTAAGTATGAGCAAGTTTCTGAGACTGAATGTTGGACAAGTTTTGCTTTGCTTACATCCAGAGACTAAAGTAAAAACAAATCTTAGACAACAGAATATGAGAATTTATTTAATCCTGTAGTAAAGCATCTATTAAAAACTCACCTAATTCAATGTCTCTTATCCCCATGTATGTCTCAAGAAGCTCATCCACTTTTTTAATTGCTTTTTCTTCAACTTCAGTTGGCTTTATTGAAATAAAGGGAGAAAAAAGAGCAAGAGTTTGATTATATCCACACAGATTTAAAAAACAATCAGCAATTTGTCACTGATTATCCTTACTCCCATCCTAGCCACCTACACTTACAAAACCTACAAGTAAATCCTGTTATTCCACTCTCTTTCCCTCTTCTCACAAACATTCCTCTCCATGTCAAACTACGCAGCTCTCACATTCAGACTAAACCTTACCTCTCCTGACAATACAAATCTTAATCAAATCCTCATTATCTTTAAAGGAACCCAGAATAAATTAAATTTCTTCTTCCAAATGCTAATCCTGATTTTACACATATTCACATCAATGTACATTATCAATCAGCCTTCACCCAACAACAACCCCTATGCCTGCCCAGCACATTTTGCAGTGTCAGAAACAGAACAGACTCTTTGACCATACCGTTCCTTTTTTCCCCCCGTCCTCTTCCTTCTTTTTAAATTCCTTGGTCTAATGTACCTTAAACTGATCCATGTAATCCATGACATCTAAATATAGGCTCTCTGTTTCCACAGTCCTCAGCCCATCCTATCCCTGGTAGCCTTCAACTTTATATTTCTCTCTGCAAACAGCTGTCATCTTCTCAAGTCCTGCAAGCTTTGTAATACCCAGATTTTCCCTTTACCTTATCCACCCTGAGGAAGAATAAACGGGGTGCTAGATGATTAAACTACTGTAGAGCCCCAAGACAACCATACCATTTCCTCCACAGTAGCAGGGCCTTTGGTTCTCAGACGAAGTGTTTCTCTCCCTTTGGAGATCTTAGCCTCTGGCAGAGTTCCACCTTTGGACCTTGGTTCCAGCTTTTCTAAAGAAAACAACGACAACAAAAAGAAAAGAACACCAAACAAAGTATGGGTACAACAAAATATGGTACACCTGCTTTGGCTATTACATTACCTTAACTTTTCATTCTATCTAGAATGTAAAATTTTAATTACAAATTAACTGTATTTGAAGTATACCTTTGCTGAAAATTTCTTGTCTTTAAACCTTGATGTCCACTTGACTGAACGGAAGCTAGGACTTTCATTGACCAATGTGTCTCTGCAGGCCTCTTACACTCAACTTCATATATGCACTTTGTATAATTTTATTTCCCTATTCTACAGAAAAGTAGAAGTATTTATTGCTTAATATTACATAATGGCTGAAGTCATCAGGTCTTTACAGGCAGACTATGTAACAGGTTGAGCACTGCAACACTTCCATCTTTCACAGATGCAGTGGTGCAAACACTAGTGCTAATCAGGCCACGTTGAGCTGAGCTAACGATCTGATATCTAGTAGTCACATAGATGAAATGTCCCAAAGTAGATCTGCAAGAGTTTTCCCACTGTTTTCACCAAGATCACAATTTCACACCTGATGAATCTCTGCTAAAAATATCTGGTATTACCCAAAGTTTTCTTTACCTGAATTCAGCTTTCGTTGTTTAACTTTGGGTAAAGGCACACCAGTTACTAAAGGGAGTCATTGAAGACTGGGCCTTCCTGTTCTAGGACATAATTTTACATTCAAGTATGCCAAGGTTTTAACTTACTTACTGATGTGGGAGTTACATAGTTAACCTGGAAAGTGCTAGAAGAGAGAAGATAACTTTTCAGAACTATTTTTAAGTGTGCTGTTTACCAGATCATTCCTCATCTCAACAGCAGGCCTTTCTAATAAGGTCTCCTTGAATGCAATGCTGTAGTATGTATTACACAGAATCACAGATGCAGTCAGGTTGGAAAAGAGTCTCGGGATCATCAAGTCCAACTGAGGACCTACTTGTCCAGCAGGATCTGGATCTTGTTTGTCATCTCTTCTGGGTCTATTCTTGGTGTGCTGCACCTTCAACACTATCCTAAATACATTTGTGCCTAAAGCCTAACTGTGCCTAAGGCTATAGGCAGGATATTCTAACCTACTGGGCATTGAAAACCTGTAGGTAAAAAAATAGCATGCATCTTTAATTTCAGATAAAACATACTGACATGAAATCAGCTGGTTTCCTCCCTATCACAGGCAGATTAAAAGCTTAATCACTCATTTCATGTAATTACTATTAAATAGCAGCTGAAGTCATCAATCAGATGCTAATTTAATCTGGTCATTACAAACAGACTATGTAACACATTTAGCACTGAATATGAATTATAAACCAATGTTAAAAAGATATCCCCATGTTATGAATTGCAATACTATATCTATATATGCAATACTACTTTACTGTAAAGTCTAACATCCACATTCACTTAACAGTACTATAAACTCATATCCAACTGCATTAGAGATTAAACTCATAACCTGCATTCTTCACAGAAATACCAAAAGCAATCTTCACATTTCTCTCATTTTCAATTTCTGCTGCTATTGTGACACCAAGTGTCAAGATTGGTGTATGACAGCAGTTATAAACTAATCGGTAAAGGTTTGAAAAATAAATATTTCAGGCTTTTGCTGCTGTGGAGAAGATGATGACTTTGAACATGCTGTTAGTGCAGGTGGACTTGTACAAACATAGCTTAGCAGTACTGTGAAACTTTTATTACAGAAAAATACCACATGGTTGTGGGAGCGGGATTTTTAAAAGAGAGAGAAAGATTAAAACTCAGTTTCTATTTTTACTGTTTAAGTTAAACCTACTCCTCTATTGTTGTTGCTTTTTATCACACTGATAAAATTAGTATCAGTATGCATTCCTCCTATATTGGTATGTGGGAGGTGGCAGGTAGAGACAGGGCTTTGCCACACTGCATTCTTCTGAGTATACCTTCTGTATGATTAGAGATCCACAAAAAGTTGAGGAGACAGAGAGCAGGCAGCCATGCAGCAAAGGCAATGCTCTAGGGAATCCCAGACTGTTTTCTGCAGCATCCTTCGGCATCAGAGAGTTCAGTCCCCAGTAAAGGGTACAGAAATAGGAAAATCTCACACAGAGATGAACAGGGATTACACATCAATAGAGGAAAGGAGAATGTTCAAGGATTGCCACATTAGTGATCTACGCATTAAAACCGCATCTACGAAATGCTTCCTGCACTCATTTTACATGATCATGCAGCAAAAGAATCGAGAAATGGAGACTCCAGCTGAGGTAGCCCACATCAGGATATGACTGTTAGAGAAAGCAAGATGGAAGAAAACTCATTCATAAATTTCCCACTTCAAAGAAAGATAAAATAAAATAAAATGTACTTTCTCGTAGGCATTTGGCTGCAATCTGAAAACAAACCTACAATGCAATGCAATGTTGGTACTTTGACAACCAGTGAACAAGGTGGACAGCACTCAGGTCACTCACCAAATGCTTTCATAGGCTCTATCAGCTTCAGCTTAAATATCTGACCTTTCTCCAGATCTTTTAGCATTTTGGCAACTTCATAATGCCGACAATCTGACACATTTCTTCCATTTATAGTCTCTATGTGATCACCCACACAAACCGTTTTGGTTTGGTCCATAAGGCTACCTTCTTTGATTCGCTGTTTAAAATTAAGAAAGGGGAAAAAAAAAGATTAGAAACACCACTTTGAAACATAAAGAGGTAACACAACAGAGTTTCAAGAACATCAGCTAACAGCATTAAATACCATTGCGCTTATTCTACCAGTCAGTGCATTTTGTCTATATGATTTCAATAAAACATATTTTGGAAAGCATCATTTTCAAACAATCTATTTTAATAAGCATTGAATATAAAAACAAGACAAAACAAAACCAATTTTACAAATTGAGGCTTCTGAATAAGATAATAATGTTGTCTCTGAACTCAAATGTGTCAATAATGTAAATATTTGAGTTTGGAGGGGTTATTTTCATTTAATAGCCTAGCAAGTGTAGGAACAGAATCTTTATCTTCTCAAATATGCTCTAGGGACATAACAAAATGTGTGTCATATACCAAAAGATTACATGCTATAAAGGGCTAGTCTTAATGAGACACAACTATAGTGGTAAAACTTCTATCACACTCCTTATCAGGCTACAGAACTGTATGCTAAAGTATTTCCTCAGAAATAACAATGAAGAATAGGAAATTATTCTAAAGGCCATCTTATGGAACACCAATACCAATGGTCTAAAAGTCATAAAAAGAAGTCAGTATTTATAATTTTTGTGAAGTAGAATTTAAAAAGTGATGAAAATAACCTTATCTCTATGATTTATCAAGTCAGTTAAAGGACACTTAAAATTTCAGTGATTCTGTTTGCTGTTATGTGCTGTCATATTTGTTTATCACATGCCTCAGTCATGTAAGCCCCTACCCTATTCTATTTAATAGAAAAGCTCTGACATAGTAAAACATCTCATATTTTGTAGAGATATTAATTTCATTCTAATACGTCCCCAAATAATACACTTCTCAATAAAGGCTGCTGTCTTTCAGGCTAACTTTGTGTGAGATAACAGTGAGATAATGGAGATAAACCCATTACCACCTACTACTATAACACCTAGCATAACTATCTCAGAAACCTGCTTCTGGTTTATGTGCGCATGTGCAAGCCCACATATGTGCCACCATCTGAGAGAGGCAGTGGGAAGTGTGATAACTGTCAGTGTCCTCTAACATACTGCAACAATTTTTAGCTTCAGGCTGAGTTTAACTCTTTCTAGCTCTTTTTTCCCTTACACCTACCTAGATTAAAACCAAAAAGAAGCTTTATGGTGAGTGAAGAGGGGAGTATTGTACACACACCAGAAACTGGGTCCCAGATGCATTTGTTATCAGGTACCAGGACTCAAAAGCATGCCCACTTCTCCTGATTTCGGCTGGAATGGAGTTAATTTTCTTCCTAGTAGCTATGTGTGAGCATGGCTATGTAGTATTTAGTTGCTGCATGAGTCTGCATGGTGAATCAATTTTCATTTAGCTTTTCTTCTTCACTTGGATCCTAACACCAAAACTGTTAAAGTAATATTCACTGGCTATTTTATTTCTGTCATATCAAACATTCTTTTTCATATGACTTAGTTTTTATCATACCTCCCAGTTAACTGACCAGAGACAGTAAAATTACATTGTCACAGTAATTAAAATGCAATTGATATGCCTGTATTTCAAGTCCTCTACAGATTGTTTAAAAGCTAGAATCTGTATTTCTTATGTGGCACTTAAAATTAATTGCATCACCCCATTTTATAATGTCTCCTTAAACACCAGTCAGTCATGCTGTGAGTTCTACTGTTATTCTTTAAATGGCTAATTTGATTCCATAATACATCTTCCCATCTGGCCACACACCCAGAAAACAAATTTGTGAAAGCAGAACAACCACAAGTTCTGTTCTTAGTAAGGCAAAACAACACTAGATTTCACAGGAGAAGAACCTGCTTTTCAGTATGTTAGGTTTATCAAACCCAGAAACTGTTCCATTATTCAAAATGCAACAAAAGTGCTACAACAACTCACAGATAAGTACATTTTATATTAATTGTTAATTAACAATGGAACATAGGAACATTTTTTTCAAGGAAAATAAGTATGGAAACAAAAATAGTTCTGTCAAACTTCAGATACATTTTCTGCTCTGTCACAATAAAGATGCAGCTTCTACTTCTGCATATGTATTTTCTGCACTGTTTTTCTAAGCTAAACATGTAACAGTAACAACTTTAGATCGTAGAAACTCCTTTAAACTGATGCATTCTCATGAAGACTGCACCATTTTCGTCGTACTGCTTATTATTAGAGCAGCACAAGGACAATGATATATTTGTGACAATTATATATTTGTTCAGGCAAGTTTTATGCAATTTACTAAAAATTATGCTTGTCTTGCTAATGTGGTGAGGGTTTTCCAGTCTGCTCCAGTTATGCAGTAGTCTACGTGATGACTTTTCTCTCTTCATATTACCAAGCAAGCACAGAGAGAGTAGAACTCTGTACAGTCCTGCACAAGTGACCTTTAATCACTGAAGCACTGCTTTCAATGGCTTCTTCTAAAATGCCACATAAGCAACAACATGACTGAATGTTAAGGTCTACATGGACGCTACCACTAGAAATTGAATTCTGTGCCTGTAAACATAAAAGTGAAGCTATGTTTTTGCATAAAAATGCTTACTGAAACCTCCAGCGCATCTCAACTATTTCAAGCATGGTCTCAATCACATTTTTCCACAACAAAGACAAGCAAACCTATTTATAAACTGTGTCTTATTTTATATCCATGGTAGCTAAGGAATGAATAGAGAGCACGACCTCTCGACACAAGCAGCGGTGTTTACAACAGGAATGAAAACAGTGATTGGGAAGGCAGTAATCAAAGATAATTGTCAATGCCTCACTAATAATGGCTAACTGGAGTAGATTAGAGCAAAGCATCTAAAAGGCAGAAAAAGTAATTAAGGTTCCTAATATCTACTCTAGGAAGAAGGGTGCATCATTTCGTCAGCCTCTACTTGTCTCAAAACATAATATCTGGAGGTCACATAGAAGATGAGAAGGAAAGCAATTATGATTAATATACTGCACATGTTACTGACCGTAGTTGCTACTCAAGCTAATTGTGGTAAATTGTGTTAATCCTTAGCACCTTTTAATTCACCCTACTTATAAGGCAGCAATATTGGAAAACTGAACAAGCATAATACTTGTACCTATTCTTATGCAGCACAAAGGCTTCCACCCTGTGAACAGTGATAAAGACTGAAAGAACATGATCTCATTATCACATGAGTGACAGAAATTCTACAAGCACTTAATCAGCGACATCAGAAAATCACTTTAAAAAAGAGGGGACAGATGCAAGCAATATCTAACAGCTACCACCTCAAGGTAGGTCAGAAATTACATGGGTCACAGTGTAAAGCTGACACACACTACAGAAGAAATGAATAAATTAACTAATTTTGAGGAACATGCAGTACAGAATTAGTTGAAATAACTTTGAATGATCTACTTAAAGAACAGCAACTTTATTTTCTGCTTACCATGTGTAAGATTTTATAGTTCTAGAGAATCATAAACCAACAATTATCCTGTTATAGTAACAGAATCTTCTATAGAACTAATTATAAAGGTAATTAAATTTACCTTTATAAATGCACAGCCAGTTCCATTGTCTGTAATGGTAAGCCCAAGCATATCATCAGTTTTAAGTATTTCCACTTCTTTTCGTTGTCCTTTTATGTGGGCAAATATGAAATCTTCAAGGCCAATTTGTGCACCTAAGAGCTTGTCCATATCAACTTTATGAGTGTTCAAAGTGCAAAACATGATCTGTGCAGGAGGAAAGCAAACACATTACCTGTAAGTTTAACAGTATATTATTCAGCTTGATAGGAAAGTAAAAGGAGAGCATAATTCTGGCCTCTCTGATAAATCCATAGCTGAAACGTTGAAAACTCTCCTTCTCCAGCTGCCCCAGGAGAGGCAATAGTCTCCATCCATGCACAGGACAGGAAGCATCAACAGCTCAATCTCTGCAGATAAGAGCTGGCAGGGAGCAAAGGAAAGAGACATATCTGTGTGAGCAGCCTGTCATGGCCTGTCTCAGCACATCAACTCTGACACAGGCATCTTGAGCTAGAGCAGAACAGATTGTTCTAAAGGTTAGAGTGAGCAAACCAAAGAGCTGCTACCATCTTTTGCTTCATCATTCACTCATCTCAAATTCCACAGGATTCAAACATCTCTAGGGACTGTTTTAAAATGTAACTGCTGGAAAGCACTTTCAAAGGAAAGAGAAGGGAAAAAAAAAAAAAAAAAAAACAAAAAACCCCAAAGTTATCAAAACAGAAGGGTCATGAGAGAGCATGAAATACTTTATATTGCCCCATGTATTCCCCTCTTAGCTCAGAGCATGCTGTCTCCAATATATTTCATGAGTTTCTTACCCTTCCTCCAGCATAAGGGGGTGGGGGGAGTGGGTAATCTCTGTTCCAGCTCAGTAAAGGCAAGGTTTAAGAAAAAGGGCAAACTGATTCTTTATAAATTGGCTTTTCTGAGGGACTTGACTTCAGCTCTAGGCATCAGGCACTCCTTTTTCTCCCTACATGTATGCTAGTGGTTCTTTAACATAGAGGTTTATTGTCCTGGTCATAGGCAGGATGCAACTATCCTAGCTGTACTGCTCTGGGACAGAGAATATGCTTTTCCCCCACCATGGTGATGAATAGGGGAATTTGGCCAGGGCAGGCTTTAAGCAGGAAATTAATTTTATTTTATAAATAATAATCTCTAATAATCAGCATTACTATTTTTAGCAACAAAGGTTAAATTCAAACAGACTACACAAAGTTCATGTATACATATATCTCTTTCAAGCTACATGAATAACAAGCCAGTTTACGTGTTAGTACATGTTATAAACAACAAGTACTACGTCTGTGCGTTTAAGACATTAGATTCTTTCATCTGACCTTGTCAAACAAACAATCATCTAGTAACTACTGTCACACCTTTGAATAGATAACATTGGCAACCAAGCAGAAATGTGATATTTAGAAACTCGATCCACAGCTTCTCTTTTTAGACCTTCATCTGGATGGCATTCCTACTATAGCCTATAAGTCTGCAGAATTTTTTGTGAGTCAGTTCTGCGCTAACCACAAGGCTGAGAGAGCATCAACCAGTCAAAAATAAAACTTGTATCATTCTTTACTCTCTTTAGTGAACAACTGCTTTTTCTCAGAACAGAGATATGCAGAGTAATGTACTAAAGATGTATCTTCCCAGGATAATATACAGTTACATGATTTATCAGTTACAGCACAGCTTTATTCATATAGGACTGAGATCTCTCTGCTCAAAAATGGTATTTTTTTAATAGCTTTTACCAAAGTTTAATGTAGGTGCCTAATAACAGCTTATATACTTAAACACTTAACAGATACTACTGTATGCCTTCCATTCAAATTTTGATATATTTTTAATAGTGATTTTCTTACCCAGAAATGAAGGAAGCAAAAAAATTCAACGTGCAGTTTTCAAGACTTGTCTTTCTTTTCTTACCCTCAACCTTCATATGTATTTGATCTTTAACTTGGCATACCAGTGCTGTGACATTTCATGCCAACTTTAGCATGATATTATAAATCATGACTATTACATCAGTCATGAAGTATCTAGGATACCTCCTTTACTCAGAGAGTTATCTTGTGTGGCAAACAGAACAAGGAAATTCCATTTGGCTGGTATGGACTGGGGGCTTATGCACAACCTTATAAAAGAGATCTATCAGATAAGATTACTAAAAGATTATTCCTTACCTCAGTATTTTCAGTAGGAAAAGACTACATTAGCCAATGAAAACAGGGGTTTTGTGTGTGTGTTACATAAAGAAACTTAATTAGCCATGAAAAGCTGGGTTACAGTATGTGTTATATAAAGTATATATACAATACCATACTGCATATCCTATATATTGATTACACTCTCATCCTCCATGTTAAGCTTCCATCTTAAGAAGAACTAAAAAATAAGTTTGCTGATAGATTACATACTCAGAAGCTAATAAAAGTGGTTGTTGGTTTTTTTTAATGAGATCTCAACTTTATAGAGGAGATCATAACCACTTTTTCTATTTAAAAGGTGAAAAAATGGGAATTCAGCTTCTGAGGAAGATGTAACACCCACTGACAGATTTCCCTGTATACTCAGATGTCAGTAGATCAAGAAATCACCAATGCATTTTCTAGGTACTTTACTCACTTTATCCTCCCTGAGGAAAATGTGGGAGACTTGACTAGCTAAAGCAACAGACTGATCGAGTTTTCCAAGTTCTAGAGTATTTTTTGGTACTGTATACAATTTTGCCTCATCAAACATGTTCAAAGTATTATCCACTAAGCACTCAGTGGTTTCTTGTCTCAAAAAAAAACCCACCACCAAAAACAACAGCCAAAAAAAGGCAAAAAAACCAAACAAACAAACAAAAAAACCAACAACAACCCACCAACCAAAAAAAACCAACACCAGAGCATGCAAGAATTACAGTGAATGGTCTTTCATACGGTTTAAAAGTAATAGGAAAATAGATCATTAACACCACAAGTATTCCACAGGTGTAACATGGGTGTGAAATTCAAGCACATCTTAGGGGAGCAGCAAGCAAATGCTTATTGCTATAGGGCTGGGAGGAGGTGGTTTGTAGAGAGTGTTAAATTTGTTCACTTAAAGTCTTCAATCTGTAGGCGAGATTGTGAACAATTTGTTTCAACTGATAAGCACATGCTCTAAAACTCTAAGTATCTTGGCTGATCAGTATGCTGATTTCATGAGCTGACCCTTTTCTCTAACCTCCTAAAACACACTTCAGATCTTTTCTTGTTATAAGGTCACTTTTATTCAGAAATATCAGTTTCACCAGTGGCTTATTTTTCAGGATTCTTTCATAAAAGTTTAAATTGAACAGGGTTAAATCAAATACTTCATGAAAATTTAATGTGGCACAGCCTCACAGGATACTTAACTGTTTAGCATAAGGAGGCAAGGCCGGTGAAACAACAGCCCCGACACAAGCTCAGCAGCTGAACTCTTGTTACTGGATGAGACGGAGGGAGCTGCATTTCTCCCCTTAGTGCTACCAGGAAACTCTCCCTTTTCCTGCATTCCCCTTATGAAAAAAAAAATTCCTACCACTGTGAGTGAAAACCCAACCTCCATGGGCTCTTAACAGACACACCCACTGAGCATTCAACTTACCTCATCAGCCCCACCACACTGCACCTTCAGAAGCAAACAAAATAATCAGAAGTGCAAATTATGAGTACACAAACCACAAGTCCATATAGCTTCTGTGGTTCACCATTCCCTTCTCATCTGATCAAGAAATAGGCTGATACAGTTGGACTTTTATATCCCTGTTCCCAGTACCTGATTAGCTACTTTGAATACTTTAAAGCCCTACCATGTGCTCTCACAGGAGCACACCACCACCAAATGCTTTAACAGACCCACATTGTCCTTTGGTCAGTGCTTATTTATTTGTCATACAGGCTGCATTTACCACTTTCAGGGAAACATAACATTCCCTGGTACTTTTCCAGATAGTTACAGAAGAGTAGTAATCCCAAATGGCCAAGACCAGACACAAATACTTTGTGAAAGAAAGCTGTCATTCCTAGATGCCTGTCAAATATCAGAAGAGTGAAGGAGCGTCCCCTTTGAAACTGTACCCATCTTGTTTTGTCCTCATCCTACCCACTCATGATCCATGTCCGCACAGAAATGTCTGTCCAACAAACACTGTGGTTTATACAAGCTTCTCACTGTCAATCACAGATCCTATAAAGGATTCCCCAGCAGACATTAAACTCAGCTGGTCCTGTGAGATGTGATACAAAGAGGAAATGAGGTGCTGTAACCATGCAGAGTAAAAGGAGAAGTGACAGATTACAAGCTTAGCTCACCCTGAACCATACTAAACTAAAGCAGGAACTTACCCAAGAATCCATGCCCTTGCCTACAATGCAGTAAACATATTCCCTTCAGCAACAGTTAACCAAATGCTCTCTACACAGAGCACACTGACCTCTTTCCCTTCCCACCTCGATTTTCCACCTCAGTCACTACAGGGCAGAGATCTTTGTGATAATACCTGTTTCCAAAGGCATTCAGGTATCACACTGCCCACAAGATAGGTCACAGAAACTTTCCTAGACAGATAACACCTACAAATGGCATTCGAGTACCTCAGTGTCTTTCAGTTTCATCAGGTGTAGCTCCTGGCATTATTCTCTACATACAACTGTCTTTCCAAAAGCAGCTTTACTTAACAGGTAATACCATTTAAAATATCTAGTCTCTCCCTACTTCTAGAAAGCTCATCAGTTCCTAATAGATTAACATTTCCTAGCACCCAGTGCTATTCATTGATCTATCCCATTTTTTCTTGTCCATCCAAAATCTTGTTTCAAGGCTCCCTGGGCCAGGTTCTTCACCCTGCTGTGCCTTTAAACCACAAAATACATTTGATGGTTATTTTTACTTCTTTTCTTTAAAACAACTAATTTTCCTGAGTAAAGGATTTTAAGTTCTGTGCTTCCAGTAATAATTCTCCATCCATTTTTACCAATAAAACACATTTTAAAAAATAAAACCAAAGCCAAACCACACAGGAACGGGACTTGCTGAGAGAATAAGAAAAAAGAATTTCCTCTAATTCAGCACAAGGCTCACAACAGATACCCATGAAATACCGTGCTGCCTCTAAAACCTTTGAGAGGGTCAGATTATACACCTATCAGGAGAAATGGGAGTACACCATTCATACAAAACAGAATTTCCGGGTGAACACTGATCTTTCTCAAGCTGGTGTAGCCAAAAGATCAGTAACAAAAGTTCAGCAGTGAAACTACAATAGAAGATGATCTGGCAAGTATGAGAACTTGAGAGTAAAAGGTACAACCGGAGATGGAACAGAACAAAAGAGAAATGCTCAGTATGGAAAGAAAAAAGAGAAGCAGAAGATCAGAAAGCAGCTGGGAAGACCTCAGACACAGGTGCATTGGCTGGTACTGGTACTTTTTAATTGCTTAATGGAACAGTGACTGGTTAACTGTAGTCACTGCTACTGCCACTGTTACAATTTACTGTTGGAAATGGTATTAGGTCAGGTCACAGAAACCTTTCAGACCAAAGTCTGTAGTAGCAGTCTTTGCCACTTTTAAAAGAACCAGCTACAAATGAGAAAACAGACGCAGAACGAAATGTTAACACTTAATTTCGGCATGCCACTCAGAGGTTAAGGGTCACAGAACCACCTAGGAAGCGCTTGATACAGCCACTACCTATTAACCAAGGGAAACGATGCATTTACGAGCACAAAAGAATACCAAAAAATGCTTAACACTTGGTTCAGAAAAAAAAAAAATCAAGAAAGCCGTTGGGTTAAAAAGACCCTCTATATACATGTAAATAACCTCACTTAAACAGCAGACCTTTAATAAAAAATTATCTAGCAATGCAGAAAGCATTCAGCTGAAATTTTAAAACGTAGCCAGATTTAATGCATTTGTACTTCCCATTGCCTCCATTCCGGGTATTTACCCTCCCAGATGCACTGGGAGCTTTTGGGGGTTTTTGTTTGTTTTTTGAAACTGTAATGAATCAATACAGTCAGTAATTCCTGCATCGCAAACAATTATTTCACTTAACTGTAATCCAAATGGTTTGCTTAAGAGTTGTGTTGAAGAGTAGGCTGGCAACAGGTTAACCAAGACACTCGAGATAGTTTGGTTAAAGGGATGTTTCCCTCTATGAAAGCAAAACGCGTTTATGCTTACATCCTTTCCCGTATAGCAATGCTCATTTGGAAAGAGCAACTGGATTGTTTTCTTTTCGCCCATAAAAAGGAAATGCCCAAGTCCACAAAAATTTGCAAAGGAATGCCCACCGGCAGCTGCACTGCGCAGCCGCCCCCAGCTTCCCCCCGCGCCCGTCGGGGCCCCGTTACGTGCCGCAGAGCGCAGCCGCGGCTGCCCCCAGCTCAGCAGCCCTACCTCAGCAGGGTCGATGCCGAAGGCCTCGCCGATCTTGGCGTAGAGCTCTCCGGCGCTGCCGAAGCCCTCTACACGGCCCGTAGGGCTGCCGTGCGCCAGCTGCGTGTGGAACTGCAGCCGCGACGCACTCGCTGCCGGGGCCGCCGCGGGGGCCGGCCCCGGCGCCTCGCCCTCCACCAGCTTGGAGGTTTCTTTGGACTTGTCCTTCCTCTTGCTCCTCAGTCCCAGCGGCATCTTCCGCGCCTGTCACAGGCTCCTGGCGTCCGCGTCGTCCGCCCGCGCTGGACTCTGCCCCCGGCGCCGCCCCGATGCTGCGCCGCCATGCCGCCGCCAGGTGAGGCCCGGGCCCGGCGGCCGCCCCGCCCGGCTCCCTCCCGCCTGCCCGTGGCCAATGAAAGACGGCGAAATGCGGCCGACGACGGTTCTGCCCTAGCCGTGGTCCCCGCACCTTCAGCCACGGCCATAGCGGGGTCGTGCACTGGGGAGCCCCACGACCCCTCCACCGCTGCCCACCATAGAAGTCGCAACCGGCCGCAGCTACAGCCGAGTACAAGAGACTTGGGACAGAAGCTATTCTTATCAGCAAATAATCTTTCCTGTCCACGATATTGAAGTTAGAGGAGTTGTTTGCCTTTTTTTCCAAAATGGAGCCAGGGTCTTCGCGGTGGTGCCCAATGGCATGAGATTTAACACATCCAAGTGCCAGGTGCTGCACATTGGCCACAACAAACCCATGCGGTGCTACAGGCTGGGGTCGGAGTGGCTGGAGAGTGGCCAGGCAGAGAGGGACCTGGGGGTACTGGTTGACAGTAAGCTGAACATGAGCCAGCAGTGTGCCCAGACAGCCAAGAAGGCCAATGGCATCGTGGCCTGTATCAGTAACAGTGTGGCCAGCAGGAGCAGGGAGGTCATTCTCCCCGTGTACACCACAATGGTTAGGCCACACCTCGAGTACTGTGTCCAGTTCTGGGTCCCTCAGTTTAGGGAAGATGTTGACTTTTTGGACCGTGTCCAGAGTAGGGCAACAAAGCTGGTGAGGGGTTTGGAGCATGAGCCCTATGAGGAGAGGCTGAGGGAGCTGGGGTTGTATAGCCTGGAGAAGAGGCTCGGGGAGACCTTATTGCTGTCTAGAAGTACCTGAAGGAGGTTGCAGCCAGGTTGCAGCCAGGTTCTCCCAGGCAACCAGCACCAGAACAAGAGACACAGTCTCAAGCTGCACCAGGGGAGGTTTAGGCTGGATATTAGGAAGAAGTTCTTCATAGAAAGTTATTGGCCATTGGAATGGGCTGTCTGGGAAGGTGGTGGAGTCACCAGTACTGGAGGTGTTTAGGAGACTTGATGGGGTGCTTGGTGCCATGGTTTAGTTGATTAGATGGTGTTGGATGATGGGTTGGACACAATGATCTCGAACCTGCTTTATTCTGTTCTAAAGTTGAGGCATAGGAAGTTTCACATACATATGAGGAAAAAAAATTTCTCTGGGAAGGTAATGGAGCACTCAAACAGGCTGCCCATGGAAGTTGTGGAGTCTCCTTCTCTGCAGATATTAAAAACTCACCTGGATGTGTTCCTGTGTAATCTGCTGCAGGTGGTCCTGCTCTGGCAGGGGAGTTGGACTAGATGATCTTTTGAGGTCCCTTTCAGCCCCTGAAATGCTGTAATTTTGTGAAATGGAAGCCAAGGGCACTTTGCACCAAAAATGCCAAGCTTGGCAAAGGCTGGCATGGTCGATTTTTCTAGCCAATGCAGGCATCTCTTTCACTTTTGTAAAAGAGTGTATTTATCTAAATTGTACACTGAAAAGTTTATTTTTATCCCTCTGAAGTCTTTTCCTAAACTGTACACAAACCCAGCTTGTAAAAGGTTTACCATCTTTCCATTCTGAATGAATGAATGAAGTACTAAGTAGTGATCCAAATGGGTTTATATCCAGGATATAAAAGAAAACATGGAGCATGCAAGAACTTCAACCAATTCTTGCCTGTTTACCATAACTGTACACAATGTACCTGCAAACCTCTAAGGAGTAATAAAAACAATAGTCATACAAGCAAAGTTCAAGTGGCTTCCTATTAAACTGGACAGCAGCTTTGAAACACTGAGGTTTAACATGTAAATATTTGGAATGTGCGATTTCTGGTATTTAGTGAAATTAAAATACTTGATTCTCTACTGTGGAATAGAGAAATGTATTCTATAGAATGAGTGAAGATGTAGTCATCACAGAAGGCATCTTCTGTGCTCCGGTGTAACCACATTCATGCTCCAATTTCACTGGTATACTGAATCCACTCAAGACTCGATGAGTGGAAATTTCATGAGGTAACATGCAGCACTTCTGAAAGGAATCTGTTATAAAGCTGCAGAGAGGAGTAGCATTGCTTAATTGCATCTTCTGACTCTCAGAATAAAGACATACCACCAGGGAGAAAACAACCAAACAACAAGCCCCAACCAACACACCATCAACACACACACACACACACAAATCATAGAAGGTGTCAGACCAAGTAGGCACAGAGAAGTGAATGAGTAGGAGACAGCCCAAAGTTCATAGCATAGCTAATCAGAATACCTACAGCATCTCTGAAAATACATGCAACTTTTAAACTGCTCATACTGTGGGGGGAAATAGGTTTGAAGCCAGTTGGATTAGTCTTTCCAGATAGCATGTGGAAGATTTAACTGAATACTTAACAATACCTTTTATCTAATTCTAATTGAAGTTAACTGGATTCAAAAATTTAGAGTTACTAATTTCCTATCAGTTTCCACCAATAAAACCCACCACAGAATAAATTTACCATCACATTTCAGTAGTTGATTTTCCATTCCACTTTGAAACCAGAGAACTCCAGCTGATTTCCCTGAACCTAGAGAACAGCATGTATTTTTACCACTACTGGAATGCAATTCAGACAAATTGGATGAGATTGCAGCAAGATTAAATTAAATAGATTAAGTAAAAGTATCAAATTGTTCAAGTTCATTCTGATATCTAGTTGTTGGGGAAGGGTTGGTTGGTGGTCTTTCTTGTTTTGCAATTTTAAATAGGCAATTTATTTTAAAACACAACTTCTTCCATTTACTAAAATGTATTAAAAAGGAATTGATGACATTGAGAAGTATTTATGTCTTGTCTGCACCAATCTTGATCTCTACCAACTCATTCTGTTTTCTGCAAAGAGAATTAAATCAGTGTCAAAAAACAGTAAATGTTGTTAATGGTCACTACTGATGTTAACAATTTAGTTAATGTAAACTAAAACAGTCCCATTTGCATACAGTGACATACAGAGGTTGTGCAGGTTTGGTTTATTTTAAAAACTCATGGACATTAACATAGCTCTAGTTTAGGTATCTGCTGCAAAATTTTCTTCAATGAAAGTGTTATTAATGTTTCCGTCTTTCACATGGAATTGGATGGAAAAAGAGAGCTGAAGTTGTACAACAACTATGCTGATCATGGAGCAACAGCATCAGCTTTAAACTATGGAGCATGTAGATATTATTATTTACATAATGAAACTAAAGCTTTTTGTTGTCATTTAAATCAGAGGGACAATGCCCTTGTGAGAAATTATTGAAAGCCAAACGTAGAACAGCATCCACCTGAAATGGTTGTAGCAGCCCCCAGCTTTGGCAACAAATCGAGAAGTGTAAACCACTTAGTTTCACCTGTCCATTAATGCTGCATGTACTAGCTTTTTGCTAAGCTGCAAGTGCTGTTTACTAATACAGCTCTGATCACGAATTAGCAGTTTCAGCCATTTAAATTTGACCAGCATAACATACTGTTGACTGTGTAATCCATAAAGATAGAAAAGAGTCAGACTGCTGAGAACCTCAAAGAATAAAAACCTGTAACAGACACAAGACATTTTCTCCAACTACAACCATTTCTGCTCTCAGTCTTCCTTGAATGTACACCCACTAGGGAAACATCTACTGACATAAAATAACACACATCAAAACTGGACCATGAATCCAAGTAAGTCTCCAGTAACTCAGAATAGTTAAGATCCAAAAATTAATTTCACTTCTGGTAAGTGACAGTGTCAGAGAGTTTAACTATTTAAACAAAAATGTTAATAACCCATTAGCCTTGTTTTAGAAGGAAAAGTAAACCATGCAGTACAAAAAAAAAAAAAAAAAGGAAAAAAAAAGGTTTCAGACCTTTTATCCTACAAGTATATTGCACATTGCTGCCTATCACATTCTTCAGTTTCTCAGCCACAGGACCAAGGATGTGAGAATCATAGCATGCAACAGCCATAATGTTTGTGGAGAAAGAATTTGGAGTAGAACAGAACAGTTATATTACTGGATATCAAATGCCACAGTGCTATACTACAAACGATATACTAAGACTCACTACATTTTAAGAATTATATATATAATACATATATGCATTATGTATATAACATATATACATTCATATATTTTATATATATATATATTCATGAGCTGGGCAGTTCTTACCTGTAGCATATTGTATCTTAATAGTCATTTGTGTTCAAAATGAAGCAACTGCTTAAAAGAATTTCTAGTATGACCAGAGAATAATGAGGTTCTTTTAAGATATTTCAGGACCTTTCCCTGTTCAGTCTAATGAAAATAAGACTGAGAAGAAACACAGCTGGTGTTTACAAGGAGAATCACACAGTATCTATAATAGCATTAAACTGATACTTTGAACAAAAGAACGTGGAGAAAAATAAAACTGAGTTTACCTACTCATAAATAATGTCTAAAGCCTTTAAAAAAAAAAAAAAAAAACCAAAAAAAAACCAACCATCAGAGAATACTGCAAAACAAGCTTTTTCAGTAAGTTTGTAGTTCCTCCTCTAAGACAAGAGCTCAAATAGGAATGCCTGTGACAGGAGGGGGACAAAACTCCATTTCCAAAACTTACTGATCTTGAGTTTTTCCATACTACATTAAGTATTCAGATTTTGGTTTTGACACATAAAACATCAACTAGTAAAACCATCCTCTGAAAGTCCATGCAGCAGCAATAAACTGAGTTTACACACCGACTTCTGGTTTGGAATTGAGACTTGATAAGGAGTAGAAGGGGATCGCAGGCATTTTTATCCTGCTTCCTGCTTTTTACTTTTAACATCAGTTTGTTGGCACATGAGGAAAATAAAAATGCATTATTTTCCTGGATTGCTCTCAGAAGTAGTTTAAGGTCCTTATTAGACTTGACCATAGCTTTCTTGCAAGGGCTTTTTTGTCATTGAACTCAGTATGTCAGTCTTTCTTGAGACATAAATACAAGCAGTTGAGACTTTTTTTCTTTTTTTGGAGTGTGCCATTAAATACTTACTCAGGAAAACACAGTATTTCAGGAGCTGGCTGGGTAGGGGTTTTGATTAACTATGCATGGTGGCAGGAGTGTGAAGATTATAATCTGTCCTTGGTAAAGCAATTAGGCATGACTAACAAGAATGTTGTTGCATAGCTCCTCCCTTAGTATGCCAGTTATTCCAGAGGAACAAAACAAGCACAGGACAGCTGTATCTTCTAGACCCAAGGGGAGGAAAAGTAGGCCTATACTTTGAGTGATAGAAGAACTGGAGGAGCCTGAAGGAAACAAATCATGCCACCTAATAGTCCATTGCTAAGCAACGTGACAAGATCAGAGATTCTGTACTTTGTGAGGAGATAAGTACTGCCTCTTGCCCAGTTTGCATGACAAACAGAAAGTGCATATACAGATATCCTGGTCCTATCAGATTGGCTCAGTAAGCAATCTAGTAAGAACTACTAATGCCAGCTGCAAAGCAGGACTAGCAGTTACTGACTGGAAAAGTGTCTTTTAATTATATTTACAGTAGTAAGTCTATGTCCCCTATTTTTTTAGGTCTAGCCTATAAATTCAAATGCACCCCTGAAACAGCAAATTTCAGTGGTGGGATTAAAAACTATTCTATCCTTGAAGTACATTACCAGTGAGTTGAATTAGCATGTAAGATGTGCATTCAGAGTTGTCTAGTCACATCCAGACCTTCTTAGAACCTCCATCAATTATCTAAACCAATAAATAAGGCCAGGAGACTATGTCAGCACAGGAACTGGCTAGATGGACAAACTCAAGGGGTTGTGATCAACAACTCAAAGTCCAGGTGGAGACCAGTGAAAAGTGGAGTCCCTCAGGGATCTGTACTGCAGCACTGTTTACCATCTTTGTCAGCAGCAGAGGCAGTGGCATTGAGTGTACCCTCAGCAAGTCTGGAAATGACACCAAGCTGTGTGGTGTGGTGGACTCACTTGAGGGAAGGGATGCCATCCAGAAGGATCTTGACAGGCTTGAGAAGTGAGCCAGTGACAACTGCATGAGGTTCAACAAGTCAAAGTGCATGGTCCTGCATCTGTGTTGGGCCAGTCCCAGGCACAAATACAGGCTGTCACAAAGTGGGTCAAGAGCAACTCTGAAGAAACAGACTTGGGTGTATTGACAGCAGTGCACTCATGCAGCCCAGAAGGCAAACCGATAGTATACTAGACTGCATCAAGAGGAGTATGGCCAGCAGGTCAAGAGAGGGAATTCTTCCTCTTTTCTCTTGTGAGAACCCACCTCAAATACTGCATTCAGTTCTGGTGTCCCCATCATAAGAAGGACAGAGAGCTACTAGAGTGAGTCCAGAGGAGTGCCACAAAAATGATCCAAGGGCTGGAACTTCTGCTGTGAGGATAGGTTGAGGGACCTGGAGTTATTCAGCCTAGAGAAGACTCTAGAGGGGAACTTATAGATGCCTTCCAATACCAGAAGGGATCCTACAGAAAGGGTGGAGAGGGACTTTGCTTAAGAGTATCTAATGATAGAACAAGAGGGAATGGTTTTAAGCTGAGGAAGAGGATCTTAGGAAGAAGTTTTTCAGTACAGGGGTGGTGGGACTGTTGGAATAGGCTGCCCAAAGAGGTTGTGGATGCCTCCTCCCTGGGAGTGTTTAAGGCCAGGCTGGATGCGGCCTTCAGCATGAGAGTCTAGTTGAGAGGCATCCCTGCCCATGGTGGGGAGGTTGAAGCAGATGATCTCCAAGGTCCTTTCCAACATAAGCCATTCTATGACTCTCTGAAACTTGGAGCTCTGTAAGTAGATCCCTATGGGAAGTGACTCTGGATCTGGCAGCGAGTGCTTTTCAAATGCAAAGTTGACCAATCGTTATAAACATACTTCTGTTCTCCACAATCATCTGAGTTCAGTCTCTCCCCTTTCACTGTGTATTCCACTCTTTCTGCCATCTGATACTACAGGTATCATTCAACCACATCACTCTCAACCCCCGTCTATGAAGTATAATCCTGTCAGCCAGACACATAGATCAGCATCAAGTATACAAGTACCTAAAGCCATGAAATAACAGCCTGTCATGACAAGATAAGGGACACAAAAATCAACCAACCTAGTACCCCTTAAAATCAGTCAGCTATCCATAAACAGGTAAGGCTAAGGAAAAACAAAAAAGTTTGGAAATAACCATTGTTTTCCCTTCTGTCCTGGATTTGCCTAGGATAGAGTGAATTTTCTTGACACTAGCTGGTATAGCGCTTTGATTTGTATTCAGTATGAGAATGACATTGGTAACACACTGAAGTTTTAGTTCTTGTTGAGCAGTACTTAAACTAAGTCAAAGACTTTTCAGCTCCTCATACTGTCCTGCCAGAGGTGAGGCTAGGGAGGGGACGTAGCTGGAACAGCTGACTCAAATCCCAAAGGGTTATCCTGTACCATATGTCATGCCAAATAAAACTGGGTAAGTTGGCCACAGGGTGGGGGCCTGCTGCTTGGAGACTGGGTGGGCATCAGTCAGCAAGTAGCAAGCAATTGCATTTTACGCTATTTGTATATTCAACATTTTCTCTTCTCTTTTTGTCCTATTAAACAGTCTTCATCTCAGCCCAAGTTTTACCTTCCTCCGCCGCCCCGATTCTCTCTCCCATCCCACTGGAAGGAGAGTGAGCAAACAGCTGTGTCACGTTTCACTGCTTGCTGTGTAAAACCAGAACACTGTCACAACAAAAACTAAATACTAGCCAGAGGCACTCAGTACATCTCAAAACCATACCAAATATGACTTGTTACTAGGGAACGTTTAGTTTATGCAAGCACAGAGCTAGTGGCACTTTCCAAAAAGAACTGATTCATGGCCAGATACAACTCACTTTCCAGGTAAAAAACAAAAATTACAAACAAAAATCCACAACTCTTAGCAAATCATCCGGTCAAGACAATGATCCCCTCCAATCTCTAAGCAAAACTATGCAAAGCCAAGATTTTCATGGCACACTGCTACCTGTGCACAGTTCAACCAGGGTCTTTAAAAGCAAGTCAGCTTTGGCTCTTTAGTATTGAAGGTACAACCAGTTTAAGAGCTTGATTCATTTACTGCACTATGCATGAGTTTGATGGATGCTTTCTCCCTGTGCTTGGATTTTTGAGACTCAGACATGACTACTGTTTGGAGCATTTACTGAAAGCACTAAAACTATCACATCTGAGAACACTGATAATTTGATCGATCATTACATATACATATTGCTCGCCTTCAGCACTGTTTGCGAGGTTTGGACTGAAGGCCGTATTGAAAATAGGGATGAATACTAAAGAGGACACACAAAGAAAGTTTCTACCCAATGAAAGGCAAATAGAAGTCAGTACATACAAAGTTATGAGATGGAAAGTGGTTAAAATAGTGGAGACCCAAGCCCAGTTAGAGAATTTGTACTTCCATAACAAAATCACCAGGTCACAACTTAAAACCAACCCAAAACTAGTACACTAAAAATAGGCTTCCAGCAAATTTTCAGCATAGATAACATAAAACGGGCTCAGTGGAAGAGTGGAATACCAGTGTTTTCATTACATCAGAAAGTCTGCTCTGGAGCAACCAGAGCGTACCACTGCATAGCAAAAAGTAGAAACTGTTGTAATGTAGCTTGCCCTACTCTTCCAGCAGCTTGAAGTTATCCTGAAGCTTGATGTTAGTGAGATTAAAAAAAGTTCTTTAGAAGTAGAGGTTTTCATATGCTTGTTGAATAGACTCCTTCAAAGTAACCAAATGACTTTCACTTTCTGCAGCACCTAAGCAATCTTCAGATAAGAAGCTCCTTCAGATCCCAGCTTTGTAAATGTCCATTTTATTTCCATATATTTTAGTAGTTAAGAGATACAGAAGATGACCATTTGCCTCCTTCTCCCAAGTAGCCTTTATTAAATAATGAAGTGGGTTTTTAAACATAGCTTAAGCACATATTTTATTAGAAAAATATTAATTTTTGTGAAATCTGGATTAGATATTAATGCTTCCTCTTACATTTTGAAGTAATTCCACATGCTATATTTTGAAACATATACTTTGTTACCTCTCCATAAGAAAAGAAATACAAGCATTTCATACCAGTCCTATAGTTCTGTATTTTGAGCGTGAAAACAGTTGGAAAAGTTTAGTTTGCTATACATATGTATATATACAGCTCCAAGTACACAAGATACTGCAACTCCTCAATTTAACACTACTCCTCTTACCAGAATATGGTTACAAAAGAGTCCTAGTCACTGTCTCTTTTTTTTTTTTTTTTTTTTTTTTTTTTCCCTTTTTTTTTTTTTAAACAAGTTGGACTATGGTTACAAGATTCTGGATTACAAAATGTTCAATTCCATTAGCTTTAAACTGATGAACAGGTGTTTTACTATGATATGCTTTGAAAGTCATGTAGCTTATAGCATCCGCTATCGTAACAAATGAATTAAAACCCCCAACTTTACACTTTTTACTTTAAAAAAAAAAAATAAATTCAAATTGGAAATGCAATACAGAACATACTGAAATGGGATTTTTTTGAACAAATATATACTGTTAACAATATGCATAAGCACTAAGCAGTAAATTTCTTCCCTTTGTGATGCTGCTCCAGCAATTTTTTAGCTCCTTGTCAATTTTGGACAACTAACTAGTGTTGTATGAAATGATCTTCAGTTCAGAAATTGACTTGAATGGCATCTCCCAGAAGTTCTTCTCCTTTAAGTAGCAGAAATGGTATTCCATCTTGTGCTCATTAAGAAGTTATTGTAACTTAAATTCCAACTTCATATGATTTACTTTCCCGAAGAAAATCACATCTATGAAGATAACACTGCTATTTCTTAAGCTACCTAACAGAGCAGGTAACTACTGAATTTCCACAGGCAGAAGGCTGACAGCAAATCTTACATATTTTCTTATGAAGAAAGAAAAAAAAAACAAACCAACACCAAAAAAAAACCCACCCGCAACCAAAAAACCCCACCCCAAACTAAAAAAAAAACCTTTAGTAGTGTTAAAGCACTGCATCATGATTTTAAACTCAAGTAATAAAGCATGCCAGCATTTATTTCACCAAAGTCAATCTGCAATCAAGGGAACCAGCCCTATCACTGTATTACAAAACTAGACTGCTACAGGGGGCTTTTCATATCCCTACGCACTTTTTAACTCTAAAGACAAGTAACTCATATGTGTATTCAGAAAAGACAATTCAAGCACAGGAAAGTTATGGGCAACCCCTTCCCCACTTAGTGTCTTCAGTAAACTCTCCTTTAGCTGGGACTTGGGCTTTTTCCTTCTTCTTCACAGGAGTAAAGTTCAGCCTTCAAAAATAATGAATTCTTTACATCAGCATGATTGTTGAAAACATACACTAGCCAAATGCTTTTAGAGTCTTCTTTGTGCATCTTTTGACTCTGTCACATCAGTACTACCCATCCTTGGTCTATGCCTCATTTGAGGAGCACAGTCCATAGAACTGTCCGGAGAAAAGGGAGAAGTCCAAGGTGAATCATTTAAGTTGGAAGGAATCTCTTGAGATCACGTAGTCCAACATGCCTGCTCAAGCATGGCCAGCTAGAGCAGTCTGCCCAGAACAATGTCCAGTCAGGTTTTGAGTATCTTCAGGTATGGTCAATTGTTCTGGGCAACCTGTTCCACTGTCTGACTACTCTTCAGAATAAAAAGGTGTTTTCTAGTGTTCAGTGTCCTGTTACTAAAGCTACTGAAAGAACCTGGCTCCCACATTTGCATTCCTTCCTATCTGGTATTTATATGCAGTCATAAGGTCCCCTTAACTTAAATTTTAGTTCTCTGAGCTTCTTACACATGGCCCTGTGCTTGATCCTCTCCAGTAAGTTTGTATTTTCCTTGAACTGGGGAGCCCAGTACTGTACAGAGTACTCCAGATACATCCTCATCAGTGATAAGAGTAGGATCATATTCCTCAGCCTGTTAGCAAGTCTTTGGCCTTTGTTGCCACAAGGGTGCATTGTTGTCCACTGGAGACCCCAAAGTCTCAGCAAAGCTGCTTTCCAGACAATCATCTTGAAGGATACCTTGGGTTATTCCTCAGGGAACAAGACTTTGCATTCCCCCTTGTTGAACTTTGGGAGAGTCATCTGTCCAGTTCTCCAGCTCATTGAGGTCCCTCTGAAAGATGGTACACCATCTGTCTGGTCTTAACCAATTTTCCGAGTTTCACATAATTCACAAACTTGCTTGAGGATGCACTCCATCTATAATCCAGGTCATTAAGGAAGTCATTTAATGGTATTGGACCCAGCATTGAGTCACAGTGTACACCACTACTGACTCGCCTCCAACTGGGCCTTGTGCTACTGACTACAGCTCCCTTGTGCCCACTTCTTTGGCTAGTTCTTAATCTGACTCACTTTCCACTTATCTAACCTGTACTTTATCAGTCTGTTTACTAAACAACATGAGCTGTTCTCCCATCACCCACAAAGCTAGTCACCTGACAGCTGAAGGCAATGAATTCCCAAGCACACTTTCTCCTTTGTAAACCTATGCCAAGTACTCCTGATCACCTTCCTGTATTTTGTGTGTTTGGAAATGCTTTCCAGGAGGATTTTCTCCATTGCTTTCCCAAGGACTGAGGTGAAGCTGACGGGCCTGTGGCTCCCAAAATCTTCCTTCTTGTTCTTCTTGAAGACAGAAGCGATATTTGCTTTTTTTGCAATCTACCAGAACATGTCCCAGTCTCTATGACTGTTCAAAGATAATTAAGAATGGACATCCAATGGCATTAGCCAGCTCTCTAAACACTAGAGTAGAACGTGTCAGGCTCATGGACTTTGAGTTTAAGTGCACCCTAATCTGAGGTTTCTGACAGTCTGGAGGCTTTCCCTCTGGTTTCAGGGCTCTGGAATTCCTTGAAGTCTTGTTTTACCAGTAGAGATTGATTCAAAGAAGGCAGTGAATATCTGAGCCTTCTCCATGCTGTTTGTCCCACGTTTCTCTGCCCTATTTGACAGCAAAGCTATCATTTGCTGTTTATGTACTTGTAGAATCTTTTTTTGCTGTTCTGCCTGAAGGCTGAGGAACTATCCCATAGCAAATGTCTACTCTCACTCCTCAAGCCACACGCCCTTTTGCTAGACTCAGAGTCCTCACACGTTCTGGGGCAAGAAAGAAAATGCTTTAATTCCACCATCGGCTAAGGAGACCAGAATTTCCTAGCCTATGCCTTGCACAGTGAAAAGCAACGTATCAAAATGGTATCTTTTATGTTTTGCTCTTTAAAATATTTATACACGTGTGTTTCTACTATTATCTCCAATTTCTATATAAACAGTAGTGTTATAGATAGGGTAGGGATACAGGAAATAAAGTACTTGGGAGCTCAAGTACTGTATCAGAATGGAAGGGACCTTAAAAGTGTCTACTCCAACCTCCTCACCATGGGCAGGGATGCCTCAACTAGACTCAGCTAATGAAGGCCTCATCCAACCTGAAATGTGTTGACTTCATAAAAACTGACTACATTTTACAATAGGGAAAATAATGAATAAGCTTTTCTGATTGGGAAGATGTAAAATAAAACAAGTGGTTTTCCCTGTAGATTTTACTGCAGAAGTCACCTGTATGATTTGTATTTAACCCTCCTCATGCAGCAGTATAGTGTTTCCCCTCCCCCATCCCACAAAACAAACAAACAAAAAACAATCACAAATATTCCACTAGTTGTTACAGATTGCACTTTTAAAGCACAGACTTGCCAGTCTTCTGCGTTTCCAGTGTCCTATTTAAAATGTTGACATACAGAGTCTTTATTTTATGAAACTGGAAGATTTCGCCTAAGTACTTCTTTTGAAGCTGGAGAAATGTTATCTGGGAAAATCACTTCAAATTCTATAATTAAGTCTCCACGTTGGTCAGGATTTTTGGGAAATGGCAAACCATATCCTATAATTCTTCTTCTCATCCCAGGCTTTACAACTTCATTTACTGTCATGGGTATGGTTCTTCCTTCTATCGTTGGCACATTGATAGAGCTGCCACATAAAGCCTAAAGAAAGATTGCATCATGAGAAAAAGAAAATGGTCAGAACTTTATTTATACCTAGAATTGCATCTGGATTAGTTAGAAAAGACTAGTATTCTAAACAAACAGTATTTCTGTGTGTAACTGAGCTGTCCAAATACAGTGTGCCTATCCTAAAAGGGAAGGCTTCAATTTGTCATTGAGCAGCACAGAATTTACCAATCTTAGGTGATGGTCACTGAAAGGCGACTGAGATTATATACCCTTCAAAAGACTTCATCAAATACAGTAATTGAGCACAGTGGAAACTCTTCCCTCATACTTCTCTAAATACGTCCAGCTTCTCAGTTTTCACTGGAAATTTAGAGTCCTGTTCCATTTTCTGTTTACATTGCACAATAGTACACTCTAATACAGTATCAGCCTATCTTATATCAAGTTGCAGAACAACAATTAAGTGTCTATAAGCAGAAGCACATCAAATTTCACAGCCATGTTATGTAAGCATTGGTGATGCTCAAAGAAAAGCAAGCAACTATTTTCATGCATCAAAACTGAAATACCATAGGTTTCCTCCTGCTTTATCCAATAGTTTATTTTCTTTAGTAGGGTTTCTAATAATAACATTTTGATTCCTCCAGCTTCATCTGATTCTGCACACTTTGTCTATGTTGATAATGTTCAATATGCAGAGGAATGCAATGTCTAAATAGGCCTTTACCCATGAAGGAACTGTATTACCCACATCAACCTTTCATAGTTTTTCCCCCCCCCCATCCTATTTTAGGGGCTTCACATAACTTCAGATGTATTTTTAGCTAAGAATCTTATAATGCAAGTAAGAATTTATTTATCCACTTAATGCTACTTAAGAAGAAAAAACAACACACACACTCAGCCATGTTAAGACTTCAGATCCTTAAGAACTCTGCTCAATTGTCTTTTTTTATCTTTCTATTTGAAAGTCAATGGGTTTTGACTTGGAATGGAATTTTTAAAAGCTATACCATTTTTGTTGTTATATATAGCTCCTATAACACCTGTTCACCATAATTTAAACTCATGAAATCAATCTCTATGTACTTTGAAATCACATTGAAATAACTTATGACATATAAAGGCAGACGTAGAATTTATTGGCAGTGGAAATACTTAAGGCCTTTCTACTTTTGTCCCATGGAAATAGCAATCATATCACAGCAGTAAGGAGCATACTATATTGGACACATTTCATTGTATTTGTGCTTGTTACTTCAGCCTAATATATATTTAGCTATAGTTAAGTATCTTGAAATACTCCATTTTTATTAAAACACTTATTGCTTCCACTATAAATGTGCTCTGCAGCCAGATGCTGATTTCACAGGAGTGAAATTAATAAAAAAATACCAAACACCACAACCCACAAAACACTTTAATGATGCTATAGAGCTTATGTGGCACAGCCACTCTACCATAGTGTTTTAACATTTAGAGTTCCACCAAAAAAAGACACCTACCTCTCTTAGGCTGATTTTAACAGGATAGATAATATTTGATCCATCTCTCTTGAAGTGAGAGTGAGGTTTATCTTTAATGATGAAAACAATATCAGCTGGAATTGTGTTGGGTGTTTCGTCGCCTTCTTTTGGAAAAGTAATTTTGGTGCCTTCTTTCCATCCTCTTTTTATCTCAATAGTAAGAATTTTGTCCTCTGTTCGGACACTTCTACCATCTGGGTTAAGCCTTTTACGTGAAATCCTCATCCTTTTTGTGCAGCCATGATAGATCTCTTCCAATGACACTTTAAGTTCATGGATTACAGGAGGATCTTGTTTACGACGCAACTGGCTACCAACTGTATTCCTTTCCCTTGGAAAACCATTCATACTAAAACTAGTGAACGGTCCAAATGGATCACCATCCACCTCCATGTCTTCAGTGTCTCTGCCACCAGGCATCCTCCTTCCAAAGAAGATCTCAAAAGGATTTGTGCCACCAAAGAAAGCTGCAAATGTAGCATGTGGGTCACCATGGAAGGAGTACCGGAAGGTACCACCCTGTCCATCAGGCCCTCCAGCTCCTCCTTTCAGGCCTAAATAAGACAAATAAGTAAAGTCAAAACCAAATCAAATATTAGTATAACCTTTCCATTTGTGAAGTGTGGCAATATCGGAACTAATGAGTCACAAAGATCTTTGCAGTACTGTGAAAGGTCTCATGTTCCATGAGGACTCACCATCAGACCATGCAGTACCAACTAGTAATGCAATAGCTTGAACAGCAACAAAGTTCCTGAAGCTCTAGAATTACTCCTACTTCAGAACAAGTATTGTCACTGCCAATTTTATTTCAAATTATTTAAGGCAGTTATTCAAAGATTTAGCATCTTAAAAAATATGTCTGCTTGACTTGACTTTTTATTATTCTGCAAAGTCTGTTGGGAGTTGCATGCTTCTTCAAGATCACCTCTGAGAAAAATTAGGCAGTATCACATGCAACATCTTCCTAGTCTCCACAGGTCAGCTTTAACTCAGAGTTAATTAGCTTTACCTCTGTTTTCCTGCAGTTCACTTTGGCTAAAAGGTAACATGCCAATAATCAAACAGCCACATGCTTCCTTAATGCTCAAAACAGAAATCCAGACTCATTACAGCTTGCATTCCTATGATGTAAAATAGCTAGGAAAATTGGGAACTCTTTTCAATGAGACCACAACTGAAAATATCTTTGATATTCCTAAGACCCATTTGAGTACAGAAATCTTATATATAATGCTGTCATCTTTGTGCAAAAAAATCAGAATGTTCTCAAATAGCTTTGGTTTTTCATCTTATTTTTTTCCAAAAGGAAAGATCTGCATCTCTTTTCTTCCTGATAATACTTCTCTTACCATTTTCACTGGACAGTTCCTTGTACTCGTGCTTTCTCATTCCAAACCCAGCTAAAATCAATTTTCTTTCCCAACAGATGATCTACAAGCGTTTCCTTGTAACAGTTATTGCTCTCTTGCAACATCCTGTGCTGGGTTACACCCATCCTGGGGAGGGCTGCAAGAACCCTGCTTCCTCAAGGGACAAAAGAAACCTGATCCAGGTGAACAGAGAGAGACTTGTTTCCCTCTCCCAGGAGGAGGAATCCCCTGGGTCAAAGGTGGTCTATTCCACTCCCCCTCCTGTCCAGCAAGCCTATGAAAAGGTAGATGCTGCAGCTATTTGCTCTCTTTCCTCCTGCCTCGCCTGTTCAAAAGGACCAACAGCCACTGCTAGCCTCCCCGTTCTGCCACATGGTTGGGCCTGGTCTTCTCCTTGCTGCACCCACGCTTCTCTACAGGACTGAAATCCACATACATCGAAGGAGATATAAGGCCATCCAAATTTTGTTTTGTATATTTTCCTATTCATCCTTACTCCTTACCCTTGTAAATCCTGTTACTGATATATATATATATATATTATTTTTTTGTCACAAATTTACTTCTACCAAAAAAATAATCTGGAGTCGGTTTGGTAGTAGGAGATTTACCTTCTTCTCTTTTCCCCTACCCTCTTTTTTTTTCTTTCCTCCTCTTCCTTCTCTTCTTTTTCTTTATCAAGGGAAAAAGGGGGAGGAATTCTGGGTTTGCTACCATCTGAGCTCTTAAACTCCAGTTAAGACTCAAACCACTATGTGGCCATTTCAGGATACCTTTTCAAACCTTTAAGACAAAAGACTGAGAGCCTTCTTAACAGACTTTTATTTCTAAAATTAGAAGGTCTGATTATATTTTTTTCAATCTTATAGCTCAGTACTACAGCTGCTATTCCACTTCCATAGCCAGGAAAATGCGGATGCTTACACTAGTAAGTTTGCATTTTCTAAATTTGAAAGGGGAGGGGGCTAGTGTTTGTCTCATTGTTTTAGATCATCTGTGAATAAGCTTCATAGTGGTTATCAATAGCAACAGTGATGGACATTGGAATGCTTTTCTCATCAGAATACCAGACCATATGTAGTACTTCCTCTCACAGTATTGCTAATGTAAAGCAGGCAGGTCAGCAAATTCAGCCTGTGATAGTAAAAAGACACTTCCTAAAATAGTTAGCCAGAAGTTACTGAAGGTACATGAAGTTGCTGGCTGTAAACACACTGAGGTGTCCTTCCTCCAATCCCCTGCATTTCTCTCTCCACTATCAGTTGCACTCTTAGATGCAATTGGAGAGCTTAGAGAGCAACCAAGGCTCATGAGGAGGTATTTCCATATTCGCCATTCTAAAAACTCATGATTTGGTTTAGTTTTATACTGTAAATAAAGAGACATACATGTTTTGAACCTCTCTCTTCAAGTACTTCATACTAGGATGCCAAAGGCTGCTTTGCTTTATATGCTTTACTTCAAGCTCTTTTGCAAAAGTGACTAAAAGAGTATTTTGGGAAACTAGTTAAGATGAGATGCTGCACTGGAACCCAAAAAGCAAATGAATCCACAGAGCAAATAATTATGATTCACAGAAATGAGGCAGGGTAAGAATTGAGAATGCAAAAAAAACTCAAGAGGTATCTACATAAACACTTTTTCCCTCAGAATGTTTCAGTAGCAGCACTATAGCTTTGAACATCTACAATGAAGCAAAAGACAAAAAAGCCTGCCTCCTCTGTAAAAGCTAAAGGTCTTCTATGTGAACTTATGAATGTTAACAATTGTATTAAGTCCTACATATAACAGAGGACCAAATTTTATTATGTAATCCTCAAACCACACAATTCTCCCTACAGGACTGCTATTTAAGTGCCCTCCTTTATATTAGCAAAAAACCAACAACAAACCAAAAAAAGGTAGCAAAAAAAGGCCATGAATGACTGGGCCTACTTGTCACAAGGGAAGTAATTATTTCATATGGAATTTCTGATACCAGATCTTTAAGGGGAGGGATATTAATGATTTCCTCTGTTGCTCAATCATAAGACTGAAAGTCACGCTGGTCAAAACAAAGACAACAAAAAAGGCAAACCAAAAAAGCCCAACCCAACAAAAAACCACTAACACCCCCTCCTTCTCCAATTATACTCTTCAGATAACCATTTTAGGATAAATATGACATTTCTGAGGCCTCATTCTCTTGGCATGTTATCACTGTTTACAATTAAAGCTAAAAAATTGTTCTGGTATTTCATGACATCAGCCAAATTCTTTCCTCTCCAGGCGAGAAGCCAAGGACAACTACAGACTGGACACCTGGGCTTCTACTCAGGACTGCCCTGCCTCAGTTAAGCAGACTTCAGTAAAAATTTAAGAAAAGAATTAATCTCTTTTCAACTGCACCTCAAAAAAGTGCTATGGCAAGGAAAGACAGCAGTAAGTGACCTCAGAAAGTTTTTCTATTCAGTAACATTTTGCCTTTCAAGTATTGGGAATTTAAAAAGGGGAAAAAAACCCACCAAACCAACCAACAAAAAACCCCCACCAAACCCAACCAAACTCTCAACCATAAAACCACATTAAAATAAGTAAAACTAGATCAACATTAAAACTTTATAATACACTTTACATTAAAAAAAGCTGAGTCAAACATCCAAGCAATAGAAAGACACTGCCTAAAAAAAAATCAACACATATCATGCTTTCATGCATCATCTATGTTTATCTTGCTTCATGAAACATAATGAAATCGGCCAGAGTGTAAACAGAGGCAGACATACCTTCCTCCCCAAACTGATCATAAATGTCTCTCTTCTTGGGATCACTGAGCACTTCGTAAGCTTCTGCAATCTCTTTGAATTTTTCCTCTGCGTGGGGAGATTTGTTCTTATCTGGATGCCATTTAAGTGCTTGTTTTCTGTAAGCCTTTTTAATATCCTCGTCAGAAGCCCCTTTTTCAATTCCCAAAATAGAATAATAATCCTTCCCCATCCCGACTGTTGGAGGAATTCAGGTTTTCTTCGCTATAAACAAAGTAGTCTTAGCAACGAAGAGATGCTAGAGAAGGAAAAATAAAAATCAAATTCAGAACTGAAATAAAATGAACTGTTAAAAAACAAACTCTCCAATACATTAAGGAAACGCTAAACAGTTTCTCCGTACTTCATTCCTTCCCCCGTTACTCATTTATAAATAATCACGCACACTGGACAAGACACAGCCCTCTTTAGGGCCCTCCCATCTACAGTACGTGTCTCCGCTCTTTCTAGAACAACACATAATAGAGGACGTCACTTCCCCGTCTGCCCCAGCTGAACAGCCTGCACAGCTTGCACTCTCTCTCACACACAAGCGCATGCGCACACACACAGAGAAAATGCTGAAATTTTATTTTCTCCCTTCTCAAGCAACTAGAAAGTGTAAAGGTTGAACGGTGTGATACAGTGCCTTTCACCACAGAGCTTAATCCAGTCAGCTCTAAAAGGCGTAACTGCTGCAGCAGAAAGCAAGTAGCCTACAGAAAGTAATTACAGCATTTTACTTCACAGATTCTATACAGCCATACATATAACTGATTTCCAAACATATCAGTGTGGTTTTGTACCCTTTCCAGCAAAGGCTACAGATTATTTTACACTCAAGTTTAACTGTGAAAATTCAGAAAGAGTAGCTTCATTTGTTTAAAAATAAAACTAAGCCACCCTCAACCACAGCTGACTGCAGCCACATACTACTGAGCAGCGAGGAATTAAATCTGAGCAAGAAATACCACTCAGTTTACCACAACTGAAGCCACTCAATTAAAACAGACTAAAAGTCTTACTCTCCATCCTGGCCTCTTTCTACACAGGAGGCAATATCAAGACTATTATACAACGACAGCAACATACCAAGCAAATAGCTTTCTTCTATGGGAGTAACAGAAAAATATCTGGTTCCTAGACATTTGTTTTACAATACATAGTGCAGATTTTACTATTCAGTGTTTCTCATGCTCTGCAGAAGGAATGGTTTAAGCCTGCAAGATTTCTTTTAGATTTTAATTAACAGCTGTGTTAGCCTTACTTGTCCATATGACAGTAAACTTCAAGACTGATTAACACAGCTTGAAAAAGAATATATTTTTCCTAGAACAAAGTACCTATCTTGGTAATATATATAGATGCTACCTGTATGAAGACATTTGCAGGTTCAATTATGAAGCTACTTTTATGAAGACAATTAGGTTCAATTACCTTCCCTCTAATGACAAAAAAAGTTTAAGAAAAGCAGCATATAGCACCCAAGGGAGCATCACACTCAAATGGAGAATAGTAACCTTCTGATTCATATCTATTCTCCAATTTCTGTATCAGAGTTTACTAGATTCCCTCAATATATCCAGGATTTGCCCTTCCCACCTTCCCCCCTTTTTTTTAAAAAAAAACATTCTCCTTGGAGTATGAGTGGGAAAGATGACAGAATAAAGATGAGATTTCATCACCATATTTGAGAAGAACTTTTGCATATCTGTAGTCATTTTAATTGTAACAGAAGCCAAACATTTTTTGAAAGAAGGAATCAGTTCCCCTTGACAACAAAGCTCTCAGGCCTTACTTTCATTTTTGGAACACTGGAAACTTCAAGGATACAGAATCAATTATCTCTATAGTTGAAAGAGGAAGTTGTTGCTGACCATGGAATAAAGCTAGTCTTTTACTGATCATCCTTTTGTTTTCTCTTTCTTTCAAAAGTGCTAATTTTGTTAACTATTAGCATTGCTTGTAGATGCATATCTTGAACTTGGCATTTTTTCCACTACTAAGTTCTGAAAGCAGTAGGAACACTACCACCCTCTAAGAAGCTACTTCACATGTTTTAGTGCGCAATTTTAAGCTTACTACATTCAAGAAATGGTTGCAAATATGACAAATCACCATCCAAACCCAGCAGTTACAATACTCTGAACTACAACAGCACGCTTACTCCGTCACTATTGACACAATAAAATTGAAAGCAGTCTTAAATTCTCTTGCAAAACTAGCAGTACAAGGAGTTATGCTAAGCTGTGCTTTCACAGTACGGTTTGAGCAACCTCTGGTAGTGTCCTAATTTACATCACTTGAAGTACTCCCAGCAGTGAGAGTTCAAGGAGGCCCTTATGATATACATGCCACTATGCTGTTATAATAGAACTGTCAGAACAGCAATAGTTCAGGCTTGTTTCAGGACCGTATTTTTCATTAAGCTTTTCAAAACCTCTGGTCAGTTGGAAGTAGCCAGTTTAAAATACAAGGTATAAGTGGTGTAAGTGTCAAGTTATACCCTCATTAGGTAAGTTATTCCCTCAAAATGAAAAATGAAATTACTTAAGATTCTGTGCGAGATGTACAGCAATGACTACATTACTTGTGCTTCCTGCCCCACATGACATCTTGATGTCAGAATGAAACTGCAGTCTGGAATCTCATGTTGTATGAGTTGATAGGATAACCAGAGCATCTCCTTCCATAATGCATGCTCCTTCCTTTTCTCTATGCTGAGACCTTTCTTTTATCATATAATCAGAGATTTTTAGGACATACAACTAGGCTGTAGATCCTCTCACATGCTTATGGCATTCTTTAAACAATTTGTAGTAGATTGAGAGATATGAATCTTAGATTCAGTGAAAACTTTATTATTGTTATTATGATGATTATTATTAAAAGATTAGCATGCACTTCTAGTGCATCTAGAGCGTTTCTTCAGACAACTAAATCTATCAGGTAAGCATGGTAACCTTTCACATCTTTCAGTCTTCTAGTATTAGAGCAGTTTCAAGGACAGATAACTTCTGAAAATCTAGCAGCTGTGGTTTATCTGATCTTTGTAATTCTTTATTGCCACTTTCATCCTACATTCTTTTCCAGTTATTCACAAAAGAAAATCCTTTATGTATTGTCCACAGCAAGGACTTCAGAATTGCAGTCCCTTCAAATAGGCTCAGACAAACAGAAAATAAAACAGCTTTCAAAAGGAGAAACGCATATTTAGTTTTTCTTCCATTTTCCCTGTTAGCATATACATCTAGAACTGGAAGCACTAAAATAAATTCTAGACTATGAAAAGATTCAGCTTCCAATGTGTGTGAATAAGATTTTCAGGTTTTGTTTAAATGTCTGAATTAGTGTCCCCCGGGGGGGGGGCGGGAACAAAAACCAACAAACCAGATGAAGTCATCATCTAGTGTGTGACAGATGAACTAATTTAGAGGATTACTTCATTCTTTAGAAGTTTCTGCACTTCTGTGTTGAGGTCTTTCTCCTTTGTAGAGCAACTTACAAACACCAGAGGGTATTTTGTAAGTAAATTCATTTCTCATAATCCTAGCATTTCAGTCACCTCTTACTTCAGACATTTTGTGTCCAAGTACCACGAAGTTCATAAACAGTTCTAATTGCAGCATCCTGGAATGCACACTCATCCTGCATCTGAACTTCTCTCACCACCACACTTTCACTAAAAGAAAAGGTGGTTACTGTGATTTTGTTTGTTTAGGAAGTATTAACAGCACACAACCTGACAGATCCTACATACCCGAGGCTGGCCTTAACTGTGACAGCCCAACAGTATCACATCCTGCAATTTACTCAAGTCTTCCAGGAGCAAGATGACAAACTATGCACCTATAAAATCAGTGAGGCCACAATCTAAGGCTTTGATTAGGAGTGCTTCTGAATGAGCATGCTTCTCAAACATGTAAATCCAGTAATACATTGGCTGCAACACCACCTCAAAAATGTAACAGATTTTTTTAAAAGTCCATCAATCAGCTATCTTTTGGAAGTTCATTCTTACCATATCAATCTTTTTGTGATATATCACACTATGAATCAATTAACCATCTGTATAATCAGATCTTTCTTTAAATAGCCTTAGAATACAATAGTCGCATTCCACTTCAAGCAGACAGAGGAAAAAATTTTTATCATCACTGTATAAGCAAAAGCTTCATAGATACCATTTAGCCCTAGTCAATTCTGTAAACTAATGTTCTGCCAAACTAGGCAGTCTCAGACACATCTTCCTGTTCTTATAACCAACTTTATATAGTACCCTTAGTATGTACTAAGAAAGTTAGCAGCCTGTACTTGGTCAGTGCTCCCTCAGTGTTATTTATTACAATTATAATAAAACAAAAAAACCAACCCACCCAAACAAAAACCAAAACACAATCAACACAAAATGGAAATTTCAGTTCAAGCTTTGTTAAGTTAACTGGGGGGAAAAGTGGTGTGTCTTCAACTGTAACAAATTATTTTTAAAAGATGAACAGCCAATTTATTTAAAAAATTTTCAGGAAGACTGAAGGAAACTTTGAATCTATATAAAATTTGCCTAATATAAGTCCACTATAATCTAGGATTATAAAGGATTTTCTATGTTCTTTGATCAAAATCAAGAAAGTGACAATCACTTCTGTAAAACAAGAGTTCCTTTTTAAATCTAAAGCTGAAAATTGCTTTTTCAACTTCTTCAATTGCTTCAGATCTGAATGTGAGTTTGGATAGTCATATTCTGCATTCCACCCAAGTTAGTATTTCAGTGAAATAATTATGGCTTTAAAAATATCTTTGTCATTATTCTCTCTGACAACCATAGTTTAACTCACATACATGGACAAGTGCTACACATCAGACGTCTGGCAGAACACTGGGAGCAAGGTCATACCACTTCAGGTCTCAGAACAGTTGCACTGGTAACACTAATTTTGGATTAGTTGCTTTCTCTAAAAACAGCAAGGACCAAAATAAAGGAAACAGTCACAGTAATAGTTACACCGATCTCAAACTCCAGATTAATTATAAATTAGCACCAGTATAAGGTAATTTTAAGGAAAAGCTTTGAACCGTAACAGTGTCATTATTCCCTTAAATATCTGAAGTTGAATAAAAATGCTCATTACTTCTTTTCAATTAAGCAATTTCTCCTGCGCTTCTCACCTATTAACCTCAGAAATAAAGCTGAAAAAGACAGGAGTAGATCACAGAATAAGTTTAAGAGCAAACAAAACCACAAAGGCAAATTCCAGACAGATCACAACTATATATACACATGTGTACGTAAATGTCAAGGCAGAGGAGCCAAATCCCTCCCCATAAAAAGCTCTTTCACAATTAAGTATCACAATATTTGCAAACACACATTAACAAATGGCTTAAATTGGCATTTATCGGCCATAGTTTGAAGACAGCACATCCACATACAGTAGTAAAATTTCCTATAAGATCATCTATTATTTTCCTAGAGAAAAAATGCTGACAATGACTTTTCTCTTCACCATCTTTAACTGTATGCAGTTTCTGACTGAGCTATGTTTATACTTTTGGACTGTGCGTAAGACCTTCTACACACAAACCCCACTTCTTAACAGTCTCTGTAGGTAGTTTTACATACAGGAATAAATTTCAGAGTTTATAACGGAAACATACTGCTACTGTGATGGAAGTAAAGGTCATTGCACATAAACCTTCTGGGGCTGGTTCTACATGTAAATAAAAAAAAAGAGATATAGCACACAAAAAACACATTAAAAAAACAGAATTACAGTTACAATAAACAATGACATCAGCTTTGTTAAACACCATACTTCATTAACTAGGCAAACTGATTTTGTATTTTCATATTGTGTAAATTGTGTTTGAGACACTCTACTTGTAAAATATTCAAAATTAAATGCACCCCAAAGCATTTTCCCAGTTTCTGTATTACAAGATAATTTCTTTCCTGAAGCACATGCAATTTAATGCAATTCACTGACAATTGAAACTTACATTAAAAAGACTTGTGGACTTTTTATTTCCTCACAGGTTAAAAAAAAAAAAAAAAGAAAGAAATTAGGTGGGCTAGGCATAGTCATGCTTTACAAAAATAAATATATGTCTAAGCCAGTTAAGTCACTGTGACACAGTATTTCATAGGACACATAATCTACTATGCTTCCTACATTTAAAAGTTGAAAACTATCCAGAAAGATCTGGTCTGATATTGTTTTGGTCCTAGAACAGATATTAAATGAAACTGCATGCTATAGACAATTAAATTCACTAAATTTAAGCTATATCAGTCCTAGCATCAACAATATTATTTTTCTATTTTATATATAGGCAGTATCTACTTTAAAATAATGTTTCTAATATTACTAGAGTATAAAGGCAGTTATGCCTCTGTCAGCAGGCCAAAGGATATGTTTCTAACGTCTTCTGTGGAAAAGTTCACTTTAAATATGCATTCCAGAATTTACAGGTCAAGCATACTGCTATCATAGAGAGATATACTGTTACCACTTCTTAACTTGCAAAAGCAATTTTTAAGCCTGTGATTCATACAGCCTTCATTTGGAAAGTTGACACGACAAGACAGCAGGCATTGTTAGCAAATTATTATTTTTTTTTAATTAGCCTTATTTTTCTCGGTACTATAAATGCTACCACAACTGAAAACGTCCATCATATTTTCACATTAAAACTTAGTATCATTTGTTGTATGTTCGGTTACAGGGTTGGGCTCTTCCCTTTAGAAAATTATTTATTATGCCCTACACAGAAGTACACACAACACTAGGAAAAAAAGGCAAGTCTAAAGTAGATTTTATATTAAAGATGGTTACAACTACCTTCAAAACCCTGACTAGACACTAATAACACACGCACACTGATCTATCACTGCAATATAGCAAACTTACACGTCATTAACAAAGAATTGCTTTCTCATACCTGATTCCTGTCTACTAAGTCACAATCTCTACTACAGCTGAAAAGTTTTCCACATTTATCTTTCCATCGCTGAGAGGAAATTAACATCTTCCTGCAAGTAGGCACAGTTATTAGGACTGGCTATCGTGTATTTCAAGTAACTCCTCCTTGCCTCACAAAGGCTGATTAGACTGCACTTGGAAGAACAAAAGCAGACCTTCAAACTGTGGTCACACAAAGCAACACACAAGCTAAGTATTTTCATCTACACATTAAGGCTCCACTGGTATGAAAGAATACAGATTCCAAAAGTGCTTCTCAATTCCTTACTTAGATTCAGTGTCCATTTCAATTCCCACCCACATAAAATTCTGTAAAAGGACTCTTCAAAACAAGTTGATTGGTCAACCACAAAAAATGCTAATCATGTAAAACTTTTAACAGGGTTCTTTACATTACTATGTCTATTTACCACAGCCACTACTACAAACTTCGACTAGTTTACAATGTTGTTGCCATCCATATTTTCAAAAGCATGCAAAATTAGTATGGAGAAATATCTTCTTGTTACCAAAAAGACCAAATTCCCAAGAAAGCTAAAATTGTGTTTCCTACAAGAAAATGTTCTGAAAAATCTTGCATAATTTGTTATGAAGTTATCAGTCCAGGGCACAGAGAGCAGTTCAATTTCCTCCTTTCAATTTTACATATAATGAAGATGGATTTTTGTCCTAACTTCTTGTGGTTCAGACTGCTATCACACAGGAGCTTACCCCCAACTCAAGGAATTCTGTTCTGAAACAGCCCATATGCAAATGAAGAGTTAAACTTAATCACACATTTATCAGACTATACCAGCCAGACTTCTGACTCCAGTACCAGCAGCCTTTCCCTGTTGGTTATATAACAAGATATTTAATACGATAAAGAGTTTAAGCCTTCATAACTGTTCACCGTTTCCCTCCAACACTAGTTGCTCTTTATTTGATTGTAACAAGTTTTACAGCCTTTCCAGCAATTGTTTTAAGAAACAACATACTGCTGCAATACAAGCCTTTCACACCCTGGACACATTTTCAGTAGTCACAGAGGAGTCACACAGGCTTCCATGATACTCTGTTCTCTAAACATGAATAGTATACTACACAAAATAGAAATTGTTTATAAAAAATAAAAAAGTCCTGATTAATTCTGATCAGTATCAAAAAGAAAACAAGATTGCCTGTTATCCAGGAAAAAGGCAAATTAAGTGTTAGAAGGTACTAGAAAAAGAATAGAGAACAAAAAAACCCATACAAACAGCACAATACCAAGTGTATCTACACCATAACTGTCCAATTCTGTTCCTCTCAACTCCCACCAACCAAGTATGATATCATAAAACAAAGTTTTGTGAAGGACTATAGAATATGATCAAAGACATGCAAATGCTGGCTAGGGAAGTGAAAGACAACAAGAAGGGCTTCTTTAAATAGATCAACAGTAAAAGGAAGAATAGGGAAAAATGTGGTCCATAGTTAAATGAGGTGGGAGACATGGTGACAGACAATGCAGCAATGGTGGAATTACTGAATGCCTTCTTTGCCTCAGTTTTTCATAATACCAACCCCCTCAGACACTGGAGGTAAGAGAGAAAAACTGAAGGGAGGAAGACTCTCCACTGGTCAGTGTGGATTAGGTTAGAGTTCACTTGGACAGAATAAAAGTGCACAAACCCACAGGCCCTGATAATACGGTGCTGAGGCAGCTAGCTGATGTTGTTGCTGTACCATTCCTCATGATTTTTGAAAGAACAGGGGAGGTGCCTGAGGACTGGAAGAAGGTCAGTGTCATACCACTCTTCAAAAAGTGGGCAACTACAGACCAGTCAGCTTCACCCTTATCCCTGGAAAAGTGATGGAGTAGCTCATTCTGGAGGCCAAGACAAGAGGGCTATTGAGAGTAGCCAGCATGGATTCACTAAGGGGAAATCTTGCTTGAGTAATCTGATAGTGTTCTATGAAGGCATCACCAAATGGATAACAGAAGAGCAGTGGATATCATCTATCTTGATGGAGTTCTGGAGCAGGGTGCCCAGGGAGATTGTGGAGTCTCCTCTGGAGGCTTTCAAAACCTGCCTGGATGCATTCCTCTGCAGCTGGCCCTAGATGATCTTGCTTTGGCAGGGGAGCTGGACTCAATGATCTCTAGAGGTCCCTTCCAACCTCTAACATTCTGTGATTCCACGTGAGAAACAACTGAAGAAGCTTGAGCTCTTCAGTCCATAAAAGGACAGAAGTCAACTAGGTCTACAAATGATGGAGAGAGGAGAAGGATGCATCAACTGTCCATGATCTGCTCCAGTCTCAGCCAGAGCCATCACACCAAACTAGCTAAAGTTCAGTTCCAACAATAAAAAAGTTCTAGAATTGGTAGAATTCCCTGTCAAAGGATGCTAGAAACTCAAAAATCTTACTGGGGGATACTGAAAAAACTATCCTAGAAGAGATCCACTGCAAGTTTCTCAACTGGGAAGGCAGGTTAGGAGTTCCCATAGTAGTAACTATTTGGAAGCTGGAAAGGTGAAAAGAGGACCAAGTGCTTGCTCTAGTCGAAGCTCCCCTGAAGCATCTACTTATGGCCGCTTTCAAACACTAATTACTGGGATAAACAGACGCTTAATGGACAACCAGTTCAGCATTCTCCAGATGAGCACCCTCACTAGGTGTTCTACAGAATTACACAAGCTTCAAGTGTGAGCATTGGCACTATGTAAAGCGGCCTCAATGACAAATACTGTCCAAACTAGGGATTAGGCCAAGTGCTTAAGGTTTGCTCCAAGTAACACATTAGATGAAAAGAGTTTGAGTACTCATTATCCTAGCTTGCTGGCTTGTCATACAAACTAGAGTATTGCTTTATGTTTACTAATGATATTGAATGATATTTTTGAACTACCAAGCAGGGTTGGTGGGAACTTTTATGCTTTGGGGTTTGGGGGGGGGGGTGTTGATGTTTTGTTCATTTAGGGGGCTCTGTCACTGTTTTTCTGTGGAGTTTTTTTTTTTAAGTGTACAAAAGGCATGGTACTTAAAACTTACCTCTGGGTAGCAAAGGTTGAGTTGTAGCGATTCCTGCTTGCAGCTATGCTGCCCCTCCTGCCACCTCTCTACTTGTTCCTTTGCAACAAAGTTATCCCTTGCCCGTAGGCTCACAGACAATTTATATACACCACAAAAACAAAACAACTAAACACAAAAAACCCCAAAACCAAACCAAAAACCCCAAAACAAATAACATGAAAAGATGTAAAGACGTCTACCATAGTTTTCCTAACTTCACATCTGTTGACTCTACAAACCTTGGAAAATAAGCATTAAATATTTAGTACGTCTGTATTGTTGTCCAAGTGGAATAAAGTGGTGGTGTTAACAGTAAGACCTTTTCTAAACAAGCATTTTGTAACACATAAAGATATTTCTAATATTCCAATTTTCAGTAAAAGTGAGACTTAAATTCACAGTAACATTGAATGGATTCAGCCCCACTCTTACAGCACAGATGGGGTAGAAATCTCCCTAGAAGCAGAGACAGAATATCCAGCTCATACAGTACTCCTGAAGTCCAGCATTCTCCATTCCACAGACCAGGGCCAGCTGGCACAAACCAAAGTAACATTTGCTCTGGGCTAGCTGAGACTGAACACAAGGCCAGCGGGCTCAGACCCTGGGAACCACAGTTGGCTCCCTACCAGTTCTTCCACCAAATGTATCCTGGAGTAGAAGAACGCCTGTGACCTAACAGTAGCGCTATGCACTGATTAACAGGAAAAGGACAATGGAAAAACAGCACTAGTTTCCACAACAACCCTTGCTGACTTTCCTTCAAGAAACTGGAATGGAAAAAAGATTTTTTAAAAGGTATTTTAAATGCATTTATCTAAATTAGCCTACATAAAGTTAGTTGTAGCTGCCTTATCACCTCGGAAACATTAGGATATGCAGAATGTTTCATTTCAGATCTACTCCAGTGGAAGTAGCATACAACAGCCTCTCTTTTAGCCTTTCATCCATAGAAAAGTGACAGCATCCACCACCTGCAACAATTTATAGGTGCTTGTGTTAACTATGGTAGCAATTCCTACATTCACAGAATGCAATCCTAGGAGTTTTTCTTCCACCAACGTAATTGACAACTTATTGTTTCAGCAGGGCAGCAGAGAATTCAGGGCACCTGTAGAATAAAGATAGTCCTTACACATTAGCTGTTGCTAAAAATCTTGAGGAAGTGGCACTGATACGACTCAGATGTGACCTGATCTGAACTTGCAGTCTTTCTTTCCAATGATTCTCAGCCTATTACTAAGTATTAGCATTTATACTATTTTAGAAAACCAGCACAAACACACCACCAGATCAGAACATTCGTTACTGGAACACAAGACATTATAGAAATATTTTCCTAATGGTGAAGATAGTCCACATGTTTCCACTGAAGACTGATAGCTCATCTAGTTTTATCACTACTTCAGTCATATTCCATAATTAAGAAACAGAAGCCATGTCTCCAAGTTGTTGGTTGTTTTTTTTTTTTCCTTTCTGCAAAATTATTGGATTTTTTCCCTGACATAATTAAAAAGCTATGAGTAAACACCATAGCTAAGACAAAAAAAGCTAAATATACATGATACTGACCATAGTTACAGGCCACATGTAAGGGAGGAAAGGGCGAAGGGTAGGTGGAAGATGTCTGCATAATCCCTATCCACACATTCCTTGTGTTTTTTGTTCGGTAATAATGACAGGAAATATACAGTTTCCAGTAGAAAACAAATCATTTTCTCAGTCACGATGAAAAGAGAAACTACAAGACTAATTCATTTGGAAAAGTGATTCATCTACATGGTATTGCTTTTAATTGCTGTTATCGCAAACAAGATGAAGGCTATTAATGCATTACCAAATAAGGATCTGCACACATTTTTGCTGTGGCCATGTGATCACACTGTTCTTAAATAAGTGAAAGGAGATGGTCACATTAGACACTTTTTCCAGAATGTGCTCATCAAAGTCCTACCCAGCTGCTCTGATTCATGCAGATAGTTTTACATGCAAGGCTGAAAACGCACACACTGAACCATTGTATAAAGACAGGAATTTGAAAAGGACATGTCAGAACAACTGTTTAACCTGAAAGGAGAACATATGTCAGTAAGTGCACTTCCATGCACCTACAGAAAACAGAACTACAAGCAGTGCTAATTATATTTATCAGATTCTGCTGTACCAGAGATCAAAATAGTTGCTCCTCAGTCTTTCAAATGTTTCAACCGCACACCATAGCTAAAATGTGGTTCTCCATTGTTTTTTCCCCTCCCCCTGCTTAGTCAACCTAGAAGAGTTTCAGGAAAAGATGAAAGTGGAGAGTTTAATAGACCTACTTTACAGTTAATAACAAAATACTTTATTCCTCTGGATTAACTGGTGCCTGCCTACCTAAGAGGTAAAGAAGGATACAACAGGAAAAGAGGAACAATTAAGCAGAAAAACATCTAGGCATCCTAAAGTGGTAATATTTTAAAATGATAATATAATAGATGCTGAAACTTGCTAAAAGACTACAGAAATTCTATAGTTTGGGAAAAATGCTCCCCTCAAACTCATTAAAAGGTCAAACCTTGCATAGAAACAAGTCTTAGAAGGACAATTCATCATAGATAGCAACATATTTTAACTTTTCCTCTGAACCGTCTGAAAAAAATGCAGTACAAGAAACAGCGATGGATTAGTTAACATCCACTGAATTTATCGGTTCAGTGTCTATTTCATGAAAATATTACACAGAAGCAATTCACTTAGAGGACAGAAACCTAACTGACAACAAAACTTCCTGTAGAAATGAAATAAAATATTTCTTTACATTTTCTGCTGAAAATACCAAGTCAGTCAGAAGGTTTACAGGTGTATGATTTTTGTGTGTGTGTTTAAGATAAACTTCTAGGATCTCCTGTTTTCTTGTTCTACACATGAAGTCCTATCATGAAACCCACATCACTGATTTTTTTTTAATTGGTTTCTGATGTTAACCAAGCACCATTCATCCCTTTCCAAGTCTAGCAGCATTGTTTTTGAGTTCTGAGAGTTGTATTTAATTTTTAAATACAGCTGGGTTTTTTATGGTTACACTAAGACACTTTTACTCACTGACAGATACTTAAGGGGTGGTTAGTCCACAGCTCTCTCTAAGGTACCTTTGGATATTGATTTATTAAAGAAAAAAATACCCTTACAAACATCAGTGAAAACATTTGTTTTCCAAAACATGCATATAACCTTTAACAAGATTTACAGTTTATCTAAACTTGTCATAATCATGGGTTTATGGTCATTTAGAGCTTCTAAACTATCTCCTCTATTTTTCACCCTCAGAAGAGATTTAACTTTCTATGCTTGCTTTTTCAATTGACATAATACAAGCAAAATTTGGTTAAAAATAATGTGCTCTGGCTCTCAAATTAACAAACAGTTTTTAGCTGTAATTAAACAGTATCAGAAAGAATACTATTAGCAATCATGCCTTTGTAACAGGGAAGTAACATCAATCTTTTTAAAGCAATCAAGCTTTTCCCATTTCAAGATAAGAATTCAGGACATCACCATCTTAATACAACAAAATATGGATTTACAGACTTATTAACAGGACTTGGACACACCCCCTTCAGTGCTCTGCTGATGAAGGGATACAGTAGACAGTTCTATACTGAATACAGAATTAACCAGGTTGGAAAAGACCTTTGAGGTCATCGAGTCCAATCTATCACCCAGCACCATCTTAATCAACTGAACCATGGCACTAAGCACCTCATCCAGGCTCTTTTTAAACACCTCCAGTGATGGTGACTCCACCACCTCCCTGGGCAGCCCATTCCAATGGGCAATCACTCTTTCTGTGAAAAACTTCTTCCTAACATCCAGCCTAAATCTCCCCTGGTGCAGCTTGAGACTGTGTCCTCTTGTTCTGGTGCTGGTTGCCTGGGCGAAGAGACCAACCCCCACCTAGCTACAACCACCCTTCAGGTAGTGGTAGGTGTCAATAAGGTCTCCTTTGAGCCTCCTCTTCTCCAGGCTAAAATTACTATTGCAGTATTTGTTCTCCCTTTCCAAGTACCTCAACCCTCATTCACAGGTAATTTCCATGCCTGTTTCCTTCAACCAATTTATTTCCAGTGATGCTTTTTACACTCCTTCCCCTCATTCTCTCATCTGGAAGGTTTACGAATGTTAACCACAAGCAATTTCTCCAGGCTCACAAAGCTTTCCTTCCCATGACATCCACACACAAACATCTAAGCCTCTAGAACAAATCCAGTGCTGAAGACTGATGACCACATTAGCACGCTGACTAATATTACCCAGCTGCCTTTTTGCACTGTATTCTTTCTGTATGGTGATCTATGCTATCTGACTGCTCACTTTAATTGTACTTAAGAAGTGCATGCATGTTCTCAGATTTATTCTTCTGTATTTGAGACAGCAAATGCAATGAAGGCCTAATGCAATTTGATAGCCTTCTGTGAGCTAGTTAGAATTTTTTCAAGTTTAGCTCCTAACAGATTAGCAGTTGTATGGATATAGAGCACATACTGCATCTTCTCTTAGTTACTTAAGGGAAGTGTCTGCACTAATAACGTTGCACTAATAACCCTTTGCCAGTGCAGGAGCATCAGCTGGGTGGATCTGAATCAGTTAATCTAAATCTCTGAAAGTGATGAAATCATCAGAAACCAATTACAAATTTCACCACACCAGCAGTGACTTGCAGAAAGCATAATGGGCAGATGTGAAGTTATGACAATGGCTGCCCTTCTCTGATAGTTGAGACCGTGATCACTTTTTCATTTATAGGCGTTTAGTGTTCCAAGGCAAAGCAAAACAAAACATGCTACCCATAGAGTTGCAGAGGCAACTTCGGAAGAAATGTAATCCTTTAGTTTATGAGCCGGTGAGAGGTCTCCCTACCTGTACTAGCAAATACTTTCAGGACTGCCTTACTCTTCAGCCTGGTAACCACGGATCAAAGTTGAAGTCAGTTGTTAAAAGGAATCCAAACAATCCAACAACAGAACTCAAATGCAAACATGCACTGAAGAGTCTTAGCTTATGCAAAAAATGAGTCAGCTCCACACTTTTGCAATATCTGAGCTAGCTAATTTAGAAGTACCCCACAAACCTTTTAGTCTAATTTAAAGTATTCTTCATAAACACAGTATTTTGGAGGTTTTTAATAGAAAAGTGATGTGTGTTCCCCCCCCAATTCTCCATCAAGTCTGTGATAATCCACACCATACATAGGGAAGGAAAAAAAAAGCTTCCAATTTGTCAGATTTTTAATTTAAACTAGCTGTTCCCCGGTAATTAGACCTACTAGAACATTCCAGTCTGAGGATTACTCAAAAACACAGCAACCTGAAAACCATGAGAGATGTCATTACCTAAAATGTATAGTTAAGGGAGATACCTTCCTCCAATCTCCAAAAGAAATACTGCAAGATGTTTTAAAATTCCGTACTCACTGTAACCTCTTGTCTACTAATTATTGAAATTATGAAAAGTGGTGTATTTTTCTTATTATACATCCTTCTTTAGTAAGAAGGAGTTACTATAGAAGTCAAGCTTATTTTACACAACAAAACCAAAGTTCATGTTCTAATAGTGCAAACACGTGCTTACATGCTCTACCACATTTGACTTCTTAGAAGGTCGATTTGAGAAAACAGGCAATGAATAATTATTTCAAGTGAGAAAGCAGAATAACCTGATGTATGCCGCTTAAGTCAGCAAAATACTTGAAAGAATATTGCAGTTAGCACTGTTAAGTTGGTAAGATCCTCATCCCTTCTCCATTTAGAGACTGAAGAGAAAGAATTTATACCATAAGGATAATTTTCTCAACAGAAGTATAGTTTAATAAAGGGAAATGGAGATAAAGTGCTTAAGGAACTGTTTTCTGGCAGATGGGTTCCAAACGCCATCATAAGAAATACAGAGAGAAACAACTCTGTAATTTGCTAAATTTCATGTTCTAACTATCTGAAAAGCTGAGAAATACAGTAACTTAAGGAATTTGGAAGAATCCTACCTACACTAAATACCTCTCCCAGCTTTCAAACAACAGCAAAAAGCTGGTAACAACTCCAAAACTGACATCCAGTGCACAGTAGTTGTTTATGAATGCAATTAAAACACTTACAGTAACAGCCAAAAGTGTTTTCACTAGCCCAAGGCATTACAATTGGCTAAAAATATCATCAGTGGTACACAGCTACTAGCTTGCCTCACAGAACTCAGTGAAGAATCAACTTATTTCATAACAATAAAAAGCAAAGTCCATAGACATTCCATATCTTCTAATAAATGAAGAGTCATAAAAGACATAGCCAGCAGCCAACATTAGTCTTACACATTAGTCTCACAGTCAACTTCTAGAGCTCCAGTTATTAATTTGCATAGCATAGCTGGTATACTTAGCCAAATTCTCAACACCAAAGGAAATTAAAAAATAGTTCAAGGTCAAATTGTTCAGAAATTGCAGAGTCCAGCATGAAGTTCCCACTTCACAAAAACTCTTTTTCCTTTTCTCCCCAACCTACAACAGCTGACACAGCTACATCAATTTGAAGTATATGCTAATTCTTCTGAACATACTTTTCTAGCAGCATCTCAGCAGCAAAATTTCACCTAGCTGTAATTACAGCTGTAATCTGCTAAGAAGCATTTAGGAATTTCAGTTCTGTGACAAGCTTAAAACCCTTTTGAGCTATACTACCTCAAAAGTTTTGTAGAAAAAAAAATCTAGCACATTTTCAGCTTCTTTTGGTGGAGTTACCTAGAGTGAAGATGCAGAATAATCTGACCCCAGCAGCAAAAATTACATCATTTATGAACAGCCAGAACTGAAAGGACCCGTAAGAAACTAAGAGCTTCTTAAGGCAGCATAGAAATACAAGGTTAGTCAAAAGAGAAGACAGCAAGATACATTTTCTTATGTGACTTAAACCAGTATTGCGCCTTTTCCGCGTATAGCACAAAGTTCAGCAAAGTCCAAAACGACTGTTAATTAATTAAAAGCACTAACGAAAGAGAAACCTAGGCTCACTTAGGCTGGAGGAGACCACCTACACTTAAACGCACGTTTAACACCACCACCACCCCAAACAAAAACAAAACCAAACAAAAAAGCAAACAAAAAAAAACATATCATGACATTTATGTAATTCAGAAGCTACAGTTCAATACACAAAAACAAATTATTTGAAAACTGCAAAGCGTCCCCTCAGAAAGCAGTTGTACAGCTTAGTTCCCCTTCAGCATTATTTAATCTTTACTGCTCTGATAGCTAAGTAGATATTCCGTGCAGTTGTCTAGGTAAGAAGCCTTTACAATACCGTCATCCATATTCAGCCTAACAGTTCACCTCCACCAGGTCACAGGACCTGAACAGTCCCCAGATTAAAGTATTACTAGCTCAAATTTTTCATTAAATTTGTGCTTGTGCAGACAAGGAAAAAAAAAAATCCCCCAGCTGTAAAAACTGTTTAACAACAACGACTATTTTCAAGTAAGAAATAAACAATCGTGGACACTGTGGGAAGACGCAAGGGAAGCTCCCTGAAAGGTGCAAGGAAAAAGCCTACACCGTTTCGGGCGGCGATGGAACAGCCGAAAATCTGTTCAAAACAAGACATGGGCCGCAGCTAAAGGGACACGACGGGCAGAGCGCCCGAAAGAGTTCGGCTGAACGGCTCTGCCGCTCCGCGGGGTTCGGCAACAAGCCCGAAAAGGCGCCACTCGCCTCTCCACTTGACGAGGTTTCTCCCCCGCAATGGGAGCTCATATTATTTTCCACACTTGTCACACAGCGGGCACACTGACAGCGCCAGGCGGCCGCACAGCGGAAGACAAGGCGGCACAACGTTACGAAGAGCCACTTCAGAGGACAATGCCGCACTAAGGCGGAAAAAAGGTCCAGGTCCCCACTCAGAGCTTAGAAGAATACCCACCCTTGCTACTTCTCCTGCCCACTCCTCAGCCGGGAGGGGAATAAGTCATACAAAAACAGAACCACCAAAACGCCAAACGCCTCCCCAGCAGCAAGATAAAGTAGGGGACACAGGCGGCCAAACCGCAGCGCTGCCAGTTACCCTCAGGCCCCCTTCAATTACTACCATCCCGCACTCACCCAACCGACACCGCCTCAGACACCCCGAGGGCCAACCTTGCTCCCGGCAGCCTCCGCTCCCCAGGCAGAGCTTTCCCCCGCGCACTCACAACTCGAAGCCAATTCACGCGAGATCTACCCACAGGGCCTCCAGGGCTGCGCTGCGCGGCCCGGCCCGGCCCTGCCCTGCCCTCCTCTCCCCTCCCGAGCCTCCAAGTCATGTGACACTCTCCACCCTATCGCAGAGTGTCTCCCACTATTCCTGCCACCATGGAAACATCGCGAGCTCGCGGCCCCTTCACCACACCCCTTCCCTCCCCACCCGTCGAGGGGGATGGGGGGAGCAGCCGAAACGCCGCGAGCTTTCTTCATCGTTCTCCAGCACCCCAATGAAATCTCGCTCCTAGTCTCGCGAGGTTACGATGCTATCTCTCCCCCTCCCAGAGCACGATGCCGCGCAGGAATGTGAAAGGCTCCCGCCAGCCGCCATTTTCTTTCTTTCTTGGCAGGCAGCGAGTGGGGCAGGAAGCGGTGGCTGAGCGACTATGGCGGACTATTCCACGGTGCCCCCTCCTGCTTCGGGCGCGCCCGGGGAGGCGGCGGTGGAGGTGGAGGAGTGAACGATGCCTTTAAAGACGCGCTGCAGAGAGCTAGGCAGGTGTGTGTGTGTAAACGTGGCTGTGCCAAATCAATGGGCCCTCAGGTCCTAGGGCCTGGAGGAGTTGCTGACCAGGCCGCAGCGCCTAAGCTGCGGCAGGAGTTAGCGGGCTGCACGCTGACGATGGTCGGCTATGGGGAAGGTTGAAGAGGGGGTTTCTCAGCTAAATATGTATTTATGAGGAGGTGGGGGAGCTTTGCCCTGTCTCCTCATCCTGTTCCGCGCACTCCTTGGTGAGGGCCCTCGCCTCCTGCCATTCTTCCTCGGGCGGTGGAAGGTTTTAACAGTGAATCCTCGACTCTTTTCGTTTCGCCATTGCCCGCCTGCAGGCTGGGCGCACACAGTGCCCCATGTCGGCCCGGAGTGATCCTCTCCATCGTGAGGTGGTGGGGTTGAGGGGAGCGGTGGTGCGGGGTCCCTGATGCCGGCCTATGGGGAGGCAAAATCTCGGCTAGCGAGTGTTGGCGCGCCCCGTTACCGATAACGCGGCATTTTGTTGGGCCTCTCGGGCGGCCGAGAGACGGAAGGGAGGGCGGCTCCGCAGCGGGCGGCCCGTATTGTGTTCCCTGAGGCGCCCTCGGTGCCCGCTAACCTGTTCAGACCGGTTGGGAGGTGCTGCGGCCTGCGGAGCGAAGGCGGCGAGGGCTGTCTGTAAAGAAATTATTTATCCTTGAGATTTATTTGTAGTTTTTGTGCTCCACGGGTGATGTTTTCGTTGGTATTCGGGCGGAATTTTTGGTTTGTCTGGTAATAGCCCATGTCAGTTTTGTCAGTGTTTGAAGACCCGAAGTGAATGGGACTGCTAAGGTTTGAAATAGTTTTAGTGGTCGGGTCCTTTGTGAGATACCTTGTAGCGTTTCCTGAAGGATGAGTAAAAAAAGAAAAGCCGGTTTTAGAAAAAAATGCCTGATATTTGAAGAGCAGAGTTGGTTGGGGTTTTTTTAGGCAATCAAGGAAATATAGGAAGCTTTGCTGTCGAAGAATGAACACAGATTAAAATTTCTATGAATAAAACTGTTTCTAACATAGTCTTCTGCTTACTTGGGAACGTTTTAATATACGTTGTGTAAATAAAAATCATTTAGAAGACCTGGAACGAAGAAGGGACGACTGAATTATGTATGCTTTATTGTGTGGTCGTGTGTATTTGGTTTGGTTGGTTGTTGTCGTTTGTGTGTTTGTTGTGGTTTTTTGTGTGTTTTTTTTTTTTTTTTTTTTTTTTTTTTTTTTCTTTACTCCAAATATCTGCGGTTTGTTTAGATTGCAGCAAAAATTGGAGGAGATGCTGGCACATCAATGAATTCAAATGACTACGGTTATGGAGGACAGAAAAGACCTCTTGAGGATGGAGGTATGCACTCTTTACTAGCTGTATTTTGTATTTATTTTTGTTGAGTATGGCCACGGTGCTAGACAGATTGCAGGTGATATTTTTGTTTCTGGGTGATTTTTTTTTCCATAGAACAGCATAAATACATTTTGTTCCCTTTATAGATCATGACATACTTTTTCATGTTCAGTTTAATGGGGAAATTTCTTTTAAACCATTGTGCTCTAACCTGAACTGTATGTAAGCCTCTTCTAAAGTATTTTAAACGCGGTTTAAATGCTATAGAGAGGAAAACGTATGCCGGGGAGGGGGAGTAGGCAGATAAATTTCATGATTGAGACACACTTGCACAGGTTTGTTATTTGCTGTGTAGAACAAATTGTTGTGTAAAAGCGATTACTGTTTCCAAGTTACAGTTAGAGTAGGAAGTACTTGCTCCTTAAATTTGACTGTTTCATATACTTTATTACTGCACCGTTTCAAATGAAAGTATTAATGCATTTCATTGTAAAAGCATAGGACTTTAAAAAAAGACAGGAAATAAATTTCCTACCTTGTAGACACTTTTGTGTAGTCTAGTATTTAAACCTATAGCATGTGTGAAATATAAGACCATACTTAAATCTTCTAACTTGTTGCAGCTTTTTGGATTTGCCTTATACTGCAGTGCTTCTCCTGAAATGTATGTTGTCGTCTGTCTCTTACTAAGCAGTCAGTTCGAACTTAACAGGGTTTGGTATGTTTAATATACACACAAAATCCTGGCTAAATTGTGGAAAGAAATCTGAACTTGTTGAAATGTTCTCATAGGTCTCATAAAAGAGCAATGCCTTTTTTCCTTTAAGTAGGTTGAAACTCAGTCTACAGAATGTAACTAAGGCTTTATATCAGGAGTTCTTGTGTCCTGTAATAAAGTTTTTGGTTTTTTTTCCTATTAAAGGTGAGGTTTTTAATATACAAAAATGAGCTAATGATGCTTCAGATGATATATGTAATGTATTCTTTTTATTTTATGTGTAGATGGCTCTTGGACAAGTCCGAGCAGTACAACACACTGGGAGGGAATGCCCTCTCCTTTTAAAGGCAGGAATTTTTATTTATTACCTGTGTTTAGTATGTAAACATGACATAAACTAGTGGATCTTTCTGGATTGACACAAATATTTCTTGGAATGGAATATGTGTCTGAGTTTTTGCTGCACATAAATTATGGTGGTTCATATAACCTTGATTTTGGGGTGGGAAGGAAGCATCTGAAATCAGTCTTTTCAGATACAGGTTAATTATGCCTTTCAGTCCTTTACTGTACAGAAAGGATTTGGATGGTAGTGATGTAGTTGCTCTGAATCTGCTTTTTTTGAAGTTTTATGCTATGAAATGCTTGATATTTGGATAGGAATTTCATATCAACATTCAGATTGGGATTGCATTGCCATGTGATACTGTTGTATTTTCAGATGTTTGATCTAGATTTGTGGTCATTGTCAGAATTTGTGTTGTTTTTTTTAAGTCATTGATTTTTTTTTTTTGTATGGATTTGATTTTTTTTAATTTTTAATTTATTTTTTACTATAGAAGCATCATTAGCTTGAGCAACCAACAGAGATAAACTTTGCTCCTTGTCTTAGTTAAGTTTCAGTGACCGGCTATCTTATGAGCAATCTACAGCGTGTTCTGAAAACTGCCTTTTCTTAAGCTACTGAATAGATATATGGAAAAATCTTAACATCTTTTCAGCTATACTAACCAAGTGCTGAGTGTTTGTGAGATTCTTTCTTTTATTCAGATGATCAGCTCCCTGAATTGGAGGAAAAAAAAAAAAAAAAAAACAGAAAAGGGAAAAAAATAAAAGGGGGGACTAAAATACACTGGAAAGTTACAATTCACACTAAAAGGTGTAAACAGTTCCTGAATTTCTTGGCAAAAAAAATTTTAAAAATCTTAATTTTGCAGATCAACCAGATGCTAAGAAAGTTGCTCCTCAGAATGACTGTAAGTAATTTTTATTTTGTTGGAAAAAAAAAAAAAAAAAACAAACCTTACCAAGTGTACCATTGTCAGAACAAGAATTTGAAACTGTTCTGGTAGGTGATACTTGAATCAGTAAGACCAAAAGAATGTTGGGAGGGGTCATCTCTTATTTTCTTGGGGCAGTGTGAATCTGCTTTGTGAAACTGGCAATGTTGTCAGCAACAATTAGGAATCGGTTTAGTTGCTTTTAAATCTTTTCCTAATGCTTCTTAAAAAGTCAACTTGGACGGAAGTTAGTACAGTTAAGTTTTATCATTGGGGAAGATCTTGGTTGTTACATTACTTGTTTAAATTCAATTTTAACAATATCTGTTTATAGCTTTTGGAAATCAGCTACCACCGATGCATCAACAACAGAGGTAAGAGTTACACCTATATCTTCTGTAGAGTTTTCCTGTTGACTGAAAGCAGTTTCAAGAATTTTTTCCGTGGTGATGTCAATGCATAAACAATCTTTATTTGTGTGATTCGTTGAAATTTAGCTTCAGCAGGTCCCAAGCCAAGCACTTAAAATGCATCTACTTTGCTGTCTTTTTCTTCCTGTTCTCAGCCTAGACTGAACATGAGGCATAAATGGAAAACACATTGCTGGTTTTTGCTATTTGAGCCTATGTAGCATAACCAGAGGTTGGAAGCAGATCTAAATGGGAAAGGGTTGACACTGTCTGAAAAAACCCCAAACCATCAAACAACCCAACAAAAAAACCTCAACAGCTAATGAATTTCTAAACAAGATAATTAAGACTTAAACCAGTATGTTGCTAGATTGGCTGTGTCATGAATTTCTTCCTTAAACAACCATATCAAACTGTTACTCTTATGCTTTGGCTAGTTTTGGTAGATGAGACGTTGAAACTAGGGTATTTTCAGCATGCTTCAGTGGATATACAGGTGAAACTTAAAATGCTACATCGGCCTTTTGTGTAGGCAATTTTAGATCCATTCATCTTGAACTTTTTGTAGTAGTTGTTAACTTCGTACTGTGGTTGCATAATGGCTTCTAATGGGACGCAATGAAGCAAGGGCAATTGTAAGGGATCTAGCTTTCTGGAGTTGAATGGGAGAATACATACCAATTAAGTGCCAGTTTAGTCTCTGACTGTTATCTTCTGTTCAACATTCTCTGTAGGTCTGTGATGACAGAGGAGTACAAAGTTCCAGATGGGATGGTTGGATTCAGTAAGTAGTATGGTGTGGTGTTGTAGAGCAGTGAGGGATGTTAGCAGAGGCTGTTAATAAAAATAATGTTTCTATATTTTTTTCCCTCTAAGTAATTGGCAGAGGTGGAGAACAGATCTCACGCATACAGCAAGAGTCTGGCTGTAAAATACAGATTGCACCTGGTAACTATTTATGGAGTTTTTCTTTATTTTGCTGGGGTGTGTTTGTTTGTTTGTTGGTTGTTGTTTTTTTTGGTAGAAGGTTCAGAAGGCTGGTCATTGCAGCTAATTGCCTGAACATTCATTTAAGGTATTAATGTTTTGTGCTAATTGCAATTAACATGGTCTAAAGAAATGCAGAATGTTTTGATGCACTGGTTGTTCCACTTCAGTGAAATTCGAGTGGTTTGCATATTATTTTTAACCTTATGATCGCTTTCTGACTTAACACTGCTGCTAAATTGTTTTTCTTTTATGACCATAGATAGTGGAGGCCTGCCTGAAAGATCATGTATGCTAACTGGAACACCAGAGTCTGTTCAGTGAGTAAACCAAATTCCATGTACTCATATTTTGCTGTGCAGTGCATTTTTAAGATTTAAATGTACTGTCTAGATAGTATGATTGCAATACTGTGTTTATCCTCTATTGAAGGGGCAGTCTGACTGCAGTTTGTTGTACACATATGAAGAAAGTTCCTGAATCTGCAGTCAGATCCCTCAGCATATTTTAAAGACAAAAATATGGAACTTAACTTTTTCAAGTCCAAATCTTACTGTAGGTAATACTTAACCTAACCATGCACTGGTTTCAGCTTGAGAAATATGTGAATGTATAATAAAAATAAATGTATGGAGAAAAGGAGTTCTTTACTAACCATGAAGTGGAAGGTCACAGGGAAAATGTGGAAAATCATTAGTGTGAGAGTAGATGTTACTCAAAACCTAGCCTAGAGTTCTTATATGTCTTTGGTATAAATTAATGTATGTTGAAAGTTATGAAAATGTTTCTGTAATGCCTATCAGCAAAGTTAACTTTTGCCTTCCTGTATTCAGTGAGGACAATAATAGCAATGAATATGGGTGTATTTGTCACAGTAATGGCTTGAAAATCAACTTACCTTTGCTTTACTAGGAAAGATCTGAAGAGTGGGTGTGCTTGGTATTGCCTCGTGTTTATGAAGTAATGAATTTTCTTTATTGTGCTCACATTGGAGGGAAGAGTTTGTAACTGATGTTAGCACTGTAATTGTGACTTTAAATGCTGGCAGCTGACTTACATGCGTGGTGAAAATACACTTGCTTTTGTCCACTGCTTTGGTAAAGGTTACAAGCACAAATGTCCTTTCACAAGCTGAATCAAGCAGCAGATATGGTAGTACCTAGTGTTAAAACTAGGTTTGTTCTACAGTCTTGAGTTGTTTTGGAGGTTTTTCTTATCCTCTTCCTCCCCCCACTTTTTTATTTAACTTATATCTGCTTTTAAGTTTTGCCATTAGTAGAAGAAGTACATTTGTATGAGAAGTTCTGAATTACTGCTGAAATTAACCAAAGTTCAAAAAAGCTTATTGTATGGTGATTTTTAATTTATTTTTAATGCACTGAAACCAGTAAATTGTGACCATTTCAAATCCTCTAATAGACATGGATTTTAATTAATAAATTACAAGGTTGCCATCTTTTGCTCTGCATTAAAGTTTGATCAGTATTCAGGGATGATGGTCGTGTTTGAAGAGCTAAGAGCCACCTTTTGTATTCTGACATTGGGGTCTTTTACCACATTATCTTGAAACTAATTTCTTAAGTTACTGTTACAGATTTACTGAGTGTGCCTCATGTTTTAGCACTGCAGAAACTCTGCAAGTAAAAAAATCAAAATTTCCGATCAAGCAGGCAAGTGATACTTGTAGGAGTAAGTGTTTTTTATAAATTTCTATATTCCTTCACAGATCAGCAAAAAGATTACTTGATCAGATAGTTGAAAAGGGAAGGCCTGCGCCTGGCTTTCATCATGGTGATGGACCTGGAAATGCAGTCCAAGAAATTATGATTCCAGCAAGTAAAGCAGGATTAGTTATTGGAAAAGGTGGAGAGACAATTAAACAATTACAGGTATATATACATCTTTTTTGGAAAATAAGTGATAATACTGAATTTGGATTTGTGTATTGACCTCCATTTCATCAAATAGGAACGGGCAGGTGTCAAAATGGTCATGATTCAAGATGGTCCACAGAACACTGGTGCAGACAAGCCCCTTAGGATAACTGGAGACCCTTATAAAGTTCAGGTAAGGAATCCTTCAGAATTCAGAGCATTTTAAAATTGGTCTTATGTTGCAGTACTTCAGTGAACTTTTGTTCTCCTTTCAGCAAGCCAAGGAAATGGTGCTGGAGTTAATTCGTGATCAAGGTGGCTTTAGAGAGGTGCGCAACGAATATGGGTCAAGAATAGGAGGAAATGAAGGGATAGACGTAAGCATGGTTGAAAAACTTGTTAACTGTATTTTGAGTTGTTAACATTAAAACGTTAAGATGGGTAATACCTGTGAAAGCTCTTAATCAGATTCCAAAAGTGGTTGTGGCATGTAAGTATTAGTTGATCATTGCCGAATTTATAACTTCAAATGGTGTGTAGTATTCACTTTGTTACCAGCAGTTCTGAACAGTTACAGCTAACTGGAGTTTTTTTTATCAAATAAGTAAGTTTGGCTAAGAATATAATGTCATTATAGAGATTAGTTTGGCCTTTATAGGAGGATATTTAAGTCTGCCTGTTATGCAAGTCATGAGCTTGTAACTGTTCATCAGAGGTGAAGCTGAAGGTGTCTTCTGCAGTCTGCACTTCAGACTTACTGGAGCTTTTGTTTAATTTTGAAAAGCGTGGTACCTGCTGGAATTGCTGTCACTGTGGCAACTTGTAGTGCATAGGATCTCTTTATGATACTTGAATGCAGTATTTGCTAGGTTTGTATCTTGATACTAAAAATTTCACACTTCAAAAAGCCTGAAGTGGCATAGAGCTGGCCCTTGTTTACTATTCTAATATGTGACCCTTTAATTGTATGAATTTGATAGGAATATTTGCATCATCAACATCCTGAATTTTTTTTTTTTTCCTCTCTTAAAGGTTCCAATACCACGATTTGCTGTGGGTATTGTAATAGGAAGAAATGGAGAGATGATAAAAAAGATTCAAAATGATGCTGGTGTAAGGATCCAGTTTAAGCCAGGTTGGTAATACGTCCATAAATTTCTGCGAATTGAGTGTAAATTTACTGGATTACATGTACTGGAATAGTTCGTTTTTATTCCAGATGATGGAACAACTCCAGATAGAATAGCCCAAATCACAGGGCCTCCTGACAGATGTCAACATGCTGCAGAAATTATTACAGATCTCCTTCGAAGTGTTCAGGTTGAGTAATATGTTGTTTACCATTTACGAACTCCTGCCTGACTTTTGGAAAGATTTAAAATTCTAAAATGGGGTGTGCAGCTAAAGAAAACAATTTAGTGGTGTAATCTGAAACTCCCTCAAAGTTCAGTCTGGAATGTGAATGTGTTTTTCTACACTTTTTTGTAAGTGTGAGGATTATAATACTGATTCAAAGTCATGGCATTTCTTGGATCTGACCTGTTTTAGAGCTGCTTCTTTTGCTGTCCTGTATTAATAGCTTTCAGTTGTAATTGGTGTTTAAAAGGTGGTTTAAATGCTTACTGTGAGATGAGCCCCACAGGTGCATTTACAGAAGGCATACGAATTCTGTCTTTGTACATGAAACTTTCTGCTTTCTTCTATGTATTTTTCTTCATCTTTCATACACATAGTTGTACAGAACATCTTCTAAAATTTAATTCATGTCTTCTGGAAAAGAGAGTACTTTATTAAAACTATCTAGAGTAATAAATATTTTTTTCATTAACGAACTGTGTGATGCAAACAGTTTGCATTAGTAATTTGTTCAGTCATTTTCATGGAACATGCTAATTTACTATACATTTTCTTTTTAGGCTGGTAACCCTGGTGGACCAGGACCTGGTGGTCGAGGAAGGGGTAGAGGCCAAGGCAACTGGAACATGGGGCCTCCTGGTGGATTACAGGAATTCAACTTTATTGTTCCTACTGGCAAAACTGGATTAATCATAGGCAAAGGCAATGTATCTTTTTTATATATATGTGTGTGTATATCTGGTAAAAAACCTCTCAGCTCTTCTATTTGTGCAATTAGCCATACTAGAGAGATGTTTCAAGAGAAGCCTCTGCAAATCAAACAATCTAGTACTATGAAATAGTAACACTGTAATTTTTTTAGATTTTCCTCACCGAAGCAAATTACTCTAGTAGTTAAAAGTTAAGAACCAACCAATATATCTAATACCCCTTTAAAAGTACTGAGTTACATCAGTAGTGTTTGGTAGATTTTATTTTTTTTTAAATGATGCATCATATTTTATTTCCATTTGATATCTATATTGATACTGATTAGCCCTGTGTTACTGCATCTGTAACTCCTGTAACTAATTCTCTGCTATTCCAGTGAAGATACTTTACAGTAGAATCCTGTAACAATTTATTGTCTGTGTTTTTATGAAAATAACTACTTTTCAAATAATTCTTTCTTTAAAATACTTTACTACCTCTAAATTAAATGCTTGATTTATGTTGATCTTCTGTTTTGTAATGTATTATGGCTGACATAGTTCAATTTATGACCTGGAAGGCTGACTTACTCTTCTTATTGCATTTTAAATACCAAATGTATTGAAAACTTTGTGCTGGCTAATGATACAGGTAACTTCTCAGGCTCCTGTAAGAGGAGGAGCTGTTTTAGGGACCTTAACTCCCTGGGTTTAGTGCACTGCAAAATATGTGGCCTTTGCCATCTAGTAGCTTCTGTGGTGGCTTTTTGAGTGGGTGGGTGGGTTGGTTGGTTTGGTGGTGGTTGTTTGCTTTTTCTTTTTTTTTTTTTTTTTAATCACCTGTGCTTGCCTACTGCTTAATATGGAGGTTGTGCTTTAGTAATCTTATCTTAGATGAATAGAAAAGAAACAGTGTTGTAGGAATTCTTTGCAGTTCTTTGAGTAACAGTATAGTGGTCTTCAGAAATAATTTCTTTTTGCTTATTTACTGTAGTCAAAGCTCTATACTAAGCTGAGGAGGCTTCTTTTAAAGTCATTAAAATCTTCTTGTGTGGCTTACAGAATAGGTGTCTTTTGACTTCCCTACTGTTAGCTTCTATGCAGTTGGCTTTCTCTAATTTGTATCTTACTATTTTCACTTTTATGCTTGTTATAAAAGCTGTGTGTTGCATTGTAGGTGGTGAGACTATTAAAAGCATAAGCCAACAGTCTGGTGCTAGGATAGAACTTCAAAGAAATCCTCCACCCAATGCAGATCCAAACATGAAGATGTTTACTATCCGTGGAACACCCCAGCAAATAGATTATGCAAGACAACTTATAGAAGAAAAGATTGGAGTGAGTGTATAAGTGTGTTTCAGTTCACTATAACTAAACAGAATAGGATTCTTTTGTGTAGACTTTTCGTTTCACTTCCATATTAGTTATTCAGATTACCATCTGATTTATACATGGTAATACATGGCAATCTGGGTTTAAAGTAGTACAAACATAACTTGATATACCAAAAGAAGCAAGAACTTGAAATGTCAAGAAGCAGTTGGTTACTTCAGTGTAATACTTTGATCTGTTCTTGAAGATGATCGCTTTGTGTATAATGAAAAATGTGACAACTTCAAAGATCCTTGATATTCATAAACCTCCTAAACTGTATAGTTTTTCAATCTTGATGTATTTTAGGTAGAGTTTTAATCCAAGTTTACATTCTTTATTTTCACTGCACTTTTATTTGCATATATATCCATGTAATCAACTTTACTGCATGTTTTTTGTACCTGATTCTGCAAACATGTAATTAGCACAATTTGCCAGATTTAGATTATTTTGAAACACTGTCATTTGATTTAATGCAACTTGTGGAAAACCCCAAAATTCTAAACTGCTAAAAAATTGAGACTTTGAAGGTTTGTGTTTACCTGTGTGCTGTTGTTTACAGGGTCCAGTAAATCCATTGGGTCCACCTGTTCCCCATGGACCCCATGGTGTTGTTCCTGGCCCACATGGACCTCCTGGGCCTCCAGGTCCTGGTGCTCCTATGGGACCATATAACCCAGCTCCTTATAATCCAGGGCCTCCTGGCCCTGCACCTCAGTAAGTATTCCTTCAGCTATTTCCTTTTTTGTAGGGTGAACCTGGGACTGGCTTTTCATTGTATGTGTATTGCTTGGTCTTTTGTAGTGGTCCTCCAGCTCCATATGCTCCACAAGGATGGGGAAACGCATATCCACACTGGCAGCCACCAAATCCACCAGATCCTGGTAAGAGGTGTCACAGTTGTACTGTGGTGTGGATTTGCTTTGAGTACGTCCATTTTGTCCTTGGAAGTATATACATTCAAAATTCATTTGTGTTATGCTGGTAAATCTGAAAAAGGTCTTGTTCTTCTGTCTTTTCTTTACTGATTATCACTTTACATATGTTTTATACTTTCTACAAATTGTTTGTGAGGTGTTGGAATATGCTTATTTATTAAACATTCTTAATATTGCATCCTAATTTATGACACTTTTTGCAAGGCCCTTTAACTGATTTTTTTTTTCTTATGATTCTTTAGTGTGCTTTCTTTCCCTTCCAGTGAATGACAGTTTACAAGACCCCTTACAATCTCGCTGATCCTGACTTTACATACTTCATGCTGTATCATAAATTTAGCTTTTGTTAACCTGTGTGAGGATTGCTTCTCAGACAAATGTATTTTGATACAAATGTATTTTCCTCATCCTGGTTTGGGGAATAAAACTTAAAACAGCTGTTGTTAATACAGTAAAACTAATTTGGGTTGTATGTTCTGAGCTTTTGCTGATAGTAGTTGTGTTTTTTTTTTCTTCTGAAACTTATCTTTGTAGAATGTTTCCTCAGTTTCTGTTTGTCTTTGTCAAGACCGGGAGTTTTTTCTTAGTTGCAACTTCTTAGAGTTCTAGTATGCTGCTTTTCTTTAAGTTCCATCCTTTGGTTGTACTAGAGCATATGGGAAAACCGAACTGCAGTCACAGAAGGCATGGTAAGGCTAGATGCTTGAAGTCACTTGGACCTCATTGATTAGAGAGAGAACTTCTGCAGAACTTCAGCCAATCTCAATTTTATTTTTGTAATAAATGGTAAAAATGTTTTTCTGATAGCTACTGGTCCTCCCACAAGTTCCACTAGTGAAATAGGGGAGGGTTTTGGAGAGCGTGACAATCCAAAATCTAAGTTCTCTTCATGCTCAGGTCTCCTGTGTCCTTTCTTTGCAAAGAACAGTCTCTGGTTTCCATTCTCAAACTTCTATAAAAGATAGCTCTGCATGCATTCAATTCAGTGCTTTTAAATGTCTATTGTCATTATTTAAAAGGTGAGTTATTCAAAGTGACTTGCCTTGAAGTCTCAGCATACTCAGTGTCATATAATCCAAAATGCTGCAAACTTTATATGATTTTTTAAAATAATTTGTTGATAAAGATCTCTAAGAAAACTGGCAAGTAACTTGATGTCATTTTGATAATTTTTATAATGCTTTTTATTTTTGATAAATACTGAATGCTCGTAATGAAGTTTTCCTTTATGCAGTTGAAGTTGATGTGTCTTGGCTAGCATTTATTTGGATGAGTTTTGTACAGATTTTCATGTAGTTGCTTATTTCAGTGTAACAAATGGGTTATTTTAGTTTTTTTTTTCAGAAGTGCATTCTCCAGAACCATGCTCTCCTCTTGTCATGTGAAAGTGGAGCTAGTTACTACAGTCAGATTTCTTTGGAAATTCAATGAATCCTACTCTGTTCTTCTATTCTAGAGAAGTAGCTACTAAGGGGAAGGAGGGGGGGAAATGGAGCAATGGCTTATTTGATATTTGCAGGTAACCTTAGAATATAGTACCTGTTAGTTTAAATCCACTATTGTTGATAGAAGCAGTGTAATTTAAAAGGAAACTCTGTTAACATTCTTTTCCATATGCTAAAAAACTGCATTTTAAGTGGTTAGATCTTACTAATGCTAAATCAAATACTATTAAAAAATTGGCGTAGATTTTTTTTTTTTTTCTCCCTGAATGCCCTTTTTTTTTTTTCTTCAGTTAGTCACTGCCTTACCTCTTTTGTGTTTGGTATGGAATATACTTGCATTCCCATGTATTTTAAACCATCAGTTGTGTCTGTATCCTTCTGTGAAGTTCCTCAGCTGACCACATTCATTTGCAGATACTGTTTTTTTCTTTAAAAATGCAAATAATATTAAAGGATGACGGTTGTGTTACAGAACATACCTTCTCTAGTAGTAGATTTGCAGGGTTTGTGTATTGCCAGTGCAGTAATATAATCAATCTTTGTGCCATTCCTAAAGGCTGTGTGTGTGAAATGGAGAAGTAATGCTCTAGGAAGCAGCATCATTGGCTTGCCTAGCTGTAGTTAAAAATAAGGGAAGCATATAGATAGCTGCAGAAGATGCAAATGTTGCTATTATTTGTTATACTAAAAATCTGTAAGTAGTGATGCTTTATAGTCATGTATGGGATTTCAGGTTCTTAAAATACTTTGTTTCTATATTTTACTGCTACTGCAAACTTTAACCAACAAATACTGCAAATGCTGAGTAAGATCTGTATTGTTCTGTTTCAGAAGTGTATTTGGCATGCCTCCTCCACCTGTGACAGTGTCATTAGTGTCAGTGGTTTTACTTTCATTATAACCTTAAACTGGTGCATTTTAGAATTGTTGCTAGCATTTAGTAGCTTGACTGTTCAACAGAAAGAGATGTTCAAGTTTATTTAATCACACTTAAAAATCAGTAAATTACAGTGTAGCGGTAAGGCTTCTAGAATGATTTTCTCATCAGTCTTTTGTACAGTACACTTGTCTGAAGCCTGACTGAAAGCTTATGCCAGAAGGAAAATGTACTGACAGGATATATGTGGTTTTTGGTTTAGATGAATTTTCTTTGGAAGAAAATGTGAGTGCTTAGAAAACGGTTAATTGAGGACAGCATTCTATTCATGCTACTTTTCTAAATGCTTGCATTTTGTTTCATAGGTAAGCCAGGAACAGATCCCAACTCAGCAGCTTGGGCAGCTTATTATGCTCACTACTATCAGCAGCAAGCACAGCCACCACCTGCAGCCCCTCCTGGTGGGCCAGCTACAACCCAAACTAACGGACAAGGTAGCTGTGTAGTAAAATGATACATTTCTCATTCCTGGGAGTATAGATAACCACAATAGTTTTTATTGTTTTCAAATACTGAGTAAATTTGACATAGCTGGTTTTCTTGGAAAACTCCTGCTTATAGCTTTCAATATTGCTTTTCTTGATTTCAACAGTAATAAGATAATGAATGTATTTATCTTGAAATATACTCTGAAGAGAATTTTGCTGCAATTAGGGCTGACTTAACATCTACATAGTGCAGGCAGTCATAAGTGAAAATGGAATGAGCCTGACTGATAAGTGTTACTTGCTTACATGGTACCATCACTTCCAATGGGTTTAGAACAATGGCAGTTGTAGTTTGCAGTTGTATAATTACTGTGCTTATATGAGACTGGTCACTTAAATTCTGGGTAGTATTTTGTACTGTGAGTGGAGTGCCATTTCCTGAATCTTGAAAACTTGCTGAACACTTCAAATATATTTTACTGATCGTTTATATTTGTAGTAGCTTGTACCATGTAGATTTATGGTGTCAGATTTGAGTGCCACTATTTGAGATTATTACTGAAAAAATACAGCTGATTACTTGTACATAGCTTGATATATGAAACAAAACCCACCAGTTTTATTTTGACTATTTTTAATGAAATTCAGGAGATCAACCGAATCCAGCACCAGCAGGGCAGGTTGACTATACAAAGGCCTGGGAGGAGTACTACAAAAAAATGGGTATGTTTGCATGTTTGTTTTTTGTTGTTGCATAGTAGAATGTTTTTAAGAGAGTTCTGTATCTCATTGTATAACTTCCCCCCCCCCCAAAAAAAAAAACCCTAAAAATGTATTAGAAAAGTTTGTGTTTCTTCTGAGCCATAAACTGCTAAAGGCCCTGAATCCTTCAGAAAAACAGACTTAATTTGTGGTGTTTCTCTTCTTTAGTAGTTCTTCCTTAATGCTCTTCAGATTACATATTTGTTTGTTTTGTTGTTTTCCTTTGAAACTTGCATTCTGTGTCCCAAGTTATTACAGCATCATAACTAGCTCACTTTTATCATGCATATTTTAAATAGTACTTGCTTTGGAGCACCTAAGAGCTGTGTTTAACTTGCAGGTTATGTGTTGTGGCTATTTTTTCCGCCCAAAATATTTTGCTTGAACTGACTTAAGAAATTGAAGTTTATTTGCTGGTTTATGGTTTCATCATTTGCTAAATAAGGAAGAAAAATGTCAGCTTGATGCATTGCCAGAAGGTGCTGTTAAACGATTGGAATGTCCTGTAGGCCAGTGTTTTATCCGTAGTATCATCTTGTGGATATTGTAGTTGGTGTAGCTTTGTATCCTGAGGACTAGTGGGTTTTCAGATTACTTGGTAAGGCTTTATTCTTTATTTTGGCACAGTGTAAGTGATTAAAATGAAACACGAAACATAATTATGATTTACTTTGATAATTGTGTATCAGACTAAGAATTGCAGCAGGTATTCCAAATGTGATGTTTAAGATGTGATGGGCCTTTCCATTTTCCCTCTTCCTGTTTCACTTAACTATTCTCTTTCAATTTCCTGTCTCTCTTAGTTCAGCTCACATCAGTGCGAAGTTCTGGAGTTTTTCACTGTGTTTTTAAGAATAAGGAAGTTTGTTGGCAGGGGCTCTGCCATCTTTCTAACTTACTATTCCTGGAAAGCAGTGTCTGGATTGCACGAGTATTGTATTTTTCTCTAAGTTCTAGTTATAAAGTGTTGGAATAGAATGTCTGGCAGCAAGGCCAGTGTGAACCCAAAAAAAATGTAGACATTGGAAGATGTAAAAAATCCAGAGGAAAAATAGAAGAGCACTTCTGATCTTCATTTCTTTCTCTAGTTCAAGTTGAGTTGGCCTGAAGGAGAACTTCTGATGTCCCTACCTGTATAACTTCACTGTATAAATCATGAGATTTTTTTTTGCTTCTTCAGCATGTTGAAAATCTTGATGGAAGATACCATTTCTCTTACGATACTCTTAAAAAGAGGAAGAACTGAACAAGTTGAAGGGCAGAGAATTCACCCAAGTTGATTTAGTACTAAAAGGAAGTGGTTTTTTCACATCTCCTTAACAGCAGTGTGAAGTAGTAGAAAATCTGAGGAACGGGGAAGTTGCCCACCAACAGGTTTATGAGGTCTCCAGGCTCTCATACAGTGACTGCTGTTTGTGCTTAGAGTACTCTAGTGCTTCTGTTTGCATTAACTTATGCCAAAAGGGGAAGGTAGGTATTACAAGTCACTCTCTTGACTCTTTCAGATTTTTCACAACACAAGTAATTACACAAACCACTGTTTTGGCAGAATGAACTGAAGCTTGGTACATTCTGAGCTCAAGCAGTTTTATTTTTGCAAGTGAAGAAAATTACTTTGATAATGTAAAAGTACTGTGCTGAACAAGTTGGATATGATACTACAGTTGGTGTTCATAATTTTCTTATACAGTAGTTTAGCTTTTGGGGACATAATGATGCTACTATCTTTTATTTGAGATAGGGCATTTTTATTTTTCCTTACAAGAGTTGAAGTAAAGATTTGCATAATGTCCCTAAAAATCTCCTAAGGATAACAGTTCTCTGTAAATGTGAAGTCAAATTTTAGTGAATGACCTCAGCACTGTAGGCAGGAAAGAGAACAAATACTATTTTCTGTCACTAGAACCACCCTTGGCAATTTGAGTAGTGGAAGAACTGTAGTCATCTGGCATTTTCTTACCTTTCACATTAAGAAAGGCTGTTTATTGTATTTCCTTTGTTAGTGTTCTCAGTTGCATCAGGACATTAATCAGCATGTGCTGTTTCAATGCAGTTCTGTGCTCCGAAAGGGAGTTCTGACTAAACATGAACTTAGTGTAGGTTGAGAATTGCCTGCAGTACTTAGTAGAGGAATTATGCAGGTAAAACACTCCTGATTTTTTACTAACTGGACAGAAGTCCAGTTTGACATCTTTGAGTAGATGTTAAAACTTCTGCACTGGATTTATTATTTGAATTCCAGCACTGCCATGGGATAGCTGACTGAATACCTTCTATATGACATTTAGCTGTGCTGATAGCTGAGACATAGCTAAATGATTTAAAAATCAACAGTGAATTTGCAAAACCTGTATCTTGGGATAATTTGTATAAGCATGTAAAAGATCTTTTTTTATTAAAATAATTGATCAGAGGTATAAATTGTAAGTTGCGGTAAAATATAAACTGTTCCCTTTTTTTTTTTTTTTTTTTTAAGGTAACAATTGCTTTACTGTATGACCAAAAAATTATGAAGAGTGTTATGTGTGGTTTTGGGTTTTCTGGTTGGTTGGTTTGTGTGGGTTTTTTAGATATCTACAGTGCAAGCTGGAAAACACTGTAAGCTGTATAGAAGGTTGAGAATTGGAAGACTGTATTTGGAAGATGCTCAGGATAGTACCTTGCCAAATGTTATGACGGTCAGGCTCATACCTAATGGTTTGTGAGAGGATTAGGAGAGTACACACACAGGGGGAATGTGGTATTCTTCATGTGAACTTAAGGTTAAAAAAACCAAACCTGAACCAGTAAACTCAACCTTATATCTGACACCTACAAAACATTAGAATCTGTGATACTTGTGTTTCCCAGAAGGTTGCTCAGTGGTCCTGAATCCATATAAAAGGCTGAGGAATTTTCAGATAGGATTTAAAGCTTTAGCTGTTGTCTCTTGGAAGCTACCCCTTTTTTTGATAGCAAACCAGAAGATTTGGTGAATGTGGGTTTGTACTGGGTGCAGGCTTGCATTTTGCTTGGATTTATCAGATGTGGTTGAATGTGCATTTTGGTTTGCGAAGGCACCTATCAGGTTAAAAAAAATTGTGAGGATAGTCATAATAAGTGGAGTGTTTGATGCTTCTGAAATAAGGGAAAAAGGAAGAAAATAAATCTATGACAAACCTTTCAAAGGAACAGCATGAATGGGGTCCTAAAGTTGATTCTCATTTTGGGTGTGGTGGTGGGTTTGGGTTTGTTTGTTTCGGTTTTTTGACATGCTGAAGAGTCAGTGTGGAAATCGGAGGATTTTGATAAATTTGCATCTGATAATGCATGCAGTCTGTACAGTACGATGGTATTAGAAAAAGTAATATCATCTATTGATCAGTATTTTAATTTAAATGCTACCAGTTGTTCAGGTCAGCCTAGGTTCACAGGATTTAAAGATTTTTGCTCTGGAACTTGATTCAAGAGAGAAGGCGGGGGCGAAAACTTCAAGATTCCTCGGTTTTGTTATACCTGGTAATCATTGTATTAAAGTAAGAGGTTGAGTGGTTAGGCGAAAAAAGCCACGACAAGATTATTCAGAAGCCTCAGAGGAATATTGCAAGAAGCTATGTGATGCTTGTTAGGCAGTGTGATTTTTGAAATTTTCTCATTTTTATTGCAACAGAATAGCTGTATGTTTTTAATTATTTGTAGGTCAAGCAGTTCCTGCCCCTGCTGGGGCTCCTCCAGGTGGTCAACCAGATTACAGTGCGGCATGGGCTGAGTACTACAGGCAACAGGCAGCATATTACGCCCAGACAAGTCCACAGGGAATGCCACAACATCCTCCAGCACCACAGGTATAAAGTTCTTGTGTTTTCTGGCTGGCTTCCATTTCAGTGGTTTATAGGAAATTTTTCTTTGGTTTTTTTTTTTGCATGTCTCCTGCTTTGTTACCTGTGGAGTATGCATCTCTCTTCTTTTTTCTTTTTTCTTTTTTTCCCTAGCAAAGTAACTATGAGTACAATTAATAGATGACTTTGTTTACCTGATAACTTGAGTTCTGTATCTATCCATGTTTGGTGATTATGTTTGTATGTTTTCTTTTCTTTTGTTTTGTTTTTTCAAAAAAAAAGAAAGAAAAAACTTTCTCCTCCTAGGGTTTTGAAAACCATGCAAGAAGCCACCACCATTTACATTAACCAATTTTTCTTTCTTAAAGGCTTCACTCCTGAATTAGCTCGTTTTGAAGGATTTTCTTTAACATTTTGTGTATCTCTTATGTATCTCTTCTGCACAGGGCCAATAATAAGAAGTGGACAATACAGTATTTGCTTCATTGTGTGGGGGAAAAAACCTTTGTTAAATGTATGGATGCAGACGCCTTGATGAAGATCTTAATTTTGTTTGGTTAAAAAAATAGTGGTTTTGAAAATGTACAAAATATCTATCACTACTGATAGGAGGTAATATTTCTGTGTAGAAATGAAAAATGGTTTGTTTTTAGTATTAGTGTAGATGTACACATTCCAGCAAATGTATTTGCAATTATGTGGTCAATGCTTTGTGATATAAATGTACTTTTTCAATGTATACTTTATCACTTTTAAAATGCCTGTTTTGTGCTTTACAATAAATAATATGAAACCTCCTGTGTCGGTAAGTTGGATATTTGGGTATATAAAGAATTAGAGGATTGGTTTGCAACGCTGAATCAAGGTACCTGTACACAAATTAGATGATTTTTGTTTTTATCCCTATGAAACCTTTTGCTGAGTTTAAAAACTTGTCATTAGCATGTTTTTTCCCCCTCTTCCAGAATAGTTGTAGGTGGAGGATCTCTTTCATTCATTGTATTTTGCTGCCTAGCACCAGTAATCTTGATACTTTAATTTTCTTTCTATTTGATTAAAATTGCATGTGTTTGAGAGAGTGATCTTTTGGCATACTTCCATTGCATTAACAGTGAAATTTCCTTTTATACATGACCACTGTTTCAGACCTGTGCAGCTGCTATAACAGATAACTTTTATTCTCAACTGAAAAACTGTTCCTGCATAACTATTTTATGGAAATTTTTTTCACACTACTTAAAATTTATTTTAAGTGTAATGTGCTTAAGCCTCCAGTTTAAAGTAGTCCACTTCAGAATTCAGTTTAGAAAAGTCAATGTGGTATGCATAGTAGAAAAATTGCATCTGTCCTTTAAAACGCTGTTTTGTTTGAGTGGTGGGAGTGGTTGAGAACTTCCTGTAGAGCAGATAACTTCTGTTTGTCAGTACGCAAGTATTTGAATCAATTGACTTTTTTTTTTTTTTATATCTATACTTGAAACTTATTGCTCTGATGCTCATACTAAAAATCTGATTCATTTGAAATCCTGTGTTTGCTCTTTGCATATATATTGGCTCTTTGCATATATTAGACTACATGCAATACAGTCTTGTCTTGCCATTGTCTGTTGAAGTGCAGGTTTGATCCAGCCAGTATAGAACTAGCTCTGTAGGGGTGAGGAGGACTGTGCTGTGTATCATCCTTGATTGTTCCTTCAAGGAGCATTGCACTGTAAGTACATCAGAATGACAAATTGATGAACTGCAACAGTATCTTTTTGTCAATGTTCCACATAATGAAAATGCCATACTTGTGTGACTATTATGTTGGAATACAGTGCTGGTATCTTAGGAAATCATAAATGCTTCTTAATTCAGAAACATAGGTTTGTGTACATATACATACATATACATAATAAGAGCTTTGTGGGTAAGTATTTCTGAAACGTTTAGCAGTAGCTAAAGAAAATCATGTTTCTGTTTATCTGAGCAATAGGGGTTTTCCATTAGTAGTCCTGAGACAGTTGTATCATTGAGTGTTTTTAAAGTATGCATATTGTAACATTGAAGTCTTTGGAACTACTTGTTAGACAGAAGTTGTCTTTGTCTTCAGATAGTTTGCAGCTATGTAGTGATATAGGTATGTTTTAAATATAACTGTTACCTGCTTTATCTTTTGGAACGCCATATTGTTGCTTTGAGAGAATACTTTTTTTTAGGGTGGCTGCACAGAGAAGTAAAAATTAAGGCTTGAAAATTGAAGTAGTTTATTCAGGTAATTAGCAATATATGTTTTGTGCTGTAGAAATGGAAGGAATTATTTTTATCCCTTTTAAAATTAGGAATTATTCTGGTAGCTTAAGGCTAGGATAGATCATTTACTATCTTTAGTGTAGGGTATGAAGTTTAATAGTTCGGATATTTTGCATGAAGTTTGTAGATAACCTTACAGAATGGTGCATTTATTATGTACTATACTGAGCAAAATTAAATTCACTGGATTCTCTTATTCACAAAATGGAGGCTGTTGATTTTGATTCATTTAAGGTATAAAATCTTTATTAATTGCAAACAGTGCAATTATTTATACTTCACAGTGCCTTCCCAGACCTTCCACCTTAGGTTCTGCTGCAAAAAAAGCAACAGGTAAGCACAACCTAAGGAAGTATATAAATTAATCTATTTCAGTACATTAATGTTGTCCCTGTGAGATCTTTGTGGTTGTGTATTGAAAAGCAATCTGCTGCTTCCCCAAATGCATTGTAACTCACGGTTCCATTTCAGTGGAAAGTCTTTTACTTTTTAAGCAACTGTCTATATTTCTAGGTAAATATGTAATTTTTTAATACTTTTTTTTTTTTGAGATAAGTACATTGCAGTAATTAAACCTGATCGGAATACGTCACTCTTGGTTTTCTTCAAGTAGCTAATTGTTGCAATAAAAGAATCGAAACCTTTTAAAATATGCAGGAATTACTTTGGTTAGAAATGTCAACAGCCTTCACAAATGTTTTTTTTTATATTAGGGCACTATTCCCATTCACACCCATAAAATCTGAATATAAAGAATGTGACTTGTTGTTATCATTGAACTTGATAACTTGTCTTACACTTACAGTGTATTAGTGGAATTTTTAGATAACTTAGTTTTCTTATTCATACTTGACATGGTAGGAAAAGAGATTCTGGAGTTTCACAGCTTAGGTTGTTCTAACTGAAAAAGCATGTGCACCAATTAAATTGCTAACAGTATAGCAAATAATATTTTATTCGTATAGCAGTCAGTGTATCCTGTTTCTTGATACTTTAACTGAATTGCTGTATATTTTGATAGTTTAAAATGTTTGTATGTCTTATAGATGGTCTGGTACAGGTTTTTGTTTCTGGGCTTTGTGTTGTGTTTTTGGGTTTTTCTTTTGTTGGGTTTTGGGTTTGTTTTTTGTTGGGTTGTTTTGGTTTTGTTTGGTTTTTTAGCTTAAAGTGAAGCAGCACCTATTTGGGTTTTTGTTGATTATTCTGTTTCTAAAATGTGCTGCTCCTCTTTCAAAAGTCCTGCTTACCTGTACAACAAAGAAAAATATTCAAAAATCCTGCCTTCATTTTCACACACAGTGCTGAAGATGCTGCAAGCACCAAATCATAGCTCATAGAATCAGGTCCTGAGATAGTTACTACCAGTAAAGAGGAATCCTTTGAGTGTATGCCATTGGTGAGCCGATGAGCATGGACCATAGAAGGGCTCCATGTAGAAGGTAAAATTGGCAAAAACATAACAGATTTGAAATGTATCCCATACATAATGGTGTAGGGTATTTTTTTTTTGTCTTGATCACTTCTCATTCTTTAAAGTATTACTTGTTTGACCATAAATGTTCCATAATCTGTTAATTTTTTTACTGTGATTTATTAATATAAACCATCTATTTTAACTTATATTCTTCTAAATAGCCAAGCTTAGAGATGTTCAATTTTTGAACTAATAGTTGTGCTTCAGTTTTTCAAGCCACTTACTATTTCATCTGTAGTTTGATATATAACTTCCATTTTTGATGTGAGAAAAGGTTAGGTGTGTACCACTTGGATTTTGATACTGTGAATTTAGTGTTGGGGTGAGTCATTTGTCACTTCATTTTACGTGATACTTTTGTCTTCAACTGTTGTTAAGTATCTTAAGTCTTTCAGTTATACATTTAGTCAGTGGGAGGAGATAGAGAAGAAAAAGCCAGTTCATTGGGATGTTGCTAGTGTGTGGAAGATGAGATGTTCCTGTGCTGAATTTGTGGTGTACTGACCTACAGGTTTCTCACTGCTGGGCTACAGGCATGTTATTTTGTGCTAAGCATAGTGTTTATTTTTCAACTCTTCTTCTCCAAACTCATGGCATGTAGTGGAAGAGAAAATAGATTTGAGTTTCCCTGATTCAAAATGTGATAAACTTGTCTTTCAAATGTTTTGTGCTCTTTCCTCCCCACACACACACACCTTAGAGTCTTAGAAATGAAATAGAACATGAAGAATACAAAAAGTTTTAAAAAGAAGCATAATGCTTGAAGTTGGAAAAAAGGCTTTGTATCCCTTTCTGCAGCCTGTACTTTAATAGGACATGAAACAAAATGTCAGGTGGATAATCTTCAGTCTAGCATGATCGTAAGTCATCTATAAGCTGTCCAGGTAGACAGGATCATTATTCATTTGCACAGCCTATCTTGAAATACTTCATCTTTTTATTAGTGGCGTTTTATTGGATGATAGAAACTGTTTCTCCTCTGTGCTTTTCCAGTTTTTAAGTTTTCCATTGCATGCTAAAAGCTTTTTATTTCACATTCTTCTGGAAGCATGGGGAGGAAGGGAGGACTAGGCTTTTCAGAAAGCATACAGTTGACAGGATTCCCTCTTATTTAGTAATAGCTTATACAACTCTTGCATATGCACAAATATTTCTTTTTGCGTGCATGCGAAATGCCTTTTCGTCCTGAGAAAAGTGTTCTCTGCAGAAACTACCCGTGTGTAAAAAGAAGATTGGCTTTAAAAGGCAACTGTGATGGGAACAGTGTCTTAGGGAGATGCAGCTTGGACTTGAGGTAAATTGAATGCTTTACAAAAATGTGGTTTTGAGCTTGCATTGACATTGTATGTAATATGGGTTCACGTTAACTGTATAATGTTTTTTGTATGGTTTTTCTCAATAAATGTAAACCAATGGATAATAATAGCAATGTTTTGGTCTTTTTTTTATGTTTCTATCCTTGCCTTCATTAGTTTCAAGTAACAGCTTCAGAGGAAAGGTATCTCATTAAATAGTACTGTGAATAAACATCAACCACATGAAGTGAGGTATTATATGGCTATTAGCATGTTCATTCAAAACATGCAGTTTACTACCTTTTTCCCAAGATGCTTCTGAATTTGTACTCATTGAGGCAAAAGTAACATCCAGTAAGCTAACTGTACAGAGAAGAGTCACCATGTTCAACCACAGGAAAATTTGTTTTGGAAATGACTGCATAAACTGATTTGCTGCAGCTTACCTTCTCTTTGTTAAGGCTTACACATGTAATTTTGAATTTAAAATACAACAATTGTTTGTAAAATTACTTCTACAGAAGCTTAAAGCAAATGATTCAGACGTTCTAAGCCCAGTAACAGTGTTGATATCAAGAGGTTTTGGAGAAAAATAGTACAATGTTTAGAGATGCAGCAGTAAATTTATTTCATAAAAACAGAACAAAGATTTAGAAGTTAGGCACTTTCTTGAAAGTATTTTTCTTACAGCTTGCTTTGTACCAACTTAGCTATGATAGGCTCATATTTTGTCACCAAATGTTCCTGTATCATTTAAGCAGTGAAAAGTTACAAGTTTTACAAGTAAACGTTGGTACCATAAAGACTACTATGGGCCTTACTGAGATGGTTTTTCCTTTTGAATTATCAGCTACATGGGTTGATAAGAGCATACAGTTTAAATGCAAGCCCAGTTTAAAACTACTCCTTGTAACAAAACAGAAGTGAGCAGTTACATAATCTTTTATTCTTTAAAAACGGTGCACTGGGGATTTTGAATATCAGTATTTCCTTTTGCCAGTTCAATGCCTCTGGGAGTAAGTAAAACATCTTAAATATTTAGTGTTCATGCAAAATACACCAACAGATGTACACTACTACATAAGTTTCCAGATTGTGTATTTAGCTTTACACTATTAGGCGACAGTTGGTCTTCAAATGTGGGAGCACTGTTACAATTCAGCTTTTTACGTTCATTCCTTTGTAGCCTTTAATAGTGATTTTTGTACTCAGCAAGGAACCTGGACACTTTCACAATTTGAAGGCTATTCTTATCTGATGCAGGAATGAGAAATCAATGCACATCCTTGCTTTCTGTAGTTGGCCCCGTGAGAGAAAGAGATGATGCAATAAGAAAGTATTGAGGGGAAGAAAGATTCCAGATGAAGTAGAGCATTAGTAGTCATCAGCTAGGAAATAAAAGGGTTAAGAGAAACAGATAATTAGCTTTCTGTAATAGGAGAGATGCAAGGAGAGTGAGAATAAAGCAAATTAAAATGCTAACTCTTACTTTCAATGGTGAGAATACAGGTGCTAGCAGATGTGCCTCTGTTGTTGACTGCTTTACACATATATTCCCCTTCATCTTCTGGGAAGGTTTCTGGCAAGTACAAGCAATAGGTTTCTCCTCTTTCAATATATTGGTAGTCCTCAGAGTCCTGCAACATTTCCCCCTCAAACCACCAAGTAACTTCAGGTTTTGGTTCTCCTGTAATTTTAACTGTAAACCTCACTGGCTCGCCATCAACTACTGATGTGTTTTTCAGAGATTTCTTGAACCAGGGAGCTCCAGATCGAGCTTGATCCTCCTCATCTTCACAAGTAGAACCATTAATAATGCTTCCTTCCTCCTCTTCTTCCTCTTCCCTCTTCTGTTTTAAGATAAATAAATTTAGAACATTTAAAGCAGCAATAGCAAAATGACTGCTAGTGATACATATTTGATACAAGTTACCCTGTTTCTGAGAAGGAAATACTCCCCCTTCTCACTAGATAACAATGCCTGATTTTGGCTGTGAAACAGGCAGTAAAATGGATTTGCGTAAGGCTGGAATCTCGGGCTAAAATACAGGCGTGAATGCAGATTCTATTCTCAGACTATTGAAAGGATATTTGCAGCATCCCTCATACTCTAGTACATGAAAACACCAAAAGCAATTTTACATTATTGCAGTAATTCACAGCCACTAAAACAAGGATAGTATGCCTTTTGTACCTCTGGCAGTGTTGCCATCAGTGGTGCTTGGAGACTAAGTTAAATAATGCTTAAGATTGAAGAAAATATACTTTGTAACTTACCTTCTGTAATGCTGCATCAATTTCTTTCTGTTCAAACTGCATGCGTAATAATTTCTGTTCTTCAATTCTCCTCTGCTCCTCTTCCTCCCTGGCTCTTGCCATTTGCTCAAAACGGGCCTTCATGTTTACTTTATGAGTAAATGGAGCCTCGGATTTCTTGGCTGGTTTCACATCTACTTCATCATCCTTGTGGGGGGAAAGAATTTAACTCATTTATTTAATGTGTATGATAATGAAACTAGTTTTGTACATCAGTGGCTTTTCTCTGAGTAAAGCCACCTACAGTCCTGTATTTCTGAGAGGTTTGTTTAATGTGGGTTTAAGATCAAGTCTTGTAGTTTATCCCTAGGATAGGGCAAAATACTTTCAAAAGTAATTTCTAAAACGTTAGATAGAAAAGTACTTCTAAAGATTGATTTCCGTATAGAAGTCCAATACTGTCTTCTCCCAATGGTAAATCATTAGTGACTTAACTTTTATGCTTCAACACTTAATACAGGTTGACTTTATCAGAAACAGAGTGTCTGTCATTAAACTAAAAGCTCAAAAATAAAAGATAATGCTTTGAGCTGATACCGAAGTGACTGATGACTGTGGATAGGAAACAGAATGAGGCTTAGATCTGGCCTACTGCTGTTGTTCCCTCACTGCCACAAGATTGTCATGAAAGCCCATGCTGGTGTTTTGTGTCACAGAGCATACTGCTGATTTTTTGGTTAGACTGGTAGCTTCATTTCTTGTTTTTACCCCACTAAAAAATAAAATAAAAGGGTTCCAGTATGAAGCATAGACAAATAGACATCCATCTCTGGAAATTAGTAGAGAGGATAAAAAGACTTGATCCTACAAATAGTATTGTTTGGGGCCTTTCTATTTTTTTTAACTTAATTCATATGGTGAAGAATGAATTAGAGTTAAGAAGGAAAAAACAATGTAATCACTAATAGATTAATTCTCAAATATGAATTTCAAACCCTCAGGCTAGCAGGTTTCAGGTTAAGATACGACATTAAGTGCTTTGAGCAGAAAAACAGATCTCTCTTTGACCAGACAACTGATAGTGAAATGGTGCTGTTTACTTTTGGGATGCTGAGGTGAGACTTTCTTGTTTATCCAAAGGAGAGAAGAGGACAGAATGGGGGAAAATAATTTTGGGAATATAGCAAAATTTGCCCACTCCTGGATCACCAGTGTCTCATTTAAGTATAGTATTAACATATACAGAATACAACATACTTCTTGAAAATGTTCAGCTTCCCGTTCTCTTATTTCTTCATCTATTGCTCTTCTTTTAGCTCGCTCTTCTTCAATCTTCTTCTGTATTTCTTCTTGAGACAATTGTCCTATCTTTTCAAACTTGCTTTTTAAGTTCTTTGCCTGAATAGAACCACTTCTTTTTAGCTTTATTAACTCTTCATATTCTTTACTCAGCTCAAAAGTTTCAGACTCTTCTTCCAGCTGTTCAGAAATTACAGAACATATGAGATACAAAAATGCCAGTTATTTTACTACCTCTTCTCCCCCCAGATAGCAGTAACTTAACACACTTAACAGTTCTCTTAGTTACTTGAAATCAGCACAGAGACCTTTTCCAATTTACTTTTTTCCACTGCTTTTCACAGGATTACTGCATTTGTATTGCCTCTAAACTAGATACACGTTTTTGCACACCTTGATTGAACATGCCTTTTGTCCAAGGATTGCTGTTAACAAACCACCATTCGGACTCAGAAAACCAGACACTTAACAGTATAGAAACCTTATTATCCTGGATCTGTAATTTATGTCTCTGGTTCACTTGCAATATTGGTATGAATTTTCTAACATACAGCTACATTGTTAAACAAAATTACTGCTCTTTGGGGGTTTTGTTTGTTTTGTTTCGGTTAAGTTTTTTGTCTTTTTTTAACTTGGTAAAAAGGAAGTAAAATCTTAGGATGCTATGACTGGAAAAGAAATGGCACTTCTGGATCATGCAGTCAAACCACAGCTGAAGCAGGGATTGTTGATATTTTACTCCTTCCTTTTACAGCCTCTGGCTGACAGTAAAGACATGTATGCATTTTAGTTGCATGTCCCTATCTCTCCATTCTTCCCCACAATGCAATACAGAATTGACCTTCCAAGTTTGCAAGCTAGAGCCTGTATTACTCGCTCTGGTTTCACTTAGCAAAACTTAAATTAATGTAGTCATGTAACACTAAAAATGGAATAACAAAAGAATTGCCACCCACCACCAAATCTGACTGAAGTGTGAAGTTCATGATGTTTTAGGTATTTGGTGTGCAAATCAAATTTTGTGTGTCACTTTTAATATTGGCCATGACAACCTTCAAAAACCCTCGATATGCTGAGGCCACTGACACAGTTGAGGTTGCTGTAACTCTTTCCTAATTAGTTAACCCAGCAGTAAGGACAAGCAAGAATTTTGCTCTTCCCTACATTGAGTTTTGCATCTTCATTTGGGATCTACATTATTTTGTTCTCCCCGTGCTGTAAATACTACACTGTTTTCTAGTATTACTGTAGAACTGACTGTGAAATAACATTACAATTTTGAAATTGTTTTTTACTTTAAGGGTGGTAAGGGATAGAAGCCTTTTCCTTGTAGACTAGTGATAGAAATAAGTATCCTGTTATATACAACATTACGTTTTTAAAGTATATCTGTAAAATTTTCCATTCTCTTTGCACAATGCATAGAAGTATTGATTTAAAATTTCCTTTACAAGAGTTTTCAGTTATAATCTTCAGCTGTGAGATTTTAGTAATTCACTGAAATTCTCTTTCACTTTTATTCAGAGTGTGTTACCGCATGCAGTGATATACAAACCTCTCCCATTTCTTGTCTCAACTGTTGAAATTCTTGCTTTTCCATTTCCAACTTTTGCCTGCGCTCTTCTTCTGCGCGTCTTTTTTCTTCTTCCTTTTTTGTCTTAGCAACTCCTCAAAATTAATTTCCAGTTTACCAGGTATGAGAGATTCTTGGGACACTGTTTTAAACATTTCTGGTGATTCATCATCCACCACCTGCTGGAAAATCAGAGCATTAATGATACGTGTGGTAAAATCACAGGCTTTCGCAGACACTTCCAATGCATGAAGATAACCAAGTTTTCTGTCACATCTGCCATAGTACAGTAAGATGCAATATGAAAAGTACGGATATTCTTTCAATGTTCTGGGTGAGGGAGTGTGTTTGCAGAGGGGTGTTGTATTGGATTTCAGCTCCTTATTGAAGGTGGTGATGTTTATTAAAATGCAATTTTTTTAATTGCTTTTCAAGATAATGGGGAGGATGTCCTCTAAGTGCAGCCTTGGAACCTAGAACAGTTACTTCCTGTTCACTGCTTCTAAGCAAACTGAATTGTATGCCTGTTCTTAAGCAATATTAGTATTCCCCAGTAAGGGTAAATGAATAGAATTTTCTACAGGAAACTCTTCTTGTGCACCGATGGTTTATACTAAGTTACACTGACAGTTCATTGGTTTGTACAACCCAAGCATAAAGGTTTCCTCCTTTCCCTGTCCTCAGGATTCACAATAGAGTTGGGCTTTTGATGGTCATCCATGAACAGTTTGCTTATTTTGAAGACTAATTCATAAGATGATGCTAAGGCCTAGGAAATGCACTCTTCATTAATTCAAAATGCAGGAAGTGTAAGAACAATTACGTGATCAGACTGAATTTGAAGTAAAGCATCAGAAAAATACAAACCCAGGTACATGGCAGTCTGAGTTACACAGGAAAACTTTTGAATTACTTTTTGATAAAACCCATATTTGTTTGTGTAACAGGAATGCTCTCTAGATAAACTTGAGGTCAGAGACTGATCTAGAGCTGTGTGGTGAGGTGGCTTTTTGGCACTAATCAACAAGTTTGAAAAGCCTTTTGGCAAATACTGAAGAGCCTAATGTGCCTTAAATTGTATACACACTTTTTTTTATTGCTACTTACTGCCGTTGTAACTTGCACCTTTCACTGCTGTTTGTGCCATTTTATTTGCTACCATTGTACTGATCTCTTTTGCTCATACCCTTTTGGTCATAGCTCTTAAAGTATTTTTTTCATCCAACTCCACTCAAATACTATTACACACTGTAGCTGTCCTTCAGATTTTCACTATGAGTAAGCTTACAGTAAGATTTCAACCCCATCATTCCCTCCATTTTTTATTTGTTTAGCGTAACATGAGCATATTTGTTGCAATTCTGATAATGGAGAATTCGAGTCCAACACCAAAGCTATAAACTATTTCCTTTAATGAAATCAGTGCATAGTCACATAGTTTCTGGAGGGTAACCACAGCTAAATCAGAAAAAAAAAAAAAGTGTAAGTCTCTTGCTTGTGATGTGTTAATGTGCTCATCACTTCAAGAAGATACAGAACCTAAGGGATTTAAGAGAAGTATTCGTTCTCCATTTATCAATGTATAAACTTCAGAAAGCCGTGCACATAAGCAAAAACCAGCAGTTGGATGCTCTGTATTTGTGAATCACTAAGTTATGAGAAGATAGCAAACCAACATAGTCCTGATTATAAAGCACGGGGTGGGGGGAAATCAGCTGAATTGTGTGATGTACCAAACCCTTGTGGTTAGTTCAGTAAATATTTTACCCATATTTTGTAGAGTGAGACCACAATTTTCTTTTCTGTAAACTGGGAACAGATGGTAGTGAGAAACAGTCCTGCAACAACCATAGCTTGCAGCATAGTCAAGCCAATTTCAGTGGGCAAACAATGTCTGAGTGTGGAATATGGCTTTTTTGGTGCTAAGGCAGGCTCTTTATGCAGTCTCTAATGGAAAGATGCATAAAGACATAATGGAAATGAACAGGGATGAAAGACAAATGCTTCCGTCTGAAAGTGAACATGATGATGGGAAGCATGGAAGTGTGAAAGCACCACAAATCTGAAATAAGGAGATCCAAAAAAGACGTGGCATTTGTGGTTTTCAGGCACAATGGTATTTGGTATGTGTATACTTTCAAAACTAAACTCAAAAGAATAAACTTGACAGGTTTTAAAATAGCTGCTTCTAGATGCTTAAATAAAAACAGGATATGAGGGTTTACTGTTTCTGAAAGAGGTGACTATGTAGTCTTAAAATGTTTAAAAGCACATCTGCATTGATGCTACATTGTACCTGTGAAAAATAGGGAAAGCACAGGCTTGTGTGTTTTGTTCTGAGAAACAGTAAATTCAGGATGCTAGTTAACAGAAAACTTTCAAATATGTACATGCTGAAAATACATTTTCAGTTACTTTTTTCTCATTACTGAATGTCTTCACTGTGGTTGAAGTGCAATCATAGATTTTTGTGCTGCATCTAATGAATTAAACTGTTCAATCAGTGTTTTCTTGCCTGGACACTTGAGCTTAGGTTCTTGTTACACTGTGGCAGAAAAAATATTCCCCAAAACTCCAGGAAAAATCAGAAGATAGATATTTTATTTCCTTTCTTTTAGCTGTCTGATGGCTTCTCACAAATACTGTAATGGCAAAAGTCCAGTAGCACTTTTTAATTTCTTTCTTTTCTTTTTTTCCCCTCCTTTTTCCTAGTGACTTGAGCTTCTATTTTCTTTCCTTGATGCTATGGACACTACTTTCTGTAACTACTTACCAGTACAATAGCAAATATAATTTTACATAGTAGTTTCTTTAAGTAGTCTCAGCATATTTCTTGTCTTTGGCCCAGTTTTTAGGCAAAGGGAGAACTGCTGACGGTATCTGTAGTCATACGAAGTTGTAGTTTGTCTCGCAACTTACTGCTTTGAGTGACAAAATTTTATTAGGCATGCAGTTAGTCTTTCCTGATAAAAGCACAGAGGGGAATGTAGAAAGACACTGCCAGATGTCAGCTGTGGTTGTTCCACAGTTCTGTATGGCATGTATTACCCTTCTTTTTGAAACAAACTATACTCAGTTGATATTTGTGTAATTTAACACTGTATTTCCTGACTCTTAAGTTGTTGGGATAAGCCTGAGGAGTACAGTGACAAGCTCCATGCTAATTATTTTTTTAATAAGTAATATTGTTGCCACTCTCTGTAATCTGTCACTTTCCTCCACTTTCAGGTAGTGTCAGTGTGTCAGTCCTAGGTGCCTGCAAGTTTGCCTTAACTATCATCTTAACTAAAATTTTACAAGTCATTGCATATCACAGAAACCTGTATAAGGAAGTTCCATATTACAAACTGTTCTAATGAGTACATGCCACAAATTACTTTTCTCCTGGACAAGTAATGAAATGCAATTAGCTGAGTCCAGAGCTGCTTTAATTTTTCCTTTGCAAAGGACCACAGATGACTATAAAATTTGTACTTAGAGTGCAACTTTTTCTCATGTGCCACTAATTATGCTCTAGGTGGAAAGAGCCATCTGGTGGACTCCTGTAAAAGTATGGAGATAAACTTGGAGAAGTAAAAATAATTGCTCTTCTCCAAAAACAACAACAACAAAAACCCCACCTTGTGAAAACATTTTGCTTTCCAAGTTTCTTGTGTCTAGCATAATAATACCCAATGCTTTTGACTAAATTACTCAAAATCCATTCAAGGCTTGCTTGGGGATTGTTCTGTGATGATTTTTAATAAACCAAACTTGATTATTTTACCTTCTAGTAAGTAGTGAGGTGAACTAGTTAATGAAGGGGTTGAAGCATGCTTTCCTAACTATTTATAGCTTTTTCCAAGAGCTGCATCCCAGTTCATTTAAGATTTAAGGTAAAAATTAAGTTATATACTAAATAAAAATGCCATACCATGTTTTTCCTTGCTTCAGCAAATGCTCTCTTCTCCTCTTCTATGCGTCGTCTTGCATCTTCTTCTGCTTTCCTCTTTTCTTCTTCTCTCCTCTGTCTTTCTATCTCCTCAAAGCTAAGTCTAAGTTTACCAGGACGGAATTCTTTAACTGAATTTTCAGATTCTTCATCACTACCTTCATTTATCTTCAGAGAAAGGGGAACAGAAAAATAGAAAGGACTTATCTTTAAGTTTAGATTATTCTTTATAGAACCTAAATACTCCATTAATTCCTTTCTGATCTTTCTTAAGTGTTTTTTCCTCTGAGAGAGAAACTCTATCAAGAATTTGGTTCTTACAGGAAACATTTTAATCTTGGTTTTAGGCAGAGGAAGGAAGACAAGAGTATTCTGGTATCCTAGATGGAGCTTCTGGAATTTAAAAAAATCTGAGTGTGTAATTCAAGGAACAGTGTGTTACCAGGAAAAGGCTGAGCAATTAAGTAGAGTTAGATCATTTACTGTAATTCACTCCCTATTCGCTTTCTTTACATCACTTTCATAGACCTGTACACCATCAAACCTTTTTGTTTGCATATAAATTGTTTTTACCAGTGCACTTAGCAGTTAAAAAAATTACTATAGAGTTTTATAGCAAAAATAGATCAATTAACATTTTGCTGTTACTCCAGACTGAGGTCTTTGTTTCTTTTCTGTTTAGACATTTAATCATCACTGAAGAAAGGGAATTGAGATACTCCAATCTTTTCACTACTGCTTGCGTCCATTGAACACTTACCTGCTAAGAGAAGCCTATGGTTTGCAAACTACAATCAACAACACAAGAACAAACCATCTGCAGAGGACATCTCAGAGTACTTTATTTGTTAATGGAGGGAATGGACTTGGAACTGTCAGAGTTTTGACAATCCAGATTTCTGTGTACTGCAAGCATCCCTAACACTGGTATGTGTGGCAGCCAATACAGGAAACTGCAGAAATACTTTATTTGGAATTCGTAGAGGAAAAAAAAATATGAAATAAATTAACTGACAAACTCTTCCCTTAAGAAAACTTCTTACTTCAAATTTTGACAACCACTGATAGCAGATAAAACTGCATGATACAGGTTTCTTTTGAAGTAGTGAACTTGCTGACTATATTACTTGGTTAATAAAAGAATATACATAAGGGTGGGAGATGTGAACAAAACTTTAGCGAGAGCAGCTAGTGACTCCATGAAGTTCTCTATTTTCTTCCCTCTTCTTCAGTACAATCCCCTGCCCATCTCCAAATAAAATGGGGAAAATGCATTATTGACGTAACATCAAGGTTACTGATGTGGAAAGGTTAAGAGATTTACCACAGGTGGGAGTGGAGGAGTAAGCTACAGTTTGGGTATCTGCTTTAACCTATAACCCTCCCAAACTGGACCAGCTGGGAATTTCAGTGTTTCAGCTTTGTGGAGGTTCTGTGTTGTTTGTTTTGTTATGTTAGGGTCTTTTTTCTTAATTGGAAAATATAAGTTTCTTGAACATTTTTGAAATGCATTGATAGAGTGATCTTGTTTGTCCAAGAAATGTTCATTTATGCTCTGTTAAAGTTAGCAAATTTCTATAAATGATGTTTTCAAAGATTTCATGGAAGATTAAAGTATTTCTCAATAATCTCTTTTTTTGTATGTGAACTAACACACATAAAGGTATTTAAATACAGAACTTAAAAAATGCCTTTGGAAGTGGAGTATGGTAAAGTGAGTAAATAAAGAACTAAACTACTTGGTACAACTTAGGTTAATACAAAGTGTATGATTCCTTTGGTCTGATCAAAAGACTAAACTATAGTGAGGGCTGCTTAGAGCTGATCTGAAATATCTGTCTTATGATAAAGAACACATGGAGGCAGTTTTATGAGTAATACAAAGTTGTGAGCTACACTTCTGAAAATTTTGGGCTTAATCTAGTAAATTTTAGTATATTGTTTATATCCATACACACAAGAGAACTGATGTGTCTTACTTCCCTTTGTCCCTAAGAGGAGAGCTGCAACTGACACATTCATCTATCATATTTATAAATAAATATAAGAAATAACATTCTGTTACTACAGAATGTTTTAATCAAAACCTGGTTACTGAAACATCTGAAGCACTATTTAAGCACAAAAGGGACAACTAATTTCTTGAGTACTTACAGGTTGAGGTGCTACAAAGTGTAGATATAAAGCCTACAAAGACTGCTGGTTTTACAGAAACGGTATCTAAAGCGTAATTACTGGCTTAGAGATAAGGTCAAAAATGCATATTTAAAAAAAGAATTTTCAAACGCTTAACAACATGAAATACAGTTAAGGAATAAGAAAAAAACAAGTGTCAAGTACAGGAAAGAACGTAAAAACATCCCATGTGAAAATTCTGTAGCAACATGAATGAAACTTGTATTTACCATTTGCTGTCTAGCTTCTTCAAAGGCACGTTTCTCCTGTTCTAAACGCTGTCTTGCTTCTTCCTCTGCTTGCCGCCTTTGATTTTCCTGTCTTTGCCTTTCAAGTTCTTCAAACGTTACTTTCAGCTTACCAGAAGACAGAGGCTCTTGTGTTCTGTTGCCTTCATTTTCACCCTGTGTAAGAAAAGTTAAAGGGCTATATCTTAAATAATAGGTGTTTGTATCTGAAGTATTTTAGATGAGTGGTTTACCATGACAAATGAAAGGCAGTTGGTTTCCTTAAGGAATTGGTTTTGTTCCTCGTATTTTAGCTTGGTTTCTTCATCATGTCTCTCTCTTTGTTCTGCTCTCTCCTTTCCAGAGTTCTCAAAGTTTAGTTTCATCTTCCCAGGTGTTTTGGTGGGTTTCACAGGCACTACTGTAACTAGCAGTGAATCATCCCCTTCCTGTCCAAAAAGATATATATTATATTTTTATAAAGCTTGACTTCTAGATGGATTATGTCTTACCCAAACCGCTGCTTTCACCTGTGTGGCACCAAAGCTTCCAAAATAATTACTTGGACTGATTATTAACCACAGGAATAAACCCATCTACCTGTGGCAGTCACTAGGTTTCTTGTAATGACTGAAGAACATCAGGACTGAATTATATTTTAAGCATAGCTTCTGGCAAACTCCTTAATTTCTTGACACATTTTCATTAACTGTAGTTACAAATAGTTATGGTTTGGAGTAGAACAGGTGAAATTTTGAATACATAGCATGTGCTATGTAAAGCATATACTGCAGTTGCAGTAAACTAGTAATGCTATACAGCAGTATGTAATTTATCAGGCAAAGTAATTTTATTGAAGGATGGTGCTGTTTCAAAGCTATTTTCAAAACTTGCCAAAATACCTTTTTACCTTTTTTCCCCCACCCCCAAGTACCATGATTAACAGGATACTGTCAAATGATTTAAAACTAAGGAGGTTTGGTGGATGTTATTTTTTTTTATTTCTGAAATTTTAGTTGGAATGTGAATTTCTTGTGTGTGTTAGTGAAAGGGAACAGGAGCTTTGGACCCGGGTTGGGTTTTCTTTAAGTTACTTGCAAGACATAAAATGCAAACCCATATAATAAATTAGTGAGGTTTTTGCAAAAAAGTTAAGGGAGTAAGGTGTTCAAACATAAGTATATTGACAAAATCCCCTTGCAATTTCAAGTTTAAGGCAAAGAGCTTTTAACATGATACTTTCCAAAGCCAGATGACTTACAATATCATTGCAAGTATACCTCAGACCATGCTGGTGGCTTTGAATGTTTACCTTTTTTTATGGTTTTAACTAGTAACGAAGTTTTCATAGTGCAGACTCAGACTCTATTTCAAACAAATAAATTGTCTTCATGTGCAGACATACACAGAGTTCTGTGCACTTTAAAAATTTGATAGCTCCATAGTTGGATTTTGTTTAGGTATTTGTGTACTGTTCTCTAAGATCTCCCAGCCCGAATTACAGTAACAAAACAAAGTGAATAAAAACATAGGTGAACATTTCTTTAAAAAAATCTGATTACCTCAGCTGCTGATTCAGTTCCCGTATTGTTAAAGTCATCAATCTATTAAATGAGAATTTCATATGATTACATTACTTTGGCTCTTTGCCTTAGATTTGCAAACAACTGGAAATGTTTTTATAACCTCTTTTTTTTTTTTTTTTTTTTTTTAGCAGTAATATGTTTGTAGCACTTAAATTCACAGAGATGATAATGACTGAACCTTTGCTGGAATAATTCAGGTAGGTTAGCTGGTTGAGGAAGAGGGAATAAAACATCATACAGAAAGTATGCTAAAGCATTTTTAACACTTCAGTGATGAACCAAGAGCTTTTTATTACAGTTATTGTTCATTTAAGCATTCCAGAGTCATGTAAAAACAAAAAAGCTAAAGCAAGACCATTGATTATTTCTGATTCGAGTGACACTGGCTTCCCCTCTACTCCTGCAAAAATCCAAATGCTGTATTTGCTTCATACAGTGTCTTCACATGTTACTTGTCTAGGACTAGCATGCTTTTTAAAATTCTACATCATATGTAGATGCCTTTCAGAGTAGATTAAGTATCTGATAAATACATTTCCATGGAAACACACAATTTTACCGATGTCAAAAAGGTCTTAGTAGAAAATGACATCCACGTCCTTTGTTGAAAACTGCATCCTCTCACAGCACCGTTTTCTTACAACAAAAGCAAACCTAAATTAAGTACTATTTATCGTGCAGATATTCCCTCTCACTGCAGTATTTGCAGCACTGATGGAAACTTTAAAAAGGAATTAACTATGACATCCCAATGCAGCACTGTGTGAAAGACAAAAATTGCTTTATTGGCATCAACAAAATTGGAATCTGTTCACGTATGTGTCTATATATACACACACATGTATGTACGGGCACTGAAGATGCACAAAGTGGCAAAGAAATAAAACATGACCTGGATATTCAAAATCTTTCATTTTTTAATGCATTAATATCTTCTCTTTTTGCCTGCCCATGGCATTTTCTTGTTTCTTCTTGCTTACCTTAGTTGATCTATCACTGAACTGTATTCTCTACTATCTAAACAAAAATTATCTTAAGTAAGGGTTGGTAAGAATTAGAAACATTTTTAAATTAGTTTAGTATACTCTATAAATTCTTGCATGCATATGACACCAAAATCTGTGCGTGATTCACATTGCAGGCAGGTTTATGCCTTCATGGTTTCATCTATAACTCAGGTTTAGCACTTTAAAAAATTGCTGTAAAGAAGATTCTCTGAACATTATTCCCCACTTCCATCCCATGGAGCATCTCCCACGTATTTCTCTACTATCAGAAATCTTAAGATGGAATCTTTCTAATTAATACAAAATGTTTTTCACGTATTGTTTACAATCACACCCTGACTGCTGAGACCCGATGAACATACCTCCTGTGCTTTTTTGCCAGTTCTCTCTGAATTTTCTTTTCTCAATCATGTCTTGTTCAATTCTGCGCTTCCTTTCTTCCTCTGTTCTTTTTCTTTCTTCTTCTTGCCTTTGCTTCTCCATTTCTGCAAACTTGCCTTTAACTGTCCCTGTGAATATGGAACAGAGTCCAGTGCATGCATCCAATACTTACCCAGCAAATTATGTGGTCTTTACAGTCTCTTACCTATTAGCTTTGGAACGTAACCTTTTTCTACTTTAGATGATTTTGCTTCATCATCTTCATCGGATCCAAGCAATTCTTTCATCTAGTTGATGAAACACAGAAAGTAAACCCTCTTTATCCCTTAAAAGAAATTCTAATATTGTTGTCTTAAAATAATGTGAAAAGATTTTCACATATAGTATTAAATATTGAAATAACATGAAATATTTGCAAAGAAAATAACCTCCTGCTTCCTCCTGTTCCATTCTCTCTCTCTAACATATTGTTCTTTTCTTCTTTGCTTTTCATCTCTAGATCTCCTTTGATTTCTTTCTTCCCTTGCTTTCTGCATAGCTTCAAATTTATCCTTTACATCGCCCTTGTGAAGCTTGGGCACATAGGATTTTTGGACGGGTTTAGATGAAGAGAGCAGAATCTTGGTGAAGATAAAGAAGAAATGAAGATAAGAAAAAGAAAGTTGAACAGATGAACAGAAATATTCTGATAGATTGGATTAGAAAGAATGTAAGAACGTAAAACAGAAGTGCATTTGGGATTATGAACTCTGTGCCACTAGCCATCATCAATAAAGCATCATTGTATTTGTTTATAATTAGTAAGAAATACTAAAATACACAAAACACCATCTAGCATGGCATTACACTTGAGATATTAAGTAATTGTAATGAAAAGCTATGTAACAATGAATATGAACTATATGTACATGTTAAAATACTACAGCTTTAAAAAAGAGATACAAAGATATATTGCTGCTTTCAATCCTAAGAAGTCACCAAAGAGCCTCTCTACCCCTAACATTTAAAGCAGATGCAAAGACATAGACTTATGATACAATATGCATGCTTTCTTCTGCAGCACTTTAACAGCTTTACATGGGTTTTAAATAATATTATTTGTTCATTTAAAAATTCCATTCATTTACACACTTTTTAACATTTACAAATCCCAGGTCTACTCGACTTGCAGGACTGGTATCAACACAGATAAGGGACGCTGCTTTGCCAATGCTTACTCTCTGTGTGTCCAATCGGTAAGAGATGTTCCCACTTTTCAATACTGGGAAGTTTTCTCTGCTTTTACTGTGATGACTACAGAAATGCTGGAAAAAATGACTGAAAACATTCAATGTTTCACATTTTCAACCTAAACCAACAGTTTTTGTTCCTGAGTCTCCGGAGAAGTAATATTTCAAGTAGCTTAATATTTACATTGTAGATTTAGATGTGAATTTTGTTCTGAATTTCCCTTCCAGCATTTAAAGTTTCTTTGTATTTTGTTACGTTCATTTTGCTTTCCTCCTTCATGTTGGTTGTTTATATCAATAGTAAGAAAATATTTCACAGATTCTATGAAATCACAGTTTTCTTAAGCTACTTTCAAGTGTCCTATTGTATTAAAATAACAGCACTATCAGCAGACGTCCTGTACAGTAATTCAAACAATTAACAATTGTTTGAAATGACTCTTTTTGCAAGCATCAGTTGTAAATCACAGTATTACTTTGATTACATCAAAATTGGTACATACCTCAGTTTTCTGTGCAATGTCATTCATGGCTACTGTATTGTGCTCTGCACCTGGTATGTTTAAGATTGCTTTCAGTTTCTACCTGCAAGAAACAGTTGTAGTTATATTCCTTTCTTTCCTTTTAAATGATGCTTTAACCATTTTCCTGTAAGTAAGTTTGCATAGGCTGAAATCAACATATCACAATTTCATTTGGTCCTTTGAGGCTCTTGAACACATGAGTAAGTTCTAAGTATGCAAGAGTAATTAAAAGAACAAGCTTATGATTCACTATTCATACTCATAACTCCTCAATATAGCCCTAGATACTGGGTTTTAATTTCCATTTAAACAAGAATAAAAAAAAAAAAAAAAAGAAAAGAAAAGAAAAAACACACAGCCAAAACTTGGATCCAAGCTCTGGTTGCCCTGGCTGGTGTGCTGCAAACCTGTTTTTCTCAGCTAGCAGAAAGGAATGCGCTCTGCACCACTCCACTGAGCTGAGGCTGCATGAAGTTTGCAGCATGCTAAAACCTCACAGCCTCCAGGAGATGCTGCTTCACCTTTATAAGGCTGACAGGAAGAATGATGTCCTGGTGGCTGGGGGACCTACCTGCATGCCCGAGATGCAGCTGGATCTCCTTCCTGGGTCAATGCTCTTGCTTCAGTCTCAGCCAAGCTGGCACCTCTCTCAGCTCTTCACCCAATATGGGAATACAAAATAATGCCTTCCTTTCTCCTAGGGCTATTCTAGGAATAACTAGTGCTAATAACTTTGAAATGATTTAGGAAAGCCACATACATACCTTAGAGAAAGCATTTCTCTAATTTAATTATGGGCTGGAAATTGCACAGCATTTTTTAAGGGAAGAAAAGTCTACAAATGTTAAATTACACTGCATTTGTTAGGAGCCCAACAGAAATGTACTTCAGGTTCAGAGCAAGCTTTTTGTTTTTTTCAGTTCCTTTCCTTTACAATCACCAACTCCATCACAGCTCAGGGGAGGAAGGAAATGAGGACATAACTCCAGTGCCACTGCTGTCTGTACGGTACCAATGCCCTGAGTCACAGGCAAGCCTAAAAACTCAGTATGCCAAGGATAGTGCAGACACACTCAAATTAAAAAGGCCAGAAGTAGCTTACTACTAGAAGGGACTTCTCACTTGTGGTTTAGAGGAACTGAGGTCAGGGCATTTTGTGATACTGAAAGTTGTTACTAGTTCTTAGCCTTCAAGTTCTCTAGTTCCTCATTACAAGCACAACTATGGGAATTTCTATGTGGTGTTAAAAGTAATAAACATTAAAAGTTTCCATATAAACTCTTAAAAAATAGACCAACATCATCAGTGCTCATTGGTGCTGCTGCAGCTATGCAGAGTGAATGAGATTCTTGGATTCCCTTCTGATGCTTTACCAAATTGAAGCAGTAGCAACATAGGAAATGAACATTTAGCTACCAATCTGCTCAGTTTACAAATTCACAGCTCTTCAAGATCAGCTTCAACAGAGATGTTCTGCAGAACACTTGAGTAGTTCTTTCCAGCAATTAGGCATGGAAAGTAATTTCCCCAAATCGTAATTGACAAATACTTTTAACTGATAGGAATCCAAGGCATTTGAGTTTGTCACTCATGAACACATGAACATAGAATTACAAAGTGTTAGTTCCTATTAAGCCTTTCAAATTAGCAATAGCATGCTAAAATTTTGTTGTGCCTAGAAAAGTTTATTACATGAACCCATCAGAAAACAAAGCAAAGTCACGCACTGGTACAATTCATGCACTGAAGTAGCCTGGGAGATAGCCAGGGCTGGAGCAATCCCAAAGACAATCTTTCACAGTGAACTCCATTTCACTTGAACACCTCAAGTGAAGATTACTGCTAACCTTCACAGCAACGTATTCTTTATCTCGAATTAATCTGAAAACTGATTATTTCAAAGTCTAATTTGTTAGGTGTAATTAAGTGTAGGAAGAAGACCGTGCTCATGAGCCTGAGAACAGTTTATTTAGCTTTTGGATCAATTGTATCTTGAACCTTTCTGATAGCTCTAATTGTGTGAATCCCTGTGACAGTGTCGGCAAGATTGCCGACAGCAGCGAGACCTACCCTCAAACAACCAAAATGAGATTTCCTTTAAAGGCGCAAATGTTGGAAGAAATATTTTCCAAATTCCTGCTGTCTGAACTTCCAAAAATGTGCCAGTCCAACAGGCTGTGGACCTTCAAGATGGTAGACGCAATTCTTCCACTTGGAATACTGCCATATCTACTATTACTTTAGGCTACTTTCCAGTTCTTTGGCATCACTACCTCTTAATACGCTTGAAGGTTAGCCAGCTGGCTCTAAGACATTTTGTATCTGCAAGTCATCCTACCTCTAACTTTGATGCTAAAAGATACGGATATAAAGCAGTGGGCCATTACTAAACATAATACCACCCATATTTGCACTTTCATCCCCATCTGTGGCAACTAAACCTTGAGCAGGAACAGCAGCAGGCTTCTGCCTCCAGCACCCCTCAAGGCGCAAGAGTAATTTCCAAGAAAGTCAATCCAGAATCTCTAAGAAAAAAAAAAGAAAAAAGGCAGCACTCCTTGAGTTTTGCCTTGAGTGTGTGAGACAGTGACCACGGCTTCAGGAACAACAGTGAACCAATGCTCCTTTGTATCTGCTGGATCACTAGAAAAGGATCCACACAGGCAATGAATTGCTGCTGTGGACACCAAAATGACTTAAGTCATGAATTCCTGGTACCAACAAATCATGGAAGAACAGTGCCTTCATCAGCAGCCAATAGCTTTGCACAAAGTAAGTGGCAATAAATTTCCCAACCCAAGACAGCTTGACCTGCTAATTCCCCTTCAAGATGAACTGGTTTTATCTTTACATTCTATATATGTATGTATGTACACACACTTGTTTTGTATTAAGAATTTTCCCCCGAGTTCATCTGATACAAGTAATGCTTAGTCTTTGAGGAAAGAAGAGTCTGCTTATGTATGTACTTCAAGAGAGATATGTCCTCCTATTCTGAAGCTTCCCACTCTTGAGATTCAGTCTCAAATTTTACTTATAAAGATCAACATATCTCAGAAAAAGCCTGCTGAACCTTTCAACTCAGAAAAATTCCAGATTATAAGGTTGAACATAACCATGATCAAAAAATTCATCCAGCTTGTTGCTAGGCTTCTCTTTGCTTATCCAGTCTCATCACTAGCATTCACCTGATACTAATCTAATTGTTTTTTTTTTCCCTCTCCACACTTTACCTTTCCTATGACTAAAGAAAATATCTCAGGAAATGTTAGTCTGCTGTTGAAATGTTTGTAACTGAAAGTACTAAACTGCAGTTCCACTTTCAAAGGAGGTCTGCACTGAGATTTTTCCTAAAGAGAAACTCAGCCCCTATCCTTTGATCAGTAGTTCTGAATGGAAGAGAAAAGGCCGTTACTAGAATGAATTGACTGGCTGTAATGCAGAGAATGATTCTAAGAAGTTTTCAAGACAAAATTTAATACAAACTAAATAATGCACAGGAAACCAGGCAATAGGTTAGAAATACTCTGCAAAACAAACAAGCCAAAAAAAATGTTTTCAAGCATCCTATTTGCTGTAAATGGGTAAGCTGTTGCCTCAGGGAGGTCTCGATTTGTTATGGTCATAACTTTTTATGCAGACTCCCTAAAATCTTACTTTAGGCAAAATAAAGTTAACAAAGAACACCATTAAGAGGACATAGAAGGTTTGATGGCTCACAAGTCCCCAAATCCATCCCCTTAAACTGAATTAAGTGCCATTTCTGAAAGGGAGCCAGAGTCCTCGACACAACCAGGTTGTGCAGCTTTAATAAGTTAAAAAAATCTTCCATAAATAATAAAATTCCCCTTCATCTGAAAACATGAAACAATCTTGATTTTCAGTGGTGTGATTAGCATCCTCACATGAGACACATAAAAATACCAGTATTCTTCTAAACTCAGCACTTCTCTTTACAGTAGGAGTACGAAGCCAGGACTGTTGGAAAAGTCTAGTTCCCATGTGGGTGTTCTCCTTTCAGGAGCCCCCCTGCTGTCCTGTGGCTACTGTGAGTTATAAATAAGCCCTTCACAGTACAGTCTAAGTTACATTTGCCATCTGTCTCCTCTTTGTGATCCACTTGCAGGGAAGACTCCATTATATAAGAAAACCATATTGTGAGAGTTGGAAACTCACTACTTGCAGCCAAAGCACTTAGGAGAAGAAAACGCAGTCCACAGTGTTAAAATACTTAAATAAAACATTAAACAAAACTGGAAAGAGGAGGGAAAAGAGAATGATGTTCTCCCTCTAAGTCCTCACTGCAACTCGTCTGCAGTGACTCTACCAGTCTGTGTACTAAATTCCAGATACTAAAGTAGGTACTAAAATGACCACACATAAGGGAAAATCCTAAACTGGCATAAACCATCAGCTCCACTGAAGCCAATGAGTTACAACAATGAATACCAGCTGACTAAACTTCATATTTTGTAAAACACAAAATTACTTCCTTTTACTTCTATTTCCTTAAGTCTCTATAACTAAAGACAAGATACTCACTGACGATTGACCCAGACAGTTCAACTTCACACACAATCTTTTCCTCAATCTTTGAATTTATTGTACCTCAACATTTATTGAGTCTCATATTATATTAGTCCTTACAGACATGAAAATGTATTTATTATAAAGGATATTGTCTGTGCCTGTTTATCTAACTACTTATAAGTACTCTCAATTTGACAGTGCCACGCAGTTGAACTGTTGTGTTAAAAAAAATAAAATCATCTTTCTAGAAAAGGTTGGTCTTAATTCCTTACTCTCTTCAGATACTACTATGGGGTACATAGGCTCCAGAGCAAAAGCAGGTAGGCCTGAGGGACTGCTCTAGTGTGATAGAAACCCTGCTGAGATCTTCTGGCCCTTGATTTCATGTTCCAAGATATCTTCTCATCCTAATCCTGGGCAGCAGTAAATTCCACACCAAGTCCCCAACAGAAAAATCAACTTATTTTACCCATGCTGTAGTTCCTTCATTCCTTGCTGCATAACAGCAGCTGAAGAGAAACAGTACCATTCAAATTCAATGCCTGTTGACTTCACTGATAGGACTTCAGAGATCAGGATACTGAAATGTGAGATAAAATACTGGAGATGGAGCACTACACCAATTTGCTTCTTCCCTTCTGACAGGACACAGCCTATATGCCTCTTCTCTGAAATCCTCACAGTCAAACTGAAACACCACCATCATCACTATGCCCCTGCTATGTCTCTGCCATAAAGGAGAGATCTCCTAGCATCCTGGAGATAAATTGCTGCTTCCACTTGACCAACCCTACTCTGCTGGTAGCGTTGATGCCTGTAAAAACCAGATTATGCATAACAGCGTCATCTAAGCAGGTCTGGCTGCCATCAGTGCACAGAAGAGCTGCACTATTGCTTCCCCAATTGCTCTTCCAATGCCATGAACCTTCACCTCCCTTTTCCCACAACTAGCTTCCAGATTGCTCACCATGTTCCTTGCCAAAGGACTTTCAAAGCTGAATAGCCAAGTATAGGAAAAAATTGTCAGATTTCTTTCACTGAGGAAACTACTCACTTAAAGTATTCCAAAAGCAGTTAGAGAAGGTATTTCTTAGGTATGTTTCAAACCATCTACCCAGTTCTTTTACTTCACCAGACTGTGCTTTCTACATGAGAGAACCATGCTCTCATATGTTCCTTACTACAATTAGCCCTCTTAGAAGACTATTATTTTACTATTTCATTTAATTAGTCATTTTTTTTTCTAGGAGTCTCTTAAGACCTTAATACTACTACATTTTCTAGCATGTCACTACTTAATTTTCAAAACACCAAGTTGCTGGGGTTTTTTTCCCCACAGATGTTTATTGTGCTAGTAGAAGTTCTTATTTACCTAAAACAAACGAAATAATAAATATTTTATAAGCTGTCCCAGAAGGCAATTACTTTCTTTCGATCCACTCTGCCTTACAGTCATCATGCAATTAATTCCAAACGCACTCAGTGTGCCCTTGCTGAACACCACACTAACAAACCCGAACTTCTTTATGCAGAGACATGGTTTGCGGACGTAAGGGATTTCTGAATAACTTTTACTAAAGGCATACCGCAACGAGGTGGTCTGACATCGCACCTCCACGCACACGCCGCGCCTCACGCCAGCACCAAACCCGCCCGGCTGCCTATGCTGGCTCCAGCTTGCCCTGGGCCGCTTCTTGCGGGGCGAGGGGGAAGCGCTAAGGCCGGAGGAACTCGGCGGGACTCCTGGCGGCGCAAGTCCTGCCTGCATTCATTTACATTTAATTCAGCTACGAGTCGCACCCGTGGCAGAGCAGCGCCGAGCCCCCGTCCAGCCGCCGACTCCTGCTCCTGCCCGTACGATGAGTGTCCGTTGCTCGCAGGGAGGCAGCGCTGGTGGCCGCTGGAAGCCTCGCTCGACATACCCGTTTACCTCTTAACCCCTTACCATCCCTAGGCTCTCGTCCCGCTGGCTGCCACCCCAACCGAGGGGGCTTTGACGGCTGCCCTTGCCCACCGCGGCCGCGCTGCGAAGGGGTTGCATCTCCCCACAGAGCCCCGGGCTGCGGCTCGGCCCTGCCACCCCAGGGGTGAACTGGCCGCTGTGAAACCGAAGCCGAAGGAGCAGGCTCCCCGGCGGCGGAAGAAGATTCCGCTGCCGCAGCTGGTCCGGCTGAGGGGCAACGGGTAGGCAGCCGCCTGCGCCCCACCGCACAACGAGGGAGCTGGGCAGCAGCGCGGCTCCGGCGGGCCGGGCTGTGCGCGGCTAGGAGCGATGCGGGGTCGGGGAGCTGGCCGCAGCCCGCTCTGGCCCCCGCGGCCAGCGGAGCCACTCTTACCTGTGAACGCTGCCCCGCCGCTGCGGCTCGGCGAGGTCTTGGAGGGCGGGCTGGCGGCTGCGGAGCGCCCCTTGGCTGCGGCCGCCGCTCCGCCGCTGCAAGTTTCCATAAAAGTCGCGACGTGCGGCCAGCACCCGCATTCCAGGCGAGCCCCGCGCCGCAGCAGCTGTCTCGGCCCGGCCCGTCCCGCCTCGGCTCTGGCCCCAGCCTTGCGGCGCGGCTCTGCACGCCGACCCCTAGCCTCGGCGGGGGCCACAGCCCATCCCCGCCGTCACCCTCCGCGCCTCCCCCCGCCCCGGGCGCACAGCCGCCCGCGCCAACAGGCTTATTTTGGGCTGGAAGTACCAAGGAGCTATAAATAACAAGGGGGAAGAGGCCGGCTCCCTGTTAGCGCGCTCCTGGCCGCGCCGTTGCTGCCGCAGGGCAGGGAGAGGGCTTCGCGACTGCTACCAGCGCAAGGGAGGGGAGCCCCCGACCCCGCAGCCTCTGCCGCCCGCTCGCTATTGCCCTGCCCGCGGCTGAGGCGGCGGCACCCCTGTGCTTTTACAGCCCCATGTCCTGCAATCACGGCCTCGGGCAACGGCTGGATCCCGCCGCCGCGGGGACGCGTTATCATCCGTACTTACCCGCACCGCTGGCTCCGCAAACCTCCGCGCTCGCCTCCTGGCCCCGAAGCGGAGCTGGCTAGAAGCGCGGTCCCACTCACAGCGCTGCGCCGCCGCTGGTTCATGCCCTGCCAGCGGCGAGTTTTATACCTGCGGTGGTCGGGTCCGAGACCGTTTTATGGCACACGGCGAGCAATCAACTAATAATAGTAATGTGACAGGGAGCTGATGGAGCGGAACCGAGCTAGTGCCAGATAGCCAGACAGAGCACACTCGCTGTAAGGCAGCGCCTTTCTCTGGAAACTTTACAGAAGCAGAAGCACGAATTTATTGCATTTTACTGCATTCCTTTTCCTGCTTAAGGATGACTTGTTTGCTACATGTTCAGCTGCAAGGTCCAGTGCAGAACTTTTCTTCTCCCATGTCGCACTTGTGTCTGCCACCCTGGAGCCCAACTTTCAGAGGGATTATAAATACTAGGATGATAACGACATGACTGAGGCTTTGCAAATCTGAACCACGGCCGTCAAACTTAAAATGTGTTTGTCTTATGAAGGACAGCGCTGGAACTTTCCCCCAGTGCTACCCTCAAAATAGCTGTACACACACGTCTGAAGCAAAGGCTTCAGTTAGGGTAGGGCTTTCAACTGTCAGTAAAATAACAGCTTTCAGAAGACGAACATAAACCATAGGGGCAGATCAAAGCATATATGCGTTGCCCTTCAACAGCAGTAAGAATTAGACACTTTAGCTTTTCTATTACTCTACAAAGGAAGTCTTACTCTACAACTGGAGCTCACTATAGCAGTTTCGCTTGGAAATAATCCTGAGAAAACTCATCTCCTAAACCCAGAAAAAGAGACAACAGCTTGCCCCAGACTAAGGAAAGCAATGAAACCATTCTGTTTAGCACCACAGGCAGGGATCTCTCCAGCTGACCAGCTACTGCCTGTGTCACACCACTTGCCTGTACTTTACCTGCAGCTTATGCTGGGGTTTCTTCATTTACAAAGGTGTCTGCCTGGATCAATTTTTGAATTCCAAGACTATAAACCCCCATATTTTGATTTTGGGTGGACGATTTGCCTGTGCCTTGAAGATTTATCAGCACTGTGGACCATAAGCAGAATTAAACAGGTTGGCAAAATCAGATTAAACTGGACACCTTAAAAACTGTTGCCATTCTTTTATATTTATATATATATATATATATATATATATATATATATATATAAAAGGTATATAATAAATTCTCTAATAGTTTTGGTTGGTGGTTTTTTTTTCTTCTGTTGGATTTCAGGGAGCAAATTCCAATTTCAAGAGGACTAACTGGCATCAAAATTCCTGCCATATTAAATAAGTTTGCATTAGATTTCAAGAATTGTGCAAATTCGAGTTTTAGACATGGTTACATGAACAACAGCTGTTTCACTGAAATATTTAATATACAGAGCTGCAGTTCACTTAAGCAATAAAAAGTTCATAAATACACTCACTCTACCACTTGATTTGACAGGTTTAGTTTGTTAGTAACCAAACACTATGAAAGTATAACAATCAAGAACACATTAAAAGTGAGAACATTATTACAACTAAATTATAAATGATATAAATATTTGATTCACATATAATCACTCCCCACTCAACGTTTCTGACCTTGGGAGTCGTTATGGCAGAAAAGGAAGATGGCTTTTAAATCTGGCTTGTTCTTTTAGCGTGGAAAGTGGCATTCAAAAGTATTTTAAAATGAAGAAACTATACACTAAATTCCAATTTTGATTATTAATGGCTTTGGTGCAGCTCTGGCATTTATGTTGTCAAAGACGGTGGACTCTTGAAATTCTTAAGCCATATGGCTGCTTATCAACAGCTATTATTTATACACCTTCCAGCCAAGGTGTGGTAAACCCTAGGTTATAATACAACTGATGCGAGTTCTGTGTTAAAAGGAGAAAGCTATCTCCCAAGAATTTATAGCTTTGTTCCTCTCTTCTTTTCTTAATTGTTCCTGAATCAGTTATTTGCTGGTGGTAACTTACAGCAACCAGACAATGTAATTCTTGTTTTGGATGGGAAATACAATCAATCCAATTTCCAACCAGATTCTATGAGCTTTTGAGGGCTCTGGGGGCATGGAACTGCACCCGTTTTGAAGAGATACATTTGTTTACCAGAGATAGTATCAGGTTCTTACCCATTTCCTAAATATTTTGGTGTTTCATTAGACTTTTGTTTTCTTCTGGTTTTTTTTATTCTTCTGTTAAAAAAAAAATGAAATCCTTTCAGTTTCAGTAAAACATAGGTTTTTAAATCATCTGAAAACTTTCATAATCTCATGTGCAATGCTGCTGCACTTCAAGACCTTTTTATAAATAATAGGAAAACTCTCCACTTAAATATGCATTTGCTTCTGTGAAAAAGCTATTTCCTGTTTTTCTGTGATGAATGTTAAGGTGTAATTTTCTTCATACCATTTTATTGGATGACAAAACCCACAAAAGACAATTTCCTTTCACACATTGCAACCTCCAGGTCATACATTTGCTATAGAATACGTCGTTCACTCTCTTCCTTCTATTTTCAGCTATTCCTGTTGATTCTGAACCCAACCAGACACCAGACACATTAGCTGCTCCATGTAATTTCATTTGTAGACTTGCAAAAAGCTGCCAAAATACAGATATGTTTGAGCAGATAAGTAAGTTTAAGGTAAATGAGATGGGTGAGAAAAACTTCACATACCAGTATTGCAAAACCATATTTCACACAGCAAAAAGTAAAGCATGGAGCACAGTACCAAGTCCAGTAACTTGAGTGGTGGAAATAGGCTGACAGCAGGATTTGCAATTTCTGTTTTATTACACATCAAAGTACACTTTTTTGCTTTAATAAACTACAATCAGTTGGCATTTCACACAAGCCATATGACACATTTTCATAATTACTGTATTTATCAAATGAATACAATAAAGGAGCAAAATGTTGGCTTCAGAAAAAAAAAAAAATCTATGGAATTACACAGGCCCTCCCTTTCAAATGCCAACTTTTTGGGTTCTGTTTGCCACAGAAGTTGAAATGTTTGTAACCAGTTTGTTTCAATATGCTGGATTTTAACAACATGCTTCTCAAATATCTGAGTATTTAGAATTGCTCTGTAATTACTGTGTGTTACTCAACACAGGACAGATTCTTGTGGGCTGGCTTAGTGGGGCAAAACACATGTCAGTGTAGTTTAAGAGCCTAAGCTCATATGAAACATTGGTTCAGCTTATAGCATTCAGAGATTTTTAGATCAACATTATGTATTACCTCTAGCACAGGGGAAAAAAAAAAAAAAAAAAAGATACTTCCAAGTTCCCTCATGCCTTCTTACTGTGCTGTGCTCCTATCTAAAGTTCCATAGGGTTCCACATCCTAAGCCACAGTTTTGCAGTGCATATAGATGGCCACAAGCGCTTACTCTCGAGTACACATCTGACTTCCTACAAGGAAGGAAGACTGAAATGTTTTTAATTATAAAACACTGCCTTTGATTGTGGTGTTTCATGATTAACAAATCTCATCCCACATTCCTCATCCTTATTTAAAAATATATTTTGAAATGCTACATATGAACCGAGAATGGTATCATTTACCACCATCGCAGAAAGTAGTAACAGTTTTAGAAAAAGGAAAAGTTTAAAAATTAATTGGTGAAGCTAGCATAGCTTTTTAAAATAAAAGTGCTCTCCAACACCTTCATGATGTTTAAATATTTTAAAGCAAAATAAAAATGCTTTCTCTAAGTCATTCCTGCATCACTCTGTTACACCGTAGTGCAAAATGACTGCTTACGCCCACGCAAATGTAATTTCAGGGCAGTGGCAACATGTTTAGTTTTGTGAGTGTGGTTACTCCATTGCACATGTCACATGAATCAGAGGCTGCATATACCTCAAGTCCAAACACCTTCTAGATCTAGAACACAGAATGATTTGGAGGCTCTGCAATTAATGTTTTTGCACTATAAGCCTTTAAAGAAAACAACTCCATCAGCTCCACTTTACAAATTATCTGTGCAAAAGTACAGTATTTCATAAATAAACTTTACCCAAATATTACAGAAAAAAAGCTTTGGGATACATTAGGTATAAATACAGTGACAGCTGAGCTGCAACCTTCATTTAGGTATATACAATAATATGCTCACCTGTTATGTTTCTTAGATGTACATTTAACCTCCCTGAGTCCTTTTCCATACTTAGCCACAAGATAAAACTCCAGATGCTTGCTCAGTAACAGCAATGAGGGCTTTGGCGTTAGAGAGCAAGGTGGGAAGGAGCGCGTCAGGGCTCCAGCCATTTTAGCTGGCATGGATTTTAAGCTTACTGTACTTTTGCCTCCAATAGACCACTGGTCATGACATGCCCATGACCACTCACGCAAGCACCAACATGTCTTAGTGAATCTGCTCCAAGATAGGCCATTAGAAGTTCAGTGTGTCGGATTAATAATTGCAGAAGATCTTCAGCCAAACTCTCCATAGTTGAATATCTCACCTTTTCAAAGTCAAAAATGTCTTTGAGGAAGAAAAGCACTTGATCCTGGGGGGGGAAGAGGAAAAAACTTGTATTGGCTTAAAAGAAGACAACAATATGCAATGCAAGCTGTTCCTTTTACACGTTTCCTAGAATCATCCATTTATACATTCTTTGGACCTAAGTCAGAAGTGCACTGAAAGAGACCTTATAAAACAGGGCTTATTTTGCTTTAAAAAATTTCAATACAAAATTACTTCTTTTGATTATTTCTTACTGGTAGTCTTAAACTTAGGAAAATGCAAATGTATGCTTACAAATAAGATCCTAATTTCTTTTAATTTGGAAGATTTAAATTTATTTTTTTTTTTTTTAATTATTATTTTTTTAATTCAGATAAACAGTAATTAAAAAGAAAAGTTGCAAACCTTGAAGAAGCAGCATAGGTCGTAAAGGGAATTCCTAGGGCCCAAAAAGCCCCACGCCAAAACAGGGCTGATGTGTTCACATATAGCATAGAAATGTGCAAAAAATCCATCAGGCACCTGGTGATGTAAGAATTGCAGACAAAAGTTACACAGAAAATGTAGACTACATTTCATTTGTGTAAAAGGAAGTCTTCAGAAAAGCCTAAAGCACCCTCTACTGCAGGGCAGTGTTAACTTTGAACTCCTTTAAGTTATAGAGCAACTGTACCAAACAAGTGGCTAGATAATTTTTTTACTTCAGTGTTACTTTTAAGATGTAAAGGCATAAGGGACTTGATGATCCAAACGGTCTTTCTCAACCTCAATGATTCAATTCTACAAAGATCATGAACAATCTACTCTGATTCCCACTTGACAGACCAGATAGTTTTATTCAGTTGTTTTTGATGTGTAGCTGAAACTGGAAAAAAAAAGTAAGCAACCTGAATGGAAAAAAAAAAGTACACCTTACAAGAAATCATCTTTAAGGCCAAAGAAAACCACCTGTGAATGTCCATCCTGTTGTTTTTACAACTTAAAGGCACTCAGAGAATACAGCACAATATAAATTTACTGTATCTCAATGCACAGTTAATTTTGTATACTCATAAACATATATTTAGAATTTTATAACCTCAGTTGATTTATAGAATCATAAAAATATGAATCAATTATAAATTAAAATACAAAATACCACATAAAGAATAAAGTACAGTTAAGTTCATTGAACTCCTTGTGGCACTCTTTCTTTCAAAGGCTTCCATGATGGTTAAATTTATCCACTTTTTGAATGACTCCAGCAGCACTGATGAAACTAGTCCTAAGGAGTAAAATTTATCCACACACTTAAAAACTCAGATAGAGGGAGACTTCAGAGGAGAACTACAGAGGAAAGTAGTTGTGCACTGAAATAGGGATGAAAAAAAATAGGTTGCTATAATATGTGGGATAAATATAATAAAGGAAGAGAATCCATTTATATAAAATTAGTGTAGAAAATACATATTTCAATAAAATTCCCAATCACATTGACACAGGGATGTAACATCTCAGATCTTAAGATATAATGGTAACTGAGGGCCTTTTATAAAACACAACTGCCATTGGAAGCAATTTTTTTTATGATGAAAGAAGTCTTTAGCACTTGAAAGACTTGTTAATAGCTCCTCTGAGAATTAGAGAAAGGTGTTAGTGCCAATCATTTGAGCAGATATTCTTCACCTGTGGTATGCAAAACCAATTCCAACAGCTACGGCTGTCCTGCAGCAAGCAAGCCTCAACTCTGCTTTTGGACTGGCTGTTACAGAGATAGAGCATTTGCCTCCTAGGTCTAATAAAATCCTCCAGAGGTGGAAGTAAGGAGCTGTTGGCACAGAAGAGTTCTGCTTTGAGATCTGCTGAGTTCTTTCACTGAGAGGTAAGGATGCAGAAAAAGGGTGCAGGAGGCTGCAACAGAGTTCCTGCTTCAGAGAGGGAAAAGGGGTAAGACTGAATTTTATCTCTGTGGAGATGATGCAAGGAGAAAGGTTTGAGAATCCTAGTGCAAGCAGGTAAAATAAAAGATTAACAACCTTGGTCTGCGAAAATCTGAGGTACATGCATGGGGCCGTAAGCCAGGAGACTACTGTCACCACTGTCAACTACAGAAACTAAGTTAAAAATCTTTCAGCTAAACCTTTTGCTGAAAAACTGCTATTAGGGCTCCATGAGCTAAACTTCTACAATTGGCAGCCTGTTGTCTAAGCTAACATGTCTACAGGATTAAGGGTTGATCTTTAATTTATTTTGGCAAGGCTACAGAACGGAACTTCAAATTCTTTGGAGCCAAATTATTTGGTCCACGCAGTTTCCAAAGCAGCTTACCTTCATTTGTTGTCTTTTCTGCTTCAGTACCGACCAACAGCTTGAAGCCACAGCCTAAATTAAAAATAAAAAGAGCCCAAACCTCAGTGTAACTTTACTACAAGAGAAAACATTTCTCATTTTGAAAAGACTGATCTGTAGATCACATTTCTCTATTTGGCAGGTTTGTGTTTTCTTCAATCTGTGATAGCCCAGAGTTTAAAAAATACAAAATGTCAGGTGATACAAATAACTGATTTTATATGTAGTTCACCTTTGTTATTCTCACACCTTCTTTTGCAACATTTTATTTAATTCAAATATAATTTGTCTCCTGGATGATGTTAGAGCTGCAACAGCTAGCAACACTCACTGGGTTTAACTGAGGACCAGTCTCTTGTATACCAAAGTGTGTGCTCAGGCGTAAGTAACTATTTTAGATATTAAAGTAGAACGTGAACACATTGAAATGTCCTTTCACATTTCAGTAAAAACATTCTTGCAATAGCTTCAAATTCAGCCACAGAGTTTTGTCCAAATATGGACCTAAGAAATAAAATACAGAGATATCAGTACTAGGCTTTTTCTCCTCATAGCTTGTAACCATCCCCATCTGATTCTCCTTCAGTACTGCAAGATAATTTACTACTCAGAAAACACAATGTTATCACATACCTACAAAAATAAATATCTACATGTTACTCTCTTTTTTCCCCCTCTAGACTGAATATTTCAATTGAAACACAAAAATAGAAGGAAAACTGGCATTTAATAGATACAACTGGATGAAATGACAGTAGTGTCTCTACCAGCTGACCATGGCAGTAGCCTGAATGTCTGTAACAGAGGGATGAGATCTATTTGGCAAACAGGCACACCTGAAAAAAAACTATGAAGTGTCACCACCGTGAATTCCTGTGTTGTATTAATTTACTTGTGTTTGCTTGCAGCTTTGTGCTGTATTCTTAAACCTCTGGTATACAACCCAAAACCTTAATCTAAGATGTGCGTAACAGAAACTTCCCTTCTAAAATTCTGCTTCTCCAACAAAACTCATTTTTGCACGACAAGTTAGAAATATTTTCTCCAGTACACTTAATCATTCCCCATATTTTGAGCCCAGAGTTGTAGCTTTGAAATTGCTATTACAAAAACCGTGATTAATATAATCTTTTATTTTATCCGAGGAATATTTCAGGTACATATCGATAGCTGAATTAGACTTTGCAGTGACAGCCAGTGTAGTTTCTTTGCTGCAAAATTAATGCTATTAGCAAGACAATATACACAGCCTTTATGCTGCAGTTGCTGGATTTATTGTTGTTTTTCCTTCATGCTTTAGGAAAATAAAGCACAGATAGCCCTAAGAACAGTTTTGGCACATACAGAGATTTTGTATCAGAACCAATGTTATACTGACCATACCAACTTCGCACCAATGTTATACTGACCATACCAACTACTGATTACAATGTACTACAGGATGATGATTATGAAAATTACACATAAATACTTACTGTTTCTTTGAAAGAAGAATTTAGCCAGCGGTTGTTTACTACATTTTGTATAGATATTGGTGGATTTTCTAAATCCTCAAAGGAATCCATTAATATAAAGTCCAGAACAACATCATAAAAATTCAAGTTTTTCACCTAAGTTAAATCAGAACATGATCTAAGTTAGTTAGTTTCTCTTTCAACAGTGGAATTCAGCATGCACTGCATTCTAATTCTGTATCAACATGCAGTGTTGTAATTGTTTTAAATGAAGAATAAAATACTTTGTCAGTAAAGGAGGAGTTAAAAAGAAATATTACATGCTTTCTAGTACTAAATAACAATGGTGAATGCCATTTCTCTAAATCATCAATATAAACCAAAGAGAGCTGCCTTTCTCACAATTCTAAACTGTAAACATTTATTTTTAGATGCTATGGTTTGCACAAGTAAGGGTAAAAATATTTTTCAGAAATTCAGACTCACTCCTCTAGCAGCAAGTTCCATTTCCGTATTATCCCAGTGATCTGTTTGTTCCAAAAACTGTATCATTTCATCAAAGACATCTTCAAATTTCTTTGGATTCTGTAAAGTATAAGCAAGAAGTATCAAGCAAACTTAACAAGTGAGATGGTCTATTTGCTCTGGAAAGTGAATTCCATTAGAAATTACATTAACAATAAAGCATTAGTTAAAAGAAGCTTTTACCTTCCGTGCTCTCACAATTAAAGCAGACAAAATTTTTCTCCCACTTTCAGCAAGAAATATTCTGTTTGCTGTTTCTGAAAGAATTATCTGGAGAAAGTTTCAGAAAATACAGACATTCATTCACAAGTTATATTAAGTGACCTTAAACACTTCAATCTATTTTATTATCATTATAGCCACTACTATGGTAGGCAAGTTCTTAATAAGCCTTTGGTGCAAAGGTTCCAAAGCTAACGACAAAACTGGGACTCCTCTGCAAGTATGTTTAAGTTGTTTAAGGTGTTTAAGTTTAAGGTGTTTAAGACCAGGCTGGACGAGGCTCTGGCCAGCGTGATCTAGTGTAGGGTGTCCCTGCCCATGGCAGGGGGTTGGAACTGGATGATCCTTGTGGTCCCTTCCAACCCTGACTGATTCTATGATTCTATGATTCTGTGTCCCATTTCAGAGTTATAGAAATGTAAACGTCGCAAGAAAATATTTAATTACAGAAGATGTTATGAAAATGGTTGCACAGGCAGTGCACTGGTTCAAAGCTACATACTTTAGGCTTAACAAGACAGTTAAATCACTTTTCTTACTATTTACCTGAAATGCTTGTCGAATACAATGAAGCTTAGCAAGGAAGTCACTGTCTCCTAGACATTCAAACATTTCAGTCCTGCATAAAATAGAAAAGTTTTCAAAGATAATTAAAAAATGCAGCCTAAGAAAATTCAACCAAGTCTAATTCCTAGAAAAAATACCTAGTACAAGTTAGCTTCTAACACCTGAGTGAGTCCTACATAGCCAATTTAACTTTAATCCTTGCTTGTCTTGAAAATAATTAAGTAGATGTAAATGAATACCTTAACACTCGTGAATAAATTTTGCCCTCTTCTGCCAAGTGCATAGCTTCTTCATACAAAGGGCAATGGCAAAGGGAATCTAGGCCATAGGTGTTACGAATCTCTCTGTGCTCTGTAAGCTGGAAAAAGAATTAAAAATGCTGTACATTAAAGAGCTCACCAATCATTTTTAAGGTAGAACAAATCAAGGATCCACTGAAAGAGGTATTCTTTTCTGCATCTGCTTCAAAGGGGCAACACACAACTAGTAAACAGAAAAGAAACACCACACTATTAACCACACTGTTCCTTTGCAACTTTTAAAATCTGAAAGCTGCAGTTTGAAGTTTCAAAAGGGTACTTATAAAATAGAGGCAGCTTATTTGGGGTTTAATTTGCCTACTCAAGTTTTCAATTTGCCTAGTTAAATCTAATGGGTCTCAAAGCTGTTAAAAAAGAAATAAAGAAATTGCCAGGACACAAATGACAGAATGATTGCTGGAAATACTATCATCCACCCACCCTGTTTTTGCTTCACTAGTTACCAAAGCATATTGCATGAGCACCCAGTATTTAACTGCAGGCTCCCAAAAATATTTTCATTATCAGCTTTAATTCTGTGGGTGTCATATAAATTAACATGAACTCAGACATTTTTAGAGAAGGAAATAAAAAAGCCAAAAACAGATGAAGAAACCAAAGCACAAAACTAATACAGAGAACTCCTGTTTATAGGATATCATATCTAATTCACAAAACAATGGCTAGCTACAATTTCCAGTGCAAACATTACATCATATTCTTAATGATCAAAAAGCCCAGCAGAACCCAGAGGCTTACACATACTTTGGTTTAGTTAATGACCAGAAAATTAAATCTAACCTTTTCTTAAGCAGTTATGGTGGTTTTTTTCCCTATATCCTACGGGGGTAAACACATTTTCTAGGCTATAAAAACAGAGCCTACAGTAACTGAACAACATAGCTACCCTGTATCTCAGAAAGTGGATGGGTTTTGTTCAGACACTAACAATTTTTTTCTGGACTGTTCAGCTTTGTGGCTGCATCTGCTAGCAAAGAAATGCTGAAATCATTGTTGTAAAGTATCAAACTTCTGGAATTTGGAATAGTTTTTAAGCCTGGGATTCCCTGACTGCTTTGGTCTAATGAACAGACTCAGTACTCTTGATTTGCCACCCACAAGTTGTTTCTTAATAAGTAGAAAAAATTCTCAGCTGTGCATCAAGATCTTGTTGTCTACCAAAATAACCACCTACATGAATGTAAGAAAATAAACAATGCCAGACCTTTTAGGAATTCTTGCTTGCCTTCCCTAATAAAAAGGGTCAATTTACTGGCACAGTCAGCATTTCTTATATTCAGAGAAACTATATATCCTATATTTTAAAAGCTGCTGATTATCTCCTTCTTCTGGATAGCTTCATCTCTTTTTTTTAAACACAAGTAGCTGAAGGATGAGTGTGATACATGTTTTAGGAGTTAGAAGATGTATGTGATGGTGACTGCTAACTAAAACATCTGAAATGGTAGTTTTAATAAACTAAAATTATGAAGTAGTGCATTCTTCCTAGTGTCTACAAGAAAACAGGAAAGTTGTTAATGAATTTTCAGGACCTCCTTCTATTACTCGTATATATTGCAAGCCATCTGATACATTTTCTTTGAGGAAAACACACATGCAGGACATGATTGGATCTGAATTACTGCTGCAATTGTATTAATTTTAAGTGTAAAGAAGATTGTGTATTCACTATGTTGTGGGCCTCAGTGGTAGTACTACTCCTTGCCAGGCAGAAAAACCCTAGACTATGTACCAAGTCTGGTACAGAGGCTTTTACCTATACAAAACAATGGAGTTACTATAGTACAAAAATTAGTTCAGTGCTAATATAAGGGATTTATTACAAATGTTCTGTATATCTCCTAAGAATGAAAAACTGTATAGTGTACAGTACATGTAGAGAGAGCAGCCAGTATCTAGTAACACATTGGCTACTACTTGCCAACATTATTCCCACTGGTATTCCCTGTTTCAGGAAAGAGATAAAATATCTGTCTGGAAATTAGGAAAAAGGTAACCCTACCTTTCAGTTACAGGACTCTTTCAATACTTTCTGAACCTAAAGTTCTGTTTCAGTCACTTTGAAGTCTTTTGTGCCATACACAAGTAATTACAGGCATGTGGCTACTGGTGTTCTTTCCCTGTTATCAGAACTTGCTCCTTTCTGCACTGCTGTGTTTTTTTAAATAGATTTAAATAGAGAAAAAGACAACTTTAGTAAAGAGACCACTGATTTAAAAAAAGAGCAGCTGAAGTTTTATTCAATAGTAAAAAAAAAAATAAAATTCTCCTAATCTTTGGACAGAGATAACATTGTAATAAAGAGAGCAAAGTTTAACTGATACTAGAACTACAGATTCAGTTCTAGCCAAAATATAGAAATAAGGCATGATAAATGCATGTGCACTGACAACAGAGAAGCAGCAACAAAGCTCATCATCAGGGAGGGCAGGAACAAGCTTCTATTTGTAAGATGGAAAAGAATCAGGAAAGAGAGGGTGGAGACCTTATCTGGCACACTCAGTGATGCCAAAGGTGGTAGCTGTTTTAGTCACACAGTAGGTGAGATAGCAAGAATATGGAAAGCATCCTAATTCATAAACACGAGTTGACGGCAGGCAGTCTCAAATGGAATCATAGAATCAATAAGGTTGGAAAAGACCTCAGAGATCATTGACTCCAACCTGTCACCCAACACCTCATGACTAAATAAGCCATGGCTTCAAGTGCTACGTCCAATCCCCCCTTGAACACCTCCAGGGATGATTCCACCACGTCCCTGGGCAGGACATTCCAACAGCCAACAACTCTTTCTGTGAAGAACTTTCTCCTCACCTCAAGCCTAAAGTCCCCCTGGTGCAGCTTAAGACTGTGTCCTCTTCTTCTGGTGCTGGTTGCCTGGAAGAAGAGACCAACCCCCACCTGTCTACAACCTCCCTTCAGGTAGCTGTAGACAGCAAGAAGGTCTCCCCTGAGCCTCCTCTTCTCCAGCCTAAGCAACCCCAGCTCCCTCAGCCTCTCCTCATAGGGCTTGTGCTTGAGACTGCTCACCAGCCTCATTGTCCTTCTTTGGACATGTTAAAGTGTCTAAATATCCTTCTTAAACTGAGAGGCCCAGAACTGGACACAGTACTCAAGGTGTGGCCTAACCAGTGCTGAGTACAGGGGCACAATGACTTCCCTGCTCCTGCTGGCCATGCTATTTCTGATCCAGTCCAGGATGCTATTGGCCTTCTTGGGCACCTGGGCACACTGCAGGCTCATGTTCAGCCTACTATCAACCAGTACCCCCAGGTTCCTTTCTGCCTGGCTGCCCTCCAGCCACTCTGACCCCAGCCTGTAGCGCTGCATGGGGTTGTTGTGACCAAAGTGCAGCACCCAGCACTTGGACTTGTTGAATGCCATCATGTTGGACTCTGCCCATCTGTCCAGCCTGTCAAGGTCCCTCTGGAGAGCCCTTCTACCCTCTAACAGATCAACACCTGCTCCCAGCTTGGTGTTATCTGCAAATTTACTGATGACGGATTCAATTGCCTCATCCAGATCATCAATAAAGATATTGAACAGAAGAAGATAGCATTATTTATCACAGCATATAGTATCAAAAACTTAACTGTGTTTACCACCCCTTTTGCAGTGATCCTGATAGTCTATGTGTGTTTAGGAATAAAAGTGTGCCTAGGCTTGGGGGTGGCAACTGTCTGTCTAAATAATTTTTACAGACAATTAGGCACCTGTGTATTGTAGGTATCCAGACTGCCACAATTCTGTACAAGAAGTCATCACATGCATGATTCTTGGCATCCTCTTAATTACCAGCCATAGTCAGCATGAAGTTTTGGCATACCCTACTGCTACCCTGTACAGCTCATCAAAAGGGCACGTGATTTAAAATCTGCCAGCTGTCCCAGTTTTGTACAATTCTGTTTTTTGAAAGACATCTTACTATGTTTTGTTCTAATATAACACAGCAAAACACCCTTGTTGCCTCCTAAGCAGCACCCTTACCAATTTCCACCAAAACTTGTGTCTATTGCTTTGTTTCACTATTACCTGCATCTTTTCTGTTTTCTTTCCTGAGGGCAGTGACTGTGTGTAAGCACTGAAACATGAAAATAGCTTCGAGTCTTTAAAAATCAGAGCCACACCAAGTACTTAGTCCTGCTACCTGGGACAGAATGCAGTGTAGAAGAAAGACTAATAATTGTCAATATAGAGCCTGTGGTATGATGGGATCACAAAAAAAACGTTGTTACTTTGTAATTTCCTAAAAGGCAAAACTACTATGATTCCAGTAGGGGAGAAAAAAAAAAATAACAAAACCACAGAGCAGTATACACACACAGATGAATTTCAGATTTAGAAATGTTTAGCAATTTAAGGTTGTAGCAGCAATAAAATTGTAACTGCATTTGGGATGCATAGGATGAAAGAACAGCTGTCTATTTTGATCTGTTAGAGGGTAGGAGAGCTCTGCGGAGGGACCTTGACAGGCTGGACAGATGGGCAGAGTCCAAGGGCCTGAGATTTAACACATCCAAGTGCCGGGTTCTGCACATTGGCCATAACAACCCCATGCAGAGCTACAGGCTGGGGTCAGAGTGGCTGGAGAGCAGCCAGGCAGAAAGGGACCTGGGGGTACTGGTTGATAGTAGGCTGAACATGAGCCTGCAGTGTGCCCAGGTGCCCAAGAAGGCCAATGGCATCCTGGACTGGATCAGAAATAGCATGGCCAGCAGGAGCAGGGAAGTCATTGTACCCCTGTACTCAGCACTGGTTAGGCCACACCTTGAGTACTGTGTCCAGTTCTGGGCCCCTCAGTTTAGGAAGGATGTTGACTTGCTGGAACGTGTCCAAAGAAGGACAATGAGGCTGGTGAGCAGTCTCAAGCACAAGCCCTATGAGGAGAGGCTGAGGGAGCTGGGGTTGCTTAGGCTGGAGAAGAGGAGGCTCAGGGGAGACCTTATTGCTCTCTACAACTACCTGAAGGGAGGTTGTAGACAGGCAGAGGTTGGTCTCTTCTCCCAGGCAGCCAGCACCAGAACAAGAGGACACAGTCTCAAGCTGCACCAGGGGAGGTTTAGGCTGAATATTAGGAAGAAGTTCTTCATAGAAAGAGTGATTTGCCATTGGAATGGGCTGTCCAGGGAGCTGGTGGAGTCACCATCACTGGATGTGTTTAGGAAAAGATTTGATAGGGTGCTTGGTGCCATGGTTTAGTTGATTAGGCAGTGTTGGATGATGGGTTGGACTTCCAGGTCTCTTCCAACCTGGCTTATTCTATTTGATTCTATTCTAAATTTCCCCATTCACTGAAACAAATCTAAAGCTGGAAGAGCTTCACATCTCTTAGCTTGAAACATTCCACTTTTTTGCAACTGCAAGAATAAAAATAAATGAAAGAAGTAGATAAGCAAGAACAAGGTATCTGATGTCATCTGGTCAATTCTAATCCAGCTGCATCAAAGTGATTACTGATCTCTCCTAATAGCTAAAATACACTGGGAAGTATATATTTCTCCTCATTGTCATAATTATTTGTAGTACTAATTTAAAGCTTATTTTCCCCCAGAGGATGGGCCAAACTTTACATCACAGTAACACAACGTTCATAAGAGTCTAGTTCACAGGTTTATTCTACCAGTACCTCACAATGATGTCCCACTAGCTACTACTAGAGAGCTAACAGGCCCTGTCATTTATGCCAAGTGGCTCATATTTAATCCAGTATTTTGATAGCATTCTGGTTTGAATGCCAAACTTCAGGTTGTTTACGGCTTTCTTAATCTTCAGGCCTCTTTCTGTCAGCTAAGAATTTTAATAGATTCTTCTATAAAACCTGAGAAAGGAGATAAGAGCACTTGTTCTGTTGGCAAAGGCTAGAACAGCTGAAAAGAAGAGACAATCTTCATAACTGATCTGAAGGAAAGAGTTGACAGAGGTTCACTTTGAGCTATCAAAATGTGGAGAATATTTTCAGCATTTGTAAAGACAATTCTGTTGCCAATTTTGATTCAAATATTTCCTTAGCAAACACTGAGATGATTTAGCTTCAGGACAGGATGGTCTGGTTATTCCACTGTGGTGATACATCCTGGGGTTTGGGTTTTTTTAAGCCAAGAAACACAAATGAGCATAATGGATTGTTCCCATTTTCACATATTTGCAAAAACACAGGCAAGTTCATGAATAAAATACAAACAAACAAACAAATCATCAAAATAAACCCCAAAGTGTACAAATTAATAGCTCACAGCTCCTCTCAAGAGCTGATAGGGTTGAAATCGGCTTCAATTTTGGTTTTGTCCAAATTACAGGAGACACTCACCAGCCTCTACAGACACAAGCTTTGCTGGGAATGAGTCCTGGGCATGCCATCACAACTTAATGTGAATTACTAAGTCAGGGTAATGGCGTTATGGAAAAACAAACCATACAATAGACAGTCAAAAAGCAAAGAACACGTATGCAGCGCTCTCTTTTTACAACTGCCTGAGTTTAGTAGCTTAGTCATAGTGCACATATGATAGCCATATCTAACAGAAAATATATCTGTTGAGACTATCTTTCCTGTAATTTGGAGAAGGGTGCTCTTCCAGATCACTTCAGCTCCTCAGAGACTATAAAAGGAGATATTCCACATTCAAATAAGTGTGTTGCTGTATATAAAATTCTTTCAAATACTTCAAGGGAGCTGTAGCAAATTTCAGCTAATAGACCATGTCCTGATATCCAAAGATTATTTCTTTATGCATCCTTTGTGGTCTTATCCAAAATTAGGGAAAGTTACATGGTGTACATTATATTGCGCAAGGAATGTACTGAAATATGGAGCTGTCAATTTTTAATCGTTTTCCTAAAAAACCCATACCCAAAACAGCTCCAAAAAAGACAAAGCCTTCTTCTCATTTTTATATTATGGTATGGGAACAGGGGAGAAAAAGAGACCAGAAAAATGCAATTCATGGTAAAAGTTGCTACTGGAGCCTCCGCTGATTGTGCTTCTTCACTCATGAAAATCTGATATATTTTTCAAAACCAACTTCTTTTTATAAGGAGAAACCATCAGGAAACATTCTGTCAGTGCTTAAAAACATAAAAATTGATCCCAACTTCATTACTTGAACTGACAGGAGGATGGTTACAACTAAGCAAGGAAAGCTTTTATCCCCATAAGAGAAATACATTCTGCTTACAATAATTAGCAGAAATCTAAGATTCTTCTGTTCAAATAGATCAGAATAATCTGTAAAGACGCGATCTTTAGGAGTCTTACCTCAGCAGTGGAAACAAAGGAGTCAGTCGATGCAATGCTTAACGTATCTCGAAGACAGAAATCATCTGCATTATCCTTTACAGTAATGTCTGTATTTTTATCTTTGAAGTTAAACAAAAAACAACAAAACAAAACAACAGACAAGAAAACTGATCATTAGACAATCAGAAAATTGGACTTTAAGTCTTTCAGTCTTAAAACACTTAAGTGTTGCACATATACTTGGAGGTTTTAAGTTGGAAGGTGCAACATTGTACAACTACAAGAGTAAATTCTCCTATGACCTGATAACATATATGAAGGTGACTGTATTTTGCTGTCTTTGAAGTGGACTTGCAATGAGCAGAGAAAGAAAAACTATTTTCCCAGGGTTTTTCCCTTTTCTTTGACTTCTGAAGATCTCTCTCGAGCTATTACTTCGCTATATTGATCTAAACCCTCTGTTAAGTTTTTAACTTGGCTGCGTTATGTAACAAAAGCTCAACGTTTTAGTGACCAAGAAATACTGTTCTAAATAAAAGTCAATTCATAAAAAATAAGGTTTCAGCTTCACTTGAATTAATTTCACTTTTAATTCTCGTGCCTTTTTTCACTTGCTGGTTCTGGAGGAGAGCAAAGTGAAGTTTTTAATCTTCATTGCATCCTTTTTCCTTGATAAGCTTTTTTATTGAAATAACACATCTAGAAACACTTCTTAGAGAATTACAGTTCTTAAAAGCTTTAAAATGACAGAGGCTTTATGCTTAAAATCATCTGCAATACAGTTCCTCTCAGTTTTCCTCTATTTTATCCTCGGATTCCAACTCCTGCGCATATTACTAGCATACGTGGTTTAGTTTTCACTGTACAGAAACATTTTCACAGGATTAAATTCATAAGTCAGTAAGTCAGGCTTTGGCTTCATGTGCCACTTACTACATTCTCAGTAGAGCACAGGCATTTATTTTGGGTTACTTTACCTTCAGACATTACACACGTTGCTAAAAGTCTGTTTTATTTCCAACAGTCAGCGGCAACCAGCTACCCAATGTCATCCAGATCTGTTGCTACAGCCATACTTCATAAAAACCACTCTTACATAGCAAAGTGGCCAAATGCCAATAGGCTAGAATGGTTTGCTCGTTAGCTGAAATGCTACAAATCCACATAACTTAATTACTATTGTGGTAGTTGTTATGGGTTTATTGGTTGCAGACTTGAAATGACAGCTCAAAAAACGCACATAACAATAAATATCTGTCTAGGAGTCCACACACTGTGGCTAAAAACTATTCAATGTTTGGACAAAGATTTTATTAGGTTGAGTTAGGCAGATTGCTACTTGCAATCACAACTTTACCAATACTCCTATGAAAGTCTCTTTTTTTTTCTACATAATGCTTAATAGTTTGCTCTTTCTTGTGACCTCTTAAAACCATGAGGAAAACTACAGCAGCCTCCAGGTTGGTTGAGAAACAATCACATACTGGAACTGACAGAGCTGGAACAGAAAACCAAACTGTGGTTTGCAAAGCATTTGCTTGCGGCCTGGTAAGAACAGATGGGTAACACGATGTTTCCTTCTTATTTCTAGCTCGTAATTTGCATTAATCCCCTTCTACTATTACATTAAATGCTTTTCTAATGTAGCTTTTTCATATAAACAGTTGCTGAAACTGCAATAATACTGTTAAACACTGGGCAGTACAGGGAAATACAGCCTGGTTGCTAAAGAGTTTTCCACTGAAACTTTCCTTTTGGCTAAGTTGTTTTCCATAATAGATTTCTAATTAAAATGAAAGTTTCTACATCTCACCCTTCAAAAAGCCCTACAGCACCTCATTCAAGCACAATCCAAAGAAATTATTTTCATGATCCTTCAAGTTTGCAGGCAACTTGCCACGGTTACTTTATGATAAGAGAACAGCTTTATTCCTAAGTAGCAATGCAAATATCTATAAAGATTTTACTGACAGTTTAATGAAGATGTTACAGTAAAGACCCAACGCTTACATACACAAAGTGCAGCTGTAAAGTATCGTGTAACAACTTACCCAGAATCCAAGAATATATCCACGACTCTTCCCATGGAAAGCCCAACTATACCATGGCCTGAAGCTTTTGGATAGCTTTTCTGGACAGCTTTTGAATAGTGTGGCCAGTAACAGCAGGGAGGTCATTCTGCCCTTGTACTCAGCACTGGTTAGGCCACACCTTAAGTCCTGTGTCCAGTTCTGGGCCCCTCAGTTCAGGAAAGATGTTGACTTGCTGGAACGTGTCCAGAGAAGGGCAACAAAGCTGGTGAGGGGTTTGGAGCACAAGCCCTATGAGGAGAGGCTAAGGGAGCCAGGGTTGTTTAGCCTGGAGAAGAGGAGGCTTAGGGGAGACCTTATTGCTGTCTACAACTACCTGAAAGGAGGTTGTAGCCAGATGGGGGTTGGCCTCTCCTCTGAGGCAACCAGCACCAGAACAAGAGGACACAGTCTCAAGCTGTGCCAGGGGAGGTTTAGGCTGGATGTTTGGAAGAAATTCTTCACAGAAACTGTGATTTGCCATGGGAATGCACTGCCCATGGAAGTGGTGGAGTCACCATCCCTGGAATGTTTGAGACTGGATGAGGCACTCAGTGCCATGGTTTAGTTGATTAGATGGTGTTGGCTGATGGGTTGGACTCAATGATCTCAAAGGTCTTTTCCAACCTGGTTAATTCTGTATTCTGTGTAAATAAAGGAACCACATTTTTCATCCTAGAATAATACAAAATCAGGGGTTCTTCTGTAAAGTTTTCATCTAGCTGTAGTGCTACAGATTACATGAAGCTACAGAGATAAGATTTTGAATACATCTATATTTGCTGAAAAGGTCATAATCCCAAGCTTTCTAGGATGGACCTAAACCTGTCACCAACAGTATGTTTTTAACATGTCAGTTGAATACAGAACATGTGGTTTTGCTCAAGCAAAATCCTCACTACTACAAAAAAGGCACCAAAAAAAAAAAGTTGGTAATGCTGAATGAAATAATACCTTTGGCACTGCCTCCTCACAGGAACCAAAATAGCCTTGTCAGCTCTGACTTTCTAGGCACCACCACCCTAATACTCTAAAATACCCTTAGCCAAGAAGGTGCTTATCAATACTTACACTGTGCAAAAGGCACACTATTATGAAAATGTTAGGGTGAAAATTAAGTTACAGCTGGAGCAAATACCATGCAAGTACCAGGAGAACATTCTTAGACACAAGAACATTGGGTTAAAAAAAAAAAAAAAAAGGGGGAAAAAAAAAGACAGCACAATGAGACTCCTGGAATGAACAGCTGCATGAGGAATCCATCCACCAACGGCTGCAACTGCTCATAAATTCATCTCAAGTTATTATGTAGTCTAATAATTTCAGGAAAGGAATACTAGCGAGTATGTGAGCCACAAATATACTTCACTTAACTGAGAAGCCAAGGAGTTATTTTGTGTTTATTTATGTTTATAAAGAAGTGGAGTTTCAGGTGTGATACTGACAACAGTAGTTGCATTACATCAAGATTCTTAATTGTAATGCCTTAAAATGCATACATGGTTCTAAAGTTCAGTTAAGGAACTGGAAGAATATGGAGTACTGCTAAAGCTTGTGAAATTAATTCTACCGTTATAAGATTTTGCAAACAATTATTTGAAACTAAGGAAGCTTAAAAAAAAATCCCAGCAAGACAAAACTACTTTCACATTTATTCACAGAGCACTAATTCAGAATTTTTATTGACCTTTGCTCTGGTAGGTTTGCGTGGCAAGACAGACCACAAAATTAACTCTCTGAACTCTCAGAGCAAAATTAGACCTTGTTTTATCAAACAGTTGGGAAGTATTCACCTTCACATAATGCTTAAAAGTTCAGGAAACTGTTTATGTATCTTTCCTCCAACCCTGAATGAAACATGGTGCGAGTTTGCATGTGAGCCTGACACTTAAGTGCAGCAGTTAAAAAAGGAAAGCACTTACCCGCTGGCAAAGAACTCACTAGGAGCTAAGGAATTTAGTTGTGCGTACCACTATTAAGGCCATAGTTTCCTATTCTCCCACTTCAGTGGAACATCAGCGCAGAAATACATCACAAGCAGGAAAGCAAGACCAGAAAAGAAAGACCTGATGGACTCTGAAGAAGAGAAAACCTTGCAAAAGAGCCCACTTACAAAGTCAGGGGTCCCCAAGGGCAGCTCCCAGCATTCTGCCAGGCTACCACACAACCAGCCACCACACTACTTAGGGCCCTTGGATCTGTGGCTTTATGCCTAGACAAAACAATTACAGTAATCAAGTTCAGAGAGCACAGAAGCATGAATTACTACATTATCCAATTTCAACAGAATGTGTCACAGTCTTCCAGTTAGTCACAAGCAGCACAGTGGTTTGTCAACACTCTTGCTGAAGCATCCCTAAGTAGCTTTATTTATGTTTATACACAGTCGTAACTCTGAGCGTTGACTGAATATTCCTTGAATAATCATTTCTACCAAGTAGCTACTAAGGTATTATATAAAGTCTTACCAGAAGCACCTAGAAAGCAGCAAATTTCACTTTTTGTCATATATATAAAAAGAAAACAATCCCAAACTTCAGATGGCACCTTCTGATGGCTGGGTTGTATAGCTACATCTTAAAAAAGGCAAGCCAAGAATGGAGCCAGGTGTCCACACAAACCATTCTGCATTTAACAATTTGTTAAAGCACGTTTGCACTCTCCAGTAACACAAATACCTGGGTAAAAGAAAGTGCCTATAGCTGGAGGCATTTCAATTCACTTCAAATAAAGCTATTACTGACTTCAGGATAAAAATAGTTTTAAAAGATCCTGGCCTGAAATATATCTAACAAAGTCTCGTACTCTGCCAGTATGTCAACATGTTGGGATGACTCTGATGCAACTGAATTAAGCAAAAAATAAAGTCAACAAACAGTCCTCCCACCCCCCAAACAAACCCACAAAAGATCCTCCATTTTCACATGAGCTTGGGTGTCAGTATGTGCTCACATGTCTAGTAAGTCCCTCTTGAGAGCACACAGCTTCTGCTCACCAGTATTTGACTAGGAATTCAGCAACCAAAGCAGTTGTCTAATGGAAAGGAACAGCTGGGGAGTAATAGAGTACAGGACAGCACCAAGTACTTAGTATTTGAGATTTCCCCTTCCTCCTGGTATATAACAACCTTTTTTTTTTTTTTTTTTTTTTTTACTGAAGTAACTGCTGAGCCTTCAGATCACATCCTTAGCAAATATCTTAGTAGTTTTCATCCAGAGTATAATTTTCTGGTTTTGTGCAAACAGAAGACCAAATCTTACTTCCTCAGTAAGAGTTGAGTCAACAGCTTTCAGAACTGTTTCCAAGTACAGTTATAATTTTTAAGGTCCACATAAAAGCCTTCCACTACAATATCACAGTATCACCAAGGTTGGAAGATACCTCAAAGATCATCAAGTCCAACCCATCACCGTAGACCTCATGACTAGACCATGGCACCAAGTGCCATGTGCAATCCCTTCTTGAACACCTCCAGGGATGATGACTCCACCACCTCCCTGGGCAGCCCATTCCAATGGCAAACGACTCTCTCAGCGAAGAACTTTCTCCTCACCTCAAGCCTAAACTTCCCCTGCTGCAGCTTGAGACTGTGTCCTCTTGTTCTGGTGCTGGTTGCTTGAGAGAAGAGACCAACTCCCTCCTGGCTACAACCTCCCCTCAGGTAGTTGTAGAGAGCAATGAGGTCTCCCCTGAGCCTCCTCTTCTCCAGCCTAAGCAACCCCAGCTCCCTCAGCCTCTCCTCATAGGGCTTGTGCTCAAGGCCTCTCACCAGTCTCGTTGCACTTCTCTGGACATGTTCAAGAGTCTCAATGTCCTTCTTAAACTGAGGGGCCCAGAACTGGACACAGTACTCAAGGTGTGGCCTAACCAATGCAGAGCACAGGGGCACAATGACTTCCCTGGTCCTGCTGGCCACACTATTCTTGATGCAGGCCAGGATGCCATTCGCCTTCTTGGCCACCTGGGCACACTGCTGGCTCATGTTTAGGCAGCTGTCAATCAGCCCCCCCAGGTCCCTTTCTGTTTGGCAGCTACTCTCAGGCATAAAAAGGTGAGCATCCAGTGTCCTGGAAGATGGGCCCAATTATCATTAAGCAAAACAGAGGACGTTCTTCATTCACACTGTGTTCTGTATTCATTACTTTGATGTTATTCTTAACACAAAAAGAGCTCAGCTAATTAAAAGCTGAATAAAAAGCATGTGTATAGATGACAGCAATAGATTCTTCATGCCTACACAAATAAAGCATACAAATATTGAATAGTGCAATCCATTATTATTGCACACATAAGCAGTGATATCCACCTGAAAACTGAGATGAACTGATTTGCAGTATTTGCCATCTTGAAGATGTAGCTTGCCTAAAATACCATTATAGTCTCCAAGATATTTTCCATATACCCTGGAAAGATATAGGAGCAAATTCTGTGATGTTTATAATTACTTGGTTATTTTCAGACCTTCAAGTTAACGATTTGATCCACAAAGTTGTATTATCTGCTAAGCACCAATATGTTAAATGATGTATAAAACTAAACATGGCTAATGCTCTTACACTCCAAAACAGTAAAATCAAGCACCTTGAAAGCTCTTTTCTAGCAAAACGTTTGTGCATAAGTACTCATTTTAATCTCTCAATGTGAAAATTTATTTCCTGTCCATAGAAACAGATACATTAAATAACTCAAGAGTATTATAAAGTATTATATAGCTTCAATACTAAGGAATGGTGAAAAAAATCAAACAATTCTTTCAATACTTATATCTGCTAACAACTCTCCCATTAATTTGATAACTGAATTAGAATATTTGCTGATAGTTGCAATTTTTTTTTTTTTTAAGCAAAGAAATTAGCAAAAGACTAAATACATAATTTTGGTATAGAGCATGTGATCTGCGAAAGCTGTCCCTGAATCACCGTGGCATGATTTACTGTAAAATCTAAACCCCAAAACAGAGACCTCACCATGAGGAGCTCTGCAATTCAAATCTGCAGGAAGAGGCAGAGTAAACACACATGGTGCTAGATTGCTGAAGTCTGAATTTTAAGAGAATAGATGAGTATCTAATGTGTCTTTTGTAACTTGAAATAGCACATCACACACCCTGACAGCTGAGAGATCAGCTTAGTAAACACAAAATAAATGTATGCATATGTTCACTTCTCTGGTTTACTGCTCTTACATCCTTTTTGGCACAGACATGTGCTCCTGAAACAGTTTTGACATGTATATCCTATGTAAACTATGTGCCACTCTTAGATCTCTCCCTATGATACAGTTTTAAATTTATTTGAAAATAAACTTGGATTATCTGTAACTGCACATTCTAAAGGTTCTACATTTACATGGGGTTACAATTTTCTGCAACTTCTTTTCTTTTCCCTGAAGCTAAAAATCAGTGGATCTTTCATGATTGTAGGGATTAAATGCTTGTCCTTTAGAGATCAATTTGATTTCTGACCACACTTTAATAGTTTAGATAACAGTTTCTGTACTTGTATTTTATCGTTTGAGAGAGATCTGGCAATCAGGTTTGCTTATATGTCTGACCTGGACAGACTCTATTTAAATGGATGTGCAACACAAATTTATTATCATTTCCTCTTCACAAGGGTATTCCATTCTCCTGTAGTTCATCACATCCATTTTGTTCACCACAAAGTCTAGTTTGAATTCCAGCGCTGCTTAATTTAAAACATAAGCTGTCCACTGGGGATTTATAGCACAGCACTGTGAAGACTGCCAGATACCTTAGTCATCAGCTTTGAACGTCACTGCCTTTTCTTAGCTCTTCACATCCTAAAAACAAGAACAACCTACCACTATATTTACACAGACACTTTTCAGTGACAATGGAATGGACTGTTCAACCACATTCAGTGTGATAGTACATTAATTCACCGTGATGCAGGGCAGATTCAAAATGCAATGTCATATTTACAGGAGAGGGAAGTACAAGGTTGAGGCTTACACATCTAGAATTAACTCCTTTAATACCTTTCTGCACTAGAGGCCTTCATAAGCAAGTTAGGCAAAAAGTCTTCTCACCAAACTTGTGAGAGGAATCTCAAAACTAAGTGCATTTATACCTTTGGCCTCAGTTCTACTGTATCTGTAAATCTGCTGAAATCAGTGGGTACTTAAAGCAAGATATTTACACAAGTGCATTACTAGCAATATCCCTTGCTTCTTTCCAAGGCAATTTGCTGCTACCTTCTTGGCTTTTTCTTCACAGAAGAGCAGGCAGTAGCAGACACATTCATGAAAAAAGGCAATAACCAGAAACTGTTGCTCAATTCTTGAAACTTGTTGCTTTATAAAGTTTCCTGATTGTTACATTAAAACACAAAACCAACAAACAATCCCCCCAACCGACAACAATAACCCAACAAAAAAACCCCACATGAATCCAAGCAAACAAACAAAAACTGTCAAAAAATCCCAGAGAAAATAGTTTAATATTCTAGCATATAGTCTGTTTTGCTGGATGTGGCACAAGGATATGGGACCATCCAACAGGTTCTCTTCAAAGTAAGAGTTTAAACACAAGATTGCTGGAAATGTTTTTTCTTTAGTAAGTATGTTTTTTCTTTAGTAAGTACATTATTCTTGAGGGATGGGGATGTTGACATTTCAAAGCAAGTGAGACTGACAAAAGAACCCACATATTAATTTGTTCTTCAATTGAAAGAAAAATATACTGTCTAGCAGTATCAGAAAAGAAATTTTGATACCTTTCTTCGGAATTAATAGAAAGATAGAAAGAACTATACAGGTGGTGACCCTGAGAGAAATAACATCAAAGGAAATAAATATATATATCTGTTTTGCATTAAGAACTGGGTTCTCTATTCAGAATGGAGACTCCAGCATACCTGACATGGGCAAACACTACAGGAAGAACATAATAATCCTAGTGCTCACTTGAATTTCAAGGCAGAACTGTCTTATAGAATTCTGCAGACTCCAGTGAAACTGCTCAGGAATGTGACTGGCTTCTGCAAACCCAGCTGCACATAGCATATGGTTTAACAACCTAAATTAGCAAGACACATGCTTAATTTTAAACAAAAAGACTTAAAGAATATCTTAAGTGCCTTACTGATTGGGGCCTGCTTGCATTCCACTTGTCCCCAAAGGGAAGAATGAGATAATCCTTAAAAAGTTGTAGTGAATGAAGACTTCTTCCTCTGGACCTTTAGTTTACTAAGTAACACCAATTATCAAATTTAAATTAAAAAACAATTATCAGCACTTTAAGGTCGCTAAAATCATTAGCAACAACATATTAATACTTGAAGTATAGTGTAAGTAATCATTAGTGCAGCCTGGAAGACAGCCTGATGCTGATTAGCAGCTACTCAAACTGATGCAGTTAAAGCTGCTATCTAGTCAATACATTGGTTATCTGTGGTAAAAGAAAGTGGAAAAAAAAAGCAAAGCTTGAATAATATAGAATGTACAAAATTTAGGCTATCTGGAAATACATTTATATTTACCTTTAAATACTTGCACCATATCTGCATGTAGAACAAGGGAGCTTTAAACAGCAGTACAGAGTAAAGCCTGGTGTGATGAACATATGCTCTTGAATCAGCTACATTACAGCACTTTGCTACAAACAGGATTATTAGGTAAGGTGGGATGTAGTGCACAGACCACATAGCCACTAAAGAATTAAAGAGCTGACATTAATTTTAATAAATTTAGCTTAAGCCATCTAGAAACCTAATTACTAAACCTGTTACAAAAAATTAACTGTGTAAGTAGAAGCACATACGTAATAAATTTTACCCCCTCTGTTGTTATTGTTCAGAGAACCTTCTGCTATAACTTTCCACCAAAATGGATTTGCTCCCACATATAGGTTCATCTTTGAACTGCTTTAAGATGAAACAAAAGTTTAAGAAAATTGTAAGATATAAAAAGACCTTCAGGAATGAAATGCTTACACAAGCTACTTGAGCCTGCCAGCTATAGGGTAAACAATTAAAAAACCACCCACACAAACTACATGCCTGGTAAATGTGCATCGCTGTAGTGGTGGGGTATGGCTAGCACTGAAGAATAAGCCCAGGAAACTGCAATCATTCAAGGCTGCTATGTGGATATGCTACAAACGTTTATGCCAGGCTGACAGGTCACAGACTTTGATTTAAATGGCAGCAAGCTTTAAACATGGTAGAATACAAATTAATAAAAGCTGTAAGCTTTTGCATGTGTGTGCATGCCATGCTTTCGTTTTAACCTCTTGAAAATAAATTGCAGACAGAAGTTTATTTTATTTAGTTCCAACTGAACTGCTAAATTAAGAAAGGAATTATAGTGCAGAGAGCTACATTTGATGATTCTATAAAATTCGATCAATATTCCATTTTGATACTGTGCTCAAAAGCAATGAGAAAAGCTCAAAATGTTGGTTTTGCACTTTCAAAATTAAACTACCAAGCTAAGACAATTGATTACCTTTGAATTCTTTACAAATATTAACTATCATTGTCTATATCTCCTCCTCCATTCACTGGCTCTCCTTCCCCTATTTTGCCCAAGAATGTTTCAGACAAGCCTTCCCTAAAAATAGACTTTAACGCAAGAATAAACTGTTGTAGTAGAAGTTCTAAACCAGGAATTAGTCCTATGAGCCAAAACATGTTCTTGATCATTGGTTTATATAACCTCACACTGCAATACTGGAGCCAGGAAAAAAAAAAAAAAAAAAAAAAAAACACCACACTTATCCCACCCTCACTACTTGCCATCTGTCTGGGAGGATTTTTCCTGCCTCTGGAACATTTATACTCACAATGTATATAAACACAGAAAAGTTAAGTGTATATACATCCTTTTTAGTGCGGAAAAGAATTTGTAAACTATGACTTGTTAAGAATAAAACACAAGAACATGGCGGGGGGGGGGGGTGGCAAGCAACCTCCTGCCTTTGGAAGAAGGCTGTTTCTACTTATTTCATACACCACTGTTCAAAAGTGTTCAAAATGAAGGCAAGTGATTATTAAATCAAGTTCAACCGTATGGGGAAAATTATCACTTTTCTTTGTACAAAAAGAAGGCAAATATACATACACTTAAAATTGGTTAAAAAGACTGGAGAAGCTATTGACTAAAACTAGGCACTAGAATGAATGTCCAATAAAAAGTGATGCAAAATCAACACTCATAAAACACATTCAAAGTACTGTTAAGTCACCTGTGTTTGCTGTTGCAAAATGTTAATTATGTTAACTAGTTCTACTTGAGTAGTATCGTGGAGAACTAATTGCACAAACTGCTGTACACATGTCTCTTACTCGTATAAGAAACAGCAACAGCTTTACTGTATTCCTTTAGATCAGGGATTTAAATTTGGTGGGTAAAAAAGAAAGGAAAAATAGAAGTAAAGTAGTTAGAGTTTGCCCCAGCACCTACACAGAACCAAGAAGCTCACACAAAAAGGTATCTGGGGAAAAGACTGCAGCTGCTCACGTGCTGTAAAAGAGCAGAAACTGTGGAGAAGTAGCAGGCGGATTTTGCACTAGGAGAATTGAGCAGGGAAGCACAGGAACATTAACTGAATAAAGTTTGGGAAATTAAGTCAGGCAGGTAGACTGTGGCTCAATTATGAGCAACCTTTAAAACTAAAAGGAGGAACAGCTTGTATTTCATTTGATGAGAACCTCTTGTGGGAGAGAGACAGTTTAAGAGAAAGGAATCATCTGGTCAGAAAAATGAGCAAAGGTGATTTTTATAAACAACAGTTGACTCCATGTGAGAGAAGCAAGTTTTAAATGGACAAGGCAAGACGTGAGAACATGACATGAGTCAAGAAGTGAGAGAGACAAGGGTTTAAATAGGAGTTGTGGTGTGGACAGAAAGAAGACAGATTTCAGGGATGCCATTTAAGGAAAAGCAGCAAGTTGTATAAATAGCCAGCACAGTTGGATCTAAGAGCCTTTGCCTCTGTTGGGCAAATGGTAATAAGGGTTCTCAAAAATCAGAAACAGATTCTTTTTCTGATCTTTTTTGAAGTGTTTTCTGAAATTTCTTTATATATCACCCCCCAAGCTAACATACATTAAGTGATATTCAGTTCTCCAATGCTTCAGTGTTCAGTGTATGGTAAATGAGATTATCTTGAGCCACAGCTGAAAAGACTTCAGCTAATCTGTTTTACTATGCAATGAAATGACAGCTAAGCTCCAGCTTTTAAGATAAACAATCACACACTCCAGTTTATCAAATACCAACATAAACATACAGACTAACAAATACTAATATTTTGTCAGAACCACTAACTTCAAAGCTATTTTGCACTTTAGTATAGTATTGCTAAAATTAAGACACAACATTTTCAGAATTATTTTTGTTCACAGTTTTAAGTTGAACTTTTAAGCAGTCTTACTCAACGTTGTACTTAGATGCTTTCTAATAGAGCCTTTTCTGAAGGTGATTTATAAAGAAAGCATTATTAGTATTGGACAATTATGCCTTTAAAGTAAAGTCTTGAATATTACTGGTAGCAGAAGACATACTATCCAATTCAAACATCTGCACCTTGAGCGTTTATTGTGAGTCAGAAATTAGGAGTTGTAGCAATAAGTTGCAATGCAAAGTCTTGTAGTAAAACACAGTAAACTTCAGCAGTTACTGAACTTCCACAAACTGTAATAGCAAAATTATGTTCAAAATATGAATTACGTTTTTTTTTAAAAAAAAAAGATTGGAATAACTTTTCTGGGATTTTCCTCAGACTCAGTAATACTGTTTTCCTTCCTTTACCAAAGGATTCATTGAGATGAATGTATTTCCACACTTAAAGGAAAAACTATTGTTTTACTTTGTTTCAATTTCAATTCTGTTTCAACTACTACAAAAAAATGTTTTGTACTCCTCTAAGAAATCAAGAAATTATTTAATGTAAAATTAAGGAATAGAGAACAGATGAATGTTTACAAGCTGACATAAAATGTTATGCTACTTCAAAATTATTTTATGGTGTGGACTACTAGAGCACACCTAACTGAATTATTAGAAGTTGCTCACTGCCTCACTGGAGCCCGAGGACTACAAACAGAAAAATTTCTTGTGCATAACCCCTTTAACATAACACTCTCAAACTAAAATTTTTCCACTAGTGTTTCAGAGGCAGGAATAAAAACACAGGCTTTGGATATTCATCCATGGACAGTAAAACATTATAGAAATCTATGTTAATAAAATACATTAAAATGGTATTTTGACAGCTTCTCTAACGATGAAGAGATTTTTGCTTATGTGCAGCTGGAAGAACAGGTTTCTAATACATATATGTGTTCTTCTAAGAGTTCTTCAAATGTGTTTTTTTGTCACTAGGGTAAAGGCTGTGCTTACTCTCCAAAATGCCAGGCATATTTTTGAGTGTGAGAAGAAAATTAAAAAGGAAACAGACAAACCTTCCAACAAAACTATTCAACAACACAGACCTTTGTCTAATCTTCTACTGCAGTAGCTCAAACAATTAATGTGTTTCAAATTGTGTAATTAATATAAAATAAGAGGATTTTTTTATATATATATAAAAATGTAATCACTGCATAGGTTTTAATATTACTAGCAAAAAGTTTAAGGGCCACTGTGTGAGCATGCATTTCTACAGTAGAAATCAAAATACTAATATGAAATATTAGGAATCTAGTACTGACAAGGAGCCCTACAATTTGAGAATTTTCCCCTCTGACCTGCAGTTCTGCTCATAAATAAAGGTATTGTTTCTCTCCCAACTCTTTGTACTCCTCCTAAATTAGCTCGACTAACATTTCAGTCTGCTAGAAAACATCTTAAAAACCCTACAAATCCCAACCCAACACTTTCTTCAAGGACAGACTACAGAAAATATTAGAAACTCTTAACCCTCTACCCTCTCACATTCACCGCTCAGAAATAACAAGATGAATATTTCACTCCACAGTTTTCTGCCAGTTGCCTCCTTCCTGATTCAGTTCAGCTTATGCCTGCCTCAATTAAGACTGAGGCTGGTACTTTTGTCACAAATGGCACATATTTCTACAGAACAGAAGCACCTTCATTTCAATTTCTCTTCAGAAATGTCAATTGTATTTTGCAGGAGGATATTATTCTTAGTAAAGAATGCTATATCAGTTTTATACTAAATCTTGGTAAACTCTACTCACTAAACTAATTCTTTCCTTGTTTTCCTCACTCATCTGGGCCAGCATAAATAAAATTCATGTCAGACATCTACTCAAGAGATCACAAATAATTCCTATACACACTCAAAAGGTATTCCATTATCAGAACATTCTTGGTAGACAAGAATCCAGTTATACCATCTTAAAAAATAAAATAGCAAATTAAAATACTTTGGGGGTAAAACACTGACTAAACACTGAACATCACACAGTCCTTTGAATACCATTTTATTAATTCTCTGAAGACTGAAACTACAAATAAACTTCTAATTTAATAACTGATATGTAATGCAACTTCATTTAGGGCTTGTGATTTCATATACCAAATTAAAACATTAAAATGTTTTTCTGCTTCATGAACTACAGTAACAGGTACAAGCAGGATGCCAACTATGACCTCAATTTAATTCCCACCTTACTTAGAGCTGTATTTTAAGAGTTGCAGGTTAGCATGAGGGCTAAGAGATGAGAGTACTGCCACCTCGTGCCAGTGAAGCTGAAGCCTAATACACAAGAATCCTGATTGGAATTAATCCCAGAACATGTTCTGCCTTTAAAGTCTGACTGTTATTTGAGATGCTTGATCTTGAATTATGAAAGAACATAAAAGTACCAAGTCTTTTAGAACCTCTTAAACCAACTATTTAAATAGAAATAATCAAACTACCTGTACCAGCCTGTCTGGCAGTAACTACTTATTATATTTGCCGTTTTGAAATCCCAGGCTAAGTCAGTCATAACTGTGGTAAGTTTCAATCACCAAGAGTAAGAGTTTTGGTAATGGGTATCTGTTTCAGACTTTGGGAGTTTCAATAAAAAATTATGACAACCCCAAAAATAAACTGCATGCAGTTTGACAGGTCAACAGACATACAAAATATCTTTTGAAATGCTCCATTACCTAGGTCCATGCTATAAAAAGGGTGGTATCGTACACAGAATCACAGGGATTTGAAAGCACTTCTGGAGACCATCTAATCCAATTCTCCTGGCAACTGGGAGGATTTTGAATGTCTGCAGATGCAGACATCACCACCTCATTCTTACTACATACTTAAATACCCAAATCAATCTAAACTTCAGAAAATTGAAATGTATTATGGAACTTCAAGTATACCAAAAAGCCACCAAAAAACCACTTCCTCTCAGTCCATTCTTATCTAAAATACAAGCACCACATCAAACATTATTATGTAAAGAACTGATTTTTTTTTCCCCCTAGTTTACTTCCTGATAAGTGTAATTCTGTTCTGTGGATACTACAGTGACTTCCTCCCCCACAACAGTCATCATTACAAGCAATAAAAATATAAAATAAGTGTACTCACCAATATCATTAGCCAGAGAAGCAGGATCAGAAACCCCAAGGGTAGCTTCAAATTCCTCCTGGAGACGATAAGCTCTTTGAAGAAGGGATTCAAGCTTATGAATGAATTCAGCACTAATGATATCCTGCAAGAGGATAGATATTTAAAGATTTTCTACTTGTTTACAGCCAGTAAGATTCCTTTATAGAATCTAAGAATATTAAGCTTTCAAAGACCAAACCATGCCACTTTAATTTCCTGGAAACCACCCAAAGATACTGCCAGATGAATACTTCAACATCCAAAATATACACACTTTCCTAAACATACAAGTTCACTTAGTGTAATAAAAATAAAAATCTAAATTTTACAATACTCCAACATTATCAGTGATGTTTACTCCACAAGAAATAATGAAAGCCACACAGGAATATATTTATTTCTAAATATTTTTAGCATTCATTTCTTAAGAACAAAGGAACTGAAATAAAGTTCAATGATGTTATTTGTACATATTCATAAACTGATCATTGTTTCCCAAGCTTTGCTAAACGGGTATCCTCTCACACAGTTACACAAGAAAGGGATGACCAAATGGATGCTTGCTGGCTCAATAGCAGCATCCAGAAGCAAACACCGATTCAACAGCAATTGCCAAAAAATGAATACCACTAAGTCTCTCCTCTGTCCTCCTCCAAAAAAACCACACAACCAACCAAACAAACAAATTCAACAGAAACAAAGTTAGATGTCCTTTAATGAAATTCCACTAAATTGGAACTTTGAATTAATTCTCAGGTTTGGTAGTTGAATTGAAAGTTGAAAAGATTCAGGTAACAAAATGCAGTGCATTTTCAGGGCAGCAACAGTAGATTACAGACTGGTTATACTCACTTCCACACTTTCTTCTGCGATTGCATCTCCTGCTCCCAGCTTAATGGAACCACAACCTGCCTCATCTTCAACTTGCCGGTTACGGAAAGTTAGTGCCTGCTCCCATCGGCGCAGTGCTTCTTCAAAAAGCTCCATACCTAGGGGTGATCAGGAATACCTCCATTCCATCAAATGCACACACGCTCATGTTTTACAGTTGCAGGAAAATAAGTAGTTAATGTATATAGTAGAGATGTAATTTTTTTAAACAATGGCAATGCCAACTATTTAAAAAATACCCCAAAAAACCAACCAGCAAGGTATCTGCCCTTTTAATAACAAAGTTCACAATATGATTAAAGCAACTGTGTTCCATGGCTTTTTTCCTATTTGCTTTCTAAAATAATTTTATAGATTACTACTACAAACATAGGAACTATAATAAAAAAGTAGTATTTGGAAAAACTAACTCCAGATCAAACAAAACCTCATTATTTTATGGCAAGGTTCTTAAGACAGCATGAAAGACCACCACAATAGTATTATAAATTGTCACTTTGACATAAAAAGTAATTAGTTACATTCAGTGTTGGTCCACACTCAACATTCTCATTTTAACTTACCCATCAAATACAAATTTTCAGGTGTAGTCACTGGAATATTAACAAGTTTAATATCATCTTCATCTGCTTTATCCCAGGAATTAGAATTGGCACAAGCACAGCTGTGACAAGAGGTGGCACTCTGAACCTTAAATAAAAATAAACAAATTTTGAACTGGTGCTATACAGAGTATCCTTAAAACTTCATTACTGCCAGAGTGCATTTTATCTGAGCCATCTGCTTAGAAGCTGTTTATACTATGTATTAAGTACAATGGCCTTCTCAGCATCTCTAGCCTTTTGTGTAGCTTGTTCAAGAATGCTGTTTCAGCTTAGTGAAACCATTAGGTGCCTCTCACGTCCAAGTTAATAGACACTTGAGAGCCTTAAAACACTTCCACTTACCGAGGCCAGGCTTTGGACTGAACCGGAGTATTTACTGAAAAGTCCTCCATTTGCATAGAGACAAGACTGAGATCCTTTTTCCTTGGCAGAGCTCAGAGAAAGAGTCAAGTTTTGCCGACTACTGGAACAACTAGAACCTACAAGATACACAGACATTAAAGCTTCTGCAAATTCAAAACATTGCTTCTTTCTTTAAGAAGATCTATCAAGAATTACACTCATTCTTTCCACCAAAATCCACTTTAAATGCAAACAGTTATTCTTTCATTTAGTTTTACATGAGAAACTACAAATTAGAGCATTCAATATATATATAACAATATATATAACAAACATGTATTTGGGCATAATTATTTTCCCATCCTCTAGGAAATTATGTTTGCTTTTCTTAGTATTGCTATGTCACAAAAAATTCCAAACTCCACTGTTAATATCCTACAGATAAAAAAAGTTTTAATCCAAATTCATGAATAAAACTTCACCACTGAGAACAAGACTATCTTATTTATAAGACATTGAACTTTTGTTTTTAATGTGCACAATTTTTGCTTTAAATCTACTTAGCATTAAAGGAAAATAGTTTGGTTTACTATTATACACTGTAATGCACAACCATCCCTCAAACCTCTTTAACAGTAAAAACATCAGAGGTTCATTCATGCACCTTTTTCTGATGCAGCTGCTTTGGTACACTCCAATACTAGATGACTTGGTTCCCATGGTGGCACTTTCTTATTTTTCTTTCCACGTCTTCTTTTGAAGTGATGGGCCAGAAAAATAACAGATATTGCACTCACTGCTGTTACTGTGAAAAGCTTCTTTAAGCCAGGGAAAGCTTTATCTGAAAATAAAAGAATGTTACTTCATTCTATGCTTCTTATCTTTCCTCCTACTGTCCTTTGGTTCAACTTAGGCTATAGTTTGTCTGCAAAAGTAAGAGATGCTGCTCTTCTATAGCCTGAAAGACAACCAAATCTGAGGAAGGACATTAACTGCTTCTCAAAACCTGTGAGGGCCAGTAGGCCAGAGAATTTACAAAGTGACAAAGTGTGTAGGGCCACCAAGATACAGATTGTGACACTAACAACCCTAAGGTTGGGGGAGCTAAGTAAATGGCTCTCAGACAAACTTTTCATTTATTTGTTTTTAATGCCACAACAATGCACAGCCTCAGCTAATTCACTAACAGTAAAAAATTACTGAGAAAAAACTCATCCTTCACAACTAGACTATTTATTGCCCTACCTGTGAAAGAGCTAACATTTGTATGGTATTTCAGTTTGGGAAGAACATGTATTTAAACATTTTTTCTCTAAATAAACCTTCCCCCCTTAATTGTTATATTTTATTTTGGCTGTAGATCAGTCACAGGTTTTCAGATGTTTAAACTAGCAAATAAGAACCACATATACAAGCAACTGGAATTAGAAGCCATTAACAAAGTTCAGAAAATTCAAAGTGATGAGATACATAAAGAAAAGGCATTTAACTGTAAACTAGAGTCCCCATTCACAAAAATCTTTGGGAAGTCTATGCTGATTGAGAAACAGACTGCTGGGAGAAAACCAGATCTGCAGGCCTTGGGGCTAATACTGTGTTTCTGTAAAATGTTTCCTCACATGAAAGCCAGCTGTCCATTGAGTTCCATTGCACATCAGCAGTCCTTAGTTACTGTGCTATTGGTTAATACCATCAGAGTTGTGCAATTTAAAGAACCATTGAAAACTTTGCTCTACATGCAGTTAGCAATCAACAAGTCAAACATCTGTGACTTGAGAATCCTGTCCTTAGTGGTACTGTATCCTCACTGACGCTGAAAACCTAGCGTTGTACTCTACAAGGGAAAGGAAAACCCTGAAACACATACTTAAAAAAGACTATTATATTTCACAGAAAAGAGCTAATATCTACATAACAGATTAAAGCCTCAAAGTTCATGGAATTAAATGTTTGAACTAAAGTTTCAGAGACCTGTAAGTGGATTTTTAAGAAAATTGTCTGCACCTACAAACATAATCATAAATAAATTAACAGTGAAATGAAAATGCCCAAGGAGAGAGAGGTTTACAGTTGCCCATAATGGAGTTGCACATGGTATTTTAAAAGGCTGAGTACTCTGCAACATAAAAAGAAATCAGTGATGTTGCAGTGACAATTTTTAATTATCCTAAATACAAAAAAAAACTGAAAATAAACCAATGCAGCTAAGATCAAGAACACCACATTTTGGTTTTACATGCAGTAAAACTCTGAAATGCAGTTACATGAATATATGAAAAATTACACAGCTTTTGCTTACAAGCATCTAATTCAACAAAACCAAAATACAGCCACATTAAAAACACAAGGTTTAAAAGCAGAACTTCATTAGGACCCGCTAAAAGTTGTTTTAAAAAAATATTCTTGGCATTTCTAATTGTAAACATTTTTTTTTCTTTTGTTTACCCTTGTCCATGATTCACAGGATGGAAAAAAAACCCCAAACATCTACTGGACTGTATTTTGTACAGTCCACTAGATACTCTTTTTATTCTCCTGTGTATTATGGCACCAGGATATGACTTCCCCTTCAATAAATTTATTCTTTGAGGGCTACAACCTAAGCCTTAATACTTCCTCAAGTAATTCTCATTTATGTCATGCTTTCTCTTATTACATATGTAGTTAAAGGCAACTAACACCTCTCTTCTCTGAAATTCCACAACACAATTACAGCTCCTCCCTGCTTTCAATATGAAGGGACTATAGGGACAAATCTTATGACTCCTGCAGACAAGGAGTATCAGTCTCACAATACTTCCAGCTTTTGTCAACCTGAAAACTAAGTTCGTAACACAGTCTCTGCCCAGATTTGAGCAACTGCTATCTATGTTGTTAGTGAAAATTAACCTATACTGTAATGAAAGATATTAAAGAGAGATCCCTCCAGGGCCATCTGTAAAAGGAAATACTGTGATTAACAGAGCATTAAGATTTTCTCTGAAGATCTTTCTGTAGATAAAACAAACCCAGCTGAAAGATCTGAGTGGGTTCAAAAAATAGTCGTCTTTGTTTCAGTCATGTGCCATTTAATTAATAAACCAGAAGTGACGTGAAAACTAGAATAAGGGTTTCTGGTTTAAATTAATGAACTATCATTCAGATTAATATGGTGAGTGTTACTGCCAATCTAGGAAGTATTTAAAACAACACTCAATACTATTATTCAAAATTTATAGTTATGTTTAGTTTTCATACTTACAAATCTACCAAAAAGAATTTTGATATTTGTGTGATGAGAATCATGCAAAAGGAACACATGTAGACATTGCAGATAAAGCAATCTCTTCAGCCAGATGTGATGATGCAGTAAGTATTTATTATCAGAAAACAAGTTCTAGTTCTATATTATAAATGAACTAAATCTAACCAAATTTAACTAATATTAAGCTCACATGCAAACAAACACAACAAATTGCAATTAAACATCTAAACACATATGAAAAGGGACAGTATTTAGATAACATACATATATATATATATTACCTGATTGAGAGAATAATACCAAGAAAGGGGAAGGTGAAACACCCGTAAAGCTACTGTCTTCAGAGAAAATCGTGCTTCAGTGACAGTTTCTTCTGACATGGCTCCTCCTCTCCCATAACCTCAGTAAGTGGAACTATCTTGAAAACGGTCACAGATGGTCTCTGGAATACTCTGTCAAATGATGGATACATACCAATTATGCAATAGAAGCCCTAGACAGCTTTCTTTGACAGGCTCAAATCTCTTATATAACAGGTACATGACTTATTTGGCTGATGTTTCTGAGTAGTGATAAGAGCTGTGCTTACTGAGAAGACAGAAAATTTGCTGGGTCAGCTTAGGCCCCTTCCCTTCCAACTGCTCTGTGCAGAAACCTGTATAATCAGGACCTACAGAGATCTTAGCCTGCTTTTAGTAGCTGGCAGCTAATTTATTATATCCTCTAAATCATACATGGGAATAATCCCATTTCTAAGATCAGTACTGTTACTGAAGAATATATTTGCCAGCTACAAAAGTGAAAAGATTTAAGAGTAGACATAAAAAGTTTGTCTCAGAGCTTCAATTTATTTGTAGACGCAAGATGAAGAACAAGTACTACAGCTCATGTAATCTCCCCCATACAAAGGCACATTCCCCTTATTCTCTGATGCTAAACAAAAGGCAAGACCGCAACCATGGCATGGAACAAGGTGGAAAATGAGGGCAGGCCACCCCGCCGAGGGAGCGCTCAGCTTTAACCATCAGCTATCTTCTCTTTGCAGACGACTACGGCCAACAGGGTTACGCTTGTGCCAGAGGCGTTTCCTCAGGACAGGAGCCTCTTTCCCCAGCAGACCACAGAGCGGGGCCCGGCCTTGGAGAGGCAGCGAACCCCGCCAACTTTTGCCCCATTAAAGGCAAAAACCACCTCCGTCCGGCCCTGCCGAGCTCTCCCCAGGCAAGACAGCCCCAGTCTTGCTGTCCGGGGTGCCCGAGTCTTAAGGCACCTAGGGCGAGGAAGCAACAGAGCCCTGACACCAGTTCTACGCCACCCTTCAGCCCCTGTTCCCCTTAGCCCACATCTTCCTTGGCAGCCGCTGCGATTACCGCACTCAGTTACCTGCCGAACACCGGGGCGGGCGCCCCGGGCAGCAGCCGCGGCCCCTCACGGGCAGCTGCCTCCCCACACCAGCAGCTAGTACGAAACCGGCAGGAGATCTACTTCCGGGACAGAGGGAAGCGGCCGAGGTCGGCCAGGACGCAGCCGCCGTTGTTGCCACGTGAGGGTGACCCATTCCGCTAGGAGTTTGTGTCCGTCATCTTTGTATAGGGCAGCCGTCTTCTGCAGACGACTGCTAAAGACGGGGCGACTGCCTGGCGACGTCATCTTTGTGCAGGGCAGTACTCATGTGAGCGGCGGAGGCGCCCAGTACGGCCATTTTTGTGCGGGGCTCGGCTCGCGGCCGGTGTCGCCGCAGCACCAGTCAGCAGACGTCTGTCTATAGGAGGAGGTGCTGCAGCCTGGGCGCTCCATTTTTTTCTCTCACAGTGGCCTGCTGCAGTGCTGCGTCCCAGGCGAGGAGAGCTGTTTGCCTGCCTACCAGCCAGCACCGCTGTCCCTCGGGGCTGGGCTTCGCCATCAGTGCAAGGCGCGGGGCTGGTCGCGGCCCGGCTTAGCTCAGGGTTCCGAGCACGGTGCATTCTCCGGCAGCTCCGGTAAGAGAGGGAATGTCCTGCCGGCAGCGGGGTAGGCGGTTCGGGTCCAATGTCTGTGAGAGGGTACAGGACCGGTGTCCCTTCAGGGTCTCCATGTCCAGGGCAGCTCAGCCCGCTGGGCGTGTGGCACGGTGATGGCCGCTGCCGGCTGCCGTTTTCGGCAGTTGAGGCGCCGCGCTCCCGGAGGGCTGGGCGGGGGCTGGCGGCGGTGTGCGGCCTTGCCAGTCCCGCCAGGTGGCTGAGCTGAGCAGTGGGGCGGTGGTACTTGAGGCCTCTTGCTTCAAGCCAGCGGGGTCGGCTTGCGAGGCAGTCAGCAGGCTAGGTAGGTACTCTTGCCTGCCATCCTGCTGCTGGAAGTGGCCAAAGGGCGTTGAATCGACCTCCCGCATTACTTGCTAAAGACGAATCCCTGTTACGAGGTTATTGTAGATACGATGCAATTCTTCAAGTAATGATTTACCTATAAATGTTTCCGTTTGTTCCCTGACACCTGCATGTACGAGGAAAGAAATGGACTGAAGGAAAAAAGTCTGGTGTAGCACCTAGTGGAAAATCACTGCAGACTTACACGCGCAGGCAGAACCTGGGTTAGGAGAATCTTAGAGATATAAAGATAACCAAATAAGTTTCCGAGTTAGGATTTAAAGTGCTGGAGGAAAGCAAAGAATGCATGGTCTGTATACCCTAAGAGGCAATCTAAAACGTTTAACCATATAAGAGCTTGTACCCTCAATTCGAGCATTTTTTAATATCCTTCCTCTTGGGAAGCAATATTTCATGACAGAAGAAAAAAAAACAGTCTTACGACAGTGACATAAAAAAAACCACCCTGGCTTGAGTAGGTAGCTCTTGATGCCTGAAGAGAAGGACCAGGTATCCTTCATCATCTTGCTAAGCAGGCTTTTGTCATTTACTGGGAAAATACCATTTTTTATAATAAATACATAAGTAATTTTTTTACTGGAGTTAGAGCTAGTAGTGTAATTTTTGAAGAAAATGAGTTACTCTGGTTTAAAGTTGATAGATGAAAAGAAGAAATACAGAAGGATGGGAGATGAAAACCAAAACCACATAATGATTGAAAGAATATAAAGAAACTTAGTGTGTGAAGTTAAGGTTAATCTTCTCTGCTTCTTGACCTGACTATTCTCAAGTTTGGTAACAGTACTGCTCACATACATTATTATGCTGAAGTAATTGCTGTAGAGGAATTCAGCAAAGTTTTTAAAGACCAACACAATTCTTTAAAAAAACAACAGAAAAAAATATGTACCCTAAAAATGTGACAACATATGTATAAGGTTGTAGCTTTCAATAGTTTGTAATGACTACTAGTGGGTTTTTTAAATTATTCAGATAGAAGATTGCACCCCTGTGTCATAAAATGAAAATAAATGTCAAGTGTGATTATTTTAGTGTGTCACTAGGTAAATGACTGAGCTTAGAGATTCCTAGTTTGATATGCTGCTATTCAGAGCTGTACAGGTAAAATAATAAGATACAATTACTGCTTCAGGTAATTGCTGTCTTCAGAATAATCCTTTTAGTGTTAAAATCTTGTACCAGCATTCCCTTGCTGAGGCTTGTAAAATGATATGGTAAAACGGCTCCATATTTAGGGACATCAGTGTTGTAAAGAAATATATTTATTGTTTCAACACCTGTCAAAGTTTTAACTACTGTAACTAGGCAGATGAAAACTTTTTTTTTTTTTGAGAGAGAATTTGAAATCTGTTATGTTTCTTTAGAAAATACTAGTCTCCAGATATGAGCCTAAGATCACTTTCATCATCATTTGAATTATCTTAGTGTTTGAAGGAATTTTTCTCTGTGTGTAATAGGTCTGCCATGGTAGGCACCACGCAAGTCATGATGCTTTAAATTGCAATTCACATTTCTCTGACAGCTCATGTGAGTAAATGTTTTTTTTTTCTTAGTGAGTACAAGGAGCAATGGGAGACAAAAAACCCCCATTGAGTTAAAGATAAGCATTACTAGATGATACTAGATGGAACTAGATGATCCTTGTGGTCCCTTCCAACCCTGACTGATACTATGATTACAGGTTTTTTTCAGTGTGAAGTATGACTCTCTGTATGCATTATGGAAAAATGTGTTAATAAGTCCTTTTGAATGTTAAATGGCTCGCTAAGTTGAGGGATGTAGTATGATGCATTGAGATAGGTGGGCTGAAACAGACTTTTCAGTGGAAACTGAAAGAGCTAGCAATAGACTACAAGTTCTGTCCCAAACAGATGGAGAGCATCTGATGAGAAGCTTATTGCATGAATATGATCATGAACATGTAATGTGGAAACTTGAGTTCTATTTGCTGCTAATTTTTACTTTATTCTTAATCTTACAGTGAAGCAAAGATACTTTTTGTGTCATTATTCTAAGGTTCTTATGAAACTACAGAATATTTTTGAAGATTCTATGAAAGGTGACACATATACCCTGGTTATCAGTGGGCACATGATTGCTGTCTAAGACAGGAGTTCTTTATAATTTTTTAGAATTCTGCAATATGAGGAAGGGTAAAATTACTGATAGAGATCCTTTTAATGTATAAACTTCTGGTTCAGGATGCCCCAGAGCTGGAAAGAATTCAGGGAAGCTATATGTTCTTGTGAAATTCTTACTTTCTGTGAATGTCTTTTGTCTCTTTGGTCAGTGGTGGAAATAGGATACTAGCCTAAACAGGCCTTTCATCTGACCCATGTAGAGCTGATCATATGAGATATCTAAGTACTTTCCCAGTACAGGCTATCACATATCATTGGGAACATGAAATGGAGAAACCCTCCAGCTTCAAAAGAGAAACACAAAATGGAATATAAGTTTGTCTTTTGAAAATTTCTGAAAATATGGAGATGGGACTGTTGGATGAAGTCAGTGGAATGCAGAAGCTTGTGAAAAAAAGCTTTCCAGATAGAGTAGGAAATGGTAAAATGGAGGAAAGGCAGGGAGGGGCAGCAAATGGTAAAATGGAGGCAGGGAGGGGCAGCCCTGGGCTTGCTAGGACTTGGAGAGATTAAGGATGAATCATGGGTTTGAAATTTATTTTACAGTTTTAGGCTTCATCATTACATCTTATAAAATGTGCTGCTGCAGATAGGTATATTAAGCTACTAAGGTTATGGCAGTACAGTGAGTTATCATGGGTGGAAGGAGGTGTTTAAGCATCTTGTTAACAAAAGGTGAAAGAAAGGCCATTCAGCTTTGCCCGTATAACAACGTGGAGAATACATAAGTAGTTTTCTACAAGGGATGCTCTCCTTAGGAACAGGAATAGGTACAACTTCCATAGGGACATGTGAGCTTCAACATATTTTCATCTTTCTGGTGGTTATGGGAGGAGAGATGCAGACTGCACCAAGAAACAGAATGTGGCATGAACAGAACTTCTGGGGTTAGGTTTGTTGAGAACTAGGTCTGGATTTGCATGATTGCAAGGTGGGGACAAATAGCTCTGAAATACAAATCTGGTAGTGTGAGGTGAAGTCTTCTCCGTTCATTGTTTGTGTTACTTGGAATATAACGCATTTGGAATGCTTCTTGTATAACAAAATTAAGTCTAAAACTTTATCAGTTCGTTATATCAGTCTTTCTAAAGCATTTGTGTTAAGGACTTAGCATTAATTCACACTGATTTTTTTTTTTTAATTACCTGTGTTAAGATTATCAGGTCTCTACTTGAAATTCACTTGTCCGTTTTTAACATTTTATCAGACTTTGCAGAATGTGCCAGATGAAGCATACATTCATGTTTCCATTTCTGTTTTGGAAAGGAACTTCACAGTTCAAAGTATAACTGCCAGTGTGATTGAAATTGAGGTTTGGCCTGAAAACCCTGAGTTTTCTTACTTGAATTGTCTTTCTGCAATACTGCATAGATTACAATTAGGTACTTAACCAAGCAAATAATTCCCCAGCTGCAGCTTATTTGAGAGTAATGATTCTTAAATGGTGTGCCGTTGGTCCAGGAAGAGAATTTTGACTTCATCTTAAAAAAATTAAAATTACCAAATTACTAATTTACTGTAGTATTCACAGATTTGTGAGATAAATCTTTAAATGTTTTATTGAATAGCTGTTAGCATGGTATCAAAGAATGAAAGATACGTTACTGAAGTAACATGTTTTATATAAATAATAAATATCTTGAGTATTGCATATATACATAAGTGAAATACTTAAGTGTATATGTGCAGTGTTTATATATAGATTACATAAAGTATTCTATATTATTCCTGTACAAATAATACGCAGTGTTTTAATAGTATTTGTATAGGAATGTTTGTAGGAATAAGACGAGACTATTTATACACACACACATATAAAACCTCTTTAAATAACCAAAGGGTACTGAAATGAAATATGATTCAAAGTACGGTTTGAAGTAAAGATCACAAATAGGAACTCTACTAGAAAGTATGTCTGAGATGCCTACTAGGCAAGTGTTTTCCCCCATGTTGTCAAAACCCTAGGCTTCTTAATACTCAAAGGAGTGATTGGTCATGTAGCTGGAAGAGCAAACATAAAGCTGCCGAAGCAAGCAGGGTAAGAGGGAAAGAGATGTTGATAATAGTGCTAAAAGCTGCAAACAGATCAAGGGGTGTTTATCACTCTGTTAGACTGAGTTACAGGTCTTGATAAAGGAATGCTAGATTGGACAGATGATAAATGGGTAAAGAAAGATAAAGGTTTTCCTTGGGCTTTTAGAGAGACTGACATGTCAATAGTAATTGAGCGACAAGAAACGGAGTGCTTGAGTGTTTCTTATCTACGAGTCAGTTGGCGTATTTACGGAAAAAGAATGTTGAGTTGATTTTTAAAAATTTTTCTTCTGTGACACAGCACAGCTTTCTGTGCAACCATCAAAATAATGTGTATAGCATTCTTTGTTTCTGATAAGTATTCTGTGTCTGCATCAGAGACCTTGGATGGACAGAGACAACTCAAGAGAACAGCATGTTCACTTCTACTGAACACTACACTGTTATATGTGAGTGACAAGTTTCAGTTTGTTTTTGAGGTATGATATACCCGAATCTAGAATGTGTTCTTCAAAAGTATCACAGTATATTAGAGGTTGGAAGGGACCTTCAGAACTCTTTGGGTCCAACCCCCTGCCAAAGCAGGATCACCTAGGGTAGTCTGCACAGGAATGCATCCAAGTGGGTTTTGAATGTCTCGAGAAGGAGACTCCACAATGTCACTGGGCAGCCTGTTCCAGTACTCCATCACCCTCACTGCAAAGAAGTTTCTCATGTTGAGGCGAAGTCTTCTATGTTCAAGCTTGAACCCCTTGTTCCTTGTCTTACTACTGCACACACTGAAAAGAGATTGGTTTTCTTCTCCATTACTGAGAAAGCCATGTGCTTTCATGTGCGTTTCAGCCTATACAATTTCAGCACACTTCAACACTTTCCAGAATATACAGAGACATCATCAGTGCTGGGCGGACTTGAAAACTATTGGTTTTATGGTTTTGGGGTGCCATGGTAAAGGTCAGGAAGTTAAAGAATCCAAACTAGCTCTGCTCCGTTAAGGATTCTGTTAGTTTATGCCCTAAAAGTCAGAGTATTTTATTTTAGAAGACATTTTATTTGGACTGTTGGATTCTCTTTCAGTTAACAAAGTTGGTTATAGTAATTTACTTCAAAAAGGCTTGTTCTTTTAAAACTGTTATAAATGTTCCTTATTAGATATCCAGTATTGCTGCCTACAGTAAAGAATTAGGTTTTACTCATTCTTATTTCTCTTGACAATTGATTCCCTGGTCTTGAAAATCCTGGTGATGGGATCTCAGAAAATACAGCTTCTGAAATGTCTTCACCTGGCAGCAATTGCCCGCACTTGGAGTCAGTCGGCGAGATAACAAAAGAGGAACTCATACAGAAATCTCATGTGAGTTGTAGCAACATACTTTCTTCCTTTCACTTTTAACTGAGATCACTTATTTTGCCTTGTCATGTATTGTTAGTTTTAAGATGCATTTAAATATTAAATGTGAGCGCAATCTTCTGTGCCGGAATAGCGAAGCTTATACAAAGTATGGGAAGAACTGTGGACTTGCTGAAACTGAAAAACTCTTTTTCAGTGTTTAACACTTGAATAGTACCTTTCTCAGCAGTGTTTTCCAAAGCAAATGATGTTTTAATGGAAATTCTGAGGAGTAAGCGGAACTTTATTTTCAGATACTGCAGTTAGTTATTTGAAATGTTAATGTAATATAGTGCAACAGGCAACACTGAGTAGAAATGGTAACAAAAAAACCTTACACTTAAATTTTTTTCTTGAATAGCAGTTCAGGTTTGCATGGAGGAGCCACAGTTCTGAGAAACTGCTCCTAACTGAACTCTTAGTTTCCAACTAGTATTGATAAATGGAACTAAGAATGACCTTGTAACCCATTTTAGCAGCTGGGAAATGGTGAAAAGTCAAACCTTTTCTGTCCATGATGCTGCTGAGGGGTGGGTGTAGCATTTCTCTGATGGTGCATCTCTTTGGTTGTAAAACTTGCAGGCAGTGTTGACTGTCTGCAGATAGGAGTATGCAATTATTGTAAGTTCTATCACTTTTGTGTCTTACGTTAAATTTTTAGGAAAGACCAGTTTTGAGGACATTTATAGTTATGTGATATTTTTCCAAATAGAACATCAAAATCTATTACAGGTTTTGGTTTAAGAGAGATTGAAGGCGTTACTAGAAGAATATGCCAATCTTGAGATTATGTGAACCAAAACAAAAATTCATTTGCTTATCAACAAATTTGTCTTAAAATTATTCTGCTGATACTGAGCTTTACAGTATGTTCTTCATGGTTTTTTCTCTTGAAGCTGTGGTTTTCTGATGAAAGTAAATGAAATAAGACTTGCTTGTGTGTTTAATAGGGCACTTGCCAGGACTGTAAAGTCAGAGGACCCAATCTTTGGGCATGCTTAGAGGTAAGTTGTTCTGCCTGTAGTAGGGTCTTCTCTAGTGATATGTAGGTAAAGCTGGTAGTATTTTTCCTTTTTTTGTTTTAAGGAATAACGAAGTTCTTTAAGTTATTTAAAAGCAAAACCTCTCCTGTGTAGGTTTTTGTTTTTAGACTTTTTTACCCTCTATCAGGTACATGTTTCTTGTAATTTAAAAGTACTGTGTTAAAAATGAATTTTTTTTTTTTTTTTTTTTTTTTTTTTTTTTTTTTGAGAGGAAACCAGAATATTGAAGTTTATTCTTGAGTTAGGATAATTTTTGTTCTTAAAAGTCTCTCTTAGCATTTCTGGTAATAACATCCAGCATTAAATGCTAATTTTTTACAGTATAAAAATGTATACTCTTATTTCCTTTCTTTTGCTGAAGAATAAAACTTCTTTTGAAACTTATAGAAGCTTGCATAAACATTCTTCAGACTTTGTACAGATTTTATACAGTCTTTATGCTGGATGTAGTTCTTTCTTAAATATGGTTTTGCTTTACTTTTCTTGAAGTCTACCAAAAAAACCCATAAATTTCAATCTATTTTAAAAAAACTACTCTGAAATGTTAGTTCTGATTGATGTATGACACCAACATCAAAGTATGTACCTAGTTTAGGTTTTAAAATGTCTCCTGAATTCTTCAGACATACAGGTGTTTCCTCAGATTGAAATTTTGCTCTGTAGACTTGACTTTTTCTTGGCAACTTTTGTCTGAGTCCTGTCAGGAAGATGCCAACCTTTAGGTGTAGGTATGAGTATTTTTAAAAATCGGCTTCATCTGTTTCCTTTTAAGTGGATTATGGTACCAAGTAACAGATCAGATTATTTTGCTTGTTCTGTCAGTAAGATAAAGAAATGTAGGAGGAAAGAAACAGTGGTTTATATCTCTTTGTTAAATGGCTTAATGTTTAATTACATATAAAACTCCCCTGGGAGCAGGAAGAGGTGTTTAGGGATGTACCAACCTGGCAGGTGGGCAAATGCTGTGAAACTGAAATAATGTATTTTATTTCTCACTTGGAGCTTTTTAAATGAAAAAATCAATTTAATACCAACGTTTCCATAGCAGAGTTTTATAACTACAATAGGACGCTTAGCATCATGCTGTGCTCTATCTCCTCTTGGATGAACTGGCACCTTGCCTTCACTTTTTTCGGTAGAAAAACATGGTGAGATCCCAGCACGTTACCTATCTGTAACTTAACAGGTATCTGTGGTTAATATAGAAGACTGTCTGTGTCCTACTGCTATTGTATGATTGCATAAATTAATGTGCTTAGGGAGTTAAGCAGATAATGTGCTGTACCTTCTTATGTGATTAACTCATGCAAATGAGGAATTAATGAGAACTACCTGAAGATTGGCTGCTGCAAGATTCTGTGCTCAGACAAGTGTGTTTTGCAATTAGCACAATTAAAATCAACAATTATTTTGCATGTTGTAACTAGAATGTACTAAGTACTTAACCGTGTAGTGCTGGAAGCTCTTTTGTAAAGGTGGAAAACTAAAGCAATTAGTTGTGCATTAATACACTGATAAATAGGCACTGCAGATATGGACATACAAGGTATTTGTGTGTAACTGTGCCATGTTTTGAGGCTGTTGTTAGTCTCTGGTTTAGACAGTGTGCTAACTTCGTTTTCTGTAATGTGAATAAATACATCAAAATGGCCAAAAATTGTCTTCCAAGCACATTAAATGCCTAACACTGCCCACCAGTGAGAGTTTAGTTAGAGCATTCTTCTTTGCTTTAGGTGAAATTTAATGCTTACTGTGCATGTCTCTTGGTTTGTATAGGACAGTGCAAGCTTGAAATCTGTGTGAATTTTGAAGGGACTCACTGCATAGTCATTTTCTTTTAACTTGTTTGACACCACATTTTAATTCTGTGTATTTCTTCATGTCTTCCTGAACAGGACAGATGTACCTATGTTGGCTGTGGTGAATCTCATGTTGATCACAGTACCACACATTCCCAGGTATGTCTGTTTGCCAGTAATCCAGGAGAGTAGGACAGTTGGAGAGCATTTTTTTGCTTATTTTAGTGAAGTCAGTAGCTTGTGTTAGCAAAACTGAATGTTTGATTAGCTGTGATTGTTTTTCATCTAGAGAAGCAGATCTTACTAATTTAGGAGCACCTGTCTAGTTTAGGAGTTTGTGCAGCTGTGTGATTTTTTATGTAATTGTGGCATTACTATGCTGCTTAAAAGAGCATGATGAAAACTAAGAGAACAGGCACTGGTGATTTTGAAGCTGCATGGACAAATGATTTCTTAAGCACTTCACTACTTCAGTATATCTCTTTAGGGTTGTGGCTGGCTCATAGATAAGAGGAGGAAAGCTGACTTAATGAGCACAAGAGCTGAACAGGTCTAAGATAGGAATTATAATTACCAGAAACAGTTGCTTAGTTTTTGCATCGTGCTCCATGTTCTGGTGGCTACAGATGAAGAACCTGTAGACTGAGCTGAGCGTGGTCTTTCCTGCTGTGTCACGATTTTGGATCCAGATTGGTAGGACCAGTGGAGTGTGTGCACTAATGTTTCCTAGCATGCTGAGTTCTGGCAAGGCTGGACAGCTTGAGTGCATCTGTTTGGGTCTTAAATTCACTGTCTGTTCTATACACACAATGTGCAAGTGAAACACTTGCCGGGAATGAGGTACATTATTCTCACTTGAGAAATATACTGGGGACAAAGAGATGGCAGTTTTATTGACATACCATTTCAGAATCCCTGATTTTCTGATGAAATTATTGCCACCAATTTACAGTTTCTCTATCAGAAAATACAACTGTGGTTTTGTGATGAGTAATTTTGGTCCCTAAACATTCTTAAGAAAAATCCTGGTGAATATTAAAATGAACAAATAGCATATACAAGAGCTTTTCATAGAAAACACTTTGATTTTTAACACTACTCTTTCTTTTTAAGCAGTACCTTGAGAGGAGTGCATGCTAATACTGCATTAATATAAATCTATTTAATTTTTTTTTTTTTTGCCAGCTGTTTAAGCTGAGTCACTATTCTAAAGCATTTACAATAGATACATAAATGAGCTGCTTGTAGAGCAATTGAGGAACAGATGGTCCCTGAATTTCTTGCCTACAGTTTTGTATCCCATGGCTTTCTACAGTAATGTATTTCTGCTTCACATGCTGTTTTAGTAGTGTTAGGTACTTGCCAGATAAAACAGGAATGGGTAGTTTAATTGCTGACAGTAACATCCTTGTCTTGATTTTTGTGTTACCATCCAAAAGTTAAAATTAAATAAGGCCTCTTGCAGGTATTTTTTATTATTAATTTCTCTTTTCTCCCAGTTGAAATCTCAGTGAACTTGCTAGAATGAGAGAAGCGAGGTTGATGTGAATCAATTTTTCTGCTTACTCCAGTTTCCACCTGCAAGGCTCCCTGTACTGCAAATAGTAATATTCACAGTGTTCTCTTCAAGGAAACTAATAATCTGTTGTTCTGGAAACTTGTAATTATTTATGCAACTGAAGCTGCAGAATCAAATATTCTCATGATTAAAATTTTCTGAGATATTTACATAATCTGATATTTTTTAGTAGAGGGGAGGATTACATAGTGAAATTATAGTCCGCAGTTTAAGTGTTGTTCTTTTACAAGACCTTATTAAATGAGGGGAGTAGGAATTTGGGCATCCTGCAGTGGTTGTAGTATTTCCCTAATTTCTAGCAAATCTCTCATTGCCTGTAAACTTGACTGACATATACAGAAAAAATATCGGAAGGATTGATAGAAATATCTAGAGGATGATGGCAGCACTGTGCACAGTCTTAGAGTAAGCAAAAATGTTAATAAAGAAAGATGAAGATTAGACCACTAAAAACTCTATTATATCTCTCAGTTTTTTATATTGTGTCACAGTATGAAGCTGCCCACAAAATAACTGACTCTAGAATGCTTGGTTTGATACGAGTATCACTTACTGTAACTAAAGGGAAGATCTTATTTTTCTCTTCTGATTGATTGTTAAATAACTTGAATTTAACAGAAATAAACACTACCCTTCCTGTAGAGGAGGTAGCTGCCAGGCTCCTGGAAATGGCTTGCTGTGAATTATAACACCTCTGTGAATAGGCTTTCTTCTCATTTCTGTAATTACATAGACGCATGTCAGTTACAACAATGAGTGACTTATACTGAAAATGAGCATTGAATGTTAGTGCTGAAATTTCAGTAACTGAATTGCTATTTTTTAAATAGTCTAACATACATCTTTATTTCATTATAGAAAGATCTAGAATTTTAATACTTCTGTCCTGGCTTGCATGTAACAATATTTAGTTATTTCAATTTTTTTGAATCACAGTTTTGGGTTTTTTGTTCTGTTTTAGGAGACAAAACACTGTCTAACTGTCAACCTTACTACACTCCGTGTTTGGTGTTATGCCTGTAGTAAGGAAGTATTCCTGGATAGAAAATTAGGATCTCATTCTCCACTACCAAATGCAAGACTCTGTCACCAAGCACAAGAAAACAGTGCGCAGGTATCTCTTAGTCCAGTGAAGCAAAGGCAACTGTAGCTTTGCAGTAAACATTGTGTCTTCTGTCAAATGAGAGACTGACTTTTTCCTCCTTCCTTGTGGATAAACTTTCAATTAATTTCTCTCTACAAAATTACTTAAAGACTGTGACCACCTTCTTTGTTCTGTCTGTACTGCATGCTTCCTAAGAATGCTTTTATTTTCATCTTAGTTGTTTTTCTGTGCCTTACTGTTTATTGTAGATTACAAAGCCCACAGTTAAATTTAAGTTACAAGATTGGAGTAGTTCACCTGTGCTTCAGCATTCTGTCAGCTCTTGAAAATATTATTTACAAAGTTAATTACAGCCATTGCTGGCTAACTTTCAGGGAGTGGCAGAATGCTTTTGTATGTGTTTATGGGTACTCGCCTGAGATACACATTTATTCATACAAGCACAGTACTTGTACAGAAAAATATGCTGTTAACCTTATTTAGCTAGTAATATAAGACACTTAAGGGGATTCCTATAACTTAGCTTCTGAGGTTTAAACTAGTGTAGTTTCCAGTTTTGATAAATGCCTGAATCAGTCTTCATTTTTGTATATATGTGGGAAAATTTTTTTCCACTGGACTGGTATAGTTAAGCATTTGACTACTGTGCAGTAATTCAGTGAGAAGGCAGTAGTAACCTGTGTATATTCTATATATGTGTGTAATTTGGGGTATGTATCAAACTAGAAACCAGGACAGTGTTGTTGCAGAGATGATCAGAGGGCTGGAGCACCTCTCCTGTGGAGACAGGCTGAGAGAGCTGTGATCGTTCAGCCTGGAGAAGACCTTAGAGCAGCCTTCCTGTACTTAAAAGGAGCCTACAGAAAAGCAGAAGAGGGACCAAGGGCATGTAGTGATAGGACAAGGGGAAATGGCTTTAAGTGATAAAGGGTAGATTTAGAGTAGGTATAAGGAAAAAATTCTTCATGGTGTGGGTGGTGAGGCACTGAGCAGCCTGACCTCATGAAAGGTGTCCCTGCCTAAGGCAGAGGAGTTCGGACTAGATGATCTTTAAAGTTCCTTTCAAGCCAAACCTCTCTGTCATTCTGTTGGTGTTCTCTGGCAGTTAGGATTACCAAAGAGTATCAATGTTCCAAATAGTGAAATAAGATTAGTATCTGGGAAGTCCATAGTAGTCAGGTAAAACACAGCCTTAAGATGGTACTATGTTTTATGATTATGGCTTGAAAGACAAGACTTCATAAAAGTGCCTAGCTGTTCCTAACTCCAGGTGGGTCCAGACTTCTGATCCTCTGTTCTGTAATACTTACCTTGTTTTAGTCTTCCAATAAAATGGGTATAATATACAGACAAATCAGTAGAACTTAGAAAGTCTGTCATAGATTTTAGTTAGACCTTGTCATGCAATAACTGCCTAATACTTTGTTTCTCTCTGTAGATTTTGCTTTCAACAGTTCAGTTTGTTAAATGTAGTGAGCCATCTGGTGGCATATCAAAAGCATATACACTAACTTTTGTGTGATGACTACTGTGTTAGCTTTTCAGTGCTGGCTTACTGTTTGTTTTCCAAGGGAAGGAAATACTCTTAACTTGTTTTGGTTTTGTTCTGTGGCTGTTGACATAAACTCATGCAATGTTTTCACTGTTGATCTGAAAACAAAAATATCAGGGTTTTCTTAGTAAACTTCATCAGGGTAGCTATGGAATCCTATTCTCACTTTGTGCAGTGAGATTTCAAAATGCATGCATGTCGTTTTTCAGTTACTAGATTTGTTGGTGAAATTATACATGAACTTAAAGGAAAAATCAGTAAATACAAGTAAATATATGTATTTTTTCTCCCTCTCCTTAAGGATTTAAAAATACCTACTAATCCCACACTGAAGATTCCACTGGCAGCTGTATTTGATGACTTAGATACAGAAGTGGAAGAAGATGAGTTAAAGACTAGAGGTAATAAAAGCAAAAGTGTTATTGCCCATTATTATGTGTGTGTGTCTCCAAGCTTGTTCTCCAGCTATATACTTTTTCTCTCCTAGATGTAACTGTTTCCTGTTCTGTTTAGTTTCACCTTTATTGCAGCAATCGTGCCATCAGAGTAGAGGCTGCAGTGGCAAATGTGCACCCATGCAAGCAGCAGCACAAAAGAAAGCATATTGGAGTAATGTTTAGTGTAGCTGATGCTCTAACCACTCTGTTAAATGTAATGTTTTAATAAAATCTGTTCTAATGGTTTCTCCTGTCCTAAAAATTTCTGATTTGAATGTTTTTCTACATTTTGAGAAACTAATTTCTGAGCCTGTAGTATCTCAGTATGGTTTTGGGGAGTTTTTGTTTTCTCCTTTTCAGTCATAGATTTCATACACTGCCAAACTTGCTGGTACCCTAATACTAAGATACTGTAAAGATGCAAATTAGAATAAATGAAACTTCCAACAATGAAGCTTTAATTATCATTTTATAAGACAACATAATTATTGTTTCTTAAAAGTCTCAAGCTAATAGTGGTCATTTAAAAAAGAATTTGTATATTTGTTAAGTGTAAAAAAAAAATATTTCTGCCATTTTCTCAGAAAAATCTGACTAGCAGATTGTCAAGTTACTGTTTTTAAGATGGCAATGCATGTGTCAAGGCAGTTTGTTTTCCATCAGTAATGATTAAAGACTTAATCTAATTCGTGTATTTCATTTCTCCTTTACTCCACCACTACCAGCTTTCCTTCTCCTCAGTCTGCTGGCATTGGCCAGAACCCCTGCTTTGTCCCTTCTGTTGTCTGGCATGGTCCTTCGGGATATGTCACCACTCCACTAATTTGCCATCTGCCTTTAACTGATTAAACTGTGTTTTATTTCCAGTTAGTTTCTCCTACCAATGTGTACATTTGTCTATTTTCTTGTCCTATTAATATTTTTAGGAATGTAACTTGTATAGAAGTCATACACAAGTAGAATTGCATTTAATTTCCCAGTAATACTGTGACTGTATTTAATATATTTCTCAAATTTAATGGAAAAAATCTTGTTTAGCTCCATTATAACTGTTCTTAAAATTTCTTTAAAATGCTTTTGATGAGGCAAACATTAGAATTTATATTTGCAAGAAAAGTATATTCAAAAAATTTATTTGCAACACTGCAGGCTGAAAAAATTGCAGTGAGTATCTTCCTGATGTATCTTCTGCTGTTAAAAAAATAAATTAAAAATCATGGGATTGTTCTTACTTTCCAGTTTCAGTAAGAATGACCACCCCTTGTGTAGCAGAAACTGGAAGGGCTGGCTGCTGAGTCAGATGTGGGAAGCAGAATGTTTTTCCATTCAGACAGAAGACACTTAAAAATTAAGTTCTTGGTATTAGAAAATTCAACTGAAGTAACAAAACACTTTTTTAGATGTAAAAGGATTTTCTTAAGTCTTATTTTTCTGCCACAGACTGATATGATCAGTTTCTACACTTCAAGGATTGCACAGAGCTAACAGTCTTTGATTACTGATTATTTTAAGATTTCCAGTATTTCCTACTAATTTTTTTTTTGGTCTATAACTATTACTCTCTTTTAAAATAGAAAATCAATTTCTTTACATTGAGATTGTATAACAATTATGATCTTCCCTCATTTAGCAAGCATTTTTCAAGGCACCATAGTCACTGAGGGTATATATGTTAATTGCAACTTTCATGTGTGTGAAAAAATTACATGTGAATATTGGTAAATAAAGTAAACATTGTGGGCTTGAGAATGAATTCATTGGGAAGTGTAAACTGAGTGGTCTGTGTATAAAAATAAGGCATAGAAAAAGGCACAGGTAATTATAATTCTGATTCTGGGATAACCACTCTCTGAGTAGGTTTTTAATGTGTAGCATACTCGGACTACTAGCATGAACCTGAGATACAGGAATAAAATCCTCCTTGCGAGGCTTTTGGTGATATAAGTTGTGAATGCAGCATAGCAACAACTGAACAGGTGAATCATTAACTTCAAGGAAAACTTAAATATTGATAAACATGTTTTAAATCTGCAGCTGTCATAAAACCTCAAAAGTTTAAGATAGTATACAACCTACTTAAGTGTTCTAGCCAAAATCAAAACATGTAATTACTGCTTCTAGTTAGATTTGTATTCCTGTGGGTGTCCTATGTTTCTTTTAGGTATAACTCTTGCTTTATAATTGGGATCAGAAGTGTTATATGAGTATTTTAAGTAGCACATGTTTTCTAGGAAGTATTTTCCTGAATATGTCTTGGATTAACAGACTTGTTGAATATTCATTTGGTTTTTCAGGTCTAACAGGATTAAAAAATATTGGAAACACTTGTTACATGAATGCAGCTTTACAAGCTCTTTCCAACTGGTAAGGGAAAACATTGTACATGTAATTTTATATTTGCTTATACATCTCTTGTCTCAAGATAGACTCAAAGATTTTGATGGGCTGCACTGCCATGGAAGATGTGTAATTTTTAAAGCTCTGTCTTGCATAAACAGTTGTCACTGACGGAACAGGAAAAAAAATGTATTATGGTATATGGGCTACTCAGCCTTTTCCCTGTTTTGTTCTAAATCCTCACTGCCCTAAATAAAAATACATGGAGCTCTAGAGATTAGAAGAAAATCTGATAAAAGCTATTAAATTTTGGCTGCATGTGTGTTTGGTTTGGTTGTTTTTCTGCTACAAAAGAAATGCTTAAGAGCAAGACCTAATTAAAGTAGGAGACACATTAATATCAGAAGGGACAAATTAAATCCTTACAAACAATGCATCTGGGTCTTTCTATGCTAAATCATCTGAGCAATGACGAATACAAGATCTTACCATCCTGTGACGTTACCAGACAAGTTCATGAAGGACAAATCTACAAAAGCTGAAAGGATAAAGCCACTATCCAACTCCAAAGTTTCTTGTACTAGAAATGGCTAGACAAGAACAGTACTTGAACATATGCCATATATGCTTCCTGTATGCAGCTGATTTTGGCTGCAATCCAAGATGGGATACAGAGCTAAGCAGATAGTAAGTGAGATCCTTGAAGGAGAGGAGAACTGAGGAGAATCTCTCTAGAAGGTAAAGAAGTAGACAAGGCATCTAATTATGAGGAGATTATTCTGCTGAGATGCCAAACTTTGCAAGTATGCTGGGATAAGTTTCTTGGATAGAAATAGCTCCAATATATATGAAGGATGATGACTTTAAAAGGGGAGTTGAATGGAGATAATTGAGGGTATCTGAGTTGGCAGCAACACCTTATAAAGTAAACAGTTGCATAATCATTTATATATTATTTTACCACAATCATCACATGGAACTGTTGGATTGTAGATTTTAAAAAAAAGATCTGTTTAGGATGTTGTTTATGGACTAGGCTTACAGTGATTGTTGCTGTAGCAGTACATGTGTGCTTCTGGTGTGGGTAGTAGGAATTGCCTTGAATTTGAATCCCACTAGATGATTCTAGTGCTTTAACAAGTGTCAGAACACAGTTGAGGATCATCATTGCTGTGCTCCTGAAGTTACCCTACTAGGAAATGTTTGGTTGTGGTATTTAAGGATGTAGAACATGGAACTGTTCAATTTAAATAATACTGCCCTTTTTTTGAATAATCTTCTATGAAATGCAGATTAACCTGAAAAAAAAAAAAAAATTAACTTTCATCCTTTATTCAGCCCACCTTTGACGCACTTTTTTCTTGACTGTGGGGGCTTAGCCCGAACGGATAAGAAACCAGCAATCTGCAAAAGTTACCTCAAGCTTATGACAGAACTCTGGCACAAAAGCAGGTATTGCATTATTTTGGCAGTGTAATGATTCTAAATCGCAAAGTCATGAAGGATACATTAATTTGTCCTAGTTTCTTAATTTTTATTTTATATGTATCTCTGAATTACTCTTAGGTATTAAGGAAGGAAAGACTAACTTCCAGCATTTAAACATTCCTTATAACTTATTCTTTTCCATGTCTGCCAAAGATAAGACAAATAATTGATGTAAATTGCAATAAGGAAGGTTTGACAAGAAATGTTTGATACACTATACAAGTAGCATTAAGCTTTTAAAAATAAGTTTATATCAGCCAGAAATGCATTTGAAATGTTTAATTACTTCATCCTCTCTGTGCCTGTTATTTCATATCAGTGTTTTATCAATTTCACTTACTTTATGTGCTATTTTTGTTATCTCTAAGTAAATACACAAAATATAAATAAGGTAAAAAAAAAATAGTAATTGTGCATAGTGCCAAGAGTATGTCTAATTTGTCATCTGATTCTCTGACAAGTTTACAGTCCTGATACAATCTCTGTTTCTGTTGAATGACTGATTACAAGAAAATTGTGTAGTTAATAATCAACTTAATACTGGTATTGAATTAAGATTATTATTGTTGTTAGACATGTTGTAGTTCAGTTGCAGGTAGAATTACTCTCCCAGTAAAGATAGAAAATCCCATTTAAATGCTTGCTTTTTAAAAAAGTATATTCATATGTAAAACTTTCTTACCTTTAGGCCTGGTTCTGTGGTTCCTACTGGTTTATTTCAGGGAATTAAAACTGTTAATCCAACATTTCGAGGCTACTCTCAGCAGGTAAAACTTTTGACTGTCTTTTAAATCTGTCTAAACCTCCTTATTTATAAATCTAATGTGTAAGATGCCATGCTTCTTGTATTTATAGAAAGCAAATGCAGCATAAACTTGAGTTTGTATACTTCAATATAGATCATCTGAAACAAAGCCACCAAGAGTTAAGTCAGGTTTTATGTTCAATTCTATCAAAAAATCTTGAAAGGCTTTCAACTTCTGAGAACAACTCCTTTTCCTTTTTTTTTCCCCTCAAAAATTAAAATAATACTTATCTAAAACTTCCACTTTGTGTGTTGCTAATACTTTAACAGTCCCAGAAAACACAACAAAAGTGTTCAAAAGTGAAAAATAATACATTCTTTAATATTCTCCTACCAGATACTATAAAAAATACAATTACACAGTCTCCAATTTTCATTTACTGTCTGTGAAAAGCTTGTTAAATAGGCGGGGACTATTCTATAATAAAGGCATTATTCAGATGATCCTTCATACAGTATCTTGCTGCTTTCATACAGTTTGCAGTACTTTATTAAGAGCTTTTGGGCTAGAGGAAAACATTAAACCCTGTAATTAGAAAAGCTTACTAATGTCTTCCAGGAATCTACTTTTATTCAAAGGAATTTTGCTGTTTCAATTAGCATGTTTCCATACTTGTGGAGTGGAGGATTAGAAGATGTTTTAATGCACATGCTGTGTGTAGCTGTAAAGTAAATGTTTAAATAATAGTGTCAATGTTTGCTTTGTTTTGTTTCCATTTGATCATTAATTTCTTAAGAGCCACATGAATTTCTGGAGAGGCAGAAAATCAATCTTGATAGCCAAAAAGAAACTGTGGAAGCTTGGTTCTTGCAACACTTAACATGGAGAATGTCTTTTTCCATGCAGTGCAGCACTTAATGAGAACTTTATTAGGTTCTGCCTGGATCACATTTCAGTTGTCCCTTTCGTTGGTTTCATGGCAACAATTAGAACAAAGCAGGTCTTTCACATCCAATGTTCTCCCATTGCTCAGCCTCACAAACTGGACAGCTGGTTGGGCAACCATGTCCATTCTTCAGGGAGAAAATGAAATTGTTTTGTTCAGTAGTGAATGTCTTTATCAGTTAATCTCTGTTGCAAGGTTTTAATATTTTTTTACACAAATAAATAAAAAGTATTTGAAATAGGCATTATAGTGTTAGTTTGGGCTTCTTTTTCTGTTATTTAATCCCAACATTCAAATTTGATAGTTGTAGTTTTTAAGGGAATGTTTTCTGTCGGCAGTTGAGAGCTTAACATGTAATTGCTATGATGAAAGGGAATTTTGAGCAGCAAGAATTATTATTCTTATTACAAACAACCAAAATACCAAAAGGAAGTTAGAAACAATAGTAGTTGCCAAGAAGAGGCTGTTGTTTTCTCCCATACATGCTTTATTAGATATTCTCTTTCTTCCCCCCACTGCTAGGCTAGTCTCAGCTGGCCAGGCCTGAGACCGCCCATCCCCCTGGCCTTGGGCCTAGCCAGGCCCAAGGCCGGGGAGACGTCTCCCCCAGTTACCGGGCGGCGGCGAGGGAAGAAAGAGAAAGAGGCGGACCCCGCGCAAGGTCTTATAGCGGTGCAGGGGATTGTGGTAGGAGATACACGGTTTTCCTGTGTCCACCCACTGGGCTGGGCTCCTGGACACAGGAAGTGTGCCATGCAGCAGAGGGCACCCAGCCCAAACCACCACACGCCACCCCTTATCTCATACCACAGCCCCTGCACCCAAACACATCATCATATTAGAAATCCCTGATGACGCGTCCGGCAGGGTCCATATCTTCTTCTGGGCGTCCAAACAGTCTCTCTCAGGCTCAAGCATCAGTCCAGTCCAGTTCTTCTCTCTCATCCAGTGGAACCTCCCAGCGATGCAGAGTTCACTCTTCTGCAGTGCAGGTTCTCCATGGATCCGTTGGACATCCTGGCCACCTGGAAAAGCCTCACAACCTCTCAGCCAAGCTCTTCTTCTTGCTCACGTTTTACTCAGCGGCATATCTCCACCCCTGGGGCAAGCCAGTCGGAACAATCCGGCTCCACGACTGCTTTTCCGATCCCCAGGGTGCCGCAAACCGACCGCCTCCGACCGCGGTCCAGGCTACCCAAACGCCTATCAGGGTACTTCGCCCCCCACACCGGGCGTTCACGTACCGAGGCGTAGCAATGTCCGGCTGCACACACCCCCGGAAGAGGGAGGGGCTGCGCCACAGCCCAACTGAGAGGCAGGGAGGCGGAGCCAGGTGCTCGGCGCCATTTTTCGGTACTGTCCGAAAAACATGGGGGAGATTAGAGCCAAGCCCACTGCAGCCCGAGCGCCGGCCGGCGTCCGCTACCGCGGCCACTCAGCACACAGCAGAGCCCGGCCGCCTCTACCGCCGCGGTACAGGATCAAAATCACCTCCACCCCTCGGGCACTCCAACAGCTTCCCCAGCGAAAGCCACAAGCGCGTTCTCAGAGCCTTTGAAAACGGCTTTCCAGCTGGGGTCCCCCGTTCGCCCCTCCTGGGTCTCGGGGCTATCTCGCCCGCCCGCCCGCTGCGGCTGGCTCCATCCTTGCAGCGAGACGGACCTCATCTGACCTGCTCGCCGCTGCCCCTCCCCGCCTCACCCCCCGCCGCTTCCACCGCCCGCGGAGAGGAAAGGGTGGGGGAGGGGGCAGGTCCGCGTTCTTAAGCGGCAACCCCCGACGCACCAGGTGTCCCCCTGCAATCCACAAGAACCCACACGATCGCCCCGGCAGCAAAGCTTGAGCCCCCCCAACCTTCCCAAACCGAAAACCGACGCCCAGAACTAAATTTAAACTATCCATCATTTGCAATCCGATCTGCAGGTCGCCACACCAACCAGCCCCACGTCGGCGCGCCAAAAATGTAGTGGGTTGAGATAGCCACCCTCCCCACCACGGGCAAGTTGCCAGGAACCAAGCTGCTGTGTGGACTGTTTGAAATTTTATGGCTTTGAAGATGTTTCCAAACACAGATTAGACTTGTAGTAATACTTGACAGGTCTTTGTTGAAACACTAATATTTGAGGAATCTTGTCCAGGCTTGAGAAGAATTAAAATCTTAGTTGGCAGTAGGATGCAATTGGAAAAACAGGCAAATACTTTTAAGTACTTCCATGCTCAGTGAAAGCAAAGCAAGGCTCTGGTTGCTTTGCCAAAGATGCTGCATAAGGTTTTAAAATACTGCCCATAGAATGTTCCATTACCAGCAATGGGATCTGACCATGTTGTTGGTATTTTCAGAGTTACATTTACCATTTCTGTAAGCTATGACAGTATTTTTGTTGAGAAATCTTTTTCTCGTGTTTTGGAGGAAACTTGTAGGGTAAAATTACTTGTGACATGTAAGAGATGGATCCAGAAATTGGATATGTGGTCTAGAATGAAATTTCTTTGGATCATTAGACCTGGGAGAGAAGAATTTATCTTAATAGTTTTTAACAGCCAGCTGTGGCTTTTGTTTTAGTTCTGTCTTTTCCCCATTTGATTTTTAGTGTCTTCCAGATACAATGGAATAATATTGTGAAACTTGTTTGAAATCCTAGGATGCACAAGAGTTTTTGCGTTGTCTGATGGATTTGCTTCATGAAGAACTTAAAGAACCAGTTGTAGAACTTGAAGATGCCCAGCCTATAAGTGTTGAAGAGACTATGGAAGAAGACAAGAGTCAGTCAGATGTAGGCTTTCAGACCTGTGAATCCTGTGGTACCTGTGATAAAACAGAAAATGACACTATTTTCAAACCTGTCTTAGAAGATCCTGCAGAGACAACCATGTTAATCCAGGATGATGACAACAACTCAGTCACATCCAAAGACTGGCAAAAAGAAAAAATAACAAGCAACAAGCTTAAAAGAGCAAATTCTGTGGAAGACTTGGAAAAAGACACAAATACTGCTTCAGAAGTCACTGAATTTTTAAATAATCAAGGAACTGTCAAAGTACAGATACACAGCAGATTCTCAGGTAGTACACTGGAATAGTCAAATTCCTTAGCCAGAATATCTGTAAGAGTGGGAATGAGCTGCAGAATACAGTAGAGATGTATAGGTCAAATAGGGTACTGAATTTTCGTGAAAAGCTAAAGATTTGTCCTGGGTAAGGTTTCAGGTAATCCAGAAATTAGTTTTATTGTTTTGTTCTTAAGATACACATGAATTGGAATGGTGCTTTGTTCTTAAATGTCCATTGACCTGACAATGTGGTTAAATAAGCTGCATGACCATTTTGTCTGTTCATGCTGCAGTGAATTTTTTTGGGGTAGAATTTATGAAAGAATGCAAATATTTTGCAGAATACATCAATGATGTCCACATGAATGATACATCTGCAGTCCAAACCCCGTTGTCAAATGAAGGGATGAACACACGCTTATCAACCAGTCCTCCAAAATCATTCTCGTCATGCTCTTCACTAGCACCAGTCCACAAAAAAGGTATAAGCTGTTTATTTTCTTCCTCCTGGTAATTAATTGCTCTATATTACAGGCTTCATGTTGTTGTTTCTTGGGTCTTTCGTATCAGCGGAGTGTTGTTTGTAAGGGGGTTTGAGAAGACTCCCTTCTGTAAAATTCTGATTCTTTTGAAAAATGAATATTCTACTCTCCAAAAGCAGAGACAAGTATTAATCTGTAATTTTGGACACCTTCCTTAATTGAACCAGTTGAGAGAGAGGGAAAATGTATGAGGAATTAGTACCTTCAGAAGGATAATGCTTTTCAGAGAACAAGCACATTGCTTCATCAGCAGAAGTTCAGTAAGTCAGCAATTTAGTCTGTTAAGGAGCGATGTGTACCTGTACTGTAAATAAACTTGTAAGTGCTAGTTGCTTTCTGGTTGTTACTATTTCTGCAGTGCATAGTATTGTCACTTTCCAGGAGACGATGCATTTAACAGCATCTAAACTGTTTAAACTTTAACTACCTTTAGATAAAAGGAGGTGCAACTTCACTGCCTGTCTTCTTAACATACTGACTACAGAAGAGTTTTTGTGGCCTTGATTTTAGCCTAATGTTCCAGTCATCTAATGAGCCCAAGGCTGCTCTGGTGTGTTTACCTAATCAGCAGCAGATTTGGTCAGAATGCATATTATTGGCTTGAACTTCTAGGGGTTTTTAATAAGCTGCTCTTAGGCTGGACTCTAGGAGTACATTTAGTCTGCTTCAACCCAGCTGTTAATGGTGGTGTGATACACGCTTGCTTAGCAGCTCTTCAGCCCAGTGTGGTTAAAACTTCCTGGAAAGATGTGATCAAGTACATTATCAGATAAAAGTGCCTTTTAAGTTTAGACTTTGGGGAACTCATGTCAAGATCAATCTTTTTAGCAATAGGCTGTAGACTTCAAGACTGGCAGCTTTACTTAGAGGAAAGGTTTTCTCGTGTTTCCCTTTAACTGCTTGAGGAACCAACATGAATTGCCTGGTACTAGCCGTAATTTGGCTGAAAAGTTCTAAGAAATACTTAGTAAATTAAAAACAACATGTGACCTCTAATATTGTGTGAAGTTGAAGGAAATTGGAATGTGCTGTATTTTGATTTTTACTTTCAGCATTTTATTTTTGTTGTTCTATAGTTTCAACTGTACCATCACCAAAAAGGAAGAAGCGCAAGAAGTACAGGAGTGTTATCTCTGATATATTTGATGGGACTATAGTAAGCTCAGTACAGTGCTTGACTTGCGATCGGGTGAGTAAGGAGGGGAAGTTCTAGCTTTTAACTTTATCTTTTTTTCCCTTTCCCAGTAGAAATACTCACTGCTTTATGAAAAGTCATTCTCTGGTGTCTTTATTATGTGGCCCATTGCCTCTTTTTGCACTTGTTTACTCAGTAATAGCAGCTACTACCAGCACTTTGTTTAGCCTAGCTTGTGTTCATTGAGCTGATATTTACTCAAAGCTGAAAAACAACTTTTTTGCAAATTGGTTCACAGCAAGGATGGAGAAAGAGGCTTGCTCTGCAACTTCACTTATATATGATTAGTAAAGTTCTAAATATCCTAATGTATAACTCCTACTGTTGTAAGTTCTTGGGTACCTAATGTTACAAATAAAACCAAAAGATGGTAGTTCAGTTATTCTGCTGTAAGTCTTGCCAGGTAGATGGAGTCTGAGAAAATTCATGTCTTAAAAATCAAAGTAACGACACTTAGAAGTGATACGAATCATGTAACTGCTTTCTGAAGTTGCCTTCTACTGCAAGATGCGATGCTTGATAGGAACAGTTGCCTTTTTTTCCCCCTGTACTATTTGCTTGTAAAATTACTGTCGAACAACAGAAGTGGTCATTGAAAAAGTCAATTATCTAGATATGTCTAGTGAACCATTCTGGTTTTGAAGCAATATCAAAAATTCAATAGCCAAATCTTTCATTGGCAACAAGTTTCTCAAGATAAGGTTTAAACCTAATCCTGATGGTGTTGCTTGCCTTTACTACCTCTTTTGTTTTACATTTAACAATACTGAGACCTCAGGGTAATCTAATAAGCAATTTCAAAAAGTGAGTAAGGTTTTTAGTTTGCTTGATGTTTTACTCTGTGTTCTCCCTAAATCCAGAGTGGGAGGAAAAAAATGCAGAGCTGCTCTTTTGCAGTAGATACAGTTATATCAGGTAAAGTTAATGTCAAAGGAAAATACTGTCAAAACAGTGGGCTGAATTAATAACAAAATGTGAGCTTCACTGATAACATTATGGAAGTTCATTTCAAAATATGTTGGGGGTTGTGTGTTGTTATTTTTTTCCTTTCTCTTTTTTGGGAAAATAATTCTTGCTTCTCCTTATTTATAATTTATTTGCTATCTGGCAGAAGTTTTAACTATGTAGGGACTTAGTAGTTACTGGTGAACTTTACAGAATTCAGTGTAATTTCTGTTTCTCTTCAAGCTTAACTCTGTTTTGTTTCATTTGTTTTCTTTAGCTGTCTGTAACCCTGGAGACCTTCCAGGATCTATCCTTGCCTATTCCAGGTAAGGAAGATCTTGCTAAGCTCCATTCTGCGAGTCATCAGACATCTCTAGTCAAGGCAGGGTCGTGTGGAGAAGCATATGCCCCCCAGGGATGGATAGCTTTTTTATGGAATATTTCAAAAGGTAAATAATATTTACCTTGGTTTATTAATTTGCTTATTTAGAAATTCTAGTTTCTGCTCTTCTGGCAGAACATTTGTTGGTTTTCTTTCTTTTCTGTCAATGATGTTTCAGGTTTGTTGTCTCATGTGTTCCTAGCTGGTTTTGGGGTCCAGTTGTAACCTTACAAGATTGTCTTGCTGCCTTTTTCGCCAGAGATGAGCTCAAGGGTAAGAGGTTAATTACATGAATATGTTTTTCTGGGGTTTTTCCCCCTCCTATCACAATAAGATGATTAATATCTTCTTAGCTTCATGCAGTTAAACAAAGGCCACCTGTTAAGACTGTAAGAGCAAGTCATTCCTTGTTCTTACATGATCATTCATTTCAAAAAGGTAAGCTTTTCACTCCACTGAAGGTTTGAGGCAAGAAATGCCTGTGAAAACTGCTTTATAAATGCTAAGTAAATCTGAATTTGGTTTAATAAAATTATATCAGCTGAAGGTTCATAAAAATTTCAGATCCCACTATATTAATATTTATTCTCATAACCTTAATTTGCATTCAGTAAATTATTTCCCTTTTGAAATTATGTATCATCATCTCTTCAGATTGTATTGTACTGCTTCATAGTTGCTATGTCAAGACCCTTAGATCTTAAATACTGAATTCAACTGAAAAATAAATTTCTTTACAGCTTTTTTTTATATCAGCTGTAAACATTTGAAGGGTAACTTAGGATACACACAGTAATGGTTTTCTTTGCCCTGATATTTGTAGGTGATAATATGTACAGCTGTGGAAAGTGTAAAAAGTAAGTTGGCTTTTACCTTTGTTTTAATTCATCTCAATTTAAGTGCTTTAACGATTCTGTTATTTAAGAGGCATTTATTTCTATTGGATATGCCACAGTACTGTTAATTTTTTGATACTACTTTGGCTATGAGAAATTCAGTATTACAAAGGTGCAGGTTTTGGGAGGGACTGACTCACCATGTTGCAAAACAAGTATGCTTCAGTTTCATGTTTCTCACAATGTTAGACCTTTCTAAACTGATTGTGATTGGTAGAGGGGGCTAAAAGCTTTTACTGTATAACTAGCATATTTTTCATTGGCATGTCACTTCAGTGTGTTAAATAAATATTCAGCGACTTTAGTATTTAAAGAACCAAGAAACAGAAGTGGTCTGAAGATTGTTTATAGCCTTTTATGGAAAAGGGGTGTTATTCCTTGCTATATAACTCCTGATCAGCTGTAGGTAGTTTCTTGAACTTAGCTGGGGTTTTTTTGCTGAATAATCAGCTTCCATGAGGCTTAAAGTTTTCCTTTATGCTGAGAGAAACTGTTAGCTAGGTGGCACTTGATCATCTGTACTTAGTGCTTCAACTCTTTTTAGCAGTACAGATTGTCTTTTCCCCTGAAACATCATTTTTTGTATCATCTTGGCCACTCCACGTCTAGTCCACACTTAAATATTTTGCGTTTATTAATGTAATGTTCAGCTTACACTTTTGCTGATAGAGCACAATAAAGTAAAACCTATTTCAGAACTAATTATTAGTTGTTTTGTTGTTTGGTTTTTTTTATATTAGGTTAAGAAATGGAGTGAAATTCTGCAAAGTGCAAAAATTTCCTGAGGTACTGTTACAGCATGTAGTTTAAAGCACTTTTTTCTGCATGATTAGGAATGTGGTAAGACTAACAAGTTGCGTGGAGTAGGTTGTGTTCATTGTGTTATACCATGAATGTGTATCTTCGTGCTGGCATTTGTTTTAGTAATTGTGAGCAACGTTTGGTTGCTCACTCTGTAAGAAAGTGAACCCTGTACATGAAAAGTTAGAAGAAGTGGATTTTCCTGTGTTGTTACTGTCAGCCTGCAGAATTAAATCATAAAATTAACTACCACAGCCAGACTGGAAATCTTCTCTATAAATAATGCTTGTAAGTTTATGTTTTAAAAGTATATCCAATTTTTCACTTCAAAACATGAATTGATGGCTGCAATAATAAGGAACAATTTAATATCCCTTGTGACAAAGTTGTGCAATAGGTGCACCGAGGAAGAGAAAGGATATGTTGTTCTTTGCTGCAGTATTAGTGACTGTTCAGGACTGGGGGTTTTTTATGCCATCATTAAGAGAAATCTTTGATAATTGCAAATTCATTTCTAACTCCTTGAGCCAAAATTGGTGCTTAAACAATAATAAAAAAAAAATCTGTGGAACACAAAGCTTGTGATAGTTATCTCTGGCCGGAGAAAAGTGATCCTTGTGGTATGACAAAAGGAAAAGATGGCACACATAGTGCAGTTATTGAATGTTAGCATATGTTGTTCTCTTGAGTGAACCTGTTTGTCCTTCTTACAGATACTGTGTATTCATCTAAAAAGATTTAGACATGAACTGATGTTTTCCACAAAAATTGGGACCCATGTGTCCTTTCCCTTGGAAGACCTTGATCTTCAGCCTTTCCTTGCAAAGGACAGTCCAGCTCAAATAGTGACTTATGATCTCTTATCTGTCATTTGCCATCATGGAACTGCCAGCAGTAAGTAGGAGGTTGTTTGCTTTGTCTTTGCAGTTGATATTCACATCAGCACTTACATTTAACAGTGATACCCATATGCTGAAGGACTAATAGTTGAGCCTTGGTAAGTATAATGTGAAGGATAATTGCTTGAATCTTAAGATGTCCTGCTGTTGAAGAGTTGACACATCCCTGAAAATGTATGGCATGCCTAAATAAAATCATAGATGGAAAAAGACTTACAAATCCTACAATATTAGGTAAAAAAAAAACCCTATATGTGCTATTGGAAGTGAACAGTGTAAATGCACAGCTAACCTTGCATGCCAGCAGATGACCAGTTGATTGTCTGTTCTACACAGCTGCCATTTTTCTAGAGTTGATGCTTTGTATACCTTTTTTCTTTTCTTTTTTTTTTTTTTTTTTTGGAAAGAGTTCACAAAGCACCACAAAGATGCCAGTAATCTCTGAAAAAAGCTGTTCTCTTGGATGATTGCTGACAGTTAACCCCACAACAAGCAATAAGCGCTATTCAGCAATGAGTAGCTGAATAAATGCTGTATTGCTGTATGTCTGACTCCATGCTTTCAGTATTTATAACATTTAGAAAATAGGAGGAAAATATTTGAAGTCAGAAACCTCATAGATTCTTTGTAGAAGTTACCCACCACTTCATAGTCCCTAAGCTTGAGGTATCATACCATTGTTTAGATTAAGCTGTTTGCATTTTTTCTAGATGCTTTCTCATCTTCCATTTAATTCTTGCTGAACGATGGTTCTTGTAGTCAGTTTAGTACATATCTGATGATTTGTACAGTTGAATATGTATTTAAAATTAGTAATAATATATATAATATAAATAAATATTTAAAATTAGTAATAATTGTAAATACATTATGAATAGTCTTCAAAACACAGTTAAATGTGGTCTTGATGGCATGTCACCATTACACATCTGTGCTAATTTCTATTATAAAGCATACTGATATTTGGGATGAGTTCATTGGGAAACTGATTAGGGTCAATTGTTTATGTAGTCTTACTCTGATTATCATGGTTTAGAAGTTCATTAGACAGCAAGCTGCTTGAGAAGTTCAGTAATATGCTGAAAGCAGTTCCCAACTTTCCACTAGCTGATAGAAATTCAGGAGAAAAAAAAAACTGTTCCCAAGTTTGAGAGATTTAAATAACCATTTATGTTTCCTAATGATTTAATGTTTCTCCCAATGAAGATTTGCTTTTTTGGGGACTTCTGCCGTATTGCCAGAATAAAATGAGCAGCTCTGGACATATTTTAAGAACTCTTGCTTTTAACCCTCTAGGTGGACATTATATAGCTTATTGCCGCAACAACTTGAATAATTTATGGTACGAATTTGATGACCAGAGTGTCACAGAAGTATCAGAATCCACAGTGCAGAATGCTGAAGCTTATGTCCTCTTCTACAGGTAAGTAATTAAAAGTATGATCACACTCATTTAAGTCAGGTAATTTTTTAAGCATTTGGGTAGCTTTCAGAAATAGCTGTCCCCCAGGGAATACAATGGAGTAATTTCACCAACTAGAGAAGTTAGTGTGGAGAGAGACTTACTCCTTCAGTCATGTCCTCAACTCTTGCTCTGTGGCTGCTAAAAAATGTATGGAACTTACTGACAATTCAATTTGGATAAAGAAAGCATAGTAGGATGGATAGAAAGTGAACTTTAAGCAACTGTTAAAACTAGTCACCAATTACCTCTTTTTTAATTAGCAGAAAGGAATTCTGCACAAGGGGAGATTTTGCACAGAGACTCTTAACTGTTAGAGCTCTAAAGGGAATTGTGGAAAGTCTTTAGCAGATGGGATGTGGAACAGCAGAGGTTTTGCTGAATTGTAATTTAATGTCAAGGAATTTATAGGCTGGTCTTCTCCTGAATGTTGAGAAGTCATGTTACTATCATCTTCACTGTAACAGATTTTTTTTTTTTTTTTTTTTAACTTAAAATAATACAAGCAACTCAACTTAGTTTTCAAACTGTATTTCTGGACTATGATCAAATTGCCTCTAAAACTTGATTGTAAAATAGATTGGCAGACCTACACAAGAGATGAGATGTATTCTGAGAAGGCTTTGACTTTCCTTAGGAGCACTTCTACCTGCCACTGTCTAAGCTAAGCTTGCAAGTCACACTTAAAAGGACTGTGGAAATCATGATGCACTGACAAGAAAGAACAATGTACCCAATTGTGGGCAAACAAATAACAAAGCAATAACACTTATAAAATTGGATATTAAAAAATAATATACACACAAAACACTACCATTCTTTTATTACATTAGAAAGCCCAGTGGAGATCTGCATGGGCTTTTATATTACAGCTGAAAAGTGAACTTCCCTACTTTGTTTAATTTTCAGACTTGTCAGGGTCTTGTTAAATAACTTGTGATCTGAATTTAAACAGGTAATGTATTTTAATTGAATTCACAGCATTTGTTTCTCTGTTGTTTTTCTGTTCTTTAGTCTTTTCTGTTCTTTAGTCTTGTTTTGCTGTGCTATAAACAGCCTTGTTGCTGTCAGCATTAGGTCTATGAGAAGCTTTTCTATAAGCTATTTAAGTCCGCTTTGACTCCATGAAGTAACTGAGGTGGCCCAGCTTTTGTGTGATGCTGAGTCAAGTTTCAGGTTGAGTTTTGGAAGATGAATGGTTTAAACCTGCTTTTGGAGAAGAGAGATTATATTCAATCTAAAAACAGAAGAGCAGACATACTTTTAGCTGGACAGTGGCAGCAGCCTCAGTGAGAAAAGTAGGGGTATACAGGAAAAGGGGCATTATCCAATCTATTTACTGGTTTACCTTGCTTCTGAAGGTAAGTATAAAACATCTCTGCCCAAAGAGCATAGCTTGCAAAACTAGCTCGAAACAGGTGTAGAGAAAATGGACAGAGCCTTCTTTTCTCCTGTGGTATTAATCACTTCTGCAGTATAGCCTCTGTTGCAGTCCAGCTTTTTTTTTTTCCTCAGGGAGGTAGGTTGAATGGGAACTGTCATAGATCTTTGAGTTGTTGAAGTAAACAGGGAAAAATTTTCCTGTAGGCATGGTAGCACCTGTGCCATGGCTTGTTACAACTAAGGACAAGCAGAGTATTAGAGCAAGTAGTTTTTGCTGCTCCTCCTGCTCCGTACTAACTGTACTGGCTCTCGTGACATGTGTTTCCATATTGTGATATTCTAGGTTCCTGCAACGCATTTAAACTGTGGCTCTGTCTGTGCATAAAAAGGTGCAAGTTTTTTCTGATACTTCGTGCTTCCATGAAGTATAGGCATGGTCCAGGTGATTTACTTGAAAGTACACGTTTTCTTCTCAAAAAATATATTACCTACTGAGGACAAGGATATATATTTGTTTAATGATTTCTGTTTTGGTAATAGAAAGAGCAGTGAAGAAGCACAGAGAGAGAGACGGAGAATATCAAGTCTACTGAATATGATGGAACCCAGTCTTCTGCAGTTCTACATATCCAGGCAGTGGTTAAGTAAATTCAAGACTTTTGCAGAGCCAGGACCTATTTCAAATAATGACTTTCTCTGTATGCATGGAGGTGAGACTGTAACTGAGTATCATTTAAAAATAATTTCTCTGTCACTTTTTAGCTATACAGGGATTTACACTTGCTTTGGTTAAAGGAATTTGACTATAGTATGTACTTTAATAACTTCTTAGGTAAATTAGAACTGTACCTTCTAAGCACATTATTTCATTTTAGTAGCTGACTAATGGAAATGATACTGTGTGAAGTTTTTCTAATGTTTTTCTTTGCATATTTGATTGATTTATTTTTTGTTTATAAGTTCTCCACATTCTTAAAGAGGAGCAGTTTGGTTACCTGCTTGCTTCCTAAACATGTATATTGCCACTTGAAAAACTGCTCTCATTTTATCATCATCCATAACACTTCGGTTAGCCAATCTCAGTCCTTTTCTCAGCAATGTGCATGAAGCTGAGAGGTTTGAAAGTGGCAGAATAAGAAATTGATCTGATGCAGAGTATCCAGTTCATAGCAGCCTGAAAGTTTAGTAGTAATTCTTTGTTTTATGCAGGAGCATAAAAATGTTTATGCTAAATGTTAATTAAAATGAGAGGATTGTGTTAGAACATGTTTTGGGCAGTACACATCTATGAATACTAGCATTCCAAGAAATCATAACCCTGTGGTTTTCTTATACCTATTTTCTAATAAAAAAATAACAGCTCCATTAGATCGGCAGTTAGAGGTGTTGCCCCCAGTGCTGAAATAAACTTTTACGCTTTTGCAGAGTGTATACATGTGAGCCCTCTTGGCTATGATTTCCCTTTTCTAGGGTTACAGCAGATGTCTTCTTGTACAAGCGCTCAAAATATTAGACTTTCCCTATTCAAAAGAATTCCTGCGTAGCACCTGGCTGGCAGCTTGTCATGTCCTTCAACTTAGTGCTTCTGTTTCTGCAAACCCTCTATTTCTGCCTCCCTGAAAACTTCACTACTTTCAGGCATTCGTGTTATTTGAAGTAATTCAAAAAGGTCTACAGCAAATATGTGAATTTTGAACAGTTTGATATTTTGTAAACTTAAACCGATTATCTAATCTTGATAAAATTTTAATTCTATACTTTAAGAAGCATTTTGTAATTGGTATCTTAAAAAGATTCTAGCCCTTTAATTCTAATCTTTCATGTAGTTTACTTCTGCTTTTTTGCAAACTTCAGCTTCAAGAGCCCTATAATTAGAGTCGTATCTTTAAATACAGTAAGAGGTTTTACTGTGGTAAAACTTGTTTCCCATGATTTCTCTGAGTTCACTGAAAGATTGCTTCTGTGTTGTTAGGTGGTTTGTTTTTTTTTTCCTCCCTCATTTAGAGACCTAGCATTGTCTCCTCCCCCCCCATCTGCTAGTAAAATCCACAAGTTTTTTTATTGCTTCTGCAGGTGTTCCTCCACACAAAGCTAACTTCATAGAGGACTTAGTTGTAATGCTACCTCAGAATATATGGGATAATCTGTATAGCAGGTAAGTTTTGTACTGTGACTGGTAGAAATCAAGTGATTTGAGAGCAGATGCATGCCAATCAGCAGCATCAGACTCTAGGCACTTAAGTGAAGGGATTTGCTTGTGCAGAGTAATGTTAAAAGCCTAGATAAAATAGTGTGTTGCTTGGATAATACTTCACTGTTAAACCGACAAACATGTATGGTATGTACAGCATGACACAAAGTAGGTCAGCAAAAGTACACTTTGCAAGACAAAATTTGAAAGAGCTCTCTGTATCAGCTTCCTGTTCTCTTCTTGGCTGGAGACAGCTTTTCTTTCATGTTGGCTTTGAATCCATAGCCTCAGCTGCCAGCACTGCTTCAAAATAACTTAGATATTAGTGTTTTCAATGTAGGTCAGGTTTAAGTGGTTGCTTATAAAGGGGGCATTCATATGAGACGTATCTCCTTTTGGAAGTAGTAAAAAGCTGCAGAAGAGCTTTGCTGATGACCTTTGAGGACTTTGTATTGCACTTGCATTAAACACTTGTTGCTGTTGATTTCCTGCCACCTAAGCACTATATAGTAAAGAGTTGGGGTCTTGTTTTAGCTATAATGGGCACAAGTGAAAAATATAAACAATACTATCTTCAACTTATTTCCACTTTCCTAGATGTGCTGAATTTCCATTCCACCTTACAAAGACATTACTCATTTTCTGTACGCAGAAATAGTTGTTAAATCTGAAAGAAAATGTTTTTAAGCTTCTCATTAACTTCCCTTGCCTTCAAACATTTTTAACAAGATGTGAGTTGTTATTGATAAACATTTATCTGTTTTGTCTGGCTACCTGATGTTTTAATTTCTTGCAATTATCTGGGAGTTATGGGAGAGTACAGGGGCTGTAAGAATTTAGGACAAGGAAGCCAAGTATGGTGGAAGCTGACTTTTACTGACATAGTACTCAGGAAAAGGAGATACTCATCTAGCATGCCAATTGCCAGTCCATGTCCCAGACACATTGATTTTGCTGCTCACTTGGTACTACTCATATTCCAAATACTTCTAAGGTCAGAGGCGCTTCATGGTAATACAGTATAATCCATATTTAATCTACAAACACAGAATTTTAAAAGGGAAAGAACAAAGGCAGCTCCTTTCATGGCAGACTTGGGTTTAATTTTGTTCACTAAGTAAACAGATGGTTTTCACTTTTGCCTAGGAACTTTCAAGATTTGAAATTTAATTCATGATGCTATGCTTAAGAGCAGTCTCTTTTTAATGTGAAATAAAATTGGAAGTTTTAGAAGACAACCAGAACTGGAAGGGAATATAGTTCTGACCAAAATAATTATTCAGCTAGAAAGTAGAACTTGAAATATTCTGTATTTCAACATTCATTTTAACATGATCTTTCTATGGTAGTAAATGCGTCTTCTAAGGCTAAGAGTATGTTCTTTTGTAAGCCTTGTGGTTTCCATGCTAGCAAATGTTGCATGTTCATAGTGATACATGTGTGTGTGTACATATTATGCACACCTGTCCTGTACTTCTCAGTAACTGTGCCCTCAAAGATTTCTGTTTAAGCAATTTCACACAAGGAAGATACAGAGGGGAAGGTTATGGAGAACAGCTTTTGAAGAACAAACAATAAGCAAGTGTAGAGGCTGGTGTTGGGGAGGTAGCAAACTGATGAAGATCCTACAATGGAATGGAGGTACATGCTGAAGATAGAAGTGGCTGAAACATTTACAAAAGCTGATTCTAAGAAGCCTTTAATAAAATCAGATATGGTGTATGGATATAAAAGAACACTTGTTCACTGGCATGTTCTTCCCATAGTAACACCTCTGATAAGTGCATGATATACCAGAGTTTGAGATGGTTTATACTGACTTTTAACAGTAAGAATGTCAAGATGGCTATATTTTAGGATGGAGTACAAAATATTACTGGCAAAATCAACTGTGGCATTTGTGGATCAGTGTGACTGGCACATATCACACTTGTTACATGCTGACACTTGCGATGCCTATAGGGGCATGATCTTTTTAAGTGGTGTTTTCCCCAAGGTTAATGGGTTTTTACTTTTACTGCAGATATGGAGGAGGACCAGCTGTTAACCATCTGTATGTTTGTCACACCTGCCAAATTGAGTCTGAAAGAATTGAAAAAAGAAGGAAAAATGAATTGGAAATGTTTATTCGGGTAAAAAAGTGAACACTTATTCATTCTGCTTTTTGACATGGAATGATACTCAATGACTCCACCCAAAGGGTTACCAGAACTGCATAGGTGATTTGTGTAACAAATGGACTTTTATCTGAAGTATCTGTACAGATATTATATAGAATCTTTTCTTTCCTGTTGCCAACAGGAACGGTCTTGTGATATCCTAGATAACTGTTTATATGGAAATGTACCTAGAGAAAATATTGAATGTATTTCTTAAATTGTGTTTTTATAGTAGAGCAGCCACATAAGCAGTTGTTCTTTATATACTGCCAGTGATCTGTTCTGTGCAATCTGATAAGGCTTATACGCAACAATACTGTGCCAACAAAAAGTTAATCCTAATCTTTAGTTCAAATTTTGAAAGTATAGAGACATAAATATAAATAATTGTGAAGTACATATCTTAGGATTGGAATTAATCTGTAAAATTATTATCAAGTAGCTGTTATATTTTCCATGAGTTAGAGATTATGCACATGACTCTGAATAGTAAAATAACTAGTAGTAACAATTTAGTTACTGAAAGTTTTCTGAAGTTCTCAGTGAAAATAAGTACAGAGATATTGGAGTCACACTTATATCTTAATTTATGAGAGGGAGAAAAATAGAATTGTAGCTCTTACAGTTCTGTCTGTGCTTTAATCACACTTCAGAGATTGTGTCAGGTTTTTTATGTTTTAACTTCTATTTGAACTTTTTAGTAATTGATTTTTTAGTCTGGGCTACCTCTTGATAGGAATTAACAATATTGAGTCAACCTCAATTGCTTTAATGATCAGTATTTCTTTGCACTATAAAAAATGACTATATATGCACTGTTGAGCAAGTACTGTAACTGGTTAGCAGACAGAAAATTCTGTTAGCCTATATGAATATTGCCTTAGGGATGGCTGCAAAACCCTTTCCTAGTAACATCTGGAAAGATCTTTAGGCTCTGATAAAGTATATAAGGTTAACCTTCCTAGTTTTTTTTTGTTTTCTCTCTATATTGGTCGAAATAAATTTAATTAAATGTAACTCTTTACTTAGCTGGTTTTTGTAATTTATACAAGTCAGTTACATTGCCTTGCAACAGAAACTTGGAAATCCAAGATGTGTTTGGTTGGTTGTTTTTTTTGTTGTGTGTGTTTTGGTGGTTTTGGTTTGGTGTTGGGTTTTTTGTTTTATTTTCATGTTTTCTTCAACTGAAGTGGTAGAGAAGTCCTGAAAAGTCCCACTGCATTAGTTCATTGTGCCTTGCTTGGAAGTGTAGTGGCATCTGTTCAGAGTAAATGGGGAAAGCCAAACATACATGAATATACAGTTTATCGCACAAAGAATCTTCCATAAAATTATGAAGCAAATCTTTCAAAACTAATTTTTGTAAAATAAAAGGAAACTTTGTTTTCTTCTTTCCTCCTTTAAGAAAAGTAGGGGGAAAGATCAGAAAAACATGGCTTCTTTTTCTTTTCAGCTTAATAGAGCATTCCAAGAAGAAGAATCTCCATCAACATTTTACTGCATCAGTATGCAATGGTTCAGAGAATGGGAAGGATTTGTAAAGGGTAAAGACAGTGGTAAGTTTTGCTCCATGTAAAAATATGAGTAATCTTTCATTTTATTTTATTGTCAGGTAGTGTCACTGTTTAAGTAAATTTTCTTTAGTAGAAGGTTGTAGTCAGAGACAGAGAAGGCAACAAAAGTTCTTCAACATCTAAGATACAGTTTTTAGGTGTTATATATCCAGGAAGCAAATTACAGATTATGGTCAAATAGGTGATGGAATAGTTGTGGAAATAATGTTCATTGTTTTCAGGGGGCTTGCTGTTAGCAGCAACAGGAGAATTTGATATAATCACAAGAGAAAGATGAATTTTGCTGTTCAAACTGATAGATAACGATAGAGCTTTTGGAGGACAGGTGATGTCACTGTCGCAACCTAAACTTGTAGACTGAACGTACAACTATATTATAACAGCAATAGTAATATTACTTTAGCCTACCGAAGATGCTTCTAAAATTTTAAAATGGAAATACTGAAATTGTTCTACAGACTTGCCTGAGTTTGCTCTAGGGCAGCTTTGTTAGGGGTAATAGTTAGGACTAATTTTTGGTTTATATTTGAAGACTTACTGTACTCATGAATGCTTTGAAAAACTTGTTCTTAATTAAAATACTGATTAGTTTCTAACAGCTTAGAACATACTACTAAGCAGTACAGGAACAAGCAGTAAATAAGTGAGCTATTATTTCTCCTTCCACTGAAAGTAGAGCTGCCAACTTGCTGGTCATTTCATCTCTGTTTTAATCGTCTTTCCATCCCACTAGATCCTCCTGGTCCTATTGATAATGCTAAGATTGCAGTAACAAAATGTGGAAATGCTGTGCTAAAACAAGGTAGGTGTCCACTGTTGCTTTGGTCTCATGATGCATTTCCACAAGTTTGGAAAATGTATTGTGAATTCTTTTTTTAACTATTACTGTAAAATTGCAATTCCTAGTGACTTGGTGTATCCATTTGGGGGGAACCAGTTTAGTCTTAAAATAAAGAATTATCATCTGTAATAGACTAATCCAGGCACAGGTGAGAGGATAGAAAGAGGTGGAAAATAACTTCAATATGGTGAAAGCGTGCTTTGGCTTTTTATCACTTGGTTTGATTTGGGGTTTTGTAATAGCAATTAGGAGATGCTTGGCTTTTAGACTGTCATATGTATGTATGTACTTATGTGAATATGGCAACCCAGTTTGAATTGGGAGCTGCTTCTGACAGAGAAATAAACAAGATTAAATACTGTTGCTTGGTTTTCTGCAAGTTACTTGCGACTGTACATTGCAAAAGCTAGAATGCAAAGGTACAGATTTCCTTATTCTTCAGAGTCAGATGCTTTATACGGTTACTTGAAATCTGTAGTTACAAGGAAAAATCCTAATATGATCTGCTTTATGAAAACTTTAGATTTCCTACAAATACTTAAATTAATTGTAGCTCAGCTTAAAAAAAAAATTAAATTGCAGCATGAAGAGTAAGATTTATTTAAGTGTATTTTTTCTCAGTTTAACTTAATGCCTCAGCATATAGCAGGCCTGACAGTGGCAGTTCACTGGAGGCCACTAGGACGTGAATAAGTCTCAAGAACTGTGGAATGTCAAGAGTCTGTTTACAGAAGAATGATTCTTGCACTCATGAATTTTGTGGTACCTTTTAGTGATTTAGGTGCTAACACAGGATTCAAAGAAAAGGTATAAAGTATCTGCTGTATAGAAAAAAGAATTGTTTTAGAATCCATTTGTAGCAAATTAGTTGGGTTTTAACTTGTCTTCAGCTGCATTGATTCAAATAAGAACTTGGGGAGAAATGAAGATGAGTAGACTAGAAATTTGTCTTTTAAGTCACGAAAGAAGAGATAGGAGCACCACTAAATAATGTACGCTACTGTGTATTTCACTTGTCCGGTGATCCTGATCCCAGTACATTAGTTCACTCTGCCTGTCCAGATAAACTTGACCATTAGAAAAGCTGGATTCTGATTAAGGGGATGAAGATCTGCTCTTGTGCCTATAGAGATGTAGGTTGTCTTGAGAATCTGAATCTAAATGAATAAAACTGAGGTATTAGAAGGGGTGTGGCTAGTACACCAGAGAGGTTCTCCTCCCCCTCTACCCTGCCCTTGTGAGGCTGCATCTGGAATATTGTGCCCAGTTCTGGGCCACTCAGTTCAAGAACAAGGAACTGCTTGAAAGAGTCCAGCAAAAAGCCACAAAGATGATTAAGGAAGTGGAACATCTTCCTTATGAGGAAAGGCTGAGTGAGCTGGGTCTCTTTGGCTTAGAGAAGGGGAGACTGAGGGCTGACCTCATTAATTTTATAAATATGTGAAAGGTGAGTGTCAGGAGGACAGAGCTAGGCTCTTCTCAGTGATGTCCAGTGACAGGACAAGGGGCAATGGGTGCAAGCCAGAGCATAGGAGGTTTCATGTGAATGTAAGGAAAAGCTTTTTCACTGTGAGGGTGACAGAATGCTGAACAGGCTACCCAGAGAGGTTGTGGAGTCTCCTTCTCTGGAGACATTCAAAAGCTACCTGGATGCATTCCTGAGACCTACTTTAGGCTCTGGCAGGGGGATAGGACTAGGTGATCTTTCAAGGTCCCTTCCAACCCCTAATGTTCTGTGGTTCTGTGATAATGTCATTAGTACTGACAAAGGATCTGCATCATGACTTAGAGAGGAAGCTTTGCATGAGTGAGTTACCATAGGTAAAGAAATACGCTGCTCTTTGTAGCCTCCCAAAATGTTTCCTTTCCTTTTGGAAACTTTATACATGAAGTACAGTAGTAGGTCAAATGGACAGGTGGTGAGGAGAGAAAAACATGGGTAAGTGGCAAAGTCCCCATGTTAGAGTGCAGATTAATTTTTTTCCTTTTGAAGTAGGAGAGTGCTAAAAATAGACTGAACAGGACAGATTAATAATATCTAATAATGATATAGGGGGAAACTTGCAATTTGCTGCAGAGAAAATTTTTAATGAGTTGCTTAAAGAAGAGAAGATGGTGTGAAGAAATCACTTCAACTGTATGGGACAGGATCCTTGTGTTAAAACCTGAAGGGGTGATGTGTTGATGTTTCCTTGCCCTTTGCCACTGTAGAAGGTTACAGAAAATCAGAGATAATTGTTGGATGCTGACTTGAGAGAGGAGAGGAACCTCTACCCAGAGAAATGGAATCATAAGCTAAGAATTGAATCAGTGAAGGAAAAGAAATCAGGCTGACTCACCAGTGCTACACACAAGAAGCATTAGCGAGGCTCTCAATGTCCTAATAGTGGTTCCTCTCGGGGTTCCGAGATGTTCACTTTGGTTCTCACACTTCTATTCTTTACTATCTATTTCTTTAAACAAGAATCTTGGGTCTCTGAACTTTATAGTGTGATTGATGGGACTGCATGTTCTTATATTATGAATAATTATTTCCTGTGTACAAAGAGCTACCAGTTGTCAGCTTGATTGGTAAGTGTCAGATATGACATATTGTGGCAATTTATTATATATCTTTAGGTTTGGTGGTTGGTGCAAGATAAAGCAGAAATTCATCTTAAGGTTTTAAATTTGAATCTGGGTGTTTGTGTGGTTTTGTGTGGGTTTTTTTCTTTTTCTCTCTGTATTTGCTATGGCCTTCAAAGAAATCATGAACAAATTATTCTAAATAGTAATTAAAATTTTAACAATATTTTCAGGTGCAGATTCTGGACAAATATCTGAAGAAACATGGAATTTTCTTCAGTCAATCTATGGTGGAGGTCCAGAGATTATACTCAGACCACCTGTTCCTCCAGTAGAACCTGATATCTTGCAAACAGAGGAGAAGATTGAATTAGAAACTCATGTTCTGTAGCTACTGAGAAAAAGATGAACTTGTAGGGAAGCTGGATTCCTTACAAAATGCCCAAAATACATTCCTAAATGTTTTATTCTCTTGTATCTATTGGGGGCACAACTCACTGGGCATTAAATACAGAGTAATAAGTTGAACTATGTATTACAGTTTGTTTAAATAGCGGCTGTTTTCCCTGTTATGGGAGGCATGTGGTTTGTACATTTTGGAGTCTGTAGTCAATGGGGAAAAAACATACGTAATTTCTGAATTTCTTGATATAAGTCAAAATCCTGTTATACCCTTAGACTGGAAAATGGAGACAGATTTTAGAGGTGTTCAATAACCCTTCTGATTCCTGATTGGGATTCTGATACCTACAATCTTTTGCCTGTCTTAATTGTACAGTCTTGACATGCCTAGGTATATGGGGAGTATATTTAAAATGAATTGCAATCAATGATAAAGAAAAGGATTTTAATTTCCTAAATACTCAGGAAAAACTCACCTATTTTGCACTGTAAGTATACTTATTGTATTTGAATTGATCAAACATTAGTGTAGCTTGAATATTGTTTTAGTCAGCAAATGTCATAACTTATTACCTACTAAATTTTACATCTTATTATAGTGTACTGTACCTCTACAAGCCTGACTAGTGTCTAATGGTATATATGACAAAAGATTTAGTCGTCTTTAGAGTAATGTTCGAGAGCATGAAGTGTGAAATGTAAAATGGTTATGGACATGAGTAATATAAATTTCAGAAATTCAATTGTCTGGTTTCTTGAATTACATTCCTAAGAAGTTCCATTTGAAGGATTTTATTGTCTTGTTAAAAACTTGCATTGGCATGATGACCTATGTCAAAGCTGGATATAATGTATATATTGCAAAACTTTACTGAATTATTCGCATTGGAATGCAGAATGGCACTTGGTCTTGGTTTTGCTTGATATTGTCATCAAATAAGCAGCATTATTCAAGGCTGGATCAATAAAATAAAATTGAAGTGTGGAGGAGGGAGGGGGAAAGCTTTCTTAAATGTTCTTCATTTATTACATTAACACAAAAAATTTTGACAGCTTTGTTTGGGCAATGATGCTGACAGTAGTAGCTATAAAGAACAGAAATGCTGACATAACATTCTTCTGGATAATTTCCTATGTGGCATAATATCAAACTGGCTTTTTAAGGACTTAGAGCCACTCTGATTGAAAAGCCACCTATGGGTCCTAGAGAAAGTGTCCCCTGCTAAGTACTTGCTAATACGCCATGTCAGACAAATCAGTTCTGTCTGCATGTAAATCCCTGTACTTTCCTCAGCCTACCTAAAGAACCCAGAGCCAAAACCACAGCGGTGCAAACAGGGCGAAATGGACAGCAGTATGAAGTCTGTGTGGCTGGTACACAGGGAAAATATTTTTCAGTTTTAAGCTGTATCACAGGTAACTCGTGGCCACTCTGTTCTGCACTTTTGTGTTTTGTTTAAGTTCTGGAGGAGATCATGAGACGTTGACAGCTGAGAAGCCTTGCATGTACATAGGTGTAAATGTAATGAAACATTGAGCAGAAGCTTTGAATGTCTCACAGTGCATTTGGATGATTTTATGTGAGTAAGTAGGGGTAGCTTGATACCGACATCAAAGTCACTTTAAACAAGGTAAACACATTAGTTACTACTGCAGAGTTGCTTATGAACAGTCAGGAGTACCCTAATGACTTCAGCTTTTGGAAGGCTGTTCTAACTTCCCATCTCCATTTTCTTTTTTTCTGTCCTTTTTTTTTTTTTTTCATGTTTACATAACTAAACCAAACCTTACTTTACACTACCTTAAGTTCCCTGCCCTTCCCCCCCCCCCCCCATCCCTCCCTGACATGGTCTTAATTGAAACTATTTTTAAGATTCTCTAACATACTAAAGCTAAATAACAATTAATAGGTTTGCATACTTTAGGAAGACTTTTGCCTACATAATGTTCTTATTTGGAAAGATGAGAATACTCTTGTTGGTTAAAGCACTTCATGGCAATAAAGTTTACCAATTTATTCAAGGTTTTCATTAATAATCTGAAAGGTGGAACAGACTGCCCCTGTAAAACTTGCAAGAGAAAAATTGAGTGTTAGGGACAAAGATGGTCAGGGAAACAAAGCAGTTCTGTGATGAGTATTCTGGGTATTACAGCAGATCAGACTAAGAGTTAAAATCCAGTGATATCAAAACAAAACCTGTTCTGGGTAGTACTAATAAAAACATCATATGTGAGGCACAGGAGGTAATTATTCTGCTCTACTTGGTGCTGTGTTGCTTGTGAGATATCATCTGGACCATCTTAAGTTTTGTATGCTATATGGTGATAAATACAAGCTGAGGAGAGTTTATTTCAGAAAAAAGCAGCAAGATGCAGTGTTGAAAATGAACTCGTTCTTTTGCTTAAAAGAATGATGAAGGTGCGAGACTTGTGGAAATAATTGCTGGATGACAGAGAACAACTTCTCTAGGTGAGTAGGAAAAAGTAGCTTTAGCAATGGTGAAATGTATTGGGTTTAGGTAGCCTAAACCCAATTAGAAACCGTTGAGCAGTTTTGTAAGCCTTTACCACTGTGTGTCTGGGAATCCATAGTCAAACGTAAAATTAAACTTTGATGCACATAGATCAGTAATGACAGAGCCTAAACTAGCAAAATTTGTGAGATGCCTCTGTCACTGCAGTAAAAGCCAGCTTCACACTACAGCATGTTTTAAAAAGAAAAATCCCAAGTTTGCAGAGATGAAATAGATGTGTTTGTGTTTAAGACAATTCCAAAGAGATGACAGTCTTGCTTTTAGCCCTTTGGGAGCTCTACAATGGATTTTATGGCAGAGAAATGGAAGTAGCTTTTAAAAGTAAGACAGTGTGCGAGAACTCCAGACAGATGGATTGTGCATGCTGGAGGGAAGGTAACAATTTGGAGAATAGGTAAAGGAGAAACCTGTTCTGAGAAGAGCTGTCATGATTTGCAGCAGAGAAAGAATGCATCTCAGGAAGGAGCTGTGGAAATTTTTTCCCCCCTATAAGCCTTTCAACAGACTGTTTGGATTCTTTGTTCATCTGTTTCCAGTTGAGAAGACACGGCTATGTGTTTGGGTGCCAGGAAAGCTGTCATTTCAAGAAAGGAAAAATCCAGTGGGGTCCTTGGTTTAGGCCTGGGAATCTAGATTTGAGCTGTTAAATGCCTGCTGTTCAGTCTGGTAACTACTAATCCTCTGGAGAAAACTGCATGGGGTGTGTGTGGAACTTAGTAGCTCTAAGTCTGATCCCTCTACGTTTTTGAAGTTTCTTTTTCAACCCCGACATCCAGGAGAGTGCTTCAGATACTGTGTGATGTAGCTGAACTGTGTATTTGCAGGGGGAAAAAAAAAAAGATTAGTGGGAAAGCTATTGAGTTAGTTGGTAGTAAAATAAGGCACTTTTACAATATGCTTTAGAGGTGACAGCTAAGTGGTCCATTTGTTTCGTAAAGCAAATAAAAATTACCTGCCTGTTAGGTGTAAAGTTATCCCATGTTATACTGACTTAAGCCAGTCTCTTTCTTTCTTGTGACTGGAACATTAGAAAATGAGGGAAGTTCTGCAGATAATTCTGTGATGTAAATTGATCATTTAACTTGAGTAGTCTCGAAAGCTGTTTCCTGCAAGTATAATCTAAATTATACTGTTTCTAGGGATAGATGTGTATGTGTGTATGTATCTCTATATATATATATATATATATATACACACACATATATAGATATATTTATATGCACATAATCTATATTTCTCCAGTCTCTTAATTGAACTGTGGCTGAAGGCACTACAGTAATTATTTTTGGTGCTGTGTTGGAACAGTGATCTTGAGTAGATATGTCCAACAGATTAGGGTTTGTTTTTTTGCATAAATGACACTCAGTTGATTGTTGTGGGAGGTGTCAGCCATCACAGCAGTAATGGCCTGAAAGTTTGTTAGGCAATTTTGAGACTGCATACCCTGTTCAAAAGTTGTATCAAGATAAATTTTAAAAGGGCAAAAGCAGTTTTCATTAATTCATCTCAGACAAACTCTGAGCCATTTTGAAAACTCTGCATATTTTATTAAGATGCTGTTGTCATTGTCAGCCATTGAACTGCCTGAATGCAACAAAACCCTGTTTTACGGTATTGTCTAATATCTATTTGACAAAAACTGCTGTAAGTTAAGCTTGCTGTGGTGAGGCACTACATCTCTGCATTCAAGGGAGAACAGCCACACCCATGATTCCTGCATGTCCCCAACAGTGGTGAAGAGATTCTGCGTTGTAATTTTACTGTTCTGTCTAGATACCACACTATTACTTGCCAACCTACTGTATGTAGCTGGGTCAATGAAAGCTAATCTATTTAGGGTTTTTTATGTAATTAATCTATTTCTCCCTGATGATATGGGAAGTTCCAGTCTATTTAGCTTTGCTTATGAGTCACCTAATCACAGGGGAAATGTTTACCATTCTATCAACAGAGCTGAGAGGAATTAACTATCCAAGCTATCCAAGTAGAGATGTCAGAAGATGGGACTTAACAAGTAGTAGTAATGTATTAGTCTTTACTCCTGGAGGTTAGATGAAGATCTACTGTTAGAAATCTCTCCTTGCAGCAGAGTGCAATTCTTAATAATTGTTTCAGATGTTGCTAGTTAGAGGCTTTTGTATATTTGTATGACCCTGTATTTTGGTAAAGAGAGCCCCAGAGCAGAGTAATTTTATGTAAGTATCTGTTCAGTTAGCAGTTAAGTCCCACTGACTGGGACATTAACGTGAACTGTTACAAATATGTTTGGTAATGTGGGTGAAGCAGTTCTCATTTGTGGAGTAAAAGTTATCTGTCCATCTAGACTTGAATTTTTCTTCTGAAATCTGGTCTAATTTGATTGCTCTACTAATGCATTATGTAAGAACCGTGCTTCTCGGATTCAAAACTTATAGAGCGATTGGCATTTTCTGACACAAGGTATCCTAGGTTTTCCTGAAAGGACTGAAGCTAAGAAGTTTCTTTCAAGTTAGTATTATAGGTACTTATTTATAATGATGCTGCTAACATTTGAATTATCTTCAATTTTATTCATCATGTAAGTTCATTTTGAAAAACAAACCTGGTACTTGGAAAAGTTACAGAACGTACAGATTATGTGCTTAAAGGGGTGAGTGATTTCTTCGTATTTGCAATGCAACTATTTTATACTAAACTGAGAAAATTTTGTTCTATTTATTCCTTTTGAATTCCCTATATACATCTGGCTTAGTGCAGTCTAAGCAGTTTTCTCACTGAAAACCTTTCAGCTCTTCTTTTTGCCCAGGAAATGAGTAAAACAACTAGGCTTTTTAATTCTTCCAAACAGATGGCTTTTCTGGCTTCCCTCTCTACTTAAGCCATCCAGAGCTGACAATTAGTAGCAGGAAGTAAAATAGGAGTTCTAGATTTCTGAAGTGTCATGAAGAAAGACAAAGCCCTTTCAGTCTTCTTTGACAGAAATGATCAGGTTGCAAACAAATGTGGTTTATATTAGCCTTCAGAATCTTAGCAGATTAGAAAATACTCTTTTTCAGTAGAAAGCTTTATTCCCACTAACAGTGAAAAATGAAGCAGTTTGACTGGAGAATAGCTTCAGCCTAGCTTTCAGCCCTTCAACATGTGAACACTGCCATACGATAAGGTAAAATGTCATCTATTTAATACATTTATTATTACAGTTGTTTGCTCACTATAGCATCTTCTTGTTACAGTCATGTTTTTAATAGAAAGTTGGTATTACTCTATCAAAACTTTCTCTTCTAAATGTACATCTGTTGAGACATGCAGGTAGTATGTTTGTGAGATACATTGCTGATGTGTCTGGTAAGTTTCATGGACTGTTAGTGATACTAAATGCCAAAATCACTTTATGAAAAGTTTCCTTGTAAGGGTTGTAGATGGGTGTATGTGAGGACTTAAGAAAATGCAGTAGAAACTTAATCACTCAATAGCATGGTTATAAGATGAATAAGCAAGACATTCCCTTTTCTGACTTGTTCAAGGTTCAGTTTATTAGCTAAAAGAATTCTGGTGGTTGAGATGAGTGGACATGAGGAAATACAGTTGATACTTAACTTATCAATTATATACCATTATGAAGTAAACTGTCAGTAAAAAAGTAAAGTTGGAGTAATAGGAATACACTGGTTACACAGTTTAATGGCGTGGGAGGTGCAAAAATAAGGCAGCTATCATCCACAATATTTTTTTTTTTTTTTTTTGGTAATACAAATGAAGTTGAGAAGATTGAATTTCCAGATGTGTTCCTCTTTTCTCAGTTGGAACACAAAAAACTTACACATTAAGGACTTTATTGAGATCCATTTTTTTAAAATAACACATGAAATTAAAGCATTTGGTTGAGAAGAATAAAAAGGGCAAGGAGAGAAAGCATTTGAATATTAAGCATAAGAAGAAACTTTGCTAAAAAAAGACATCTGTCAAAAATTTAAAACCAACAATTTTGGTCTCTTATCTCAGAGGACAATGCTAAGACCTTATCATTTGCATTGTTCCTTAATGGTTTTGTGGATAAATGAGTGTTTTTCTAGGTGACTAATTTTGTTCTGTCCAGTGTGATTTTTAATGTACATGCTAAAACAAGATGTCCTGGTTACCATGGTGATGCATTGCTTTCAGTCCCTCCACACTTCCCCCGAGTGTCTGTTAAAATGCCAATCCCAAATGAACAGAGATGCAGCACTTCCCAAGCTGTGAATGCATGTTTGTTTCCACCAATACACACACTTTGCCTTTAGGACCAGAAATAAGAGTACTTTGACATTTTCAGCTGTAACAAAACAAATGCAGTCATGTGCCCAAATGTTGATCAATTGGCAGCTATTCAGGTAAAAATTGAATTGAAAAATACTGTCTAATTCAGTATTGACATTGTTATATTTAGACTGACTTTACAGGTTAACTGAAGAAGCATGAAATAAGATATTTATTTAGCTATGAACTCTTCTTTGGTGTCCCATCTTCTGAATAATTTTTAGCAAGGGAAATGTATTCTGTCTTAGTTTGTAGCATAATTAATTTGCTTTCCAACCAAGCAGGATAGCAGAGGTAATCTGTTATACTAGGTCAGTAGCAATCTAAACTTCACGTGTGAAGTGTCAGCATTGCTGTTGGTGTTCACTCCTGTGTGATGGCAATTAGGTTTCAACATAAAACAAATCTTTCACATTCTGTATGGGAGGGAGCTGTAATCACAAGTTAGGCTTGTTGTTATAAAACATCTGTTTGGAATAAAATGCCTAAAGGATAGGCAGAAAACGTGCCAGGGTTTTGTTTTGTTTGGATTTTTTATTTAGACACCTACATCTTGCTTGAAAATTTCCACTCTGATTTGTGTTGAACATACTGCCTGCTATTCAGTTTGAGCAACAAGAGAGCATTTTATTGTGGTCTAGGATCTAAAGGAAGATGCAAGGTAGTCAAAGCAGTAACAGGGATATTCCATAACCTGATACACCTTTATGTAGGACATACATAATTCAAAGTATTAATGCATAATCGCTTATGTCTGAGTGCTATGTACGTATCAGAAAGGGAAGTTTCTAAAGGAGATGGGAAAGATAAAAGTGATTGTTTGGATTGGAGTTCATGACATGTGTAAGGGATAAAACTCCTGGAGTAAGCAAACTCACTCTTTTAAGACAGTGCTGATGTGAACACTCCAGTAAGGTAAATACGGACTTCAGTTTTTCAGGAACCTTGGGCAAAAATGCCCATGTCCACATAGGTCCAGCTCCCATTCTAATCCCAACCCTGTGTCACACATGTGAAATTTTCCAGAATCTGGAAGTTGCTAGACTCTTTTCTTGTAGCCCTAGTCAGTTTATACAGTAGAATGATAACATGCTTAAAGTAACAAAGCAAGCAAAAAAAACACCACAGTTGAATGAAATACTGTTGACAACAATATTTCAGTTGTGAAATATTCTGAGCATTAAAATCTAAGAAGTAGAACACATTCTGAAAAACAAGGAGCTTTCTTCTTTGTATATTTCCTTTATGCTTAATGAGCTCCAGTCTGGGATATTATTTTTTAATAATGTACTACACTCTAGTTACTTCATATCCACCTGACTTTAAAGCATTTAAATGGGAATCTTGTGCACAAGGAGTGGTTATACGTTGTACTGAATATAGTCAATTATTAAAAACAAGTATCAGGTCTACTTAACTGCAACTCTTTAGACCACTTTGGATTAGATTGCTCTACTTCAAATATACAGACATAAAATGAAATGAACTAATAACTTCCTGTCTGTTTAGCCCATATCCCACCCATAAACTATCAGGAAAAGGAATGACCTGAGCAGGAGCCCAAGCAGGAGGCCCCGTAAGCAGGAGATTCCAAAGTTATCTAAGGTATATATCCTTTATCAATGAGTGGAGATCCTTCAGTCTATTAAAGAGATAAAACTTAGGTTTTCCCCTGCATTGTTCCCCGGGGGGGGGTGGGGGTAGGGGGAAGTTGCACTAAAGCAGGCATTCCAAATGTATGGATGGAGTGGATTTATTTTGATGGCTGCTTATCATCATGTGTAACTTACCACAACTGCATTTGAAAAATTAGTATTTATTATTAATTTTAAAATGCTGGCTTCCATAACTACTGTAAAGCCTTTGTGCAAGTAGTATTTGAAATAATGTGGAAATACTATTTGAAATACGCATTTTGTTACTATGTTACTGAATTGATAGTATTGTAAATCATAGAATGCTAGGGGTTGGAAGGGACCTCTAGAGATCATCAAGTCCAACACCCTCTGTCAAAGCAGGATCACCTAGGGTAGGCCACACAGGAACACATCCAGGTGGGATTTGAAAGCTTACAGAGAAGGAGGCTTCACAACTGCTCTGGGCAGCCTGTTCCAGGTGTTCCATCACCCTCATAGTAAAGAAATTTCTTCTCATGTTGAGGTGGAACTTCCTGTGTTCCAACTTACACCTGTTGTTCCTTGGCCTATTACTGGGCACCACCAGAAAGATTGTAATTAATAGGGTGTGATGGTTTAACCCACCAACATCAACAAAAACTCAGCTGAGGCCAGTCGGGGAAGCGAATAGAGCTGTATTTTACAAGTAATAATGGAATGCAATGAATATATACAAAATATACAGTATTTACAATATTATACAAGTATTTACAAAAAGAAAAACAACACAGAAATCCTCCTTGGGCAGGATGATTCCACCTTGCCTCCCCTCAACCTCTCTCCCGTCCCTTTTTCCTCTGTTAATTAGAAGAAAAGAAGGCGAAAATGTTAGGGGAATTTCAGTTAGGCTTAAAGCATTGTTAGTAAGTCAGTAGTGCTTATCTCAAGGTTGTAGATAAGAGGTCTCCCTCTGTCCAGAACAGCACCATGTGAGCAGAAAGAGACTGAGTGAGAGCAGAATGTAAGACTGTGAAACTACATCCCAGTCATCTAACCAATGAAATTTGTTTAGAATTATCTTTTTGGTTTCCTTTTTACAACAACTCCTAGCTTAAAGGCACTGCCTAAACTGTCACATATGGTAATAAAAGTTGTGGCAAAATGCCTCTACAGTCTCTGATGTAAACTGGCTACTGAAGCCACACCTAAATGAGTCAGTAGGGTAAAGTCTTCAGGAAGGTTTTTTTGTTATGTTGGTTGGTTGGTTTGGGTTTGGGTTTTTGGTTGGTTTTGTTTGGCTTTTTTTTTTTTAGTTTAGATACAAAACACTGTTGTTTATCCAAAGCATATTGCTTCAGGTAAAACCACTGAAAATGTGTTGTTGTTGTTCTTTAAGGGAAATGTAGGCTTTCTCTATTTTTCTTTACCTATAGCAACACAAATGAAAATCTAAAAAGTAGTAACTTTCTGCCAAAAATTTAGTGCTTTCCAGTGAATGCAGCAGGCAGAACTGAGCAATAAAATAGGACCTGTAACAAAACATGAAGTGATTCTATGTAAGGGTATGTATTTAAACAGAAAATGGTCTTAACACTTATTTTTTTAACTTTTAGCTCGACAGGAAGTCCCCTTTTTATTTTCTGTAACTATTGTTGAACTTTCTTCCCAAGAATGCATTTTTTTTTCTTGAAATACATAAACATTAAGATTTAAACTGCCACCTTTAAAGTACCTACAAACAAAACTGTTGAGATGGTAATTAGTGCAGAGACTTCTGAGTATTGTTCTGGGGCTACTCTCATCCAGTCCAGGATGGTTAATTACGTTTGGGCCACCCTACTGAACCTCATCTGAGTTCAGGAAAATTCTCTCTGCTCTTGTCCAGGGCTTAGTGTGTAGCCACGATCAGAACAAATAAGCTTGATCTTATATGAATTAAACTATAGTCTTCCTCATCAAGCCTGCCCTTTTTAAGAGCCACTGTAGATCTAGAGCTGTAGCAGAGAAGAGAAAGCCCTCTTGTAACTGCGGTGCTGCGTAGCAAGTACTAATAGCTTCCTAATGCTCTTCTTGGAGCATGGTGTAACGATATTAGAGTAGCTGTCACAGAACTAATCTAGATGTCTTTGGGATTAACTTCTTAATTGTGCTGAGTTGTAGAGTGAACTCTGATAATCTTTTGTCAGGAAAAAAAAATCACATTTAATTTGCTCTAATAATAGAAGCAATTAAGCTGTTTCATGGATTGAGATAGGTAGAAACAGCACAGCTGCTGCTAAAAGTATGAGCCATGTAATGGCTTCACCAAAGCTGGATATTCTGGTCTTAAGCAGTTAATCTATGCACAAGCATGAGCTGAGTTTCTAGTGAGAGGCAGGATGCTTCCCATCCCTACCTATGTGAAGCATCTCGCCTCTGGGATTTGCAGGAAGTACTGGTTTGGAAGAGATGGACTTACCTACTATTTTTTAGCTTCTAATATGCTAAAAGCTGTCATTAATGCTGTCTTTCCTTGATCAGAATAGCTGGTTGGTGTGTTGGATTTTTTGCTACCCACATTGATGAGGCCAGAGAAAGTGTTACTGTGCTCTAGATGAGTAACACTCAAGGATGCCCATAATAAATACAGCTACCAGTTACTGGTGCAGGGTAGATGCTGCAGCACAGAGGACAGTGCACCCATGAGACTTAGGAATGCGATATAGTTTGAGCAGGGTTTATGAGGAGCAAGGAAGACTGCCTGGAAGTGAAAATGTATTGGAGAAAGCAATGTGATACTGCTAGACAGGAGCGCATTCCTTTATACTTAAGGCTGCTCTGGGGCACTGTGTGCAAGGGGCTGCAAGATAGCAGGAGTGGGTGAAAAAGCTTTTGAACTGTAGGGACAACAGAGTGGATGTATAGTACCAGCCAGCTTCAAACAAAGCAGGTTTCTCCAGGTTTGAATGTAAATTCTCTTGGGTGGAGGTCTTAGTAAACCTGCTTGATCTCAGTCCTTACTACACCTAGACTGCTTTTTTTATGCTTTATGTATTGTTAATTTTCCTTGGGAAGGTTAGCTGAGCCAAACTACCCTGTAGATAAACAATGGCTGGATTCAGTCCAGGGAAAAGCAGGGGACATGTAGAGGTGGAGCGGGAGTCTCGGGAGTATCCCTTTCATTAGCAGAAACCATTACCTGAAACCTCACACCATTAGCTACAGTTGCTCTTCGTTATAAGGCCCTGGCTGGACATTATTGCTTGTTAGGCAAAAGAGCAGAACACAGTATTTAAGTCCTCCTCAGTGAATTCAAGGCAAATCCTGGTGTAGGGTGTGGTTAGACAATATAGATCGACTGGTTTAATCCTGCTGCCAAAAAGTTACTGCTGCCAAAAGAGGATTGTCTTATTCCTCCCCTCTACTAGCACCACTCCCTCACCCCCCTCTCCCACATGCTGGCTTCCTTGTTTATCTCCACAGTGAGCCAATACAGCTTATTTTCTAGTTGAAAAATGAACACACCAGGAACAGTATATTAAGAAGGCAAACTGGTTTACTGTGTATCTAGATGAGCACCAGCGTGGGCCCTAGGAAAGACTGGAGAGTGGGGAGGATGGAGGGGAAAGAGTCCTGCCTTGTGCATCATTTGGCCATGGGTTTAGGTCAGCTGTATTGCCCAACTCTAACTTTCAAGTGCCATGGGAATTGGAGGAACAAAAAATAAAAGCGATCAGTTTTGCACTGGACAAGGACTCTCAGTTCTACTGTGAAAGCACTGGCACTTGTCTGAAATGCAGTAATATCCTCAGCCACTGCAGCTGAGGATACTTCTACATGGATTCACAGCATTTTAGTGCTTACAGGTGCTCCTGCAATATAGCAAAAATCACCGTCCCTCTTTCAGATTCAGGCACACAGAGAGAAGACTGCCTGAGAACAGTGGCATAGATTCAAGGGAAAAAGAACCTTCCCTCTCTTGTGGGACTTCAGTTGTTTTGAATCTGATCACAGAAGACTTCCAAGTCAGCAAGATGCAGGGAAAATTGAGAAGTGCTTGGGAAAGCAGAAAATCTACTGAGGTTTCTCCGCAGACTCTGGTGTTGGAGAATGAATGTCAGTATGACTAACGTTGACCAGTTAGGATTTTATTATTAAATATGCTTTCTTTACTGGAGTTATTGTTACCAGAGTACTGTTACCATAAAGCAACACCTTTGTAAAAGCAATTGAAAATATTCTTCAGTACTCACTTTTCTGTACAGAAACCTGGTTTATTTAGCATTTTCTAGCAATTTGGAATGTTAATTGTTCTTAATGGAAACGCTCTTGAATTTCATAAGACTTTACCAGAAGATTTGGGTGTTTTGTGGTTACACACAGCTCTTTCAGATCTATTACAAACGGTCTACCACGGAGAAAACAAAAAAAAGTTAGAAGGCTAGTAAGAGGTAAATAGTAGTTGTTCCCCCACTGTCGGGAGTACCGAGCTAAACAATCCCCTATTGAGCAGGCTCTGTGCATCTAAATAGTAACTCTTGGTGACCCTGTACGTGTTAGCAGAGAAGCAGGCTCCACTAAAAAAATCTTAAAATTTGAAGGTGTGGCTACTTAGTTTTTAGTCACAATCTAGAGGGCTGGAGCACCCTACCGTGCCTGTTCCTGAGGCACTGCTTGAAGTGAGAAAAATCAAGAGAATGTTGAAGCCATGAATAAACCAGCCCTACTTCTGAGGCACAGCACTGGCCGTGAATGCAGTCGCAGGCACTTCTAGAGGTAGGCACTGTCTCGTAGGACCTGGGAAACAGCACTTCCACTCAGAATGCTGCTCCCTATTCCCTTTCCTAACCGCAACAAACCTGCAAGTCACCAGCGCTGGCCGCCTGCTATCTTGGCAGGCGGTGGCGCGGCTAGGCGCCAGCGCAGCCCGCCGGAGTGAGCAGCAGTCGGGACGGCCGCGGCGCTACCCGGCAGGGCGGGAATGCTCACAGCTACCGGCTGCCGCTTCAGGCTGAGCTGCAGGCTACCTCTCGCTCCAGCCGCCTGCCCTGGTCGGGGACGGGGAGCTGCGTCTCCCAGGGCGTCCTGCCAGACACCTGCCCCTAGAGCACGTCCCATGTCCCCTGCCACCTGGCAGGGGCAACCCTCCCCTCGCGGCATGTCGGAGAGCGGCGCCGCTGAGCCCTCGCCTCCCTTGGGGGGAACAGTGCGCCCCTCGGCCGACGGCCGCGGGCACGCCGGGCAGGCCGCCTCCTCCCTCTGCCAGCAGGCGGAGCTGCAGGGAGCGGGTCCCCGCTGCAGCGGCTGGAGGGGAGGGGAAGGAAGCGGAAGGAGCCGCCGCCGCGCTGAGGGGAGCAGGCGCTGTGCGGAGCCGCCGCCGCTGCCTGGTGCGGACAGCACGGAGGGAGCGAGCCGCGCACGGGGCTGCGCAGGCCGGTCGCGTCGAGCAGCGGGCGTCAGGTGAGGGTGAAGGCCCGGGCGCGGGCCTGGCCCCGGGGGTAGGGGGACCCGGATGGTGCCGAGTTCGGAACCCGTGAGGGAGGGGGAAGAAGAAGGAGGAGGAGGAGGGAATGAGGGGGAAGCCCCCACGTGACCAGCGCGTGCGGGGAGGAGGTGGCATCTCGCGCGCCCTTTTCGAATCAGCTGGCCCGCAGTGGCGCCTCGTGCGCCTGCGCGGCGGCCCCGCCCTCTCCCGCCTGAGCGTTACGTGTGCGCGTGTCGCCATGCGCGTGCCCAGCCTGACACGACGGAGCTGTGGGCACGTGCGCGGCGCCGCGGCCGCCATGTTGGGTCTGAGCTGAGTGCAGGCAGTGCGCGTGCGCGCGCGCGGGGCCGCGTCGGGTCGTGAGGCGAGAGGGGGTGGTGTGCGAAGGGGTGGTGGGGGAAAGCGAAATCTCGCGAGATCGCGCCGTCCCTGTGGGAGCGGGTCGGCTGCGGGATGGCGGCGCAGCGCTGGGTGTGCTGGGTAATGGTAACGGGGGCCCGGGGGCGGGGACCCTGGGACCAGCCTCCTCCCCGCTATCGCGCCCCGGGCCACACGGGGAGCGGGGCGGGGTTGGGAGCCCCGGGGAAGCGCAACTGGCTCCGCTCTACTTCCTCCTCCCCCTCGCCCCGGCCCTGCCCCGCCTCACCTCAGATCACCTCACGCCTGCCCCTCGTAGTACCCGGGCCGCGCGGCGGATTCCCTCCCGCCCCTCCGCTTGTGGCTCTCTACAGGCGTGCGGACTGCAGCGTCGTGGCCCGTGCCGGGGCCCATTGCTTGCTCCGCGCATCTCCCCACCCCTGCCGCGGCACCACTGCTGCCCTTCCGTCCGTGGCCCTTCAGTCGCGGGTGCTGGTTTTGCGGGCAGTGCTATTGGCGTCGTCTCGGGGTCGGCGGCGTGTCCCCTTCGATTGTCCCCCGCTGCTCGCCATATCCCCTGCTGGACAGGGTGCTCAACTTGACAGAGATAACTTAGCAGTGCCTATAAGTAGTACTCTCACAGCTTCCAGTCTGTGTTAACATCCACAGGTCCTGTGGCCCTTCCTCGACAAGGTGCAGTCTTGGGCCATGCCCTTAAACCCCTACAAGCACTTAATAGTGTTTTTGTTGTCTCGGCTTGCTTTTCACAGCTGTCCCATGTTATTACTTCTGCACTTACCAGGTTTCTGCCGTTGAACCAAAACTGTACCAACCCTTTAGGAACGCTGATGTTAAAGGATGTAGGGATCCAAAGACACGTCAAACATCACAAATCAGATCTCGAGGCTATATGTCCCATTATATCCTAAACTTGTGAAATATGATTTGGGTTTCTCTTGTATTTGGAAAAAAAAAATCCATTAGTATTCAGACATCCCAACTCAGCAATATCCCCTTTGTCTCATAGTCCTGATCTCTCTTAAGGGGGAGCATATGGTTCTGCATCTCCTTATGGTGCCTTCTCTTCTGTCCCTGATTATCCAGGAACATTGTCAGTTTTTGTAATCTTGTAGTGAACTCTGCATTTTACTACTCAGGGTTTAGGCTGCTACATAACCAATACTAAATTTTTACAAAAGAATATGTTCCTAAGGCTTTGATGTTCCAATCTTTATTTTGGAAATACATTCACAGTCGTTGTTAAACAAATTGTAGTGGTTCTTCAGTGGTACAAGTGTATTTGCATGATTTCCATTGATACAGTTATTACTGTACTAATAACACAGAGACAATTTGCTGAGGGTTTTAAGGTGATGCTTCAAGTGCACACTAAACTTCATATTAAATACTAACGTGTGCTACCTTTTCAGAGTATTCTTTTGGGCTGTATTTCTCTTGTTAGATATTATGTCGTCCCCCACATCCCTCCAGCTGCTACAGGGAGTGATTATCCAGTAGGGACTATTAGGTTTGGGGTTAACAAAGTTTGCTTATTGTCATAACCAAGTATAGTAACTTCAGAAAACAAGTTGAGAAGTTGCAGTTTGTTTTCAAGTATCTTTTACAGTAGTTATAGATTAATAACAGTGTTTGCTTACTCAGAAGTGGAGAAAAGTTTGTTTAATGAAGAAAAAGATGGTGTGTTAAACAGAAGGGCAGAAAAATGCAGTTCTTTTAAAAGCGTGTGCTGAAATGTTTTTAAAAATACCTGTTGGGTGAAATTTTCACCCAGTTGAAGTCACTCATGAAACTCCCATTGCCTAGAAGGGGTTAAAAGTTAGTAATTTACTTTAACATGACTTCTAGCAAGTTATTCAGAACCTGAAAAACTTTGATTTCAGGCTTTCTCCAGCATCTTCATAGTCTTTTCATAAAAACATTTATGATTTGAATTTGTAGTAAGGCTTTTTGTGTAAGGCTTTTCCACAGTGCACGCTGTATGCCACTAAGGAGCAGTAGTTAAGACCTTAAATTGAAATACTGTTGATAATTTATGCATCTAGTTATTTAGTCCAGTATAGGTAGTTGCATTATTGACTGAAATTATTTTTCTTGTGCTTTACATATTCTTAAATGTATAATTACTGTGAGTTTGTTTTAAAAACATCATTTACTTGAAGATCAATCATATGCTTTGCCTTATAATTTTCAACATTTCTGGAAAAAGAGAAATGGTGAATTGGGATTTTGATCTCAGTGCTGTTACAGATTTAACGTGCTAAAATAACTGGATGTCTATTTCACAAAATTGGGGAATGCATCCTAGTATGGGCTTTTGTTCTACAGTGCAATGTCATGTGACTGCTCTGATAAATAGTGGTATTTCTAACATACTTACATAATGAGATTTCAGTCTGCTGTCCATAGTCTTACAAAACATGAAGACTACACTCCCTATATTTTTAAGAAAGGGAAAGATCTTTGTTTCTGGTAATTCCAGGTCATTCTAGATATTTTGATTAGGCTGACATCTACTTAGTAAAATTTTTCTGGTTGATACAGGGCAGAAAGATTCTGTTCTTTTACCACCTTATTGGATAGGGGAAATAAATGTGTTCTTAATGTTTCTAAAAGTTCTCTGGAAGTTGGAACAGAAGACTTTTCAGTCTGCCCTATTTCCAATTGCAGTGTTGTTATTGTTTTGAAGTCCTTCACGTTTGAAAAGCTCTCTTTAAAGTCTTTAGGGTAATCTATTGGGTATTGCTTTGTTTTGGTTTCCCCAAAGATGGAAATCTTTGTATTGTGTGGGAACTGCTGATACAGGTCTGTGGTCATAAAGAACCAGCTTTGCAAGAGAACTTATATTTCAGGTATTCAGCACTTGCTTCTATCCATAAATTTACATTGCATTCACAATTAGAAATGGAGCACTGTAAGACCTATTGTTCCCTTTCCTTAACATTGGTTCAAACATATTTCAATTATTCCAGAGAGATACTTGTTGAATTTGTCCTTAAAAACCTCAAAGAAGAAAATTTTCTGTCACCTCTGTAGGAGGGAGCAAAGTGGGAAAATTTCTCACTTACGTAGTGAGGAAGTGGTTGATTTTGTTTTGGTTTGGTTCTTTTAGTTTCCAAATTAAGTATTCTTTACTGTAAGTCAAGATGATGATTATAAGAACTTTACACTCTAACACTTCAGGGTGTATTGTTCTAGATTTAGGAACATTGTAAACACAACTTCCACTTCAAAAACTGTATGATTGTAGAAGATCCATATGAGAGTTTATTTTCATTTTGTGAAGAGCTTTCTGTTTGAGTAACTTGTAAACCACAGTTAAATGCAGAGCTGCACATTAAGTAGTGCAGCTTTCTTATTGGACACTTTTTTCCCCAAAAAAAGTCTTTAAAAAAGATTCTCTTACTAAGTTCATCTTAGTAATCAAAATACTTGGGTTTGGTTTTGTAGCATAGGTTGACAATTTTTACAGTTTGTGCTGAAAATTTGAGTATTAGTTAACAGTTTCCATTTAACTACTTTTCCTTATGCAGACAAATTGCCAATAACAATAGGGGGTTTTATATCATCAGACAAAAAGTGTAGTAACTCAACTTAAAATAACTGTTAGTACTTATAGTGAATTCAGTTAAATGTAGAAATACAGAAAGGTCAGTTAGTCCAGTCTTCTGCCCTTAACCTCTGATGATGAAGTTCCTCTCTGTGTTGCTTGTTTCAGCAATTCATGGTTAAAGTTTTACCTGATTTTTTTTTTCCCTGGTGATGAGATTGCCGTTAGCTGCACTCCATTTTTTCTGGTCTGTTGAGCCTCATCATCGGACACAGGAATATGAATGCTGGCAGGGTAGACAATTTGGTTGTCCAAGATGTTAAAGATGTTTTTACTAGCTCAGATTTAAATACAATATTTCAGCACAAGTACTTGTTTTGATTAGTGGGTGTACATGTGCCAGACCAACTAGTCATAAGAATGGTAAAAGCTTACCTTGTAAAGAATGTGTCATTAGTAGTGCAGTGGGTTTTTGTCAGACTCTTACAGCTTTGTCATGAGAAACACCTGGTTTGTGTCCCTAAAGTATAGTGATTTTGACTTTGTTTGGACTTGTTTTAGTTAGAAAATACAAAAGTGCAAAAGTCAAAATGGAATGAGTGTTCTTGAGAGTTTGCCTGTTGGTACAAAAATAGTACATCCTGCTTTTTGCTGCTTTTATTTTATTGGTGTTTGTATATATATGTATATATATTCAGAGCTCATGTACATACATATATGTATGTACATGAGATCTGAATTTTGCAGAGCTAGTGAGTTTGTTTTGTGTACTGAAGTGTCTGTCTAGTATCTGTAGTATAGGAAAAAGCCCAGGGATGTAGCCTATATTCAAAATTGAAGGAGCTGTGCAGTTCAATGCAGTACAAATTACGTGAAGGGGAGAAGTGAGTGGTGGAGTCTCCCCTGTATATTTGTGTTTGGATGATACTTTGCCTGTACAAGTAGCATCAAAGTTAAGAATCTTATCTCCACGGCTAAAGACTCTAGAAACACCAAAAGTAGATACTGTCAGAGATGATTTCCCATGCTGCTTAGTTAGTTATTAATTAAATGCTTTAGGGAATCTCAAATTGAAGATATGCATTGAGTGGAATTGTGCAGGTGTATTTTCCAAATTTAATCCTATTTTTAGTATTTTTGCTTTGTGACCTGGATGATAGAAACAAAGCAGATTTACTAGCTGCCTGGACAGTATAAATCTGAGAGGGAATGCAGGCACTAGAGTGTGAAATGGTCTTGACAAATTGGATGAATAACTTGAACTATTATGGGATGCAGTTCATTAAAGAGAAACACAAAATAGTACGTTTGGGTAGCAACAATAAATATGAGAAACAGCTGGCTGGGCAGCAGTTCTGCAAATATGCAGCTGTATCACAAAATGAACACAAAGGAGTCATGACAGTTCTATAAAAAAATGAGTCATACTGGGATATACGAAGATGATTGGTTTTGAGTGTTAAGATATGAAATTCTTCTGTAGTACTCAGTGTGAGGCCTCAGATTTGGACCAGTTGAAGAGTATTTAAAGAAGAGTTGTAATAATGACCATTAAGGAAGGGTGGAAGAATTGCTCTTGTTTAGTCTATTGAACAGATGGGGAGACATAATTATAGGCTGCTAATATGTTAAAGATTGATATAGAGAAGAATGTAATAAACTATTGTGCCTGGGTAGGATAAGAAAGAATAGTCCTAAAGAGCACAAGAGGAGATTTTGAGGTCAGGAGAAACTTTCCAAGTGTATGGGTAGATAATCACAGGGTTAAATATCTGAGGGCGATAATGCTAAAAGGTCTCTAGAAAAGGTTAAATGACCTCCTATTAGACGTGATTTAGGTATAGTTAATGTGTCCTTGGTACAAGAGTTAGTTTGACTTGTCAGCATTAGATGTCTCTGAATTTTTATCATTTTTTTAAATTTTAGTGGATGTGATTTAAAACAAGACAATGGTGGAGCACAAATGTCCATGAAATCAATGATGTGACAGTTTATAAGATTTAGTCTAAAAAATAAATTATCAAAAAATCAATTATCAAAATATTAAAGTTTTCTTTAATAGCATATTTATTAAACTCTTCTGTGATGTTTTGTTGAAAATTACTTTATAATAGAGTCTTCCTTGTAGATTTAATATCTTTGACTTACCATTATATGTTCTTATGATCCAACAGAAATAAACTGAGCTAGAGTCAAAGTCTTTCAGAAGACTTTGTTAAAGAGATGTTCAAAAGATTAAGTCTAGGTGCTGGGAATCAGGAGCATTCCAGGCTCTGAAACAGAACAAATCATGCAACTTCACCTTTCTGTGAAACAGTGATAACAGTTATTATCTGAGAGATGTATTTTGAGGGATTATCGTCACTTTAAAAGTATTTTCAGGGTCCTGAAGAGTGTTACATAAATAGGATGTTATTTTAAAATGGTCTGTATTCCATGAATTGTAAAAGAGATTTCAGTCTTTCATGCCCAGTGCTGCATAATAGTCACAATATGGAAAAGCCTGAATAGAAATTAATCCTTTCTATACTAGTTTAAAACAAAATTTCTCCTTTGAGATTTTTTTTAGGTGATTTAATAATATTTTATTAAATTGGAAGAAGTAACCTTGACAGAAATAAGGCTTTTAGAGTTAAAAGTGCTGGACAGTTTGTTAAAACTGTATTTTGAACCAAAGTAATTTTAATTAATTATTCTGCACTTTTTTATTGAAAATCAAGTGCCTGCATTTCATGTGACTTTGTTCAAGCACTTCTGATTTTTTAAATTTGACAAAGGTGCTTTGGGCGTAATAATGAATGAAAGATAGACTCTGTCCCTTATGTACGTGCTCTCTAATTAGGGAAAGGACTAAAGTGAAATTATATCAACATTCTCAATGCTTGAAAAGAGTAGATTATTTAGATAAAATAATGTTTTCAGTCTATTATTGCTTAACTGTAATTAGGCACTTAGGGCATTTTTTTCATCTCACCAATGATATGGATTTAACTTTCTATGTTCTTTAGCTTCACAAGGTATCGTCTTTCTGTTTGCTCTATTTGATGGGAAATTGGTCGCTAAACCATTGAGAAACAAACTGTTGGCAACTGACATGGCACTGGTTTTGGTTCCTGATGCAATGTTTGCTTACATGCAGTTGCAACTGCAGCAGGACATGGTGGAAGTTTGTACTGATGATTTGATATACTTTATTGGTTAAATAAATACAATATCAAAGCTGTTAATCATATTTCTAAAAATCAGTAAAGGAAGAATGCACACACTTAACTCACTATATTAGAGTGATGTGAGAAAACTAGTGTATTCCTTTATCAAATATTTTAAGTCTTCCAGGGATTTTTCTTACATGTGTCACTGCAGTACAGGGGCTTTTTTTTTTTTTTTTTGTAGAGCATTATAAAGGGTCATAGTATCTCATGCAGGGTACAAAAGCTTAAGTACTAGGCAGAGAAAGAGGCACCTATTCCCTAAGCTCCATCTGAAGAGCTGTAACTGGGAAGAAATTGTCAGGCAGAACTGTGTGAGAAAGACAGATTTAACCTGAAGTTTGGAGAAGTGTTCTGTGTGGAGTGAACAAGGGGAGTGTATAGGCAGTGACTGACTAAAAGACTTGGAGTGGAAATCTGTTAACGTTACAATAGATGCCAGGGTTTGTTTGTTTTTCTCTGTTTCCAAGCATATAGAATTTTTGTGGTAACCTGAAAAATTATATTTTATTAACCATTCAAAAAAGCTAAAATGTATTGGTACATGTTTTCTCTCCCACCCACTACCTTCTTTTCATTTACTTGTGCTTTCTCTTTAAGTGTCTCTGAAAGGCAGAGTATGGCTAGCAGTGAGTTTCGCTGGTTAGGTATATATGCTTACATTGGTTTTGATAGTAACCTACTCTGTTGTTATTTGAAAAGATGTGACAATCTTTCTGTGCTTTGCCACCAGCACTGTTATTTGGATATTTCCTCAAAAGCTAGGCTTCAGGAAAAGGGAAGCTAACCAGATGTTCTGGTTGAGATTTAACACATCCAAGTACCGGGTTCTACACATCAGCCACAACAACCCCATGCAGTGCTACAGGCTGGGATCAGAGTGGCTGGAGAGTGGCCAGGCAGAAAGGGACCTGGGGGTACTGGTTGACAGGAGGCAGAACATGAGCCTGTAGTGTGCCCAGGCAGCCAAGAAGGCCAATGGCATCCTGGCCTGTATCAGGAACAGTGTGGCCAGCAGGAGCAAGGATGTCATTCTGCCCTTGTACACTGCACTGGTTAGGCACACCTTCAGTCCTGTGTCCAGTTCTGGGCCCCTCAGTTTAGGAAAGATGTTGACTTGCTGGACCATGTCCAGAGAAGGGCAATGAAGTTGGTGAGGGGTTTGGAGCACAAGCCCTCTGAGGAAAGGCTGAGGGAACTGGGGTTGCTTAGGCTGGAGAAGAGGAGGCTCAGGGGAGACCTTATTGCTCTCTACAACTACCTGAAGGGAGGTTGTGGACAGGAGGGGGTTGGTCTCTTCTCCCAGGCAGCCAGCACCAGAACAAGAGGACACAGTCTCAAGCTGTGCCAGGGGAGGTTTAGGCTGGATGTTAGGAAGAAATTCTTCACAGAAAGAGTGATTGCCCATTGGAATGGGCTGCCCGGGGAGATGGTGGAGTCGCCATCATTGAGGGTGTTTAGGAGGAGACCTGATGGGGTTCTTTGTGCCATGGTTTAGTTGATTAGATGGTGTTGGATGATGGGTTGGATGTGATGATCTTGAAGGTCTCTTCCAACCTGGTCTATTCTATTCTATTCTATTCTATTCTATTCTATTCTATTCTATTCTATTCTATTCTATGGTCTTTGGAGTCCTCCATCTGCAGTTTTTCTGGTTATTTATTTATTTAGGAAAAATAGTCAAAATAGAAAGCCCCTGAAGCTTACAATTTTATTATTGTTAAAAACTAATTTTTTGGGTTTAGTAGAATCATGGTAATTATTGTGTCCATCTTCTGGAAATTCTGCTTTATCCAGTGTATTCTGATAAATACAGAAAGGCTGCAAAAATAATTATTCAGAGTATTTTTGTAGAGGCTGCAGTAATGCAATCACCTTTCATACATGCTTGCATAGTTTTAAATCCATCTATGAGGAAGTGGTTTCTAACAACAAAGTGTAGTTACATCATTTCACTGAGGTCAGCTTAGAGTTTCTCTGGATCATATAATTGGGAATCCACTGATCCACTGTTAAGAGGATTCCTAAGATACTTCAGATGGAAAAGGTTCTTCACATACCTTTGATCTTCCAGCCAATGCTAAAAAGGACAATGAGAAATATTTAACTTTTTATATGATGGCTTAGTCCTAATAAAGCATCCCACCCACCAGTTCCCCCCTTAACATCCCCCTCCCAAAGTGAAGTTTGTCTTTTTAAGATCTCTTTTCCTACTTCGCAGTTTATTTCAAGACTTTTTAGATTCTATGTCTTATCTCAATATGGTTCTTGACATGTAATTATTTTAAGGTCTTATTTCTTGTTGAACTAAAGAGAATTTTTTCTGAATTCTCAGGAGTCTTCTATATTTTAGGGTCGTTTTATGTGGCACAGTTTGTTGTCAGGACCATTCAAATCATCATCAGCTGTCTTGATATTAAGGTGCAGACAGCTGTTTTTGTTGTTGTTTTATGCCCCACAAAAAAATCCCACACCCCAGTAATGTCTAGGTAATTGTTTTCTAGTTAATATTAGTTAATTTCAGTTATGTCACTCATGATCTGAAAAATATCCTGGGTTAATTACAACCCCAAAGCATTTTTATTGAAACTTCCTATATTGTATGTTTGGTTTTTTCTCTTCTATCAAAATCCTGAGTGTAGAGAAGGAATCTTTTGCAGGGATATAGAGGTAAAGATGGGCCAGTTAACATAATTTTATCCAGTGTGACTCATGCCTCATTGATTTTCCATTTGAGAGGTAACACTGGCAATAAGACTTTTGTGTCCTGCTTTTAGAATATAGCTTATAATTGAATTCAGTTGCAGTTGGATTCAACTGCCTTTTTAATAAACTTGTTAGGTTATTGTATGTCTGTATGTCTTGGTCCAAGAAATTCTCCCAAAGAAACCATCTCAAAAGGTCAGGAGGTTCTTCATGAGAAACAGGATTGTTCAGGTGAAACTTACAGTGTAATATTATTGGTACCACTTTCTATTTTGATTCAGGTGTCACTATTGCTTTGTTATATGACTTGTACCAAATAATCATGTGGATGTTTCTTCTCATCCTATCAGTTCTGTCAGTAGGTCTGATTTGCAGAAGTGGCATGAGCTGGAATTTATGTTATGCGTGCTTATCCTCTCTTAAATGTGTCCTCTACAATGTACGGGCTATAGCTATGGCTTGTTACTTTGTTATGGCTGTTACTTTGAAACAAAAATTTGCTTTTCTTAGAAATTAAATTCCTTTGAAGTCTGGACAGCTGTTTCCTTTTGACCTTCATTAGCTGAGAAGATGTCAAAATGAGACTAAGGGTTTGAATCAATAGCAAATCATAATATAGCAGGTCTGCATTTTTTATTCCTCTGGTGCCTTTTTTGTGCCTCAAGTTATGTCAGGAGACTTTGTCAAATGGATTTCAGTGAAATTTTCAATAGAATTTTAAGAGGTTTATATTAAAGTGATCGGTAAACCAGAAGTTACTATGCCGTCTGCTTTGCAGAGGCAGACGTAAAGAACATTTCCTGCAAGTCTAGTGTAATAGGACAAAGAACTACTGGAGAGAGTCCAGCAGAGAGCCACTAAGATGATTAGGGGACTAGAACATCTACTGTATGAGGAAGGGCTAAGAGAGCTGGGCCTGGAGGAGAGTACACTGAGGGGGCTATTTCACTAATGGTTATAAATACCTAAAAGACGAGTATCAGTAGGGTGGAGCCAGACTCTTCTCAGTGGTGTCCAGTGACAGGACAAGGGGCAGTGGACGCAAATTGGAACACAGGCATTTCCATGTAAACATAAGGAAAAAATACTCATTTTGAGGGTGGCAGACCACTGGAATGAGCTGCCCATGGAGGTTGTGGAGTCACTGTCTCAGGAGGCATCCAAAACCCACCTGAATGTGTTCTTAGGTGATTTATTGTAGGTGATCATGCTATAGCAGGGGACTTGGAAGAGTTGATCTTCAGAGGTCTCTTGCAACTCATTTTGTTGATTCTGTGTGTAATACAGATTATAGCTGGGCAATAGAGGTATATGTAAACAGTAACATTATTGAGTTATTTCCTGTGCATTGATTGCATCCTCATCATGGAAGATAAGAGTTCAAAGTTAAAAGAAGTAACTGTGCTTCTTATGCTTACAAAGCACGAGGGAGAGGCTGAGAGTATGGCTTGACGTTACAGCTAACCTGATCCAATGGGTATCTGTCACCAAAATACATACTTGTGACCGTTGCTTTTTACTGGCACTTGTGCTCATTTGGCCATTATGGTACGCTTGTTTGGTGAGCTAAAGCAGCAGAAAGATAATGGATCTTTTGTAGGGGTTTATATTTTCTAAACTCTTTGTGGGATTGGATTAAATACTGTAAAGCAAATGCATGCGAAAAATCAGAACGATGCACCTGAGAGTTACTGACGAGTGGGATTGCTCCTTTTGTAGATTAAATAGTTCACTTAAGAGGAAAATGAAACCTCTCCTCAAAAGTTTTGTTTCAGAATTAGAGAATGATTCAAGGCTCACTACAGTATGAGTGGTGTATCAACTGTGTGGATAAGGAGTGTGATGATAGATGGGTGTAGCTTTGTCTGCTGTATTAGAAAGAGATAGGAAAAGTGGTGCCTTGGCCAAAATAAACTAAGAAAATGCTCTTTGGATAAGTATCTAAATGGATCTAAGTGGAGTAGGGGTAGAGAAAAGAGCACTGCAGTAATTATGATGCAAAATTATGAGATCCTTGTAGGAGTTATCTGCCTGGGCTAACGGTGGAAACCTTTCTAAATCAAGCCAAGTGCTGAAAGGAAGTTTGATCACTGAAAAAGGTGTTTGCCATTGTAATGAGTATGTAACCTTCAACATAGGCTCCTGGACTAACACAACATACTTTTAATCATTGTTAACTGACAGATGGATTTACACTTCAGTTTCCTTGGTGTCTGTTTAAGTACACAAAACAAAAGTTGCTCTTTCTCACCACTATGAGTGAATTAAAAAGCGGTTTTAATGTTTTCCTCAATTGAGCAAGGATAATCTAGCTATATCCATATGGAACTTCAGACAGGAAGTAGTGTCTGCCTTAGTTGGCACATCATTTTAAAAAGGAGATTTTCAGTCAAGCAGCTGTTTCAAATGTTAGAAGATGGTCAGAGTTGTTATTTTCTATTAAACACTTATAGAGTAGTGATATTTTAATAGAATAATTTCAGTGATTGCAGCAAAAAACCCTCTGCAAATAGTCTAGAGATGATACAAATCTGATTACTTGATTTCATTGCTATCTTCAGTCACTGTTGTAAAAGGATCTCACAAAACTGAGTGAATGGGTGATAAAACAGAATCAAACTCATTGTCCGAAAGTACTGTGAAGTAATACTTGAGAATAAAATAACTTTATGCAGAAAAAAAACAATGCTGACTTTAAACCAGATTTTACAGCTCAGGAAAGTGTTCCGATAAGCATATCTCTAAAAAACATCGACTTTGTTTTCATTGCCTGTCCAAGAAAAAAATAAGTAAATAGACTAGAAGATTATTAGAAGAGGTCATAACATAGAACATTAGTATTCTGTGGTAAAAATCCATGACATACATACTTTGAATATGATTGTCCTGCACTGTCTGCTAGACTTAGTACAGAACAAGACAACAAAAATAATCAAAGGTTTGGGATAGCTTCTGTCCATGGAATACAAAGGAAATAAGCAAAATTAAATATCCATTAGTTCTGGGAATGTACAGCAAAGGTATGTCCTCAGGTCTACCCTGCCACTGTATTTCAGTACTTTCTTGCTCTATATATAGTGAAACTAATTTTTAAAGGTAGGAGGGAGACTACATATGGTATTTTTTTCTCCTGTTATCAAGGAAGGAATGCATTTAATGTCTTACTGCTCTAGGAGAGATAATATATCATTGAACTATGGGGGCTTTGTATATTCAAGGAATAACAAAACGCCTATATTTTTACTGGTTTGTTTTTTTTTTTTCCTATGAGTACAGCATTATGCTGTGGGTAATGCAGTTGCTCATAGCTGGATAATATCTTACTTTTATACAGAAATTTTAGATACTCTCTATGAGAAATGACAATCTGTTATTTTTTAATAGTATTTTTTTAAATAGTTAAGCCATTTTATGGATGGCATGTAAATTACATTTGTCAAGTTAATCCTTACTTAATACTCTTCAGAGGTACTAAGTAAGGAGTAAGCATAGCACTTAGTTTGACATAGCACTGTTAAATTCCTTGGAATAGTTTGACAATAGCAGCCTTAGAAAGGGTCACTAAGGGCTTTTTAGAATATCACTGGCAAACTAAGTGATTAATTCTTTCAAAAAGATACAGAGTCATCTGCTTTATATCTTTATAAATGCAAATTTACATATGACCATCAACATGAATAAATAATTTCTAGATTTGTAACTGCTTTTACTGATTATTTTAAAATTCATACTATAAAGATCTAAACTCTGTCTGTGGCAAACTCTAAAAGCTACTGGTAAAATTCATTTTGGTCATGTAAGAAATATTTGGAGTAATTAGCGCTTTATAACGGAATGTTTCTGAGTGATAAAAATCAGGAAAAAAATCATTTTATAGTACATTCAAATAAGCCAGCATGTAAGTCCATAGTATATAACTTAGATATTTAGTCTAAGCTTTATCTAATATCTTCAAATTAGAAGTTTTAAAATGTGTTGTCAGTTGATGCATTGCATGCAGTGTGTGCTATCTGGTGTGAATTTCAGAGGTGAAGGCCATGTCTGTGGAGAGCAAGATCTTTACTGTAAGTGCAGATTTTGTACTGCTGTGATGTGTTAGCCATTTAGAAAACTGTCTGAACTTTGGCTGTCTGCTCATGTTTGCTTAGGATAGCTATAGTAGCTGTATAATTTACACTCTGACAAAGCTTCTGACAGCTCCTTCCGGTTTATCTGTGATAAAATATGCTGAAGATAGATGGTAGTTCTTGTGCTTTGAGAAATTATGTAGTGGCCGAACCCAGATCTTGAATAGCCTTTTAATGTTTCTTCAGTGCTTTTACCTGCTGTTCCAGAGTAATTGTGAGAAATGGTAGGATGAGCATCTCATTTTTATTTTTGAAAATAGGTATTATTAAGAATTTTAGATACCATAGCCACACAGATTTTTAATATAAAAGGTTAAATGCCTTGTTATTTTTTTTAATGTCATAGTTTGTACTGCATTGTTGAATTGATAACTGATAAAGTATTAACTTAGTGAATTATTATTTTAGTCATGAATCCTATCATGAGAGAAAGGTTGAAAGTCAGAACTGTCACAGATTACTTCCATTTCAGAAAATTAAAATGAGAAAATGCAATATGATATTTAAAACTTTTGCGTTTCATATGTTCTATTAGAGTACATGAAACTGCAAACATATGCCTAGGTTATTAGTACTATGTGTATCCGTTTGAAACATACATGGCATTGCAGTTCAAAAAGCATATTTGTTTATCAGTAGCTTTCCACTATTGATGATACCATGGAACTTCTTTCTTCTGGGAAAATGTCTATAAACAAAGTCATAAAAAGTGAAGCAGAAAGGGCAGCTCTGAATAAAACATAAAATTTTTATTCTACTAGTAAAAGCAATACAAAAAAAGCAGTAAGGGAGAAAGAGTTAAAACTGTAGTTGTTTTAAGAGTTGCATCCGATATCCAGCCTTGCAGCCTTTACTCTTTGCTAGGTTATGGTTAGAATTCTCATTTATAAACACATCAGTGAGATAGCTTGAATGTTAAATCTCCAGGGAAGACAGGGGAAATTTGTAGAAGTGAAATGCATTGAAGTTTAGCAAATAGATAGAAATCACATGTGACTGTAAAAGGACCCTGAGACAGAAATACTTGAAAACTGGAAATTGTATAATGCATCTCTTCCCTAGCCATCTGCTTATGGCGTGCTGTTGGAGACAAAGTACTGACTCAATAGATCTTTGGTCTGACTCTCAGAAGAGAGGTTTGAATTTAACAAAGCTTAAAGTAATTGGTTTGCTTTTATAATTAATGAGGAAGAAGTTTTGAAAATAGATTGTCAACATACAGTGGGAATTGAGTGCATATGTGCATAGGTAACATATACGTTTATATACTTGATAATAGGCAAGTCCCTTCTGCACTTTAAATGTAGTGGCAGCATCTCAATATGTCAAACATGGAACATATTTAGAAAGTGCTCGATAAAGTATTCAGGAAGTGGGAAGGAGTAATGGAATGAATTTTTAACTTTTGGCATTCTTTGATTTTATGCTTGAATAGTGAGAATACTTTTGAAAGTAAGCTGTCTCATGTAGTTGCAGGAAATAAACCGAGTATTGCAAATGAAACAGCTCCGAAGAACAATAGTAATCAAAGCAAAATTCCTGGATATTCCTTACATCACAAAGTTGAGTAAAAGAAGCAAAAAACATACAAAGGGTAAACTAATTGTTTCAGCAGTGTGTTGATAGGTTAATGGTGGGTTTAGAGGAACAGTGTAAAATCTCAAAAATTTTTTAAATGCCTTTTAAAGGTATGTAACATATATATTCAAGAAGTTACTAAGACAGAAGAACAGCTGGAGAAGAGCAGCTGATGTGTAGTTGTGCTGCATGGAAAGTTTTATTCTCCTGATTGGATCTTTCAAGGTAATTGATTAGTGACTTCAAAACATTATGAAAAGGTGAATCAGATTGGTCTGAGTTTTTAACTGTGCCAAGGGCTATAAAAACTGCACAAATGATGAGCAAGCATGCATGTAGATGAAAAATGTAAGTGGAGCAAACCTGATGATTATTTGTCAATGATCATAAGAAAAGCAAAGACATGTGGTTATGGCAGGAGAAAAATTACTCTTCTGGGTGTTTTCCCCAGAATATGGCATTTTATGCCAAAGCATTCAAACAGAAAAAAAAACATTTGTTCATATTAGGAAAATAAGCAGTAACTAAAAGGCTGAGATTTTAAATGTATATTCAGGCCAAAGAGAACTTTCTATTTCCAGTTAGTACTGTAAGCATAGGCAAGACAGAACACAGAAAATCCAGGAAATTAAATGCAACATATTGTTTATTAGTGGGTATACTGGCCTACAAAGACCTTCTGAGCAGAGCGAGAGAAGAAAGCAAAATAACAATCAAGCAAAACAAAATTACATATATGCAAGCCTAGTGCTATTTTAATTATATATATATGAATAAAAAAGGAAAATACACTACAACTGTACTGTTATGTCAGGGAAATTCTGGCTGGCTGTCCTATTTGGGAGGAGTTGAATGTAGACAGAAGCAGCTAGAAAAAGCAATGTACGAGTTGAACTGGGATCACTTACAATAAAGTTTGTTTTCTGTAAATCAAGGCTTCTGTTACCAGGTACAAAGTCACTAAAACAAAATGGTATGTAATAATGTTCATGTTGAAAGTTTTGTTTCCTGTGCCTGGGGACAATACAGCAGAAAAACTTTTCTAAGCAGACAGTGGCTGGTCACTGTTACTTTAAGAGCTTTTTTAAATGCAGGTGCTAATGCACTTAAATCACCTTCAGTACTTGCCAGTTGAACCTTCAGGCATCCAAGTAGACTGAAATATGCATGAAGGTCGTCTTATTCAGAACATTTAAATACAGGCTGAACAAAGAATGGGAACATCGAACTGTAGAGGTGTGTGAAACCTTTCTGCTTAACAAGCTCAGTGTCAGTTGCAAAGCGGAATTTGGAAAGAATCTAAGAATGAATTGCATAAGACATTGTAAGTGCTGATGCCAGTGGTTCTGTCAGGATGCCCAGTTGCTGGGAGAAAATTTCTGTCTGCTTTCAAGTACTCCTGGGGAAACAAGCTCATTCTTGGTGTAGATGATGCTGATGTCGAGCTCACAGAGCAGGAATGTGCTCAAAACTGCTTTGAAAGTCTATCTGCAGTAACTAAGATATCATGTATGGCTACATGTAGATAGTAGTAGAGAAAATGAAAATAAACACTGTCATGTATGGAAGACTGGAACAAAAATTAGGAGTGGGTCTTCCTTCTACAAATGACTATTTTGAGAACTGCAGTAATGTTGAGACTCTAGAATAGAGGTATAGTAGTGAAACATTTCAACAGCTGTAGCACCTCACAGTGTTTCTGCAGAAAATACACATTCCTCTGCTGGCTGTGCACCAGACTTGACTCCATGTTACAAAGTCAGTTCCCCTATGCAATTTTATTAATATGTCAAAGTCAGTCATAGAGCACAGCCACATGAGCATTTAACAGAGGTATGATTCTTAAAAACAAGTGCCATTCATAAAGGCCAAGACATGTACAGTTTGACTCAGTGATCTTAAGGGCCTTTTCCAACCTAATTGATTCTATGATTCTTTGGTAACAGTATTGAAATTTAAGACTAAAGCATTTTATAAGGTAGTCCTTTGCTTTCCAGAGCCTCTAGAGTGTGAGAACACATCTGTTTGGTTACAGGATGAGTGTTGATACCTGCAGTATCAGCTTGTGTGGCAAGGGATGCCTGTAATTCTGGAATCATGAACATGCATCACATGGGAAGATACAGCAGAGCCATGGCTAATGAAAAATTTAGTTTCTTTTGTTCATAGATGCTGGGATAGTTCTGGATTCCCTCCCAGTCCCCAGTGTTTTCAGAACATGTTTTAAACATTTAGAACTATAATTTAGACCAACCCCTTCAGTTTAGACAAGAAGGTACCCCTCTGTTTACTGTTATCACTAAGTAAGATTTTAACCCCTTGGCAAACTTAGAAGCTCCCGAAAATTAGGTGGGACTGAAGATCTTGGAAGTGTAGAAAGTTTGTAGCTTTCATGAATGTTGGAGGATTTCTAAGGAGGATTCAATTTGAGCCCAGCAATTACCTGCTGTACATGATTTACTAGTAATTTGCCACACTGTCCTTGATTTTTGGAAATGGTCAGAGGGAGGAACAAAGTTGGAGGGCAAGTGGCATGTCTGGCAGAACTGGATTTCATTGAAGACTGCAAAGAGCCAGCTCACACGTTAGCAATTTTTCTGGTCTTCTTATAGAATAACATACTTAATCTCCTAGGCAGAGTAGTAAAAAAAAAAAAAAAAAAGATGGAAAATAATTGGTTAAAACATTTTTCATTAATAGAGATAATTGGAAAAACATCCTTCCTTCTCACTTGAGTGCCTTCCTTTTTTTTTTTCTTTCTTTTTTCTCCCTTTGGGGACAGAGTGGATATTTTAAATTTTGATGGGAATCTGAGAACAAAAATATTTTAATTCTGATACAATACTCAAAATATTTTACAGAAATGGTTACATGCCTCATGCTCCCATTTTCCAAACTCTGATTTGGTGCTTGCCTTAATACCTATGCAACAGCACTTCTAAGCACCTTGAAAGCGCATGTAGAATGCCTGGTTGTGTGTATGTAGCACTGCTCTATCTTACATGTCACTGCTTGTCATTATTACAGCCTTTTGAGGCTTATGTAGATGATGCTATAATTTTGCATATAAAAATATATTAATTGGTGTGATTCAGATGCATGCCTTTGAAAATCATCTGGGCTAAATATGTATTCTATAGAATATTGGATACAATGTATGTGTTACAGGGTGCTTCATAGGGGTAGCATGTTGGCAGTAACTGTTCCAAAAGTAAATCCAAGTAGGTGTTTCCTGTGTAGAAGTCTACAAAAATGAGCAGACTAGTTAACATTGGGGCTTTTAATAAAGTAAAGGAGCCCTGGTTTTCTTTATCAGCTCCCTTTTCATCTGTAAGCTGTTAGTAGGGTTATTAATTACTTGATGATCCCTTGCAGTTGCAGCCTACCTGTAGGGGGGAAAAAGGGTCTTTTTGTGTTCTATATTTTTTTGCATATTGCAACGATAACTTCATTAGGAAATGAATGATATTTTTCTGTTTATTGGTATAAACCTGTCTTTTAGCTGTAGTTAAGAGATTAAATAATGTTGGAGTCTATTCTGCTAGAATAACATTTCAATAAATGGTTACTGTAATCAAGTTAGTGTAATTGATTTTATAATGAGCTTTTTCAAAACCTGTGTAATTTAATGGATCTCAAAGATGTTAGTCACATGTTCTGATAATCCTACACAGGAGATGTTCTTTGGGTAACAATGAAACTATTTAACAGTTAAATGATTTCACATGAAAAATCATATTACAGTTTAAAGTGAGACTTTCCCCTAACATGATATAGAAGAGTAGGTGGGTAAGATGAGAAAGACACAGAGTGATGATGAATAAGTTGCATTAAGCACTATTTTTTTTTAAAATGGGTCATGAAAATGTTGTAGTCTGTATTAAGATTTCTTGGTAAATCAGTTGTATTAGGTGACTGGTACTCTATTGATTGATTCATAAGTTCAGTAAAGGTGTTTAGTTAAGGCTATTGCCTTTATTTATGTTAACTACAATTTATATTAAATTATGTCACAGTAATTTATACTTTTTATTTTTTCCTAATGAGATGAAGCAGTATGAGATGGTGTGTTGAAGTGTGGAATGTAGTTTATTGTTCCTATGGCTGTGGTACCACTTTACAAAGTTCACATCTTCACCTTTGTTTCTGGCCAAGTGATCTTTATGTCTCCTGGCAGTTGTTCAGGATTTCCAGTCTGTCCCTCTTTCCAGTCAGCATTCACTCATTTTACTAATGTAGCTGCTCTTCTAACCTATCCATTCATGCTTGGCATTTCCCTTAGCCTGCCTTCATCACAGCTCCACTGGAATTTTATTCTTAGGAAAATATTTGTCTATACCAAATTCCAATTTCCTATTTCAAAATGTGCAAGTATAAAAACTTCTTGAATAAAGTTAGAGATGTCTTAAGCAGTAAAAGTTTTTTTTTAAATAAATCCATATTTGCACCCAGAAATGACTAATTATTTTGACTGAGAATTGAGGAGAGAGTCAGCAGGAATATCAGTCTGAAGCAGGTGCTTCTATGTATGATTACAGTGCAAAGTTGAATTTGGCCAAGATTCAAGAATCTGAAAGCAGCTAAGGGTTTGTCTGTTAGGAGAAGAAATTTCAGAGAATGGCTACTTTTCTACAGTTCTGCTTTACAGTTACACTTGTGTAATTCCTATTTAATTTTGTATGAATTAACTTTGCAACCTTATCTTGGAAAGTTTTGCTGGACAAAGAGTTACGCCTCCATTATATCCATCCTCCCAATAAATTTTGTTATGTAGGTAGCCCAGCAAAAGTGAGAATATCAATGCAGTCAGCTCTTTTGATAACCTGTTGCTGACTGAAGTTATACAGAGGAACCAGATGTGCATTACTAATCACTGACATATAACTTGCAGATTTGACCTTTGTTTTGTAGGTTTTGAGAAAGAGGAGTCTGTGTAACACTGTTGGAGAGCAGGAGGTTAAGCTTTAGTTTGTTTTCAGACATCATATTATTTAAGTACCAGATTCATCTTACTCACTCATCCATTACTTTTTCCTCCCCCTCCATACACCCCCTTCCCCTCCAAAGGAACTAGAAAAATATTTTCCATAAGCAGATTCTTTTGAAAATATTTTTTCCCCTGTTATGTAAAAATGGGTTGTTCTGGTATGGTGAACCCATCTATTTTAAGGAAGAAAATGAGCATATGAACATATTGAAATATTCATTCTGGTTCTTTGCCAGTTTTTGGTAAAGCATGTCCCTTGCTAGTTTGCTAGCTTTTAAAACCTGTTGACAATTTTTTCCTACTACTCTAAGTGTTTTTTTCCCCTCTTTGTTTAATCCTGTGTTCCTTATGTAAAAGATAAATATAAGTAGTCCCATTCTGACAAACTCTATTTTGACTGTATCTGATCCGTGTGTGAGAGATGGCTAAAATCTCAGAGTAATCCCAGACCATGGAGATTTTTTTACTTTTATTGCATTTAAACTTTCATTATAGTTTTAAGCTGCTTAAATAACATTTTGTTATTTCAAGTAAGATCTTTGTAATGTGTTCTGGTGGGCATTATTTCTATCTTTTGAAAATGTTGCTCATTTTGATGTAATGTAAAATCAGAAAAATATAGTGTCTTCTCCAGAAAACTTAATTTCTTGCTAATGTAGTTATGCTAAGCTCAGTATGTGTGGGAAGAGATGCTGGCATGCTCTAGATGTGATAGACTGCTGAATATAATTTGTTACATGGAATTCATTCCTAATTTAGTAATACCACTTTGCTAGGAAGTGTTATGTTTATATGTGGAGATAAACGAAAGTCCTGATAATTCTCTGTGCAGGTTATTTTCTGTTCAAAGATGCAGTTCTTTTGTTTGGTTTGGGCAAATACTTCTGTAAGGGATTAGATACTGCTTACATAATTATTTTACACGGTCTTCATTTTATACAACAAACTCTCCATTAAAAAAAATATATGCTGTTAGAGATAACATGATGCTGCTTTGCAGAGCATTTAAGAATCACTGTTTTATACCACAGAGATACACAAGTTTTATTTATTAGTTTCAGTCATTGGTGAATATTCTTTTCTTTTGAGATACACACTTAAATAGTACTATGCATGCTTAAAATGTAGAGTCTAATTGGTTTTCTTTTCTGTGTCACTGAAGCGATGTAGTGTAGAGTGTATAGCTTATAAGAAAAAAGATCATGGTGTAATGATCAGGATGCCTTTAGGCAATTAGAACACAAAAGATTATTCAAGATACCTTTGATATAATTCGTTGTGGAAAATGCAAAAACAGAAGATGTAATCTTTCATGCCCACCTCCACTAAAGGGCCCTAGCATGAAGCATGTACAGGATCTTGTTAATTGTTAAAGATTGTATCCACACATGCTTAGTGTATGGATACAGTAATTGGTTAAAAAAAAATAATTACATGCTTATAACAGAAGGTAATAACAAACAGGAGATTCCTGATAAATGTTACGCTTTTTTCTTTGTTAAACCACTTCAGAGTAGAAGACTGAGTTATATAGAGAGGTTCAGGACAAACTCAGGTGTGTATCAGTGGAGGCTGTCTAAAGTTAAGTAACATTTTAAGTGTTCTCAAATGCTAAAATGAATACTCTGGAGCTCCATCCTATTCTTCCATCAAATTCTGTATTGTATGTAAGATTTATAGACAACATCTGTAAGCAGCCAAACTGCATTCTGACCCTGAAAAAGTTTTCTATTGATTAATATGTGACCCTTTCCTGTAAGGTTTCATCTTCAACAGTCTCTTGCTGACTTGTTGTGTAGGTTCTTCCCCACAAGACACAAATTCATTCTTTTTTTTTTTTTTTAACATAAAAATCTGCATTATATTCTACTTCCACTTCTAATTTACTTTTTAGAGGGCTTTGCCAACCAGGCCTTGTTGTTTCTTAGCTTTAGACTTTGAGTCTTTATTCCCATATCCTTTCTTAAATATTGATGTGGTTCCCTGAAGAGTGGCTTAGACCAAAAAGCATATTTAGTTTCCTTTACTCTTGTTCCAACTCATTAATATCTTCTGAAATGATTGGCATCACAGGATCACAGTGATTGGAAGGGACCTCTGGAGATCTTTGAATCCAACCTCCCTGCCAGAGCGGGACCATAGAATCTGGCACAGGTTGCACAGGAACACGTCCAGACAGGTCTTAAAAGTCTCCAGAGAAGGAGACTCCACAACCCCTCTGGGGAGCATACTCCAGTGCTTTGTGACCCTTACAGTAAAGAAGTTTTTCTTCATGTTGAGGTGGAACTTCCCGTGCTGTAGTTAACATCCCTTGCCCCGTGTCCTATCGTAAGGTGCAAGTGAGCAGAGGCTGTCCCTTCCTTCTTAACACCCAGTCCTCAGATGTATATATACATTAATTAGATCCCCTCTCAGTCTTCTCTCCAGACTAAAAATCCCCAGGTCTCTCAGCCTTTCCTCATAACGCAGTGTTTCAGTCCCTTAATCATCCTTGTAGCCCTCTGTTGGACTCTCTCAAGTAGATCCCTGTCCCTCTTGAACTGGGATGCCCAAAACTGGATGCAGTATTCCAGATGGGGGCTCACCAGGGCAGAAAGGGGAGGGCAGGAGGGAGGAGAACCTCCCTTGGTCTGCTGGCCAGATTCTTCTTAATGCACCCCAGGATGCCATTGGCCGTCTTGGCCACAAGGGCACATTGCTGTCCCATGGATAACGAAAATTATTAGATAAAATACATAAATCTTAGGATAGACTGACATTACCATTTCAGATGTTATTTAACCTGATCTAATTAAAGATGTATCTGCTCATTTCAGGGGGATTGAACAATATTACCTTCCTGGGTCTCATCAAAACCGATGCATTCTATGATCGTATCTGAAATTCTGTGTTCCTGAAACAACTTATGCAAATGTTTTTTACTTATGAACTGGTCAAGTCATTAAAAATGTTGAGATTAGGCCTCCTGCCTGCTTGACCATTATATTTCGTTTCAGGCTTTTTTCCTCTATTTGGTATTCTCTCATAGTTACTTAGCTATGGGACTTTTGTTGGAGTACATTTGCTTCTGCAAAAATCTGTCAGTGTTGGTATCTACCAATGTGTCTTTTCTGTCAGTTAAATGGATCTATAGGAAAGGCAAGGATGGGGTCACAGGCTGAAGTCCCTTGATTTTGGAGTTCCTTAGAGTTCATCTCTTGTGGTCTCTGGTTCCAGTCTCTTGCCTTTTCAAATGGTTTTCCTTGCAGCTTTTTATTACATCAGTTCTCCTCTGTTTGTTAAATGAAGAAATAACACTGAATAATTGAAATCTAATTTTATTTACTTATTCTATAATAGAATTTATGACACTTAATACAACATCACTGTACATTATTGAATTTTACTGTAATAAAACATAATTAATCTCTTCTCCTCTTATTTGTTTCAGTTTGTATTTTCAGTTGTCTGCTTAATGGGGAATTCATTTTCTGCTCTTACCAGTATGAAACTATAAGCAGGTTGAAAGTGAAGACAGTTTCCAAAGGCTTTCAACATACATACTCTAAATGTAGTAACTGTGTATAAAGAAAAATGTGGAGAAACCAGTCAGCTTGTGTTTTGCATTATGACATCAACCAGATATGAGGAAGGATTCAGTAATCACCACCTATAGTGATTTATGGTTCCCCCATAGTACTAGATGATCTTAAATGTGATTCCTGATTTGTTTTTTCAAGTAATAGCTTATGGGCATTGGCACTGATGCCCAAACTCTGGAGTTATCTGAAAGTATTGTGTGGCTTTTGGATCCATAGATTTATTTTTGTCTTTCCATATCACCATTGGTCCACTTATGTTGTAAACAAGGTAGTGTACATTGTTTTCCTTGGGTTTTAATGTGAACTCTGGAGAGATTTCTCTCCTGTTGTGTAGACGAAGGTTGCTTAGGGATTTGGAGCCAATAAGTTTTGAGTTCTTCTCATTTGATTAAAATTAAATAGCAGAAATAATTGGTTTCACTCTGTATCTAATTATAAAATATATTTGACAGTGCATTTCAGAATCCATTAATTGTAGCAATATCTTTCACTATTTGTTTTCTTGTGTCTCTTCAAGTATTTTCTCAGGGTTGAACAACCTAACACATGACTCTGTTGTGAATTCATTTGCTTGCACATCCTTACTGTGGTACAGAGAATCACTTAAATAACCAAGAAAGATACTTCTCATTTGAAACCTAAATTAGCATGTTGCATTCTTAATTACTTTATAGCATACTGTTTATGTATAGGACACTTGTAAAGTGGGTAATTGTTTCTTTAAAAAGCTTAATCTATATATCCTTTGGCATTCTTCCTTTTAAATGAAATAATTTAAATTGATGCTTTTATCTCTTTCTCAACAGTTTTCAGTGTCTTATTAGTAAAAAAGCATTTGGATTACATCATGAATATCAGCAATGGTGATTAAGGTTGAGTGGCACTTTAAGAGTGATGTATGAAATGTCTGAAGTTTATATTTCTTCTAATTTTACAATGGTAAGTTTATGTTTTGTGCTGAGTAAATAACAACTTTATAAACTATACAAGGTCTTTCTATAGAAAGTAGCATACCAGCAAATCAGTAAAATTTTTGGTCTTCCATATTACTTCTAATCTCTATTGAGTTCAGCAGTGGTTGCTTACCACCGGAATTTGGTTTGATTTGTTTTATTGGTATCCATTTGCAATGTCAATTACTCATCCTTAATGTGTGTTAGCCTTACGTACAGCAGCTGAGGTGAAATGGAGTATAAAAATGACCCTGTTTTTCTTGTTTGAGTTCAACCCCAAAATGGATCACTCTTCAGAAGTTATTGAGCTTATCAGTAAAAGGGAAGAATACACAGGCAACTTTACCCATGTGGAAAATTGTATAAACAATCATTACAGACAACACACCATTAGATGGTTGTTTTTCTCTTTTCAACACAGCTACTGATGTTTTGCCCATTTGCTGTTTGTTCCTGTGTTCACTGAATACTTCATACTTTGTCAGGACTTCCGAGTGAACTTCCGAGTTCCGACTTCTGAGTAATAGAGTTTAGTATGGTACAAGTTCTTTACCTGTATCTCCAGGAACAAAACCCATGTAAGGCAAGTAGGAATAGCTAACAAGCAAGAGGCAACATAAGTGCAACACAGTTTTGAGAACGTTTGAAACTTCCACTTTGTAATTCGTTTGTTACCCAAAATGCTATGCAATCTTAGACAGTTACATCTAGAACTATACTAAGGAATACTTTTAGGATAAGTTACTTTCATTAAGAAATACTACATCCTTTATGAATAGCTAAAGAGACAACCTAATAATTACTGTTAATTGTCAAACAAAATTTTATCTCATAGCAGGTGTACTGGTCTTGCTTCATGCTCTCTATTCTGCTCTAGGACCATCTGACACCTAAATAGTAGATTTGTGAGAGTTTTTGCTGGTTTTTTCTCTCTTTGCTGAATATCAAAAATGCCCATTGAAGTAATTTTCCTCCGTTTGTCATTTTTAACCTTTCTAAATAACATGGACAAGATTTGATTCCATAGTTAAAATTTTAGGTCTTTGTATGTTAGTTGAACACATTTGTGTAATCTGGAATTTGGGTAGATTATGCCATTATATACAAATGTGAATCTATTCATTATCTTGGATACCACAACATGTTTGTGGTGACATGCAGTTCAACACAACAAATTTTTAAATATGAAATTAACAGAAGGATAAAATCGAACTGATTTTTAGTAAAAATGTATCAAATGACATTGGGCAAACTGACTACCCCTGCATTTCATCCTGAAGTCTGAAATAAAGACACTCTGAAAGGGAATGTTTTAAACTTAGCTTTGAATCTGAATTTACTTAAATGCAGTATAACTAACTGGTTTTTACTGGTGTGATTTATTTTTTCAAGTCCCTGATAAATTAGAATTGCAATTCTGTTATTTGTGAGCAGTTTGGTTTTATGTTAAGCAACCAGTGAGCAACCAAATACATTTTTAATCGCTTTTGCCTTAGTATGAGAAACCATGTAACTGGAAACTGTGGGATATCAAGAATTTGATTTTATACCTTTCATTTGATCAGACAGATTTTAATTGTAGTACTAATACATTATATTACATGTATAGTATATGAAAATAGTGTATTTTAGTAACTGGAGCCTAACTGAAGCATTCTAACCTTACATAGGGCATAAATATGAACAGCATTCACACACAAGTACTAAAGCTAGAACAACTGCTAATGCCATATAGTCTACTTTTTGGCTTAGATGGAAAACTATTTAAATGCCTTAAAGAACTAAACCAGAAAGAAGTCATATTAATTTATTGCATAGACATTTTTAGTTTTATGTCAGGTACATTTGTGACAATATATATTTCAGATTTGCTCTGTCTTTTAAGTGTTTTAAAATATTTTTCTTCTGACTATTTTGTTTGTTTGCCTTTTTTTAAAGGTTTCCCAATGAGTGGATCACAATGAACCTACTTTAGGGACTTGCCATAGTATGGCTACTTCTCGATCTACTCGTGTTACAAGATCTACAGTGGGTTTAAATGGTTTAGATGAAAACTTTTGTGGTAGAACTTTAAGAAACCGTAGTATTGCTCATCCGGAGGAAGTTTCACCCCATCCTCCAATACGATCAAGGTCACCAAAGAAGAGGCCAGAGTCTGTGCAAACTCAGAAGGGAAGTAACGGTGGAAGAACTACTGATCTGAAACAGCAGAGTGCCCGGGAATCATGGGTAAGCCCTAGAAAGAGAGGGCTGTCAACTTCAGAAAAAGATAATGTTGATAAACAAACTGTGGAAAATTGTGAAAAAAAACAAGCAGAATCTGTTTCACCAGTTTTGAAAAGAATTAAGCGCTGTCTGCGTTCAGAGGCACCCAACAGTTCAGAAGAAGACTTGCCTAGTAAAACAGAGAAGGAACCATTGGAGCATAAAAGCTTAGTGTCGGACAATGATGCAGTCTCCACAGGGACTAAGCGAGCTTGTCGATGTCTTATATTGGATGATTGTGACAAAAGGGAGGTTAAAAGGTGAATGTCTGTGCAGAAGGATTTAATAATTCTGCAATAGTCGACGAGGTCACAGACTATCAGACTGTCAATGGAGTTGGTGAGAGAGACGCAAATTCTCTTAACTGTGATGACTGTCAGCTTGATGGGAACACTAAGCAAAACAGTGCTGGTTCCTGTATGCTCAAGGACAAAACAGTAGCAGAAAATGGAGACTCATTTGCTCATTCTTCATTGTTGCTTAGTAGCAGCAAGGAGGACAGTGTTGTAGACCATTATGTGCCTTGCACAAACTCTCAAGAACAGGTAAAGTTAGAGGACCACAAAATAATAAATGACTGCTTGCCTGAGGAGCATGCTAATCAGGCACATGAGCCAGCTACAGGGTCCTTTTCTGAGATCCAGTCATCTTTGTTAAGGGATTCGGAGGAGGAGGTAGATGTTGTAGGAGATAGTAGTGCCTCTAAGGAACAGTGTGCTGAAAACACCAATAGCAACCCGAATACTCATGACAGTACATCAATCTCAGGTGAACCTGAACCACATTCTTCAGTGCTTGACTGTGTTTCAGCTCAAATGACATCTATGTCGGAACTTCAAGAACACAGATACACTTTGAGAACTTCACCACGAAGGGCTGCACCTGCCAGAAGTAGCCCTACTAAAAATAACTCTCCTTGTAGAGAAAATGGACAGGTTGAGGAAAATAATCTTAGTCCCACTGAAAAGAATGTACCTGTAGGTATTAATAATATCAACGGATCTCCCAAAAAGTCTGAAGAAATTAAACAGAATGAAAAAGAGAGAAACTGTAATACGGGAGATCATGGGAGCGATGGACTAAGAAAGCCTCTTTCTGAGGCTAGGCTTGTTGCTGGATATGTACCATCTGCCAAAGAGAGTGCCAACATCCACACTGCAGAGGATGATGAGGAAGAGCCCGATGTGTATTACTTTGAATCAGATCATGTGGCATTGAAACACAACAAAGAGTATGTGTAACTATGGTAACCATGAATTCTGCTTTTGTTTCTTACCAAAAATATATAAAATAATACATACTGAAACTACTTTCACAAAAATTTCAGTGCTTTAGAATTTTCATACTCTTCAGTCTTCATTTTTGCTCCTCATTTCTGCATCAAAAAAAAATTGAACTTGATATTTTATATGCAGCATGGTACAGCAATGTGGTTTATAAATTTCTAGTAATATGAATTCTTTAGCCAGAGCTTGTTGGGTTTTCTTTTGTTTTAAATAAACCAGATATGGTTTATTTAAATTATAACCCTTAATTAGGGTTCAGTTATTTATCAGCATACCCAGCAGGCATAGCACATACAGCTCATGAAATTACCATTACATTTTACATGAAATTTAAGGTTAGATATCTGTTCTGAGAATGTCAGGGGAATAGCTTATCATTATTGTATTAAAGAAGATAAATTGATCCAGTGCAGCCGTTTGAGAATTTTCCTCAGAGTAGATTAAGTCTACTACACTGGTGTTTATATTTACTAAATGTAAATATATATATATATATTCTAAAAATTATTAGGGAAAAAAAACACTAACTTGTTTGATATTTCTCATCTGAATGTCTATTAGTAGTACTGTAGTAATCATACATTCATGGTCACTATGCAAGAGGATCTTGAAACAAAAGAGCAATTTTCTCCATGATGAAAGTTTCCATGGAGAAACTCAGCTTCAGATGATAGATTGGACCACAGTTTTTATTGCACAATCTGTAATGCTGTTTTGACTGGCGTGGTTTGCTGTTTGGTAATGTTCTACATTTTGGTGTGAGTTCCGAAAAACCAAATGCAGATGATCTTCAGTTTGGTTCATATAAATAGTTAAAGCACTACTAGAAGCTTCTGTGAGTGATCACAGCACAATTATTATGAATACGGGACACAAGGCACAGATGTTTTATCCAGCAGAACTTTGACTGGGTTTCTTGGTATTAGACCTACATTATTTCTGTAAGGATAATTTATTATAATTTATTAATGTTTTCTTAATGTTTGTAAATCATAGAATCACACAGACTCACAGCATATTAGGGGTTGGAAGGGACCTTGAAAGATCATCTAGTCCAACCCCCACCACCGGAACAGGATCACCTAGAGTAAACCACACAGAAGTGCATCTGGGCTGGTTTTGAACGTGTCCAAAGAAGGAGACTCTGCAAATTCTCTGGGCAGGCGTGGGTGTCAAGAAGGTGATAGTCTGTTTTCTAGAGACTTTCAGGGCACATCTGGAAGATGCATTCCTGTGTGACCTGCACTAGGTGATCCTGCTTTGGCAGGGCACATGAGGTGCCTTCCAATGATTCTACATCTGTTTATAATAATAATGATATATTTTGTTCAATATTAGATATGAATAAATTATTTTATTCAGATAAAATTGTGACATAGAGCATGGCTGAGACAAAGTATGATTTCAAAATAACAGTCAAATATCTGCAGATTCTGACAGCAGCCCAAATTGCTAGGACACATTTCCTGGTAGATAGAAGAGTGCTGTTTCCTAAATTATAAATGCTGAATGTGGGCTGTTGTCTTTCAGTAATTTTTGGATGGTTTTGTATCTGTATGTAGGATGACTTTAGTAGTTAGTGCAAAGATACATTAGTAATAGGTCTTTCTGCATTTATTAGGAAAAGAATGATAACGCTTACATCAGCTTTTTAGATGTAGCCTCAATTTTTACTGCTTTCAAATTAAACATGTCTGAAATACAGAGTTTTTAAAAATCAGAATCTGCAAGTGGATGTAAATACTGTAAAAATAACAGTATTTTCTTCTGTTCTTACAATTAAACACAGATAAAAGTTACTACATTTCAGGAACATGCTTCAGTCTTGGCTTTTGAGTATGCACAATTGCATCTAGTTGCTGTTTACATTGGCAGCCTGTTTGGGAGAGCTTGTTGGAGAGCTTTTGAAGTTGCAGCTGGAACTTGGTAGTTTGTTACTAGCATGCTGCCTGAATGCTACTGAAGGAAATGTTAGCTGGATGGGGTTTCTTTCCCTTTTAAAAAATGCTGATATAATTGGAAAATGATGGGCAGTCTTTTGTTGTTGTTGTTCAGATTTGCAAGAAAATAAATTAGTATTATGATGATTTTCCATGGTAATAGGATTCTTCTAAAGAACTTAAGTCTGTATTTTGATACTTGAATGGAGTTCTTTAGCTGAAATGTTGATGTTCAAGAGTTAATCAAATGCACTACAATACATCCTTTTTCAGATTTTAAAAATGCATTATAGGATACTCTTAATTTATATAGCTCTTGAACAGCATCTTAATTGTAGCCTTGTTTAATCTAATTTGATGCTTATTTTCTAAAATGTTACACTGAAAAAAAGGTTTTCAGCAGAAGTGTTTTCACTGATCAGTGACTTGCAAAAGATGCCAGGGTTCCTGTGCTGTCAGGTAAAGCCTATTCCCATTGCCTTTGGCATTTCTGCCTAAGCAGAGTATGCTGGTCTTCTGCTTATCAGAGCTTCAGATGGTACACAGCTTTGGTTTTCTGTCCATCAGTTTGTGATTAAACTTGGCTTTATGGATTAGTTTTTCTCTGATTTGTATTTCTGTTGTCCTCTAAGAGGAAAGTCAGAGAGACATTAGTATCCTGGCTAGTTTCAGGAGGCAGATTTCTCCAGGAAGACATAAATATCCTTCTTTGTATGTTTCACAGCAGACATAAAAGCTGTATTTCTCCGTGTTGTATAATCAATTTGTTATGTCTGTAAACGTAGACAAGTTCTTGTTGTATTACATAGCTTGATGACATACACATTAATGCAGCTGATTTTCACCCTCCAGCGAATTATTGCAACATTGGAAAATGTATATTGAAACATTCAACAACTGTTGATATGGGCTGATATAAGTAAAACCACCAGTTGTGTATTGTGGTATTTTTGTATGAATGTTACCATGTTTAAAAAACATTCATATATTGGTATTTCTGGGAAAGGTGGATGTTCTTATAGGAAAAAAAATCACTGCATAAAGCAAATAATGGAATACTATTATTTAGAGAGAAGGCTGAAATGATGGATGTTCTACAACAGCATTAGTAAAATTAGGTCTGTCCTACAAAGACAGATCCAAGATCTGTAAACAGACATTTTATCACTACATAGATATTGGTGTAGATAATAACAAACTGGTCTAGGGAGGTGTATAATTGTAAAGTATTGTTATTGTTGATTTTTCTGTTACAATACACAGAAATTGAATTTTTGTGTATTATGATTCATCTCAGAAAAATATGATTTGGTGTATATTTGAGAAATTTGGGGTTATGTTCTAGCTCAGAAACCTTTGCAGCTTCTATTGAGATATTTTAATCAAAACTGAATTTGTTGATTCAAATATTTTTGCAGGGCTTAATATCATATGCCGTGCTTAGTATTTTGCATATATTATTCCTCAGGAGTTTCTCATATCTCTTTGCTGTATCTTCTTACAGTTTAATTCTTTCTTACAGTGCAGTGGCTTGATTGCATTTTCTATCTTCTGCAATATTTTATCCTCAGTGCATTTTCCCCTTTGCCCAGTGTTTCATTTAGGGCCTTTTTTTTCCCCTTCTTCCTCTCTACTCTGTTTGGAGATCTGCAGTGTTTAGCAGGTAATAGGTTGCGTGAGGGAGAATTTTTGTTTAATGCTTGCATCTTCAGTTCTAGATGAAAATGTAATTGGGGAATTGAGTTTTCATATGCATATAATGCATTTTACAGTGTATTTTTAGGATCCTGTAAATGGAGGTTAGCTTTAGGCCTGTAAGCTTGTTCATTTGAAATACAAGAATCCTGCATGAGCCTACCAGTTTTCGGTTGCAAGAGTTAGGACTTTGTATTTCTTCGCTGAAGAGGTATTTTAATCTGTCTTGGATTTAATTCAGTTTTTCCTAATATTTAAAATCATAACAATTGTACTGGTATTTAAACTGAAGGCAGATAAAAATTAAATATTTTAGTACATCTATTGAAACCCAGTCTGATGATTTCTTACCTACTATGGATTGTATTATTGCAGAGGCCTTGGAAAGACAGAGAACCATGTAAGATCATAAGATCAGGTTGAATATATAATTGACAACTCACAGTAATACTGTTAATGTCTTTTGATGCACTTTTAATATTATATGAATGTGAAAAAGGAAAGCAGCATCTGTGGAATTTTGTGTGATAGAGGTTTTGTGTTTTATTCAGTCATGAATGCTTCTGCCTAATGAATCAGATTGAAATAGTTCTCTATAAAGTTCACTTGACTTGTTCGAGTAGGATCTGGTGCACCTTGCCATAACAGTTGTTTCAGAAGTGTTCTAAGCAGATTCTTCCTAAAGTGTAACTCTAACATAATCCTGTAACCTTTTTCCAATATGGTGAACTTCCAATTTTACCTGCACTGTGTTTTTTCCTTAACTGGATGATAATTAGTATTAAAAGTTAAACTACTTTTCATTAATGTATTTTAAGATAAAATCTCCATGTCTATCTTTGTACATATTGGGTAAGAGTAAAAACATTACATCAGTTTTCTAATTGATGTTTTCAGATGTGTCTCAGGCTTAAAAGTCAAATTTATCGCACAATGCACAGATATATCAGATAATCATTGTTCTGTAGTAATGTCATGTAGCTATAAGCAGCTACTACTATTGAATAAATTAGCCTCTTATATTAATTTTAAGGACTCTTTTTTACCATTTTCCTATGAGACATACTGTTTTCATTTGAGGAGATTTGGGTTTATGTTGTTTCATCTTAAGGAATAAAGGGAATTGATATAAAGTAAATCAATTACATATTATAGTAGCAGTTTTAATCCTTACTGGGGTCAAGATTTTCATGACATGACAACTACTTTGTAAGCATGTAAACTCTGAGTACTTCATAGAATATATCATGAGTGTAGATGAGTGGATGAAGTATGCACTTTCAGTGTTGAGGAATAGTAGAAGTTAAATTTTACTTTTTTTTTAAAATGCATATATACCGTTCGGATATAGATTGCATAGATTACAATGTGCTGTAATTCATCCTTTGTTCAACCCAAGAGTGGCTGAACTTTTGTGAGTTCAGTGACAATTTTCTTAAACTACTAATTGATGTAGAATAAACATCCAAAAATTGTTACTCTTTTTCAGAGAGTAGTTTCTACTGTCTGGTAGATTGGTCTGTGTTCTTAGTACAGAACAAAAACTTATATCAGCTTTAAGGAAAAATGTCCTTTCATGTACAAGGTCAGTGCTACAACTAGTTCATCTGCAAAATAGCAATGTAACAGAAATCAGTTAGAAACTTCCAATATCAGTTTCTGGTCAACTGCTGTTTAGTATGGCAGATAATTGTGTTACTAAAATGTGCTAATGCCATACAACTACATTTATTAATGAAATGCTCATTATATTTCACACCAACTGAAAATAGTAGTATTTTTATATTTTCTTTTCCTGGTAGCATTATTATTTTAGCATGTTTTATTTTCTAGCTATAGATACTTACCAATGGAAAAGTTATAAGTAACACAAAATTATTGTGGGGATAAAGATTAAGGCTTAGTTAAGAGCATTTTTGTAATAGTAGAATGACGTTCAATAATTGCATAAACAATTCAATAAATGCTAAATAATAGGGTTCTTAATTTGCAAGAGATAATGCCTTGGGAATGTGCTGCATCTGTTTTTCTAGTAACAGGCTTACCCTTGGAGCACATGTCAAGTACATTTGTCAAACTTCTTTTTCTTTCTCTGAACTTCGTTACCTTGCTGTCGCCCACAGCACAATCCTAGTGAACAGCATCATCAAACACACATAGCAATCCTCATGTGAATAATGCAAAGGGCAAAGCTGGATTTCTTTTGAATTTGTGTCCTTAGAATTCTCTTCTCTCCTGATTTGCCTGATACTTGCTTTTCTGTTTCTGCCTACACTCTCACTCTCACCTCCAAGAGTTGTCTTTTGCAGCATGCTGGCCTGGAAGAGAGAGCTTGAGCTTTCTAGTGCAGAGCTGCTTCCCTGATGGCTGGCTTGGTGGTGTATTAATGTTTTAATAGAGAAAAAAGGTGGAAATATATTTTCTGTGTTTTCATTTAGAAATGCTTACCATTTCTAAGGATTCTCACTAGTAAATTAATCTAACTTGCATATTAAGTATTAGTGAATAATAAAAATGGATTTGAGGTGTATATAGGAAATATCAGTTGGATCAAATGCCATAGGAAATTCATGGTCCTGATTTAAAAAAAAAAGAAAAAAAAAAAAAAAAAAAGAAAGGTTGAGGTAGTTCACCCAGCACAACTCTGTGGAGTTAGCTTTGCCTGTGTCTTTGGTTGTGCACACAAGGAATTCTTAAGAAAAGCAGAAGTGTTAACATTGTTATGCCACTTACAACAGTGAAAATACATCTGGTGGAATAGGGAATAAATTGCATTATCATAATTGCCTACTGGGTAGTGATGTACAGGTATTTCAGTAAAATATCATTAAGCATAGTTATGCCACCAAGAAAACAAGAACAAAGTGACTAGCATATGCTGTGAGAATGTGGGTATCTCTGCTTTCCTGTTTTATCTAATGTAGCTTGAAAGAACTCCACTACCAGTCTTAATTCTGGTCATACAGAAGTTTTGACAGTGTCTGTATCATGAAATACAAACCTGTCTGGCAGTATCTTTTAGAAAGGAGATGTACAAACATTATGCATTAAAGCATGCTTTAGTCTCAGCTGTAAGTTCTAATCAAGATAGATGTTTCCTTGGTATTGGCAAGTACTTATGTGCTATTTTGAGAGGAGGAAAGATCCTACCTTTTGGTGTCCTTTAAATTTTGTTCTTGGTAGGACTAGCCAGCTGATATATAACTTTTCAGTATTGCCCATCTTTTACTTTGCTCAGCGAGTTGTTTTGTATAACAGCCTTCTGAAGCCAAGGACCAACTGTGTTTGTCCTTGATTTATTATCATAGGGAGAACTAATAAAAATATACCTTTTACTAATTGTCTTCCTTATTTCTAACTTTTCTTCCCCTTCTGTAGCAAAAAAAAAAAAAAAAAAAAAAAATTATTTGCTGTTAGAACATGTAGTTTCTCAGGATTGCAGGTCACAATCTTGAAATCCAGTTATGGTCTTCAGATATTATTCTTAACAATATAATTGAGGGAATATGTTAATTGGCACCTACTACAAGAATATAGACCTGAATAGGTGGGCGATTCTTCCTTGGATTTTAGTGAAAACCTGCATAAGCTAATGCAGACTGAGTTGAAGGAGTTCAGTAATCAGTGCTGTCAACTTTCTCCATTTTTCTCTTTCAGAGGATTTCTGTACAATTGGGTCAGGTTTGTGGTAACACATGTTGCTCCTATTTTCTCTCTGGAAGAAACCCCTTATGAATCGTTTTCCCCAGCATCCGTTTAGAGACGAATATCCAAGTGGAGATACTGGAGAAGTCTGTCTGGTATTTTCTCTCAGTACAGGAACTGAGACTGTTCTTAGAGATGACGAGGAAACAGGAGTTGGGGATATGTTGTCCAGTGTTTCTTTCTATGCTCCTTGTGAGGAAAAGCATGTTACTGCCATTTCCTCATGTCAGTCTAAGCTTTGAAAATAAAGGAATGACAGGGACCTAGATTGTTCCTACTAAATGTCACTGTTCTGCAGGAAAACACTTTAGAAAGTGCTGTTAAAGAAAGATCAAACTGCTGTATTAAAACGTGTTAGCTGCAGGAGGACCGATGGAGGATGTTTTAACCTTTCATTTTGACAAGACTGAAGCAAGTTACATGTTTGTTTAGAGGTTCAGACATCCAATTGCTACTAAAGATTTTGAAAACTTGCTGAAAATGTGGATAAATATGCTTTCATATAGCTAATATTAACTGCTGCTGAGTGTGGTGGACAGGTCTTGACAAAAGGGAAGCCTGTAGAAATGTATGAGTGGGTGTTCTGTTTCTGGGACAGAGTTAAGGATTTAGCAAGATTTAATAAAGGGACATCACAAGTTCATAACTATTTAGGTGTTTGAAGTGCAAAGTCAAGTTGCACTGCAAGTTGTGAAAGTTGGAAGGAAGGTGAAAATGCAGTGGAAAATGGCTTTTGCATCTAGGTAGAAGGCTGCAGTAGGGTTTCCTCTTTTGATTTAGGATTTGTTGTGGTGGTGGTGGTGGTGTTGGGTGTTTTTTTTTAAGTGTCCTTTTAAAAAAATGTAGCCTGATGCTGTCATTCAGAAACAGTCTGCTACTTAATGTATACCTTTTTTTTTTTTTTTTTTTTAAGTATATAAAATGGAGATGTAGTTTAATTATTTGGTTATCCTGGAAGCCTTCTAAAAAGTCTGAAGTACAAATAATTAAATATGGATAGAGAAAGTACAGTAAATTGCAGTACATGTAAAAACATTATGATTACCTTGGTCATAATATCTAACCATTAGCTAGGTATAAACCTTTCATATGCTGCTTTCTCCAGGCAAAAGGGCTTTTATAAGTCCTGACAGGAGTTGATATATGCTCTTATTGATTATGCCCTTAAACTCTTTTCTGTTTCTGAGTGGAGATCAAAGAAGGGCCGCTCTTCATCAGTGTCTTTGGCTTCCTCATTGCTGTCATGTGCATTCTACAAGTCTAGCACTGAATCTCATCACTCTTTCCTAGTGCAGTAACAGATTTTTTAAAATAATTTGTGAAAAAACTCCATAGTGTCAAAATTACTGAATCATGACACCAGTAAAGATTTCAGGCCAAGATTAAAAGCTGGGAACACTGATATTTCTGGACTGAAACAAGCCAAAAACCAAACCAACCAACCAAAAACCCCAAAGCCCAAACAAGCAAAAAGCCCAAACAAAACACACACTTCTTCGAACTGAGAGGATTGTGTTTGATCTGTCTTGAAGATTTCTCCAGGAAGCCAATGTCTTGGGTTAACTTGGAAATGCTAAATGTGATATGTGTTTCCCTTTTCCTGAAGTAATTTGCAGTCTTAGACTGTAGCATGTTTAATGTCCAATACTTTCTTACCTTAGCATCTTGTAAGGTTGGTTTTAGTTGTTTGGGGGTTTTATTTGGTTGGTTGGTTGGTTTTGGTTTTGTTTTCATTGTTTTCTGAATTGCTGTTAGTAGATCAAAATCCAGAGTGATGATAAAATGACTGCTATGGGGGAGCAGGTTTTAATCTGTACTTCGCTGGAGTGCCAGCAGATGGCAATAAAACAAAGACTTGCTCAAATCGTGATTGCTGATAAGTACCAATTTTGTGTTGCAGCTCTTGAACATACAAAGTACACATTTACTTTAAAGTATTTTAGCCATGTTTTATTATGAGAAGCATATACTTTGCTTAAAACAAGTCCTGTCTGCATAAGAATCAGTATTTCTAATATAAAATTTAATTTACAGTGCATGTTTTTACCTTCTAGTTTCCAAATTCGATGTTACCATGGTTTTTAACATGTTGTGAACGATAGTTCTGAAGAACTATACAAGTGCTGTTAGTCTTGGTAGTGGAAAGTAATGGCTATCAGCTGTATGGCATTTTATCAGTCAAGAGGATGTCAGTTCTTTTTAATTAGGTATCAAAGTATACATCTTTGCAAGGTACTAAACAAATGCTGTAAGTCAAATATATCTGGCAAAGTAACTTTTAAAAAATCATTATTTCAGGTAATTTTTGTGACCCATCCAGACAATTTCAGGGGGCTCTCTATGCTGATTTTATTATATAAATTAATTTCTACTACAGTTTCTCATTGTTGATAAGTGCCGCCTTTGTCGTCTGCTAGCTTTATAAAACTTTTATATATTGTTATCTTTAAAAAAAAATTACTGAACAGAATTCATTAGTGAACTAGCAATGATAAGTATTGAAGTAAGGGAAAATATTGTGATAACAGTGCAAGGGTTTTACATCTGTATATGCTTCATGCTAAAAGCAAGTAAAAAACTGTATCTGTAAGATTGTCTGAACACTGTCAAATTTGCAAAGTATATACAAGTAAATATGAGAATACTCACTGCATCATTACTTAAGAGGTGATTATCTAAGGCTGAAAAAAGATAAGGATTGCATTTCAGACTGGCAAGGAGGAGCTTCTATGTATTTACATTTGAGGGGAGAGTAAAAGTAATACTGCTATTTTGAAGCGCCTAGTTTAAAAAAGTGAGTACATGCATTGTAAATATGTTGGAATAGTAGATCAGGAGAGTCAAAAAAAAAACAATGTTTGAGATAGCTCTTGCTGATTTCAAATTCGTGTGTAAGTTTACTTTGGATAAAGACACTTTAGGATGAGAATTCTTTTTTATGATCAGTGGCAGAAAATTTTCTCACATGTTCTTAAATGTTTGAGCATTAAGACTTTGTAGGGGGCTTGTTTTTAGAGGAGGCTTGGCATTTTTGTGGTGTTTGGTGAATGTTATCAACAGCAACTTCTCTGTCTGTTGTGTTCAAGCTTTGTCAGAGACAAGAGAGGAAGCTATTCTGTCCCTTGCCACTACTAAATCGAGGTTCATGGAAATAAGTGGAGTAATAACTAACAGCTTATGGCATGGCTTCCAGAAATATGGCCCTAATACATGAAAATTATTTTATGGAGCAATTCAAAAGAGTGGAGTAATTGTCACTGCAGAAGAAAAACTGAATCAGCAAGAATCCCTGCTGATCAGTATCAGTGTTTACGAAGTTACTTCTTTTTAAATATTAGCCTGTAAAAAATCCAGGTCAATCTAAATTTTTCAGCTTAGAAATACTGAGATTGTTTCTGTACTAAACTGAATTATTTAAGTCTTCATCTGGTAGACTCTTGGCAGTTGACACGATTGAATAAATTGCAAGAGTGTTTCAATACTGGAGTTTTGGAAGCACAGTATTACATTCTGTAGAATGCAAAGAAAAACGCTTTGGATTTTGTATCTTCTAACAATTTGGTAATTAGAACTGAGAAATGCATAACCTTAGTGTAGGGGATATGACTGAGTGTGAGTTTACTCAGACTATGCATACAACCCCAGGCAGTGCTACGGGCTGGGGTCAGAGTGGCTGGAGAGTGGCCAGGCAGAGAGGGACCTGGGGGTACTGGTTGATTGTAGGCTGAACATGAGCCTGCAGTGTGCCCAGGCAGCCAAGAAGGCCAATGGCATCCTGGCTTGCATCAGGAACAGTGTGGCCAGCAGGAGCAGGGAGGTCATTGTGCCCCTGTACACTGCACTGGTTAGGCCGCACCTTGAGTACTGTGTCCAGTTCTGGGCCCCTCAGTTTAGGAAGGATGTTGACTTGCTGGAACGTGTCCAGAGAAGGGCAACAAAGCTGGTGAGGGGTTTGGAACACAAGCCCTATGAGGAAAGGCTGAGGGAGCTGGGGTTGCTTAGCCTGGAGAAGAGGAGACTGAGGGGTGACCTTATTGCTCTCTACAACTACCTGAAGGGAGGTTGTAGCCAGGCAGAGGTTGGCCTCTTCTCCCAGGCAGCCAGCACCAGAACAAGAGGACACAGTCTCAGGCTGCGCCAGGGCAGGTTTAGGCTGGATGTTAGGAAGAAGTTCTACACGGAGAGAGTGATTGCCCATTGGAATCGGCTGCCCATGGAGGTGGTGGAGTCACCTTCACTGGAGGTGTTCAGGAGAAGACTTGATGGGGTGCTTGGCTGTATGGTCTAGTTGTTGGGTGGGTTGGATTGTTTGATGGGTTGGACGCGATGATCTTGAAGGTCTCTTCCAACCTGGTGTATTGTATTGTATTGTATTGTATTGTATTGTATAGTTGTATGAGTTTGCTTTGTTTTGGCAGAAGATGCAAGATAATTACTCCTAGGTCTTTGTGTTAGGTTTATCTTTGATTTAGAAATGAGGGAATAGACAGAAAGCTTACTGAAATGCTGTAGTAGATCTTACCTAACTTTGATATACATTGAATTGCATTTTATGCTGAACTTAAATGCAGTTTTAATATTAAATGTCAGAAAACACATTATTGAAAATAGTTAAGTTGATGCATAATTTGCAACAATAGAGGCCATGGATAACTGCATGACAAAGTTGCAGTTGGACAAGGAGTAATGGTTTTAAACTTAAAAAGGCACATCATTGACTCTCAAATATATCTGTTAAATAGTCAGAATTGTGTGTGAGTCTGTGATGGCATATTTTCATTAATTTTCAGACAACATCCATACTAGAGGAGTCTGTTTTATATGTATTAATTTTGCAAAATATTTATTTATTGGTTTACTGTTAGTTTTCATAAATGATTCTCGTATCCTGCTCTAAGATAAGGCATCTGAAATGTTTAGATACAGTTTCTAAGCCATTCATGTCCGCCTCATGAGTGGTTGAACAGAATGTCAAAATTGTATAGTAGAGTCATTTGTGCTGGGGGTATATGGGATATGCTTTTGAAGTGGAAGAGAAACTAGGCGTTTTGTTTGGTTTTTAACTTGGTAAACAAATGCTTTTGGTCACAGCTGTTGAGCTGTGAATAGATTGTCCCTGCTATCATATTATTTTAGCTAGTATAGAAATTGCATTTAAAGAAAATCAGTGAGGATTTAAATTGGGGGGGTTTAATGGATTTATATAAATTATTCTACTTAAAATAAATTTGATTTAATTTTTTTATCTAATTCAGTAAAAATGTCTATGAAGTGTCTCAAATAAGCTATGAAACCTGGTAAATACTAGTAGAGAATCACGGCTAGTATTTAGGTAGAGTGGGTGTCACCTTTAAAGACAAATTTAGTGAGATATTTTTCTTTGTAGTTATCAGAGACTGTTACAGACGATTGCTGTACTTGAGGCTCAACGTACTCAAGCAGTTCAAGACCTTGAAAGTTTAGGCAGACACCAGAGAGAAGCACTGAAAGATCCTATTGGATTTGTGGAAAGACTCCAGAAGAAGGTATTGCAATGGGCTTTACTTAAGTCTTACATGATTCATTTTTTTAATAACTAGTAATTTATCCTCTATAGAAATCAAAGAATTCTATATGTACTTGTGTAAACACTGAGTTTAAAATCCTTTATCTGCTGAGTGAAAGTGGCCCTTTGTTTACTTATTAAATCTGTAAGACATAGGTCTTCAATGATTTTATTAAATATACCTTTTTTCCTCTTTATTGGTATCTACAAATGTAATCTTTAAATTTCTAGTTGTAAGTTAATTATTTTAAGACAACCTAAAAGTGACTGGAAGTCATTCGTAGTAAGGCATCAAATCAAGAATTCAGAACCTTCCCTCATTAGAGAGGGAATGAGTGAATTTGGTAGTGTACTTTTTAAACAGGGGGAAATGTAGTTCATAGCCTAAACCAAAAATGACTATTAGAAAACTTATCTGAGTTCTGGATAACAAAGTGGAATGTTGTCTGATGGAGGGCTGACCTTCAGTCTGGTAGCAACACGTTGTGTTTCAGTGAAGAATGAAGTAGGTATTTTATGGTGCTTTTTGACTAGTTTTGTAGAGCCTAGGTTTAAAGAGAGGCCTGATATAAGCCCCGTTAGCTTTGGTAGTTGTCTTTCCATTAGAGTTAATCATGAGTTAATGTGCACGATGTTGCAATTGATAGTCATGTTATGGGAAAATACTGCTGGTAGCTGAAAGTATCTGCTGTATTTTTGTCTCCAAGCCAAAGGAATGGTACTCTTAAGGTTGACTTCTAAATAAAATGGTGAGCTTTGCTACAGTTGTATTCTAGGCAGAAGGCAGCAAAATCAGTGTAAAATACTTTTTGGGAGGGGAAAAAATTAGATTTATCAGATTACAACACTCTGAAACAAAATAAAGATAGGCGGTAACAGGATTTTGAAGTCAGAAACACCTGATTTCAAGTGTGAAACGTGCTACACAAGTTTTAAGCTCAATAAGCCATCACTGACCATGCTGCTGCATATTTTATATGCACCATTGTGTATTATTCTTGAAATACATGTTCTCCTTAAAAAGACTGTGTTGCATGGCACTTTCAACATTCTGGTTTTGAATACTGCTGTTAGCTAAGAAGCAGTGTCAGGTTTTCATAACTCCTCAGGAGTTGTAATTTTTTGTTGGAATGTACAGAAATTGTGTTAAATACTGCTTTTCACTTTTCCTTCTTGTTTTTTTCAGGTTGATATGGGTCTTCCATATCCTCAGAGGGTTGTTCAGCTCCCTGAGATAGCCTGGGACCAATACACCACTAGTCTTGGAAACTTTGAGAGAGAATTCAAAAACCGAAAACGTAACAGTAGGAGAGTGAAGCTGATTTTTGACAAAGGTAAAAGGGAAGTGGACCAATATGACAAAAAAGAAATGATTGCTCTGGAGATTTAATGATTCCTTATTTGTATTGCCTTACAGTAGGTATACCTGCAAGACCAAAAAGTCCTTTGGATCCCAAGAAGGATGGAGAGTCTATTTCATACTCTGTCTTGCCTTTAAGTGATGGTCCAGAAGGTTCTACGAACAGTCGTCCACAGGTAGTTACTACAAAAGGGAAGATACAATTTTAAAAAATAGTGATTTTTAAATTTATTTTATTTTATGTGGGTATGTGGATAATCTTAACTGTTTCTTTAAATGTGGATGCTGGTAATGACATGTCATTCATGTGCTCAATCTGAAAACTTACTTTTGGGTTAAGCAAATTTTATTTAAATTTTTCATGCATTTATTTGGTTCTGGTTTAACTTAGGTAGGAAATGGGTTAAAATGGAGTTATCCTAACTGTACTTTTTCTAAACACATATTCCTTTTTATATACTGTTTTTGAGCAGATGATAAGAGGGCGACTTTGTGATGAGACCAAACCTGAAACTTTTAACCAGCTGTGGACTGTAGAGGAACAGGTAATGAAGCTGTGGTAACATACATGAGAATAAAAGTACATTCTGTAATAGTATTTAAAGCACTTAGAATTTCAGAGTCACATGTAGGTAGATACTGATAACTCATACCTCTACTGGAAAGGATGTGTATTTTTTTCCCTGTTGATTTAGAAAAAACTTGAGCAATTGCTTTTGAAGTACCCACCAGAGGAAGTTGAGTCCCGACGGTGGCAGAAGATAGCTGATGAGCTAGGAAACAGAACAGCAAAGCAGGTAACAAGTAAAACATGGAGTTTTAAGCTTTTTGGGAAGCACTGATAAGAGCTTGTGCCCAGATTTCTTTTCAATACTTCATTAATCTGTTTCTAATTTGAGGAGTTTAAATATTTTTTAAAAAGGTGTATTTTCTATCATATTCATAATGAAAGCAATAAAATTAATTGTGCTAGGAAGAAATTTTGACTTCTCGGCCATTGTTTGAGTGCTTCTGCTGTGGTAGTAGTGATGTCAGTCACTGCATCCTAGCAGTTGCTACAAATTCTCTGAAGTATTATTTGTAGGAATTTAAACATTTCTTTATTTTTGTTTGTTTCAAATACTAATAAAATCTAGCATCTTTTCAGTAATCACTTTTTTTAAAAAATGCAGGGCCTACATTTTGCTGATAACAATATGAGTCGCTCTGAAATACAGAATATTAGAAGTGCCCCAAAGCCTGTGCCCAAGCTGACACATTTAGTTGTTCATTAGATTTTGATAATTTAATTCTTGGTAGCAGGTATACTGACACCAACTGTTCCCAGACTGAGTTACATTGGAGTGCTGGGTTTCCTGCCCTTTAATACTGTAGAATGGCCTGATGTGGACACTCACAAACAGAAGAGTTAGTTCTGTGCAGGATCCTCAAAAGGGCACAGATGTATTTCTGCATCTATCTTTTTAGGATTTTTGCCCTAAAATAACATAATTTCTCAACTTTGACCAGAAGTGAAAAATGCTGATGTTCTGAGTTACAGTATTTTGATTTCTTCTATTTCAGTTGTGTGTGGAAGTATGCTTCAGTACTTCAGTATATAAGATTACCTCAAAAAAGTAAAATCTGTGCTTACTTATTTCATAAATGAAACATAGAAATACTTTCTGTATGCTAATACTGTTTAATTTATCTGTCATTGTTAAGAAAGATTAACTTTAGCTTTGGCATGTAAGAAAGTGCTAAAATTCTTTCCTTTCTCTTAACAGTTTTTGCTTGATTTCCTGTGTACTGCTTTACAAAAGATTTTTTTTCCCTCTGAAAGCCTTCAGTGTCTAAAATTATTATAAATGCAGCATTGTGTTATAGGTAATACTTAGAGTAGTTGTCACAAAGTAGAAAAATGAGGATTTCTTGTTCTTATATTCTGAACCAATTTAGCAATGCTGGCAAAATTTTGAAGCCAAGGCCCATTACATTTAATTTAACATTTTATTGTGGCATGGTTTTTTTTCTAGGTTGCCAGCAGAGTGCAAAAATATTTTATTAAGTTAACTAAAGCTGGTATTCCAGTTCCAGGAAGAACTCCAAACTTATATTTATATTCCAAAAAGGTGAGACAAAAGTTCTGTATTTCTGTTTGCATTTACATGGAAAATCATTAATATTTGCAACAGTGCTTTCTTACTAAACAGTTCCACCATGCATCTGTTTCTTGCTTAATAATCTTTTCTTGTCATTAGCACTATAGAGTAAGATGGTGTTATTCTAGTTTCACATCAACTTTTATTGATTACATCTATATCAGGATAATCTCTGGGACATGAAGTGTCAGAAAAGAGGATGTAGCAATCACATTGCAGGCTGAACAAAGAGGGTTCAGTTATTGGTCTTGGGATACTTTCTCATTTAGAAGTTTACTGTAATTGATCTAGAGAAGGATAATGAGAACCCTGTTATTTATTATAATACAAGGATAAGGAGGTCTAGAATTCATACTGCACAGGCATTTTCTAATTTACAAAACCATAGAAAATTATGTATAACTAAGCACAAAACTGTCACAAGCAAAGGCTTAAGACTGAAATGTCATGTTATATTTTGATCTGTGGCATACATGACTGTTGAAATAGAGTGGTCATATAAATGACCTTTAAAATACAATGCTTTTTCTGATCTTGAAATGAATGAGAAAAGAATATGGTCCTTAGAAATCGTAATTTGCAAAAAGAAAAAAAAAAAAAAAGCTTCTCTGCAGACCAATCAAATACTTTGATTTAAAAAATTTGGTACTCTTAGGTTCTAGTGAGGACCCTAGACATTTGAAGAGGGCAATCTCAGGTTTTGTGGGGGTTTTGTTTGTTGTGTTTGATTTTTTTGTTTTGTTTTGTTCTTACCACTGTGTTTACAGAAGTTCTTTAAAACATGTTACAGTGGCTTTTTGTAGCATAACAATAATTTCTTGCATTCAGGTGCCCGTGATGTTTGCTGATTGAGAACAGAGTAAGCCTCACATTAATTGTGCAAAAAGGCAAATTTGCAATTAGTCCCTTGAAAGGCTGGGAACAAAAGTTACAGAGGGCCCTGATAGGAGGATCTACCACAGCTCATCTGTAATGATTTAAAATGTTGCACACCCCCATCTGTCTCCTAGTATTCTATGAAGTTACTGCAAACAATAAAAGCTTATATCAGAGGCCTTCCAGTTTGCCATCCATCATGGTAATGCCATTTATTTCCACCAGGATTTTAATCTGCTATTTTGCTCTATAAAACAGAGTCAAGGAAGGTGCAGACTCTGTCTGCCACTTTGTATGTTGGAAAAGCACTTTCTGGCAGAAGAACAACAAAAAAAAAGGTTGGAAAGGTTATTGCTTTAAATACTGTGGTGAAATTCATCTGTCAGAACTCTAAATTACACATTTAACCATACTATAGGGCTGATTTCAAAAGGGGTTGAAAATTTAGTTCTGAACTTATAATCCTTTGAGTTCTTTACGTCACCATACCATTTTAAATTACCTTATTCAAATGTCTTTTCTTCTTTCCTCTTACTTTTGTTTTGAAAGACTGTTACTGCAGAATGTGTGTAATGCTGCCAGGCAGCAGATCACTGTATTTGATAAATAGTGGAAACACTTAATCAGTACATGTGTAATATTTTAGTCATATATTTGACTATTCAAACAGCTATGCAAAAGTTCTTTAACCCCATTGCCCTGCATACAAATACAGTATAAACAAGAGCAAAACATATTTATTTACATAAAATTCTTAGCATTTTCATACTACAATGATAATGCTACCATCTTGCAGATTTTTCTTAAGCTTTTATTTAGAACAAATCTAATACTTAATGTCTCTTTTCACAGCATGACTCATATTCTTATTAACAAGTCATGAGAGTAGGGTCATTGTGCCCTGATTTGTATTAAAGCAGCATTTTAATTTTATGTTCGTATCCCACATAAGAAACACAGCAGATGAAAAAAAACAAGCAAATAGCATATGTGAGGTGATTGGGCTCTCAGTCTGCTAATAGAGCTGTCTACTTAGAGCATCAATTGACAGCACTGTACCAGACTGCAGTTACTGCCAGGTCTCTGTTGGAGATAACATAGCATTGCAGAAAGGAAACGCAAGGGATATTGGAAACCTGGGTCACGCTTATGCTGTGCTCATCCCGGCTTTGATACTGAGTGTGCTCATAACACTGTCAACTGCAGTATCATTAGGTTTTATTGCCTGTAATTAAAGTATGTAAAATGGGTGCTAATACTTAAAGCACATATCTGTGGAAGAATAAAAAATGTAAATATATTTAATGTAAATAATTGTGTCAGAGGGATACTTCATAAGATGGTACTTGCATTTCTTCATGGGCATTGCTCCAGATGCTTGTTGTTCAAATGGCTACTGGGGAGGTGAGAAGACTATTCAGTTCTTGGCTATCTTACTGATATTACTGTATATTTCTCTTCATATGACATAATGTCTCTTCTCAAAAGTGATACAGAAAATTAAATAGGATGCATCAGTTTATTTTCCTGAATAAACATTATCTACTACTGGTGAAAATAAAACTGAGTTTAGAGATTTGGAACTCCAAAATGCAATTCTTATTATGGCTTATCATTTTCAGTTTAATGCTTACATAATGTCATTAGCGCACCTGCTTTTAAGCTCAATCCAGAAGATACATTTCCCACAGGAAAAATGATTTTTAGAACTGTCTGCTTTTAAGTAGCATTTTAGTTCCTTCTTCACCAGAAGCAGAATCTTGTTAAAAAGATAATTGAAATCCTCAGTTAAATTCCTAAGTCATAACTGTGCTACTATTTAAGTGTAGACACAGTTTTCCTTTCTTGATTTTCAGACCTAGTATTGAATACAGATCTGTTTTCTATTAGCAGAAAATTCAAATCACTGCCAGCTCAAGCTGAAGTACTGTCTAACCTTATAAATGGAAGTAACTGGGGAGGTTTCAAATCTTAAGGGGAAAAATCCTAGAAAAACACAGGAAGTCAGTGATCACAAGGCAGAAGGTGTAAAAATTCAACATAATGGGTAGCACATTAATCTTAGAATGAAGTGTTTTTATTTTGCACACTGTAGTTCTGCAGATCTGAGATACCAGCTTCCCATCATTACTACAGACTTTATCACTTCCCTTGAGTGAATGGAGCTAGCCTCAATTCCTTGTTATACTTCTGTGTGCACAGCTACATTCCATCTAAGATAATCTGTGTGATCTTTGCCTTTACTTTTTAAAGTGCAACTGTATTTTAAAACTGTGCACAACTGTAAAGTAATGTTAAATCCTTTTGAGGTTGAATTCCTCTGTAGAGATAAATAGTTGTATTATATTATTGTGAGTTTGTAACTGATACAGAATCACAGAATCATAGAATGGTTTGGGTTGGAAAGAATGTTAAAGGTTGTCTAGTTCCAGCCCCTTCTGCCTTGGGCAGGCACACCTTCAACTGGCTAAACGTCCCATCCAACCTGCCATTGAACACTTCCAGGAGGGAGCATTCACAACTTCTCTGGGCAGCCTGTTTCAGTGTTTCACTACCTACATGGCAAAGAATTTCTTCCTAATATTTAATCTAAATATACCTTCTTTCAGTTTAAAAGTGTTACCCCTTGTCCTATCACTACACTCCTTGATAGAGTCCCCTCCTCATCATTCCTGTAGCCTGTCAGGCTACAGTAAGGTCTCCCTGGATCCTTCTCTTCTCTAGGCTAAACAACCTCGGGTCTCTCAACCTGCCCTCATAGGGGAGCCTTCCAGCCTTCTGATGGTCTTCACTGTCCTACTCAGGACCCTCTCTACCAAGCTCCATGTCTTTCTTGTGCTGAGAACTCCAGAGCTGGATGCAGTACTCAGGTGAACTGTCACCTGAGTGAAGTAGAGGGAGAGAATCACTGTCCTCTGCTGGCAACTTCTTTTGATAAGCCCAGGATATTACTGGCCTGGTCTGCAAGTGCACATTGCTGGCTTATGTCCATCTTTTCATCTAGCAGTACCCACATGTTCTTCTCTGCAGGGCTACCCTCAATTGCATCATCCCCCAACCTGTACTGATACTGGGGATTGCCTTGACCAAGATGCAGGACCTTGTGCTTGGCCTTGTTGATCCTTACAAGGTTCACAGAGGCCCACTTCTCAAGCTTATACAGGTCCCTCTGGATGGCACCCCTTCCCTCCAGTGTTTTGACTGCAACATGCAGCTTGGTGCTGTCAGCAAACTTGCTGAGGGTTCACTCAAACCTACTCTCCATGACACAGGCTAAGAAGTGTATGAATGTGCTAAGAAGTGTAAGAATGGAAGTATTGATGGTTGCAAATATTACTCATGCTTTATGTATATGACTGAAGCTGGTCAGTGCAAGGCAATTCTTTCTTTTGATTATTAAAGAAATCACTTTTCATACTTCTGGGTTTTGATTCACACGGTTTCATTTAAATTGAGGAATGACATTTAAGATGTCAAAGTGCTAGTCTTGAAAGTAGATAAGTAAAAAGTTGACTCTCAGTTTCATTCACCCTTTTTTTTTTTCAGTATATATATATGCAGTATTCTTCCATGGGGAATAAGTAATAGAGGCTGAGTGCCTTTAAGTAATCTATTTTAAAACTGCCATGCATTCTACACCTTCAGACACCATTACAGTTGAAAGGTTTTAGATACACATTATCACAGTAATTTATCTTATCTAACACTTTTTAGGTTCCTTTTTCAGTCAGTGGCAATGAAAAAAAAAACCTTCAGAAAGCAATTCTTTCTAACTACTGGAATCCCTTTTTATGGTGAAGTGCCTTTTCTCTCCCTGGACTGGGAAAGAATTCTGGACAATTAGCCTAGAGAGATTTTCTAAGGCAGAAGATAAAACAAGAAGTTGATGATAAGTGCCAAGCATGAACTGGTCTTTTGGATTTTGGACCTGTGCAAAACTACTTCCTTGCTTAGTCTCATTCGTGTCTCTTGGAAATCTATGCACTTTGGTTCTCAGTTTTCAAAACTGTGACAGCATTACTTTCTAGTTTCCTACTGTTACCAGTCTCATCTGTTTAGACAGTTGGGTTTTTATGGTGAGGACTCTTTCTTGCTGCATTTTTACAAAAGAAATGTTGCACTGTTCATCTGATTTCACTTGCTATGAGGAAGACAAATTAAGACTCTGATACAGAATTCCAGTAAAAATAATTGGAAATGTGATATAGACTGTTTACTGCAAAAGAGCAAATTTCTGGCCAGATTTTATTGATGAGGATTACTTAAATAATAGCCAAGGAATGTTTTTAAAAATATATCATTTTTTCACTGTAGTCATCAAGTAGACGGCAGCATCCTTTAAATAAACATCTTTTCAAACCTTCAACTTTCATGACATCTCATGAACCTCCAGTTTATATGGATGAAGATGATGACAGATCCAGTTTTCACAGCCATATGGATACTGCAGCAGAAGAGGAAGTATCGGTATGTTACCTAATTTCGTCAGAGAATGTCTTGTTTGCTGTCATTTTAACTTTGTTTAATGAATAATATGAGGATTAAGCATCTTTGCCAAAAAATAAATAAGTACTAAATTGTGGTAAGATTCATGAGCGATTTTGAGTTAAAAACACATCATTAATAGAAAGACCTCCAACTGCAGAAAATGTAGGCCATATGAGAAAGGGAATATGTAAAAGAAGTAATAGTTTTCTCCTGAAATAGATCTAAAAAAGTTGTATATTTTCAAAAAGTGATCTGACATGAGTTTGAAAATCATATAAACCACATAGTTGTGATTCTGGTTAAAGATATGTTGTAGAAAAGTTACATAGAACTCTGGTAACATTTGAATGTTTGTGGTGTCATTTTGCCTTTTTCTTCATTCATTGGCTGAATTAATTACAGAGTTTTTAAAAATATGCTTCAGAGCACGAAGTAACAGACTGAATTGTCAATCAACAAGCAAATTTATGTGCTTTCAGATGCAAATCCTATTGGACATCCTGACCCAATGTATTATTGCATGCAGTATTCCACTTTCCTAATTTAGCACATGCAATAAAACTACAAGAATTTAGACAGATGTCTGTCTCTCTTCTATACCAAGTCATAGAATCATAGAGGGACTATATCCTACCACCAAGATGCTGGGCAGGTTTCACAGCTGGTGTGAATCATTGTGTCTTTACTGCCTTAGCCTGAAAAACCTGATTGTTACATTTCTGGTTTGTTTGGGGGTTTTGTTACTGATTTTTTTGTTGTTGTTGGGATTTGTGAGCCTGTTGAAAAGCTTGTTGCATGACAGAAGTATGTAGGGCACCCATTCATTTTCTTTATAAACTTCTCTACATGCTCTACACAATCTTCCTTAAATGTTTTAATTGGTCATTTTTTACTCAGTCTTGAATCCCATCTTCACTCATGTTTTGTATTCTCTCAGTGACAGTCTTTTGGTTTGTCTACAGACATTCCTCATAACTTTGCATGTTCCAGTAAGAACCTAAAAAGACCTGAAAAGAAAAATGCATATTAGAAGAGATTCAGATTATGATTATTGGACATTGGAACTGATTTTGAGCAAACTTTTTCTTCTGTATTGGTTTTAAATATGTATTTTCTAACTTAGAAATATTTTCCTAAAATACATTGGTTTTGCCATGGTTTCCTATGGGCCCCATAAATCAACTGGGATTTATTGTAATTTGGATAAAAGTTGCTGGTTTACGTTTTTGCAATGATAATGGTGGATTTGTGCTCTCTCCCCTCTTTTTTTTTTTTTTGTGTAAAAAACCAACCAATTAGCTTAATCTTTTCTTTCTTCACTAGTGCAGCATTTCCAGATGGATATATTTCTGCTTGCAGTAATGTAGAAAGACACAGGTGAGCTCTGTTACCAAAGAGATCCCCATTATCAATGCAAAACAGGAGCAATTTGGAAGAAAAAGACATCATTAACTGTATTCAAAATGAACGTACAGGATTCTGTTCTAATGTTAAAAGTCAGGTCTCAGCGACATTCACTGTGGCAGAGAAAAATACTTTGCATCAGCATAATGGAGAAGAGATCCAGTGTAGCAAGAGAATTGTAAGAAAGGTTTTCTTTGACTCCTTTACAATGGAAGTATCAGGTGCTGTTCCCTTGTAAAAACAATAGATTTTGTCTGGATATTACCAGTCAGCTTGACTGGCATAAACATTCCTGAAAAATTGTCTTAGTATAAAAGAGTTTATTCCCGAGTAAAGACCTTCTATTCCCAACAGAATGAATTTACTTTTCAGTTACAATTACTTCATTTTGTCAGCAGTCTAATTTTCCTAAAGTACATCTACTTACTATGCCAGAATGAAGTGAATGAACATTTGTAGTCTAGTGCTTTATATAGGTTCATAATTACAGTTAAATAATTGGTAAGACCTTTAGAAATTGAACACTAAAGAGCAAGCCTCTTTCCCTCACTTCCTGTAATAAGCTCACTAAGCAGTGGAGATTCTTTAATCTTCATTGATTTGTAAAAACAAATTAAAATAATGTAAGTTACATTCAAAGAATTTTGATTAGTATCTTTTAGTTGTTTTCCATAACTGAACATTCCTGTGACTATGGGCTCTGAGAACTGCTCTACATCAATAAAGATATATCATCTTTGAAAACAGCTGATACCTATCAAGTATAGCTGCTACAATTAAATAGCCATCTTGAAACAGGCCTCTCAACTGGAACCAGAACTCCTATCTTCTTAGAACATATTAGGTCCTCAGCCTTTGTTGAACACAACTGGATGAGAAAAAAGCAGATGTGGTGTGTTGTGGTGTTTGTTTTTTTTAAAGAGAGAACCATTTGATGTAAATCTTTGGCAAAGTATGCACCAACCTGTGTGGAGACAAACTATTCCATAATTTAGAAAAAAATCCTGCAATCAATTTTCTTAAGCTATTGAGACAGCATGAAGTAAAGGGCTGAAGGAGTTGGATAATTCCAAATCTTCTACTCTTCAGTCATGGAATGATGGTTTTCATTACTTTTTATTCTTATGGATAAAGGTGAGAAGTTTAGACTGACTGTCTTCAAATAAAAAGCATATATGCTGCATTAATGCATGTAAAAATACATATAATGGAAGCCTTGCTACTGTTGTGATTTATGGGTCCTTTAAAAATCCAAGTTTATGCAAAAATTTGTAACACTGTAAAAAGTTTTTTGGTGTCAATTGTTTGTATTATGTTCACAGCTTTGGAAGTACTTCAGAGCAGTAATTGTAGCTATCCTTCGAATATAGTATTCTGTACCATCCACAGAGTAGTAAGGAGAAGGATCAAGTAACTTGATAAAACTGAAATAAAAATTGCCATTGTTAAGTATATCTGTTGCCAAGGATTTAAAATTGAAATAAGCTAGCTTTGTCTTAAAGAAAAGCCATCTTTGCCACAGCATGTGACAAGCAAATTATATGCTAATTGCAGTTAGGCATCTAAGATCATAGAAAAACCTAGGCATTAAAGCTGGGCACTGCTCTCTCCTTTTTACTAGAGTTGAGCTCTTAACAGGAAGAAACTTTTTGTTGGAAAATAAAGGGTTTGTTTTAATGCAAATAATATAGTATAAACAATACAAAAATAAAATGCAGGTTAGCTGTATGTGCTTTTAAAAATAGTTTCTCATTATATTTCTTAGCTAGAAAACACTGCCAGCATTTTCTCAAAGGTCATTAATCATACATACCGATTCACGGAATATGTATCTTACTAGTTATATTCCTAAAATAAAGAATGTTTCTCTTCTTTTTTAACCATGAACAGGATGAAGAGAGTATTCCAATAACATATCGAGAGTTACCTGAATACAAAGAACTGTTAGAGTTTAAAAAATTGAAGAAACAAAAACTCCAGCAGATGCATGCAGAAAGTGGGTTTGTGCAGCATGTGGGATTCAAGGTGAGTGTAAGAGATGTTCTTCTGTTACTCAGTGGACTGCAGAAGTTTTCCAAGTTAACATGGCTTGGATTTCTTAAAAAAGGTATTGTTTAATATAGCAAGTTTGGGTTTCCTTACTTCAGTTCCAAACAGTGTCAACTTACCCTCATTTTCCAAAGAAAATAACAAGAATAAAACCAATCCTGTAGCTCAGGTTTCACTGAATACTGATACTGTATGAAAATTAATAAGTATATGGTCTTTTCCTCACACATAGGATGAGAAAACCTAGCTCCAGAGCCTTGTTAAATCATTCTAGATTTCCATTTGACATTACTATCTCTTTTGACAGTGATTCAGGCATAATAATTGTCAGATTATTAATTTGGAGTAATTTTACCTCTACCTGATGCCAAATAAGGGATAAAGATTTTGGAATGAGAACAGTCATAGATAAATTTTATTTTTGTAGTAACTTCCCAACCCTATCAAGTAATAACTTGTGGAAGTTGAAGCAAAAACACAAAACAATTGTTATATGAAATTAAGAAAACAGACATTAAAGTAAACCTATGTGTTCTCCAGCTACCAGCCATTAATAGGTGATACCAAAGAAATTCTCTAAATTGGCTTTTCTGATTTACAAGGAATTTTCTGTGTAACTAGTTACTATGTTGGAACAGTTTCTTCCCCTTGTTTAGTGTTAAGCAGCTAGGTTTATTTTCTAACCCTATTTATATAGGCCTGCAAAGTTTAAAGTTCAGTTGAGAATGACTGGGAAATTAAGACAGCCTCATCAATTGACAGTGGCAGACTTCATCGTTGCTGTCAAACAACTAAGGTGCTTTTTCTTTTTGCCATCATTTTTTTAAAGTGTGGCGTGTTTGGGTTTTGTTGGTGCGTTTTGGGTTTTTTGTGGTTTGGTTGGTTGGTTGATTGGGTTTTGGTGGGTTTTTTTTCAAGTCAGCATTTTCTTCACCCCCAAAAATAAAAACTTTGATTAGGCAGACCAGGCTTTCTAGGTAAGAAACTAGTTGGGTTTTCTACATAAAATCACTCTGAAAAGTAAGACAGAATTATGCAATGTCAGGCATTCAGAGTTTCTTTGCAGTCTGTATTTGATCTTATTATTCATTATAGCAAGCTATGAAATTACATGATTAGGTACTATTTTTCCCTCAGGAGTGCTGCCTTGCTCAGTGCATGCACTGGACAGAGCTCACCTAATAAGCAACCATTCTGAACATTTTTGGTTCTACATGGCTTTCAGCCTCATTTGCTACACATTATTCAAAATCTTCTTTGAATCTTTGAATATAAAATGATTTAATCCCTTATGGGCTTTTTATGATTTTCACTGCTATAATATTAGAGCAATTTGCAAATACTTCTCTTTTTTTTTTTTTTTTTTTTTTTTTTTTTCCCACCTGAGGAAATGAAAGTCCTGGGAAGCTGGAGCACAGAAATGAAGGTCAAGGGTTTCCACTATCTTAGTTCTCAAATGAAGATAACTGGAACCAATTTATCTTTTTTTTTTTTTTTTTTTTTTTGGGTGTGTGTGATTTAGCATTATTCTGAATTTTATGTTTTCAGAGAACAGTTAAGAGTATGCTTAGTCCCTCCTCATTATCAGTCCTCAAACACTGAAAGCCATCTGTGCAATGAAGTGATACAGCTGTGGCAAAGCTGTTCATAAGGTGTAAAGTGTTTGAAAGACTGAATGGATTAGTTGTGGCCAGGAGTGAGCTGCTTTGTGAGTGGTTTTCACTGCACGAGAATTTCAGGTTCTGAAGAAGGATAAGCACAGGCTTGTTTCTCATATTTGTTTTCCTGCCTTGGAAACACTCTTGAAATTTTTGAAAAGTTCCCCTGGCTGTGAAGTCCCATTTTCCACATTCCCTGTATTTTATCAAACAGTTTTGCATTTCTGCCCTTCTTCTCTACCATTGTGAATTTTTCATCCAGTCTTGGCATTTCAGTTGTGCTTTGTTTCCTCCTCTTAATGCCATACTCTTCTCAGCTGCTGTTGTGTTCTCCCTGATTCTTCTCAGGGGATTAGTGCTTATCTTCTTTCTCAGCTTTAGTTTTAGACTTCTACTTCCTTCCTGAAGATGCTGTCCCACTTTCTGCCCAGCCACCTGGCTTTTAGTTCCAGCCCCACTTGCATAATGTATTGTTACATTTCCTGACAGTGCATTATCTGTCTGAAATCTGCAGCCCATCAACAGGCTCCCAGAAATCTCTACTGGTCAAGTCTTACTGCTTTCATCTGCTATGGAAAGTGCATGCTTTTGTTGAGCAGGAAGATATTATCAACATGGAGCATTTAGGGAAAGGGAAGTGGAAAGAGAAAAGAAAGATTGATCAGTCCTCAGGAGGGCCTGTCCTAGAGTACAAGGACTTCATTATCCATGAATACATTATGGTCTGTGGTGAGACAAATTCAGTTGTGTGGGCTAGCAGTGACCAACCTACATGGGTGTATTTCCATAGAGTGTTCCAGTGTGTACTGTTGGTAATGGAAGTGGCTGCAGCTTCTCTTTTTTCAATGCTCTTCCTTCTGCTTCCAGTGTGATAACTGTGGAACTGAACCTATCCAGGGTGTTCGGTGGCACTGCCAAGACTGCCCTCAAGAAATGTCCTTGGATTTCTGTGACTCTTGTTCTGACTGGTGAGCAACAAATGCTTCTACTTATTTGTCACTAGATTCGATCTCTCTATGTGGCTTAATTGCTGTATATGTTTGAAATGTTTGCCCCAGAATAGGGGACACATTCTGTGTTGGGTCAAGTGGAAAATACCTGAGCATATATTTGTGGGAGATATATTCTGTAAGTGTATTTTGAATGCATACAGTTTGTTTTGGTTTAATAGTGGTACTGTTAAATAGTGATAATTAATTGATACCAAATTTGGTAGGTAGGAATGTTAATATGATTGCTGTTTGTGAAAGTAAAGAAAAAATATTTGACTTTTAAACTGTTATCTTTTTCTTTCCCTTGCAGTCTGCATGAAACAGAGATTCATAAGGAAGATCATCAGTTAGAACCTATTTACAGAGCAGAGACATTTTTAGACAGAGACTACTGCATGTCCCAGGGCACCAGTTACAATTATCTTGACCCAAACTACTTTCCAGCAAATAGATGACATGGGAAGCAGATCTACCATCTTGGGCTTACTATCTTCTTTGAAAAATAACAATGGCACCATTGTTAATTCTGTGCACATTTTGGAAAGACTCTGCTTTCCCTGAAATGTCACTCAGAGCATGACAGCTTCCTGAGTGTACTTGTCAAACTACAGCTTTGAGCTGTCATGGTTCTAGATCACTGAACAGCAGCTGAACATTCCTAGTGTGCAGAAGGTTTCACTGGGAGACTTTTCTTTCACCACATTAGTCATTTTTAGGTGGTGAGTCTAAACTCAAAAGAAAAACATACAAAAGGGTGAGCCAGAAATGAGAGCACACATTAAAGATAGAGTAAATTCCAAAGGCTTTGAAGAACTTGGTGATAATGAGATCCAGAGGAGATGAAGTATTTATATAAAAACAGTTTAGTAGCTTGCAGTTTTGTTGTGAAATAGTTTTCAGCACAGTAACTGACTTCTTTAGGCAAGGTTTTAACCAATGACAGTGTTTGCTTCTAGGATGTACTCTAAAAACTGCTCACTGTCTCAGTGATGGTTGGTTACAGGCCTTTATTAAATTGGAGCTGCTTAATCACATCAACTTTCAATTTTAATTTTTTTTTTTTTTTTTTTTTTTTTTAAAACCACAATGAACTATGATTTACCAACAGTGAAGCACTACAGGGGGCAACTGTGGCATTGCTTCCTTAACCAGCTCATGGTGTGTGAATGTTATAAAATTGTCACTCAGATATATTTTTTAAATGTAATGTTATATAAAATGATCGTGTGATGTGTACAAAATATGGTGAAAAGTGCCAGTGGTAGTAACTGTGTAAAGTCTCTAATACTCAACATTAACTCCTTTAAAATAAAATACACAGCCTTCTGCCTCTGTATTTGGAGTTGTTCGTGCAACTCATCAAAGAAAACTGCCTAATATAAATCATATATATGGTAATAATTTTTCCTCTTTTGTAGTCTGCACAAGATCCATGAAAGATTGTATTTTTATTACTATTTAAACAGTGATTAAATTTAGCCTGAGCAGTGAGCAAGGGTTCACATGCATTCTTTTATACTGCTGGATTTTGTTGTGCATCATTTAAAACATTTTGTATGTTTCTTCTTATCTGTGTATACAGTATGTTCTTAAATAATGTTCAATTGTCAGGAGAACTGTGAGAAATAAACTATGTGGATACAGTCTGTTTATATATAGAATGCTTGCTGTGACTTCCTTTCTGTGTAGTTCTGACTTTTTAATCAAGATGGAAACCATTAAAAGGACATTTTAATACTCACTATGCAGACCTGCAAGATGCCCAGCGCCTTCCTCTGCTGTCCATTTCAATGGGAACTGATGGTGCTCAGCGCCCACTCAAACATGCTTCGCCTTTTGCAGGATTAGCATCTTAGTTTTCTCATCTCTCACGCCTAGACTGTTCCTTTTCAGGAAGCAGGAAAGTCAGATTTTACTAGCCTTGGTGCATTGTATACCATTGACTGAGGAGCTTTGTAATTATTGTGACATATTTTACTTAATATATTTTCTATTGAACTGTATAGCTTGTGATTGAGAAACACTTGATTATTTTATAACTGTAATAGACTTCCAGTTGCTTTGAAACTTGAACACTAAAGAGTAGTTACATAGAAGAGAAAACTAAGTTGACTTAAAAAGTTGGCAATAAGGATAATTGGCTGGCTGTACGTAATAACTTCAATGATAAACTCATCAGTATTAAGTTTTGCAATAACTTTAGGTGTACTTATTTTTTGCTTCAGAGAAAAAAATAATTTTACCTATCTAATCTGTTTAGAAGTTAATACAGTACAGTTACTAAAACACTGAGCGAGTATCATATGTATACATATCTCACCTATCTAGTATACTTAGACAACTTTAATGAAATTCACATAGTGTATTTTAGTTTTTAATTGGAAAAGATACTGCTCTGAGAGGCTCTGATACTGTAAAAAATGTGCTTGGCACATCATTCATGCTGTTGATAGGAAGATAGACTTGATGAAGGTGTAATATCGGAGAGAATCTGAGGTACTATTTATTTTCTGCTGATAGCCTGAACAAAGTCATGGAAGAAAACAGCAAAAATACATCAGTGAAAATACTCAGTCTTCAATTTAGGATAGCTTGGGAAGGACAAAAAGCCATGGTCTAATTTGAATGAGATTGGAAACAGAAAGAGAATTTTGAGTCTGAGTCACCCAAGAAATAAGTGTCTTGGATAAATCCTCTTTTTATTGAATATGTATAAATATTTATATTTCCATATGCATGCATATACAGCTAGTTCTCTTGCACACACTATAAACATAGGCAAATAGATATCTAATGCACATACACCAAATCAAGCATGGGATTTTTTTTTTGTTGTTTCATTCCACAGAAAAGGCTAGGAAAAAAGGAGAAAGAAAAGTAAACTGAAACTGTATGTTAAATAATTTTTGTAATTTGACTTTTTCCTAAAAAAAAAAAAAAAAAACCAAAACACAAAGTTAACAGCTGATTGTTGCCTTTGTTCCCATCCTGCGCAGTGTGATATTCCACACTTTAGACTTACACTGTAATTAGAAGTAATTTTAAAGAGTACTCCAGAAAACCTACCCAGAAGAATGTGCAACTTCATGATAACTCCAGAATATTTTACTTTTGGGGGGGACAAATACCACACCAGACAGCTGCTAGTGCTCCTAGGCTCCGTTTAGAAAACCCTGCCTTCTCGAGCTGACGCATTATGAAAGTCTCTTGCTTAAAGCTGTGGTACTGCAGATGTTGGTGGCAGTTAATGGCACTGGTCTGGAGCTGGAGAAGCACTTCCTAGAGCATCAAAGGTAAAATGTAGGCTATAAAAGGACCCAGGAAAGAAGGAACATCAGCATATGAAGGATAAGAGCGTATCTAAAACAGTCCCTTAAAATAATTGAAATATCAGTTACAGGGCAAATGCCAAGGAAGAAAAAGAAAACAGAAGAATCTGCCCTGAATGAAAAAAGGACATACTCTGTAAGCATGCTGATTTGAGCTATATTTTCAAGTCATGTCATGTACTGTGCTTTAAAAAGGATTAAACCCACCTATACTGTAACAGAAATCATTACTCCTCATTTTTGTACATGTTTTATTTGTCTTATGTCTTCATTACAAGAAAGGTAACTTAAAAAATACAAATCTGCTGCATAAAGTACAACTTTTGACAGTAAGAACAATCATGCAACCCACTTCAACTGTGAATTCACCCAGTAGTTTCTGCAAGAGGATGCAGTTACTTTACAGGAATGGCAAACAGCTTTTGTTTAGCTATGAGAATACCAAAGAAACTCCACAATATTTTGGTTAACCTAAAGGAAATGTGATTGGATTTTTACAGAGTTCTTTGCAGGTGTTATGGATAAATGGCTTATTTGAAATGAGAGTCAAGCAATGAGAGTCAAATAATCCCTGACATTTTCTTTTTGCTTTCCCCCACTTCATTCTTTCTCACCCACCAAAGTTTTGTTGATGCCAGTACAAGACAACAGATGATTATCAGAATTTTGCACTTGAAATACTTCAAAAGTATGACTTTTAAAGGTATCTTGACACATTCTGGTGCATATTCAACTTTACATGTAGACTTTAATTAACATAGTGAAACTGTTCTTAATAGGGATAATTACTGGATTGCACATTCAACTATACAATACAATCATTATCTTCATCTAATCTCACAAAACCGAGAAGTTGTATTTTATAATATCCTACAACTCCCAGCAGAAGACAAGGCTCTGAAAAATGGTGTCTGCTCCACAGTAATGGATTAACAGACTTTCAAAATACTCAACCACATCTTCACATTCCATTTATTCTTCTGTTTCTCCTTCTAACAGTGTTCTGGGGCCATGTGAAAAGTTTTAACTTCTCACTTGACTAATTCCATCTCTCTTACAGTTGCTTGTAACAGAGAACAGATTTTAGTCACTAAAGCCCAAGAATAAGCTATGTGATACCACAAAAATTCATACTGTTAATTCAAAGAAAATAATAACCAATGAGAAAACATGTATGCAGCAATCTTAACATGCCAAATGCTGAATGATGTGGTTGAAGAGCTCACTGCTGTCACTGCTGGCCAGGCACTGTCTTAATTTCCATCGGGCATGAAATAGAAATCAGCTGCTGTTCACCATGCTGCTTTTAACCCATGAAGAGCAAACAACCAACAAAACAATATACAATTCTTAGTGTAGAGTTAGCATACAGACCACTTTCTATTGAGTGTATTGGTGGAACAGAGAAAAAGGATTTCACCTAGAATAACATACCACATGCACAAACTCCAGATACCTCTCATGAAAGCAGTATTGCTTTGAACAGCATTTCAACAGTGACTGTCAAGTGCACATGAGGTGAGGTTGTGTACACACTATTACTGCGTTTCTGTTGAAAAAGAACATGCTGCCTCTTCCTTTTGCAGGAAAGAGTCGATTGTCTTGCAGACTTCCAGAAAAACATCCTCCTGTGTTCCTTCTGCATCAATCTGTGAAGCAGGCAAAAGACCATTAGTTTCAACTCGGTTATGAAGAATTATCTCAGAATCTAAACACTGGAACAAAAAAATGGTCCAATATAAAATAAAAGTCACTCTGTTTAATGTCATAAACATTCTAATGCAGAGGAGCAGCCTCCATAAGCCAGACTATTCACTGTGTTTCCACAGATTTGTGTGAGAAGGTTCTGTGGCAAAGTACATTGATCAAATTGCTTTTCTAAGTACTCATCTTTTAAAGAAAAATTACACTTTTGATATACAGAAAAGTTTCCAAAGATTTTTTAGAAACTGTTTTAATATTTAATACCCTCCACAAGAAAGCTACTAGAATAACTTCAATATCCTACTGCTAATGAGATTGGGTTAATTTTTTCCTTGTAATCTACAGTATTAGCATGTAATGAGTGACCTAAAAGCTTTACAATGGCAGTAACTCAGCCAGGTTATGTGTTTCTGTGCATTTGTATTTGCAAGCTTGCTCAATTTGTCCTGGTTTTATGACAACCTTTAGGCAACACGTGTTTTATGGTAGCCCTGGTTTTGTTGTACAAGAATTCACTTTAATTGAGGAAATTATTTTCTTTAACACTCCAAAGATTCTGTTTCAGCAAGAGGTTGTCCAAACTGTTGTTACTTTTCATGAGTGGACTTCAACAAAACCAAGACCAATTTATTCTCCTATGCTGAAGAAGAGAGAGCTGCATTTTAGCAGAGTAATGATGTTTGTAGCCAGTAATTCTGTAAGTTCTCTAGAAAACATAAAGTAGCACCAAGCTTTTCTGAGCAATGAGTTCATGGTGATCCCAAGCACAGAGTGCCATGCACATTATCACTTGGGGGATATCATGAATTACTTGATACCTGTCTTTTGCCTTCACAGTAGCGACAGAAAGCCTTCATCCTGGCTGCGTAAACCACACAGACTGCATCTGCTGACTATCAGCTCCTTTCAAATGTTTGGTGAGAGTCTTGATTCCCTGCTCAAAAGCAAGCTTCCTCTCTGCTTCTTCAGGCTTAGTCTTTCATGCATGCATGGCATGGGGTTTGCATACATTTAAGCAGAGCCATGTCAGCTTTACTAAAGCCTGGGTTTTTGATCTGTGCTGCATACTGATCTCCAAGTTTCTGACTAGAATGCCAGACACTTGTAATGTTTGAAGGAGGTATTCCTGACCACCATACATTCTGCCACCTCTTTGTTCTGCTGAAGAATACAAGTTTCAAACTCAAAATAATGTATTTTTTAAATAGGCCATGAAATTCCTCTCAGATACGATCTTGGCTTGCAGCCAGCTCCTGTACAGTCTGACTGCACTCAATGTGCTTTTAAGTCCCTCAGTGATAAGTTTTGTGTGGGAGTCAGCAGCTGCTCCTTTCAGAGATCCATCAAGGGATTGCATTCACTCTCCATAGCTTGGTTTTGCTCTTGGTGGCATCCACAGAAACTGCAAAGTTTGGTCCCCTGTTGCATCATGTGGGAAGTGCTGGCACATCCAGCCCATCTACCTTCACAACACACAACTGTTCCAGCACTGGAAATGGCCAGCCTGGACAACCTTTAAGGAGCTGTACCTGACCAGACTGCTTGAACTCAGAGCAAGGGTATCTTACAGTCTGAGCTAAACTACCCTGTGCCCTCATGGCAACCTTGCTTCCTCGCTCTCTCCCTCACGCTGGTGTATGCCCCTTGTCCAACTGCAACAGGCCCTGCTAAAAAGATTGTCCCCATCTTTCTTATATGCCTCCTTGAAGCACCTAAAAGCTGCAATAAGGTCTCTCCCTGGAGCCTTTGCCAGGCTGAACAACTCTGAGTCTCTATGCCTTTTCTCATAGGAAAGGAGCTCCTGCTCTCTGACAATTGTTGTGGTCTGCTCTGGACCCACTCCAACAGCTCCATGTCTTTCTTTGTGCTGAGGACTCTGGAGCTGGATACGTACTGTGAAGTTTCACTTGAGCAGGGGGAGAAAATCACTTTCCTTGACCTGCTGGTCCTACTTCTGATGCAGCCCAGGATACAATTGCAATGTCTTCTGGGCTGTGAGTGGTCATTGCCGGCTGATGTCCAGCTTTTCACTCACCAGTAGCCCCAAGACCTTCTTCACAGCTCTGGTCTCAAACCCTTCATCTCCCAGCCTGTACTGATAACGAGGGTTGCCCCAATCTGTATGTAGGGTCTTGCACTTGGCCTCATTGAATCTTATAAAGTTCACACAGATGCACTTCTGAAGCTCACCCAGGTCCCTCTGGATGGCACCCTGTCACTCAAGTATATCAACTGCACCAATCAGCTTGCTGTAATCTGTGAGCTTGTTGAGGGTGCGCTCAGTCCCACTGTCTTGTATCGTTGTTGAAGATATTAAAGAGCAGTGGTCCCAGTACGGACCCATGAGGGACACCACTTCTCACTGATTTGCATCTTGACATCAAGCTAATGTCCACTACCCTCCGGATGAAACCATCCAACCAATTCCTCATCCACCAAACAGTCCACCTATCCAATCAATACCTCTCTAATTCAGAGAGGATGTCATGGGGTACTTTGTCAAAGGCTTTACAGAAGTCCAGATAGATGACATTGATAGCTCTGCCCTTGTCCACTGGTGTAATCACTCCATCATATAAGGTTGGTCAGTAGGTTGGTCAAGCAGGGCTTGCTCTTGGAGAAGCCACACTAGTCATCTCAAATCACATCCCTGTCCTCCATGTACCTTAGAGCAGTTTTAAGGAGAATCTGCTCCATGACCTTCTGAGGCACAGAGTCGAGGCTGAGAGGTCAGCAGTTCCTGAGGTCCTCCTTTCTCCCCCTTTTAAAAAGCTATTTCTAGCCCTTTCTGAAACAAGGGCTGCATCTCTTTCAGAAGCTTTCCATGCCATGAATAAAGGGTTTAAGAGGGGGGTACTTACTAATATCAAAGAGAAAAGTGGAATGGTGTGCCATTCTGGACCAAATGCCTATCTTTTCCAGTTACATAAGAGCTTGTTTTGTCTGTCTCAGAGGCCAAGACACTTATTTTCATACAGCTATCTCACAGGAAACACTTTACACAGGGTGAAGGCCACAGCCATTTCAAAACTCCCTTGTCTTAGCAGACATTTTCATTACCTGTTGATTCCACAAATATATATGCACTGGCTAACTGATCTAACCTAATCAGCATAGCTGATTGCCATTGGCTTTTTGGCAACCTCTTCTACAACTAGGACTGTATCGGCCAGATTGCTCACACTGCTCGTCGCTCGCATTGCCACAGGACTGATACTCTAGTCTAGATCTAGGCAGTTTGATGAAGAATTAGATCTGTAAGCATGGCGATTGCTGCCCTTTAGGACTGGTGGCAATGCTGACTTCCTAACAGGCGCAGTAAAATATGGATGTGTGTGACTAGTAACAGCCCCAGTGCTTCACACACTGGCATCCTAAATAACAAAGGCCCAATTCATAAAACTAACTTAACATGGTGCCACAAAACTAACTTAACGTGACAATAATTCACAGCTTTCACTGCTAGTACCACACTAATTCAATGACTCTCTCTGCAGCACCAGGAGAGAAACCTCTATATTTCTCCTGCTCAGATCGTAACAAACCTCATAAATTAGGACTGTTTTCAAGGTTATTCAAGGCTATTGTTTTCTCATAAAAGCAAGATCCAGATGCAGCTCCATGCTACTTTCAGTTTTGAAATGTCACAATGGCTTTAGGTAGCTTCAAATGCATCGAAATATAAAAAGCTCATTTTAAAAATGACTGCAGCAATCATCTCCATAGTACAATGTTGCTCCTTTTGGCATTAAAATCAGTAAATTAAGTTTTCTGCCATCAAAGCACCATTTGTTGTATGCTTTGTACACTGCCAGTGAGAAAAACCTGACTGTCTGTAGAGAGGATGGCTGAGGACCACCTTTTCAGAAAGACAGACTGAGACTCTGGAATAAACTCACTAGTTAGAAGTTGTTTACTGAGCATCCATCAAGTTCAGCTATGTAGTCACCAACATTTATACCTTTGTCATCAAAAAGAGTGTTAAACACCTCTCTGAGACAATGCAGAACCTGGTTCTCAGTGAAATGGATCAAGCTGTCTGGAAATGCAGCTGAAACATGCTGCCCAAGTACCTGTTTAAATTTGGCATGAATTTACTGCTGTGTTTGTCTACAATCCTCTGCTAATGTTCCTGATGTATCCTTGTAGATTGATGTTTCATCTAATGGGTCACAAGCCACGAAGTGGAGCGACAGTCACTTGTTTGTTTGTTCCCCATCTACTTATCTACCAGGGTTAATGATTCCCTGACAACCAGTCAAAAGATGGAAATAAATGGCACACCTGCTATCACTATTGAGTATCACTTCTCTAATGGCAGAAGGACACATTTCCCACTCTCCAGAGACAGTCCTAACAGAGCATCAGCATGAAAAGGCTCAGAAATGGAAGACTGAGTGGGTGGTGGCTTGTTCTTTCACAATGGTTATGGAAAATGTTTGTGATAAGAATCTAGTAACTACTGCTTACTCAGCATGTGGCTTCAAATGATTTTAGAAAATAAGCAACAGTAGAATAACATGGGGGGTGGGGGGAAACCAAAACCAACTTAGAAATAAAAATAAAAATTAAATTTAGTTGAACTTTACTGTAGTTTCCATAACATGTGATCTGAAACAGTGAAGGGTTTTGAACATCCTTGAAAATTCTCTGCTCTGGCCTGCCTACCTTATTTGTTATATTCACACCCTTTTTCCTTAGATGACTTTGAATAGGGAATTTGTATTTAAGACGCCTACTAAGTGTCTTATGTCAGATAAGTAGGACCAGTTTTGTCTTGTTTGACAGCCAATGCACTTCTCTTCTCTCTTACTTATTACCCTTCTACATACTGTCACTTGAAAAAAGCTTTAAGGGATGAGTCAGGTATTAAAAACAATCAGTCTTGGTTCCTCTTTTTCTTCTCAGTTGGCAGAAGGCTACATACCATATGCCCAATTCAAGAGTATTTCCAGTTAGCCATATTAAAACACAAGTATGTACCTACTAAATGTTAAGACACATTTTTCTGTCCAGCTGCCTTGGAAACCACCACTGAGAAACCACTTTCAGTCCTTCCATTTCCAGTATGAGGCCTTTGTTAAAGAGCACCTACTTGTTGCCCTTAGTGGCAGGTGGGTGTTCTGTAACTGACTATGAAAGAATTTATAGAATATGAAACTATCCTCCCAAAACATTATTAAAAAAAAAAAAAGAAAGAAAAAAGAAAGGAACATTTTGAACATATGATTACAGCTACTTTACCCCCCAGAACACGGTTTAGAAACTTAATGCTTTAGCTGCCAGCACTGGCCAGTGCTGGAGAGTGAAAAAACCACATTACTGAATGAACAGATTCTCCAGGCTGAAAACACGTGGTGTTATAATTAAAATCAGGAAGAAAAATATTAAACATGTTAGTCTGCCTCTAGATCTTCTGCGTACCTATAGGATATCACAAATCACAGAAAGCACATTTGAGGCCCCACAAAAAAAGCTGCAGTCTGAAGTATTACTGATAGTTTTTCTGCTTTCCACTTGAATTTCCTTTTTTTTTTTCAGTTGGAGAACATCAGAGTGGCTGTTAATGTCAATGCTTAGCAGTCTGTAAAATGTGTTGCTATAAATAAGAAACTAACCCTGTGTCCTGGGAATTCCAAAATTTCTCTCTGCTTTCTTCAACACATGCAACCCAAATATATTCACTGCTAAAATAGTTTTAAAACTGTAAACCTAAATGTCTTCTTTTTCTTGTTTTCCCACATAGCTAGCAGTTACACATTTTGTGTTATCTAGTTCTCTTTGTTTCAAAACAGCTGTCAATCAAGACTTCAATTGTGGTTTTTTTCATGGTAAAAGTATTGAGTATAATTTTTCCCAGGACTATGTAATTTACTCTATTCTCAGATCAGGATATCTGTGCAGAAATTAGTTGCATATATCTCTTCTGGGAACTTTGCAGAGAAGGAGGTTTTGAGATTGCGATTTGCATGTCTGCTACATGCAAATTTATTGTATTTATTATTGGATTCTTTCCCTTTTAGGACAAGAAGCGTGAAGGATCAGCAGGACTGTGTATTTAGCTGAACATAAGGTACAGATTGCCATGACAGAACAGGGAAACATATAAAAAGAAATATAAACATCTCATGTAAAGGAGCTTATAGCTGTACTAGCATAGACATCAGCTAATTGCACAGATGGAATTTTTTCTTGCTTCTAAGTAAACTATTGATTAGATAATTAAAAAAATTGCTTTAAATATCACATCCTGAGCAGGTGTAAACAGAGGTAATGCATTGAAATTAATATGACTATGTCATTTATTCCAGCAGAAAGATCTGTCCTGTGTGCAAGTCTGTTTTATTTCAGGCTATAACTGTCAGTTTTGTACATTTAACTAAAGGGGTTTGGATTACCATAATCTTTTATCCTAATTCTCAAAGCCCTTATAGAGAAATAAATTCTAATACGTAAAGAAAAGCTTTCTAGCATTAATGTTGAACAAGAGATTCTATAGAGATGAGGTAGTGATTCAGGACATGATCCCAGATTCAAGATAAATCTGGGATCTGGAAGGTGCAGAAATGTATAATACAGTTCATAAATGGTGTGATGCCAGTATTTTCCAAATACTGATCATATAATGAAAGTAAAAATCTATAGCATAATTAAAAAGGTCGAGCATTTTACCTTGCATAATTGTGTCTTCCTTTCATAGTATGCAATCACAGGTTTTGTTGCTTGGTAATAGGTTTCAATTCCTTCCTTGATTGTTTCGGTGCCATCAGAATGTTGACTGCTCTCATTTCCCATCAGAAGGTGACTGCTCATGGTTTCTTCAGAGCAGTCCAGGCAGAATACAAGTTTTGGTTCCCCAATCTAGAGACAAAGAAAGAAAAAGAATAGATATTCAAACCACTGGCCTGGTAAAATGATTTTGTTAGGATCATTTAAAAAAGAAATGCTACCAAAAGTGTCATCCAGAAACGCATTGACAAATCACCTTTGCATTGGTCTATGCAGAAATTATGCTTTCTAACAAACACCTCTTTTGTAGCAGCACTTAAGAGTTCCCAGTGTTCAGGATCAAGGCTGTGCTTGATAGGGCTCTACACATACACCAAAAAAGGGACTGAAAAATTCTGGTTACTTGGACTGAAGATCATCTGTTCATTATATGAAACTGTTCGATAAAAGGTTGATTCAACCCAGCCCTGGACTCATGGAATACCTGACAGTTATTTTTCTAGCTCTTGCTTTGTTCAGTCTGTGAAAAGTATATTTTTATTCAGGGAGCGACAAACTGTAGCTTAGATTTTCAAGTGGCAACAGAAGAAAATGTCCAAATTAAAATGCACCCACTTGAAACAGAAACGAGTAGCAACAGACAGGTTCACCATCAAATGTTTGTTATTGGATGTATTCATAGGAGCGCATCCTGTGCGTTATTTTATATCATGCACTCTTTTATGTCATTATTTGCAGTATAACTAGATCATTACTACCCATAGCATAAAGGAAGGCTATGATATATTCCTGTGCATTTTCAAGTTCCCAGATGCACAGATTGCATTGGGTTGGAAGGGACCCTCCAAGGCCATCACGTGCACCCCCTCCTCCCCACACAGAGCAGGAACATGTTCAGCTAGATCAGGCTGCCCAGGGCCACATCAAGTCTGATTTTGAATGTCTCCAGGGATGTGATTTCGACCACATCCTTGGGCAACCTGTTCCAGTATTTTACCACTCTTGTTGTAAAGAACTTCCTCCTTATGTCTAACCTAAATCTACCTTGCTCCAGTCTAAAGCCATTCCCCCTGGTTGGTGAGTAATTTCCAAATTCTATGAGAAGCTCACCATTTTGTGCTTTTTTTGGCTAGTGCCAAACCACTTGTAAGGGATAGTCTGCCTGTTTTCATAAAGAAAATAAATACAGATTCATTTATTTTTATTCCCAAGCCTTGGCAAACTTAGTAAATAATTGTTGCTGTCTACATTTAATTGTAGGTTTTGCAGTACTTTGTAGGTGATAACTGGCAAGAAAGAGCAAAAGATTCCTTATTTGAGGAGAGACCCAGAAGCTCTAAACACAACTCCCCATTGTTCTTTCCCTGAGATGCTGAAAAGTAATATGGTAATTTTTCCATGCTGTTATGTAGTAAATCCTCCAATGATCTCAGGTTCTTTCTCATTCCTTCCCTTTCTAGCAGGGGTTTGGAAAGTGAGAAATTCTGAGAAAAGATAACTGTTCTTCACACTAGTGGCCATTACAAATTCATGCTTTTACCATGTCTACAGCAAAGTCTAAATGACTGATATATGGAAATTGCCTTTACTACCTTTGTTTGCAGCCCTCAAAGGAAGAACTATTGTAAAAGTAAATAATTCATATTAGGTCTTCTGAATTTGACTGAGGATGTCTGGATTATGTTGACCTTTCTACTATCTTAATGACTTTCTAAGAGACAGCTGAAGCCAAAGGGATTATGTTGGACAGTTCAATGACAGTCCTTTATCCATTCTTTTTTTCCACACAGCTCAGAGAGAATTAATGTTATTAGCAGCAGTAGTACTGAGTTCCAAGATTAAAAAAATCAACAAGGCAGTTTTAGCAGTACAAGAAACTTAGATCAAGAAGTTAAAAAATATGTCAGCTTCATCAATGATTTAAACACGTCCTTTGTTTTGTTTAATTGGACTAGGATGGTGACAAGTTATTTCCTTCCAACTCCACATGAGGAATTTCATGGTCTGCTCTGAATTGTAACAGAATAAACAGGGAATTATTCCTTTCTGTCTGTCAGAGTCCTATCATTACCTCGCAGTGATGCTATAAATGAGTCTGTTGATCACAGAATCATAGAATCATAGAATGGTTTGGGTTGGAAGTGACCTCCAAAGGTCATCTAGTCCGACACCTCTGCAGTGACCAGGGACATTCTACATTAAATCAGCTTGCCCAGATATCTCCAAGGATGGGGCCTCAACCACCTCCCTGGGCAACCTGTCTCAGTGTTTCACTACCTTCATGGTAAAGAACTTCCTCCTAATGTCCAACATAAATCTACTCTTCACTAATTTAAAACCATTGCCCCTCATCCTAACACTACAGGGTTTTATAATCATCCCCTTTCCAGCCTTCTTGTAGCCCCTCTTCAGGTACTGGAAGGCTTCTATTAGGTCTCCCCAGAACCTTCTCCTCTCCAGGATGAACAACCCCAGCTCCCCCAGCCTGTCCTCATAGGAGAGGTGTTCCAGCCTCCTGATCATTGTCATGGCCTGGTAGCATCTTATTTGATAGACTTGGTCTGATTTGCTTTTGACAATCTTAATAGTTCTCTTAAAGATTCAAATTGTTGCTGTTCTCTAGAATTCAAAATGTTACAGAAATGTTATTTTTCCATGTTAAAAACTACAAAAAGTAAAAGCAATGCCCCTACCAGGTAGGACAAAAATTTTTACTACTGTTGTTTGGTTGATATTGTGTTTGTTTGTTTTCAGATTACTGTTTTCCTGATAAAATTTAGCTTAAACAGCGCATGCAATGGAGACAGTTGTAGGAATCCATCAAGTGTAACGTATTGGGTCTTTATTTTGTCGTACTGGTTATACTCCACCAGGTGATGCAGAACTTACAATCTGTTTTCTACTTCTCACCTAGCTGACAGATCAAGGAGCAAACAGGGATGTGTGAGTCTCTAGAATTATGGCTAGGTAAAAGCACCTTTATATGATAGACAGGAATTGGGTGAAACTGGCTGAAGAATAAGCTGTTTCTGCATAGCTAATTCTATTTGGGGCTGTCAACCTTTCAAGCATAAGCACTATTCCCCATGTCTTCTAAATAGAGCAGCCCTTTGTTAGCAACTATAAAGCTTTCCACACATCATCTAGATATGTAGCATTATTCATTTGCACGTTGCAGCCATTAATTAATAAAGCCTGATGTCTACTTCTTTTCCTTCAATTATAATGTAGGAAGAACTTCTCATCACCCTTTAGAAAGAAATGCAAAACATTATCTCAGTAATGACTCATTTTGAAAAACTTCACAGACTTGCTGAGCAGCTTAGAGCCCAGGTGAGTTCACACTGAGAACATGGAAGTGGATACAAGAATACACCAGGGATGACACAAAACATTCAAAATTATCACTTGGGGTCCTTGTGTTTCACTCTAAATGTCAAAAGTAGCTCAGGATTACAGGATCTTTTGCCACTACAGTGTCTACAGGAACTGAAAGAGGCTCTGCTTTTGCATCAAGGCTTGTTTACCTGGTAATGCCTTGATCCAGGGCACTCCAACCTCAAAGTCCTTTATATACTTTGTAGCATACACTAGTGCTCACTGGACATGACACATCTACCTGCCAGAAAAACAGCACTGCTGAAATAGTTCCTCCTACACAAAAAGAAAGAAATCTCTGAGCCCTTTTTAATAGGCTGTGGTGTTGCAGTAAAGGAAGAATCAGATCAACGTTTCTGTGTATGGCTTCTACAACAAATCCTATTGCTCATTACTTTGTTCAGCTTCTGATGCCTAAATCTTGCCAGGCTTATGTGGGAATCAAATAAATAAAGCAGCTAAAGGTTCAGGGAGAAAACAGATGATTCACTGAAGTTTTATTACCTTTCAGACTCATAATAGGACATTTGTGGAGTGTAAAATGATAGAATAGATACTTAATTATTTCCCCTAGTTCACCACTTTGCTTCTCCTAAACCCTGGCAATTTATTCATAGGGCTTACATGGAGCACTGTTTGTTTGTTTGGGGTTTCTTTCGCAGATTGAGAAATGTACAGCTGAGACTTCTCAGTAGGTCTTAGCACACACTGAGGAAATTGATAACTCTCTGAACTGCCACACAGTCACTTGTGAAATGCTCTTTTTATGGCTATGCCACCTGTTACTCATCATAAAAATTAAATCTGTGTTTTGCTCTTTCAAAGTGGCAGCAAGCTTTAGCAATGGTAAGAGATATTAACTGTGAAGATATATGGACCTACATCAAATAAGTGCTGGATATTTTTATGATTAAGTACAGCAGCCACCTGCTGGAAGGAGGAAACTGATTCTAAAACTCTGAATTGTTTCTGGTTTATATTAAATTTGGGTAAAATCAGCTTTATGTCTCCTAGGATTGCAGAGTCTGTGTAGGTGAAGGCAAAAACTTGAGCTGCTATATTTATGTGGCTCCAAACTTTCAGTCATGGTCATCACAGTGCTGTTGGATTGGTTCTTTATACATCCCTTTTGCAATCAGCTAAAGATGGAGACTCATGCAGAAGCAGGAGTACAGTCATATCTTGACAGGAGTTATAACAAAGAGCATCATGATTATATGGTCACCTTGCTCTCAAACTCTTCTGCTTCTTTCAGGTCCTGGGGATACCCATCAATCAGGAATCCTTTTGTGTCCCCTAACTTGGAAACCATGGCTTCCTTTAGTAGCTCTAAAACAATATCCTGCATTGGAAATAAAGAGAATAGCTTGATTAATTAATAAGAAAGATTGATACCTCTGCTACACTGACTTTAGTCCTACATCCTTGAGAACTGCCTTGTTTTCCTAAAAGCAGGTCCTGTTAATGCAGATGTTTTTCTTGTCCTGCAGGTACCAGGGCACCTTATTTTTCTTCTCTGAAGGTCAGCTGTGCTATACAAATCTAGTGTTGCAACCCATCCAAGAGTTAAAGTCCTTCACATACCTGGGAATATTTCATAATTTCAAAATTAATGTTAATACCTGTGAAACTTCACGAGTACTGCCACAGCATTTTCCACTCTGATTGCATTTTGCAGTATCATTGATATAATTATATTACATGGAAAGTGATGAGACCATGTCTGACCAAAGACACAGAAGAGCAAAGCAATCAAAACGAAGCCTCAGTACCACTTTTAGTTTTCCCTGAGCAGCACTTCCCAGTTTCTTTCATTAACAAACCCATCCTACGATCTAACTGCATTTGCTGAAGCCCCACTGTGAGCTGAGGCTGTGGACCTGTGAAAAGTCAAGCCCAGTTGAGAATAACACACTCTGACTTCATAGTCTCCATTAAACTGCAGTCCAGCTGCTCTGGGACGTCAGCCAACTCTGTAGGGAGCTGCCACAGGTATTGTAAATGAAAAGATATGCCAGGAGGACCAGCTCTGAATCTGAAATGTGAAACTATAAAAGGGACATAAAGTTTCTGGTTCCTGTACTTACTCTTATAATTTGCAATGCATAGCGCAGCATCTCTCCCACTGTATTTCATGACTAATTCATTGCCTGTGTGAGTCTGTAAAGAAATATTGGCATAGAAAGGGGAAAGGAGTACCACACATCTGGCAAGGAGGAAAATTCTCACTCAACTTGCAGATAAATGTGAATCATCTACTCTAGTGTCTTATGTCCACCCTTTTAAGGATATCTACCTACCACTGCCTCTTTGTAACCATTAGGATCTCAAATAAAACTGTTGCTTACACCAGGCACAGGTTCGCCACATTCCATGATGTCTTTGATCAATTTACTTCTCTCTGATAATGATGATAACTCATTTTGGAGAAGGTCACCAGTGGACAGGTGAGTAAATCCGTACTTCTTGGCTAGCTGTTCACACTGGCTACATTTGCGAGAGCCAGGCCCACCTTTGTGAGGGAAAAATATCTAGAATTAGAAAAAAATAATGTCTTTTCTCAAACTATATCAACCAAGAAAACTGGAGAAAATTGATAAGACTGCCTATTTTAATATACACTCAATGCAGTACAAGAAGTCATGTACTTCCCCTCTGATTTACTACACTGCTGAATCAAAAACGTGTACCAAAGTCAAAGGAGTCACAACAGCTTGCAGTCTCTTGCAGAAGACTACCTGTTTCAAACCCACCATTACTATGTAAAGGAAAAACATGAAACAGCCAGTGGGGAAGGTGATTTGACTCAGTATACATTCAGCTTGATAGCTGCAACAAACAGCAGACTAACATTCACTGCATCCTTGTGAGGGAAATGTTTTGCCCCCTTTGACGGAATGGAAAGGTACAGGCAACCCGCCTCTGTTATACTGGATGCACTAAACTCTTCTGTACCATGGTAAAGGGAAGAGCAAAACATCACTGTGCTTGTGCTTTTTCCCTTTGAGCTGAAAAGCTCTCACATGTGGGGACGTCTGCTGGAAACAGAGCTAAGGAACTGAAGCTGCCAAATGCTGCTGAGGGCTGGGTCGTGCTGCTCTCTAGCTGTAGTACTGCTGTGTTCTTCATACATATCACAAGGAAGTGTAAGAGTAAAGTTGCCAGCAACAAAGGGCACGTTTCCCCTGCTCTTCTACATCTGCAGTAGCTGGAAAGCCACCTCTGATGCACAGAATTGTTAGGGGTGGAAGGGTCCTCAAGGATCATCTGGTTCCAACCCCTCTGCTATGGGCAGGGACATCTCACAGTAGATCAGGTTGCTCAGACCCACATCCAGCCTGGCCTTAAAAACCTCCAGGGATAAGGCTTCTTCCACCTCCCGGGCAATCTGTTCCAGTGTCTCACCACCCTCAAGGTGAAAAATTTCTTCCTAACATCCAGTCTGAATCTACCCATTTCCATTTTGTTTCCATTCCCCCTAGTTCTATCACTACCTGACACCCTAAAAAGTACCTCACCAGCTTTCTTGTAGGTCCCCTTAAGATACTGGAAGGCTCCCTTGGAGCCTTCTCTTCTCCAGACTGAATAGCCCCAACTCCCTCAGTCTGTCCTCATAGGAGAGGTGCTCCAGCCCTCTAATCATCCTCACAGCCCTTCTCTGGACACATTTCTGCACCTCCAGATCCTTCCTGTAATAGGGGCTCCAGAACTAGATGCAGTACTCCAGGTAGGGTCTCGCCAGAACAGAGCAGAGGGGAAGAATAACCTCCCTTGACCTGCTGCCTATGCTTCTCTTGATGCAGCCAAGGATGAGATTGGCTTTCTGGGCTGCAAGTGGATATTGGTGGCTCATGTTGAGCTTCTCATCCACCAACACGAGAGTCAACCAACCAGGGGGATGAAGGGCAGTCTCAGTCTCAACAAGCAGGTTGCTCAGGTGAGGCTGCTCAAGTTGATTTTTGCACAGGCTAAAGGGAAGGCACCTGCCTGGCCTCTCAGCTAACCACAGCTGCAGCTGGGTGTTGCCATCTTCCAAGGAGACTGTGAGAGTAGGACACAAAGGGCAGTGACTCTGGTGAATGCTGTAAACGTTCTCCTCTCAGAAGCAGCATCTCAAGCCTTTGCATTCCTCAACTGGATAGACTCTGCCTGTCTTGGATGCCTCTTTGATATGGGACATCTCCTAGTTTTGCAGGTACTGACTTTCCCTGTCCCTCAATGAAGCTGGCTACTTTTCCTTCCTTACCCTGAAGGCTAACCTTGTGAAATACCAAAGCAGCAGCAGCAGCCACTGCAACATGGCTGGAGAGGTAAGCAGTCCACAGAAATTTCTGGCAGCTGTTTCTTGGGGATCCTGCTCCTGTGACTGTGAGTTCTAGAACTGCTGGTGGATCTGCAATCTATTTATTTTTTTTTTTTTGTCTGTAGCCACTCATACTTATCATTTGTTTTCTTTCAATCAACACTTTTACAAAAGAATAATATTCTCATTAAAGCAATAGAAAAACAGCCTGCAACCCACATTATCAAGAACATGAGTCTGTGACAAAGGTATTTCTAGCTAAAATTTTAGCACAGGTGTGATTCTCGTGCCATAGGCTGGTCTTTGTGAAGCTGAAGCAAAAGATTCCAGGTTGCAGTAGGCAAAACCATTCCTTTGACGACCCAGGGTGCTTGGCAGGGTAGGGAAGGCTGAGGGGCTGTGTTGGTGCCATACTGGTGTCGGGGTGGGGGAAGTTGGGAAAACACATTTTTATTGTGACAATATCATGATTCAGGGAGAAATTTCAAAGTATGTAGCACCACTTTTTCAATCTTTGAATATATTCAGAAGCTCTACTGCAGTAGGAGATAATTATAGCCTTGTAGGGAGACAATGTTCAAAAATCAAAAGAGGCAAGGTCAAGATTTGAAAACCACCTCTTTTCAATAAAGTTTTTTAAGCGTGTGGCTTGTGTATTTATCAGCTGTTGGGACTTGCAAGTATGACTACACAGCTCTATTATGTGGATTTAATATTCTAGAAAATGCATGATTGTCCTTTTTGTTTACTCTTCTGTGAACAAGTATTCGAATAATACATTCACGATAGAGTGAATTTGGCACCATCTCCTCCCGAGCTGAAATTTCTTCTGACCTTCACCTTCAATTTAAGAAATAATTGCTCTGAACATATAACTTTCAGAGAAGTTACAGTACGGTAGCTGTGAATAAAAATTGGGTCAAGAGGCAGAAGCATCAAAGGAACGGTTTTGTCTACAGTAATCTGGAATCTTTTACTTTCAGCTTCACAAAGACAATTATAAGCCCATGGTGTAAGAATCACACTTGTGTGAAAATTTTAGCTAGAAATATCTTTGTCCCAGTCTCATTTTCTTGACAATATGGGTTGCAGGTTGTTTAATAAGAGGAGCATTATTCTTTCATGAAAGTGTTGAGCGAAAGAAAACAATAAGAGTGGCTACAGAAAAATAAATGCAGAGAAATTACAGGCAAATTATCCATAATGAGACTGTTAAATATATGTCGTGGCAATTATTTTGGTTTCTGAAATTTTTTTGGTATTAGTAAGTTTGTGTATGCGTGGACTTGTTTTCATGTTGTCTTCCTGCTCTTGAATGTATTAGCAGTGCAGTAATTTTATCTTAATTTGCAGTATGTATAAAGATCAATTTATTCTACTTCTATATAACTGTTTCTCATCTGCGTGTAGAGCTGCAATGAGTTTTGTAATGTTCCACCATATACTAAAGAAAGTAGATATCTCTTTAGAAATAACAATACAAGGGCGTTTTTTGGTTGTGCAGTAAGTAAATATTCATACAAGTGGATGCGTTTCCATAACACCTATATGGTTTAGCATTTCAAAAGAGAATGCTGTCAGACTGGTATGCAGAGTGTATACCATAATGAAGACTATTGTGCCTCCAAAACATTAAATAAACTTGATAAATTTTTTTTTTTTGTAGAAGGGTTCCAGCAAAACTGAGATTAAAATACTGTCCTCTTTAAAGAGGAAAAGACATAATTAAATAGCAGTTATGTGCTGAAAATGGTAATTTTTGTGGCCACTGCTATTAATTTAGTATCATTTGATAAGCAGGCAAACCATCCTACTGCTTGACAAATGTATATGACTCACTCTACAGCACTTATGCATTCCTACCAAAGAATGGGAGTGAAGTTCCTTCTTGGCCTGATCTGAGAAGAGGCTGAACACCCCCACAAAATTCATCATTGAGAGCTGAATGCATATTGACATTTACACCAGTATCAATTTACTTGCCTGAAGTTCAAGTATTAGTTAATGTCTTGTCTCACTCTGAAGGCCAGTACTTAATATGATGAGAAGGGGGCTATTTAGGTGGGAAAGAATGTTAAAGGGCATTTGCTTACTAATTAGATAATTCCTTCCTGTTCAGGGTATATACTTATAGGAGTGCTGCAAAAGCAGCTTTAACAGCAAATTGACCCTGCAGTTACGAGGTGTACTGTCACTTCATAATGTTGCAAAAATGGTATCTTGCTCTTTTACTGGGTCCCTTTTTATAAAAAAAACCCAACAAAATAAAATGAGAAAATTGGAATAATTTACTTGAAGAAAGTTTAGAAGGAACTACTGCTTCATATGATGTCTAACAAAAGCTAGCACAATGATATTTTCAATTAGGAAGGCTTCACTTCAACTTGCTATGCTGTTTTTTAAACAGAAAAATATAGTGGGATTGAAAAAGTTAGTGAAGTTTTCCAAATGGATCAGTTGTTCTGAAGGCATAAGATTCTTTGCGAACACTGGTGGGTTTTTTTTCTCCCCTGTATGCTTTCTTCTTTTACTCTGCTTACATATATTTTAGGGTGGAAAAAAAATGTGAATGTCTGATTCACGGTCATTTGCTATTCAGATTAATCATGTTGTCTTCTGTTTTTCACATGTGATGTGAAGATAATGAGATAAAGCCTAGAAAATGGCCAAGGGAATTATTAAATGTTAGCATGGTTCTGTGTCAGTGCAGCGTATCTTGCTTTAAAGCTCATTCATTACCTTGATAAAGGTTAAGCAGGTTGTATCAGCCAGCAAGACTGTTCTTGTCAGCTGATTCCCTTATGTGTCCCTTTGTGCTTTCTGATGCAAACAGTAAGCAAGTATCTGCAATCAGGGTGCTATGCCAAGTATAGAAATAAAATGCAGTTCTGTGTATTGCTTTCCCGTAAGAAAGACTGGGTTAGAAGGCCTGTGCACTTCCTCAGTACAGTTTTTGCTTCCATTATGCCGATTCAGCTACCTGTGAAACTGTGTAAGGAGATTTTCTGATAATGGACTTTCTGGCAGCACTGCTGACTTAAGTAGTCACCTTTCCTCATTCTGTTACTGACTGCAGAAGTTCTTCACAGAGAGCCCTTCAGGGGGAGGAAAAACAGTGGTCTCTGTGGGTAGGGAGAAATTGCAACTGCCCAAGCAGCACCTTTGAATGTTTAAGTGCAGGTTGCCTTAGATCAGTGAAAGATCTCAAGTGAAGAAATTAAGGCTTTTACACCTGCTCTTCCTCATGCCCCAATTCCCCCTGGATTATGAAAGACTCCAGCAACCTCAGACATGTGATTCAAATGTAACGTTCCAGCCTACAGGCAGATGAATTAATGATGCCAGAGTGAACTGAGGCTGCCACCACGAGTGAGCAGGGACAGGAACAAGCAATATGAGCAGCTCATGAACCATCTTTGCTGCTAAAACTATTAATAAAGCAGAAGTGTCACACAGACAGAATGGGATGTCTCTCTCATCATATACCAAAACACCATGAACACCCACAAAAAATGCTAGCAGCAGGTTTTACAAGAGAGTCCCACCACTCACTTTAAAATGTTTCAATTTCCAGACCTTATTTTCATAATGACTGTCATTCCTGTAACATGGAAAAGTGCTTGCAGGGGAAGCCTAGCTGCACAAAGGAGAGTGAGACTTCAGAAAAGAAATAAAAATCATCCCAGTCAAGCTATCCTTATATTCAAGCTATGATTTTAGAGGATTAGATCAGTTTAGCAATTCCATTACTCTATTCTTAGCTTTAGAATACAGTATTCAAAGGCTGCTCAATATCACTTCATATGGTTTTAGACTAAGTGAAACCATAAAGAATAATGCTGTTAAAAATTACAACAAACTCTTTTTTTTTTTTTTTTTTTTTTTTTTTTTTTTTTTTTTTCCTCTTCCCCTCTTCTGAAAGATAATTTTAATTAGAAAACAACCAGGACCACATATTAGCAGAGTGTTGTGATGTCTTGGGACATTACTGGATTTTCATCCCACTGAAGAAAATGTTTATTTTTTATGAGTTCATTTTTATGGAAAGTTGGGGAAAGCAGCCTTCATCAGCTTCTACAGTTAGTGCTTGCACTAATGGGGGTTTTCATTATCCATGCTGCTCATGCTATGCCTATCTGACTGTACAAGAAGGTGTAATACAAGTGTTGTAGCATAATTTAGGTTGGAAGGGACCTCATTTGGTAAAACCCTCTGCTCAAAGCCAGGGTAAATTGAGGTTAGATGAGCTCATTGAAGGTCTGACATACTTGAGACAAACAATGAGGTTGGGGGTTGAGATTCTTTGGTTGGTTGGTTTGGTGTTTTGGGTTATATTTTGTTTGGTTTTGGTTTGGTGTGTTTGGGGGGAGGGTTGCCCCTTTTTTTTTTTTTTTTTTTTTTGGTATGCACAAGAAACTAGTGCCTGCAGCTGATGACATTCTACATGTAACTGTGGGTGGTGAGAATATCTCCAGAGTGCCAGCTGAAAAGCTGGTGTTACATTGAGCTTAAACCATTATTGGCTTTGGCTCATCAGCAAGAGTTGCAGAGGAAATTGGTTACACTGACTGAGTTTTAAACATTACATTTACAAGTAAGCAGAGAGTTTGTTTGTGGAATAAAGTGCAGAAAGATTCCTGAAAACTTGCTGCTTCAGTTTCAACCTCAACTGAAGTCAAATACGGCTATGCAGAGATAGGGGAGGATAATGCTTTGGTGACTTTGTTATGCACAATAATTTTCTGGATCTGATCCAGAGTCTCACATTGCTTACAAATGACAAAATCATGCATTGTTCATTATGGTTAAGATTGCATTTGCGGATTTTTCCTGTTATTGGTGGTGTGTTTTTTTTTCTGTTTGCTTTATTGTGAGCTTTTTGTAGTGACTGCCAATAATCACATAAGTTTTGAATGTTAAATGTATAATTTTGGGAGATGCTTTTTTCTTTGTATTATTTTTGTCTTGAATTTTACTTTACAGGATAAATTTTACTTGGTTTTACCTTTTGGTTTGTTGTGTTTTGGTTTTGTTTTTCCTTTTTTTTTTTTTTTTTTTACCCTGCTGTTATTGCCCAATGTGATGCTTCTGTTTGCTGTCTGGATAAAAGCTTCTGTTGCTTAATTACTCAGAGTTGATTGTTATTCCAATTAATCCCTACATTGGTTCTAATGTAAATCTTTGCTAATTAGATTTTTTTTTTTAATTATTTCCCTTTTTGGACAATTTTCAAGGTAAATTAGTGGTGGAGGGGAGAACTGTCTGCTGTTTTCCCTTTTGTCTTATAAACAGCACCTCCTCAGCTATAGCAGATGGTGTATTTATTTCAATTAGCTTATGAAGTACCTCAAATGCACATCTTTAGAACTCTAGTTCTACAATATCTATATAACCATCTCATTATCTCCTCATGACAGACCTATATAATGAGTAAACATTCCTAGAGACACCTGAGGCTGTTTTTCCCATTCAGGTCTCTACAACAGTGTGCTCTAACCCATCTTTTCCGCTTTCTTTCTAGGCAAGGTATCCTAGGCTGAACATTTCTACTGTCCACTGCAGTACAGTACTTAGTCACTGAGAATATGTGATGATTTTTTTTTTTTTTTTCTTCTTTCTTTTGTATTTTGCCTTTCTGGTCAGATTTCATTCCTTCGAATGATATGTAAGGTTACCTTCCTGCCTAGGCAAATGGTATGCATTTGGCGAGTGCGTAAAATGGTAAACCTGGCGTGCAAGTAGATCAACAAGTGGTTAGGGCATATTAACCAGCCTGAAAAGGCCATAAGGAAAAAACAGTTTGTGGCCACTCCAATCAGCAAGAAACCCTTCTCTGGGAAATGCCATTTACATTCGCTACCCAGATGGAGTAAAATCGGTATTCTGCAGCCAAATGAGCAATCGTGAATATCTCATCCTGGCTACCAAAACCAAACAACAAACAAACAAAAAAACCTCAGGGGGAAAAAACCTAACCCTCTCTCTTCACATCAGACTTAAAGGAACTTTTTCAGAATGGGGAGGATGGGCAGTGGAGACAAGTGTATTTTTGGGAAAGAGCATAAATCGCTCTACATAATTTGTTGAAAAAATAATCCTTGTTTGGACTTAGCCAAACTTTTTATCAGAACATTTTCAACAAAGGAACCCTTTGACGTTTGATTCAGCAGAATTCTCCCGTTTCTAGAAAGCACGTATTAGTCTGAGATGGATTTAGGAGCAGAAATCAATAGGGGAAAGGTGTGTTTTCAGTTTTAATCTGGAAGATGGCTAGTAAATGGCTTATAAAAAGTTGTAAATTAAAATTAAACCCCACTCTATAAGAAGAGAAATCAGTACAGAGGTAAATGGAAACTGTCTGACCATGGATGATTTCCTAGGCAAAATTCACCTTTTTAACAAAGCGTCTGCGTTTTTACTAACCCAAACATAATGTTCCAATACATGAGGCAGAACAAACAAAAATTGTCACTAGTGAGCAGCATAAAGATGTAATTCAGTTTGCTTAAAAACTGAATATGAAGCACTGTCCCTGTTTCTCTTAAAAGTCTTCAATGAACTCATTGGTAACCTAATTTTACTCTAACACATAACATCCACCCTAAGTTTGCAATAAAGAATCAGCTTGGATTTGGTGCGAGATGGGATGAGATAAAGGAACAGCACATAAACGTGCCATCTTTTCACAGAATCCTTTAGGTTGGAAGGAACCTCTTGGGATCATTTAGTCCAACAACTCTGTTGCACCAGGATCTGCCAAAGCAGGTCGTTCAGGACTGTGTCCCTTGGTTTTGAACACCTTTAGGGATGGAGATTCTGCAGTCACTTTGGAAAACCTGTTCTGGTGTTTGACCACTGCCCGGTGTTTGACCACTCTCACAGTAAAAAAGTGTCATTTTGTGTTCGGAAGTTTTTCAGTGAACTTGTACCCATTTTCTCTTGTTCTGTCACTGGACACTGCTGAGAAGATCCTGCCTTCTCCATCTTCTTTCTCTCCCATCAGACATTTATACATACTGATAAGATCTCCTGGAGCCAAGACTAAGAGTCTAGTCTCTACTAACAGCCAAACTGTTCTGCTAGACTTTAAAAGAAATACTAATTAACATGCAGATTTTCAAATGTTAAATTAGGAATCCTACTTACCAATAACAAAAATTATGTGTGATTTCCTCAGATCTTCTGAGAAGTCTAATGTGAAAATAAAAACATTTTAGTTGACAAGAGCTACTGTTTTTAATCTTAGCCACTTTCTGCATCAAATTGGGGAACACTCATGTAAGGTGGGCTGCTTTTTTTTGCCCCCTAGATTTACTTTTCTTCTGTAATGCTCTGCACTCCAAAAGCAGCTGTTATCCACAAGCCTATTTACCTCCTGGTTTCATAGTTCTCACTGCAGATATGATAACAATAATTAACGTGAAAATTAGATCTTGCACATACACATATGTTCTTTAAAAAACAAGAAAAATAGACAGATGTATCTTGCTGTAATAACTAGCTTCCTGAGCCATTGCACTTTTCTCTGAATATGTTATGTTGTCATTGCTTCAGAAGTTTGTCCACATGCATTCAGATTTTGTATTTAGTACACTGTATCTGAGATACAGTCTTAATTTCCCCTTAGTCTCAAATTCAGCCAAATACCTGGATTTCACTGAAGATTATTATTGTCACTGTCATTTTAGAACCAAAACTACTGTATGTATTGCAGGTTTGCCTTTTGCTGAAACAGTGTTTCTTTTAAAAACTAGTTCCTTCTGGTCTAGTTCCTTCCCATTCATTAACCTGATTACACCAGTACAGAAGGTGATCTTGCACTATCTGACCCTGCTGGAATGTTATTATGTCTTTGACGTAATCATTTTCGTTTGCGTTCCAGGAGAATTCACATTACAAAATCATTTGAAACATAACTTTCACAATATAAACAGTCTGAATTCACTTTTACCTTCTAAGGAAATGGATTTAATTACAAGGGACAATCAAAGATTTCAAAATCAAATGGCAAGTGACACTGAAAAGGAAACTCACCTCCTGTGCTCTCATAACCAGAAAAACTTGACTGATCTTCATCCTGTTAATTAAGAAATTGACAAATTGGAGTGGATATTCTGCGTAGTTTGTGCTTCTTATATCTGCTTATCTGTATATCTCAATATCTTCTCCATATTCTGACCTCTCAGTTTTTATCTGTGTCAAGATACAGTTAACAATATCACAGAAATACTCAGTGTTGTTTGAGTTGACCTTGAACACTCCCAGGGATGGGACTTCCACAACTTTTCTGAGCAATCTGTTCCAGTGTCTCTCCATCCTCACAGTCAAGAACTTCTTCCTAACAGCTAATCTATCCTCTTTCAGTTTAAAACTGCTACCCCTCATCCTGTCACTATGCTCTCTGACAGTGATCCCCCCCCAATCATACCTATAGGCCCCCTTTAAATACTGTAAGGCCACAATAAGGTCTCCCTGGAACCTTCTCTTCTTCAGGCTAAACAACTTCAAGTCTCTCTGAGTATCACCCTCCTAGGGGAATTCTTCAGCCCCCTTATCTTTGTGTCCCTCCTCCGGACCTGCTTGAGCAGATCCCTGACTTACACTGCAGGCACCAGAGCTGAACATAGTACCCAAAGTGAGTACTTGCTGGAGTGCAGTTGAGGGGAAGGCTAAGAGTGCGTTCAGACCCACTGTCCGTGCCAGAAAAAACGTGTTAGACAGCACTGGTCCCAGTGCAAACCCTTGAGGTCTGCACTTGGACTCTGAGCCACTGACTGCAAGTCTTTGCAAGGATCCAACCAAATCCAAAACCAACCACTTGGAGGATTCTGAGTGGTCCACCTATCAAAGCCATGTCTCCTCAGCTTTCAATTTGGAGGCAAGAATGTTGTGTGGGACAGTACTGAATGCTTGACCACTTAGGATTCTTTACACACAGCATAGTACAATCAATGAGGAATTACAAATCCTGGCCAGCAAGAGTGTTAGAGATGGAATTCTTTGTTGTTCTACAGATCAGAATTATATATGTGCTATAAAATACCAATAATAGTAAGGGAAAGTAACATGTTCCCATTACATCACCAGTGTGTAACATCAGCATGGAATACATTTTGCTACTCATCTCAAAATGATGTAGTGTTACCAAGCTGTAGTTTCTTACAGTTCTATTTCAGTTGTTTCAGTATACTGTCAGAAATAGCCACTGCTAGAGATTTGTGTCGCTGCACGGTGAGTAGAGCAGGTAAACTGCTGGACATTATCATTTGCAAGGCTCTTGGACTAACTACCCTTGCAGGTTTGTCCTTGTGTTCCAATCAGCACTGAAGCACAAGTACTCTTCATTAGGCTGAAGTGTCATTACTATATAGAAACTGGCTTTTAGAACTTTTTTCCTTTTCTTTCTTCTTTTTCTTTTCTTTTTTTTTTTTTTTTTTTTTTTTTTTTAATTTTTAATTTACAGAAATTCTCAGGCTATTACACTGCAGTGGTCCCTCACATTTACGTTTGACACCACCTATTTCTGATTGTGTCTTTCTATTGTGTAGATCTCTACAACTGTGAATGGTGGTTTTTTTTTAACCTCTATCAGCCAGAAGCATTGTTCTGCCGAGTTACTAAAGTGCTTTGGAAAATAACTTTAGATTTAACAAGTGATTGCATAAGGAAATTTCCCACCAGTTACTAGATTGATAGTAGTAGTTTGCATCACATTGCCATCAGGAAAACAGTGATTTAGTAGCAGAATGGTCTCAGTGTTATAGCTGTTTCTGTTTAGCTGAAAGCAAGGAAGATTATAGTCTTTCATGTAGTAAGCTCTGAACAAAGGGTTGTCTGTGACTTAGATGCTATTAGAGCCAGGATATATCTATAAATACTATCTGGAAGCATATCAATTAGTGGGTCATAGTTGACTGTGTAAATTATCAATAAGCAATATCAATAGTATATTTAAATAATTGCTAAGTAGAAATTTGCAAAGTGTAAACAATCTCTTATCTGACATTTGCATTTGGAGATGGAAAATGCAGGCTTCTGACTTAATTTAGCTCATTATTGGCAAATATCTGTCTAGTACTAGGTGCTTCATAGGTTAATGAGTTTAACTTACTGCCTGTCATTGCCAGGTTGTGAAGTAATTTCCATCATTAGAAAAACTCTGACAGTAATCCACAGCAAATAATACCAAACTAATACAGAAGTCTCCAGGTCTTTGAAATTTGCTACTAATGAATTAGGACTCTTAAGACCTATAATTGTAAAAGATTTATTTTTTTCCCTAATGATGGGACATTTTCTTCATTAGGATTTAGCAACAACTATTGTGAATGTTTGTTACTGTAAAACTACCACACCTGATGACTTGAGAAAGCTTTGTCTTACTGTAAGGACTCTTCTCCAGTCCTTGGTAAGATTTTTTTTTTTTGTGACATGGAAAAGAATTGTTGCTTGAATACTTCTTAAAAATAGCAGTGAGAAGTGCCTGATACATTTTATTCAGATATCTGACAGATACAACAAGAGATCCTCCCAGAATTTTTTTGAAGAGGATAAATAATCATGGATTAAGGAGAAAAGAGGGAGTAAAGTGAGGCTGACTTTAAAATACAGCATGATTGTTGCCTAAAATTACATTCAATTTTCCAGATTGAATTTGAGAATGTTAATATCCAAAGGAAACTGTCAGGCACAAATTATTTAAGCAAATAAAACCTACTTATTTGTCTGGCCTAAGTATATTTGTTGAGACTTGAACTTAATGTGTAAGCAAGAAAAAATAAAAAGTGCAGCACAGACAAACATAACTTTAATACAGAATGACATAATGTATATGGGAGAAAACAGAGGCAAGAACTGACTATGTAGTCTTCTCATGGTGATCTCATCAGCATCCCTTTGTTGGGAATGTAGCTATCTAACCATACATCTCTCAGCACACTAATGTTATGTAATTCTCCCTTTGCTTTTCTTAGGCATTCAAAACACTTGTACTCCTGCAGCATTTTATTTCTTATTTCTTCAGAAAATACTACACTTCCATATAGATCATTCCTGTACTTCCTTTGGGAATGAGAGGCAAGAGCATTATTTCTATTTTAGCAGAGACTGGGTCCCCTGTTGGTATAAACACAGAGATAGATGGAAGCAGAACTAGGTTTAGTACTTAGATTTGATTTTATTTTCCCTTTCACCTCTTTAGCCTAATTAATTTGAATACTCAGGACTTAATATAGTAATATTAAATGAAATCTCCATATGTCTGCAGATGATGCTTCTACATCTAGTATCTTTGAAATCAACTTGAACTCTCAAATTCTTTCACTGATTAAGAACAGTTTAAGGAATCAGAAAACAATATGAGAGAATCTGTTGAGCCCCACCTGGATATTAAATTTATTTGCTTCAGCACAGTCTGGGCTGTCCAGTCTGTGTGGTTTTACTTTGATGTGTTTAGCTTGCAATTGGATTTAATAGGCTTCTACTTAATCACAGAGGATGGGCTTTCAGATCAGATGTACACAACCTCTATTTATAAGAATGTAATTATCACTGAGTGATGTCCTTACATGTATTGCAAAATGTAAAGGGCCTGAGTAAGCTTTACATGAGCAGAGTCAAGCACCAGAAGAAAGTTGGGTTAGTCAGATATCAATTGTGGAATTTCTGTTCTAAATTTTTGGGCAAGTTTTCTTCTTGTAAGAATGAATATTTAGTTTTTATGAGGTATGCTGGGTTAGTTGCAGGTTTTATGTATGAGCATTGGTCCCTGGGAGTGAGTTTTATGAGCATACAGTTGCTTGCCATTAGAACTGATTTATGATTCGAATCACATTTGAGGCTGAGCTGCTTTCTGCAAGCTGAGGGTCAAAATATACCTCTGGAAAGCTGGGGTGGCTATGTTCTGACCTCCTCTGGTCCAGAACTAATGAATATGTGCAAATAAAGTATGATACAGTATGAATGCATTCAAACTTTAAGTTGTTTGTTTGTTGTTTTTTTTTTTTTTCCCCTGAAAGGCATATCTTATACAACTCATACTGCTCAGCAGAGTGGAGTTATTTGCATCAAAAGGTACTAACAGTAATTGTGATAAGAGAACAGCATGCTAATGCTAAATGAGGTGACTTTGTATCATAGTATCAGTCAGAGTTGGAAGGGACCACAAGGATCATCTAGTTCCAACCCCCCTGCCATGGGCAGGGACACCCCACACTAGATCAGGCTGGCCAGAGCTTCATCCAGCCTGGTCTTAAACACCTCCAGGGACAGGGCCCCAGCCACTTCCCTGGACAACCCGTTCCAGGGCTTCACCACTCTCATGGTGAAGAACTTCCTCCTCATGTCCAGCCTGAATCTCCCCACCTCCAGCTTCATTCCATTCCCCCTAGTCCTATCACTACCTGCTAGCCTGAGAAGTGTGGGGGGAAAAAAAGTCAGGATTTTGTAGATGAAATTATAAACTCTGGTATTAGATTGCTATGATTCCTTTTTACTTTTGGGTTTTTAGCAAAGACAAGAATCTCAAATGTTTGGTTTTTTTTTTTTTTTAACTATATCAGTTCTGAAAATAAAGCAAATGCATACCTTTACAGACAGAGAGAGCAACTGATTTTTAGCACTTGTAGACCAAACAGATTAATCTGGCTTTCAAAGCTATACCAGATTTGTTTCACAGTATTCATTCTAGTCCCTCAACAGCATAAAGAAGAATATCTATCAGTAGTTTGGAGGGGGAAAATCACAATCTGTTTGTTATATGTGGTTTGGGTTCTAGTTGTGGGGGTTTTTTTGGTGGTGGTGGTGTTGCAGTTGGTTGGGTTGGGGTTTTTTTCTGGTTGTTTTGTGTTTTCTGTTTGTTTGCTTGTTTCAACTTCTGTAGGATTTTATTTTGTTAACGGTATTTGTTATGTGATTTTTTTAATGTGATTATAACGTATGAAAATGAAAGCAAAATTAATGTAATTTTATATTTATTTCTAGCTGGGGGGGGGTGGGGGAAGAAATTAATTTTTAAGGGTAAACTTACCAATCAAGTATGCAATAAGAACACCCTTCCCAGCAGGATAGTGTGATCAGAGCCAGATAAGAGTGTTCTAGTAAACCAAACACTTCATTTGCAATTTTTATATTAGCTTTCAAAGGCTGAACTAGAGGAAACAGTGTTATATCTAATTTGAAGAAGAACTGGGGCTTGATTTTTAAATATCTTTGTGTTTTGAGGACATGAGAGACACACCATATGCGTATTATATAAACAAGGACACGTGAGACACTCCATTCCATGTTGCCTGTGCATAGTTATTATCTATTGCTCATTTTAAAACACTGTTGTCACATACAGTATTGAGTTACTTTTCAATAGATCTATATTAATAGAAACCTACTAGTGCCTACAGAATTATTCCCAGAAGTTATCCCTATTTCTCCTTCAGCATTCTTCTTTTCTGTAAATCTCCATCATTTCTTAAATGATTCTCCTCAGTGTGGAGTATTTGTTTGTTGGTATAAATTCTCCTGGGGGGTTTGGTTACATAAAGCGACTGCAGCAGAGAAGTGGAGCAGGAGACCTTCAAGTACGTTTGAACTGCAAACTCAGCACTGCTTAGATCCTTTTTTCCCAGACTGCTAATGACAATCCTAATGAATGAATCTGTCAAATCATTCACCATGGGCACTATATGAAGAATCTCTCTGCCCAGAACTGTTAACATTGGCTTCTGAGAGTTGGAATGTAGTGGTTTGGTGGTGGGTTTATGTTTGTATGTTTGTTTTTAACTTCCAATGAAAAAGGCTTTTCTTCAAGCTGGTCTCAATTTGATTTCCAAAAGAACTTGGCACAGAGTAGGGTGTTGCAAAAATAAGACCAGCATGTAGCCTCAGATCATAAGATTTACTGATATTATGGTAAAAGTTGACAGCTGTGCTCAAAATTTACCTCTAAAAGGTCTTCTCTTCTTAACATTTGATCAAATATATTCTAGGTATACTAAAGCACCTATTTGCATTCTATAACTTTCAATAAGGAACTTTTACAGTAGTTTTCAAGAACTTCTCTGTTAAGGGAGAATTTAACTATGGGAGGAAACAGTTCACTGAGATGCACTACTGTGAAGGAATTCTAAAAATAGGTCACTTCTCACTCCTTGTGACTGGTATTTAAGCCCAAATTGACTGAAGCTGACTGCACAATCACGGGATACATAAAAAGTAAGACACCAAATAGGAAACATATGGTTTCCTGAAAATACATACAGGATTTAAGGGGAAAAAAAAAATATTTTGAAGTGTTTCAAATGCACCCAGAAAAGCCACTCTTGCACTTCAGTACATTTTAGCCGAAGAGTAGTTTTGTATCCCATTTACTACAATAGCATCCTTGTAATCACTGCAGTTTAATATATGCATGTAAAAATCTCTAGTGTGTACTTGAACAGTGATAAAGAAAAATTAATATGTTCTATAAAAAGCTATTTCTTCTTCAGTACATGAAAAGATAGGATTTGGTGCCACAAATATTTTTAAGGAAAGGCTCTGGTAGGTGTCTTTAGAGATGCTGGACTATGTGAACAGAACCCATCCACAGTGACAAGTCAAGTGTTTAAACCAAGGAGGCAGAAGGGGTTGGTCTAAAATACACCTTGCACTTCTTTATCAGCTTTAGGTGCAATATGAAATGTTCTGGTGTGGATCCTATTTGCATCAGCTCTGTGGGAAGCCTGAAATTCCCCAAGAATTATGCAGGTTTTCCGGATTCCAAAGGTAGACTCTCTGGATTGCAAAAGTAAACTAGAAATCGTAAATGTAGCTGTAAAGTTGTACTTTGGGTTTGAAAGGGTTATGCCTTGGTTTGCCAGCAGAGGGGCAAGGTGAAGAAAAGAGGTATGCTGTTCTAGTGCTAGTGCCCAGAAAAATGAGGGTAAGACTGTAAATGGTAAACTTTTTTCTACAGATGCTTTCCATAAGCCACAGAGAAGAGCCTCCTAAGTTACCATGAAAGTAGTCAGTAAAGTATAAATGCTGCCCATCTTGAAGAATGATGTTGTTGTTGTTTACACCCTCATGCCCTGCACTGCCCACCAGAGGTGCAGGCAGCCAATTTTTGGTTCAAAATCAGGAGAAAAATAGGGATACAAAGACTTCCATTAACCTTAGCAGTTCAGTCCCCTCTAATATATGTATTATACCCCCATATATATCTATATACCCCCATAATGTAAATTCTGATAACATTCTGAAAGGAGAAGCAAACAACTGTGTTTTTCCAAAGAAACAATGCAGATTGAGTACACAGCAATTTTCTTGCCCATTTCCCCATGGTTTGCATGGGGTAAAATAGAACAGTAGGCTTTCTTTCACATGCCTGGTGATTTTGAAAGAAGAAAATAATTGTTCAAGCTTACAAAATGATACAGAAGCACCAAAAAAACTTGGTTTCAGCTTATTAAGGGAGCACTTTGTATCAGGCAAACTGTAGTACTTTGTTTCTAGAAATGATTTTTTTAAAAGCATTTAATAGGATAGTTTCCATGGCAACTTGAACTGAACAGATTGTTCATTGACTTCAGTACATTTCTATTAAACATCTTTTCTCTATAGTTAAGCCTGCCTCTCCAGCTTTTTCATTTCTTTAGATGCTTATTCATTGTATGTTTTTGCAGAGATCCTTACAGTATATTGGAGTCCATCTTTTTGTGCTCTTCAAGAAAAGCAAATGTTGAAGGAACAGTTTCATAATCATCCTCTGAGTTTCCTAGAGTCCATTTTCTTTTCTATTGCGCACTACTGTTTTAATCGGTTTCCTTGCAGAACTAGAATCTGTAGTTCAAACTGATACTGCAGAAATGTTCAGCATTAAAAGCCCAAATGTCTTCTGGATATTCTTGGTCATTTCACTAAGTCCCAAAACAGTTAATGCTGCACAGCATATATGAATGAAGCTGCTGTTACACCAGAAGTTCCTTATCTTCTCAAGTAAAGAGAAAGCATGTCATTACACTAGATCTGACCCCTTTCATAATTTATTCAACGTTGATCTAATTTAGAAGTTCTAATGAATAATTCTCCTGCTAAAGGAGATATTATGTTTGTTCTTTATTGTATTGGAATGTCAAGCCCTGGAGTACTGTGTCTTAAGGGTTAAACACATTACTTGGATTGAATCTTTGATGTGGAGAAAATGGAATGAAAACATGGTGATAACTGATATGAAATGAAGTAAATGGAGAAAAATTATTTGGTTTAATCCATGGAGTTTTAGTTAAATAAGGCTTTTAATTTGCTGTTGCCCATTTGTTTTAGGAATATTTGTTCCACTTCTGCAGGGTCTTTTCATTTTCTTTCTTGAGCATTTAGGTTTCAAGCTATGATACTGAAGACAGGCTAGAAATGTTGTTATAACCTTGGTAGCAACAGAGTCTGCTTTTCACTCATTATCTTAAAGCTTTACTTTTGCTTCCCTAAGGCCTAGATGTGCTCAGGGTGGGAAATGACAATGAACTCCAAGAGTTGTCACTACATGGCAACAACTTTTAACCAAGAGCTTGTTTCCTCTCATTAGAATAAGAGAAGGTCTCTTTGAGGACCTTTTACCTCCACTTCATTTTGGTTTTGCTTGTGGCTTTTCAAGTGAGCTGTCACATTCTCTAATTATAAAACATTCTGCACTTGCAGTAAAGATTGAGTTATGCACTGTTCTTAATTCAATAGATTGCTTGTCACTTCTGAAGAGAAAACCTTTTATTATCTTCCAGTCTTTTTTACATGTAGCTTTCTTAGGTCTTTGATACTTGGGGACAAATAAAAGGCAGCCTCTCCTTTGCATGTGCCATTGCATTTAACTAAATGCATGATTAAATGCAGTCTGACACTGGAAGGACAAGGAAATGCATCACTAATGAACTGGTAACTTCTTTTGAGGCATAAAAAAAAATATTTCCTTCCTTTGTAGATGTAAAATTCTCCTACCCCTCATTCCAAATATTAAAAGAGACTAAGTATATTTTCAGGGGTTTTAGTTGAAGTTCCCTGATTTTCATGTTTTTCTGAATTCTAAAGTTGTCTGGGAGCACTTATTCAGGAGTATATTCACTCCACAGTTATCTTTCTGCATGGTTTAACTTTTTTTAAATAATTAGTATAAATTTTCTCCAGACTAGCTAAGACTGTCTTGAAAGCCTTGTTTTCACAAGAAAATAATTGCATGCTCTTTTCTAATGCAACTTTTGGATAGGATTCACTACTGCCAATTTTTCAACACTTCCTTTTGGCCTGAATGCACTTGAAATAAGTCAAATGGCAGGTTTCTAATTAAATCTCCCAATTCTTAAATATAAAACTTTCCTGCTCTCTGGAAATAAGCAGCATTATATTGACAAGCCTCTTTGGCACAGTTGAGAAATTGAATGGCAGCTATAAATGAATGCACTAAGCAGTGAAAACCTGTATCACACTTGGGAGCGTTCCAGAAGCAAAAGATGATCCTTATCAAACCAGACGCGAGTCATGACAGTGAATTCTGCAAACTGAGAATGTTCTTAAAAACACAAGTCCTCCCTCATTGGAAGCTATGTTGTTGCACCCAAAAATGCATGGCCAGAAACATATTCCTGACACTTTTATAAGGATGAAAATATCAGAAATGCATTAGTTTTACCATGTTTTTCAGTCAAGTCATGATTAGTGTAATCATTAAGCCAGAAAACGCTATAGAGATTTCTACCCCACTGCTCCTTCCACAAGGCATTCTTGATGAGAGGCACTGTCTAATGTTAGTTTCGGTTGGGTTTTTTTTTTTTTTTTTTTGAAAGAATGTATTTTGGGCAGTCATTCTAAAAACCTAGATTATTCTTTCTGTAATACAGGGTCTGACAGCCACAGATCTGAGAGAGAGAAGAAAAATAGTTATTAGTGATTTGAAGAAAAAAATTATTTCCAAAAGTGGGTGTTTGCCTCTTGCCTTTCAGTGCTGCAGGGCCTCGTGATTACAAGTGTTCTGTTCTTGAAGTGTTCATGCATAGCCAGTAGAAAACAATCATCTTGTCTTTAGTTATACGAATTTAATTGAATGTTAATTTATCAAACGTGCAACACAAAGCTCAGGCTATTTCTGAGTTAATTTGAATTCGGTTTCCCCTGTGTTTTTCTCCAGAAGAGCCAGATGTTAACCTGCATTAGTACTGCTTCTGTTTGAACAATAGGTACCAAATGTTTCTCAAGGCATTTCATTGCCTTTTGGAGTACTCCTAGATGAGCTGATGGCTACAATGGTAGATGGGACCACACCACTCATTATCCTTTTTCCTGCCTGCCAGTAAGAGGTTCCTCTGGAATGAGTAGTGTACATCTGAAGAACTCTAACTTCTTTGTTGGCTTAGTTTGCACTGCAGGTTTTCCTGGCTCATTCCAAGAATGATGAAATTCAAAGGTATCTGTGTATGCCCATTTCAGCTGTGCCAAATGATACACATCTCCAGCTGTGGCTTTGTCTTTAGTACATGTTATGTACTGCTTTGACCTCCAACTCCTCTTGTTCAGAGACTACCAAGATGTTCTGCTAAAATTCAACCATTTTTAGTAGCTCAGCTGTGTAAGGTTGCTTAGAAACAAGCCTTCTCATCCCCCACATTCTCATGACAGATTTCCTATGCAATAACATCACTGCATGACACATTTGTATCCAGACACGAGTTCCTTTTCCACTTGAGATTCTTTTGAGTAAAGGTTGTTGGTGCTTCACACATTTCATAAACAGCATGTGGTAAATCACTGGAGTATTAAATCTCTGCTCCAGTAAAAATGAGTTCAACTTTTGAATGCAAGCAATTCTTTACTCCTGAGATATCGATCTCCTCTTCTCTCCTGAGAGTAATTCCTAATTCTGTTCTTCAGAATGGGTAGCTAGATGGTATTATGACTTTATGGTAATCTCTGCTCCCTTCTTTGCCTCTATACAGAACACTTCCTTGCAGCAATTCAACAGATGTCTTTACCACCTAAATGTTGTTTTTTTGTTTGTTTTTGTGTGTGTGTGTTATTATTTGTATAAGGCATCTCAAACGAATGGCTATTAAAGAAGTCATTAATAATGGAATTTTTTTTTTATTTCAGTAATAAGCATGAAAAATATCACCTTGCAGTTGAAGATGATCGTTGTCAGTCTCTTCATATTTACCTACCTCTCTTTGAAAGGGTTTTAGCACTGTTTTTCTCCTTCTCTGTTTGATAACAGAACTGCACTCTTGCCAGAATGGCAGTGTGTTGGTTTGGCAAAATAATGAGAAAACTAACTGTTAACTACCACATCTGGCTTGAAGACTATTTACTAGTGACAGTGACAATAAGGTCCCATCACAGACTTCTTGTTCATTCTCCTGCAAGATTCACATGCAACATCATTCAAAACTACAGTTTGTATTTTTATGGACTGTGCAAAGTATTATCAGTGAACCATATAGTTTAAAATTATAAATTGGTGTAATTTTAATCTACTTATTTCTGTTGGTTTTATTTTGCATCTATAAATCTTGTGCTTATTATTTGAACAGCATTTCAAACATCAGGAACCAACAATACTCTTTCTTTGATGGTTGTACTCTGCCAAAAGAATATATTTAGAATGTAATTAAAATGCGAAATTTAACATACAACATAATCCAACCATGTTATAAATATGAACTCTGCTTTAAAGAGCACAAAGTTCTAAATTCTACAATAAAGTAGTATGACGGACTGAATTTAGGGAGTAGAACCTCAAGCAATGCTCAGCTGATAGAAGGAAATGTTATAGCTCTTGTGGGCCACAAACCTTGGGAGCAAACTGCAGCTGTGTAGAGAGGAAAAAAAGCATTTAGCTAATTACCAACGACCATTGTGACTCAGGGAAGCCACACAACGACCTTAGAATTAGAGCTGGTAAACATTGCAATATAGTCTTTTGTCTTCTCTTTGAACTTAGATAAGAGATGTGTGATCGTTTGTCTTTTGTCTAACACCTGTCTGAGCCTTGCCAAGGGATGTGTGTTCCCTGGCATTTTCTCAGCAGCCAATCACGAATCTGTAACTGTCGCAGGGACACATCTAATTGCCAATCCCTGGTTGCTTTTGATTATGTTAGCCTATACAAAGAAAAGACTTTGTACAATAAGGTAGACACTTTGCTTGCATCAAGTTTTGTCTCCATCTCTCCCATCTCTCAATCGCGGTAGTAGTAGTATAGTCAAGCTAAAGATGATGAGAAATTTAAGAGAGTTTGCTGGAGTAGAGAATGTTTTAAGTAGTATGTATGAAAGAATGGCATTTAAAATGCAATTTGGAGAGACTGCTGAGCTTTCTCCTTGAAAAAAAAGCAAAACCATAAACTCCCAAACAAACAAAACCCCCAAAACCAAACAAAAAATCTCAACCCAACCAAAACCACAAAACCCATAAAACAAAATGGGGGAAAAAAAAAAAGCCCACCAGCCAAAAGAGCCTAAAAGAACTGTAAGATCATAAATTAAATTAAAAGGGCACTAGGACACAGCAGGTATTGCAGGTGAGGACAAAGTGTGCATTGAATACTGTGAAAGAGCAGATGATTGTGAATGAAAACTCAGGTTCATTCACCCTGATTCTTGTCATTAGCTTTAAGAGAAAAAAGGCTAAGAAAAGGTTGTCTTTTGTGACTGATGAAGAAAGAGGTGAGAACACTCAACTGTATTTTGCTGAATGATAACAGAAGCACAAAATAACATTCTTTGCCAGATCTAGAGAAATGTTTATGGTATTTGTGAAGAAAATACAAGTCAAGTCATACAAAAGTGAATGGCAGAAGGAAAAAACCATACAAAACCACCACCCTTAAGTATGGTGGTGTGGCATATGGCTTGAATAATAGTGGTTTTTCTAAAATTGTGATTCTCTTAATGCTTATTCACAGCTTGATAACAAGAATGATAATGCTTAGCGCAATAGCAAAGCCACAGGGACCTCCAGTGTTTTAGTTTGTGCCCTTTGCCTCTTGTCCTGTCACTGGGCACCACTGAAAAGAGCCTGGCTCCACCTTCTTTGTGCCTCTCCTTCACATTTCCTTATGCTTCGACAAGATCTCGCTAAGCCTTTCTTTTCCGTGCTGAATACTCCCAGCTCTCTCAGCTTTCCCTTGTAGGAGAGATGGCCCAGCCCCTTGATCATCTTAGTGGCCCTTTGCTGGACTCTCTTAAGTAGCTCTATATGTTGTACCAGTGAGCCAAGAACACAGTGCCCCAGATGTGGCTTTACTAGTGCTGATGTGATTAGAGGGGAAAGATGTATACAACATTTGCCCTTTTCTAGCCTTTTTTCTTCCTATGTACAAGTAAACATCAAAACTTGTTTTTCAGATGTGGATAGAATGGTATCATTAGGCTGATTTCAACACTGTAAGCATTCATTGTAGATTTATTCTTTAAAACAGTTTTCTTTTTTTCAAGGAGAGACTGATTTGGTTTTAGTTACATCTCACACTTTGTATTTTCATGTCTCTCTTTTGAAAAATATTCTACACCTTCTTCTTAAACATACTGTCGATTCATGGTGCATTCCAACAATTTTATTTGCCACATTCACTGACATTTAAAAATTTGTGGAGGAAACACAGCAGCGTACAGTAATGGAAGACATAGGCTCTTACTTACCACAGCAATGTACAGTACTGGAAGACATAGGCCCTTACTTACCACAATTATTTTCTCATAACCAGAAAGTAGCCTCTGTGTATCATGAATTGCAAATCCTTTGGTTCAGGTACCCTTAAAGTTCCACCACTTTATTCAGACAAATTTGATAGCACAGTGCACATATAAACTAGAAAACTGTCTAGAGGGAGACCATATATCAATACATAAAATTACCTGGTCCTCAAAGTCAAATTCTGTATACACAGTATCTCCAGAATCCATAATCAGACTGCAATCAAGTTCATTTGATCCTAAAACGGGAAAGAAAATTAAATTTCAGAAATAGATTGGAGATTTTCACTTTATGTGATAGATACTTCCAATGTCTGTATACAAAAACTGGGATCCAAGGACCCACTAAGTTGTGCTAGGGTACCCGGGTGAATGGTATTGGTTTGTGTCTGCACGTCCTGAGTCAGACAAGATCATTGATGAGGAAGAGAATAGAATTCACTCCTTTCTGGGTTTCATGTATCTCCCTCTCTACCTGGTGTGATAGTCTTGAAAGCACTATAGGATATACAGCTTTAAAACTATTGTTGGCCTAGAATTATTTTCTCTCCGTCAGAGATATTTGTATGGTTGGATTTCTGTAACAAGCTCAGTCAATAACAGATTTTGCAGTTCAATTTGTGCCAGTTGCATTTACATATTATCTGGTTTTGTTTGCTTTTGTAGTTTACTTAGTGATAATCCATGTAGGTGGTGAGCTGAGTATCACTAAGAGAGAGAACAGAGTAGAACAACTGAATGTCATGACAACTAAAACCTAATTGCCTGCTAGAGATGTTAATTCCAAGGTGTCTAAGTTTGCAATTAATATTAAAATTGCTGCCAAATTGATCTTTGATGCAGTTCTTTCGACTATGTAAGAGAGACCAGTGACACACTTGGGCCACAGGATCATAGGATGTTACGGGTTGGAAGGAAACTCCAGAGATCAAGTCCAACCGCCCTGCCAGAGCGGGGCCATAGTATCTAGCACAGGTCTACCCATTTACTGGTATTTGGGTATCATTCTCCTCCCCCTGCCCCCCACTATTCATGTATAATTTAGCAGATTGCTATTAAAAAAAAACAACAACCTGCAATGGGTTACACTTTTTCCCATAGAATGCCATATATATATATATGCAATATGAGCTCTAGCATGTACAATTCATTGTCTTTGAAAAAGTCTGTCTGTAAAAGATACCATATAGACTCACAACTGCTGAGACACTTAATTTTTAAGATGTATTTTACTCAGCTAATATTTCACTCCTAACACCATGTCATTGCTGATAATGTATTTTAACTAAAGCCTCAGTCCCAAGCACTGGCCTACGGTGACACATTAATAACTTTTAAAGCCATTTGTGGGCAAGTATTTTGATTAACTGTCACTTTGCTACAAAGAGCAGAACGTATCCTTAGCTAGAAACGTCAGTATGAAATATGGTGCCACAATCTTAAATGTAAAGGTCAGGCTGAAAATGAAATCTCATGCATAATATATCTTAAGTGATAAAAGCCATAATGGTTATACAATTTTAATATGGTCAAACATCTTAAGATGCCTTTTTTTCTATAATTAGGATACCAGCTTCCTTGGGGAAGTGTAACTCCTTCCTAGGGTATACTCAGGAAAATTTATTTCCTTTCTTTATTATTTCAATGAAAACTAACAGAATCCCTAACCATCTATAACTGCACAGTAAACAGACTTCTCTATCCTTCTCAAATTACCTAAGGACAAACCTATCAGAAATAAATTGAAGCAAATGGCAACTGTCAGAACAAGATAAAGTCGTGAGGGGGCATATAAGAGCAGAATGAGTAGTTTGCTATCCTGCAGCACAGTTTGTTGTTGGGAGCATATTTTGCTGACTTCTGGATTAAATCTTGCTAAAATGGGTCTTCTAGATGAGGACAACAGGCCCACTAACTAATCCACTAGTATGTGTGGTGGCATAAGTGTACCAGATCACCACTTTTCAGCATGGTGGCAATCAGTGATCCCAGTGATAGGCAAAGCTACTGACAGAGCCAAGAGGAGAATGGTAGAAAGTGTGGATAATTGAAAACACAGATCAGGCATTGTAAGCATAAATTTGAGTTGGCAATATAGTGTGTAAAACTTGTGGCAACATTTAGCTCTCAAGGCAGAAACATGAAATGTTGGCTTAAGGAAAAGAGCAGGACTGGTTAAAGCATTTGGAAGCAGACCCACCCTGCTGCTTTCAGAGAATACGCAGGCTGCACGTCTTGTGCTCCAATTACAAAACAGCTGATCCTAAGTTTCATTGCCTTTTCTGAGTCAATTGCATTGGGTTTTCCTTCTATAAGTTGGTATACAGGGAACCGGGCTGTAAAAACCCTGATTTGTTTTCCACTGTCTGAATTGTCTTAATTCCTGTTCAAGGGATGCCCCCATTCCATCAGATGATCTCAGCTCTTGGTTAACTTAGAGCCTTTCCTGTTGCAAACAATCTGAATAACTGTGTCAATTTCAAAAGGGGAAATGTAACAGCTTACAGAAAAAAATATTAAAGTGTGTGAAAGCTTTACTGCCATGGAGAAATAGCTTGCAGGCACCTGATCTTGTGACTTAAAATACACTTCCTTAATTTCAGTGCACGCATAAAGTTGAGGTAGAGGACACCTGGTCATTTTTATGTGCCCTGTTTTTTTTTTCTTTAGGGTTTTATTTGGTACATCACTGCATAATTAAAAGATAAATCATTTGGATTTTTTTTTTTTTTATTAGATCTCTATTAAGTGAATAATCAGCTCTCCAGGGAGGTGCAGGCTGCCTTAAAAAGAAACAGCAGATCAGCTACAATGCATTTCTTTTTTTTTACTTGCTAGGCTTTGTATCTTGACACTGAAGGCATCATTCATAAAGTCTCACTAGGAACCCAAGAGGATCCTGTGAGGGACAGGTTGAGTTAATGTGTGGCTGCAGTTGTACAATGATGTGCTGACAGGAGCCACTGCTACCAGGTCTACCAGTAAGGGAAAATGACTCTTCTGGGGTGTGGGGCTGTGCTCAGCTGCTTCTCTCACCGTGAAGCTGTAATTTTAAATTTATGCTGTATTTTATGCTTTTTGTTTGGTTGGTTTTGTTCACCTAAGATTAATTGCACAGGATTGGTCATGGAAAGCTGAGAGCTGTTGCATGTCAGCTTGCAATTCCTGCACAGAAATGCACTCTAGAACACAGGAGTGTTATGATTGTAAATGTCTTTGGTACTACAAAATATTTCAGTGTTCTGAGCCTGGGTGTGGGTCACTCTCTCCAAAAGTGTGTGCACCCTTAAGTACAAATTGTCAAACATTGCTTTTGCACATTTCACTACAGTTATTTACACAACAAAACTAAATTGTTCTGATCGGTCTAAATTGTTTTGCAATTGATTTATCTTCCCATGACAAGATAGCTATACCTCATCACGTGGTTGATAATGAAGTCTGCTCCTTGGACCACTTGTGTTTTGGCACATCAGCTAATGTATTTCAAATCCTTGTTTAAATCTGTTACTTATTCCAAATCCTGGTAGCAGTTCTATTCAGTATGGTTCCTTGGCTCAAATATGCCTAAACTCATATTTAAACAACTAGCGTTTGCACCATTCAACACTGACTGTCCTAAAAGGAATTTAAGACTATCCTGTAAAGCATGTTACTTCTCTAAACAGCATGTTTTAGCTCAGTAAAATAAAAACATCTTCTTATGTCTTGGAACATTCTCTGAAGCACTGTCTAGTAATTCAATTAATACATGCTACTTATAAGCACTTGGGCAAGACAAATGCTTAGAAGATAAATTTTGAATGGCATATAATAGAAATAATTTGCTGGAGGACTGACTAGCATTTGAACAATTACATTTTAATTGTGCTCGCAGTAAGATGCTTCTAATACAAATGTTATTGCATCTATGCTCCGTTGAATTTCATGACAGGTGGTTGCTCTTAGCAACAGCCTTAATGTATTGTAGAAGGCAACAATGAGAAAATTGTATTTTAATCTATAAAAACATTCAGTTGCTTTCTTTCCATATGTTGCTGCAACTGGATTTTACAGGTGTTATCTAACACCTAAATTAGACTGATGTGGAGGCGTGAAAATATAAGAAATACTCTGTTTATCTTAGCCACTAGGAAACAAAATATATTGCAATATCACTAATAAGGTTAAAAGACAAAAAATGAGGTCAAGGCAATGCTGGAATTGAGACTTTCAGAAACAGCTGGTCGCATAGGACCTCTAGAAATCCTATTTCAAATCTCCTTACTATTATTGGTGCTCAGGTTAGACCAATTAGACAATCATGGTGTGGCTTCTGATAAAGCTCACAGCTCTATGATTATTTTGGTGAGGAATTTAGTAAGTAGATTAGACTTTCAAGGACCTAACTGGAACTTGTCCAGAATCAATTTGTACAAATTGTTTAGCTTTTGTCAGTTTGTCAGAGCTAGCACCTTATGACACCTCTTTCCTCTTCTTCAGTAGTTAGCTCAATTAATTAGGGAATCCACAGGTAATTATCATTACAATGCCATATACTGGAAATGTTATTTTGTGTTTAGAATCAATAAGCTCAAAAGACATAACTAAGCCACTTAATAGAAAAAGCTTAGTCTTTGTTCTTGTGTGCTTATGTTAAAAGTTGACCATTAGAAACCTGTTGTTTGAGCTAATGCACTTTTTATCATTCTCAAACCCACACCCCATGCCCCACCCCTATTCACTCCCACCTTGGTAATTGATTTAATCTTGTTTTGAACATTACAAAAATAGCTTTGCAGGTGGCTCTTGTATGCTAGCTAGCTTGGACCTCATTTTGGGATCTTCAGAATATGATCTAATCTGTCTGAAGCACTGCTTTCTGCAAATGTCTTGTCAATAGGAAAAAAGTAATCCCCCTCTGTCAAAGAATTGATGAGAGGTGTATTGCTACTACTAGATTTCACTGTGCTTCATCAGTTCCTCCTTCCTTGGAAGCCCCCAGGTGATTGCTCACAATTACAGATAACTGAAGCCTACCCTAATGCTTTATGGCAGATGAGTTTTCCCTTGAAGAGAGAAGAAATCAGATACACCATCTTCTCTACTGTGCATATCTGCTAGTCTTCATTTTAATAAAGCTAGGAAATTTCACAGGAAAATATTTCACCTAGTATTTTCCTTTTTTTCTGTGTGTTCTGTTGCACAAAGCATTTGTGACCTAATGAACCTATGTAACCCTCATGGTCTACTAGGAAGGCAGCCAGAGATACCATCTGTAAAAGGAAAAAGTTATGATGTTACCAAGGAACACTTTCCTGTTCTCCTCAAGCAATTTTTTTTTTTTCTGGCAGATGTTATAGATTTTCATTGCTTTGATTTTTAGCCTCAATTCCTCAGCAGCCCTTTGTCCCTCAAAGGCTCTATCTTTGAAGAAATGCAAGTTACAGTAACCAGAAATATTAAATATATAAATAAATAAAATCCTCAAATGTCTGACTTACATTCACACACAATTTCAGAATTAGTACCAATTATTAGGGAGAAAGTATGACCATTAATCAGTGGTGAATATTGAGGTATCATCTGGAACTGAAATAGCTGGAATGAATCAACTCATGAAGTTTTTTGTATTAATAATAGAATTGTTTAGTCAACTTGTTTAGTCAACTATCCATAGTATTTTAACGTGAGCCTGCAGAGAAACAAGATGTTAGGTGGGTTGGATGAACTTCTGAAGTGTAAAGAGATTTTATTTGCCTATGGTTGTGGAAATGCTTGAGGTCAGTTAAGACTTTGCTACAGTACATTCGCGTTCCTCAAGTACAGATGTGAAAGGCATTCCCCCAATGTTAAATGCAGTGTAAAAAATATGGATTTTGAAAATCTTACATTAACTCACCTGCTGTAGCCTCTTTGTTTGCAAATAATTTATTGTCAACTGCTGAACTTATGTCAAAGAACACTTCTTCTTCATCTCTATCTGCATCAAACTGTTTAAAAAAAAAAAAAAAAAAAGAAAATTGTCTCTTAGACATTGCTTAGTACTTGGATGAACATCAATGTGTAATATGACTTCTCACCCCAAGACTTCTGGGTAGGAACATTTCTACTTTTCTGTGCCATGTTGCTTTAGGTATGAATAATTTAAATTTTGATTGAAAACTGAACTAATTTTGTAAACAGTTTTGCCTGTTTTTAATAACCTGTCAGAAATAGACGCTACAGTAAAACTGACTTGCTCTCAGAGAATGAAGTTTCAAAGCAGAAACTAATAATGCATATTACTCTTTCAACCATTGGATTGTTGAAAAAAATGTAGAGATAAAAACATGTGTTTATTGCCACCTTTTAGAAATTAGCGTAATTAACTACTTGATTTGCAAGTGAAAAATTTTCAGCAGCTTCTGAATTGTCTGAAGCCAATTTTTCGTGACATGTATCTGTGTACAATTTCTTCCAGTAGCTGTGCAAAACTCTTAGGAAAAAAATCAAGTCTTTCTAAAGTCCCTTTTTATATAGAAAAGAAAGCTAGTGCTCTCACGCTAACAGAAAGTGTAGTGGCTCAGCAAGAAATTATTTCTGAATTCTAATACTGATCCCCCAAAGTATTTTGTCATCTCTGTCTGACAGGTTCTTATATGGCCAGGTGAAATGCTTGACATTGGGTTTCGGTTTGGTTTTTCCTATATTTATTAATCTCCATTCATTTAGATCATCACTTATTGAGGCTTTCTTTTGGGGGGGGGGGGCAGAAATGGATGTTTTATTACTGTTGCTCTGGGTTGTTGTTTTCTTATTTCTTGAATTGAGGCCAGGTACATTTGCATGGATAAAGGGAATACTGTAACCTTAGATTACAGGAGCATGTAAATAACAGACACATCAGGTGGCTGTCATTCAGTGCATGCCTCCTGGTTTAAGAGTCACTGTTTTCAATCATTCTGCACCTTAAGTGTAATGAGTGTAGGATGCAGCATGAATCTCGGGGTGAAAAAGAATAGAATAGAATAGAATAGAATAGAATAGAATAGAATAGAATAGAATAGAATAGAATTACCAAGGTTGGAAGAGACCTTGAAGATCATCGAGTCCAACCTGTAACCACAACCTCACAACTAGACCATGGCACCAAGTGCCACATCCAGTCCCCTCCTGAACGCCTCCAGGGATGGAGACTCAACCACCTCCCCGGGCAGCCCATTCCAATGACGAATGACTCTCTCGGTGAAGAACTTTCTCCTCACCTCGAGCCTAAACTTCCCCTACTATACTAATGGGCTCTTTCTTCCATGTCCAAAACCATTCCAGGTATCTTGCTAATACCTTCCTGTCTCATGGTAAAAACAATAGACGAGGAAAAGACACAGGGAGAGCGTCTGGATTCTACTAGGAACTTTGCTGCAGAAGCCAACATTTCAGATACAAAGCTGGTTTTCATATAGCTAAGAATATAGCAGGATACTTAATTCATTAATTTTAGAGAGACCCTGAATTGTTTACTTAACACCCACCATGGCAAAATCAGTATCATTCTTTTCATTATGACTTGTGATCACTTATGTATTATCTGTGTTACTTAAGCTATTCTGTCACTGGTAATGGAATTTGCTTTCTTATGGAATTTTCCATCAGCACCTCAAAGTAAACTCAGAAGCAAGTATCAGTCCAAGAATAGTTATGAGTGGTAGATGCCAGAAATTGTTCAAAACTATGGAAAGAACACCAAAGAATGAATCTGTGTAAATGAAAGAATATGGAAACTTGTGGGAGGCCAGAGCATAGTAGAAAACAGCAACCATTGTGGAAAGCTTACTGCCAACACCACCTGTCCAAGTGCTCAAATCTTAATTGGTATTAATCCAGATTTAAATCTTTAAGGCCTTAATGCTAGGCTTTATGATTAGCTTGGTCCTAAAGTTCATTTCCAACATAGCTGAACCTACTATAATTATCAATACATGGAGTTTCCTGGTTTGTTCTAGAAATGGAGTTGTTGGCTCTGACCCTGAGGGCCACTCAGAAGTTCCTGAGGTGATGCAGCACAGCTGTCCATCTCTCTGGGCAGACATTTATCTATTTTTGAGGAGTTCTTTTGCTTTTCAGTGCATTTATCTGTTAGGAACTTCTGTCAAAACTGAGGCTTGTGGAAGGACATGCCTAAAATGAAGCTGCTGGGCTACTGTTGGACAATTTATTGTCCATGCACAAAGAGCAGCTTTGAAATTTTGTTGATTTTAAAAAAAAAAAAAAAAAAAGAGTATTGATCCCTGAATTCTTCTGCATTGGTCTGCCTGAGGAATTTGGGGGATAAGGTCTCCCTCTGCCATTTCTTGGTTAAAAAAAAGTACATGTGTCATTAGATATGCCAGGGAAGACACACACAACATGATGCTTGTGGGTATACGTATGCATAAAACCCACTCAATTCAAGTTGTGTGTAATTGTCACTGTGTAGGTCACACCACACTTGGAGACATGACAAGCTTGCTTTCTCATTAGTAGCCTTCCTGTGAATAATCCAGTTTACCATGGAAAAACACATGATCAATCTCAAACTGTTCTGAACCTTCAAAGAATTTGAAACATCAACTTCCTTCACTCAAAGAACACCAGCTGTGCTTCAGTACTGTGAAAAATCTGGCTTTTGTAATGAAAGCCTATATTGTCAGCCAGAGAAAATGAATTATTTGAAGCCTGCACATGGATTCCGTTTTCCCCTCACAAAATGAGAATTCTAATACCCTGAGCTGCAGGAAGGCAAGATAGCATTCACAGAGAAATTATTTTTGAGAGAAACTAAGTAACTGCATGAGTTCTGTACTTCATTGCATTGCTAAACCTTTTAAAATTAAATCCTTTGGTAATTATTGGAGGCTTGAATAAAACAGAGAAGGTACTGAGGCAACCATAAAGAAGAAAGAGCTGTAAACTTCATCTTTTTAGCAGACATGTCTGAATCGATAGATTGCATTCTCTAGTGAAAATAAATCCATACTTGCGTCAAAACACATCTCCTTGCAACTCTTATCTGCTGGTGTTTTTATGGATGGCTCAGTTTAACCATAGTCAAGGCTTATGTTTTATAGAGAAACATTAAATGTGGCACTAAAACCATTTGCAATACACAGGACACATTAACTATATTATTATCCGAATTCATATAATCTTTACCCCAGTGATGCAGGAAGAATTAAAGTATCTCTTCCCTGAGAGGCTAGTGGGGTTTGAGGTCTGAACTCTACAGTGTTTCCTTCAAGGAGGCTCTAATGGGATTTTTGTACCTTCTGTTTTGTTGGGGCAGGAAAAGGTGAGGAAGGACCTCTGAGGACAAGACGACAGCCTAAATCTCTGAGCCAAGGAGTTTCACAAACTCTTCTGAAGTACATTTGCAGGCTGTGCTTGGTAAGAATCCAGTAAAGTTCTTCTCTGTCCCAACACACACATGTGGAAGCTGTGCAGCAGCAATCTCCACATCACTTCTATGAATGGTCCCGCTCTCAAGATTTATTTCCCATTGACAAAGAAAAGCATGAGAGACTTTTGCTACCTACTCTGAGTCAGCTTCTGTGGGACAAATTGGTAATATAGCATAATTTGAATGTGAATTTACCACACCAACACACTGCAGGTGCACTGCATGCTGCTCTGCTCCCACCTTGTTTGGGGAGCACACCCCAAGGATTAATGGAGGAACAAGAGTACTTCTCTGATGTCTCCAGGCGTTCATTTTAGTTGAGTTTCTGATAGTTTTGCTTTGCTCTGACATTATGATTCAGGAAATAAATGACTGGTAGAAGTCACGTACCTTACTATAACTTGATTCTTTTCATACATATTATGTTTTAGAAAAACACGACTGGCATAATGATTAATTTTTGAAAGTTTATTCCAGCTTCACACAAACATTCCTGCATAGGAGGATTTGATGCTGGCACAGTGTTACATATAAAAATGCTGGAAAATATTTTCTAGGTCTTCTGCATTGCAAGTAATTGTCTAGGGAAACCAGGTCATGCTTGCTGCCATCAGAGAGAAAATGATTAGTGTTTCTAAACAAGTACCCAAAAAATCCTGGCCAACGCAAGGAGCCTCTCAGAAAAGTTGTTGGAGTTGTTGAACGTTGCTATGCTTACTGGTCCATGATCATAAACAGGAGTTTTGGTAATACCATGTATTGAGTTAAACAAAAAAGGAAAAAAAGTGCATATCTGCTTCCTCACATCTACAGGGGCAAGCATCAAGGAGAGTGCAGTTAACTAGAATTTTAGGTGAGTGTGAAGTCATGCAGCCTGGCACTGCCTTCTATGGACTTATTCATCCCCAAGGACACTGCTGGTCTTTGCAGGTGTTCTGATTAAAGTGACAGCCCAAATAAATAAGGGGAGATCATAAAAAAAAAGTAAGCAAATTTTATCCTCCCCCCCCCCCCCCCCCAGTTTCTTTACTTGTCATTAATCATAATTTGCAATGGATTCCCCAAGATTCAAAAAATTTAAAGATTGTTCCTAGAAAGAGAAATAGTAATACATTCAAATTCAAATAGGAATTCACTCAAGAAAGTCTGTGGACTCAAAATTGCATTACATAGCCACAGCTGTCACTTCTGGCTTTATAACCCATTAATCACTTAACCATGGAAATGAAACACAATCGTTATTTAGGAAGTGGACAAATCATTCATATATTATCACCTGCAATAGAGAAATAATTTTGTATTTATTTTTTTTTTAATTAAAAACAAGAGGGTAAGCCACAAAAAGGTGAACATGGCTTCTTGTATCACATTTATCTCATGCTTTTAAAAGAGATGTCTAATTCAGAAGCAAGATTTTTAGCACTGTCCTTGAAGTGTTGGAATATATTTTCTTTGAAAAGCTAACAATCCTTTAGTTAGTAGCATGAAGACTGAGCAAGTCATAATGATGTTCAGGTGTCAGAGGCTACAACTATGATAAGAAGAACTCGGTCTTTTTTTTTTTTTTTTTTTTTCAGACTGGGAATTGCTTCTGACAGAGTGGAAATAAGTAAGAACTAGTTTTATTTTACCCTTGGTAATACTAAAAGGTGAAGTGAGACACAGTTGAATTCATAGGTGCTGCTTTACAATTTTTGGACACCCACACAGAAATCTCTTTTATCGTTGTTCCATCCCTAGTTTCCTTCTGCTAAAAAGCAGCGTGAGAAATACATGAGGAAAACTAAGTATGGTGTGATGATAACCATTGAGAAGGGAGGACAGGAAAGAAGAGTTGAAGTGTCGTGTAGGAAAAATAATAAGCAGAGCAATGAAGCAGGAATGTGCACACTGGGAGCTCAGGGTACATTTACCCATTACAAAATACTTTTAACGGTGCTCTTTCAAGAAGTCCACAAATTAAAAACTTCTAAAGCACTACAAAACTCGGAAGAGAGAGAGATTTCTCTGTAATCCATTCCCTAGTCCTAATATTTTGTGTCTCTATTATCAAATACTCTAAAATCTCATTTTTATAATGTATTTTTTATATACAAGACCATATTCTGTACAGAAGAAAAACTACAAGCGAAAGTTTCATACACTAGAGCTTGCCAGTGGTTTACAAAAAATTATGCAATTACCAGAGATCATAAATTGTCATCGGGCAAAAATTTAGAAAAGAAACTGATTGGGAGGTTTCATCACCATTATTAAAATCCTAAGAAATACTCTGGGTTATCTAGAATCATCCACTGATTGTTTGTTTGTTTTTTTTTAGCACAAGAGTTCCACAGAGGATTCATAAATCATTGCAGAGCCCCCATACCTCTATCATTAGAGTTTTTCGAGTTCCACTTGTCATCCAAGTGTCTATTGCTGTAAGTGCTACTTGTAAACAAGTATGAGGGTGAATGCTCACCAGCCCTCAGTGGAGCTGACAGTTTTGCAGGGGCTGCTGCTAGCTTTTGTGTATCTCAAATTCATTTGCTCAAAATAGGTGTAATTTGAAGCTATCAACTAACATAATTTTTGAACAGATTAGGCATGCAGATATAATCTAGTATGGTAAGACAAAGACCCCAAACTATATTAAATTTAAATAACATTTTCCAGTAACATCAGTGGGAATTGAAATGACCCTCAAAAAGGGTAAATACACAGTTACAATGGAATCTATCATCTAATTTAACTGCCTTATACCACAGAATATGCAAATACAAACATGCACATCCATGCACACAGACAGATCAAAGCTACTTTGCTCCTCTGGAAACAAAGACATGGATCCTGAACGGGGGGGGGGGTGGGTGTTGTTGTTATAGTTACAATCATAGAATGTATTGGGTTGGAAGGGACCCTTGGAGGTCATCTTGTCCAACCACGCTGCAGCAAGCAGGGACATGTTTCACTAGATTGGGTTGAATAACAGCTGAAACAGTAATGTCAGTTTGTCTTCAGATTTGTGTATTTTATCTTTCATGATTTTCTCTCCCCCAAAACAATTCTATTTTACATACAGCATAGTTGGTATGAAATGCAAAAATTTGTCAGATGCTGGCCTATTCCCATAATAGTACAAAAGAGGATACTTTGGGACACTTGCAATTCTATTATTAACTATTTCCCAGTACATAAACAATGCAGTTATTAACAAAGAGAATCTTTGGTTTTTCTTAGTTCTTAAAAGTAATTTTCAATTATTTCTTGCTAAACTAACAACTTAGAGTGCCATGGCACACACATGTAGTGATGTTCTGACAGATTAATTCCCTTCATGGTAAAAGTCTGTTAAGCCAGCATCCACATTTGTAATATTGAAGAGTATGGCATCAAGTGAACATTACATCTGAAGAAACAATTAACAGTAAGCAGAAGTAATAGCCTGTCTTTCTAGGGTTTTTTTTGAGTAATAGCTTTTGATAGGTTGAAAGAGGAGAGGCTCTATCTTTATGCTGAGATCATGTTGAGCAACACCCCCATTTATATCAGTTTTCAGCTGTTGAATGCTTCAGGCAATATGGTGGTGACAGTTAATGGGAAGGACACCACACAATTATGGGCCCTTTTGGAGTTGAAAATTAACAACTTGAAGGAGAGTTAGGTTTGATTAAGGGTGAGGGGAGAAGTTGGTAATATGTTGATATGGTAGGTGGAAAATCAGCAAATAAGGGAAAGCAATTACTTGTTTGGCAGAGCAGCTGATGGAGGCAGGGAGTGGTGCCACAGAGTGGTTTTGGAACATGCATGCTTTTCACAATACTAAGACACAAAGCCTTTCCATCTAGTCAGATATTAGAGAATACTGGCTGGGTTTTTTTTTTTTCCCCAATAAGGATATTCATCTGGATGGCTGCTGCTTTATTTCTGAAATAATTTTTGTATCGTGTTTTCCATTTTCTTAGTGGGTTCTGAGCTTCTGATAGGCATTGTCCTCCACTGTATTTGTATCTCTTTAACTTTTGTAAGCTGAAATCAGTTTTACACAGTCAGTAACAACTCCAAATGTTAGTCACTTCTCTAGGTTTGTATAGCCCCTGCAAATAAATATGGCATTTCTCTCTGAAGTTGTCATCAGGAATCGGAACTGAATTAGGCAGTGCATGCATTGGTTTACATAGTATTTAAGGGACGTGAGCTGTGTTCATTCTGGGTTATCTGATTTGTTGACTTCTAGAAGTAACTTTTCAAGCTGGAAATATGCCCAACACCTCTACATGTAAATTCTCTATGTGCATATTCCTTTTGAAAACGATTGAAAATTTACAGCTTGAATGCACAGCATCTGTCCAGCTGCTTCTGTAGCAAAGTCAACTATATTATTTTGAAGATAAATTAAAACCAAAGAGATGTTTTAGCACATGCACATATATAGTCCTTTTCTACCCTGAAAGCACAAACAGTTACTTTTTCTTATTTTAAAGAATATGCATTCCACTGTTGGAGTAATTTTCACTATGCATTTACCTTTTATAGGAAAGTGCCTTCAAAGAGGCAAATGGTATTATAAAGAAACAGAACAGTGGTGTCAAGCACCAAGACAGGTCAGTACTGAAGAGCTTGGATAGAAAACTGAATTACAGTCTGAGTTAGGAGATTCTTCATGATTTGTTATTCCGTTTCTGTAGAAACCAGGAAAACATTCAGCCTGACGGAGAGATGATCTTACTCTGACCCCCACTAGTTCTAGATTAAATAGTTTGATTTTTACTTTAGTGCACCTAACCCTAAAAGAAGGGGAAAGACATTTCTGATTACAGTCAGGTATGACTCTATCCTTATATAGCTTTAACACTTCTCTATGTCTTAGCATGCAATATCCTTTCTTTCTTCTTACATTACTGGAGCTCACAGTGATGTTGCCAAGTATGAGAATTAATTCAGTATCTTGAAACCTAGACAAAAAGCAGTGCAAACAAATTGCATCAAGCTCAGTCAGTAACAGCTGTGGTTATCACTTTGCTATTACAGGAATCTAGAACTACCCAACTCTTTCTCAAATGCCTTTGTTTTCTTCATTCTACAGCAGTAATGCTTGTCCTTCAGCAGCTTTTCTTCTACCTTAATATTGGAAGACAAGGGTTGGATGTGTCCTTGTTTACCTTAAATTCCTGGGAGCTTAGCCTATTTCATATAATCCAAGACACCCTTTGGGAAAAAGTGAAGGTCCAGTTGCTACAGCTTAATTGCCCTGTTTCACCCAGTACCACAGGAGACAAGTATGGGAATGTCCCCGTTTCCAGAGCACCCCGTTCAGTGAAACGGCTCGGATTATTAATATGTTCAAATAAATGTTGAATTTTGAATACTGAGGGTAACAGTGCTTCTCAGAGGGAATGAGCCCTAAAGCTACAAGACACTAACCAATATGTTTGTTTGCACAGTGATTTTTTTTTTTTTCCTGAATGGCATTTTAAAAACATGTGTTTTCCCTTACCTGTAGTGCTCCTGGAGCTCTGTGTCACTGTCCCTTTTGTTTAAAATAAACCTAAATGGTTTTCTGGCATCAGCTATCTCAGCACGTGCAGATTGCAGACAGGCACCCCAAATAAATATGCAGGAGCACTCTTTCCCCAAAAAGGTCTGGCCAAGCAATAACTGTAGTTCAAAGGAGGCACCTAAACAAAGTTTTAGTAACACTGGGAAATTGAAGATGTTTCTTCCTGTAAATGCTCCTTTCTTTCAGTGCTAGTTTCATTTTGTTTCAAACTAAAAGATAACAAGCAACGTCCTGCCTGAATTTCAACTGCCAATATAACTAAATAAAGCACAAGAACTCATGACTCAGATGCAATAGCAAGCATACAGTACTTATACATAGCTGCTCTGGTGTTACCACATGAAAAATGTTCATTTAATTTAGGAAATAATTTGACATTTGTATGTGCAAGACCTTAGCAATATAAATAATTTCATCAGCAGTAGTTCAAGTTACTCAAAGTGAAATTTCAGACTAAGTTTTAGAACATGAAATTTATTAACTTTCCTATGTTCTCTGCAAGAGAAAAATTAATTTTACTTCCCAGCTAAACAGTTCCTGTGTATTTAAATAAATTCTGACCCAAGATAAGCAGTGTTTCCACTGGTGGTCTCTATGTTAGCAAACATTGTAAACAGCACAGGAATCCTTGATAATCAGCCCTCCCTTGGACACCTTGAGCTAAAGTGTGCTAAATTTCTGTGAAATAAATTATTTATCTCTAGAAGCATGACTCATACCAAACTTAGGATAATACTCAGTAAATGTCAGTTTGAGTTCAGGATGGTCTCATAAAACCAACTTCCAATTGCATTGCCTCAGGAAGGACGTGAATTTATTTCCTGCAGCAAGAAGTGAGCATGCTGCTATTTTAATTTCTGTACCAAAAAGTTCTGTTTAGCTGCCTGAATTATTGGAACATGTTGTTTCAGAGCACAAAGAAGACTATCTGATTTTTAAATGAAAGCTGGCAAGCTAAGGAGATACTGACAGAAACTATTGCTTTAGTCATCATGAAATACGACATTCTTGCATCTAGGATGTAGTTTTTGGAAACAAATGTAGGACAAAATCCCACGTGATTGTGCAGGCTGAAAGCATTTTTTTTATGTCTCATAACCAAAAAGAAAAACAAAAAAAGATGAAGTGGAATCAACTGGACATAACTTATTTAACTCTTCAAAAGCTGTTGACAATATTTCTATCCAGAGGTTAATAAACAAATCATACTTCCATGGAAGTGCTAAATAACATAATGGGTTTATTGGCAAACAAACAAAAGAACTCCAAAACCACACACACACACAAAAACCAACCCAAAGCATGAGAGATGTCCAAGGGATGTGTCGTCAACAAGTAATAAAGAGAGTGGCCACTATATTGATCCAGAAATAGAAAATACAAATCAGAAGATTAGAGCAGCTCATTTAGCCTCACTAGAGTAATGAAGTCTCAGAAGGGATAGGGATATTGTCAAGCATGCAATGTAACAACAATGTGTTGCAGGAGAAGGGTGGAAAAAAAAACAACAAAGAAAGATCAAAATGAAGCCACTACGTTTCTTCTTTCAGTATTTCATAATTTTAGCTTTGGCTGTCCACTAATTGCTCTTTTGAGCTAACTGAATTAGACTGACATTCTGAACACCTGTGGTCTAATAGCATAGCATTAATACATTGCCGAGATGACAATGGTTTATTGCAAAAGCAAGCTTAAAGAGCTATACTGAGTGTTTATATATCATCTGTAAAGACTGCTAGGAATAACCATTGCTTCAATTTACTCAGAAAATTATAACTTTTAATATACTTAATTAGAATCCATTACTTCTCACTTACTAAGCAGTAGTTATTTTATAAACTGGGGTGGTGGTATCTGTATTAAAGTAGCCTCTGGCTAGTATTCTCCAGCATTGTAGCTCCTCCACCATTGCTTATTCTTCTGTTGGATGGGATTGCACCATGGCATTTCTCACACTACTGTTGTTTTCAGTGTCACCTTATGAAATGACAAATACCTGTGAAGCTTCTGCCTTTTAGTTACCTGCCTTGTGCTAGTATAGTGGTTTTTTGTTTCATCCCTTGATTAGTTTAGCAGAACAAGCATAACCTTACAGCTGTACAGTGATATGAATTTTTACTGGGATTCTGTCAAAACATGGTCAGCAAATCATAAAATCAAGTATTGGCTTTTGTAATATAAGTCAAGGTGTACAGAAGGTGTACCTCTTTCTTTCAACCTTTACCAGCACTGTAGTACTTACTAGAACTCAAATGGTTACTAGAAAAATAGCTATTTGTAACACTTGTGACAATTAATAGAATAAAGAAAAGATCTGCAGAGTTTACAAGACATTTCAGCTATGCTAGTTCTTAAAACTACCTTTCAAAGTCTTAAGTAGAAAAAATTACTGCATTCCATACAGTCATTATTGTCAAGTTTTGGAGAGTACTCTCTATTGCAAAAGAAAAAGAGACAGATCCTAATTATTTGCAATGGTTAGTCTGTATTAGCATTATGCCAAGGGAGTAAAGGAACTAAGTATATACAAATACTCCATCAAGCAAACATGTGGACCAGTCTACACTGAACAAACTAGATTCCATTTCCACTAAAAGCCTTCCACTGGGTCTTGGGATGCTGTTGACTTTCTCCTTCCTCCAGCACATCAAGCTTGAGTCTACAGAGAGCGCATTTAGATAAGCTGGTTCTGCAAGCTATTGGTTTTGCACCACCAGTTATTGTTTTAAGTGATTCCCTGTGAACTCCACAGTCTATTACCTCATGTAATGAAGATCCTGGGTACATGTCTGTGATTTAATTTGCAAAAGGTTTTCTACATACTCAGAGCTGTACAACTTGTAGACAAGGAAATAGCAATTTAGGTAGAGTGACTCTCTTACACATACTTGTGTCACATCCTTACTCCAGTCAATAATCACAAGCTTCTACCCCTGCTTAAGATTTTTATTTATCCTTTTTCATCCTCAAGGTAAAACATGCACTCAGAAAAGATCAGATTTAGTCTTGTGTCACACCTCAAATGTCAGTCATTTCCTAGCAAATATCTTATCAGGGCACTTGTTTTCCTAAATCAGCAAAGTTCACCATTCTTGTACAATTCATGGGGGAAAAAAGGAATTTTGCACTACTTTTTAAAAACTTTTCTCAATGTAAAAAGAGCAAGTGTAACCTTTAACTTAAGGATTAACTGATATTTACAAAGTATGTTACCAGAATGGGGTGTTAAAAAATTGTTGTGCAGCTGTAACAAGAAGTTATCCAATAAATTATATTTGAAGTTCTCTGTAACTCATTGTTAAGCTAAGGCTTTTAGAAGACACATCTTTCCAAGAAACACTGACATGGTCCTAACCTAGACTATGAGAAAATATCCACCTGTGCTTAACTCATTCTATGTTACACTCATCTGATTACATTTAGTGCTTTTTCTAAGGAGTGGTCTTCTGGCTTTAGTTGAAAGATATAACAAATAGTTACTACAATGAAACTCATTTTACAATGCACATGGCTCTTTCTGAAGTTCAAGAGATATGAGAGAATATGAATCCCATAAATGAAGAAAAGCTTCTGTTCACAGTACTGGAATTGATTTCATTTGTGTCCTGCACCCCATGAATAGGGTCAGAGATGAAAGCTATAGTACCCACAAAGCCTTTAATGGCTATTGAAACAGGCTGAGGTGACATATATAGCCTGAAGGATGGAAGAGATAATGTTCTTGTAAAAGAAACAGAAATCAGCTGCCTTGGGTTTATGTCAATCTATACAGTGAAATTCTTGCAATCGGGTGAAGATATAAAAAGGATTCAGTGTTTTGTTTAGTTTTGGTGTATTAAGGCCTGAAAAAAATTAATAAGCAACTTGACTAAAATCTCTGTTGCTCACATTCCGAGTTCCCTTTTAGGAATGAATCTGCATTTATACGTAAGTCAGTTCTTTTCAGTAGAGCAGACCAAAACCGCACAGGAGGCAGAACACAGTAGGAAACTAGTGAAAAGTATGTTTTTGTACTGCCTAATTGGTATCTTGCAGTGGCAGGAATGGAAGATGACCTTGGCATTACAAAAACTGTATTGTTACCAAAACACAATGGATGGTAGAATGCAAGAAAAGATAAGACCTGAGAATCTAGACAGAGTAGAGAATTTTGAAGCACTAGTATGGAAGACGTGAACATGTAGCTTCAATTTGACATTCTGATTATAAAGACAGGAGGAAAAATCCGGTGGAGGTCATAACGAAACTAACGTAAACCCACCATGATTTTAGCAATTATATTTGTAGCAAAATGGATTAAGAGGTAACATATGTATTAACAATTCCAGATATATAAATAACTGTTCATAGCCACATTTTACACATTAAGTCCTTTATTTGCTATGAGTGGTGTGAATGACTACGTTGTCATAAAAGGAGATTAACCACACAACAGTTCTTCACAAAGAATTACAATGATAATTGTGATTGCAGTGTTATAGTCATGTCTTGTGAGGCTCCTTTTCTCATTTTATTAGACTACTGAAAAGCAGAACACGATATGATGACAACAAAGTGAACAGATAGTTATATTTACTGGGTATTAATGAAACAAACCACGGTCCTGCATCAGATGTAAAGGTAAAAATGTTAAACTTGGGAGCAGGAGGGATGATAACTACACAAGAGGATAAAGGAAACATGTTTAGCAGCAGCAAAAACAAACCTCAGAGGACTGATGAGAGTCTTTGCCATGAATTTCAGGTTATATCTGTGTGATATAACCTGTGCAGAGATGTTTGTGCTAACATTAAATGATGTACCACAGTAACAAGGAACAAAATGGCTTAGTGGCTACCCGATCTAGTGTGTATCAGTGAATTTAAGCAGCAGGGATGCCCTACTCCACTGAAGTGCTGAGTTAACACAAGAGTGAGCTTTCCTGATTCTGAAATATTTTGTACATTTCTTCAAAGCACTACATAGTAGACATTTTTCAGATATTTTTTAGACAAAAATTCTCCAGTGAGGTATCAGAAAGATTCAAAAGGATATTCTGTAAAGGAGAAGACATACTAGAGGAAAACACCAGTTCCCACTAGTACTGTCTAGTGTAGTGTGTTCCCTGAGCAGCTTCTCAGCTTTCTTCACCAACACTGCAGCTGCATCTGGCCCTGTTTTGTTGAGCCTAAATCTAAATTATGACTTCAGAATGCTAGAGAAATATGCTAGAATAGGTCCAGAAGATTAACTACATCAGACTTTCTGCTGACATTCTGAGCATCTTCTTCGTTTTGACACTCAAATGGCTTCCATCATTACAATACCTGAGCATTCACATATGTGAATACATTTATCTTTATGATGCATTAAAAACTAAGAAAATGTAATTTTAAATGTCTCCCCTCTCATGTGTGCAGTACATCTGCAAGGAAGGAGGAGCAGGAGCAAAAGCTTCAATACTTACAGAATGGGACTAGATTGTATGAGTGGATGCCTGTCCAGACAATCTCATTTCATCCATTTGAATCACAGTTTAGTATGGTTGATATCAGAACAAACATTCAGTTGCCATATGTATAAGAAGTGATCCCAGCTCAAGATTCAGGAAATAAGGTTGTTAAATACTGCAACTGCAGGGTGCAAGCCACCAGATGCAGTAACACTTTAATATGATCGTGAGAGTGAAGGCTGAAAGATGATACTGGAATTGCAGGGCACAAGTCACCAGAGGTAGTAACATTATAATAGGACTGTGAGGTTGAAGGCTGAAAGATCATCTTGACTCTGCTTATACAGCAACTTGCATGAGCTGATATCCATTCATTTTTTTTTTCCTGATCAAATGGCAGCAAAATGGTTTTGTCATAAAACTGGAAAGTCAACTGACTATAAACTTTTCCCTAAGAAGATCCACTAGAGCTGGTGGATCGAGTAATCAGAACTGGAAATCATTAATAGAAATTTTGGTAAGAAAGTGGTATTTTAACATTTACAGCAAGGCATGGCTCAAATGCAACTGTAGTTCTTCTGCTTACAAAATCTTGTATGGTTTAGAATAGGAAAGTTTGCCTGTGGGTGTCAAATATTGCTGATTGACTACAAAAAGACTTGCCAGAGACAAGGAATTTTTTCCAAGCTGTTTTCTTCATATGTCTCCTCTAAATAAGAAACGTTATTCTTCTTTTAGCATCACTTTAGCTACAAAAAAGAAGCTAGAAGCTAATATTTACCCAAAGGACACAGCATAATTACCTTAAGATGAACCATTTAAAATAACTTGAAGAATATGTAGGGCATGTTACTCTAAGTATCTCTTGCAGTTCATTTCTCTGCATGATAACTTGGCTTAATTACTTATCTCAGCTTCAGAACTGTAAAAAAACTTCTGTTAATTTTAAACATGTATCAGCTTTCATAGTACCAGAAATGGGTAAAATCTGTGATAGTATGGCTGTCAGAAACAGCATTCCCTCTCACTTTCTGGAGTTTTGAATTTGGTTTGGCCCATCCACTCACCAGAAGCTAATTCTATAGACAGACCTGTCAAAGTTTGGTTTGGGTTTTGTTGTTGTTTTTTCCCAAAGTCTGCTTCTTCATGCAAGCTACTGGGTATACAGGGGAAGGGTTGATTTCTAAAACCTGCTGTTTATTTAAATCATTATGCTTCCAAAGTGAGGAAAAAAAATAACAGAGTGTTGCACTTCAGCAAAGAATTTCTACCCTCAAGGTTCCTTTGCTCTCTTGCATGTACACAGATGGCAAGTGTCCAAGCTTGGTCATTTCCTGGCAGATATTAGTACTTCTGATATACTTAACTTGTTGGCATAAGTCACATAATCAGAGGCTGAAAATATTTTAGTACTTGGAAAGTGTATGTGGTGCACATACTTCCATGTCTGCACAAAGTATTCACCTGCCTTTCCCCTATTAAATGTGCACACACAAACTGGTTAGACACATTTCTACATAGATGTCATTTACGTACCTTCTTTTGTACGTTCTTCAAAATACCACACAAAGCAATAGCACACAAATATTCTTGAGCCACAGTGTAAAACCTTGCAGTGATGACAGCATGCAAAAACTTTCACTAATTCAGCAGATCCACAGGAAACAGTCCCAGGTTCTTTCTCCTATCTCAGTTTTAATATACTACCAAACATGGGAGAGACACAGAAACTCTTTATTTGCAATGACAGGTAGCTGACTTTCAGGGTCGGCAGAGATCTGATTACTTGTTCGAGGCTTCAACTTACCTTTCATTGCTTTGAGTCACCAAAAAAAAAAGAAAGATAGCAATTGTTTCTCATCCCACATCTCATTTTCACAGTACAGAGGATTTTTTTGTGATTATATAAGCATATACATTCATGAAACCAGATAAAGAATTAGGAACCATGCAGCAAAGCGGAGGAAGACTCCTGAATCTCAAACAAAATCTCTGTTCTTGAGGTTCCCAGAAATAGCTGCTTACATTCCTGGTCTGATATGAAAAGGTCCTAAAGCACTGATGTTTTGCTCCAGCTGATATCCAAAGCTACCTGTGTTCCTCTTTGCACCCTCTCTTGGTCATGCCCAAGAAATCAGAAGTATCCTGAAAAGCTAGTGTAGTAGACCTGCTAAAAGCACACATAATATGTTCCTACAAGACTCTGCTCGTGACTGCTACAATGTTAAAACAACTGAGAGGCATCTGAAAACATACTGGCAGCACTGGGCCAATCAGTGGAAGATCTCAGTTCAGTACCCTCTAGAGAGCAAAGCAAGTTCCAACCCACATCTATGACTTGTGGGGAGAAAGGCTATGTTCAGATGCAGACAAGGCTAGGTGAAACCATTCCTGGCAAGTCTGTATCACTTTGCAGCCAAAATTGCAAGATCCAAGACATCAGATGTCATGTAAATGAGATCCTGAGCCTGCAGAGAAGTGAGAGCACGTGGGGGAGGTGGTGGCTAACAGCCTCTATTCCTAGCGCTGCTTCGGGGAAGGAGATGTGGGAGTTTTTAATTTTCTTTTTAAGGGTTGTTTAATGAGAGCAAGTACCACTACCCTGAAACCAAGAGCAGCTAGTCATCCCTCATTCTACCAAACCAGAAGCACATTCCTTCATGGAGGAGAAGATTCTTGGAACCTTGGAGTCTGGTTTGGGAGAGGTGCCTGGCAGTGGCTGCCATCAGGACATGGAAGCAGAGTGGAGGTTCAGATCATGTTTCTGTGTAACAGTTTGCTATTCATAATGTCTGGCTGAACTTGAGAGTTGCTGAAAAGACTGGGGAGTAGCCTGGGATTAAAGAATAAGTGAGTACTTGAAAGTCCTTTGGAATCTGCATTCACAGCTGAATAAATAAATAAAAAGCCCAACTCAAAACATTGATTTGGGCAGCTACTGAAGTGGAGAGACTTTAGGAATGGATTACAACATGTTTTCATCACTGGATTGGTAAGTCACAGCTTGTAGTCAAGGTCCACTTCAGTGTGCAAAGCTATAGCAAACCCCTTTTTTAGCCAAATCAAGAGAAAAGTTTATATAACACAGTTCCATGGGGAATTTTTCTGTGACAGTTGACAGCCATTAGGCTTGCTTGATGCTGATGATTGCAGACAGCTATGTAAGATACTTCCCTCACCCGTGACTATTTAACACCAAAATTTTTGCTCAAAGTCCATTTCCAATTTCAGCTGCCTTTTCTGGGTTCTCTTTAATTCTCTGACTAATCTGAGCACCATTTTAATGTTTTGCATAGGCATGGTAAATTCCCTAAAAGGAAAAGTGAGACAACAGAGATACCAGTGAAATCAGCATTTTATGCCACAAGATGTTGTCCCATTCTGGCTGTTTAAATAAGGTCCAGAGCCTTCTTTTAACATTCAGCATTTTTTTCTTGCTAAGTGTAGTTTGTAGGTTTTTATCAAATACACACAGACTTATCAACATAACAAGGTTGACACTGAAGCACTATGTTTGCATAGAATTATTGTAAATAAGGCAAACTGGCCTAATTGTGTCTCTAGTAAGAGAAACCTCCACTGCTATGATGATGAGCTCTCTAATTTTCTTTTTTCTTTCTAGGCCAACAGATATATTCCATAAAGAACAGCTAAGCTCTCTGAGAGCAGCTTTAATAACTGTGACTGAAAGATTTTTTTGTAACCCAATGATTGCCTCTCCACTGACTACACCAGTATCCATACCAGGTAAGTTCAGATAAAGTAGAGATCTAAAGACCTTTTTCAAAGCAACCAGTATTTGGGTGGTGGGTATCACTGGGGTGGGAATAATAGAGATTTAAAATCTGTTTGAATAAGGCACAGTACAGACTTGCAGTACAATTTCTTTTCCCTTTCTAGCCAACCTCTACTCTATCCTACTATCTTCCTAAAGTTGATTTTGATTTGATACAAATAACTAGTTTCTGAAATACAGATTATCTGGAAATATATATCCTGTTTATCGTCTTGCCTTCCTCATCTCTGATAATTTTTTCATCTGATAAAAGCATAACAGCAAAAACCATTGCACAGTCAAAATTTTTACTTTACTGAAGGTGGCTGATTGCTAATGGTGGATTCATTTTATAAAAATAGGTACCTTTTTTTTCCTTGCATATAAGCAGCAACAAAAAAAGGTACAGCGCTGTCATTTTTCACTAAGTCAGCATTATCTACTATCCTTTAAATTCTCATTCCTTTCTCTCAAGAATATACCTCATCCCTATGACAGAGAACAATTTTACAGAGTCAGTAGAGGGGGAAAGAAAACCCAACATTTCTTTGTAGGCAAAGAGGCTTTATTCTGTGGGAGATTTTGATTGTGACTTTGAGTTAGGGACATAACCTTACAAATACTACAACGGTTTATTCATTATGGTCTACCATGCTATAGTTTAGTGTTCTCTAAACTTCCCCACACCTGGTGGGAAATAAATAAAAGAGTTTTCTACTTAGAATATTTTTACATCACAGTAATTTATTTAAAGGTCAGTGAATGCCATTTCCTCAAGCCTTACCTTACAGTTGTTAAAGGCTAGGTAGTTCATACAAACAGGTCTATAATGATGAAGAATCAATATAATGTCCAAAAGAGAAATATATCTTGAAATTGACAAAACAATATAAAAGTTTTCAGTTTTATTTTTCAGCTGGTTCTTAAGTTATTATCTTAATAGTAATCTTTTTTAACAGCAAGTTCTAACCAGACAACAACTATGTGCTGGACTAGACCTTCAGCTGGCACGGCCCAGTTTTCTCCTGAAACACAGTTTATCTAGGCTGGGGTGCCAGGTGAGAGGGTAGGGAGAAAGATTAACTCTTCACTATTTGAAACTCATGGCACATTTTTAAAAAGCCAGCTAGTAAGTATTTTAAAGCACTTTAGTTACCTTGGGATTAGGCTTTTTCTTTCTTCACCTTACTTTTTCATTATTATAAAAAATAAAAAAAGAGGGAAACACTTACAGATCAGTGCTAGAAAGTGAAAATGACACCGCACTGCATATTCAAGGGTACCACTGCCAAAATAACAAAGCACTTAACAATGATTTTCAAAGGTGAACGATATCTACCACTTAGGTATTTTTAACTGGACAGCAAACACTGTCTGGAAGTTTGCATACACTGACTCTTACTGTTTTTAAGTTCTCTCCCCATGACCAGACCTCAGTAGTAGTCTTGTTCTATTTGACATGGCTGTGTACATGTACCAACTGTCATGAGCACCTGGGAGCAAATACAGTAACATACTAATGTATTCATGTAAATAATTGCTAGGTGGCAGGAAGGATATGGGGATGGATTAAACTATGTACAGAACTGAAATCCTCTGGTAAACATTAGAATACTTGCAGATCATCTGGGCATGTACATTTCCTCCCTTTTATAATTTAATACAACTAATAACTTGTCCCCCTGGTAATCTGTGGCTTAATTACTGTCTAGATAAAAAAAAAATACATAATGTTCTAAATTTTTTTTGGAAGTCACTGATACAATAAATGCCAGCACATGCATCTACTTATAGACTCCATGTCCAGTGCTGTGATATCTATTACTATTGTCTTGATAACTGCTGAAATTAAATGTGACTTAAATCAGGTTTTGATTTGTGGGACCCACTGACAAACTGCTGAAAAATTTTAAACACAGACTGTATTAATGAAAATAGCAGATATTTACTTCTCTTAAGTAAGTTTACAGATCTGTTCAATCTGAACAACAACCCAAGATCTTGAAATTCAAACTTCATTATTCCAAAGAAGGACTTTTTCAGAAATGACAGAGATAAATCTTCCCATTTCTTAGAAGTACTGTAAGTGGGGCTCTCAATTTTTCCCTTGAAAACAGAATCCAGGATCAGATTGAGAGTAGGCATACCATGCACAGACTGAAAACTTAAGGCATACAGAACAGCAAACAAGCATAGGCTCTGCAGTGTATAAAATTATTAAAAGATCATGAGGGGAAAAAAGAAATATTACATCTAAGCAAGCTAACCAGTTAGGTCTGAAATGGACAAAGAGTTTTCTAATTCTGTTAACTTAAGCAAAACATGTAAAAAACAGTATGGAATAACTGTTGTAGCAGGAAAATTAGCATTCTTTGGTAATTTAGATTTTTATTTTCTTGCTTATAGGGTGTCTAACAGTGGACTATAATTATATCAAATATCTGCTCATTAATTGTACTTAGTTAGATTTCAGTGCTTTTTCTTCTCCTATGGGTCTGTTTGTTGATGAAGAACAATATTTTAAGTAGATGTTTAAAATCTGAGTTGTGGTTCTAGAATTTTAACTCTCCATAAGACAATTGGGATTGTTTCTTTCCCCCGAGTAGAATCATGATGCTGGGTAAAAAAAATACCTGAGGTTTTGAGCTTTGAATAGCAGTGATATGGTACAGGTAAGGATTTAAGAAAAATGGAAATCCTTTTTTCCCTCCTGGTCAACACTGACCTTGCCTCAAAGACTCACTCCTCTAGGAATCAGGCTACTGTAATTCTATTTTACACTGTTCTACTTCTTACACTGTTCTCATCCACATAGTATTTCAGTGCCTTCCAGGGTCGATGTTATAATCAGCAGGATGATTTTCTTTCTTGCTTCCTCCTTCTGTAAGGAAATAGCATGCACAAGTGCATCAAATATATGTAGAAGTGTTAATATTACATATGCATTATACAGATACATACTAGTAAGGATAGGTTGCAGATGAAAGACTTCCACCAGGAGAAAGTGGTGGCGAAAAATGAGACAGTTCTTGGATCCTATGGCTTCCTAAGAAAAACTGTCTTTTCCACTGATGAAAAGCAATGAAAATTATATGGTGGGGCATTTTTCAAAGGCAAAAGAGAGCTCACGTTCATCAGTGAAGAATACAATGGGATCAAAGCCATTTGGAGTAAGAAAAGAATCCATTATCTCCACTCATGTTTCCTTGAAGAAATAGGACAGGAAGTTGGCAGAAAGATCCTTAGATTTCCCATCAGATGAATTAATTTCCAACAAAATCAATGTGTGAAAAGAAATGACATTGTCAGAAGAACGTAAAAATGCTATAGATAATACTGCTTTGTAAATCGAGCACTAAGGAAAAGAACAAATGGTGACAAAATTACCATTAAAAAAAAACAACAAACACTAAAAGTTTATAACTTGCTCTAGTATTATATATTTTTCTGTGTCAACTCAGCACATTTCCTCTGTTTCAAGGTCATGTGCTTTTAATAACGCTCCAGTTGCTTATTTGCTCTGGAGTATGCATGCTTAATGTCTTTTTATTACTCCTTTCCCAGCTACTCCTTTTATTCATTCATCCCTCACCAATTTAGTTGCCTTCAGCAAGTGCAAAATGTAATCTTCTACATGTATTAAGTCCTATGGAAATGGGGTGTGCCATCTACCTTCTTTATCATCTGCAGAAAGTGATCCTTTTGTCCACTGGCTATGACATTACTCATGCATCTAAGTCTCAGGACTTGGCTTTACTAATGCATCCTGGTTTATTAACAAGGGAAACACAACTGCACTGTAGAAGCTCTAATGACAACTGAACAAGAGAGTCTCTCTTCCAAAGTCTAATTTTCTTAACTTTCTATACCAATGTAAATCTAGAGTAATTTCTAGATCTCTGTGTATTAGCATGCTTTGAGCAGATACCACATGGTTTAGAGTAAATTCAAGTCTTACAGATTTTTATTTTCATATTAAAGACTTTTTTTTTCACATGGTGCTGTCAGTATGTTAAGAATATCCTATTTGCCTGTCCTATAGTGGACACTAATATAATGTTACCATTTCTATACCTATTACAAACATCTGCTTCCTCCAAAAAGAAATTAAATACTGCAATTTGAATTATCATTAGAACTCACAAGAAACAGAGCTAAGAAACAGAAAACAAAACCTCAGTAAGAAAACCATCTTCTGTTTTACATGCTTCATCTGCAAAGGCACACTTTCTCTGATGAGCTAAGTGTGTTTTCTATAGGAGAAGCACTTGTAAAGGCTATGGAAATGTCACAAAATACACACTTCCTTCCAGTCCTCTCACCCTTCCAAGCAGTGTTAATCAAAATTCTCAAACAGAACATATATTCTCTGGAGAAAACAATGCCATAATATCATGGGATTTTAATTTTTAAATTCAGAGAGATGTTGAAGGGCATTATTAAGGCTACCAACATTATTAGATGACTTTACAATTAAGCATACTTTGGCCCATTGTGAATCTGACCAGCACACAAAATTAGTCATATTTGCTCTGAGGAGAACATACCAATGTCAACTCTCTAGGTTATTTAGGCTATCAAAAGAAAAAAATAGGCCATCTGTGCTTTCACAATACTATACATGGTACCAAGTTCTATGCTCTATTAACACCAAACAAAATATGTCATTTAGAACAGGTCAGTAATTCAACTGTTGCCAGCTGCTCATTGAATTTGTCATCATTATGCACTTAAATACTTCACCATCACTTGCTAGGCCTATTTCTATAAAGTACTTCTTCCATCAAGTACTTTGTGAATGCAGCTTTTGGTATGTCTTGTGTTTAGAGGTAATTTTGCTTGCCTTAAATATTGCAGAAATCCATATTCTTACTGATACCCAATTGGTGCACTTTTCCTGCCATCAAAATTTTTATCTGGAAAGTAAAGCTCGTAGGATGCCACATAATAACACACTTTTAAGCAATGATGATAGTCTAAGGACATTTTATTTCCTGGAGTCAGTCAACAGCCATATACATTTATTCCCTGAAGAACCTGTACTGAATTAATCCAACCCAAGAAATGCTTTGTTAGAATGTAATTATTTTCTGTTGCCATTCCCTCTCGGGACAGCCACCCAAATAAACCACATGGTGATTTGCAAGGGATGAAACTTTTGGCACTGGGACAGCAATCAGTGTTTCAAAGCACGCACTTCTTCCATGCAAGTAATTTCTGAACAGAGGGTTTGCTGGTAGGTGGTGAAGCAATTTATGCTTGTGACAAAGAGATGACATGGTGCTTACCATGTCATCTACATGCATATGAATTTTACTCTGATACTGCATTTTGCAGCGAATACTCTCTCAGCACACTAAATGTTTGCTTTCAGCCACCATTGTGTATATCAAAACCATAATTTGATTTGTCTGGCCTATCTTAAAGCAAAAGGTCTAAGAAGCCAAGTATAACCACAATAATAATTATGTTTTCAGAGGTATATGCCAAATAACTTACTGTGATGATTAGCCCTTTTTCCTGGAAGTATTTAACCAAGGGAATGACATTCTGCTTGAAATTCATTAGTCGTCTTTGAGTGGCTTTCAGGTTATCATCAGGTCTCCCTTGCTGCTCAGCACGCTTCAGTAACCTTTCTTTCAGTCTTTGATTGGAACATGCCAGAAACACCACCAAATCTGGGGTACAGATCTGTCAAAACAAAAAGTCAGAGTTTTTGTGATTAAGTTGACTACTCAGCACCACAAGACTCAGCAGTTTCATTACTAGGTGAGGCTAAGCTATGCTGTATTTGCATAAGTCGGAACTTGACAAAGTCATTCATTTTCTGTTGTGTTTTGGTTTTGTTGTTTGGGGTTTGTTTTGCTGGGTTGTTTTTCGTTTGTTTGTTTTTAAGGGAGATTTTGCAGGCTTAAGGAGGGGATTGATGGTCTTATGTGCAGGTTAGTCAATTTATTTCATTTGGAGTGTCAAGGAAAAAGTTTAATTAAAAATTGTTGCCTCACTCCAGAAATCTTCTTTAAACTGTTTTCATCATTTGCATACCAGAAGATTCCCCTAGTCAAAATTAATATATTTAAAACCCCAAATATAAATATCTCATATTTTGCAGGAAAATGATTGTATGTTTTCTATTTAAAAAGCCCTTAAGTGAGGCGGTATTTAAAATCTATCAGCCATTATGATGCTAACTAGGACAGGTAAAACCACAGGCTTGTTCCAAGATTCACAGTTTCTTAAAGCACTTTTGTTTCTCTACATCCCACCCAAGCTTCAGTGCACTTTTCAAGATGTTAAGTGTAGCAGTTAAGAGGATTTTAATTTCTTCTATCCTGTGTTGTGAGCATTGTTTTATGTCACACCCACACTCGCATTACAGTTCAGGAAGTACAGCCTTACAGTAATGAGAATATTTTGGGGCGGAATATTAGCTCTTACCCAGTGAAATTCTAGTTGTTCTTACAGCTTTCAGTGTAACTTTTGGTTACTCATGCTATCAAAGAATTATAAAAGAGATACTTCTCATGCTTAAAGTGGGGGAAAGCAATGGTAGCCCCACTTCCTTTGGAATTCTGCTACATGTTCACCAGCAATCTTTGGAGGTCATCACTATTTAGTACATGTAGTAGAAAAATCATAAGTCATAGATAAACCTAGCACTGCCACATCCACCGTTAAACCATGTCCCTAAGTGCCACATCTACAAATTGTTTAAACACCTCCAGGGATAGTGACTCAATCACTTCCCCAGGCAGCCTGTTCCATGCTTGATGAACCTTTCCATGAAGAAATTTTTTCCAAATATCCAGTCTAAACCTCCCTTGGTGAAACTTGAGGTAATTTCCTCTTGTGCTAAAGTTGCTCAGACACTTGAATTAATGGGGTTTTAAAATCAGGTTACAAGTATATATTAACCATATTCATAAGAACTGATTTTGTTCTTTCCACTACCTGGTTGTTACAAAGAAATTTACCACTCTAGAGACTCATTTTAAAAAAAGTTCTCACTAGCTTAGCAAAATTATTGTAAGAAACATTTGTGGTAAAAATAAACCCCACTGTACTGTGCAAGTTTTTACCTGCTTACAAATTAGAAAGGGTTTACTTGTTTTCTCATACAAGCACAAAGTAGTTTCTGCCGTCTTTTACAGACCTGAACAAAAAAAGCTCAGTTTTAATTTTCATTAATATTAGTAAAAAATTACCTTACTTTTCTAGAAATACATAATCTAGTCACATTACAAATTATGGTGGGTGCAAAACTGAGATTTTTCTCATTATGTTTTTTACCTGCAAAATAAAATGTTGTCCTCATTCAGCTCGATACTCTGTAAATTTGATAGTCAAATTTGAGCTATCCAAAAACATCACCAAGACATCTACATGTATTCTAACTACTACTGCATAAAGAAGGCAATGATTGGGATAAAGGCATTGAGTTGAGAGGCCATTTGTAGGACTTGGGAGCTAGGCTCAGGTCCGGGTTTGAGAGGATCTGGTTTTGCTGAGGAAGCAAAGGCAAACCCACAGGTCTCGTTTTAAAAAGATTTTTATTGATTTGTAGAAAAAAAAAACCCCAAAACTTAAGTTTCAACCACGGTAAAAACAAACAAAAACTGCCCTGGTGAGGCCACACCTGGAATACTGCATCCAGTTTTGGGCTCCCCAGTTCAAGAGGGACAGGGAGCTACTCAAGAGAGTACAACAGAGGGCTATCAGGATGATTAAGAGACTGGAGTAGTGCCCTATGAGGAGAGGCTGAGAGACCTGGGGTTGTTTAGTCTGGAGAAGAGAAGACTGAGAGGGGATTTAATAAATGTTTATAAATATCTGAGGGCTGTGTGTCAAGAGGGAGGGGACAGACTCTGCCCTGTGATAGGACAAGGTGCAATGGATGTAAATTACAGCACAGGAGGTCCCACGTCAATATGAGGAGGAACTTCACCATGAGGGTCACAGGGCACTGGAACAAGCTCCCCAGAGATGTTGCGGAGTCTCCTTCGCTGGAGACTTTTGAGACCCATGTGGATGCATTCCTGTGTGATCTGTGCTAGATTCTATGGTCCTGCTCTGGGAGGGGAGTTGGACTTGATGACTTCAGAGGTCCCTTACAATCCCCAACATCCTGTGATCCTGTGATTTACATCTTGAAGTTCACTATACAGCTGTTATTAACACATTGCTATAGAGAGCCAGAATAAACCAATTATGCTTCTGAATACTCTCTATATCTAGGCTCCTGTACCCAAAGATGTTAAATCGCCTAAAGACAATCATATACAATCTAGAATACTCTGGGGTCTAGAATAATCAAGACTTCACAGATGGACAATCTGGAAAATTAATGACCAAGCTTAAAAAAAAAGTCCTGTCTAGCTGGGTTTCTGTCATCTGAGGGAATACAGCCTGGCCTTTTGTCCTAGCAGACTGATCCTCCTCCAGAAGAAGTCAAAAGAAACAAATACAATTTCTCAAAACTGGGGTTATGATAATTAGCCTTTCACTGACAGTAGGATATAGAGATGAGGAAGCAGAAAGTGGCTAAAAAGCAGAGCCATTTTCAAAGAATAAAGGGCAGCCTGTTAAGCAGCAGTAGCAAGCAGAAAGGTGGACTCTATCATTACAGAAAATTAAATAGGATTTAAAAGAGAATCAAATTATGGTTTACATACATTGTAGATGATTGGAAACATGAGGACAAAAACTACAAAAAAATACTCTAATTGTGGTAATTTTTAATAAGTATCTAATAGATTTTTGAAATAGTTAAGCTTGTAGTCTCTTTTTTGTAAAAACAACTGCCAGTGGGAGAGAGGCTCTTCTCTTGCCTCTCACACATGTACTTCAATGTCAACAAAAATAGGGTAACTTTCCTCCCCTTTTCAGACTATTCTAAATACATAATTGACAGGGTTATTCCATCCTTTCAGGGGATTAATTATTTATGACAGTTAATTTTACTACCACATAACAGCTTTAAGGCACATAATTATTCACATGAAAGACTGCAAAAGTAAGTTTCTGTGCTAGGCTTTCATGCAATATGGACATTATTAACAGTAGCTCTGTTAAATGATTCATTAGAAGCAGAAGCATAATGAGCAATTTGGAATTTATAGAGCATACAGTAGTAAAGAAATCCAAACTATGACACAGATAGATCCAGAATGAAAATGCTTCTGATTTCAAAGCCATAGAACCCTAAGGTCACAGTATCTCATGAAAGGGATGCACACGGCAGCAAAATCAGCACAGAGGCATCTCAAAGACCATTGTGGTTATCCATCTGACTGGACCTTCCTAACACACATTACACCAGGACTTAGAAATTACAACTGCAAATCAGGGATGTAGTTAAGTGAAGAACAACAGTAGTTTATACAAATGAGGTGCTTTATTTAGTATTTCCATGTTGTGAATCTTAGTGAAGAAGGATTGTAAGAAATCTTTTGATGTTCCAAGATCACTTTGAGATGTTGCCACCTCACTTTCAATGCCTGCCCTCAAATATCTTCAGGGCTAGCATCTACCATGTACTCAGGTCTGTGAACTCATACCAGATCTCCTCATATAGGTCTTAAGATCTGTGTATCACATAACTTCACACACAGCATCAAAATTTACAGAGAGTACTTAGAATAAATATATTGTTCATGAGACTATGAGCCCTAAAGGGAAACCGGGAAGGAGACAAAGGGATGATCTCCTGTTTCACACAGACATGGGAGTGCAGCTTTACATATCCCATCTAAGTTGGCTCTGGCCAGCCTGATCTAGTGTAGGGTGTCCCTGCCCATGACAGGGGGGTTGGAACTAGATGATCCTTGTGGTCCCTTCCAACCCTGACTGATACTATGATACTAAGTTCTTCAAAGAAACTTTGGCTGAGTAAGTGCAGCCAGGGAAGGATCTGAATGCCACCATGACACCATCAGACGTGCTGGTTCATATTTGCTTAGTAACTGTAAGCTGCACTGGCTTCTGAGGTCAGTTCCTTTTTAAGAATATGGGAAACCATGCTCTGGGTCTATTTTATTTTAATTTTTCTAATTGTAAAATTAGGATAGTAACAAGGTACAAAGGAGTACTCACTGTAGAAGATTAATTAATTTGGTTTTAATTATTTCCAATTGCATTTTAAAATGGAAGGTTCTTTTTTTTTTTTTTCACTAGTAACAACAATACAAAAGATACTACCAGAATCCCAAGAACTAAAACTACTTTTTCTTACACTCTAGTTCTGTAATATATTTCACTCATAACGATGAAAACAGTGGCTTAAAATTCTCAGTTCAACTGAAGTATTGTCTCAAATATTTTTTTGGAATAAAAATTTTTAAAAGTTTTGGGACAATTCCATCATATCTGAGGTCAGAATACAAAGCAGATTCTGATTATGTGATGTCTCTATGAATTGATCCTGCAGAATATGCATCTTTATCATCAGAAAGTATCTGGAAACAAGCCTCTGCTTGGTTTTAGATGCACAAAAGGGTAACCTCTCTTCTATACCCACAGGTATACAGACTTCAGAGCACTTAATATAGTTCTGCTACATCCATTTACAACCTTCAGGGTAAACCCTTGAAATGTTATTGACATTTCACTCCTGTTTTCATGAGCCACTGCTTTCACTTACCTCAAACCTCAACTGCACCTGCAAGACATGCTTATAAATACTTAAAGTTGGAATGTAACAGGCTAGTGTGAACATTGGGACATCTGGGATTGCTTCTCTAAAAATGTATCTAGTCCTATGTAAACATGAGTACAAATTGCTTTCTGTTTTTTTTTCCTAACAAAGGGAAAGGGGGTTTATGACTTATTTGGAAAGAAAAAAAAAAACACCTTTTTTTTTTTAAACTCAAAACTAACTATTGTTGAGTTTTATGAGTAGGGAAGTTTTATTTTAAGACTCAGCTTGTAGAAAAGGTGTACAGATCCAGAAAAGATATAACAACTGGATTTGATCATGCTGATTTCTCATAGCACACCTGTGTTGTGCTGAAGGCAGAGGGTTTTGTTCATGTACAGAAATCCATGCAGGGAAGGACTGTGGAGCTCAAGGAAGTGAATCTGACTACTAACTGGAACTCAGTCAAACAGAGAATCTTTGCCTATGGGAACAGACAAGTTTCTGGTTATTCATAACCTTCTAAATTTTAAATGAGACAAAGAGCATATGGCATCAGCTCAAGATAAAACTGGTGGGTACATCCTCTCATTTTTCAGAATAGCATTTACTAGTAAGTAAATCCTACTCTCACTGGGTCTGAATCTCCTTCCCAAACTGGAAGAAGGAGTAAATTGAGAGTAATTGCATGCAAGTTGGTGGTGTTACTGATGTAAAGCAGTATAAGTGGAAGGACGGTCTCTTATCTCTAGGGATATTTTCTGCATCTCCTCTTGTTAGTGAGAGTAGTGTGCTTGTTTGCTAGAAATTAGACAATTACACTCTCTCATTATTTCTCATTAGGCAAAAGATGAAAATTCTCTGTTTCTTAATTCCTGGTATGTTCTACTAGATACTCCTGAGAAAACATAACTGACAGCTCATGAACAATTGCCATTAATTTAACTGTGCATTTTAGTCTAATTGGTAAAGGTTACTAACAGGTTAGTTTATGTACATTGTATGGGTGCTCTTCCTTGTAACTACTGATTTCCCTTCTGTATTTCTGTCTCTTCTGGGTTACCACACTGGTTGCATAGACTTTTTTCTTGCAAAATCTTGGATCATGTCAAAGAGTGACTTTTGCTGATGGAGATTTTCCTGGTAACTACTTTTGAACTATATTTACACTGCCCAAGAAGTAAGCTTCCAGCAAATTGCCCAGACTACATAATTAGCCCCTACTCATTGAGTGAGAGGCAGGTATCTTTAGGGAGAACTGATTCAGATCTTCACTTGTGTAGGACAGCTAGCTCACAGGAATCCCTACTTGTAAACACTAATGCTAATGCTACAAAGAAAGATCTAAGGTTCAGAACTGTTCAGCAGGCACCTCCATCCACTCTGAATTCAGAATATCAGGTCCTCTTCTGATGGTTAAGTACCAGCAATGGATGAGCTCTCCTTTACCTAGTTTGCCTAGCAGCAAAGAGCTCTTGTCCAGAAAAACAGGAAACCTGAGGTCTAGGGTCTCTTTCCCACTCCTTGCATTTCCCAGAAGAGCACCCTAGCTTCCAGGGCAGAAGACAGTAAGACCACTCTAAAGGCTTTCTGCTCAGGCTTGGCTTAAAGAACACAAGACCCAAGAGAATGAATGAGATGAACCAGAACAATGCAGATTCCTGATGCACTAATCCTCCCATTCCACATACAGATAGCTGGGTACATACATCCAGTAGGGGACTGAGGCTTCTCAGCCAGGAACAATGACATGGAGACTTGGGAAAAGTGAGATACAGGTTGGGGAGGGAATAAAATGAAGAAAACACATAGATCATGATACAGAAAAAAAAATACCTTTACCTGACCAAAAATCTACCACAAAGAACAGATCCCCTTAACAAGATTCACAGAAAGGTTACATTGATTTTTGTGGTTGTTCTGGAGCCCACATTCCTGGACCATGAAAGAGCAGGTTTTCTCTGAAAAGCTCTTTGCAGAGAATGAGCCTGGCACTCAGACCGCCATACATCAGCTGCACACAAACACCTCTGTCAGACTTTGAGGGGACTGCAGGCATAATTTCTACTTGGAGGTTTAAGTATCAGACATGGAGGAATAGTATTGCTGTCCTTAGCTTGTGAGGCTGTGAGAGGATGTCAGATTTCCCCAGCATCCTATATTGTGCCAGCTATACAGTTTGTTCTACTTTAGCACAATTCTTTCCCGTAACAATTTTCATAAGGAACATTTTGAGGAGTTAAAAAGCTAGTCTGAATGGCAGCCAAGATGAAGCAGTTATTCATTGTAGGTGTAGTGCATTTATGAACATTCTTAAGGACATTTTAAACAAAGAATCAGATAAAATCTACTGCCTCTGTTTATTATTTAAATTAAGATTTTATTTCATCAAATATAGTCTTGTCACAAAAATACTTTAAAGATAATTCCTACAAAAATAGTCTTTTTTTCTTATCAAGGAATCAAAGTACACACATTAATGAATATTAAGTAATTATATAGTAATACCTGTTCCACATTTCATTTCACAATTAGAAAACTTAATTATTTTTAAGTTGTATTAAATACAATTATTTTTTTTAAAGTTTGCTTAAATTAATAATTTTAGGCAAACTTCACCAGTGCTTACTCTATGGAAACTAGTAAGTCTAATGTTAGTGAAGTCATTACTGAAATCAGAAGGAAAGTCATGCATGAATGACTGGAAGTGGGAAAAACCCAACAAATAAACCAAAGCAGTAATTGAAATTAAATTGAAAATATTGAAGTGAGAAATTATTTCTTCTGAAAGGAGTAAAAACTTGTTGCCATGTGAGAGATTACAGAGAAAGTCAAAATGCAGTTTTTTTCTTCATGAGTCATTTAAGTTCAATACACCAGTCAGAGGCATTTCATTACAGCTGTTACTGGAGAGAAAGATACTTAGCATGCTTGACCATGCTGATACTGTGGATGACTTGCTGAATTTCAAGCTGACAGGTTAATGGTAAATAAACAATTTTCTCCTTGGCATTTTCAAATGTGTGCTTGGAATCTAAACACCTTTATACTATTTGCGCTCAGTAGATCATGGATACCTTAAGAAATTTGTGGTTTTAGGACAGCTTTATGCCTAGGATCAAACTGAAAGGCTAATTAAATCAGTAATAAATCTGCACTACTGTGCAGGAAGACTTCAAAATTATCAAAATCCAGAAATAATCACAAATTAATACAAATATATGAACTGGACATTCTATTTGCCTTTAAGACATTAAAATTCATGTTTCATTTTTTCTCCACCACCACAACTGCTTGGAACTTTGTTTTAAAAGCGAGAGCAGAGATTCTCATGGTCACATGATTTCAGGGCCATTTTCATCTTGCAAATAAGTTTGGTCAGCCTGGAGAAGAGAAAGTTCCAAGGAGCCTTTTCAGGAATAAAGAAACTGGAGAGTCAGGATTTGGCAAATAGTCTAAGACTTGCAATGAGACAAATTGGATGTCATGTACTCAGTCTTTGAAGAGAAAAATACAGGCCCTATTTCAACTCTGATATGAAGTTCAAAGAAAACTAAGAGAAACCCAGAGAAAATTGCAGTGCTCATGGCTATGAGTTCTCACAGGCTGCAGTGGGTCTGCAATGAGTAGCTGACCATTAAGAAATTAAGTTGGTGCAAGTAAGTGATCTGAATGGCAGTTGCTGGCTAGCACAGATAAAAATCTGAAAACATCACTGATGCCATACTAAAGACTTCTTTCCCACTCAAGATGATGGGAACACTGACATTAACAAAACTCAATAAAACAGAAAGGGAACAAAGAAAAGTCTTTAATTAAAATGTAAAATTCCTCAGATGTGTAAAGTGTATTTTAATCCACTTATCCAGACTGACATTATTGTTATTTCTGGTTTCTAGATCTAAGCAGAAAGAAAAATACTGTGAGTGCTGTAAATGGTACAGAGCTTTCTTCATCTTAGGCACTTTAGTCACTGAGATGCAATGTGTTTTCTTACAATTCTGCCTAGCAACATGTTAAGAACTTACTGTCCACACAAGAGTCTGGCAACATAGTAAGGAAGAAATCGTCATCTTTTAGTTATACCTATGTTTGGGTATGTAAGTTGTTTTGCTTTGGCTTTCTCACTAAAAATAGAAGCTCAGCCTCTGGATTAGTCAAGGGGATAAAAATGTGCTGGTAGTACCAAGAGCAATTACAAGCAAAGTTTAACAAGAATTCATTATCATTTCTATATTAGAACACTATGCAGGTACTGTAAATAGAGCTCAGACATACATGTATCCATTTGATTTCTCCCCCCACGTCCCCCAAAGTGAAGAGATCATGAAAGCTCAAATAGTGTCAGGTCCCAGTTACAGAAGGAACTGAAGGAATTATTTTAGCATAAATAAATATGTCTGTAAACAGCACAGTTAGATTTTACATGTACTTGCAAGAGAAACCAGGCACCTTAGCTGATGTTTTCTTTTTCTACTAATAATATGGTAAACCATTTCCAGTATAAATTAGTTTACTTTTACAATAACTCAGCACAATTCTTACTGGTGAAAGCCGCATACACAAATATACACAAAAAGGTTCAATAAATAGCAATTAGAGAACTATAGTCTTCATGTTTGGGGCAAGACAGATTTTACGCCCTTTGCACCTTGCTTTTCAGCTGTTCATCACCTAGTGTCCACAGCGTGTGCTGGTGGAGAAAGGGGAGATGACTTGGCTTAGACCAGAAACCATGCAGGTTTTCTCCTTGTCCACTTTTCCCTGGGCATTGTGAACAGCTCACACCTAGTCCAAGTTATCACCTCCTGGCCCCGTATGTGACATTGGGTCCAGATACTTTCTTGACCCCCCTGCATTGTGCCTCACAGAGTAAAAAAGCAATATTGATTTCTTATGATCAATAAAGACCAGAAATGCTTTCTTGAACTACAACAATGCTAGGTTTTTGTAGCCTGTTTTGTTTCTAGAGCTCCTATTTTCCTCACATTTGTTCAGTTTCTGTCCCAGCCTTACCAGCTCTCTCAATATCTTGTATTATTCATCTCTTTCCACTCAGTTTAGTAACTTGTCTTTCACATTCTCTCCCCCTCCCCCCATTAATTTTTGTCATTACTACATACGTTCTTGGAGTTTGTTTCTTTCTGTGTTAAGAAGGGCAAAGTAGAAAGGCTATATAGTGGAAAGTGACATTTTAAAAAATGAATGCATCATTGTTTACTTCAAGCTTCCATGGGATTACAGATGAATATGCATCCCAACATAATGACAAATGACAAAGGATAAATGAAGAGTGACTCTTGTCCCTGCTGCTCATTCCTCCCACTGGCATTTACTCTATATCCTATGTGGCTGAAAGACCTGAGAAGCGTGTCTGTTTACCTGTATGCAAACTCAACATCACTATTTTAATTTACATTATAAAATCCAAAACTGTTCTAACTGCTTTGTGAACAAATAATAATGTATACAGTCACTGTTTGAAGCTACACAATTGCATTTTAGAACCCTTGTAGTCAAAATGATTAATAGCTATGAAGGAATCATGAATGAGGGAAAACAGGTACATAAATAGTAACTCCTACTCCATGCATCTTTTGGCAGCTCTCCTAAACATAACCTTTAAAATGGCTTGTGTCATACAACCTTTTCTTGTGTTTTCAATGCAATGGTCATCAAGACACTATCTGTAAAAATAAGTGTTCAGCCATGACAAAATTAGTGATAACTGAGTTCTTATTCACACCTTTTTAACAACAGATCTGAGTGTTCAATGGGGATGTCTTTGTAAGAATAAGCATATTTATCGCAGAATAATATGATTTGACTATTTGCATTTTGCAGTATTTCTCCATTTAATTCAGAAGGGTTTTCCAGTGTTTAAGGTCTTCTAATTATGAAGTGTCTTACTACTTAATCAAAACTTTGCTGAAATTTCAGCAAATTATTTCTCATACTGTCACTTTTGGCTCATGAGAGGAATTCTGTTGTGTTCTTCTGCACACTGCTAGAAAGAAAGCTAAAATATTTCCAAGCTGTGGAAAACACCCACAGCATCTTTAATTGCAGACCTACACAAATTACCACAACAGTTAATTACTGAATTCTCCACAACTCACTTGCACTTCCCATTGAGCAATCTCCGAGTGCCTTAAAAATGTTAGCATGTTTAATGTAAATAACAGGACAGGTCTTGGATTAGTCAGCCTCATCCTCTGAAGGAAGATGGGTACCACATCTGCTGATGTCCACAAGACCTTCCTATTTATCTATGTAGCTGACATTTTGTCTTACTGAATAGAGAAATTTAAAGCAACAAGAAGCATATCTTAAGTCTTTAGAATAAAATATAAACCCAAGATAACAGTGAATATAACCCATTGGATTAAACAGATGTATGTAGAAATATATACATTGCACATTTTTTTCACAGAATGGCAAGGGTTGAAAGAGACCTCTGGAAATCACCTAGTCCAACACAGGAACACATTCAGATGGATTTTGAAAGTCTCCAGAGAAGGAGACTTCACAACCTCTCTGGACAGCTTGTTTAGTGTTTGGTCACCCCCAATGTAAAGAAGTTTCTCCTTATATTTAGGTGGAACTTTCTGTGTTCTAGTTTGTATCCATTGCCCCTTGTCCTACCACTGGGCAGCACTGACAAGAGTATGACCCCATCCTCTTGACCCCTGTCCCTTTCAATACTGATAAGCATTGATAAGATCTCTTCTCAATCTTCTCTTCTTCAGGCTAAACAGCCCCAGGTCTCTCAGTCTCTCCTTGTAAGAGAAACGTTCCAGTCCCCTAATCACTTTTGTAGCCCTCCACTGGACTCTCTCGGGTAGTTCCTTGTCTGTCCCAAACTGGGGAGCACAGAACTGGACACAGTACTCCAGATGTAGCCTCACTAGGGCAGAGTGGAGGGGAGGAAAACCTCCCACAAACTGCTGGTCACACTGTACTTAATGCTTCCCAGGATACCATTGGCTTCTTGGCCACATGAGCACACTGCTCATTCATGGTTAACTTGTCCACTGGGACTCTCAGATCCTTCTCCACTGAGCTGCTTTCCAGTAGGTTAACCTCTAACCTGTACTGGTGCATGGGTCTTAGATGTTTTCATACAAAAGATCAGCTGCAAAGAACAATGAAAAAGGGGGAAGACTAAAAAGACCAGATTTTCATTCATATGCTCTTATAAAAGCTCTGTGATTCCTTCCTTTCCCATATTTATGGTAAGGCCGAGAGGTGGCCTTATATTAAGATCTGCAGGATTTTTTTCATCTACCTTTCAGGCAGAATCAGGCCTTGAAGAGTGTGATTTAACAGATTCCATTAGGCATGAAATGAAGGAACTCTCTGAGAATATACTCAGGTCTAAAATAACTAAATCCATTCTCTGTTTCCTCTAAAATAAAAAAAACAACCCAATCTAAAGCATCCTTGAAGCAACAGCACATACTGAAAAGGAGCAAAAGTTATGATTTCTATAACCTGTTATTCTCTCAGCCTTTTTTTCCATGTAGATTTTTATAGTTAAAATGAGCTGACCAGGATGGCAGCAGGGAATATTTCGTGTTAAATGAGGAAATACTATAAAATCATGCTAGAATGGTACAAAGTGAGGGTTCAAATATATATGAAACACAGTGTCCATCTTTTTCCCTGTCGCAGGTTGAGGCAGATCCTCCAGTGCCTCCCACCGGGGGCAGGAAAAAAACCAATTAGACTCACCAAACGGATTGCAGAAATGATGGAAAGTTTAAATGGAAAAGCAATGAATGTTTTACAGAGAGCTACAAGCACAGTGACAAAAGAGATCCCAAAGCACACAGAGTCCCCTATAGCATACCCAGAAACCTCTAAGCACTCCCCTTCTCCCTACCTGAGGGTACACCCAAAACCCCCAGGGCTCCTTCTTCCCCCGCTTCCACTGTTAGGCTAATTTCAGCTGGCCAGATCTGAGGTTGCCCTTCCCCCTTATTCCCCTTGAGATAACTCCCCTTCCATTACCAGATAGGGAGCATCTCCCACAGGAGCGGCAAGGGAAGAGAGAGAAAGTGTGAGACCTTGCTGATAGATTTAGGGACATTATGGGAATGAAATACACTATTTCCTGTGTCCACCCACTGGGCTGGACACCCGGGGCACCAGAGGTGTATCTTGTGTGGTAGCAGCAGGAGGCACCCAGCCTAAACTACCACATTCCCCTTCTACATGACAGTACTGCCTGAGCTTTTCCGGTCCCCTCCTGGACTTCCCTTAGTGGTATTACACTAATGGACCCTATGATTGTGAGGTGTCCCTGCCCATGGCAGGGGCGTTGAAACTAGATGATCCTTGTGGTCCCTTCCAACCCTGACTGATACTATGATACTATGATGAGTGTTCCAGTGTTGTTTAACCGGTTTTCTTTTGTACGAGGAGAATCTGACCCCAGGATAACTCAAAGCACTTAACTCCTGTCAGTTCTTCCAGCTTCACATCCCCCATTCTTTCATCAGACACAAAATTACAGCACCAAGAAATGCATTAAATCACACAATCACACTGGACAAAAATAATGAGTAAAGGAAATGGCCATTAAGCCTAAATCTCTGCTGCATCATTTATAAAATAATCAATTTTCTATTCTGTTAATTATACGGAGACACAGCTGGCAGTCATTGGAGGTTTTCTGTAACAACTATTTAGTCTGTTTCCTTTAATTTCCTCAATTCAATCTTCTAAGTTTTGCCCAGAATAATACCTTACAGATGCACACTAATGAAATGTCTCATTAACTGCTTTCTTTTGTTACTTCTGTCTTGGCAATGTCATTCAGAATTTAAAGTACAGAAACGGTAGTACACCAGTAAAGGACTCTGCATGACGGGTGCTCTAAAAATTCAGCACTGAAACTGCAACCTTTACTTGTGACCATAGCTGTTACGTTAACATCACCCGATCAGAAAATGACATACGCTGTTTGTTTTTCCACTGAATTTAACTATTTTTAGATTAGTTTAAAATACACACATGAAAACAACATGTGCAGAGAACTCAGGGATACAGTTTTAGCTGACTACAACTTAGAACTGTAGTTTAGAATAACCAAAATTATCTAAATTTCTTTTTTAAAAAGTGAGTAATTTCTGAGTAACAAAAGCTCGCAAAACAGGGACAGTTTGGATCCTTAATTTTTTCCAGTCTTTTCAATGTACTGTAACAAACTTGAGATTCAAACCACTGTGAAGATATGCATTGATTCAAACCCACAAATAGATATGGAAATATAATCATCCTTTTAATCCCTTTATAAATCACTGAGATACAAAAAAATATTAATTTTTAGATTTGACGTTGTCTTCATCTAGCAAGGATTTTCACTACTGAGACAAGAGGTTTGGGTTGTTAGCTGTATTATCACATTGTCATTTTACAATATACTCTGTCTTCAGACAGAAGGTTGTATAATGTAAACCAAAACATTATGTTTTTAGAATAGAATAGAATAGAATAGAATAGACCAGACCAGGTTGGAAGAGACCTTCAAGATCATCGTGTCCAACCCATCATCTGACACCATCTAATCAACTAAACCATGGCACCAAGCACCCCATCAAATCTCCTCCTGAACACCCCCAATGATGGTGACTCCACCATCTCCCCAGGCAGCCCATTCCAATGGGCAATCACTCTCTCTATGAAGAACTTCTTCCTAACATCCAGTCTGAACCTCCCCTGGCGCACCTTGAGACTGTGTCCTCTTGTTTTGGTGCTGGTTGCCTGGGAGAAGAGACCAGCCCCTGCCTGTCTACAACCTCCCTTCAGGTAGTTGTAGAGAGCAGTAAGGTCTGCCCTGAGCCTCCTCTTCTCCAGGCTAAGCAACCCCAGCTCCCTCAGCCTCTCCTCATTTGAAAAGATTTAAAGAGCAATGCCCAGTCAGAAATAACTTGGAATCTGACCAATAATTTCAAGAAGCTTAACTGTTCTAGAGATATGTAAGTTATTGTAAGAATAGAAAACAATCTCTTACTTGGTCCTCAAAGGAGATTGCCTGGGCAACATCTCTGGGAAATCCATCAATCACTATGCCCTCTTCATCAGGGATCTGCATTAATCTCTGCTTTATCTCAGTTATAGTTGTTTCCTTTCACAGAGAAAAGAAATTATTTATTCAGTGTTGTAAAGGAGGTTTTCCTGATAGTGCACATTAATGCAGCACATGCAACTCCTCTGAAAATAAACATTAACACAGGATACACTGTACCTGAGGGGCCAGTTCTCCAGTAGTAATTATTTTGGCAATTAGACTCCATTTTCTGTTGCTGCTTGTGCTGTGGATCTTCTTCCTTAACAATTCACCAACTGATATGTAGTTAAATCCGTAACGTTCCGCTATTTTCAGACTCTGTGTTCCTTTACCACTTCCTGGGCCACCTATTGTTAATTATAAGCAAAATGTTAAATGAATGTTTCATGCCCACATATTAGATCTTTGCTACTGACACAAATTTTCCAACCATTACTAGAGCAAATCTTGCAGTTGCATGGCTTGTTACTAGCTATTAGAAATGGGTCTCATCTACCATCTATGGAGGTAACAATTGTAAACTGAAGTTAAAAAAAAAAAGTATACAAATCTACTTGTAAATTTAAAGCAAACACACTGTTTCAGGCTTGTACCTGGTAAGGAATTTTTCTTGATTTGTAGTAGAAGAACAGACTAATGAAGTGATCTCTTCAATGCTGTGAATCCAAAGACAGCCAGACAGTCTGAAGCATATTCATGTCAGAAAGAATCATACTTGGTTAAAAAAGCCAATTAAATCAGTGGACTAGTCATGGAATAGAACTAATAAAATCTGCTCCTAAATATGCTTTCATGAGTTTCTGAGGTTTTCTAATTTTAAAATACAGAAGAATATTGAATAATCAGCTGAGATGTTTCCATAGTGATTCGGTACAAGGACTTTTATTGAATCACACATACTTTTGATATTGATGCTTGAAACATCTGATAGAGAAGCAGTTTGTTGGGTTCAGCTTACTGGTCAACTTGAAGTAAAAAAGAGATCTCTGAATCTCTAATAGGCAGAATAGGCTTCAAAATCAGCTACATTACAGAACAGGGAATACTGATGTGAAACGTCATCTGGACAGCAGAAGCAAGAATGTATGTAAACAACAAATAAAAAATCAAACTATGTCTGAACCCAAAAGAAACATTATGGTGCGAAGAACAGAGAAACTGGAACCTCCTACGTAAAAACAGGGAACTGTTTTTGTTAAAAAAATATATGTTTATATACAGAAAAGTGTATGTTACTGAATAGCATAAGAAAGCAAACCAAACCAACAAAACCACAACCCAAACAACAAACAAACAAAAACGTTTTTATATTCATTTCCAGTGAGTGATAAGTACCTATATTTTGGGGAACGGTGTGTGAGAATATTGCATTTTAATTCAACAGAGAGAGAATTAAGATTTATTAAAAAAAAAAAAAGATATTCTATGAACTTTAAAAAATACTGGTATTTACTGAAAGTAAATACCAATACAATGAGCTTCTTGTTAGCAATCATGTAACCCTTTCTGTATTACCAGCATTATTTCCATAAACAGCTTTTAGGCGTTTTACGTAATGAATACAGATTTGACTGTAGGATAAGCTTTACAGTATTTGCTTATGTATGGTTGTGACACTCTCTGTGTATCCAGGTTCAAACCTGCACCCCAATACTATGTGTTAGTGCTTTCAGTGTCACCAGTAGTCACTATGAACTATTCTGTACCCCTGATGCTATGACAGTAACTCTCCAAAAGGCCTTTGCAACTCAGATTTGGATTACCTTCATTTGAAGGTAATACAGAGGGAAACTTGCATATTGTTAATGTGTTCCCATATCCTGCCCACAGTTTAGTTATACCCCTGGGGGAAAAAAAAAAGAAAAAAAAAAGGTAAGTTTTATCATTACCCCTTTAGCTTAAATCAAGCCAGGTTAACAAAAATGCAAATGAAAGCATTTATCTCTAACACCTGACTTGTCAAAAGAGTTACAGATGTTCACAAAACACAAAAGAAATGAGCGAAAAGCTATATCTTATCTCTACAGTAAGTTTACAAATGAATAACATTTTTCCCTCATTCAGTTCACTTGCTATTTCTCTCCTGAAAAGGAACAAGCTTTCTCTCTTCTCTGAGCAGATTATGTTAGGTTATCTATTTCAGTTCTTTTAGGTGACCTAGGTGGGCTTAGTTTTTTCAGTTGGAATGCTTTCTTTGATTGAGAGTTCAGTTATCCTCTTTGTTAGAGTAAAAGATGTTTCCCTTTTGTAGATACACAGCATCTGATATACTAGAAATCATCTCCTCCACTAAAGTGGCTACAGAACAAATCTTGCTTTGGCTCTCTGCTCACTTTGATGGCTGCTCAGTATTTCCTGTGACAAAAGCATTGTATCAAACGTTACATTGTTTCACTCCTGTGTCAAAAACGTATCTGATACAAATGTTCAAACAAGGTAATTCCACGTAGGCTATTGGTAATCTGGAATGACAGTAGGTTTGGAGTAACTGATTCCCAGTGCCTTATTTTCTTATGTAGAAAAAACCAACAGCACCAAAAGTGCAGCTAATTGTTCAGTGATTGCTGCCTGTTTGCATAGAACAGATTTTGCAAGGTGAATGAATAGGACTATTACTCATAACTGCAATGTCTATTCACTCTGTAAATTTCCACAGGCACCTTCTCTCTATATATATAAAGCCACAAATGAGCACAGCTAATGAGCACAACACATAACTGTATCTTATTTACATTTTTATTCATATGTGTATATTAATATAAATTTATGTGGCTATACTTGCTGGCAATAATCATAGCTACTGAAAAAAAGTGATGGTGGATTGTGACTTGCTTCAGACCAAAGGGTTTATAAAACATGCTGGAGCGAATATTGTGCTTAATTCCTGCAGATATAAAATTTCCAAGGAAGGAAACTGAGGTTTTCTTCCTTGGAGATGCAAGACAAATTTCAAACAGACTGTGTTTCATCCCACAAGCAATAAGGATGCAAGATATACAAAGGTAGTGTAGAAAATTAGAAACAGAAAATTTGACAAGAAAAATAGTATCTGCATTCCAGTAGAGATACAAAAGCCAGAGAAAGCAGAACTGTTACTAGAAAAATCATCAGTCTCTGTAAAACTATAAAAGCAGTGGAAAAAAAAACCTTCTAAAAATCATATAGACAGACTTTACGTTCCTGTTAGTCTGAGCTTTGCTTTGCCACTCGGCTCTTTAATAAATCATACCAGCAACTGTTCCCAACAAAGGAAAATCAAATCACTTTTTGTTTTTATTCTTTTCCTGTATTAAGAAACGTGACTATTTTACATATTTCTTAGAAGATGTCTAGACTAGGGAACACTTGTTGCATCTAAAATTGTGTTTGTTAACTGGTTTCAAAACAAGATTTGTATGCCCCAGAAGTTTTCCTAAAGCAGGTTTTAAAATCTAATTTTGTCAATGGAAGCTTAAAATGTCAGTTTAGCTTATACTGTTTTAAATCCAAAATAAATTAATGTAATAATAATAGTTGTGAAAAGACTTATGATTTTAAAGTCCATCTGTGGACCAGATTTAACAAATCAATGGGGCAGCTGCCTGCTTTATAATTAAAGGGTAGATCAAAGAAAAGGAAGGTGTGTTCTTTTAATATTAACTAATATTTTTAGTTAAGCAGAGTTTAAAAACATATTAAACTATGGGGCCAATGACACCAGGTAATTAGTTTTTTAAGATCTTTGTATTCAGGTGGTTTCAATAGTAAAAACGTGTTTGTCAAAATATGTTAGGAAGCACAGTTTTAAACCACCATCTAGTCTCCTAGTGTTACAATGGCTTAGATACTTAATTTTCTGGTGATTCAGAGGTGTGCCCTCCTGGCTGGTTCCATCTGATTTTTCTAAAATCTAGTCACATAGCTACTTTGCAGCTTTATAGCTTTACATTTCACCTGCAGACTTTTCTGCAAATACAGAAAGAACAAAACCCCCACCTTTATCTGTGAGTTCTCTTTTGCCTCTGGTTCATTTTAAGTATGATAGATTTCATAAAGCAAAGAAGTTGTAAAAACCTTTATGGAAGCATTAAAAAGATCTTGTACTAATGCATTATTAAAGAAAAAAAATCACTTAAAATGTGCAGCAGAATGACAGGTCTTTAACTTTTATTCATTTTGCTCTCCTATAATGAATGGGACCAGTACCATGTGAGATAGGCAGTATGGTTAGTTATCACTAGCTGGACATAGATACCTTGCCTCAGTGAAGTTTTTTGCTGGCATTTTATGCAAACTGGAAATGAATATTACTCTCTTTTTCTTTTTTTTTTCCTCCTCTTTTATTCACTATGTCAGTTCTTTTGTTCTTTCCAGTGTGTTTTTATGTGCATTCTCAATAGAAAGTTGAATTTGGGAGAAATTTCCTTGACACTGTAAAAAATTGGGCAATAGCTGCTAAGCTACATACAGTATTGTGTTTCTCTTAGATCACACTATAATAGATTCAGAGAAACTCAGTTGGAAAATAAACCTGAAATAGCCTTTGTGGAATGTTTACAATGTTCTCTATATAAATGGAGGAAAGGAAAAGCTCAGCAAAACCCATGCTCGCTACATGCTGGCATTCAAGGATTTCATTTCAAATACCCTTGCACTCAGTTAAAGAGGTGAAAGCCAATCTCTCTTTATCTCACCTAAATTACCCCTTCATTCATCACTTTACTGCAACAGAGGTACATGGATTTCAATGCATTAAGAGCTTTCTGTGGTCACTGAAACAGAGCCAATTTTTCTCCTTTATAAAAAGGAAGGCCAGTTAATTAATTAAGATGAAAGGAAGGCATGTGTTATTTTCTCCATCTAATGCAAGCTTTATAGTTCAACAATGCATGGAGAGATTTGCATGTTGAAGTTTGTAATTCCAAAACAATAGATTAAAAAAAATCAGATGCCTATACAATTATTTTGGTATACTACAAATATCTAGAAAAATGACTGATTTTCTGTTTTCAGTGTATTCCAGTATCACATTTCTGAGGACAGCTGGATGCAGAGCCTAGAGGACATACTGTTCTTAGACCCTGCTTTATAACACAAAGACGACATTTCTATACTCTTTCACTATACTACATACTATCCTCTGTAATCTCTTGCTTTTTAATATGAATAAGGCTTTTTAGACCAAACATGTGATTCTCCATTACCTGGCACCTTTGCTTTAACTATTTAACTAGTCCAGAGAATCAGAGAACTAGGCTTGGCAGTAAAACTTCAAAAGACAACTACCCCAGATGGCAAGGGAAGTAACTCAAAGAACTTAAATTCAGAAACAGAATAAGATGTTGACTTAGACTGAAGATGCAGATATCTCTTACTGAACAGTACGCTTGTTTGAGGCTGGAAGGTATGAGCTGCTTAGAAAGGTCACTAAACAGCACACAAGAGAACCTGGGGAGAGAGCTCAATTAACTAATGCTAACTGATCTCTGACTCTCCTTGTAGCTGTCACAGGACTGAAAAATACACTTAGGGATTAATTTATCAGTGGACTAGTGACCACGTACACTCACAGCTGGACATACTGGTCAGTTTTCAAGGTACTAAATAGAGAAGACAAATGTTCCATATGACTTTTTTGAGCTGGTTTATCCAATATTTTCAAATATCCTTTTCTGTGAGCAGCTTTGAGTACATCTACAATAGTGTTTTAATTCAGATCAGGAGCATGCTTTGGAAGAGCACTGTGGGTCACGTGGTGGAGCTATCCTGAAATGCATGAGCTAGGTCTGCTTTAGATGTATATGTGCTGCATTAGCAAAGTGTGAGCTATCCAGCTACTAAGAGGCATCCAGTCTACGCAGCATGACCACAGGTGTTCACTGTAAGCCCTAAAATGTAACAATTAGGATGCTACATCCTCAGCATGAACAATTTCACTTTCTGATACACTCTAATTGGGCTGCACCACTTGCCAAAACAGATGGAAAACTGCATTTGAATACATACAGGCATTCAATATATTTTCATTACAAATATAAAGGCAAAGTAACAATGAGAAATTCTTGTCAAAACGATTCTGCCCTCATACCTATAACAAGGATAATTTTTGGTCGAGGTCTTGTGGGGTCAAATACATCATACTCCTCAATTAGCTCAGCAGTTTCAGAGAGGTCAGTGTCACTTTCTATGGAAAACTGTTGGATTGGAGGGAGTCGGTCATACCGTCGGTATGGGAAGTTAGAATTATCAGGCATCACTGTAAAATAGTAAGAAAAATTGGGAATTGTGGAAATAAACAGAAAACTCAAAATCTACAGTGTACACAGAATTAAGCAGGTATAATAAATAAGCACAAACACCTCTGAATTTTACAATGTGCTTGCTGTTGCTACATTACATATTCTTTGCCTGTTTAGCCAATTTATTAAATTGAAACCACAAGCAGCCAGCTTCCCTTAGCATTTCTTTACAGGCATGTCAACTTCTCTAAAAAATATGCCCATAGCACCCAGAGCTGGCTGTGGCCTCTGAGAAGAAAAGCCTTGTAAGGTGCAGATAACCTGTGCTCTCAAGCAGAACTCTTTTGGTGATACATGCTGTACACACAAATAGTATTCTTGCTAATTAGTTTAATGCAATGCTGGATGGCAAGGGAGAATAACTATGGCAACTGAAAGATGAGCTAATTACTCTTTGTTAGCATTACAAATAAAATAATTACAGGTATTGGTATGATATTTGCGTAGATTTTATGAGGCACTCTTTCTATAAGAGTTTATAATTTACATTTTATTTAGTAAATTAGCATCTAGATCCAATGTAAACTATAAAAACAACCTATGCGAAACCGCACAGAAGTCATCCATGCACATATCATCCATAAGGACCAACTAAAAACATATGCCAAGTGCACTGAGTCAACTTTGTCCCTGTCTGCAAATATTTTAGGCAGCATATAAGAAATATCTCCACTAACGTCTTAAAAAATTTACATAGCAAACATCCAACATGAGGCTTCAAAATGATCACAATTTCCTCTCCATTATGGAAGGAGAAAAACAAACGCCAAAATGCAAGGAAACAGAATCCTTGAGTAGTCCTCTGCCTAAGAAAAATCAGAATAAGGCATGATTTGCTGTAGAAGTAAGTAGAAAATAATTCACTAGCGGAAACAGAGTAATTTCTATACTTTACACATTACCATTCCTGAAAAAAGACCTCCTGGTTTGTCCTCCGTTGAGTGGAGGCAAGGTCTTCTTTTCTGGGCTGACAAATGTGTCCCATTTCACTTTTTCTGGCCCTCCAAGCTCTTTCACTTTCTGCAAACAGCTTTCCAAATATTCAATTGGGTCATCAGGTTTGTAACACATTAATCCGTTCAACAGACTCTGCAAGGTACAATCAGAAATACACGCTATAATCATCAATTCCAGGAAAAAACAAGCACTTTTGTTTTGAATTTTATTTTACATAAAGAAACTCCTTATTCCTTGCATATTCAGATTCTCCATTTCAAGCAAATGCATGAGAGTGAGGCCTGCAAAAATCCTATGATTTTGGTTTGCCAATGACACAAAACCAACCACTGGCAAATATATGCAAAGCAATGCACAAGCCAGATAGCCCCTAAAGTTCCATATTCTGTGTAGCTTATTAGACAACTGAAACGTATCTTTTCCTTAAAGATGGTGCACTGGTGTGTATCTTATCTATACTCTTGAGTCTATGCACAAATAATGGAAAAAAATCTTTTTAAAAATCACAAGAAATCCTCAAGTATCCTAAGCCCCAACCTCAGCTCAGAGGTGCTTCCAGATGTAATTGACTGGAAATTCCCAGCCACTAGAAAACCCATGCCTACAGCATTAATTCTGCACCCATCCTACCTATAAGCATTATGGGAGTGTGGAAGAAGGAACACTAGATCCTCTTCTGACGCATGGGAATTGATTTTCCTTGACAAACTGATACATAAGTCACCATCTCACCTCTCTAGAAGACAACTGCATCTAGCCTTCTCTTAACAATAATTGTCTTCCAGGAGGATTTCTGTTCCTTTGTGATTTTACTAATCTTTGTGCAAATAAACTTCTGAGTCCCAGTTGGCTTTAGTAAGGAAGTATCTCCAATTCAGGATTTGAATTTATAAAATAGGATATAAATTCTACCATGGCAGCAACTATGTCCTATTACACTACTTAACCGGTCACAGCAACTAGCCATAGATTTTAGCAGAAGATATGCACCATTTAACAACAACAAAAAAAAAAGATAGCTCAAGCTTTGAACCTCTACAGAAAAACAGTTTTGTCTGCATCTCTTGTGAAACCATTCACCTTTTAAATGTGTTAGTAAAACATTAGCATGGTCTATGCCCTGTAATTTTCAAATACATTAAAAAATGTCTAGCTTCAGCACAGACCAGGGAAAACACATATGTATCTGCTTGTGTGTTTTATATAGATGGCAGGATGTCTGATTTGGAAAACAAAAAATCCACACTGCACGGAGAAGTAATTATCAACCATTAACAGCATGTAACTTGTAGAAAGCTAGACAAAACCTCACGGAACAGGTGTGGGTTATTTCTTCACCCAGACCGATGAAAATCTGGACAAATCATGAAAGATAACCCCCATCTGAATTCCTCATCAAAGATGCCCTGGGGGTCCTTTGCCCTGCAGACATTCAAGTTCGCTCTCTCCCCAGGTGGCTGAAGGAAGGAGGGAGGGGAGAGGCGGCGGCCGCCGAGGCTCGGAGGGCGCGGCCGCCGGGCTGCCAGCGCGCCCGCGGAGATTCAGGGAGGAGGCAGCGGCTCCGCGCTAGCTCTGCGGCCGGCAGCTCCCACCAGGCGGCCCCAAGTCCACAGTCTCCCGGTAGCGCTCCTGGCCCGGGGTGGGGGCCAGCTCTTCCGCGGCGCGGCTCTCGGCGCAAGGTACGCGTGCCGCAGCCTCTGGCGGCTCCGTCCTTCCAGCCACCTTCAGCCCGCTGCCCGCCAAGGGGTCCCGGCGCGGAGCATCACCCCGACGGGGCGGAAAACGCTCCCATTCCCTCCGCCTCGCCTACCTCGAAAAGCTGCGGGATCTCCCTCCGGGCCAGATACTCCTTCGCCTCGCCGGAGCTCATACCGCCAGCCGGAGCCGGCGGCGCCGGCGGGGCGCGGTGGGCAGCGTGGAGACCCGGGCACGGCACGGCACGGCACGACGCGGCGGTGCAATGCGGGAGCCTCAGCGAGGCTTCCGCGGGCGGGCGAGCCGGGGACGGTGGGGAGGAGGGAAGAAACTGCCCGCCTCCCCGTCCCTGCTGCACGGAGGGAGCGAGAGCACGTTGTCCCCCGGCGGGGACGAAGAGCGTGCGCAGGCTGCCGGGGAAAGTTTCAGAGGGTCCCTGCGGAGAGGCGCCCGTGCGGAGGCGGGGAGGGGCTGTGCCTGGCTGAGAGCCGCGGGCACGGTGCCCCGGCACAGATCGGACCCGGCTCCCCGGGAGGCACCGTCTGTTTCTACCGTCCTCAGGCGCGCCCCGCACGCTGGGAGGGCTGTGGCAGCCAGTGCGGGGGTGGGGGGCTGCGCACGAGTGTAGCGCAGAGGTGGTGAAGCTTCCCGGTGTGCCGCGGTCTCTGCCCTTGGCATCGTCTTTTGGCGTTGAAGAGAGTGGCGTTTCATACGCTTCGGGCTGCTGAAAGGCCATGAACTATGATCATTCATGAGCATCTATGATCTGTGGTCATCGGGTGGCAGGAAAAGACCTGAAGACATCTCTAGTCCAACATCCTGCTCAGAGCATTGGCAGCTCTTGAGGTCAGACCAGGCTGCTTAGAGCTCTATGTAGTCTTACCTTGCAAATTATGCAAGGATGGAGACTGCATAGCCTCTCTGGACAACCTGTCCTTGGCTGGCTTTGTGGTGAAAAGGATTGTCTTCTCTTCAGTTAGCACCTCTTTGCTTCAGTTTGTCTTTTGCCCACCATTGTACCATTGTGAAGATCCTGGCTCCATCTGCTTCTCCTAGCAAGCACTGGAGAGCTGCTGATATATCCCCTCTAAGCCTGCCACAGGCTGAACAAGCCCAGTTTCCTCAAACTCTACTCGAGGGAAAGTGCTCTCATCCCTGACTGTCTTTGTGGCTGTCCACTCAACTCCAGTTCATCAACATCTCTTTCTACTGGGGTAAAATGGAATGCTATTATTCTAGATGTGCTCTGAGGAGTTCTAAGTAGGGGGTAGCCACTGTGATATTCCATAGCATACCAGAAGTCAGAGTAGATTCTTTAAATTGCTTAATTGCCCCATGTCAAGCCTGCTGTTCCAATGAAATTTTAATTTTGCTGATTATCTTTTCCCACACAACATCCATGTAGTTTCACTGACACACACCCTAACAGAAATAGGTTACATACGTGCAAAGTTCTGAACAACAGTGAGCAAGTGCTTTCTATATCTCAGCATTTTTCAGACATAGGATAGGTCTTCTGAGGAGTTTTTAAGAAGCTTCTCTCCTTTATGTGTGATTTGTGGATCAAAATCAGTTTGAAAAACCTCTCCAGCTCAGCCGCCACCATGCTGCTTGTTTTGCTACTTCAGTAGTGGTTTATTGTGCCTTGCTTCCAGCTTTTTATGTCAATATTTTCCTTTCTCCCGGACAGGCTTCCAGTCCTTGTTCATTCAACAACCTGCTAAACACTGCCCATGGGCCAGACCCATGATCTTCTGACAAACTGGACTGGAAGTTTTTTCACTTCATCCAATTACTCCCAGCAGCTTCCATCTGAAGGGCAGCCCCTAACCTCCCTCCATAGCAGTCAACTGATGGATGGCCTATTCTCCACTTCAGCTGAAGTATCTCTTGAAAGAAGTTTGGATTAGATGGCTTAAGATCCTTTGTTTTCTATGAATCCTGTGGTGTCCACTTGGGGAAGCTACAATAATATTACTGCATTGGCACATGTCATATGTTTAAGGAAGACCTTATTATTCACTGGGAACTGCATATGTGCAGTCTTTCTCATCCTCCCATGAAGTCTAGATGTGGCTTTAACCCTGCTTTCTCTTACTAAGATTTTAATACACCCAAATGTAAATTAATTGAAAAGCATAGTATCTTCATTTTGATTAACTGGAGTAGACTCCAATGTCCTTGTAAAAAGAAACGAGACGTAATTGCTTTTTAAAAACCTTAAATGAAGCTTGACAAGAGGAAAACTGAATTAAGTAAAAGGACATTTTCTTAAGATAAAATATTTCCTAAGGAAGACTAATGGAAGATGCCATTCTGTTTAGGAAGGTAGGTCTGTAGTTTGGGCATTTTGCAGGTTTTGGGTTTGTGTGTGTACACGTACACATACATATAAAATTAATTTGTATTACTGCTGTCACAGATATATTCCATTGATAGCCTTTCAGCAGATGCATTTTCATACATTGAACATTTATGGGTGAATTAGTACCTCATCCAGTGTCCTGGATTGATAAAGAAAAATATTTCTTTCTACATGCTTTCCATAGTTCTTCCTCAGGAATATGATTTTGTGTGTGTGTGTGTAAAGACTTGTCTGAGTTGTTTTGTTTTGCTTTGGTTTTTTTTTTATTGTATGCTCCTAGGCATTTTACTCAGATAATGCTAACAGAACATAAAATTATGACTGTTCTATTGTAATTATGCACATCAAAATTCTTGTTCAAAGAGTGATTTTCAGCTGATCTGATTTTTGTTGCACAAAATCAAATTCTGTGTTGTAGAAATGGCCACCTCAGAAAAAAATATGGCCATTTAAGAAATCTGTCAGACCAAATGTGTCAAATCTATCTGGAAAGGCTATTTTTGGATCCAATAATATGGTATCTCCTCCTAGAAGTAATTTGTTATGTGTTTGCCTTTGGCAAAATCCTTGTATTGAACAGGGTCACAGGTGGATGCTTCTAAAAGGCTCTGAAGAACATTGGCAGCAAAGGATTAAGAATATATTAACTAAATGGAAACACAATGCTGAATTACTTTTCATTTCAGGTATGTAAGTAACATAATGGCAGCTGTTAGAAGGTTAGATGCTTGTCATTTAACAGTACCTGATCAAGATTGTGGATGGAAATGATGGGGTCTTACTGCCTTAGAAAATAATGCTGAATGCAAAAAAACCCCAAAGTTGCTAAGAAATTTGAACTGCAAACACTGCCCATTCCTGAGGGGAGCTCTACATGGTCCTGAGGTGAGGCTGAAGACCCCATTGGTTATACTTCTATCACTTCCTACCTCTTTAGTAGTAGAAAAAGCTACAGTAGAAAGAATAAAATTTTGTTATCAAAACAATAACATTTCTGGAAATTTATCCTGAGAACTCCTTATGATTCCTATACCATTTAGCTGATTCCATTCTCATTCTTGTTGGTTCCTCCAGTAACTACTTGAAGCTGAACTAGCATGAAATTAGTATGGGATCAGCTGGAATATGCTGTTCTGGGTCCTTTCTTCTTGGTTAAACCAGTTACATAATATCCATAGCCTTCAGTTGCAGCATAATTAGGTTCTATATTTTCAAAAATCACTTTAGAATCTCTCAGTCTTTTATAAGAATCTTCACTCTGTGTGTGTATGTGTAGTGCCTGTCAAAGCACTAGTGGTTGGTATTTTTTACATAAGCTGCTGCTTTGCTAGATGTCTGTTAAATCATACCAAATGTCCTTGGATTGATGTGCTTATACAGGCTGGTGCAAGACATGTTGGTGGTTTGAATTTGTAGATTCTCTAAGTAAAACAATTAGTGTAGCCTTTTTAATAATATATGCTGAATTATATACCCCGATCCAGAAATAATATGCATTTTAATGTAAATGCAGAACTTATTTCAGACCCCATATTGTGCCTAGTGTGGTGTAAATTAATCCAAGATTGCTAAGACTGTCTTTTCATTTTGACAAGAAGCCTTTTTCTGAACTCTTTCCTACAGTGTTGCTAACATTTTTTTTTAACTTCTAAACTTACTCTTCTCTCTCCCTTTTCCACATTGTTTTTTTTTTTTTTCATCTTTTCTACTGATATCTAAACAGGTTGCTTCAGTGAACTAAATCACAAATTGAAAGGTAGTGAAAAATCTACTTAGAAAAATCTAATCACTGATTTCCAGAACTGCTATTTTATATAATTTTTGAGGACACCAAGATTCGTAAAATCTGGGAGGGAAGCAGGAGGATTGTACCACTTAGAAGTTTGTGGATGTTATTTCAATCTGCTGAGAAAAAAAAAATGCTCTGATTATGACACTCTTTAACCTTTGTTTTGATAAATTAAAGAGCTATGGCTTTTATTTTCCAATTACAGTGTAATCATTCTTGTCACCCTTCCCTGAACTCTTTCCAGTTTAACAGTAGCATCTTCAGGGAAGACATGAAACAGGACAAACTGTTCCAGAAATGGTCACACCAGTGCCAGGTACTGATGTGATCCAGCCTGTTTATAACAACCTGTCAAGCCTCATTCTGTTTCCCCCTGATGAAGTGCACAGGCCTCAGTGTTGCAATGGGGTTCATCTTTAGCTGGTTATCTAGAGGACTCCCAGCAGTTCTGCTTTCCACTCTTTCCTCACACAGATTCCTCCATTCTAGGATCAGCACCTGCTCACCATTTGATATATGACTTCATATATTTGCTTGCAGTCAATTTACCAAGAGATCATCATGGTCAGTATGAATGGGCTCTCCCCTTTGTGAGTTACAACTTCCCTAGTCTTTGTCATCTGCCAGTGGTACCAGGATTTGCTTCTATTTTTTTTTTTTCCTTTTGGCAATCAATAAAACTGTTGTATAGCACATGGCCAAGACAGTTCCCATGGGACTAAACCAGAAAGTCATTTAATGTTTCACATTTACATGTCACTTTTGAGACCAGTCAATTAGTCATTAAATATATGTTCAATAATTTTGATTCATTCAGGTTTCTTAAACAAAATATTCTGCAGTTGGGTGCTATTAATGGGTATTTTGTTAACATTTCTTAAATAATTTCCAGTTATCGTGCATATTTTTCTATTTAAGTCCTTATGCTTGATCTGGCTCAGAATAATTGGATAGTATGAGGGTATTATACAGCCATCATGTAACTTAATAAATTCTAGGTTGCCACCTCAGGAAGTGCTTAACCTTCTGCAAGATGGAAGGCAGGGGATCCTGTAGAGATTTTCCTTGTCCCTAAAACAGCTGGTCAGAACACAAAGCAGGGGCATACAAAGACTTTTAGTCCATTACAGCTTCCTGAGACTTTGTTTTTTATTTTATGTCACTTAAATGGAAATCTCTCTGGCCCCACCTCCTCTCCTCACCCTCCACTATAGAAATTACTTTTTTTTTTGAGGATTATTGTATTTTCCTCAGTAACCAATTAATAAACACTCCAAATCATTCAATACTGAATTTTAAATGACTTAGAAATGCTGTGCTTGTATTTTCCAATCAAGCTTTAATTTCCCTGTCTTTTTAACCTAAGGATCCAACCACAGATTTTAGGCTTCCAATCCATGAATTGTCACCAAATAGGTACTGACAATAAAGCAATTTCTGTTCATCTCTTTTACTGTTTATGAACTAAGGAACTTCAGGTAGCTGCCCACAAAGAAACACAGCAAAATTCAGTTAATAAAACAGGCTTAAGCTAAGTAATAACTTGTGGATATTGTTAGGGGAAATAGAAAAGAATTCAAGCATATTAGACTTTGTCTTGGGAGCTATACTATGGAGTATAAGATTGTTACAAAGTATGAGTCTCTGCTACTTACCATTTATTGTTTTACTTAGTGGTATAAAAGCTGAGTGCCTTATGATATTATTCCTAAAACCCGTTACTCAGTCATACAGTGAAAATCTTCCCTACTTGAAAATCGCCTTGATACAAAGTATAGCTCTTGAAATTATAGACCTCTTGATTATTTTTAATATTTTTTTTTTGGTAATAGAAAGCTAAATTAATTGGAAAGTAATGTCAACATTTCTCTATGAAGGGTTTAGAAGGGTCTGCTCACAGTGAGAAACCTTCAACGTTTTTTGCTATTTGGATCTTGACAGCGGTAAATTGCAATGTCAAGTCCTAGGGAAAAAGTGAAAGTTAATCTGATAAAATTTTTTTTTTTAAACCTAGAGTCAAGAAGAATTCCCATCTGGTCTTTTTTATCATGTAGGAAAAAGTCCATACGAGACTTAGAAACACAAGATTCCCCTCACACACACATACCTTGTATTCAAACAAAAGTACTATTAATTTTGGACAGGTTGTACATGTATAGTATGAAAGTATGAAATAAATGTTAAGAAAATGAATTTTGTGACATGGCAAATTTTTTAATAGTTAGGGTTCACATTGGGATAATGTCATGTTGCTCTTGTTGAGAGTGATCATGGCAACAACTGTAGTGTTCTAGTAAAAAGTGAAGGGTCACTTATTCCCATATTCAGTGTGTGTTCAGTATTCACCACAAAGCAGTAGCTGTCATAATGTTGGTCAGCCACTGTTTTGAGATTTTTGTTGTTAACTTAGTTTCTTTAGAGCTAAGGCTCTGTCTCTTTTTTTTATTTCATAATACAGTGAGAAATGACTGCCCAAACCCTCTTTTCTACACCCAAGAAGGCTGTAACTCAGGCAGGTATTAGCTCAAAACTCCAAATCTATTGCAAGGAACAAAGGTTTTGCAGAGAAGATTTAAATTTTGATTAAGGTAAGTAGTTTTTCAACGATCTTAGGTTCTTGAACTCACCTGCTTAACTTTTTATTCTTGCATTGCAATGGAGAGATTGCAATATATAGGGATTAAAATATGCACATTGCATAATAAATAGCTAAACATTAGAATACAGAACAAGGCCAAAATAAATAACTTGCATCATAGGATACAATGAGTTGAGCTGAGAGACGTGAGAGAAATTGGCAAATGTTTTAACCATGGAAATGTTTTAATGCAATTTGAAATTCATCCTGACTTTCTGCTGACGTATGAGAACATTGCCTGAATTTAGTCACCAACTTCAGTGAATGCTTTTTTGACAGTAGAACAAATGAGAACTGGATCAAACACCTGTTTTCAGTAGAAGATGACACCCTGCCAGATGGCTTATTAGCAAAGATAATGGAACAGTTGATGAAACTGTCACATACATGATGGTTGAACTTAAACTTGGATTCAGCAAAGCATGGGTTGAAAATATTTGGCTAAATGGAATAAAATTGTTTATCCTGATATTGGATAAATCCTGATACCAAATAGTTTTTAACATTTGAAATTACTAATAATCATCAGCACTTCTTAAATCATCAAGACACTTTCTTTACAGCCATGCTATCCAACAAAACTAAATAGCTGTTCAGCTGTATGACCCTTGGCCTGGTTTTACTAATATCTCTTCAGGGAAGGGGCAATTGTGTTCTGGAAAGCAAATACACCCTGGCAGGATGGTGGAGTCATTGTGCCAGGAGGGTTCAGAAGCAGCTTATTAAGAATAGCTGTTTTCAGGAGAACTCCTACAAAGCTCTGCTCCTTTGCAAATACATTGTCTGAAGAGGCAGGTTACTATAAAGTGACACAGCTGTACAAGTGACAAACTCTGTGGCTGTGGTTTTCATATTTATTAATAAATGTCTTTCCTTGTGTATTCAGGATCTTAGTGAGTTCATGAAGCAAGCCCTGTTGTTACCTTTTCCTTTTATTCAAGTTATCTTATAAAACTGGAATCACTAATATGTTCCTTGCCCTGATTTATTAAAAAAATTGAAAGTATGGATGTATTAAGTTTGCAGTCTTAAAAATGTCTTTCACAGATCTCAGATTGCAGTGGGACAGTTAGAAGCAAAGATGCTATTGACTTAAAATGTGTTTTAATACTTTGTGTGTGATAAAGCAGAAATTAATTTATTAGCAATAACACAAAAAAAAGTAATTGTAAAAAATTATTTCTGTATTGGTTATATTCTGTATAACAAATTAATAGGATTCGGGCAGTCTTTGCTGTTCCTTTTCATGCTGACTTACAGCTGAGTTGGTACTATTTGGCAAAGATTTGAATATTCAAAGAACTCTTAAATGACTACTTTCTCTACATTATAAAGCTAAATCACCGCATCAGTTTTGGACAGGTATGTAGCTGACATTTTATTGTTCTATATAAATTGATTGACAGTTAAAGATTCTACTTCATTTTCCTGTCTTTCTGCTGAAACTTTTTATTCCCTCAGCCTCTGGGCTAGGGAAAAATGAATCATGACTTGTATAGGTAGACTGCACAGCTTTCCTAGCTGAGCTCTTTTATGGCAAGAGCATTATGAGCGATTTCTAGCAAAAGATGGATTTTACCATTCAATAGGACTAATAAATACACAGACATAGTCCCTCTCCAAAACAAAATTTTCACCTATGAACATATGATTATCTCCTTCTGAGAGAGAAATATATTTGGTTTCTAGAATTCTGAGCAGATAAGTAGCCAAGTAGATGAATTTATTCCACAAAAGGATTTGAAACCAATATGGCAATTTTAGATCATCATAACTAGATATAGAATTACCGAAGTAAATTGAAAAAGATGGTTTACACTGGTCTGGTTCCTAGATGAGGGTGTAAGGCAGGCAAAATACATTCAGTTTCCTTATTTTTAAATACTCCTTTAGCAACTTATGATAAAAATCTATCCATGGAAAATAATATGTTTTAAATATGCTTCTTATAACATGATAATTTATAGCAATCAAAAAAAATGGCTGTTATTTTCCTTATCTTGAGGAAATAGGCAGGCAAACTGAATCAGATGAAAGAGGGAAAATTAATATATAGTAGCAACACCCAAAATTTTCAAATAGCATTTAAAGATTCCTAGTTTCCAGATGACACGAAATTACACTGGATGCTTAGAGATCATTCAGTAGGTGGTGTATGGATGTAAGGCATTAATTATTTTCATATATAACATAGTCAAATGATTGTCATCTTTACCCCAATGTTAAGTAACATGTAAAGTTCTATACACTTGATCTCATATCACAGCTCTGATTCGTTGTTCTTTTTAAGGCACTGTTCATGAAATTTCAGTGTGGAATTCCTGCAGACCACAAATTCAGTGTACATTTCTGTACCTGGTAAATATATATATTATGTTCTTGAGATACATATTTAATATGAACATGCCGCTAAAGTGCACCCAGGATTTACATAATGTTATAACCAAAGAATTTTTGTTTAAGGAAATCTTTGATAACTGTCAGAATTAAAAGTGCAGGAAGGTGATTTTTCGCTGAGATACTACTTTTGCAAATGCATCCATTAAGGCACTGATGAGTTGAAACTGACTAACTGGTTGGTGCCTTTTCTGCATATAAAGATCAATCACCTTGAATGAACATGTGAATATGAATGTCTATCTTAAAATGTAAAAGGTCATTAACTGCAGTAAATATACCTTTTACATTTTCATGTAATGGATATTTAGCAGCTAAAGCAGTTAGTTTAGGTCATAGAACAGGACAGGTACATAGAAACAAGGCACATATTACTGTATTGACAGTTCCTGTTATCACTAGGTGTTGTTTTTTTTTCATGGTCTCTGTCAGCTATAAAAATGTTGTTAGGATGTACCCCTTAGCACAGAGATAAAGACAAGTAAGAAGAAAGCATCTGGATTCTTTTTTAATTCGTGACAGAATTGCAGAACAATATGGAAAAACTTTCAGAGATTCCATAACCAAACGGATTCTTGTGTGGGCACTTCTCCTCTTGGTTTGCACAGTATCATGATCAACTTAGGCCACGCAGTGTGGCTTTTAAGAAAGAAAGAATCTGGGGGACTGCCTAGTCACCAGTTTACTTTCCTGCTGAATGTGGTGTGGGGTTTTTTTTCTTTGTTTCATTCAGACCTTCTGCTTAGTAATAGGCCATTTAATTTTTTAAAAAGCATTCCACTTTGCACTGAGTGCCAGCACTGTAATGGAAAAAAGGCCTTTTAGTGGCCCACACAGAAGGAAATTTCAAGACTGCAGTTTTATAAACCATAGCAAAATCTGGCTCCCAAGTGTTATGATTTCAATTTATGAAGTCATTCCAGCATTTCTACTTGGGAGCAGTTTCCAGTAAATACGCCAAAGAATTAGGTATGTTTAACTTCAAAGAGCATGGAGTTAGTATTCATGGTATGTTGAAGGATACTCCATGTTTAGTGCAGCATGAATATTTTCTACCTGAGCCACAGCAGCTTAATGAAGCTAGAGAGAAGCAAATACTTTGCTTTACACAGTTTGAGTAGTTGGGGAAATTATGGTTTACTGATCCACTGCCACTTTTGTTCACAGCATAGTAGCTACTCTAAAAAGCGCAAGTGAGCTTTTGTGCAAAAATTGTTTGGGCTGTTTTGACCTTCTCTTCCCCCATAACTCCTGGAAAATCAGAAGTAATTGTCCATATTTACTTTATTTAAAAATTAAACTATTCCTTCCATTCACAATAGTTCTTTAAATTTCTTAGTGGCTTGGTTTTGGATTTGTCTTAAATTTTGCTTCTTGAGTGCAATCTTCCACTAATGAGTTCTAACAAAATTTCAGGATTCATCACACAGTGATCTACAGAACTGGATTAAGTTTTAGTCACTGTTTAAATATTTAATGCTAATCAATGTTATTTTACTTGGTGTATGAGTAAAGTTTTTTAGAGTTGACTCAGTGCTCACTGTAGATCTTCTTTCTAGTACAATTTTCATAATATTAAATTGAATATTTCTTCAGGCTGTAGAGTAGTCTAAGTATACACACAATAGCTTATGTGTATATATAATATACATATATAATGGTTTGGGAGCTAAAATGTGTCCATCAGCAACATGGTCCTTTACTTGAGATAAATAATTTAAGTGGTTAATTAAGTAGCAAAGCTGAGACTACTTCAACTCAGTCTCTACAGGGAGGACGTCCATGAGACATTCAGATACTTGGTGTGTTTGGGACACATGACAGATATATCATGGAGATGTCAGAAGTAGTAGTAGAATAAAAATGACGACTTCTTAATGATTCTAAGACACAATGTGTAATATCCATTCCATGAAATTAAGAGTAAAACTATGGTTATAAACTTAGCTTTATTTAGGGAACTTTCACTAAGATTCTTATTGTGCTCCTATTTAAAATGCTCACAAATTTCCTATTTGAGAATGAACCCTTTTGAAATAGTAGCTTTAAAAGCTGAAGGCATTTTTCTTTTTTCTTTTTTCCTTTCCCCTCCCCTCGCCTCTTCCCTTCCCTCTCTTCCCTTCTCCTTCCCCTCTCCTTCCCCCTCTTGCCCTTCCCCTCTCCTTCCCCTCTCCTTCCCCTCTCCTTCCCCTCTCCTTCCCCTCTCCTTCCCCTCTCCTTCCCCTCTCCTTCCCCTCTCCTTCCCCTTTATTGTCTTTTTCCTTTTTTTTTTTTTTTTTTACTGCTGTGGTTTTCACATATTTTCTTATTTTAATAAATGAGAATGTTTTGACAGACATTTCCAGCATTGTTTTCTGCTGAGAAAGATGCACTGAGATCAGATGTGATGTACATTCATATTTCATGACTAACATTATACCTAAAAAAACATGTAAACAATCTGCTACTGGTTTTTCATACTTTGTTTTCTCATATTTTACTTATTTTACCAATAGGATAAGCTGTTGGAATGGTTTATAACCACACATCTTCTGCAGATGAAATGCTGGATTATTGCACAATTCAACGGTACGGAAATTCCATGCCTGGTGATATTTGCATCATTAATGACAGAACAGAACTTGTGACAAGGTAGATGGTTAATTCATCACAAATAAATGTCAACTGAATTTCATTGTAGGTTTCAAGGTTTTTGCCTGTCCTTTGACCGCAAAAGGCACTGTAAAAAAAAAAGGTTTATAATCTCACTTTGTTAGCAACAGTAAAAAATATTGGCTAGTTTGAGGTATTTTCCTTTTTTCATATACTTTTAGCATATGCTCTTTTTGCCTATTTTTAATAGGTATTACCTTGCTATTCCAAACCTTTACAAAATACAAACACACTGTAGCCAAGCCAGTCTTCCACTATCAGAAATAGGAAAATACCCAAACAAATAAGGTAAATCATTCATTTGATTATTGTTGTTTCATTCAGGTTCATTATTTGAAGAGAGCCATTTTATTAGCTCAGATACCAAACTGTAGCAGGCCTGTTTGTCTACTGTATTGAGATGGTACAGTTGAGCTATTATTGATGATTACTTAAGAATCCATCTTGTTAACTTCATTGCAAGGATTCATTTTTTTGTTCTGTTTTGTGTTTTTGTTGTTTTGTTTTTGATTTTGATTTGGATTTGATAAATACAGCCAAAGAGATACTCCCTTATGTTCTGCAGAAGAAAATTATCAAGCAATACAAATCTGATTAAAAACAGTATAAGAAATATAGAACAAGGATTAAGAGCATAAAAGAAAAGATATAAAATATGTAATATGATACATATAGGTAATATATGTAACCAAAAAAGTGGTCAAGAAGCGTCACGGAAACTTTAGCATGCACAAATCCCTGTTTCAGGAGCTTATGGTGTTACACTTGGGATTGCTACCCCTCCTCAGAGGAAGGATAGGTTTGTTTGCTGCATTCTGGACAGGAACAAGATGACAGATGGCTCTTAGAGGGCAATTTCTAGAGGGGATAGATTAGAGGATTAGGGCCTGAGCAACCTGCTAGAGGAGGAAAGAATCTGGAAGGGCACCAAGATATGCACCAATGTGAATTTCAACTGCAGTTACAGCAGCTTTTAAAACAGTTGTTTTTATTACAAATCATTTTGGGATACAAATTTGGTGTTCTTTCTAATCACTCAGCATGAGGTACAAGAAACACTCTGGCAAAGGTCAAGCTAAGGAGACTCAGAGCATGAAAAACATTGTGATTTGCATGAAAAGATAGTAGACAGCTTAGAGCTTTATTTGTAGACAAAAAGTCCTGTACAGGCATGGAAGCAAACACAAAGTCTGTATTGAGAGCTGCCTAAGGGAATAAAGATGAAAGAAAATGAAGACAAAGCTTTTGGTACTATCTTACTGGGGGGAAAAAAAGAGAAGTGATACCACCTCCAAGAATAATGCCTGAAGCACTGGCACACTCAGGTATGTCGTCTGAATACTGAAGTCCCTGAAAGACTGAGACTGTAAGGAAATAAAAGCCAAAAGCAGCAGAAGAAATAGATCTACTACTCAAACAGACTGAGGCAATCCAGAAGCCAAATGAGAGACAGACCTAAAACAAGTGAACTACGCACTGTATTACACAACAGATAAATCAGAAGGAATAATGGCCGCTGGTTTGGAATATTCCAACGAGCTTGTGAGACTGAGTTTGCCCTAACTGTACTGTCTCTGCCTTGGAATGGAAAGGCAGCAATATAACCTGAACACCTACAATCACAGAGTAACTCCTGCAGCATGACTGTTCTTGATCCAAATATTGCTCACACACTGCAGCAGACAGCATGTGACACAAGACAGATGAGTTTGCAGCTATGCTTTTTCATCAAGAGCCAGCTAAACCCTCCTGTAGATTGCAGAACCAACTACATATAACTCATGAAAAATAATAATATGGATTGGACAAGCATGCTTAAACTATTGGTGATACCTGGTGTTTTAAAGGTGTCATCCCCTACAGGTGATCATCATGTAAGGAAAATTTGCTACGCTTCCTTAATTGTTCAGTGCAAGTAGCAGATGCCTGTTTGTAGAGTCCATAGGTGAAAACCTGTGTTTACATCATTTCAATGCTACATGACAGAAAATTGACATTTATTTTATTATGTAGAAAATACACAGTGAACATAAAGAATGTTATCAAAACTACTAAGTCAAGTTTTCTAGAGAATGACAAAATTAAGTTTACCTGTGACACAAATTTCACGAGGTTTGGGAGTTTTTATGTGATCATGAAACTTTAAAGTTTCATTCATAGAGAAGATGCTCATTAATTCTCAGTTACCATTTGTTAGCATGTGACCTAACTTTCCATTTGGTACAAACATCAGGACTGATGCCTGGCTCAAAGATGCACCAGGAGAATACAGCTGATGACATAATTTCTATAGGAAAAGCTGTTGACCAAAATGCATGATACCAAAGGATGAATATTTATAATATATGCATTGAACTTAGCTAAACAGAATCACAGAATAAAGTTGAAAGGTTGAGACCTTCCATCACATGCTATCTGAACATCTCCACGTGGGGGGCTGGAAGGTAGTGAGGAGCTATCCAAGCCAATGAGTGTGAAATTGACTCATCAGTGTATAAATCAGCATGCTCTGCAAGACAGCTGCCTATCCTTTGGAATTACTGACACATCTTGAACACACTTGAGAATGATCAGAGACTGAAGTGGAAGCATTTCAAAGGACAAGGGAAAAGCTTAAATCTTGGCTCTAGTCTTAAATTCATTAGTTTTCTGGAGGAAGAAGATAAACAGTGCAGCTTACAAGCAGGCATCAAGGGACACAGATGTCCACTGCACTTCTCAGTAGGTTCATAAGTGTCTCTGACAGGAAACACATCCAGGCACAACAGGAGCTGGTGGCTAAAATGTTCAAAAGGCAGTGAGTTTATTAGCTTTAGGCACAAAAAAGAAAAGGCTATCTATTTAGAGGTGATTTTTTTATTGAGGAAACCAGTGATGCTTGCAAACAGTAAATGCTACTTAAATTCCAACATCAATACATGGAAATAAGCTCCTGTCTGAAAAAGTCACTACTGACGGCAAATATACAGAGCACAAAATAACTTCCATGGTTCAGGGCAAATTCTGAATCTTCACTAATGGAAGGCATCAAGCAACTGAACAAAGATGATGGCAAAGATGAGTTAGTGGAAATAAAACAATCATATCAAGTGTTTCAATAGATTGAAATAAAAATCTGATGATTCATTAGCTCTGAGGGATGTATGTACCAAAGGCAAAGCTACAGCAAGGCATGTTGAGATGCCTTTCACATTCCCCCTCCTCCCCACCAAAGGTGGTTCCTCTCCTCATTGCTCTTCAAGAAATCTCTACCCTGCAGCCACCAGGACTGAGGCCACCCACAGCTCACCATGTCCCTTACTGTGCCCTCATGGCAACTTTAACGAAACCCAGTAATTTGAGCTTATTTTTGGTAGCCGGCTGAAAAACCATGTCTGTTATTACATTCTCAGGAGCCTGACAAGCAGGAGCCGAGATGCCAAGCTGGAGTGTTTTTTAATACCAGCCAAACCTGTCCAACGGATGGACGTCAGGCTAGAGCTTGCATTGCACCTCAGGGCAGTCACACCGAGAGCGTACGCTCAAAGCAACAGTGAGGTCTGCCACCACTAGCGCCAGGGCTCTGTAAAAATCTAGTTTCAAAGAGGCTCTCCAGGGGCTGGCAAGGCGGAGGGCGCTCTTACACGTGAGCAGGCGTTAGTCACAACTCAGAACACAACTTCTATTAGCTAAAGAGCTAAGAGAGAACGACAAACAGCAAGCACAGCTTCCAGCAGCGCTCCTCAGCCTCACGCGGCGGCTGCGCCGCAGAGCATGCGCAGAGGCTGCTTTCCCCTTCCGGCAGTTGAGGCAGCTACAGCCTTGCGGAGGAGGTGGGACAAGATGGCGGCCATAATGCCTGGGGTCTGCTGGGTTCGCGCCGCCGCAGCTCTGCTCCTAGGGTGCTGCGGCGCAGCGCTCGCCAGCGGCGTCCAGGTACGAAGGCTAGTGGGATCGGCCGGCGGGGAGAGGGCGGGTAAGCGGCGCTTGTTTGTGCCGGAGGCTCTGTATTGCTGGTTCCCCTCCACCGCAAGCAGAGCTCGCGCCTGTCGCCCTTGGCTGCCCGCTTCGCCGCCGCTGTCTGGGGTCCCGTCGGTGAAGCTGCCTGAGGCGCTGGTGCTGCTCTGGGAACGGTTGTGTTTGTCTTGGTGAACACAGCCCGTAAGGAGAGCTCCCAAGCGGCCAAGCAGATGGTGATCCGCGCTGTGCTGCCTTCTGCGGGCGGGCGGGCGGGCGGTCCTTCGTCTTCCCAGGCCCCGCCTCGCCCTGCCCCGTGGGCGTAACGCGGGGGCTTCCGGCGGCTGCCCGCTCGTCCTCGGGGGTTGTGACTTGTGATCTATAATGCAGAATATCCCGGAGACGATGGGACTCTTCAGGCACCTGTAACTTCAACTTGTTTAGAGTGTAAACAACCCTGGCTTTTCATGCTTGTGCAGATTTCTGAAACTCAATTTCTCTTTGGCTGCGAAATGCAGCTTTCAGTAATCAGTGTTCCTTCTCCGGGCATTTGCTGGCTTAGCGGTGTGTGAAAAAGCAGGGTGGATGTCAGGCTGCCCGGCGTCACCTCGCTTGGCGCAGCTGTGAAACATTCACACACCGAAGCCGCCAATACTGGTTTGGTTTTGTTTTTCCCAGGTGGGAGTAATTTCGTATTTCAGTAATTATGTTGGTTTCCACAGTGCCCACACTACATCTGGAGTGGTGTTTGCATTTGAATTCTGCTTTATAAAAAATTTGCCATACTAGGAGTTAATTAGAAGTAGGGGGAAAAAAATCACCAATAGAAACATTTTTATCAGTCTTTGGATTATTAATTATTTGGAGATATTTTGCTACTCGAAATACAGCATTATTTGTATTTTAACAAATACTGTTCTTACATGTTTTGCGTGAGACTGCAGGTCTCGTAGTGTCCCTCTGAGAGTTAACAGAATCCGACTAAGAATCATGAAATCAGGATTCTTAGGCTGTGATAGACTTGTACCCTTGCTTCTGCAAAGTCTTAGCCCCATTCTGTGTCCTTAGTTATGCTATGTGTTAAAAATGGCACTCTCCTCTACAAAGCATGATGGGAACTGTAGACAACACAGATTGTAGAGCAGCTTGTCATAACTCCTGATTTTGGAAGAGAACTATAACCACCTTGGATTTAAAATGGGCTAAAATTGCATATCCACTTACCTGCTTTTGAAAAGATGAGAGGAACAGTGAAAACAGAAATTAATCTAAGCCCCTTTTAATGAAGAAAGAATAGATCAATAAATAATATTATTTTGTTCTCAAGGTGTTCTTTGGATTAGAAATGTGTGGGCTTTTTGTTTTAATTAAGCTGCAAGTGACTAATAGTTCTTTCTTATTTAGCAAGTTCCAGGGAAGCATTTGAAGCAATTAATTTGCATGAAATGTGCAAGAATACAGAAACTTGAAGAGAGGTAGATTTACTGTGTGCTGAAGTGTGGTAAACAAATACATTGAATGTTGTTTTGTGGACACAGCAAAAATATGACTCATCATTTCTTATTGCTGAAAAACATGCAATATTTTCTCCATCTTTCAGGATCAAGCAGAACAGTTCTTTAGAAGTGGACACACTAATAATTGGGCAGTTTTGGTAAGCATGGTCTAGGTTGTTTTCTTTCCATAAAGTTGACATTTTTTTTAATCAATGGCCATAACTGCAGCAGTCACTCAAGAACTCTGTTCATTTGAAAGAAACGGAAAGATAAAGGCTTGAAAATGAATGAATTTGACATAGTGGCTGCAGATTTATTATGCTGTAATAAAACGATTTTTTCAGTGTTGCTGCATTGCAGGCACTCAAAATGTATAGATATATAGCAGGATTAATAAAACAAAAGTTCTGACAGCACTGAAGAAGTTAAATTACCATGCTGCATATTGGGGAAAAAAATACTAATTCTGGTATCAGAGAAATACATCTCTTTGACCAGAAAGGTATGATTTATATCTGATTTTTGTTCTTACTCAATCTGTTAACTTGTGATAACAGGCTTAGAATAAAATAAATTTGGTCAACATTATGTTTACATCAACACTTTTTAGTGTGTGGTCTTTTGTTTTTTAGATTTGCCATGAATCTTTTATTATCTTTGAATCATGCTGCGCAATTGGTTCTTAATCACAATTCAGGTCTTAATGACTAGTTTGTTTCAGAACGCTATTGTAATTACTCCGTAGCAGCTGTTTGTTTTCTAGATAATAGAACTGAACAGTGTAAAAGGAAAGTTAACTGTAATTAATTGAACTAGAAGGAATAATTTCTATATTCTACAATGTGCAAGCTTGAAACTATTTAAGCATCAAGTTCTACTTAAATAGGTGCTTTTATTAATAGTCATAAAAACACACAAAGAAGATGGAAAATTAGGACCAAGGAGCAATACTTTCTGTGCTCAGTTTCTCTGTTGGTTATATTTCCCTCAGTAGTTCATGGTTAAGCTTTATAACAATTGCTACTAGTAAAATACAGGGGGTTACTGCTTGTCAGGCACCTCAAAGCCTGGGATGTCTTAAATGATTGCTCCTGTTTCTCTGTGTGGTTTTTTTTGGTTGCTTTGTTTTAAAGTCACCTCTTCTAAAGTGCTTTTTCCATTTTCTGTTTGAAAGACTTGTCAAAGTGTTTCCAAAGGAAAATTGCTGTCTTTGGTGTGGAACAAAGTATCAAACTGAAGTGAAACACAAGGACAATGATGAAGCTAGTAAGCAACTATGACAGGTTGACCTATGAAGGCTCTTGAAATCTCTTTGGTTTGACGTTTTTGAGGACAGATGAAATAATACCTGACCTAGAGAATAACTGAAGTACAGGAATGGCTGATCTTTGCCTACTGGAAACCTGAAGTTTTTTGAAATCTGAGAATTTGTATTCACATTTTGGTTAGAGCTCACTTAGCTCTTACTTCATTGAATTTGACTCCTTAAAATACACTCCTCAGTGTATTTTCCTGTCTGTGGCTTCCGCATCAGTTCTCTTATGCCTTTGTATAAGAATGCTCCCAGAATGGGTTTGCTGTTGAGATGAGAACGCTTCCTTTGATTTTTCTACCATTTGATATGAAGAAAGTAAATGAAAAAAATTATTTTTTTCCACTTACTATTGCTGAATTATTCCTTCAGGTGCCACTTTATTAGTTGGGTTTGATGATGTTTTTCCTGTGTCAGTATGTTTAAGAACATTGGTTTTGGTTTTAATGTTTATTTTCAGCATTTGTTCCTTTGGCACGACAGTGATTTATATAGCTTATATCATGAGTTTCTTGGTGTTGCTGTGTTCTGATTTGTTACTAGTTTGTTGGTACTTCTGTAATTGCACTCTTCTGATACAGCATGCCAGGACTATTTGTATCTTTTACACTATTTAATATCTTGGCTTCCCCCCTCAAGGTGTGTACCTCTCGATTCTGGTTTAATTATCGTCATGTGGCAAATACTCTTTCAGTATATAGAAGTGTCAAGAGACTGGGCATTCCTGATAGGTAAGGGCATCTTGGTGAATATAATTCCGTGAAAATGTGCTATTAAATGTCCCTTATTTTTTGAAGCAGAATAAAAATGCATTTCTCAGTTCAATAAGATAAAAGTAAAAAAAAAAAAGGTTGTGATTGCAGCAGTGCATTGAAAAGTGTGGCAATATTATTTGAAAGAAAAAGCAACAAGTTATAATAAGGCTTCCAGCTGGAAGTGAGCTATTTAAATTAAAAACATGAGGAGCTGTCTGGCCACTAAACTGTACCACTTAGTAAACTGGTGAAAGCATAATGTGAAAATTGATAAATTCATCAATAATAATAGTACTATTCCAAGATACAACTTTTGCTGTACTTCAGTTTCATTTCAGTGTGGAGATCTTAGGAACCCTAACTGTACTAAAATGTAAACTTTCCAAATCTGCAACTCTTCTGAGAGTCTGAATTAGCAGCATTCTTTGCAGGATATGTAGCTTTCCTTTTGTAAGCATTGTTTGGAAAACACAAAGATCACAGTCCAGGAGAAACTGTATCTGATTTTACCTTGCTCCAGACATCTGTGATTCTGTCATCTCTGGCACATTCTTTCTAGTGATCACAGCCTGCAGTTAGTACTTGCTGTTTTGTATTTTGACCCAAACCTTACCCTGCCAGGTGAAATGTAGATCTTTGGTTGCATGGGAGTTGGAATACCTTTATAACATGCTGGGTCTTGTTTTTTTCCTTCTTGCTACTATGAAGACAACCAAATGTCTGGTGTCAGCCCATTTGTATTCTTCAGGAAAATTCCATTAATACAGATTATACTACATCTGATACATTACTATATGATAATGATTCAAGAAGTGTTCAGGAGCTCCTCACATTTGATTTAGAATGGTCATAGTGTCTTTAACTGAGCTGGCTGGAGAGGTGCAAATGGGCTGTGATTTCTTCCACGGAGCTGCATGAAATTACTTAGTGCCCTGTAAAAATCTCCAGATTTTTCATAAAGAGTTCTGCTAGCCTAAGTCCAGGCAAGTCTGTGTCACAAAGTTGCTGATGTCAGGTACTCCCATGCCCATACTTGGCCTAGCTCTAGGTAAAAAACAGCTGGCTGCATTTCCATGTGTGGTGTCTCTATAATACTGAAGATGTCCATAAAGAAACAGGATGTAACTAAGCAAAGTTACATTTAGACTTCCAGGAGTATGTGGCTGTTGTAATCATGGGACACTGCTGTTACTTCTTTCTGACTGTTATGTGAAAGTAGGCTGAAACATTTTTGTCTTACTTTCCATAGCCACATTGTCCTGATGCTGGCGGATGATATGGCATGTAATCCCAGAAATCCCAAACCAGCTACTGTCTTTAGTCATAAAAACATGGAGCTAAATGTCTATGGTGATGATGTGGAAGTGGATTACAGAAGCTATGAGGTGACTGTGCTTTAATTAAATCACTGGGTCTTTGTTTTGAGTGTTGGTTTAAAGATTTACACATCTGTGGAGTCTGAGGAAGTCTTTCTGTTCACACTACTGGACTGGGCAGGGTTTTTATTATCAACTGGTTTAATATACACACCCTTTCCCCCTTGATAGTTGGGTTTGTATTTGATGTTTATTATACTAAAAACAAGTTCTGTATTGGCTATTTTAAATAATGGAATCTCGACTGTTAATATATGGAGCTCCTTACATTCATTAGGAATAAACACATTGCTGAAATGCCTCTTCTTTGAAAATGACTGTTTAGTGTCTTATCTTGCAAACACTTACAAATTATAACTTGAAACTTTTGGCAGGCAAGTGAAATGTTTATTAGGAAGAGCTACTTATATTTTTCATTTCAAGCATATCTTTTATTACAAGAAAACCCATAACCTAATCATTGCTGTAGAATAATTACTGTATAGAAATATGTATTCTATCACCTTTTCTTTTTCAGCTAATATTCCTTAGAACAGGCAGTGTCTTTACCAGTTGATCTTAAATTGGACAATTGCATGGTTTAATTGTGCTATGTAATCATTATTAAAGGTTTACAGGAACATATTTAAGTATATAGTAGATGTTTTCTTTCTCTGAAGATATGCATAAAGGAATGAATATAAAGCACTGAAATAGTGATGTTCTGTTTTTGTTATGTTTTTCCTGAGTATGGTTTTATTGCTAACATTTTAGCTGGGTGCATCTGTCTGAAGAGCAAGTTTTATAGGATGTTTTACAATTGCCAACCAGATGGGTCTTACCTGATAACTCAAAAACTTAGGTGACCAAATTGATCTTGTATTTCCTTTTCTAAGTTGCAGAGGGAATTAAAACATATTTTTCCGTGGTAGCACACACTAATGTTGGAGAATTCTGTGAGTACTTGAGCAGCTTTAGCAGAATAAAGCTATATTCTGGCAGGTGTCAGATAAATGAAAATGTATTTATAACAATAATAGGCTTACTAGATGTGAAAAAGCACCAGGGTGATGTTAGTGGAATAAAGTAAAAGACACTATACGATTGTAAAACTGCAGTAAAACCTTCAACAGGAAATGTCTGCTTATGCAGTTTATACCATGTAATATTTACACTGCATGTTTTAGTATTCCATTACTTAGTCACCCATAATCAATGTTTTTCTCTTCAGAAAATTTCTTTATGCTTCTATTCATAGGTTACTGTTGAAAATTTCTTGCGTGTATTAACAGGAAGAATCCCACCAAGTACACCACGATCTAAACGTCTTCTTTCTGATGACAGAAGTAATATTCTAATATATATGACAGGTAATTACAAGTTTCTGTATATAATCCCATCAGGAGTCCAACCAAATGGATCAATAAAAGGCTGTGTTGGGTTGTATTTTGGGTATGTTTTAGGCATGTCATACTAATTAAGAAAAAACCTGTAAGGCAGTACTTAGCAAGTAGTTCCATTTTAAATGGTACTTTAAACTATTTAAAACTTTACTTTAAACTATTTTAAATAGTTTCCATTTTAAAATTATGTATGTGCACTGTGATTACTGTACTATAACTTCTTTTGCTGGAGTCTGTTTGGAGAAAGAGAGTTGTGTTTGCATTTTTTTCCCCCTGAATACCTTCATTTGACTTACATTGTCTAATTTCTGACTTTTCCTGTCAGGCCATGGTGGAAATGGTTTCCTAAAATTCCAAGATTCTGAAGAAATCACAAATGTAGAACTTGCTGATGCCTTTGAACAAATGTGGCAGAAAAGAAGGTACGGAAAGAAGCATTATTTAGAAGTCAAATAACATACTCCGTGAACATGCCTTGAGTCTTACTGATAGGCTGTGCTCAACTTCAGCAGTGATAATAGTTGATGTCCATATAGTTGCTTGAAAGTTTGCGTTCAGAAGGGGAATTTTAACTTTTGGGTTCAGCTTCCTGCAGTTACAGTTGCTCAAATGTAATGTTTTGACTAAACTTGCATCTTGTAGTCTATCACTGTGAACTCTTCTGTTCCTTAGGTTCAGCAGCTATCCTGGTAACTAAAAAGCAGAGTATATATGTGTTGTTTAAAGAGAGAAGGGTAAGGAGGCTGTTTTCTTTCTTTCAGGTACAATGAATTGCTGTTTATTATTGATACTTGTCAAGGGGCATCTATGTATGAACGATTTTATTCACCTAATATAATGGCCTTGGCTAGCAGCCAAGTAGGAGAAGATTCCTTATCAGTAAGTAGATTTTTGTGATCCTTGAAACAGTTTTCAGTATGCCTGAGTTAAAACATTCTGTTGAGTTTTAACTAAAATTTTCCTTTCTAATTGCTGAATGTGTAAGGTGTTTAGTTACAAAGTATAGTTTTGACGAAAGTTGTAATTTTCCTGTTTGGTTTTGTGTCCTGTCCCAAAGAACCAGGATAACAATTTATGTGCTTGCTGGTCAATGTATGCATTGCCTTTATATGAGAAGACTGCTGGGAGATGTGTGGAGAATATTCAATTAGGACTTCTTACACTTGATATACCCAAAAAGGGGAGGGAAGCCTCAATCCACTACCTTTCATCTGCTGTAATTATATCCCAGAGGAATTAGACAACACGTAATAGGTCTTAGCCAGACCAAAGGCAGCAAGTCGGGATTACCTGAACCTGTGCAGTGCTGTAAGATAGCTGCCTTTTCTACCCCCGTTTTCCAATTATTTAGAAGCTTGGGGCAGCCCCCAAATCTGTACTGGATCATTAAGAGGGGGTTCCCTGATTTTTAGCAAACATGGAGATTAACAGAATATCGTCTAGAAAAATAGAAAAAAAGGTAAACTTTATTACTCATCTTGTAATCAATGTGTTTCTTCATGGCTAGTCATTTTCTATGTGTAATTTGCCCGAGGATGAAAACTCAATGTGCTTAACTTTTTGTAACATGCTATTACACTCTGTTTCCTCTCCTAAATACTGAGTTCTGCCCTGCAAATGCTCAATAACTGTTGTGTTTTTTTAAGCATCAACCTGATCTTGGGATTGGTGTTCATCTTATGGATAGATACACATTCTATGTACTAGAGTTCTTGGAAGAAATTCATCCAGCCAGTCAGACAAACATGAATGACCTAGTAAGTAGAATACTCAACATTCATGAATATGCTAATGACTTCAGCAGTTTCCAAACTAATTTATTTTGTCTGTAGGGTTCTTCAAATGCTTTCTCTTCTCCTGCTGTTTTGCTTAGGAGCACCTTTGTTGAAGAGTCTTTTTGCCATTATTAAATGTAGTTGTAGTTTAACACTTCAAGGATTGTCCTTAGTGTCAAAATGGTTTACTGAACAAACAAAATAAAGCAGATTTTTTTAATTAACTGAAAAATGAATGAAGTACTCATTAAATATTCCTTTCAGTATAATGAAGTATTTGTGCATGAAAAGTGATAGTATAAAGCTTTTAAAATCAATAAAAGGGATAGGCAGTTTGCAGATGTGGATATTGTTTTGCACAGATGCTTAAACAGTTAAAATTCTAACCCTGTGCTTACAAATGCCTGCAGAGACTAATTACTCTGTATATCTGCTTAGATTCCAGGACAAGATATGTACAAATCCGTCAGTGTTTTGGAGTTAGAGGAATGAGGCAGGCGTAAATGAATAAAAAAGACCAAACAAAAAAACCCAGGCTGAACCCAAAAAACCACAACAAGACACCAGTTAACCTATGAAAATGCTTCTATGGCTGTTAGATGTATACACTGGTGAGATGGTATAAAAAGTAACTGTATTTGATTTACTGACCCTTTATAGCTGTTCCAGTACTAGTTTCATTGTAGTAATACGTTACGCTTTGGTGCCTTGTAGCTGTAAATCCTGACATGCTGTGATGGTGGTCTAGGAGCTACCACTCACACAACACATTGTCTTTGATTAATTTCTGTTGAAGGAGCAGCTGCTCAAAAGTTTTATGCCACCCTCTGTCTACAGAGGATAGTATTAGCCTGGCTGCTAGATGCGTAGTAGAATTCACTCTAGCAGCCCACACTTGACAGATTATTTTTTTTGTTGTTGTTGTTGAGGCAGAATTGATTTGGTGACTAAGATTCAAGATGCTTTTACTACCATGAGAATGAAATTCTGTCCTTTAATGCATTCTGGTTGTGACATACAGATAACTTATTTAAAAGTCTTGCTAAAGAAGAATATGCCAGTTCTTTATTGTGCCACTTGATTCAAACAGCAGTTTAGAAATCTGTTCTCTAAACCAGCAAATGAATTTATGTTAAAAAAACACCTGAACAGTAGTTTGTACTGTATAACACACCACCTGGGGAATGATATAACTGGTCTAGCTGATTAGGTATTAATCCAGATGTTGTGAAGTTATCTGGCCAAGTAGTTTACCTTTTGAGCTCTTTGGAGAAGATATCTAAAATGTTCTCCCTTGTGTTTTCGGGTCTTGTTGATATACCAAATACTCAGGAAGCTCTGTGGGAAGTTATCCCATACTGGTAATTTCCTTACATCATCTAAGTCATCTTAGCATATGTCAATCTGTTTATTGTTGCTCAGAGAAGGGAAGAGAGAATAATGAACCCAAATATGTAATGATGTATGATGATCATGTACTGAGTGTTATATACACAAACTTTATCACGACTTGATTTTGAGTCTGTGCTTTTCAGGACTTCATCTAAGAGTTTCAAAATTACATGTTACATATGGGATACTTTGGCACTGAATGCACCGTTAGTGTTGTGCTGGTTTAAGAACAAAGACCTACTGCAGTAGGTCTTTGTTCTTAACGAGTTCAAAAGACTCGTTTGAAAACCAAAACCCAAAACTTTCCAAACTCAGGATACAGTATTAAGTGGCTCACTACCTAGATTTAAAATTATTAGCTAATGATTAGTTACTTGATCTTCTGATATGTCAAATGTCTGCTCTTTGAGAAGTACTGCGTATTTGTTGCACTTCTAATCCATCAGCTCTTTACTTTTCTCCAACTACTCTTAAAACAGCTTCTCTTCACTTGCACCTAAGATTTGGTTGTTGCATTCCTGCAAAGAATGAGACATCTTTTTTCATAATCCACTCCACCTACTCCCCACCTGCTCCATCTGTGTTGCTAAGGGATCGCATAAAGCTGTGCAAATGACTGACTTTTGGTTTGATCACAGTTCCAAAAAAGTAAAGACTAAATTGAAATGTCACACAGTTGATTCAAATAAATTTCAAAGTGAGATGTCATTTGTCATAAACCAGCTGAAAATATTAAGAAAAGTCAAGATCAAATTTCAATTTGGGGCAATTGTTTAGCTTTATTTGAATAGTATCTTATTTAAAACAATTTGGAAATAGTGGCACATGAACAAGTACTTTTCATTTAGCCAGCCCTTGCCGTTTGTTTTTTTTTTGTCAAAAGACTTCAGTTATTAGTGTTAGTCTGCTGTGGTTTAATTGCTTTGCAGTTCTTTTCTCATACTGGTACTGGATAAGTAGATAATGAAGTCTTCTCAGTGCCAATGCACATTTTTATTCAACATTAATCTCAATTTCCTATGGTAGCAAATTGTTGTGGGACAAGTTAGAAGTTGGGTGCACTATGTTTCCCAACTTTAGTGCTGATGCAGTTGTTTTGGGATGTTTGTGCTCCCTTGAGAGCTGGGAAGGGAGACGTGATAGTATAACCGGTATAGATTTATGCATCAAATACCATGATTAAAACAAATACTTAGCCTTTTATAGCTTACATCAGAGACTTAGTTTTTATGTTTGTGCCCTCAGTTGGAGCAGAGTTCAAGAAATTGATTCCATTGTGGTGAAACTGAAACTTAGAGTTTGTGTGCATTGACAGGTGGCTTTGTATGGGAAGCAGGATTATCATGAGTCAAGTTCATTTTCACTTCACAGGGAGGATAACAGAAAGATTTGATCTAACCATATCTTTTCTTCAGCAGCTGTGTGATACTCTGCCAACAGGAGAAATGGGAATCATTAAAAAAGAGCTCAGTGGATATATGTGCTTGTATTATTCAGTTAAGGTAAAGGTGAAAGTGAGGTGAAGTCTCCCAGGACTAGCAGCCAAATGCCATATGCTTACAGGCTTAGACAAAAGAGATAAGGTATGAAAGAGAAACTGTAATGGAACGGAAAGGGGAGATAGAAAAGTCACATACATTGTTTCCTCTCTGGGAATCCTTTTAAATGTATGGCTCTGTTGTCCTAAAAGATGCAACACAAACACATGTATTTTATGTAGGTATAAGCACAGAATTTCTGCTAGGAAGTATGCATTGAAACTTGCAGGTTTTGTAAGTCATAATCTGGCAAAACTGAAGTTGCATCTGCATTGAGCTAATTAGGACTTGTGATATTGTCCTAGGAATGCAACTCTGAAGAGCTGACCCATTGTTTTTAATTAGGTATATAAGCTCTAGATCTAGTGACTAATGGACCTGTTTGTGCAAATTAGCTTGAAGAATTTAAGGAAGATGAGCATGCATGTGTGCAGCATCCTTCATAGTCCTGTACATGAACCTGTTCTGTTAGATGTTCTTTGTTGCTGGAACATAGAAGGGCTTACATAATATATAGTGTTGTGGTCCATGAGTTTCCCATGAGATAATGGAACAGACAGCAACATTTGATCATAAAATCTGTCCAGAGCACTGTAGAGCTGGTGCCTCTGCCTAGCAGGGATGTGTGTAGCTCCTTTGTCTAGTAGGGCTGTGCGTTTGGTTATGAAGTGCTTTCTAATGGTTTGAGATGTGATCTCAGCCTTCCAGGCTCATCACAACAGGATGACATGACTGTTGGATGAGGGAAAGGCTGTGGAAATTGTCTACCTAGACTTTTGAAAAGTCTTAGATGCTGTTCCCCACAGAATTCTCGTGGACAAACTGGCTACTCATGGCTTGGATGAAAACATACTCTGCTGGATAAAGCACTGGCTGGGCAAATGGGCCCAAGGAATGGTGGTCAATGGAGTTAAAACCAGCACCATTCCTGTGTCTGTGTTCAGCAATAGATTTGTGCATTTAATCAGTTAGCTGTAATTGGTGGTTGGCTTTCACAGAAGCATTTCTAAACTCAATGCAATAATGGTGAGGATAAAGGTTTTCTGAAATGCACAATTAAGATGTTTATACTTTTAATGGTTTTGGTCTTTTTTTTTTTTTTAATTCCAGCTGTGGAGCTTGTACTGAAATTAGTGCAAGTTATGTGGCATTTATTGATCTTTTCATAACAATTTAATTTGTGGAGACTTGATGAACAGGGGGTGAAATATGATTGTCCATCTTGATTTCAAGTTTCAGGTCTGTCCAAAAAGTTTGTGCGTTTCAACACCTGGACACCGAACTGATCTCTTTCAGCGAGACCCACAAGATGTTCTGATAACAGATTTCTTTGGCAGTGTGAGAAAGGTGGAGATTACGTCAGAGACAGTTTCTTTGGAGAGCAACCTATCTGGTTTTGAAAGAAAGTAAGTAGTCATTATTTAGACTTGATTTGTATTGCTCTGTGCCACAGAAACAAAGTAGTCATGTAACTGTCAAGAAATGAACAGCTCTGATTTCCCGTCATTTCTTACAAAGAATCAGGGAGCAGTGTGGACCTGCTACTACTCATAAAATTGGGGGTTCTCAGCTGAAAAACTATTTGTTTTAGAATTCTCACTCCTTTATTCAGTCTTGTAAATAAATACTGCACAACACCACATTAAGGATGTCAACATCAAATACACTAGTCTGAAGTTTTCTTTCTGCTTCAACATTTATTCTTTAATGTGCAGAAACATTTTGTTGCAGTAAATTCCTGCTAGTAATGGTTTACTCCCTCAGATAAGCTCTGACTGTAAGCCATCAGTTGGTTTCATAACAACTAGGTTTTTAGTAAATCCTTTATTTCCATTCTGTGTAGTCTCTGGCTTTTTACATGAACTGTCCTGAGATTCAGTGATTCATTTGAATAAAATTGCTGCTGCACGTTCATTGATAAAAGCTGTAGTGGATCTCCCCTTACTTTGTGGATGAAGAAAGAATTATAAACTACTTTGTATTTTTGGTATTCTGTTGCCACCTATTGGGAACATGTAAAGGAGGATGTGCTTGTACTGTAGAATTTGTCATTGTACTTCCATTTCTATTGCATCTTTTTCTGTTTTGTGGTACTGCTCTCTAGGGTGAAGTTAAAATGAAAAGAAATAAAATGGGTTGAAATAGAATCATAGAAAAGATTTGTGTTGGAAAGGACCTTAAAGATTATCTAGTTCCCAGTCCATGCCATAGTCGGGGACACCTTCTACTAGTCTGCTATAGCAGGAGTGAAGCATTTTCCAACTCAAGTTCATGTAAATTATTGTCTACCTTGTTTTGCTGTTGCTCAAAGAACAAGTTATTGGATAGCAGGTCTGTTTTTTGGTTTTTTTTTTAAAGTAGTTAGGTGATGTTTAGACTGGACATTAGGAGGTATTTCTTTGCCCAGATCATAGTCAGACACTGGAACAGGTTTTCAAGAGGGGTGGTTGATGCCCCAAGCCTATCGGTGTTTAAGAGTCATTTGGACTATGTCCTTAACTTTTTGTCAACCCTGAATTGGTCAGGCAGTCATAGGTCCCTTCCAACTCAAATAGTTTAGTGTATTCTAAAGATAGTATTAACTCTGGTCCTCATAATTAAAAGTACCCAGGATGAATTAGTTTATTTGATATTTTCATACTGTTTCTATTTGTATCGTGCACATTAGTGCTAACCACGTGCACCTTAAGCTAAGTTTATGACTCCTCAGTTCAGAATATTTTAAATGATACTAAATGCTTTTTCTCTGAAGAATGAAAAAAGCTTATTGTAAATAACTCATGTTTTGCCAGTCAGAAAACATGATAAAAATGTGTATGGGGGTTTCTAATTTGTGGGCAATGCAAAGGAGAAATAAGGTGACTTTACTGTTCTGAAACAGGAAATGGTTGGGATTTTCAGCTTTTATTTTTGAGCCAGTTTGGTGCCAATATACAAGGGGTTTTTTAGGTATCTGACACGCTACTGGACACATGGAAGCAGTGTTGAGAAACAGGCACTCATGCAGAGAGAGGAATGTTTATCCTTGTGAAATGTTCCATTTAATGAAAACTCTATTACATTGTCATGGCAATTCCAGTTGACTTAAATCTGTGAAATCAGAAGGGATGGGAATGTGCTGGTTTTAATAGTTGAATAGCTGTCTTTTAGCTTGAGAGAGTCTTGGAGAACATGTATAGCTAGGAACAGAAGCACATAGCGGCAGCTTATGAAATACTGCCTTATGTAATGCGTATGACTATTTGTAAGTGCTCTCATGTAAAACAAGAAGTTATTCATTGCACCATTGTGGTGGGGTAGGAAGGTTCCCCCCCACACACAAAAGAATCCACAGCTAACTCAGCCGGAGAAGCAGATGAAAGCTATATTTACAAGCAGAAATGGAATGCAATGAATATGTACAAAAATATACAATATATACAGAAATATACAGCAATGTATGTAATACAGGAGACCTTTCCCCAACCCCCCTGCGGCCAGGGGGTTCGGCCAGTCCCCCCTTCTCCCTCCCTACCTCCCCTTTTTCCCAAAAGGGTTAGAGAGAGAGAGAGAAAGGAAGGAAATTAAAAGGGTAAAATTTTGTTAAGCTCAAAAGCGAATGCAAGAGTTAGTTTTCTTATCTGGTTAGCTCCGTTAATCCAAGGTCATTCCTGCCATGCAAGCTGTTGCTTCGGAGAGAGAAACAGGCCAGCTCACGGGACAGGGAGAAGAAGCAGACTGCCCAGACTGACAGACTAAGCTAAAAGTTACAGCTGAATTCTACCAATGAAATTGGTTTAGTATATCTTTGTTTTAATTCAAATACCAAAACATTCAGGCAGAGTGTTCAGAAGTGTCCATTTCTTAAAGGCACAGCCTAAACCGGTCGCAACCATATTCAGACAACAGTTCTAAAAAGAAATTTTCTTGTACCACTGTGGAAGAGTTTATAAAGAGTGTGTTTTTAATGAAGAAGGAAGTATGGTCTTTGTAGAAAAATGCTGGGAAGTTGTAGTATAGCTGTGTAGACAGCAACGTGAAGTGCTTGATGAATTCCTTGAAATAATCTTTCCAAATAAGCTGTGAATAATTTTGCTCATGTCCAATACTGTTTTAAATTGCAAAGAAGAAGAGTTATATAGAATTGAACTTGTGCCCCTTAAGCATTTGCACAAAGTGTTTACCAGGAAACACGTGACAGATCAGAAATATATGCCACTAATACAAATTTAGATGTATTACATTTGCTACTGAGTGTGCAAATCTTTTTTTTTACTCTGAGAAAATCTATGCAGAATCCTTTTTTTCTGTATTGCATTCCAGTTACTTTCTCCATTTCCCCCCTAAAAGATAATCCACAGGGCTTTTTACTGGTTTAATATTTGAATAGACTCTTGGCTTCATTCATTTATGAATCATTTCCTTTGTTTTATTCATCCCTCAATGCTAGCTTAATAGCTTTCTCCTTTCAGACACTGGTGGCAGTAGAATGCTACAGAATATTCCTGTTACAAAGTATGAACAAAAATTGAAATATAGCCCTCAACTCTGATGCACTTTTAAGTAGTCTGTGTTAGATTGATTTGTTTTAGAGTTGCAAGTGTCATATATATACAGATAATTGGGCATTAAAAAACCAAACAAGTATTGGGACTTTGCCACAGCAAAGTTTGTTCTTTTGTTACACTAGTTGCTGAATAATTGCTGGTGATACAGATCCACTCCCAAGCTCGAGGTGAGCTATAGTTGTGCAACCAGATCAGAACTGGCAGTTTCATGTTGAGCACAAGCTGTGACATTTGATGAGTGAGGCCTTTGAAGCTTCCTTTGGCTTTGTCTGAGATTTCTACAAAGAGCAACTACTAATTAACCAAAGAAGAATGTAGCAGTAGGTGAATATTTGTTAGTAAACGCTTAAAAAAAAAATTATAAAATCCTTTGCTCTTTCTTTTCTTTATAGCAATTTTCATCTAAGCTGTTTTCACTTCAAAGGGCTTTTACTGTAGCTGCTGCAGTACTGACTGGGTTTGTAGATGCCCATTTTAGTAGAAAAACTGACAGTTCAGGGGTTCTGGGACTTCAGCTGATTACATTTTGTCTAAATCCCCATGAAAAAGCAAAAAATTAAACCTTAAGGAGTAGAGGAAATCCTACTTCTTGGAGAAGGAGCCTTGCAGAATTTAGTACATCTAATAAATTAGGAGTGTGTCCCTTAACTCTACAGGTAGTTGGAACACTTTCTCCTTTTCAGCTCCTATCATGAGGAAAAGATGTACATCAGCAGAAAGTGTTGGTAAAAATTGGGATGAGTGTTTCTCTTGAGGGTAGTAAGGAGTGAGTTAAGATAGCATCATATAAAACCATCTGAGTTTCATTGCTTTTGAGAATTGGGCTTTGTGTTTAAAACTTCTGTTAAGAAGAATTGTGGTACTGCTGGCAGTGACTGTTTTCCTAAAAATAAATGAATTTGCCACTTGTGTTAGGGAAGATGCTTGTGTAACAGAGAATAAGTGTGAGTAATTGGCTTATTTGCTGTGTATTAATAGCTAATGTTCTCTCAATCTGTTTTTTCTGTGTCTCTTTTATCTTTCCTGTCCTTTCTTTTTTACCAGTTATTTTCAGTTTGAGGGGCTTAATAAGTAAAGCTGCTGTTATGTGTTCCTGAATCCCCTGGGATCCTGTTTGCAAACCAATAGGTAATTTTTCTGACTAGTATTCTGTTATCTCAGTGGGCTTCCCTTTAAAAAAAGGAAAAAAGCTGAGTTTGTTCTGAGATCACCATTCATTTCTCACCTGATGCCTCAGGTTTGTCATTCTTAAAAGTGCTATACATAATTTTAAGGACTAATTCTGTAAGTTCTTGTTCTCCGAGACATTCACAGTTCTCATTTGCAATCTGCTTTGCTGTTAGGTTAGTGATAAATTCACTTCAGTTGCCCTTTTTTTTTTTTTTTTCCTTCTCCCTCTCTCCACTTTGTATTTTCCACTTTGTATGTTCTTTAAGTGAAGGTTTTGAGAGAGAAAAGTTGCAGTATTTGTTCTGCCTGCAGAGATGTGTTTGGCTGCCCTTCCCACAAGGCAGGAGGTACCTTCAGCTGAGCCCTAGCCCGTAAAAGCTAAATGAACGTGTGAGCGTGTTGGGGTGCAGGGCTGGTTGCCTCCCGGGCGGGGCGGAGGTGCCAGAGCCCAGCAGCCGCGTTGGGCTGGCGCCGGCAGGTGTCAGCATTGTCCCGAGCGAGGGGAACAGAGCAGGGCGGGGGTTCAGGCATCCTGGGCATGGAAAGGCAGGCTTAGCTGCGGTGGGATCGATGGCTCCCTGCTCCCTTTTATATGATCAGTTTGAAATTCCTTCAGACAGAGAAGGAAAGGAGGAGTTGAACTTCTTTTGTTTGGAGTAGATTTGTGGGGGTTTCTCTTTTCCACTTTTCTCACTGAACAGAAACCTTGTGGAGATGCTACATGTTTCAGTCTCAGAGTAATGTATAAATAGAAAAAGTACTTATAAATTAGCAGCCCTACTACTCTTGGCACTGGGATTATGAGCTGTTAATTCTGGGTAGTGTTGTTTTTCTGGAAACATCTTCAGATAAATTTAATACATTCTTTTTTTTCATGAAGCATGCTGATCAGTTACACATGTAGTGTATTTTCCTCTAATGGCTTACCATTATAACAGAATAAATTTATAAGTGTGAATTTTTTTTTATCCATGTATATTTTAGTAGCCTAGAAGTAATTTTAAAAAGATCAATGAGACTATGGTTCTTGGGTCAAATTTTCTTTTGGTATTGGATGATTCTCCCCCCCCCCCCCCTCCCCCCATTTTCCTTCAACATCTAGTAGGGTTTTGTGCAGCATCCTGCAGTTGTTCTATGAGCAGCTTTCAACTATTAGTGCCAGATTGTGTTTCTATCATTTGACATTATTTTCAGCAGAATGCTACTTTGCTGAGCCTACATAATCATTCCTGCATATAATTTTAACAGGCTTTGACATAAAACCAAATCTCTTGGTCTGCAGAAGTGCTGTGAAGCACACCCAAGTCAGTGACAATATTTTCATTAACTTGAGCTTTTGAATTGAGTACAGGAGCTACATGTTCTTAAGTGACTTGCTTATGTTGATTGACTTGTCCACATCATAGCATTAGGTAATGGATAACGAAAATCATTGCATGGCAAAGTTAGAGGCAGCTCTTAAGTAAATCTAGTATATTTTTAGTGTCATCTAGATAGCTGAGGATATTCAGAAATCATAAGGTGTCCAGTCTAGTTAGGTTTTTTTTAATTAATTTTCCTTTACCCACTCCTTTTTACACCTTGCCTGTGTAGCATTCTTATTTTGACTAGTTAGTTCTTCCTCACCTTTTCTTCCTTATATGATCTTTACCTGCTATTATTTTTGCAGTTGAGTGGACAGCTCCATAATTCTAGTCTCCTGAAGTGCTTGTTTGTCTCTCTAGTGCTCTTTGTATTGAGGTCCAGGTTTGATCTTCTTGCTTTGCTGCCCAGGTACAAAACACAATTAATGTCTGTGCTTAGAGGTATGTCTGTAGTTGTGTAATGTATGCTGCTGCTCAAGAAGACTGTGCAAAGAGCTTGGCATAGTCTAACCAGGAAATATTTTCATGCTTTGAGATAGCATGATCATGTCAGTGACATTCTATTGCTATTATTTACTTGCCCTCAAAAGTACCAGAGCTACTGTTGATGTTTAAGATACACTTTTTGTGTGATTCGGAAGAAGATTTATAGTAGGTGGAAAAACTGAGGGCAAAGAGCAAACAGGCAGCTTGGAGCAGAGATTCTGGGACTGTTAGGTCTTTGGAATTTAGTGGCCAAGCATATGCTGACATTCCATATGCCTCAGAAATGGATCTGGACACATAACTATTAAGTCTCTGGGGCTCAGGCAACACTCCTGGGTTGGTTTTGTTGTTGTTTGTTGTTGTTTTTTTTTTTAATGTGGTATTAAGGCATATGCAAACACTCTCAGTCTTTCCCTGTTTCCATATTATGAAAAAGCTTGCACTTGTTTTTTTTGAGTGCCTGAGGGTTTACCTTCCAGATGGTCAGAGATTTCTGCCACTGAAAATTTAAGCCTTATCCAAAGCTGTGAGAGAGAAAGGGCCATTCTGCCCTCGTAACACTTATATAACTGATGGCTAAAAGACTATAAAAATGATCTCTGTCTTCATCTCCTAGCCCTCTCAACAGGGAGACTTCCTAATTCACATGTTTGGTGGACCAAACCTCTTGTTATAGAGCTACTAAATTTATTATTTAAATTTAAATCCTTGAAGCTCTATTATTGATTTTGGTAATTTGCATAATGGGCTGAAAGATAGTAAGATGTTTCTTTCCTCGCACTGCTTATTTCTGAAGGCTCTACCACACTCAAGAGATGGCTTCATAGTGAGCATGCTAAGAGCCTAGTTCTTTATCAAAAAAGTGAAGTGTGAGTTGAGAAGAGCTGAACTCCCCTGAAAAAAAGCATTGCATTATTGCTAGGCATCTCTTCTATCCAGTTAGCTGTTTGAATAGACTATTGCAAATTTCTAGCAGTGGGAGAACAAGGATGTCACAACAAAGGATGGAAGGAAAACTAGAGGTGATTACAAAAGACAATTCTCATCACAAAGAAGTGGATTTACAGAGGACTTGCTGAACATGGTTTAGTATTACTTTAGTCAAAGTGAGATTGTTTTATGTGCCTGGTCAGGAATATCAGAAATCTATAGAAACTGTGGGAGGGGAAATAACAGATGCAGAATATGTCTACCAAAGTGCCCAAGCTACTGCTAAGATTATTGTGAAAAATTTGTAGGACAGCAGAATATTATCTGTGTGGTAAAATTGATCTTTCAGGAAAATAAAGTAATTCTGTAAACAAAGAACTTACAGCACAATGGAATTTATTCAGCATTTTTGCAGGCATTGCACCATGATTGCACAAAAGGTTGGTATTGGTATTAGTAAATACTGAGAGAAACAAACAAAAAATAATGGAACACAATAGAGTGCTTGGCATCCCTTGAAGCAGAAAAAGAAAAAAGAGGAAAATGAGATGTGAAGGGAGTTACAGGTATAGCTATTTAGGGGTTGGATGTGTATTTTGAATCCTAGTAAACTTAATTCAGTTGGCTCCAACTACTTAGTTTCCTGAAGCTGCAAGGGAACATGGTGGCAACTCTGGATGGTCACTTTTCATAAAATGGTGACACCCCATTTCCTTTGTGGCAGCTACTGCTGAAAAGTAAGAATACCTTGGCTACGACTTCACATAGTACTGTAAAAGAAATAAAAGTCATAGGAACTTCTCAGTCATTTGCCTAGAGGTCAGATCTAACTTGGAACATAAAGACAGGCAGTATCTCATAAAATAAACTGGAAGTTTCTACTGTGTAAATATGCAGAGGGGCATGTTGACGTTTTGTAACGGAGCACCAGAATTTACTACTGCTGAAAGCAGCATATTCTCACATCATAAATGGAACAAACATATTTTCATAAATGGAACAAATATATTTTCATTACAGATTGAAATTGCTAAGATTTGTTTCCTATGGATGTGGAAATGGTTCAAATCATTTGACTTCCAAAAAAATGCCAGTTGAAATCACCAGTATTGTTTAGGTAACTCCACTTTCATTTTGTACTTATTGTACGGAATTAGTGAAAGCATAGCATTATCTAAATAGCATTCTGGAGACTGACAGAAAGGAAGATTTAGAAGTGAATTTGGAGGAGGAGTTTGTATCCCCTCAACCCTGCTGAGTGTTCAGGCAGGAATAGTTCAATACATTATCTCCCATGAGAGGGCAAGACCACAATGGATGCTAGGGTTTCCTTTCCTGTGAAGAAAGGAAGAATAAATGTTGAGTATTGGTATTTACAGTTGCTTTAGCGTATGCTCCTTTAATTGTTTAAGAACTATTTCAAGTTTCTAGTCCTGCTGGTTAAAAAATTTGTTGCTGAAGTCTAGCTGATGTACAAATTTGTTCCAACACTAAGGGAATAGTTGGTCAGAAATGGGAACAATTAATGATGTTGCACCTTCTTCCTGCCTCCTGTTGCTGGATTTTTAATTTTACAGTAGTATTTTCTGTGTGACTGCTGTGTGAAAAATAGAAACAACAACAACAAAAAATCAATCCTGCAGGGACCAGATGCAGAGGGAAAAAAACAACCCTGAATAATATTCCCTGTGTATTGGTACATTTTTAGACATTCTGATTGAAGGATAAGGAAAATCTGCAACTATTTCAGAATAATCTTCAACGGATTAGAATCTGTAAATTGATGGCATGTTTTCACTGTTTCTTATCTAAATGCTTTAAAAAATGTTATTAGACTGTTGGGTTTGCAGTGATAAATGACAGGCATTGAATTCATACAGCATCGGATGGTGTGTCGAAGGGCATTTTGTAGAAGTGGGCTATCTCTTGTACTTACTCTGCAAAAAAAGTTTGAATTCACATTGAACATCAGAAATCTGAGTATCCCTAGCAAGTTAAGCATTACTGAAAGTAGTTTTGCCACCCTGGGATGTTGCATGTTCTTGAATCAAAGCTGGGTTCCTTTAGGCTGCTTAGAAAAGCCCCACTGGCTTCAGAGTGAGCCACTAAAATGCGTATCTCACGTTACTTATTTTTACCAGAGCTGGTCCCAGGTAGTTTAACTTGTACTCTGCAGGCATAGCAGATCCTGCCTCGCTGGAAAGGAGATTAACTGCAAGGAGAGAACAGATGGTCTTTCTGTTCCTCACTGAGGGCACTGTATCATGGAAGTGGCAGAGTTAATCTGTGGCTGGGAAGGGCTAGCCAGAGTGGCTGAAGGCATCCTGCTGGACAGCAGGACTTAACTATTCAGTTTGCACAGACCCCATATGGGCTCTTAAAAGGACAGGAGGGCTGGGGCTGCTTGATGCCAATATGTTTTCCCCATGGCTGCCTTCCTGGAACTGCTGTCCAGGGCAACATTTCTGCTGGCAGAAGCTTTCCTAAACTAGGGGCAAATCTGGCTTGTACATTATACATCTGAATTTCCTCCTGAGCAGCACAGTGCTCTGAATCAGGGTAGGAATGGGTAGATTTTCTATGCAATCTAAAGGATTACCTAAGTGTAAATTGTGTGAAAGAAGCAGATAAGAGTATATTTTGCCATAGTTTCACAGTAGCTATTTAAATTTCACAGGTGGGATAGTGCATATAATATTGTATTAAATAATTCAAATAAGATAAAAAAATCAGAAAGGGTTACTTGTATTCCTGCATGATTTCTGCTCCTGTGTTACCTGCAAGTGAGACACATTGCTATAGACATGTTTTGGCTGCTCAGATATAGATTTCAGTAATATTCTCCTGGTTGCAGTGGTAGGACAAAAGTTACATCTCTACATATTTAGTCATTTATGACTCATTTTAATTTGTGAGAGTATAATGTGGGCTGTAGATACTGTGAGGTTTATCTCAATTTAACTGTAACATAATATTTAAGCTTCATAGGTCCCTACTGACTAGTATTTTTTTTTCCTATTGGTTACTTAAGAATCTGAACCATGACTTCCTACTAGAATAAAATAGGAATGAAGACTTCTTGCTGTAGGTCTAAATTTTATCTGGGGAATTGGAGCAGAACAGCCACTAAGTGAAACTGCTCTAAATCTCAGCCATAAAGGACGTAACCTCAGTTTCTTCTGTAGCTGTCAAATAGAGTGCCCTAGTTCCTTTTCTTTGTGTGTGGTTTCCCTCTGATAAAGTCCCTGTTAGTAAAAACTGTATTACAAAATACTCTGTGCTGACTTCTATCTTATTAGTTGCTTAGTAGCTTTTACAAATGTTCCCATAAAAATATATGGTGTATCTGTAAAATGGATAAATCTGCACTCCTCTCTGATGTTTTGAAACTGGAAACTCTGTATGCACACACAAAATGTAGTTAGATGGAAAATTGTCATTATAACAGAATATTTCTATGTGGCTTGTGAATCTAATGTTGCTATTGAAAAATATTAGACTTCATATTCATCTATGGGTTTGTAAACTAATTTAGGAAGGACAGGAAAAGGTATTATGCTAGCTGTGGCAGGGAGACTTTTCAAACCATAGATCCAGAAGTGGTTTACATCAGTGTTTGCTTTACATGTATTTTAGTAATAGTTTTTGTATTTTAAGGGGTATTTTTGTCTATTAAGTTACTAATGAGCAAACATGTAACAGCTTCCTCAGTTGCCGTTATTGGAGGCACTTGGCACTTCCTGCAGCACTGGTGGCTGTTGAAAGGTTATGGGGGGGACAGATCAAGGGAGGTTCTCCTCCCCCTCGAGTCTGCCCTGGTGAGGCCACATCTGGAGTATTGCATCCAGTTTTGGGCTCCCCAGTTCAAGAAGGACAGGGATCTACTTGAGTACAACAGAGGGCTACCAGGATGATTGAGGGTCTGGAGGATGTGCCCTATGAGGAGAAGCTGAGAGACCTGAGCTTTTTAATCTGGAGAAGAGAGGAATAGGAAGGAATTTATTGAATGTTTATAAATATCTGAGGGCTGGGTGTCAAGAGGGAGTACACAGGCTTTCCCAGTTGCACCATATGATAGGACAAAGGGTAATGGATATTAATTCCAGCGCAGGAGGTTCCACCTCAACATATGAGGAGGAACTTCTTCACTGCGAGGGTCACAGAGCACTGGAACAGGCTCCTCAGAGAGGTTGCGGTGTCTCCTTCTCTGGAGACTTTCAAGTCCCATTTTAATGCATTCCGGTTCGACCTGTGCTAGATTCTATGGTTCTGCTCTGGCAGTGGAGTTGGACCCGATCTTTGGAGGTCCCTTCCAACCCTGAACATCCTGTGACATGCTTCCCATTTGGTGATGGAGTGAGGATGCTTGAGCGTGTCCAGAGAAGGGCAACGAGGCTGGTGAGAGGCCTTGAGCACAAGCCCTATGAGGAGAGGCTGAGGGAGCTGGGATTGTTTAGCCTGGAGAAGAGGAGGCTCAGGGGCGACCTCATTGCTCTCTACAACTACCTGAAGGGTGGTTGTAGCCAGGAGGGGGTTGGTCTCTTCTCCCAGGCAGCCAGCACCAGAACAAGAGGACACAGTCTCAAGCTGCACCAGGGGAAGTTTAGGCTCGAGGTGAGGAGAATGTTCTTCACCGAGAGAGTCGTTCACCATTGGAATGGGCTACACTGGGAGGTGGTGGAGTCACCATCCCTGGATGTGTTCAAGAGGGGATTGGATGTGACACTTGGTACTATGGTCTAGTCATGAGGTCTTGGGTGATAGGTTGGACTTGATGATCTTTGAGGTCTCTTCCAGCCTTGGTGATACTGTGAAAAACAGTTGTACTGATGGTGTACATGTTCTCTGAACAGAGGGCTTCCCTTGCTGGTCACAATTCTAATTATATTGTATTATGAGTGTTTTATGCAAATATAATTTTCTTTAGCACCATGACAGAGTCATGAGTAATTTGGTAATTATGTGCTGGATTATGGCTGTTCTTAAATTCAGCTAATACTAAATATAAAACATTTAAAATTGCAGTGCACTTCTTAGAAGATTATCATTATCACTGTATTGAATTTTGTGTGTATATATAAGTTTTGTATATGGTAATAATAGGTGCAAGAGATGCCTTAGAACGATAGTGATTAGTAGTGTGATATGGAATTTATTTATGGTAGTACATGAATCAAGAGGTACTTAGTTGAGTTTTTAGATACCCCAGATAATTGTTTCTTACTGGTTCCTAACTGTTTCTTTCCCATTTTGTATTACATCCCATGGATGTAATATGAAGGCCTTTACAAGGCACATTGGAGGGGGGTAATAAGAGGAGGGGAAGGTGAAGCTTGTTTTCCATGTCAGTGATTATATAAAATGCAGCTGTGGGACAGACCTAATCATTATGCAATTGTTGCACATATCTGACTGCGAGCATAAGAGAAAGCTATAGGAAGCTGTGACTGATAGGGCTACCATTAGAAAAAATACCCCACCTATTGAGGAAGTCCCAGCATCTTTTAATGTGCCAAATGAGTATGCATCCTGCACATGGCAACAAACTGAAGCCTCAATAAAGCTAGTGTAATGTAAATCAAAACAGGGAATAATTAATATATTAATGCATTTTGTGCCTACTGTGCTCATCTAGTAATCAGATTATTTTGCTAAATTTAATCAGAATTGTAAAACAACTGCAATTCTATAATAAAGCTAACATCACCAGAAATGTGAAAAGAAACAAAATTGCTAAAGCAAAGTGAGGTAAACTGTAGAATTTTTTTTCACTCTCACTGCTAATTGTCCTTGTCAAATAACATAGTAATTTTTAGATATGCTTTCTTTCAAACTAAATTGAGAGAAAAAAGTTAATAGCAAAGGAGGGAATCAGGAAATCAATATGGTCAGAAATACCAGTAATAGTCATCTATTCAACTTAAAAACAATGATGTATTTCTGGTTATACAACCTGAAATTAAGGAAAATTTCCATACCCATAGCATATGGCAAAAAGGTGAGTTACTGTTGTTAAGGCAAATGGATATTGAATGCAACCTGTCCCCAAGCTAATGCAAAATCATTCTCAGGGTTAAATTTTATGAAATAGTAATTTTCTTATTTTTTTTAAAGCCTTTCTGTGTTTCGGCTTGTGTTAATGGTACTGCTTAGGAGGATGACAGCATCAAAGGTGAATTAATTTTACCTGAGGTTGTTTCAGTAGTCTCCTCTATTGAACTGGACCAAACTGTCTTTCAAATGGCCCTGCATGTATACATTACAGAGTAAACTTAGGGGTCATATTTGAGTAAAACTAGTCCAGGAATGTTACTTTTGGACCTTATCTAGTGAGTGAAGTACTTAATCTGTTTGTTTCTCCCTAAAGATTTATGTTTTTGATGCTCATTCTGTGTGTTGGAGGATTTTTGTGTAATTGTTTGATCAGCTCAGTCTGACTGAATCCCTGCATTTGAAGAATAGATTCCCTACTTTTTGTTGATGAAGGTGATTACATGCTCATGAGAGGTGCTTCCTATCTGGAGCAGAAAGAGATTACATTGTCCCATAGAAAACATGAAGAGAGTATCTCCTTTTGTATTAATTCAAGGAAAACGAAAACTTGAAGAACTGCATTGAAGAATTTAGCCTTAAACTTAAATATTATTGGGAAAAGAAATTTAAAATAAAATCTTAGGGAAGAGTAATTGGAAATGGCTTGAGCCTTTGTACATATTTCATCTGATTCTTGTCATGTGCAGTTTGTTTCCTCTAAGTTACAGACCAATTTGATAACAGACTATGTGCAAAACTTAAGAAATACTTTACTGGAGTGACCTGAAATACTTATTTTTGTGACCCATGCTAATCTGCAGCAGAAAATAACTCAGTTCTTATTTTGTTTAGTTATGTCCATCTTATTAGTCCATGTGAAACAACAGTGATTAATTTTCTTTCAGGAAAAGTTGCCACACAAGGTCTTTTGTTCCTTAAGCATTTCTGTTACTAAAAAAATGCTTTGTCTTGCATTTACTGGTGTGTCAGTTAGTACATTTCACCTGAATAATATTCAGATTAGAGGAGAGAAATGTACTCAGACATTAAAAACCAAGCAGAACCCCTTCTGAACCCCCACTTCAATTGTTAAGTTTTGCTAAATTCTCAAAACTAACATTTTTTCAAGTTACTACTGTGAAACACTACAATTCTTATCTGGTACAATATACAGCACCTTAGTAAGGAACTATTGTTATAGAGCAGATAAGATTAAAGGAAAAGTCATTTGGTTTGATGAAAACCTGCATGAGCAGTGGGGAAAAAAGCCAAAGTTACCATAGCAACTGCCAGTGCTTTAGACAGAAGCTAAGTAAAAAGAGGAGAAATGTAACAAAATATGAGGGCCATTTAATAAAGCATAAAAAAATAAAAATGGAATGTTAAAGCAAATATGATTAATACTTGTCTTTTATCACTTGGAAATCCCTGATAAGCAGCAGATTGTCTTTAGAATAAGAGTATGAGAACCACTGTTAATAAAGGTGTTTTCATGTCTGTTAGACCCTATTATGGAGGTACTTTAGTAGATTTGGTGAAAAATGGGTGAAAGTTTTATGAGTTTTGCGGTGGTTTGGTTTTGTTTTTTTTTTTTCTCTGCAGATTTTTTTTTTTTTTAACTGCAGTCTTAACCTGTGTGATAGAATGGGCTCTGAAAATGCCTTTTCCAGTATAAACATGACCCAAAGTCTTCCCAATAAACATGGTCCCACAGTGGGAATACTAAGAGCTCTTTATGGGATGGTATATTGGGTCAGCTGATTATGTAGCAGTAAAGGAGTGGCAAAGGCAGCCAAATACTCAAATGCTTGGACATGAGGATTTAAAGAAAAAGCAGCTTTGGTATTATGTAGGGGTTTGAGTTGCCCCTACATAACAGGTTTACATAAAACACATATAGTCAGTTGCCTTTGTGTCTGAATGTATGCTATCAGTGATTAATTTAAAGGCTGAGCTTTGATATTTTTTTTTTCCCTTTTTAGTCTTTTAAGTCTTAAATTTTAATCTTGGCCATCATAGAGTAAAAGGGCCCAAGCAAATAAATAAAATATGATAAATGCACTGTAATGTTCTATCCTGAAAGAGTGCTTTGAATGGATAGTGAAACAATCTAAAAGTTTGAGTACAAAAAGGGAAACAAAAATCTCTTTATCCTTTCTTTAAAATACACACTGCCTCACTCCTTGCCTTCTCTTTGAAAGACTGTATTGGTGTCTGCTTGGCTGCAGCAATCTTCTGATATTGTTAGAATATGATTCTACTGTGTAGTAGTAGGATAAACTTAACTGTCTTAGAGAGTACCATAGCCCTGAGGCTTTGCATACATGTCAGTGCAGTTGTCAGTAGTGTCTGTTTCTTCTGGGAAAAAAAGGCATTGTTTGTGAATAAACAGACTGGTTATTTTATAAACCATTGTGAAAGGAAAATGTTTTCCTTTTGTCATACAGAAGTTTATAAAAGGATAGAAAGTTTTGCATTATTCCCCCAAGTGAATCCGTATAAAACATTTGTGATGAGTTCTTTATTGTAAAATGAGCACAGGGTTGGGTTTTTTTTTTTTTCTCTCCTCTGATATTGTATGAGTTACCAATATATGTCTGTTTTGAAGTGAGAACTGAAACTGATTAGGATGAAATCATGGTAAATGTTGTAAAAATGAAGGACAATGTGAATTCCTGTAAATACTTAAGGTTTGTACTCTAGAAATTTCAGGTGGGAGATATAGAAGCACTTTGGCACTTTGTCTTGTTTACCCCATCTGTAAAACAATCTATAGTGCCTCTATTGCATGATTTTTGCTCTGGAGTAAATGCAGTAGACTTCATACTACAATATGTGAGTTTTTCCCGAGGAATAACTGTGAGGAAAAAAAGTGCTCTGGGATCAGTTCAGTGTTTAAATACAAGCACTAAATGGCATATTTAATGATTTCTTGTCTATTACCAGGTTGGGGTTGACCTGAGAAAAGACCTTTTCCAGTGTGGCTGGACTTGGCATAGTGAAGTTCTGTGCTGGGGCAATGCATTTTAAAGTAGCTATCTTAGATGCAGAGTGAAGCAGGAACTGCTAGGAGAAAGGCAGCATAGGTGCTCATTCCTGCTGCAGCTGCACTTTATCACAGGTGGTTGCTACTCCCTGATGATCCCTCTTTTCTGCAGACAGTGCCCTTTGTTCTGTGTGCCTGCCTCTGCCAGGGGTTGATCCAAAAGCCCTGCAGGTTATCTTCCAAGTATCCGTATGTGGCCTTGTTATCACATAACACAATCTGTTAAGACACTTGAAATTATGTATGCTGTGCTCTAACAAGGTACTGTTGATATGTACTTGACCTTTAAAGGTCCTTTCCAACCCAAACTGTTCTATGATTTATGGTTCTAAATTGGAAATTCATTACATTGTGAAACACTTCTTTCACGTCTCAGTTAAGTTCCTGCATAATGTAATGCAAGCAAGGCAGGGATTCTTTTTGGTGCTATGTTTTTATAGTTTAGAAGTCTAGTGCTGTTAGTGGGTCGTGCAGGCTTGAAATATTAAACATGTTGTGAGAAAATGTGGTCTGTCTCTAATGTCCCAGGAAGGAAAGCCACTGAACTCTTGACTATTTTGGTAAATTAAAGTAAAGCCCACTAGGTGGTGCAAGCAAATAAATCACCTTGCAAATACCTCTCGAGATGAGTACGTTTGGGTAAAGGGTGTCTTTCACTAAATTAAAATACAGTCTTTGTGTTTTCGTTTGTGATCATATACAACAGTTACGAAAATTTAACTCTGTCTTAAAGTACCTTTTCCACATACAATAAAAAAGCGCATTCTGATTTTTGGCTTACACTCATGTGTCTGCATTTGTTATAGTGCAGGCTGGTGTCACGGTGCTGTATTTGTAGCTGGGGTGGTGGCTCTCAGAGGAAGTAGCAGAGGACTTCCATTATGTTTTGCTGTGCTATCAGAAGTGCCTGCTGTGAAATAATATTCTTCCTGGGGGCTTACTGAGGCATTTTCAGACTTACCTGCTTGGAAAATTCTCCCTCTCTTATGCTTTATCCTCTGCCAGTTTCACTTTGGAGTTTACCTTTACAGCAGTGCTGTGTTTCCAAGAAAAAGAGATTTCACACAATAAGTTGCAACATCATACTGTCAATTTACTGTCCTGATAGATATAAGTATAGTTCCAGTAGAAAATAATTCTTGAGACATAATGCATGTAGTTGGTCTGAAAGTGATAATGTAGTATGTCTAATAGAATGGTGGTTCTATTATTTTTTGTTTTTAAAAACCCACCAAAAAAAACCCACCAAAACCAAAAACCAAAAAACCACACACACACAAAAAACCCAAACATGAAAAACCACTATCAAATGAGAAAACCATGAAACAAACCCCCAAACCTGAAAACACTCCTTCATTGTATGGCTGGAATTTACTATAATATAATGTTATCAGTTTGTCCTGAATTCAGACTATATAATCTCTCAGAAGCCAATTCTATAACTGTTTTTCTCTTCTTCTCCCCACTGAAAATGCCTCTTGTATAATGATGGATTTAGTAAAGATGCACTGACCAATAATGTCTTTTTATAGACATAGGATCCGTAAAAAAAATATTTGAATAACAAACCCCCTGTGTTCTTGAGATAAATAGAAATTCCTGGGGTTTTTCACTTACAGAGAGCCACCAGCACTGTCATTTTTGCGGTATAAATTGCATTTTACCGAAGTTGGCATGGCTTCCCAGTGGGTCTCAGGCTGCTAGCTCTTCAGAGAGAGGTGATGGCACCATGGTTCTGCCATGATATTAATGAAACCCCTGCCTGTGCTAAAGGGCAAGTGCTGCAGTGCACATGTTATTGGCTGCTTAGTTGTCAGCTTGAGATAGCAGGTGGTGTTCTTGCTGTCTTCTCCACTATATCTGTCTTCCAGGACTTTGTCTCAATGAATATAGTGCATCATAACTATGACATTATCACATTTCAGTCCAGGACTCCGTAATAAGACAACTGCAGTCACTAAGCAGTTCTCCATTGGAAGTTCAGTACTTTACAGTGCAGTATATTTACTGAAAGGGAAATATTTCATTTCAAAGAATTACTTATTCATTGATGGAGATGAGCGTGCTTGCCACATTCATCCTTGTCTTGATAAATAAAGCAGAACTAGGTTTTCAGGTCTGTGTTTTGGGTTGTTGTGGTGGATGTGTGTTGATTTTTTTTCTGGGTGTGTGTTGGTTTTGTTCTTTTTTAAAAACTTTATTTATTATTATTATTTTCATTTTTTTAAAGGAAATAAGGAAAGGAGACATTCAAGTATAAAAGGCCCATACCCACTAAATCTCAGTTTACCAGCAACCACAAAGCGTACATATGCTAGCCACAAGTAGTCACATACTCTGAGTTTTACTGTAAGATTTTGTTAAAATGTATAACCTCTGTAGGGTAGATGTGGAAAAATTGCTGCAGAGGTCATAGGCTCAAACCAGAGAAATCAATTCTTTTGTTTGATTTTGTTGATTTTTTTTTTCCTTTCTCCTTAGTTTCCTAGAGGACCAGCATACTCAATTGCCATTATATAGTTTTCATTATCATTAACACCAAGAGCAGAGTAGAATTATATGCTGATGCAAGTAGAAGGTTTTCATAATATGCATTTAAAAATATTTTGACATTTCTGACAGAAAAAAAAAAGGTGCCTATTGTTTTGGTTACTTTTATTGCAGTACTGCATAGGAGTCCCACTCAGGTGCAGGACAAAATGTAAACTCTTGACTACACTTCATATATTTGAGAGTGTGCAGCTGCAAAATTTTGTAGAAAGAAATCTTCTTTTTGCTATTGCATGTCTTTGTGCTTCCCTCACTGGATGGTTTTTTTTTTTTTTCATGAGCTCTTTTACTATGGAATTGGAGTTGTTCCATTGCTTCTATAACTGACAGTTATTCTATATGTAGGTGGTGAAAGAGAAATCTGACCTCACTATCTGTACTGAATGAACCAAGAAAATTTTAATTCTTGCCTTAGTTTCATAGTTGCCTTTTATGTGTATGTGTATACAGATACATAGACATATTTATGTATGGGATTGTGAAGGGCCTAAGCAGCACTGGAGATTTTGTTCTTTTATGTAAGGTATTGAGAGCCTGAAGCTTCAAAAACCTGAGTGACAGACTGGTAGTGTGATGCATTGTACTTTGTGCAGTCTTTTGGTGGTACTATGTACTGAAAATGTATACTTAACATCCAGAGTTACTGGTACAGCTTTCTGAAGATGGTGAACGTTCGCGGGTAATGACTTTTCAGTAATGAAAGAATTTACCACTCAAATCGTGTTAAGGATGGGTTAGGCTAATAATGCTAGGGCTTCACTCTTAGTTAAGATTACAAATTACTTTTATGTCAACCCTTACATTATTGTTTTTTAAATGTATGAACAATTCTCTGACAGTGGATATTTGTTTGGGTTTTTTGTTTGTTTTGGAAAGTAAAATCAGATCAACCCATTTAATGTACACACACTGCTGTCTTAAGACGGTCTTAGAAGGTCATGGTCAACTTAAATTTGGGTGTGTTCTGACTGAATGCTGAAAGTTTAATTTTAAAAGTCAAAGTCCTGTTTTCAACAATAGCTGCTTTAATATTAGTCTTTGTTAGAATTTTTGTTAGGATTATAGTTCTGCTAACTCATGAATTATTCTTACTGTGGGCAAGCTTCAACCCATACAGGTTTTCTTGAAAAATGTACTTTTTAGTATTTTAGGAACCTGATATTTTCTAGGAGTAGTTTTAGCTTTTATTACATTATAATGATCTTTGTTTGCTTAAGTGTTTACTATGTTGATGATTAAAACTTTGCAGAATTCATATCAACATAGGTATGGAAATAAACTGAACAGTCTGTAAAAAAACTAACTTCCTTTTATTAAGAAATTTTATCTTCACTCTTCCAGTAAGATAAAGAAAACTCTACAGAGAATTTAAGGTAACCGAGAAAGAATTTAAGATAACTGGGGAGTGACATACCTGTAGCCCTGAGAGAGACTTCTGCTCCTGCTTTAGCCTTGTGCCTTGGAGATTACAGAGAGAAAAGAGTTGATAGCTTGTGGCATGCTCTGAGCTACTGCATCTGTCCCTTCCCAGCAAGAGGAAATCTTGATTTGGCAGGTGTCTGAGATGCTGGATTTTGTGCCAAGTATTTGGATTAGAAATCGTCTTGGAACATACCAAAAATCTGTTTTGTCCAGCTTAATGTTTGGCTTTGCAACCAGGAGTAACTTGCAAATCCAGATATGTCTTGTACAGATATTGCTGACAGATACTACTACAGCATTGAATTTGAGTGGAAAGAGAGAGTGTGTCTCTGTCTCACGGATCTCAGACCTAGTGGCTTGCCTGAAGAGGCAAGGAAATTCCCTAGTTTGTATTCCTATTGGGAACTTGGCAAGTGGTATGCTGTGCACTTGACCCAGGTAAAGTATGACTAGCTGCTGCCTTTTTTTTTTTTTTATCCTGAAAGCAGACCACTAAAATAATTTGTGCTTGAAGGCTGTGAAGTTTGTAAAATTACTGAATCTTAATATAGGACACTGTGGTTAATATGCAGTGGTCTGTGGTGAGCAGGAGATGGTTCTGATATTGTGAAATAACTGATAACAGACAAGCAGGCCATAAAATAGCAGTATGAGGGAAAAGGATGACTGCTTTACAGGGTCAATCATAACAGATTCATTGTTCAACATTAGTAAACTCAGTAACCTGCAGTACCTTGGCCTTAGAGAACATAATTTCGCTAAGTGTATTTGAACTTGAGGTTTCATCTGCTATTAACAAGAACAAACAACAGAATCTAGACAAAGTGCACAAGTCATCTATAAATAACCAAAATCACGTTTCAGAAGATAAAACTGGTAAAAAGCTGCAGAGCTGCATACATTCTGTGCAGTTTTCTGTAAAGAGCCATCTTGAATGTGCTTAGCAATATAGTGTTACCTAGATATATGCATTGGCAGGAAATTTAAAGCATTTAGTGCTGCTTGATTGGAATGCTTCTCAGTTTTGTCATAGAGAGGAATGGTACTGGAGAAGGAAGGGAAAGCAGTTGGCTACCATTTGTGGTATAGAATTTTGCAGTTCTCATTGCATCTTGGTTGTCAGCTTTATGGAGATATCTTACTGGTCATGTTGCATCCAAAAAGATCAAATACAGTGCCTTGTCTTCAGGGGAAACTTGGTTGCAAACAATCTCTCAGTAGCCCAGAACAGTAATTTTTATGATTATTTTTCTGATCCCCCAGTGTACAGCATAGTTCTCTCAAGAAAACCTGGGTCTATTAGTGGTCCTAATATATGGCCTTTCATACACTTGTAGAAAGAAATTCAGTTGGTGACTTGTTCTGCCAGTAAGGCCTGGAACCTGACAGGCTGATTAGCAGCCCTGGAGATTAGCAGATCTAGAGGTTTTGGTGGACACCCAAGTTAAAAATGAGTGAGCAGTGTCATCATCATTGGTAAGGCAAGTTGCCTACTGAGCTACATGAGGAGAAATTAGATTAGCAGATTGAGCAGTAGTGTTATCAGTATTGTTATTGTTTCTGTTTGATGCTGGTGAAGCCTCACCTGAAATACTGTGTCTGGCTTTTGGCCTTCTACTTAAGAAAGATGCTTAGAAAGTGGAGAAGAGTTGCCAGTATGGCCCAGAGCATGCAACCTGTGAGAGGTGGTTGAGAGACCTGGGCTTACTTTGCCTTGAAAAGATGGGAAATGTAACAGCAGGCTGCAACTGTTTGAAATGCAGTTAGGGTGAAAGTAAAATCTTTTGATGACGAGGGACATTGCCTGTAGGTTGTGGCTTCAAAGGTTCAGATTGTAAGTTAGGAGAAATATTTCTGAAAAAAAGGGTCAAGTAGCACTGGAGTGTTACCCAGAGAGGCTGTGGAGGTTTTGAAGACTTGGGTAGACAAAGCCATGGCTGACTTGATCTGATGTTCTGAGGTTGAACTGGATGACATCTGAAAGACCCTTAGAAACAACATTTCTGTAATTCTCTGTGATTAGTTGGAGTAAAGGAGCAAAAAGATAAAGTAGGAATCTTGAAGTAGGAGGAGGTAAAGTAGGTCTGAGCATAGTGTTGGGCAGAGAACAGACTTTGCCACTGCTGTTTTGACAGATTCTTGTAGTGAACTAAGCAGTCTCATGAGAAATTTAGCTGGATGGTACATTACATGACTCATGAACTGAATAAAAACAGAAATATGTACCACAGGTGTATAAATACTGGGACTTAAAATGTGTGTTTTACGTGGAATTTTGGAAGAGGCTTCCTGAACAGTGTAACAATGTAAACATTGTTTAATTTGAACATGTGCAGGAAGGAATAGTAGTGTTAAACAAATGTGAACTTTGCTATAAAGACCGATTATGGCTACTACATACTGGAATTGCTATCCTGGCATGTTTCCATGTTTTATTTGTTTTAAAATCATCTTGCTGATTTTGGGCTTTCTGTGCACTGGCAGGTGGTGTTCAGTTGGTCTATGAAAAGATTAGGCACTGAGATTTCTGTGAAATTCAGTGGTGCATTTTGAAACTGCTAGCCATAGATAATAACCTGGGTTGGGTTTCTTTAACCACTCTCTTAAACATTTCCCCATGCAATTAGGAAGGACTAGATCCAAGGAGGCAATCTGAAGCCTCAGTTACTAGATACAGCATTTATACACTTCAAATTAGATTGAACATTTGCTCAGCTAGGTGAGTAGTGTTCTTTTTAGACTGGCTTGAACAACAGGTAGAAGCTCCTCTGATATTGCTGGACGTCTGTATAGGACAAGTTTGGAAAATTTGATGGAGACTCTTGTAACCTTTATTTCTTTTTTCCCCCTGCGAAATTCTGCCTGTGAGAATGAATTAATGTGAAGCAGTGAGTACCTACTTTTAGCTGTAGACTGGAGTGGTGAATTGGTGATTTTTCAGTGATAGAGGAGAGACTTAGCTGGTCTTTTAATCTCCTATTTTTGATTAGCATTTTGTGCTTTAGCAGCATCTTCATTTTGGAGTTTAAATTAATTCAAAAGAGATTTGCCAATTTACCTAAAATGTGTAATATTTGAGATAACAAAATGAAGCCCTACAGGTCATGTGTTTTCTAGTAGCAGCAAAGTCAGTTCTGCTTACTTAAGCTAATATTCTTTTTAATTCCTTTCCTGTGTCTTGCCTAAGTATGAAACAGGAGCAGGAAGAACAGAGAATTCCTTCAGCAGCAAACATACTTTGACAAAAGTTACTGACTAGAGAAGAGCAGAGGGACAATATTGATCAACTTCTGTCAAATTACACAACAGGCTTCTGTTACCGCTTTTGGGGATCCTGAGATGGTTAAGAATATGTGGCTTGAGAATAATTAAGTCATCTGAAATTCTTTCATCTAAAAAATTGTGTGAATTAGGGAAAAGCTGAGGAAACAATTGTTACAGTCTAGTTTATCCAGCTTATGAAGCAACTCGATGTGTCTGGCAAACTCTGGGAACATCACGAGGCCTGTTTATGATCAGCTCCAACAGAAATCACTGCATTCAGAGGCTTATGGTGTTTTCTAAACTACAAAGATAAAGACATACATCTAAGCTGGGTCAAAATATTTCACATTTATTTCCAAATGAATTAACAAATTAAAGGAAGTATTTTTCATTTCTAAACTATAGAGTGATATTCCTGTAGAGAGAGATTCCTATAGAGAGGTATTTTTACTTCAGTATGTGAAGCACACTGAAAATATTTTTTCTTTTTGTTGCAAGTCAGTAGCTTCCTTCTTTAGATCCTTATAAATGTGATTGTGCCTAATTAGTTTTTCATTGGATCAAAAATTATTTTTTTCCTTCAGTTGATTATTTTGTTTTTTTCAGCTTTATCTCCATATTGTATTTCTGAATTTTGTGCAATCTTCTTTCTAAGCCATCTTTGATAGTACGGCAACTGCTGTGTTAGGTTCTGACAAGCATCATGAGGTAGAGGTCACAGCATTCATGGACCAAAGAGTCTTGGTGTCCTTGGCTGTACCTGTGAAATATTTGCATATTTCTGCTGCAGACATAGCTTTCTCCCCTCCTCATCTTTGAATATGCACTGATAGTTTACCCATTCAAAGACTTTCAGACTGCGCAGCAATGAACTGCAAAAGATGCACATTAGCATTCTGCTAGACAGTCCCGCAAGGTCTCCCAAGGTAAGTTGCCAGCTGTCCAGCTTACCAAAGCTTAGTACTTTGGTAGTGAGTGTAGTTGTCTGCATTATTAAATATATCAGACTTTTGAAGGAGGACATCTGCAATCACCTAAGCAAAGGTCACAGCACCAAAACATATGCTGAATGCTTCCTTAAGTTGCCAAAAGGCTTGCTTTGACCCTTTCACTGAAGAAACTAAACTGATGCTATGAGGATGTTGTAAGAAAGTTCCCTGAAATGAATACGCTCTCTGGTGTTTGCTTCTCTTCTTCATGACTGTCCACGTGGTAAGCATGCTTATATGCAAATCATGCCTTCTGTTAAAAAGAAAAAGATATATTAGCACACTTTGTGGGGAAGAACAGAGCTAACGGTGGTGTCTTCTCAAACACTTGCATATTCCATGCATATAGTTTTTCTGATGTTTAAACATACTGTATTCTTACGTATGTGTGAAGTTAGGATTTAGCAGATAGATCAAGTACTTGGCATTAATCCAAGGACTAATTCTTAATCTTCTGTAGTATGGATATGGTAGATAAATTTCTCAATGGCCAATTTTTAAAACTACTCACTCAAACCTGACATAGCCCATTTCAGCCTCTCTTTAATAGGAAGCCTAATAACTTTCCTGATGTGGTGCATAAAGCTCTGGTATTTTGTTTTCTTTTTATTGCCAGATGCAAGCATGTTCATGTATTTACAGTCAATAAAGCTATCAGTTCTATACACAGGTTTAGATTAAGAACGTCAGCCTTTCAGCTTGGAGTGTCTGATTTAGGCCACTGCTATGTTATTTGTATCCTTCACTCACATACTGTCTGCCTGATCAGCTGCAATATTTCTGCTTTTGAGCCCCCTTTACAAATTGTCCAGTCTGTTCCAGTATGTTTAGTCACTGTGTTCAGAAGTTGTGCGTCAAACAAACCATACTGCATTTCAGGAGCAGTGTGTTTTGCACCTCTACAGCAAGTAAATCAGACTGGATGTTAGGAAGAAACTCTACACAGAGAGAGCGATTGCCCACTGGAATGGGCTGCCTGGGGAGGTGGCGGAGTTGCCATCATTGGAGGTGTTTAGGAGGAGACTTGATAGGGTACTTGGTTGCATGGTTTAGTTGATTAGGTGGTGTTGTATGATAGGTTGGACGCTATGATGTTGAAGGTCTCTTCCAACCTGGTCTGGTCTGGTCTAGTCTATTCAAGGTCATCTCCAACCCCCTTTTTTCCATAATGCATTTTTGTCTCTGATTACCTCTTTGTTTTCCATTTCACACTCTGACTTTGCTTTTGTGTAGTTTCCAGGAGAGGTGGTTATGTGTTAGGACTTACCATCAAGGAACAGTACTTTCAGAGGTGCAATATTACTTATGCATGGGTCATACACATAAAGAATTTGTGAGTTGTGCAAACCATCAAATCTAGAGACTGAATAGGAAGGAAGAATTACCAGCCTTAGTCCTATTTGCATCTATAATTAGTGAATGTTTATATTTGTCCAGAGACCCATGTTGTACAGCCTGTCCTGTTATCTAGACTCCTCTCTCTTTCACTGTCTTAACAGCCCCTTTCTGCCATGAACAAACCAATTACTGATCAACATTGCTCATTTTTTCGCCTGCGTTTTTGTAATACTTGCATGAGATGTATTTTATCTCTGCCCTAAAGCCACTGCAGCTATTCTGTGCATCAGATTGTGGGGTGGATTAGCACTTAGGGCATAATGTGCCACCTCTTGATACTAAGGATTTATTTTTCTGTAGTATACATTGAGTCTCAGGATTTTTCCCAGAAGAGCGAGCATGCAAATATAAATAACAAATAAGATTTTTCACTAAATATCTTGACACATTTTACTGGATTTAGATTCTCTTTCTACAGTTTCTGTTTCATGCTTACTTTCCTTCATCTAAGAGCAGTCACAGTGGCAGTATAAAAATAACTTTTAAATTGAATTTTTCAAGATCCTCTTCTGCTATCTCTTAGTGCTTCCCACTTCTCTTCTGATTTAATGTTTCTTTCTAGTCTTCTCCCTGAAAATCAAGATCTCCTTATGCTGTGCATTACCAGCTGTCAGGCGTGATGCTGTATATGCTGATATGCCACTGTGTTAGCTTGCTTTGGCACTGTTGGCAGCAGTCTGCTGTCATGCTCAACTGAGACAGAAAGGACTGTTTCTTACTGGGAAATTAATTAATGAAAAACTACTTTTATTTCAAAATAATTACAATACAAAAACAAACATACAAAGAAATTTGTATGCCTTTAATTTTATGAAGGTTTAAGTGTCAAAATATGAATGAATGAAATAGTGAGGCCATCTAATTTTCTGAACTTACAGCTTCAAACTGCCACACATGATTTGAGCACAAATTCCACTGGGATTAGTTCTTTTTTTTTTTTTTTTTTTTTTTAATTATTTGGGTTTTTTTCCTGACATAGATGGTTTTGAGCAAAAGTGAATGCCATCCCAGGAAGTTATCTCTGGAAGAAGAGTAGTAACCATTTTACTTTTGTCCCTCTGTGAAAGGGAGAGGCAAGGTCGTGATGACTGTAATGGAGGTGATCTTTCTCCTGACCTATTCACTTCCTAACTCCTGCAGAAGAGGAGGAAGTGGAACATCCCTTTCTGTGTTGAGATTTTTCTCCTTTCTTAGTCATGACCTTCCTATACTTTAGACTTTCTAGAAGGGGATTGCCTTTTACAGGTAATTACATTTAGAAGGCACAGCGTCAGTGACCTACTAGTTTTAGGGCTAGTGTAAAATGAAATAGCAGTTATGCATCCAATTTCTTTCTCCTTGGTACTAACTGTCCTGATGGTGCCTTTTCTTTGGTCCGCTTGCAAAGCTGACCAAGCCAACCAATGTAATTTTTTTACGGACAGAATATGAAGCTGCTTCTGTGCTTGTAAACTATGCAGACTGATGTACTGTCTAGCAGTCATAAAATGTTTAATTTTAGCATGGTCCATGATACTGTTCTGGCTCATGACAGCTAGTGCTGGACAGCGTTTGTGCATGATTCAGGGCATAACATGTGCCTGTGAGCAGTCATATTTGGATGGAGATCCTGCTTTTGGGGGGAGAATTCAGCCATGTCATTGTGAGCTATGTCATGTTGCTTAATTTTACTGGCAGTGACCTGTTTCTGTACTTATTAATAAAACTGTTTAAAGTATAGTCTCTGTGCCCACTTGCAGGGGACTTTAAGCTCCAGTAGCCTTTTCTAAGAACACACAAGTGTGGACTTCACTCCTGTTCTCAGAGCTTTAAGGATGGATGATTCATGGAAGCCTTTTACATGCAGTGTGTTGTCCTCTGCGCTGCTTACAGGATAATAATTTCTTACTGCATCATCCCGTTCTCACCTTTATTAGAAGGAACAGGCTTTGTGGTTTAGATAAAAGAAACAAAAAACTTTAGAGAGAAATTGCCTAATGCCTGTTATACAAGTGTTTAGGCCAGTAAACTCATGACTGGTCTGAAAAATGAAAATTAGTCTACAGAGCTTTCATAGTAATATAATCATCTTCAAACGGGTTTGTAGTGCTTAAAACTGTTAAAAACTATTAGCACAAGTGGCTAACTGACATAGAATTGATCATACTGAATGTTTTGAAGCGTACTTTTTATCTGCTTTAACTTCAGTGAAAGGCTTTGTTTTTGTGGGCATCTTCCTCCCTTCACTACTTGTCATCTTATTCAAATTCCTGTATTCTCAACTTCTCAGAAAGATAGAGGAATGGCTGATGAAAATCTAGAATGATATTTGAAGATGTAGCGCGCACTGAGCAGTTCCAGTAGATGAAAGAAGTGTGGTTGAAGGGTTTAAAAAATCCTTTCGTATTAATACACTATCATTCAGATATTATTTTAAGAGACTGCTTGTGGATTCTGAATTTCCAGTTGCAGCTACAGTTTGTTCAAAGTTTAAGGGGTTATGATGCATTTTCCATGTGAAGTAGTCTACTTTTTTTTTTTTTTTTTCTCCTCACTAGTTCATAACCTTTTTGAAATCAGTAGGACACACAACCGTGCTGGCAAATGCCCAAATGCTTGTGGTCTTGAACTTCTACCGTATCTGAACACTGATGTACACTTGCAGCAAAAATGGGAAGTGATGAATAATCCTTCCTGCCTTTTGAGATGATCGTATTTGAATTACGTTGGCAGGGCTGAGTGAAGAAGCTTCTATCACTAGCAGTCTTGAACGTGCTCTGTCAACACGTAAGACTTTGTGTGGGAATTTTAATCCAACTTTCACCAACACTTTATTCACCTAAAACAGAATTTAAAGGTTTCTAGTGCTAAATTTATGTTTCTTGTGCTTTGGTCAGGGATAAAATCCACAACGTTACACACATTTCTGTTAATACGTGTGTATTCTTTCACTCAACTTCATAAGAAATACTCAATTTAAGTTTTAAAATACACTTGTTCATAATAAGGGCGAAAAAAATCTCCCATATACCACATTTTTTTTGAAAGTAATGTGCCTGAAACTCTTAAATTTCAGTATTTTAACTTGGAAAATGCTGTAAACTTTGATACATGTGAACTTCATTTCTTCCCAGGCTTCCAAAGGATGAGTTGGCGTCAGAACCACTAAAATATGCAGAACAACTTCCTGTAGCTCAAATAATACACCAGGTATGTCTTTCTATTAAAAATATTTCTTTTGTAATATCTGTAATATTTAAACTGCTGTTCTGGGACACACATTATCAATGACCACATGGTGGAAGTATGTAAAACCAACATCCTCTTATTCAGGTAACAACTATTAAATTAGAAAAGTCATTATGAACATGGCAATGAAAAGATGCTTGCTGCGTGACACAGTTAATGCTTCAGAAGTTGCTGTTAAAATTTTGTCTACTGATAAGGGGGGAAAAAAAAACAACCCAAACCACTAATTTCTTTGAATTTGCATCTTGACCAAAATAGTGTTCCTCTTCCTTAAAAAAGCCAAAATAACATAGATAAAACTTGAGACTTAATGTCTCCATTCTTCGTGATGTTTTAAAGTCTAATATTTCCATGTCCTTCTTGTGCTAGGGGCTCTAGAACTGAACGTAATACTCCAAGTAAGGTCTCAAAAGCACAGGATAAAGGGACAGAATCACCTCCAGTGAGCTGCTGGTCACACTTCTTTTTACGCAGCCCAGGATTCAGTTGGCTTTCTGGGCTGCCAGTGCACACTGCCAGCTCATATTGAGCTTTTCATGAGCCAGGACCCCCAAGTCCTCCTCAGGACTGCTCTCTGTCCATTTTCTGCTCAGCCTGTATGTGTACTTGGGATTGCCCTGACCCAGGTGTAGGACTTTGCACTTGGCTTTGTTGAACATCATGTCAAGGCACCTCTGGATGGTGTCCTTTCCCTTCAGCATGTCATCTGTACCACACAGCGTGGTGTCACCCACAAACTTGCTGAGGGTGCACTCAAGCCCACTGTCCATGTTGTTGACAATGATGTTAAACAACACTGGTCGCAGTACCAACTCCTGAGGAGCACCACTTGTCACTTGTCTCCACTGGGACATCAAGTCACTGACCGTCACTCTGTGAGCAATCATCAAGCTAGTTCCTTGATGGAATTCCTTTGAGGAGCAGTCCACTTATAAAATCTGTGTGTTTCAATTTAGAGACCAGAGTGTCATGGGGCACAGTATCAAATACTTTGTACTTGTCCAGGTAGACAACATCAGTTTTTCATCCCATGTCCATCAGTGCTGTGACCCTGTCATAGAAGTCCACTAAATTTATCAGGCATGACTTGCCTATGGTGAAGTTGTGTTGGCTGCCACCAATCACTCTTTGTCTTTCATATGTTTTAGAAGAGTTTCCAGGAGGATCTGCTCTATCATCTTGCTGGGCAGAGAAGTGAAACTGATGGTCTGTAAGGGGCTTCCTTCGTTCCCTGTTTGAAAATGGGGGGTGTGTTTCCCCATTTCCAGTCAGTGGGAACTTCACCAGATTTTCATGACTTTTTGAATGTGATGGAAAGTGGCTTGACACAGAGAAATGGTACAGTCCATTCACTGCCTTCAGATGAGATAATTGAAACTTGCAACTTCACGTCTGGGACTTGGGGTTGGTCAGGGTAGCAATAAGCCAAATGGACAATGTAAGACTGGTTTCAGTCTGAGCTGGTTTTGAATGCTTAAAAATCAACAGGAGCAAATAAAAGTCCTCTAAATGTCAAGGTTGCTTACAAAGTCCTATTATTATTATTGTAGGTCTTTTCAAATACCTTTGTCTATCCATGTCTTTAAGCAGTTGAGTTGCATGCTGCAGGCAGTGCTGGTTTCCACTTAAAGGAAACATAAGCTTTATTTTAAAACTTTAAAGTGTACAGGTGTGTTCTGTGAGATGTAAACACCAGGGATTTAAAAACTTTTGGCTGAAATCTGCACCTCCGGGAAGAATCTCTGATGTGTTTGGAACATGGAAGATTGGAAATCAGGACCAGTTTGTATGTCAGGAACTCCCCGGTGTTGTCAGAGCTTCAAATGACCCAACAGCCTGCAAATGTCACATTTAAAATTCTGTCTTCATGCCTGACTCTCAGCATAAATGAATTAAACAGCAGAGCAGGCAGCCAGTCAATATGTTCTTAACTGTGAGAGTGAGCAATGAAACAGTTTGGGGGTTGTTTGGAATCAGTAAATAGAAAGTGCTCAGAATGGCTCACCTGGAGGAAAATCTCAAATAGGAAACAGAATTAACCTTTAAGATGGTTGACCAGACAAAATGTCATAGTAGTAGTTTTACAACATTAGGTGGGTAATAACCACAGGGGTTCACTTGGTTGTGGTGTTACAGTGCAATAGAATATTGCTTTGTGGAAAAGCAAAAATCTGTTTTTTTATATACTCTTTTATCTGTTTGCTATAACAAATTTACCAGTAGTACAGAGCCGTGGTCCACAGAAGGCAGGAAACATACCCCACAGAATCGCAGATAACTTAGGTGTAGAGAAACAGAATAAAAGGACCGTTGTTTAGCTAACGTGTCAGGCAGTCTGGGCGTTGTGCCCTGGTTTTGTGTGATGGTGATGCCCTTTTTGAGCCTCTGGGAGCTGTAATCAGCTGAGCACACTCTGCACCAGTGTCCTGGTGCATTAGCACTGCAAAGGCTATGATGTATTGTTTCTGAGGTGCCTGGGCCAATTGGGACACATAGTGCAAATGCCATGCTAAATTTATATGAACAAATATTTTTCTTACTTCTAGAAGAAGGAAAGAAATTATAAGATATATATAAAAAAAAAAAGTTAAGATTTTGATTAGTATTTGTGGTGTCATGATTCTTTATCACAATGTTTTAGTATGGCCTTTGTTGTTGGTTTTGTGTCAAATGTAATACTTACCTTGTGTTAACAAATGCTTTGTTTATCTCTAGGAAGAAATAAAGGCATCAGTGAGTTCACATCAAATAAAGGCATCAATTTCACAATGGTAGACAGGTGTCCTAAAGCAGTATAACTCCAAAGTATCTTTTAATTATAGTTGGTAGCCAACATGGCTGCTAATTCTATCCAAATTTAACTCTAAATTTATTCTCCTGAACACTACTAAAAGTCCACGTTTTCCTCGTGTATTTACATGAGATTTCTAACATTCTCTTCAGCAGTTCAGCTCTGGTATTTAAAAAAAATAATTACACTAATGAACAGCAATTGCCTTTTGATTTCTAATTGGATTATTCCACCAGAAAATTCCACAAGACTTGGTACATCCTAAACTATTTAGCAAAATGGACCCAGAATTTGATTTTGGGATTGATCTCAAACTTTATAGCACTTGTAATTATTTATTATTATAGCAGTATAAAAATGAAAAAGTAGCAGCCATAGAAAGTTCACAATTCCAGTTCCCAGCAATGTGTTATTTTTATTTCATTAGACCATGGTTAATTAAAAAGACAAATGTGAAGAAATGAAAATAAGTAGCAGAATGAAAGCAAATGCCTACATTTAAGCCTCTAGTTTTTAGACACAAACCAAAATCAGGTTTTTTGTAAACAAAGTGGCTTTCCATTCTCACAAACAAAGAGGAAAAAATGTATGCTTTTAACTGAACTGGAAACCCAGTAGTTTTTGCTAAATGAATGCGTTCTTAAAATGGCAGCAGTTAAGCTTTCAGAGGTGCCTACCTAAGCCAACCTGTTAATGAGGTTCTTTGTGTACAGCTGTGTATGCAGCACTGCTACTTAGAGTAAATTTATGAATACTAAGTTAACAAAAAAGAAAAGAAGTGGAGGGAGAAAAAGGAGAGACCGCTTTGATTCTGCAGTTGTCTTTAGTCGAAACAGCTGTGGTGAAAGAAGAGGGGATGCTGCGTTTGAGAAAATTGTTTTCATTTATCATAAAAGATGCTCATAGCTGGCCTTCCAATTCAGCAAAGCATTTTAATAAAGGCACCTAACTTCAGTGGCAGTGCTCATGCCCTGAATGTCACTATGTGTTAACGTATTTTGCCTAACTGGGATTTAGGATATTGAAGAAACTTAAATTGTTACAGGTGTCTTGCTGATGGAAGAATGTTTTATTGATGAAAGGCACATTTCAGTGGATAAATGCCTGATCTCCTGATGTTGTTATAATTGAAAACAAAATGGAATGGAAAATTCAGACCACAATCAACCTGTGCACTTATTTTTCAGGAAATTAACTTCCAGCCCATAGCTGCAATTGCAGTTTACTTAACATTTGACGTTGCACATTTGCTTAACAAGAAAGAGATTCTAGGCGTTTTCTCACGTAGGGGAATGCACGGGTGAATGTTACATATAGTTTCTAATTAAATTAGACTGAGTGTTGGTTTTGGAGGCATGTGTTAAGGTTTTGGGCTTTTTGTAGAGCTTTTAACCAGTAGATTTCTGTAACCTCTCTGTAGGAGCCGCAGTGCAAAATGTCTTCTGTAATCTCAGGAAATTACTAGGAGGTCATGGTAACCCTGTTGAGTAAATATGTCTGTCTTCCAAATTCTACTTGAACAACTTGTGTGAGCACCATTAGCATTGATGACTTTAGACTCAGAGGACATGAGGGAGTTGCCACATTCAGTCTAATTTGATGGTATTGACTGCAGTCCACATTAAGGGAACTTAAATAAGAAATTTAAGAAAGAAGATGGGAGACTGTTCTTCAGGCTTAAAAATGCATGGGCTGATCATCAAAGATGACTGCAGAGTTGCAGTTCTGTATTGAGTTTCACAAGGTCTTAGATTCTGTAATTTCTGTGCTTCTGTAATGAGTTTTCCCCCAGTTTTGATTTGAAGATGAGTTTTTATTCATTCTTAGGACCTCATTCTCACAGAGTAGAGAAGTGTTAGTTTGTTGCATTTGTTGATGTTATTCCTGTTTCACGCTGATTTAATTGAGAGAGGTTTTCTTTAGCAGCATTTGGCAGAAATTGTTGAAACAGTATTAAGAAAATAGCACACACTATGTTGTATAGATTTTTTTGAAGTAATTTTGGATTATCTATAGCACAACTATTTTAGCTCTCAGACTTAAATGTGTTCACAAACATTAAATTTAAGTGTTTTTGTCTGGCTTACAATCTTTGTGAAATGCTTGATAGGAAAATCAACCCATCGCATGCTGATACAGTCTTGAAAGCATAACTTTAAAACTCAGGGATCACACTGATGCCTTGCCCATTGCTTGTAGCTGCCCTTTGGCAGCTGATATATTTGAGGAGGTCCTCTTGCACTCAGTCTACAGCTGTCCTGGTGGTGGAGTCTTGGCTCCTATGTTATATAAAACCATTGGTGGTGTTTAGAAACTTGGTCAAGTATGGAAGGTGTTTATTATCACAGCAGTAGGCCAGATTTATTTATTTATTTTTAAAATGCAGACAGTGGCTTTGGTTTATGGGTAATAATTTATTAAGTTTTAAAGTTCTTAAAGTGGTACTTGCATTGTACTGTGTCTTTACAGGTTAAGAAGTTCAAAAGCAACTTGTGATATTTAGGATGTGTCAGGTTGGATGTATAAAGTTTTAGATAAAGCTATTTATACATTCTCAGAAAATCCATTCCTGGAGCTGCATTTGAAAATAGCTTCAAAGCATAGCTTGCTGTTTAAAACTCTGGTCATGGTATTCAGTTAGATGTCAGAGATAAAATACGACCTTTCAACAAAACACCCAAATTTTGCTGCATCTTTTAGCGTAGACACAGCTCTTTTGGGGAATGCTTTTTTTGGTCAGAACTGGATCTTTTTCAGGATGATGGAAAAATTGGATTTTTCTCACTTCAGAATTCAGTTTTATTCCAGCAAAATACATTACATGGCTACCCAACAAAAAATCCTTTTGTCATGTCACCATGCATTAGGACACTTGCCAGGTCAGGCTTTACTTTTGCAGTTCTGAGCAACTTACTGAAGACAATATTTTCGCTATATCACTGCCACTTATTGTGGCTGCTTTGGAGTACATGGAGAACAGCAGTCTGTTCTGGCAGGGTTCATTTCTGTCTGTTCCAGACTAGAGATGAGAAAAGCTGTTTCTGATGCATGCCATGGAAATCTGTCAACATTCTTTTCCTCACCAGTTGACATAAAGTCCTTTCTTGGGGCTCAGGCATTCCGATGATATTCATGGCCAGAGCTAAACGCAGGTGTGTTGCACACCTTTTGCTGAACAAGCCTTTCATCATCTAGTGCACTTGGGATGTATGGGAGTTAAGAAGTTAATGTGTTTTACTAAGTTGTTTCGTTGGTTCCCCTCCCCCCGCCCCAATTCCTTTTATGTATGAAACACGTTTGCTTGCTTTTTATAACTCTCAATGGACATTGTCTCGCATGGACTGAATGTTACCCAGTAAATAAGAACTTGCTTCTTCCCTAAATTATGTACTGTATGTGGATTGAGTTTCTCTTACTGTTGCATAACCTAGAAATTATTTTAATTTTTCTAAACTTCCTTTAAATTGAATGCTACCTAATAGAAATCTTGGTGCTCAAAAGGAGCAAACCAAGCTTTTTTGTGAAAAGCTATTACTGTACAGTTTTACCAACCACCAATCCAAATATGTCACAGAGCAGTAAAGATACTCCTGCCAACACTGCGTGCTGCTTGGTGCACATAGGTGTTTTGAGGTTCACTCCCTATTATGTTTAATAATAAAACTGATTAAAAAAAGATGAGAGTAGCAGAGTCTTGCTGTGTGCAAGTCATGTAATGTATGCAATGTGTACATTTAAACCTAGAGAATGGGTTCTTAATGATTTTGATAGTTTTCTATGATAAATTAAGAATGGAATAGTCCCCTGTTCCTCTGGCTCATTCCAAGAAACCACACATTTTTTACTTGGTTGTAGGTGGTACAGATTTTTTACTGGCAAAACATTGAACCAGAAACATTTTCAGGCATTTTTTTCATCGAGTGAACTACTGCAGAGTCAGTGATAGCATTCAGAACCTTTGTGTGCAAGCTAGTAGTCCACACAAACAATAAAGTTGTCTCTCTCTTTTCTTACTCAAAATTAAGTAGCACGTTAGCCTATGAATCTCAAAAGAAAAGCCATAGCATTTCTGAAATAGAGCATGTTTCTGAGTGCAGCATAAAGTATTTTTATAAAAGATTTAAGCTATATTTTGAAAAATTTGTTGTTGTTTGTGTTGCTAGTTCTTTCCAATCACAGAATACAGTGGTGTGGAGTTAGCATAAATTACCGATAATCTGTTTTTACAGACAAGGCACAGCTGCTTTTTTGTTATGTCTTTCATCTGAGCATGAGGGAAACTCCCTGGAAGCAGAGACCTAGTAAAGCAATCTCTTTTCTTCTGTTGTTCTGTTAAAGCACTGTTGTGGGTGATCACTCTCTGCTTATTCAGGATCATTATGTTACTGTTTCTCAATCACAGGGAAGGTTTTGCTTCTTTATTTTTTAAGTTGAAATATTAAATGGAAGCTCCTCTCCTAGTCTTCAAGACACAAGAAAAATAAGCCTCTTTGAATTATTTTTCTTTAAAATGCTGTCTCTTGAATCTTGAAACTTTAGCAATAATAATAATTTCTGTAAGGACAGACTGAAATATTAATTACTGGCAAGCTCTTCTTCTGTTGTCTGCACAGAACACTCTTTGGCAGAGCTAGAAAAGAAGCATGAGGACTTTTTGTTTCTGACCAAACATCACAGGGGAAGTGAATGTAGTATGAAATTCTACCAATTTTAATGGAATACAATGGATTTAATAACTAAATGAATAAGTATATTGTGTGAGGAACCTAAACAGTCAGGTGTGGGTTCTATTTTTTTAACCATTTCCTACCAGAAATACCACACTGAACATTTTCTGTAAGACAAGGGAAAAATTTGTCATGGCCTCTTCCAGCAGCCCAGAGACATGGGTTGCAGGATGGCTGCACACAGGGTATAGACTTTCTTTCTTGTTTATGCTTTAAAACATGTAATTTTTACCTCCTTCTTTGCCTTTTTTTTTTCAAGTGAAACAAAAGTGTATATGAAAAACAATAAAAGAATGCTCTCTTTTGATTTTACTATTACACAGTTCTGTTCAGAACACTTAGTTGAGCCACTACCAAAATGTTCCATTTGATGTGCAGGTACATTATTAGTTTCTGAGAATCAGCAGGGTCCAGTCCTTGCTGTCATGTCTCAGAATGTGTCTTTATCAGTTTTTCACTGAAGTGGCACACAGCAAGGTGGCAGTAGCCCCTGGACCATGCTCTCCTTCCACAACAGTTGTCACTTTGGGGAAACGCAATGGCAGAAATGTATGAAGCTGAGGCAGTGTTTTTAAAATGGCCATTTTAGGCTGCACAGATCCTGAACAAAGTAGTATAGCACCATACTGTTCAGTTTTCTGAAACTGTGTCTTTCTCTGACCCATCAAAAACTCTTACATTTGAAGACAGGCACTGTAATTCCATCCTTCTTTGGCACAGGATGGGAGATCAGTTTGACAGGCAGCTTGGAGTAATTTAAGTACGGGCTGCCCACACACCACTCTTCCCCCTTCCTGTTGAGTGCCCTATGCCCATTCAGCACAGCAGTGAGCTGAAAAATATGGCTTAAGGAAAAAAAAAAAAAAAAAAAAAAAAAAAAAAAAAAAAAAAAGCACTTTTCAGGCTGTCTGGTTATGTGACTACAGAATTTTTAAAGCCAACTAGAATAGGTAGTATCAGCCAAAACTAATCAAAGAATCAACCAGGTTGCAAGAGACCTCTAAGATCATCAAGTCCAACCAATCACCCAACCCTAACTAATCAACTAGACCATGGCACTAAGTGCCTCATCCAGTCTTAAACACCTCCAGGAACTTTGACCCCACCTCCTCCCATTGGAATGGGCAATCACTCTTTCTGTGAAGAACTTCTTTCTACAATCAAGCCTAAAATTGTATGTACAATGTATGTACATTCCCTGAAAATTTTTGTTTATATTTCTCAAGAGCAGGTGAGAGTTGAGTGAAAATAATGGTTACTCTGGAAAGTTGAAATAAATGTAAGGCTTTAGTGCATATGGGAGTGCTCAGTTTGCACTTGAGAATACTGGTAAAATAAGGCATTATATATGTATGTAGTGTCATCCATTTCAAGGATTGAAGAACATCAGTTTCATACTCACCAGCATATGGAATTATCAGATGTATTATTGAGCAAATATATTGAAAGGTGCCCTGGCTCAGTATTAGCTGTAATTGTTAAAGGTGCTATGTTTTATTTGCAGCTTCCTTAAGAGGTCGTTTCTGTAATAATTTCTTTTTGATAAGCACTACCTAAGATGTAAAGTAGAAGAAGAGGTTAAGGAAGAGACTGTAAGATGTCAGGTTTTATAGTGAGTGCTGTAGATCTTTGTGGTTTGCTCATCTGAACTTCAAATAGCTGCATTTGAAGAGTTGGTAGTAGCTGTATGATCATGAACTCTGAAAATTACTGTATTTCTTATGGTCAAAAAAGTGATTTGTGCTTCTTTTTTCAGCTGCATCAGCCATGTGTTTGAAGATCCTGTATGCGCAAACCTTTACATATGCATGATTCATCTTTCCATGTCTTCGTTTTGCATTTGGACTGACTGTGCCATGATCTCCTTTTGGTGTGCTTTACAACCAGCTCGTAACTATGGTTTTTAAGACTGTTTCTGTTGTGCTGCAGCTATGCTCAGAGCTTTACAGAAGGAGACAGGTTCAAAAATGCTTACAGCTTAAAGTAAACTTCACATAGCATGTTGGCTAAAAGCAAAGTTTAATAGGGAGTGATTCTGATTTGTAGACGAAGGTCATAAAGGACCGTTATTTTAATCTCTTCTGACTTTCTGCACAAAGTACACAGATACTTTATATTCTCCTTTCTTGGTGGGTGTATTGAAATCAGGCAGGGTAACTAGAAGAGAAAGAATGAGTAGTGGCTGGTAGAAGTTTAATCAGAATATTGTAATTGTGGAGAGAGTAAAAATGAGAACAATTTTGACCCACTAGTATGTATATATGATTACAGAAACTATGCAGGACATTAGAGCTGTTATTGATGAAGCAGTATGTATGTGTCCCATGGATCTCAATTGTTGACATCATGTAAATTGTTGCAGAGTGCTATAGATAAAATACCAGTAACTGTCTCACTTTGTTTTGGGCAAGTATTAGAGCTGTCACTGCTGTTGTGCAAGTAAGAAGGTTATTTTTAAGTGAGTTCCGTGATTTGAGACTCTTTGCTCTACTTTGTGGTCATAATAAGCTTGGCTAACGTCAGAGCTTTTTAGCTAAAATGATCTCCAGCCATTTTTCCTCCCAACATTGTAGTCCTCTATTAAGCATATAATTCACTTTTTTTTTTCATCATTCTTTTTTCCATGAGATTTTGTGTGATACAGGGGTCTGCAGTCATTTGCATTTGTTAGTTAGAAACCTGGATTCTTAGATGCTCTGAGTCTTTTTGGATTTGTCTGCACTGGGTCCCATTTATTTGCCATTCCTTCAAATATTGGAAAATCAAAAAGTATTTAGGTCACTGTGGTGAGTTGTCTCCACTGGGGATAACTGAATGGGTTTTCAGTGCATAATGGTATGCAAATAATATACCTCTGCCTCACATGGGAATATACTAAATATATGCACGAGCTTTCTGTGACCTTAATAGGTTTGTGGGCATCATAATACACCACGTGCTGCTGTAGCATAGTATCTGATGTACAAATACTTCAACTGTGGTTCAGGGCAAAGAAATAAATGAAATAACTCAATGAATTTAGTATGTGAGCCACACACCTTACATTGTATGGAAGTGTATGCCAGCAATATAGCTGATTTACTTTTGTAACATAAGCAGTAGGTTTTAATAATAGTCACCATTAATAAAACAGAAGATGCTTAATGTCTTACACTTAGAACAGGCCAATTCATTACACTGATAGAGTATCTCTATGTAAGATGAAACTGAAAAACATACAGTAAAATCATAAGTTACTTCATTGTGACTATTTTTATGATGTTTTACGTGTAAAAGTACCTTTTAAAAATTGTGCTTCTTTTTAGTTTATTACAGGTTCTAGAGCAGTTCAGGAAACAGATGCTACATTTTAAATACCTTTGCTTTAGTGAAGCTTTCTGTGCAAGAGAATACATTCTTCCTAAAACTTAATTTTACTTAAATTAACTTGTGTTTCCACTGAGGGTGGCTTATATTAAGCACAAAGGGAGGCTTAGCAGTTTAGACTTCCATCAAATAAACTGCATAACTAAAAAGGGAAGATGCCAAGGCTCACACTCTTGTACTTGAAAGTATTGTGTTCTCTCTCATGGGAACTTGAGATTAGAGAAATTATAAAGGCTTTGCATAAAAACAGGGAGTTAGAATTAATTTTTGCTTAAGCGGGGAAGTATCAAAAGCCTATTATGGTAATTTTTCAATTTTGTCTTGACTGTTCACACATTTTAAAATAGTTACACAATTGAGTGGAGGCATAATTGATGTGTTGTGGTTTCTGGTTTGTTTTTTTTTAAACTTGGGCCATCATAAAACATAAGGTGCACTTAGGCTTGGAAGAGGTAGGTGTGCTAATTAAGTAGATGAAAATGTTCATATCATAGTGAGGAAAAATTGCCTAATGGATTGGAATAGTATTCTTAGAATGGTTCCCCTCTTCTTAATTACATCTAAGTACCAAATATTAATATTGCAGTAAGACAATTAAGCCACAGAAACCTTATTGAGAAAGCATAATTCCTAGCAGTAGAATTTTGAGGTTGTAGAGACTATCATGTTCATTATTATTATTATAGTGAATAGTCTACATAGCAAAAGTCTACCCCCCCCCAAATATTACATAATAACTTTATTCATTGTATTTTAATGTAAATTAAAAGCCAGAAATATGGAAAGAAGAGCTACTGCTACATTTATTTTGTTAATCTTTATTGAATTAAAAAAGTATAAATCTTTTCTATATCATAAAAGCCTATAAAGTACCAGGGTAGTAATTTAAAATTTATGCTTGACCTAAAGTATATTTTAGGACTTCCCTAATTAAGGGAAAACTGATCTAGCAAAACCGCTTAATGGGAAGTTAAAGCACTTGTAGTAGATGGAGTATTTAACAGAAGACATACTGTTGCAAAGTTGCTTGCCTTTTGCTGTTCTGTAGGAGGAGCCTTTGTTGGCACAAGCTTTGCATGTGGAATGAGACATACTGGCAAATGTAAGCAATACTTCTAAGTGGTCATTGATTAGTAAGACTTTTGTTTTCGTATGCAGAGAATGGTCCACTTTTCTAGCATTTCAGCTAATTGTTCTGCAGGAGCCTCTTCAGGCTGTGGAAAAGCTGCCTTTGACATCCCTAAATTATGCCCTGCTTGTTCAGAATGTTTCTGGCTTTGTCTGCAGTAGGAACTGGTGAAAAGGCAGTGAAAATGTCTGCTATATTACAGGGATGAGCCCTATTCTGCTTTATCACCTGTCCTGGTTGTGCTAAATGGCTTCTGTGTCTTTGTCACACTTTCTCTTAACGTGTAGCTTTGAGTGCCATGATTCTTTCCCCAAAAGCTGTGAATGGGAGCTACCCCACTGAAAGTACAATAACATTGTGCAGGTTTTGTAAACTTAAGTCTGGATAGGAGGGTCTGCACCCATTCTGGCTTTTAAATTAGTTCTCCAATTTACAGATTTTTGTGTGTGTGGTTTTTTGTCTCCCTGGAATAATAATGCCAGAGAGACAAGTGCGTGCATGGATGTGTGTGAGGAGTGGAGGGAAAGGAGGGATGCATGTTAGATCCTTAGGCAGAGGGCAATGTGTTTCATAGTCATTATTCCTCATTGCTTCATACTGATGGCACTGGGCTTAGAAACAACAGCATTTGTGTGTGTGACCATGTGTGGTTTGAGTGTAAGATGAAATTCTGGACTTACTTTGTGTTACTGCCATTAAATACATGCAGGATCAGGACCTTTCTTGATAAAGCAGATTACTGAAGTATGCTATAGTAGGTTGTCCAAGATGCAAGATTTAATTCCGTTTTTTGGTGTCAGTTCAGTGTTGTGGAACATTTTCATTTCTCACATAAGCTTGTAGTTTTTATTAATAATTATTTTTTATTGCTTACACATGAAAGCTTCTCTGGTAGACAGTGTTTATTTAAGTGGTATTTCAGTGAGTGGTAAAACAGGAGTCACAATTTAGCTAGTTTTTTCTTCTGTCTATATTTCTTCTGAGGTTATGCAGCATAAAAAGTCACTGTTACCAAAAAGCTCACATCGGTAAGGGAAAAATATAAATGTTATCAATCTTATCTTGACATGTTTTTCAGGGCTGTGATGGCAGGTACCTTTCTGAACACTTTTCCTCAGGTGAAAGCACAGTTAGCTCCAAATATATTCATGTATTTGTCCTACTTAACCATGTAGTTGTAGTGGTATTGGTATTATTTTTTAATGTTGTTAATTATGCTTTGTTTATCCTTCAATAGCATACCGTGAGGAGTACAACAGTGTAACTCACAAGCTCTTGACAGGACTGATGAATGGCCAGAGACAGGGATATTGGCAGACTGTTCTCTAGTGCACTGTCTGGAATTGTTTTCCTTAAATAATTCAGAGGGTTGAAATTTGATGAAATCATTTCCATTCAAAGAATGAATGGAAGAGGTAAATGAATGAAGACTCCAGTAATGGAGCAGTTCGTGCTGTTGGACAGACAAGACAGCATCCTGTATAGTCATTCCTGTGCAGTTCTTTGCATGAGGTTGTGATTCAGCTTTGTGCAAGTGATTACTTCTGTAGTGACTGGCTTGGTGTGTGGCACCCTGCCATAGGTAGCTGTCTCTTCCTCTCCGCTTCCTCCCCTACAGTGAAAGGCCCTGTACATTGACGGCTGTCTCCTCTGTCTCTGTTCCTGGAGAAGCCTGGCTGCAGTGGTGGGGAATTAGCGAATTATTGAGTGTCATGGATTTTCAGGTGGGGAGTTCTTAGCACAGAAGACCATCTACCAATACATGGCTGGCAAACAGAGGAGTAGTACTTACAGGGGACTGAGTGACAACATGACATCATTATGACAGTAACCTGTGTTTATTTTAGATGGTAGGCAGGAAAGGTGCAACTGACTGGCCACTAGATAAGGTCATCTGTGGTTTAATCCAGTTTAAAGACTTCCCCTTTTGTAAAGATGTTGATACCATACGTTCTACCTGTGGTCATCTGGGAAGGTGTTTACTTAGCTACACTCACTCATTCTTCCAGAAAGATGGTCTTTGTTGAGCCCCATGTAGCATTCAACAAATGAACCTAGTGTCGTGCAAATGTCATGTAGGATTCTTTCTTAATGGCAGCTGCCTGCAAAAATCTTTTGCAGGAATGGAACTGCTGGCTGGGACTCTTTGTTCTTCAACATACCAAGCGTGACATTCTAGTGTAGTTGCAGTTATGTGCAACCACTAAATTAGTGTCTGTATTACTGCTGTGTCCGTGCTTTATGATTTGGTTTTGTACATGTGTAGTGGCTAGAGTAGGCAGAAACATTAGGCTGATATTTCAGAAAAGTTCCTTTTTCCTTTTCCTTTATTTGCTGCTCACAGAGACAGCAGATGCAACATAAACTTGGGTGAGAATACTTGCGTGGCCTGACTGTGGAATTACTGAATACAACAATTGACTTTATAAGCCGGGTGGTGGTGGTGAGCAACTGACCTATCACCAGCTGTAGTACACTGATTTCTCACTGAAAACGAAGATTTTTTTTTTTTCATTGCAATAAAAACACAGACATATTTTGATCTTGCTCATATAAATATGCAGGCACCTTTTGCCGTAGCTCTGTTTCTTCCTCCATTTTTTTCATACATGCCTCTTGAATGTGGTGTTGTTTTTGAGCTCCACAAACTGGAGCTAGAAAATGTGGAGCTCTGCTGCACACATGTATAATGTAGCACGCAGCTGAGGGCAAAGGAGAACTTTTAAGATTGTAGCTGTAGAAATTTTTTAAAATGAGCAGTAAAAACTAAGTGAATAAGGAATATTTATTTGGATCCAGTTTCTTGTAATGTAGCTCTTGAGGTATTTGATTAGATTTTGTACTCAATATGGCATATTGAGCATAAGATCTAATGTTGTCTAGCATCTGTTGTTAATACAGCCTGTCACCTGGAAATAAATGAATAGATACTCACGGGATATGCAGAAAAAAATTGTGTGCTTAGAAGCATCACTGCTACTTTGAAAGGAACAGCATAATAATTTATGAACTTAATGGTTTCTCCATATAAACAGGAGCAACTTCATTTGAATTTGAATGATCAAAATTATACTTCATAATGGAAGTTCTAAGGCACACAATTAATTTTAGGAGACTAAGGGAAAAAATTTACCTGAGAGCACATTGATTTTGAAGTATTTGAATGGATTTGCATTGAGGTCCAGAGACATGCTATGGGAAATCCAAGTTGGATTTCCAAGGAGGAAGTTCTGTGCTCCAAAGAAAGATTGGGCTGAGTGAGGCTGGTACTTGGAGTAATTATCCCAGACCAAAACAGGCAGGAGCCCACATGTGTATGTACTGCCTTGTCTCTGCAGAGCTGAGACTGGTTTTGGTTCAGCTCCCACTAGCAACGTGGTATATTGGAATGAATAAGATCTGCACTCCAGAGCACTTTGAGATAATCTTTTCCCAGGGGAAAGTAAACAGTAAATGCTGCATGGAAAAATAGTGCTCTGATAATAGCTTGGCTCTATTTACAGGATTTTATTATTGCAACTACAAAATACCTTTTTCCTTCTAGCAGCCTCCACACACCCTTTTCACCTCCTTTGTTCTTTGCAGCTGCTATATCTGTCTGGTTTACCCAGAGTTTCAGTAGCAGCGAGTTTAGAGGTCCTCTGCACTGAGGGCTGCCTTGTTAGTCTGTATTTTTCTTGGTTTCTGCGGTGTAAGGACCTCAATAAGTTTATTTTTCTGTCTGTGGTGTGGCACCTTTAGTTTTGTTTTTGGTAATAATCCTCCACTTGTTTAATTGATTATAAATGCATTAATAAAAAAGATTCTTCTCAGAGTAGTGGTGGCCACGTTTTCAATACTGAGCCTACTTAAGCTGCTCAGCTTCTGGTTTTGGCTCACCTCCCTTGGCATAAAGCTTTGTGTTTACAAATGTAATTCATTGTCTTCTGTTGTGGAGTTATGTGCCCTTTTGTGGAAAATCATGCTCATGGCTTCATATGAAAGTATGAATTTGATTAAAATATATAAGACATGTTTTCTTAATATACCTTAAATAGATGTAGTGGGTGGTTGTTTGCTATTTTTCTAAATACAACCCTAAAGCATGACGGAATTCCATAATGTAACTCACTGGTGGCTGAGCATGTAAGAGCTCAGAAGAGGTAAGATCTGTTCTGTGCCAGTCTATGGAAGAAGGGTATGACTGGTTACAGCTGCCAGTACAGAGATGTGTTTGTTAGCTTTGAGTGTAGCAAATCGCACACCTTGTTTTGGAGACCCCTGGTACAATCCCTATTGCATTTGCCAGGTGGGCATCATTGATCCAGTGCTGGCTTGTCTGGGAATTGAATTGCACTTGGTCCCAAGTGCTGGGAAAACTCCCTTTGATGAGTGGAAGAATATTTGTATTGTGTCACAGCTTGGAAGATTAATAGACCACAGAATCATTCAGGTTGGAAAAGACTGCCGGGATCAAGTCCATCTGTCAACCCTACTCAACAAAGTTCACCCCTAAACCATATCCCCAAGCACCTCATCTAAACGACCTTTAAACACCTCCAGGGTTGGTGACTCAACCATCTCCTGGGCAGCCTATTCAAAATGATTGTTAATGCATTAAAAGCACTTTAAAGTGCTATGTAATGCTGAGAGATAATGCTGAAAGTAGAGAACAAGTCAAAGTTCATTTCTAAGCAGCCATTATAGAGTATATATTTGAGAAGGAATGAAAAGCTAAAGCTCTCCTAACAGTATTGTAGTTTATATTACGGTGCTTATTCAGTTTCAAGGTAAATGTTTAAAATGTAGTTGCTGGCATTGGTATGGTCATTTAGTTTAACTGATGGGTATCTTTCATGAATTTTTGTTGATGATGAGTGAACTTTCTTAATTATTTCATTAATACTGGACATACTGTTAATAATTACAATCTGGGAGATTAGACAAAGGTGCTTTAAATTTTTTGCTGATGAGCAGGCAGCGTCCGTGTTGGAGTTCTCCTATGACTTTAATCTTGCCGTAGACACAAAAGAAGATTAAACTGCTACAAGATGGCTGGAGTTACTTGATTTCCTTCTCCACCACAAGGACCCCAAATCCAAACTGTAACTGACAAATTAGAAGCACATAGTGACTACTAAAAGCTTTGAGGACGTACTTCAGGCTGTGATTTGCTAGTGATACATAGGAATCCAATGGGATGACATGGCGGAGTCCAATGGGATGACATTCAACAAGTCCAAGTGCCGGGTGCTGCACTTTGGCCACAACAACCCCATGCAGAGCTACAGGCTGGGGTCAGAGTGGCTGGTGAGCTCCCAAACAGAGAGGGACCTGGGGGTGCTGATCGACAGCTGCCTGAACATGAGCCAGCAGTGTGCCCAGGTGGCCAAGAAGGCCAACCGCATCCTGGCCTGCATTAGGAATAGTGTGGCCAGCAGGAGCAGGGAGGTCATTGTGCCCCTGTACTCTGCTTTGGTTAGGCCGCACCTTGAGTACTGTGTCCAGTTCTGGGCCCCTCAGTTTAAGAAGGACATCGAGACACTTGAACGTGTCCAGAGAAGGGCAACAAGGCTGGGGAGAGGCCTTGAGCACAAGCCCTATGAGGAGAGGCTGAGGGAGCTGGGATTGTTTAGCCTGGAGAAGAGGAGGCTCAGGGGCGCCCTCATTGCTCTCTACAACTACCTGAAGGGTGGTTGTAGCCAGGAAGGGGTTGACCTCTTCTCCCTAGCAACCAGCACCCGAACAAGGGGACAGAGTCTCAAGCTGCACCAGGGGAAGTTTAGGCTCGAGGTGAGGAGAAGGTTCTTCACCGAGAGTCATTCGCCATTGGAATGGGCTGCCCGGGGAGGTGGTGGAGTCACCGTCCCTGGAGGTGTTCAAGAGGGGATTGGACGTGGCACTTGGTGCCATGGTCTAGTCGTGGGGTCTGTGGTGACAGGTTGGACTCAATGATCTTCAAGGTCTCTTCCAACCTTAGCGATACTGTGATACTGTGAATTTATTCTGAAATTAAACTTTGTGAGCCTTCTCATAAGAATTTATAGGGATACCTACCCAGTTTGAAAAGTCACTGCAAGCTAACCTGAGTTGCTGTGGAGCACCTCGAGGAAGCAGATACTTTTGGCACATTGTGCTGCACAGGATTTGGCTTTCCCAAAGAGCTCTTTTTCCTTCAGTTTGAGATCAGTGATTTTTTCCTGAGATGAGAAGCAAGTGGGCTGTTTCAAGTTTGGTTCTGGGGTTGAACTTGGATTTCAAAGATCTGTTTTGAAATTTAGATGATTTTTTTTTCCAGATATCCGTACTGTTCTGTAACACTGACCCTAGCATAATGTTAAATATCTTGAGAAACAAGAAAGGAAACATTTACTATTGCAATGGAGAAACAGAAAAGTTCATGTAAATGCAGAACAGACAAGAAAAAAGCATGGAAATTTATACCCCGCAATATACAAAATTCACCCAAATGATGTAATAATGATGGTGAGCACTGCACAGACACAGACACAGAGCACTGCACAGAAGCAAGAATGCTTCACTTCCCTTTGTGTGCTTGTTGACTTCTCAAGAGTAGTAGAGGTGGAGAACTCCACAGAAGACTGTGGTCAGGGTTTCTCCCCTGCCCCCATACTGTGGTTGCTGCTGTCTGCCAGGCAGCTCCAGAATCCTGGGTGATATTTTGTACCATGTGTGCTGCCATAAATAGGCCAAAACTGGGTGTAGGGCACTTTGCACTGGAGAGACAATTTGAAGGATTAATTGAAATAGGATTGCTGCCACTTTAATGGACTTGTTGGAACACAGCACTTCTAATCTTTTGGGTTTGTGCAGTTGCAAATAGATATCTTGCACTCATGGTACAAACACACACCATCTGCCTCAGTTTGGGGAGAACATCCCCCATAATAAGGATGATGTGCACATTAACTTTTAAGATTTTACCCACTCTCTTTAAGTTCTGTTTGGAATAAGATGCTGGAGGAGACAAGAATTTGCATATCCCTTTTCCATGAGGGAACTACTACTATCCCTGACTGTATGTGCTGTTACCATCCAAGTGTGGATTCTGAACTTAACTCAAACCTTTCTGCGCTGTTATTTTTATCTTTATTGATTACATTAATGCGAAGGGAGTTCTGTTGGAAAAGGACTTAGAGGGTTGGTTAGATTATATTTAAGCATTTTCCATGTGAAGTGTCAATACATGGTGATTTAAATCTTCTTTTCTGATGCAACATTTTAAATGAAACCATTCTTAATCTAAGAAGCATTTAATCTTTAATAACTTTTTCTTCTCCCCCCAAATTAGTTGAAATTAGAGTAACAAGTATTGTATGTTTTATGAAACACCTTCACTGAAAGTCTTGGATACTTTCCATTCAGGTCCCTACAGACCCATCCAGTTTGAAAATACACTGTTTTATCCTCTCCTTAATTACAGTACTTGGAGCAACTCTCTGTTAACTGCTTTTAAGTTCCACGGGATAATGAATCTACCAGAACTAGAGAGCTACAACAGAAGACTGTTCACAGGAGGAAGCTTGCTGTTGCTTAGCTACCTATCTTTCCAATTTGGAATCTCCAGCAATTCAATAACGACTAGCCCTGAAGCTGCTGAATGTATTTGTTCATGACACATTGTACAGTTGTATATGCTGCTGTTGTTGTAGGGAGAAAAGAGGGCATTTATAGTGGGGTCCTATTGTGGCATAAGGACAGAGTCTCAAGCTGTGCCAGCGGAGGTTTAGGCTGGATGTTAGGAGGAAGTTCTTCACAGAAGGAGTGATTGGTCATTGGAATGGGCTGCCCAGGGAGGTGGTGGAGTCACTGTCGCTGGAGGTGTTTAGGAAGAGACTGGATGGGGTGCTTGGTGCCATGGTTTAGTTGATTAGATGGTGTTGGATGATAGGTTGGACTCAATGATCTCGAAGGTCTCTTCCAACCTTGTTTATTCTATTCTATAAATGACAAAACCTAAACATGTGGGTGCCAGAGGCAGTGCTGGGTGTGCTGAGTGCTTAGGTGGGAACCACAATAGTGAAAGGCAGAATAACTTGAGCCAAAAGAGCAGTCACCTCTGCTCCTCAGTTCAGTCTCAAGTATGAGAAAGCTATGCATAATTTGTAAGTAAACCAACCACTCTGTAGTCTTCTAATAGTACGCATTCTCATATCAGTTTCAGCATAATAATGGTACATAATTAATTGCAAATACTGCAACACTGAAGGGTTTGGGTTTTTTTGGTCCATTTAGCCTTTTTTCACAACTGAGAAAATGCCTGACTTTCAAAAACTGCCCTTTACAGAGCATTTCTGGAATAATACCCTGAACTAGGCAAGGTTCATCGGATGAATACTGAAATACTGGTTTGGGGAATATGAGAAAAAGTTTATATTCACTAATGCTTTGTGATCAATCCTGAAACTGATATAAAGGGACAGTTTATCTAGAGGTTTTTTTTATATCCACAGAATTGGTATAAGCATAGAAAGAGTTTCTGCCTTTTCTAAACTGATTTCCAATACGTGGATCTAGGGAAACTTTCATTTGCTATTAAAGAAATTATTTCTTACTCTAATGGTTTATCCAGTTGGAAATTTCTATGACTTTTCCCCACCTACCTGCACAAAACAGTAAAAGCAGCTTCTGCAGCAGTGCAGTTCAGGCTCATATCTGTTGATGGAAGGGCTTCCTTCCTTGGCCCCTGACTTCATTAAGCAGCACTGCTGGAGTGGCTGTGACAGCTTAGAGTGATACCCCACTTCCTTGCTGACATAGGTACACTGGCAGTGCTTTTGGTATTGACAGAACTGGGCTAAGGGGGCAGAATTGTTGGGTCTGCTGTTACAATGGTACTGGCTGAAAGCTCTCTGCCAGCCTGTGTGACAAGCACAGTTTGCTGACATAATTTCTGGAAGCAGCAGCTCCACCTTACGTGGTAGATGGGTGTGATTCACAGGCATAAAATACAGCTTTTCATAAAGGAACTTCACAGCACTGTTTGTGGATTAACTGATGTGTCCAGCTGGACAAAGAGGTGTTACTGAAGTATTGTATATCAGATTTGTTATGATTTCAGAAGGATAAACTTGTCGCTTTGACAGCTAATTATATTTTTAATTCAGTGACAAACCTTCTTGGGAATCCATGATCAAGTTAATTTAAAGGAAATTATCTATTTCAGCTCTTGCAGTTATACTGCGTGGGTTTAAACACGATTCTGTGTAATCCCATTTAGGTATTCATAAGGTTTTGATGGCTGTATGCCCCTAGTGGAAAATACTGGCATATTTCAATATAATTTTGTGCTCAATTAACCTCACTATTGACTTACAGATGTACAGCAGAGTTGCATCTCTTTGCCCTTTTATTGTGGTTTAATATTTATGTGTAAATTTCATTTTCTAGTTCTGTAAATCTTCCTTGTTAAGATAATTTATTTATTACTAATTACGTAACTCTTGCCTAGGCAGCCTCCTGTGTATTGCTTGTCTTCATGTTTTAAATCCTTCACGTTTTAACATTGTATCCCATGGCTTTAAACCAACTATATGCATGCCCTCGATTTCCTGGTGTGGAGCCACTTCTGCACTGGCCTCTCATTTCCTTGTGGAATTCCATGGAGGCTTCAGTAGATGGCATGACAAAATGTAAAACCATACTCATAGATCACCTTATAAATATTTATTCATATAAATTCTTTAAAGAAATTAAATTGCGTGTTCTATACAAAATAGCAGAGAAAGGCTTTTAGTGTCACCGACTGCAAATTGAAGTCATTTGTCTAGGAGGGGTCAGGTGCCACTGTGTGGTAAGGAATTTGTCTGAGATCCAAGAAAAGAAAGATTGATAGTACAAAGAGACTGATGAAAGAGGCGCTGCAATATGCATGTGAAGTTACAGGTTAATTAGGAGGATTTAAACAAGGAAGTTCCTTTATGTGGAGAAGTGTCGCGTGCTGTTACTTCCAGAAGCGAGGTGGCTTTGGCAGCCTTTTTGAATGTGTGGAGTTGATTTCCTGAGATATTTAGATGAAGATGTGTGGTTGTGAATAGCAGCAAGGTGGCAGATTACCAGCAGCATGTACACTGCAGCTGATGAGTGCTTCTTAGGAACCTGAGTGATTTGCATATATAGACACCATCTTCCGCTCGTGTCTTTGGTTTCGTTGTTGATGCAAATTCTAATGCTGCCTCTGATTCCTGTGTCAGAGTAAAATCATTAATATTTCATAGCTCAGAGTTCTTCAGGTGTCTCAGGTGACGTGGCTGTTTGTTACGTGTTTTAATTGCAAGCACGGCATCTGAAGAAAATTCTTAAAGCTAAAACTTCTCAGCTAAAGCTGAGAAAATGGGAGCTGAGCAATCAAGAAAGATTGTTTTCTTGTTGATAGGAAAGCTGTTGTGAAAGAACAGACACCGCAAACTGTTTTCTTACTGCATTAAAGTTCACCAGCCACCTGGTACTTTCAGTGGAGAATGACAAGTTTCTGTATGCAGATTTCCACATAAATTGAAACAATGCCACCTTTTGTAACAGTTATTCACACGGCAGGAGAAGAAAATTTAAATTTGACTTAAATGCAAAACAACTGAAATACTTTCTGTGCCTTTTGTGTCTCACTCTACACAAGAAACAAATAGTGCAAATCTTTGAGCAAAGCAGAAAAAAAGCTCAGCAAACACTTCAGTATTTATTATTGCAATAGTAAATCATCTCTCTCTGCCTAGAAGATCTACAAAACATACCTGCTGAGGGCAAGAACAGTAGGCACAAGCATGAAGGACTGAGTTATAATACTAAATACCGCAATTACGATACTTTTGCCATGATAACCAGAGGGGGAAAACAACAAACACTCATCTAGGTTCACCTTATTCTTAGCCCCAGAGAAACATCTTGGAGGATATAGCAGTGCTTAGAGTCTACAATCCATTTCTCACTGAATATGGAGTATCTGAGGGTTTTTTTTATGTTAGAGGAGGAAGAGGACAGACAAGTTTCATCTTGTCTTAACTGCTAAGTGTGAGATAGAAAAGGCCTTAACAAATTGCAGTGTATTGCTTTTTACTGAAGATAAAACATTGTTGAAGGGACTGGTATTTGAATTGCAGAATATATTTCTACATTAAGGAAAGGCAGTTAGACTCAATGAGGCCCCTGGGAAATGTGATTGACATTAAAAACAATCCTATTTTGTTTTATGATATTCCTGTAATAATCTTAGCTTCTTACGTGGTTAGATACCTGTTTATTCACATAATTCTAAGTACAAAAGGAGCTGCAGAAAACATTGTACGTAGTGCAAAAACAACTCTGTTGTTTTTTGTTTCTCTTTCACATTATTACTTGTAGGAATGTGGGGATTTTTCATACTCACAACATTATTCTCTTGTTTTAACATGAGACCAGATGTGAGAAATTCTGTCCAAATAAATGAGTTTGAACGTGTCCCATGACATTGATACATGCTGTCGAAGTGGTGTCTCAGGCACAGTTCTAGTGGACTTTTCGTGGTACTTGACCTCCCTTCTTGAGTTGCAGCTCACCTCCCATCAGCCTTTCCACGTCAAGATGCTTTTACTTTATGAAGAAATACAGCTTATTGGTATTTTCTCTCCTGCAAGGATGTTTTTGTTGGTTTTCCTTTGTTTTGTTTTGCACTTGGTAAACACAGTGTCTGTTTATTGTGAAAACAGAGTAGGAATTTTTTGTTTTTCTTTCTTTTTTTTTTTCAGAAACCAAAACAAAAGGACTGGCATCCTCCTGGAGGATTTATTTTAGGACTCTGGGCATTGATCATCATGGTTTTCTTCAAAACATATGGAATCAAGCACATGAAACACATCTTCTGAATTTGAGCAAGCAAGATGATTGCATTGGCTGCTACTTTGGATTCATTGGTGTCACTTGAGTTCTCCAAATGTGTATTGTGGATGTAGTGAAAAGGTTTAAAGATTCCTTTAAAGTAATCTCTTTTCCCCCTCTTTCTGAAAAGAATCCAACATGATTTTAATAACAGACTTTTTGTTTGTTTGTTTAATACTTTGTCTTGGTTTGAACATTGTAATGTTTTTTTCTAAGCAGTTGTTCTTTCTGTTTAAACTTTAAAAAAGGAGGCATAAACATGGTAAGAATAGTTCTGAGATTGATTGTGAATTGTAAATGGGCAAATTCTTTTCCCCATACTTCAATGCAAATCTTAGAAGTAGCCAAACTATCACTGAAGAACTAGATGTTGTGCAGAGTGTTATTTAAGATGTCATTTTGTCAATAAAAACTTAAGCCACTTTGCAGACTTTGGCATGGTGTATTGAAAGCTTTCTTCACAAAAATAAAACCACTCTAGAATATATTGATTTTTTTTTTTAATATATTATTTTTTTCCCCTTCCCTGTTAAATACAACCCTTAGATCAGTCCCTTCACCTTAAGCAGTTTTAAGTCTAGGATTCTATGAGCTGGTGAAAGTTAAACAAAAATATATGATGACCTCACTGAATCTACTTCAACAAATACCCTAAAAAAGTGAAATTACAGCTTCACCAATGTTCATGTGGAACCCTTCTTAGGTGTTCTACTTTGAGCCCATACAATATGGAGTTGGATACTTTCAAGATTTTCAATGCACTGTTTTTTTTTTCCTCAGAAGAAAACAGGTTCTGGTATGAGGATGAAAAATGTTATAAATTGTACTGTTGTGTTCTGTAGTTTCTGAGCTCTTGGGAAATGCCCTTTAACCCGTAGGTTTTGTAAATTCTGGTTTGGGCTATTGTCTTCTTGGACATCTACTGATGAATGTGTGATAAAAGGTTTTTGTTCGTATAGCATATCGGTACTAGTGAAGAGAAGAGCAAATTTGTGCATGTATAGAAACAAGTCTTTTGGAACCTGTTCTCTAGCTTAATTATAATAAAGCTTCTGTGATGCCTGCTTGGTGTAAATGCTACATATGTATCTCTAAAAGTTAGGAAGAGTTATCTGTAATCCAAATGATAGAGCCAATGTGCCTTTCATAGAAGATATATTGAGCATTTTCATATTGCACAGAACTTACTAATCTGACATGTTTGTTATCTTTATGTCTTGTCCTTCAAATTGATTGTAGCATCATAGTCTTGGGTTGCAGTAGTGTACTTGTCAAAGACTGACTGGAAGGGCTACAGAGGCGGCAGGCATTGAGGCTTCCAACTGTTTTTTAGTGTCTGATGCCAGAGAACAATCAAACAGCAGTGTTCACCTCCCCCTATATATTCTAGGTTTGGAGAAGATAAAGGTAGGTAAACACTTGCCTGCTGCACCTCTTTGTTGTGCTTTTTTGATGAACAGCAGACTTGGAATTAATCTGTATTCAAAACAAAAGCATTCCTACACCACTCTCCTTATATTTCTGTGATGGATACACCCCTCACTATTTCTAATGCAAGAGTCAGCTAAGATCTGTTGTACAGAAATAGACATTATACGAGATATGTACAGACATGGTATGGAAATGAATCCTTCAGAATTTCTTGGAGGATTTACTTAGCTTTCGTTTTAGTTTTCATTTGATACTCTCTCTCAATTGTAATGAATATTTTTTGCCACACTTTAAGAAGCAGCTAAAGAGAAGTTGATAAAGCTTTGTACCTTGATTCAGCTACAGTAGCAGGTCATATTAAATATTTCTTTTTCCCCCCACTTTCAGTCACATTTTGCAGGAGGTGATAGATAGAAACATCTACACAACTCAGCTGTACCAAGTAGCAGATGATAGCAAAGATGCTGTCTTATCTGCCTGGGCAAAAGGAAGCAATTAGGTAGGTTATTAAAATGCAATTTATGAATGCAAGCACTCAATAAGTGTGCCTGTGAAGGTGATTAAATCAAAGTGGGAACAATTTGATTGGAATGCAGCAAACTGCTTTGGGCATTTCTAATATTTTTGAGTGATCAAAATGTGAAGTTGAGATAGATCATTCTGAATCATCATCAAGTTGTCTTTGCTATCCTTACAAGACAGTATTTTCTACACTGTTGCAACTTTTATTTCATGAATAGTTGTAGTCTGAAAGCAAGTATGGAAGTGTCACAGAATTATCTGTAAATGTGTTTTGTGTAGCTAGGTATCTATTTATAGTTAGTAGGCTTCTCAATTTCCCTGAAAGCCCTTCAAACTCACTTTGGGATCTGGGCTCTGGGAACCAGCCAGGTTGTTTTCACACCATTTATGTTTTGCAGGCCAGACAATGTGCTAAAGCAGTGTAGATGCTTCCTCTATTGTGATCTTTCTAATGGAATCCAGAAAACAAGGCAGATTATGCTTTCTTGATGTTTCTTTGCATAGAAACTTCGCGAGCAGAATTAAATGTCAGCATTTTGGAAGTCTGTGTAGATAGGTTGGTGATCCAAGCATGCCTATGCTTGTGAAATATTCCTGTCTGTACTCTGAGATACAACTGACAGGTCTTGCAGTGGGTTTCATTGTTTAGAATACTCATAGATGATAAAAATGTGAGTGGGTTCATTTCATTTTTTCAGCTCTTTCAAGCTCACATATTGAAATGCATTACTGTTACTGAACTGAAGAAATGGTAAGTGAGCAGTAGGGTTATACTCCTACACACAATTCTCTCCTGTCTCTGCACTTCATTTGATTTCTGCACTGTCTGTGGACCGTTGTGTACATTTGAGAACATTGTTTTGTATGACCATGCGCAAACATTTACACAAATAGGACTCCAAGCTACACTTCCGTAACAGACATAACATTTCCTACAAAAATTAATGGAGAAGGAAGCCTGAGCAGTGATGAAACAATTAGTGTTCCACTGGTCTGTGCCAACTGAATCTTTTTTTGTATTTATGTGATTATCACCATGAAATGCTGCTTCTTGGCATAAGCAAAGATCACAGACTGTTCAAAATATTCAAAAGTATCTATGCAAATACCATTAGTGCATCTCTTGTAGAGACTGTTGGCTGGTTGTTTGCCCCCTAAAAGCTGGTCTTCATTACTGGTTACAGAAAAGCAAATTTAATCTGGTTCTAAATCTGTTGCTGAGCATCTGCAAATTGAGCCTATTTCAATCTCTTGTTTCAGCAGTTGGGGATTTCCATTCTCTGGTACTCTATCCGCAAAGTGTACTGGAAGTAAATAGATCTTGTGGTCTAATGTGCCATCAGAGGGGCATCAAAGCAGGGCTGAGTTGCACATAGTACTAAATCAGTGATTTGTGAAGGACAAAGACCAGACTTAGCTGTGAATTTATCATGGGTGGAGAGGATTTGCAAAGTGATAAGGATAGAGAGGTGTTGTACCATATTTCTATAAGAGAGATTTGAAACACTAACTGTTCCACTGAGGCAGACAAGCAAAGTCTACAGCCCTTGCATTCCTGACACCAACAGCATGCCATTCAAGTTTTGTTGGGTTTTTTTTTGAAGCTTGAGAGCATCTACTTTCTCTTCTCTGATGAATGCTTACAGGGAAGGAATAAGAAGAAAATTCCATCCTGAAAACCTCCAAAACCAGAGCTAATTACCCCTTCAGTGTAAATGGGGAAAAGATGTTGCTAGTTCCAAGTAAATAGATTTGATCCAGTAATTTGTTGTGTTGTGAACAAGTTCTTGTGTGAAGAAGAACTTCTACAAGTTCAGGATTTTTTGGCCTTGAAAAATAGATGAAGTGGAAGGCAGTTCACAAAGTGGGGATGATGCATTGCATGGAGCCTGGCATTTGGCAAGCAACAACCTTTGTCTATGATACAATTTGTGGACAAAGATGGGGGTAGGGGGACAGAAAACACAGTGTGTGTACAGACCTTCCAGCTCTGTCTGTGACACACAGCACTGTGGGACCTGGTAGAATATTACTGTGCTTCCAGACTAATTCACCTTTGGACTGAGGACATGAGTAAAAAATCTCACCCAAGAGACTAATCTATCCATGAAGTTATGAACTACAAAAAATAGCAGCACAGCTAATGGAAGTGTCTTCTCAACCATTTAGCTGTATTCCTCAGGAATAGGAAGATCAAAGTTAGGCTGGGGCTGATGGTGAAAACTATTGAGCAATGGCTGTCCTGCAGAAGTTTCTTTTTGGTCTTCTCCAAATTGTTCACTTGTATCACAAAAACTCATCTCAGTCGTCACTTCAACGCTTCTGTACAATAATGAGCATAATAACTTTTGCACGTCTTAAGTGGTGAAAGGCAAATGTGGGGGGAAAAACCCCAACCAATGATGAAATGTGGTTCCAGTGGAAGCTCATATCCTCTGCTGTGTGCTATTTCTGCTTTCTGTGAACTTCAAAAAATGCACCAACATGCTGTAGAGAACTGCATTTCTTGTATAGGCTGCATAACATACTCTGAAATCAGCATTTCATAGCACTAATTTCACTTGCAAGTTCTTTAAAGTTAGTTACTTTTTCTCCCTTAATGAGAATTTCTGCCTGATTTAGTGTTTAAATTTATGGTGTTTAAGGTTCCAGTTCAAAGTTTACGAAGCTGTACATCAATTAACATTTGATTGGGCCATGTTTTCTCCCCCATGCAAATTTTGGATTTAACTTTTTTCTTTAATGTGCACAAATATCTGAGCTAGTTTTGCTGCTCTGGCCAACAGGCTTAATAGGGATGCCAGTTGTCAGACAAAGTTATTTTGGTGGCAGTATTTACAGCAGTCCATTGAACAAACGTGCTAGGCCAGCAACAAACTGCATCCATGGTGTAAAGGGCAGTGCTGGCAAAGCTCCAGCAAAGGTGCTGTTTCTCATGAAGTCTTTTCATACTGCTGCCCACTACATAGCTTTGGTGACACATCTCTGTGGAGACTAGGCCACTGAGCTCTGGTTTGTTTAGGATATTCGTGTCGCACTGTGCTAGTTCCTCTATCAGAGTTGATGAAATGTCTTTCCTTTCTTGCTTGCAAAAGAACTTGCTGCAATAATGCTATCATATAGTAAGTAATTGGCAAGGTCCACTGCATTTTAAACTTAGGCTTTGTTCCAGTGTAAGAGTATGTATGTACTTGCTTTGCCAAATGCTTTGAGGTTTACCGATGAAGAGCATCATTAAGCATTAGATACTAATGTCTGCTTTTTAAGTTACTTATTCTGTACTGGCATTTCTGTTCAGGTTAAATTTGTAGCTCAAAACATTATGGCTCCAACTGTGATGATTTTTAGGGTTTCCTTACGTCCTTTGGTCTTTATAATGCAAGTGGAGTGGCAAAGAGGGCCATCAGTGTACCACTGCAGTCTAGGTTTGTGTTTTGTACTCCTCTTTTACATACCCTTCTCTGCAGGAGTCCCTTTCTTTGCATTTTTTTATTACTTTGTGTGTGTATAGAAAGCTTTCTGCACTTCGTTGCTCATTTCTGTAGCTGATCCTCCGCAGTATCATTTGCAATGGAGTGATGAGGAATAGCTTTTTAGTGCTTTGTGTAATGCTGGTCTACAGATGTATAGCCACATTAGGAAAAAAATACTGTAGTGGGAAATGTTCCCATTTTGTCCAACACAAATGAACAGTTCCACTGAATACCAGTAACCTCTTTCAATTTTGTCTTTGTGTGCAGCTTGGTTACAGCAGGGATGCAATGAGGAGAAACACATCCTCATAGGTTATAAATCTGTTCACTTTGTTGGCCTTTTTGTTAAAACATAAACGTAACCTGAGCTCTTGCCTTAAATGCAGCCACACCAAATGGTTCTTTTCAGAATTTCTTTCATTTTGCTATTAACATCATGCTGTATGTGTGGATACTAATTAATAGCTTCCAACTGATCTGATAGCCAAAGTCAGCAAAGTCCTAAAACCTTGTACCTGGCTGAATATGCATTATTCCTTTTATCTTCACTGTAGTTCACCAAGTATCTAGTGTCCAACTGAGGTTATCTTAAACAGTTGTATGGATTGTGTAAAGAAGCTGGCAGATGTAAACGTCACTAGGCATCCCCTAAAGGAGATAAACCTCTTCTGAGAAACCAAATCGCTAAGATGAGTTTCCTCGGCTGTTAAAAAGGGTCCATCTAAGCTAAATCCTTTGGAACTACTTTCAGTAAAATGAGGATGCAGTTGCTGTTGTGTCTTGTTGCTGCTCAGCACACTGTGAGTATAGCAAGATGTAACTGGGATTTAGGGCACAAGCTGATGTTCATTGCATGCAATCTTTATTTATTTATTTACTTTTTAAGTGTATGCATTTCTTTAGACAGTCTAGCTCTTGTATCTGTGTCTAGGAGTTGCCTATGGTAGATGCCAAGGGAAGAGTACAGAAAAACAGAGAGAAAACACTGACATTTTCCTGTGGAATTCTGTTTCTAATCTTAAATTGTTGATTCTGTTTCTAATCTTAAATCGTTGATTCTGTTTCTAATCTTAAACTGTTCTTAGTCTTATTTCCTTTGTTCAGATGAGTTCTGTAGGTGTCACATCCCATGGTACTATAGCTTCTTTGGGAATCTTTTTTATTTTAAGAGACACCTTCCAAAACTAGCTGTGGAACTCCCAAGTGGATTCATCACTTATATCTTACATCTTGTCCACTTGCTCTGAAGAACTCTAGATTTGCAAGGCATGGAGAACATGGACACTGTTATGATCTACTGAGTAGTTATCATCTGGCTTGGTCTGGTGTTCAAGGACAGATAATATAGAGAAATGTCTCCCTCTTCTGCTGACATTGCAGGTGTCTCTCTGTGAAAGCTGTGTGCTCCCTTGCTCTCAGGGTGCAAGGGTGATTCTTTCTGGAAGCCCCCAAAGGCTGCCACTGAAGGCAAGGGAATGCTGGTTCACAGCCTCTGCATTTGTCATGGAGTTTGTTCTAGAGTTAGCTGTGATATAACTCACCACCATTTTTCCACTGTGAAACTGAAAATCCATCCCCATGGTGGCCAAAGGATATCATCTGACATTTCAGACTGTTGTAATTTTCAATGTAGAAAGCATTTAACAGTTCAGCAGTTTTAATGGTATTTACCATCAGCAGAGCCATTTTACAGCCATTTTATAAAACACCCTTTGAGTTTTATACTTTTCTGCTTCGGTATGGAGATATTTCTCACCACCTTAGACTCTTACCCTTTCACATTCCCTAGGTATTTTTAAAAGAAGAGAGGCCTTTTATTTTTCTCCTCTCCTTTCTTTTCTCCTTATAAAATCTTACCCTTGTGATATGCAAGGTGTGTTTCTGCAGTAGGCAGCTGGAAACTCAAAGTGCTGAGTGTTATCTGATGGCTCAGGACAGCTGATGTACTGATACCTGTAAGGTTTCTGTATTTTTCTGTTCTAAACTACACATGCCTGTTTTAGCACTACTCTTTCACTGTTCTAACCATTTATTTAGTCTTTTTTCTTCCTCCTTTTTTTAATCCCTAAACCATGTTTTCAATTGAACTAGAAATGGACTCTCCTTGCATCAAATAAAATAATTAACTTTTATTAGCCAAAGTTGATTGCTAGCAATTGTCAAAGTTTTTTGTGGCATGTGATCAGTTTGTAGAATATTAGACTTGTGCAGGACAACTGTAGCTATGGAGGCACAACTTTCCACTCCTGTCAGCTCCAGCCTGACTTTGATCTTCATATTCCAGGGGAATATATCTAGACAGCACAAGCCATCTCTTTATTCCTTACTCTTTAGATTCCCTTCACCCCATTTCACAATGGTTTCTCCAGCTATTTTTAGATTATTGTGTCCTTGACTCCTTAAGAGTTATTTTGAGTAAAAATCACTTATTTTTATATGAAGTCTGTCTGGCAAATATTGCAGGACATGACCCAGGTAAGCACCTCCTGCAGAATGTTACCACTTTATGCTGCTGTTTATGTATATATATGAAAGTGCCAGTGAATGTTCCCCAGGCTAGAGCCTGGGGTAGCTGTCAGCACACCTGAATCTCTCTAAAAATCTCATTCTAAATCTGCACCTTGGTCTAGGGAAGTTTCTTAGCCTCCCCTTCTTCAGTTTTCCTACCCAGAAACAAGCAGTATTAATTTGTCATTCTGAGATGCCTTGGGTGGAAGACTTTATCAAAGCACATCATGTTTTTGTTTTGTATTGTGATTCTGTTAGCTGGGCACCTGGAAGCCATTGTGCCAAGATAACAGGAAGTTGTGGCTGCATTTTTCTCATCTTAGTTGCAGAGATATTTTTCTCTATCGTTCTCAGTGCCAGCTGCACAAACCACAGCCTAAGAGCTATGATTCTCCGAGATGAAAAATAGCTACTCTGATGAAGCCAAACATAAAAGCATAAGGTATGCAAGGAGTTTAGAACTAAAGTTAACATAGATTTTAAAACTGCTGATGTCTGTAAACACTGTTTTGCAACAGTTTTTAATATGTGAAATGATGCATGCTGAAGATCATGAATTGATCAAATTATAGTGAAGAGTACAAGATGACAGCATAAGCCAGAGAATGGCAGCAGTGCCTACTTATCTCTGGTCTGACAGCATTTTCTATCATAAATCTGTTTGGTTTATAACTAAGCCATAAAACTTGAGTCAGGCTGAAATGTAGCAGTAGTTCAAAAACGGTGCTTTTACAGAAAAAATAATCAGTAATTTGTAAATGTAAATTGCAGCACTTAAAAAATTATTTACATTTCTTTTGTACTCTCCTAACACGTGCTTTTTGGACTGGATTTATGTTCCATATAAATCTGTGTGATCAGTCTGATTTAAAAGCTTGCTGTCTCCATGGCATTATCAAGCTTCCTCTTGCAGGTGAGTTTTATGCACAGATGTGAAGTCCTCTTAGGAAACACTCCTTCATGAGGTTTGTAATCAGATGGGGAGACTTGCTGAAACTTCACAGGAGGCTGGTGTGAATTTTGGGGTTGTTTTTAGAGACCAGATGCGTGTAAGGGGAGCAAGAGCTTATAGATGTTATTAACAGAAATGGAAGAAGGAATATTTGCAATCCTTAGCTTCACTGTTAGAGGTTAGGGGAGACTTAGGGTCAGTTTATCTCATGTGTCTTCTTCCCATTTGAAATGCTTCTTCTGGTCTACTTGGTGTGGGCCAGTCTTGTAGGCATGAAACAAGCACAATGGAGCCTGACAAGTTCCCACGTTTCTGCTGAACACTAAAAGCAGGTCAATGTAATCTATCTTAAGATGCTCTGGTTTTAACAGTAACATAACTAGACATTTAGCATACGCATCCTGCAGCTCTCAATTAATGGAAAAACTAAGAGCTCTATTTTAGAATGACAGTATCTTTTTTATTATTGTACCATTAATAAAATAACAAAAAGATGGTGGCATCAGAGGCCCTACTGTGATCTGTACCCTTTCTTGCAGTCACATGAGCAATGATCTATAAATAAATTTGGTAGAGGCCATCAATTTGAGCAATATATGCTCAAAATAACACACCCCAGTACACATACTGAAAGGGATGTTCACCATTAGTTCAAAATCCATTCTATTTCTTTCTATAACATTGTGAAATCAAGTGGAAGGAATAAAACACAATCAGTGAAAGAGGGGAGTTAAACACCAGCTGACAAGAGACAGGTTACAAGCAATTGGCAATAGTAGAGCTTTGCATTCAGCTTGTATGCTGAGTGGTGTGTACCAGGAAAAACATGAAAAAAACCCAAAACCTTTTAAGGCAAAATAGGTTAAAGTTTCTTGGTCTCTGATTGTGGGGAAGGCTGCAGCAAGGAGAGTAGCTCTCGGAGGCCTGCTCTTGGGTCCAAGCGGTTTTACAGGTGTAACACTGTTTCGTCCCTGACAGAGCAGTTCACTTTGTCCCCAGAGATTCAAGGTACCTGCAGGGCAGATGCACCTATTGCTGTTCATTTTTGGAAAGAGGAAGACCATGGGTTCTAAGTGGGTTTAAATGATAGTGAGTTTGGTCCCAGTTCTACGTATTGCCTCTGAGGTTCAGCTTCTTAGACCTAGATGCTTTACAGCAATATCTTTGTTCTAGCTTTAGCATTTGTGTAACAGTCATAGAATGGTTTGGGTTGGAAGTGACCTCTGAAGGTCATCTAGTCCAAACCCCTCTGCAAGTAAGCAGGGGCATCCTCAACTAGATCAGGTTGCCCAGAGCCCTGTTGAGCCTCAAATGAGGGACACCTTTTGTCACCTGAGGTATAATGTTTCATGCAATAGTTACTCCTACTGATTACTCTGAAGAAATTAGAGATTTAGTATTTGTGAAGCAAAAGGAAAAATAATAGTGTAACTGAAATCTTCTTTATTCACAAGCCAAATGTAACCCAGTAAATCACACTGTGAGGTTCCATGTACAGCACCAGCATTGTCCATCCCCTTGGTTCACAGGGACTTGCCATGCACTTCATGAAGAAACTGCTGACTTTGCTCTTTTCAAGGGGACCATTTTGTACTCATAGAGCTCTTTCCACATCCCAACTTCAATGTAATCCAGCATCTCTGAGATCTGTGATGATTTTGGAACAGTGGAAGACAGATTTTTGTAATCTTTTTAGCTAGGATGGCTGATAGTGTAGTATCTGGTAGTTTGACTTCTTGATTTCAGAAATCTGGTCATGTTTGGAGCAGTTGTTGCCTGCTTTGTTGGCTCAGGAGGGTTTTGCTGCATCAGCCTCTCACAGGACTACGAGAAGCAAAAACAGAACACAAGCCCTCCAGCCTTATTCTGATCTCTTCACTGAAAAGCATGCTGCTATAAGCAGTGAATTTTTTGGATAAACTTTGCCCTTCTTCCTCCCACCCCTAATTAAAAACCAGCAGCTTGATGGCAGAGCAGCCAATGCACATTAATATCAAACAGAATTTTCACTACTGTTTTCATATTAGCATGAGATGTCAAAATGTAAAGTTAGCTAGCTCTGCACATGGGACCACTCTTGCTGTTAAAGGCTTTAGGCTGGAACAGAGCCCAAATTTTTTAGAAGAAATGCAACATTTCCAGATCAAATATTAATTACATGCTGTACAGAATCCTATTTTTCCAAACAAATTTTATAAATAAAAAGCTAGGCCTTTCAAACCATCAGCAATATTCATTTTGAATTGGAAAGATTATGAAAGTTAAACAACCACATTGACTGCGAGTTAGAAAAATACTGGCCTAGGTTGCATAAAAACCTCCATTAAATAAGTATCATTAAGTTTTCACTATGAAAATTCAGTGGCATTGTACTTTAAAAAACTGCAATGAATTAACCATCCATTAATGATACTCAAGTTGTTTGCTTTTTCCCACAAAACACATACACGCACAGGAAGTAGTCAGAAGGCCAAAAAAAAGGCTTTTATACTAGATTAATACACAGTCTGACAGAAAGTACTCTTGATATGCTCTGTTCTTTCAGCGTAACTTCCTGACCGTTGTCTCAGTCATCAGCTGCAAATCCTGTTCCCCTTCTCCTCTAAGGCTGCCTTCCTGTCCCAGAAGGTCCAACATCCCCGAAGGCAGATACAGTAGGTGACTGTGATTGCAGTCTTGTGCATTCCTCCCTCAGACCACGGGTTTACTCTCGGGGTGACTTGCAGTGAGTGGTTCTGGTTTCCAGTCTGGTTGGAAGAAGTGAATATTGAATGTCCGTGCCCAGTTCTCGAACACTCGTTTCTCTGTGATGAAACGATGGTGGCTGCCCTTTCGGCCCCGCTCGTGGGAAATGTACATTGTGCATTCATCAGGTCCCAGAGGCTCGTAATAATGGTAAGGTACTGAAAGATGATTAGGATCCCTGTGGAAGAAAGAAAATAGATGGAAGCCTGAGATGTTCTTTTTACTGATTGAAAAGATGCAATCTTTAAGCTAATGGGCTCAAATCCACTGTTTCTCCTAGTTAAACCGAGTTTCTAGGTAGCTCTATTTTCCTTGCATACTTAATATATCAGAACAGGGCAAAGGTGTTTCTCGGCTCTTTCTATTACTCTCCTTTAATCCTCTCCTTCTGGTTCAGAAAAGGACAGCAGTAGCTCAAAAACAAGGGGAGTGCTGAAGGGCTGTGTTACTGCTCTAAAATGTGAAGCCAACTGCTTAAAAGAGATTTATATCTAGACTGTGATTTGTTAAGAGCCTTGCAGAGGTATTACCGAACTGGGGAAAGAAAGAGAAGGGGAAGATGGAGGGGAGGTGGTTATCTGTGTCACATCATCTCAGTTGAACATTCCCAGCATGGTGTTTGAGGTTCTGAGTGCATGACTTCAATGAGTGTACCTGCATGCTGGGTCAGTGATACAGTCTACTGTTGCTGGGTTTATAATCAAATATCTGATGCACAAATTAGTTCTTTTTGATTTTACAATGGCATTTTTCATGTATCTAAGCTAAAAACTAAACCAGTTCACCCACAGTATCCTTCTGACCTTGTGAGCCCATCAGCATTAACCAGCAGGAGAGGAGCACTCATGCAGTGACACATAGGATATGCCAAAGACCAACTGGGTGTTCAGGATAAAGTTCATTTTAGCAGTTCTAACCTCAATGTTTTGATGTCACATTCTGTAAAAGGCACATTTGCATTACAAAAAGACAGAGCAATTAATTCTTTTGTTTTATTCTCTATGTTAAACTGTATCCATTGTTTCACTTTGGGCACAGGCATTTTGAGCTGATGACCCTATGCAACCCCCTGTCATAGACTAGAAGAGAGACAGCTTCCCCAGACAGAATAACCCAATTGTTAGCCCAAACCTCCACAGTTACTGTCAGAAAACTGTTCTGCAGTGGCAGAAAAGTTAATCCTAATATCACCATTAGTAAAGTCTTGGAACTGCTCTGTGTTAAAGCCTGAGATGAACAGGATGCTAGTACAGAACAAGAAATCTCACACAGATTCAGGGCTGTCAGCTCTAATCTAGAGTCGATTATTTTCATTTTGAAGAGCTAATATTTTAAGCTCACTTTCAATTGAATGCATCCACAATCTGTCAGTATTCTGTCCTGGTCATTATTTTTACTGTGGAATTCTGTCACCTACACAGTTCTCTAATTTTTCATATTTTACCATTATCCATATTGTATATGCAGTGGTAATGTATAATACTGCTGCTGCTTTCCATTTATACCTTAGATTAATGTTTTAAGTCAATCAATCTGGCTTCCTGCTAACACAAGACGATGATCAATCTTACAAGACCAGAATAACAATAAAATTACATTTCTAGAATAAGATGGATTCTAAATTTACTGTATGTATTCTCATCAGAATACATAGGACACCTCACGTACAGAAAGTGTATTTGTAATGTTAAACACCCTTCATATAGAAATGTAATACCTTTTTTTTAATTATTATTACAACTAGTAGATCTCAATCTTCAATTAATTTTTCACATACATTTTTGATACATTGGACCTCTTATTATAATCTCTAAAATGAATCATTTATATGGTTACTGTAAATCTAACAGGACACATTTTCATGTGATTTATTTTTCCTTAGGAACAACTAGACAAATAGGTCTCTGCCTCTCATTTAGACTGCTCTTCCTTTCTGCACTGAAGCTGATTTTACTCTTGCGTTCTCGCTGTAAATTTACTGCTTTTAAGTTAGGGTTAGCAAAGTTAAAATTCTGTATCTCCAACAGACTTGGTACAAATGCAGTCACACTGGAAACAAGTTAACTGCTGAGGGCCCAGTACTGCAAAGCCAGACTACAAGGCTGCTCACCCCAGTATCTGTGGGTAGATTTAGTTGAGATCCTGTCTCAGCTGCCCCACTTCACCCCCTCCTCCTTTTGTCAATGACTTTGCAGAACATGAAATGTTACTGTAAAAAGACAGGAAGTTAATCACTTTATGTCACTTCCTTATTCCTTTGCTGTGTGCTGAAATTTGCCACGGTTGATGGTGGCAACTGGAATAAGATTTCTCATGGAGGAGAACATGAATGCTGGACACGTTTTTTTTATTTTTCTCCACAGTAACCAGAGAGTAGAGAGGTACAGAGAGGGTAGGGAGATCAGACAGAGTGAGGAAGGAGAGAAGGCTTGTTGGTGGTCCTCCACCCTGTCTATGATATCTTAGCGTTTACTCGGGTTACACTCTACTGTTGCCTCTTTGAAACAACATTTTGAAGTCCGTACCTGTTTTGTGCAACGTTCTATCAGAAACAGTCCAGAAACACCTGCTGCATGGGTCTGACAGGAAAGAGGCAGAAGAATGCAGCCCAGACACCATGTTGAGTACAGGCATCCCCTGATGGGTGCTGTCAAGGTTTGCGTGCAGGTCCACTGGCAAAACTGGTGGTGAAGTCAATGCAATAATGAAAATGCTGGTGACTTAAGACCTCTCTCCAAGACTACTCTGCAGCCATTTAAGGCTTTGAAGAGAAATTTCAAATGTATTTTGGATTAGGAACTCTAAACGGCAGTTAGATACCTAGGACATTTTGTCTGAACTCTTTCTGCTTTTGTGGGAGTTCTGGATCCCCCTAGACTGCATGCCAGTAAGGTTTGGATTTGAACTCTGTCTTGAGTAACTACACCATAACCCAAATTAACTGTACTGTGTTATCTTCTAACTCTGCAATTAGCTTGTGTCACCAGCAAATGAAATGCATGAGTAATTTCTATACAGAAATTGCTTGCCACCTCATTTATTAACATTAAAACAGATGCTGTTTTATCACTGACTGATACTGGACATTAATCAGTATTTTGTCAGACTTTGCATGCATATTAATATCACAGCTGGGAGGAATCTACGAAAGTTCCTCTGTCAAACAGACTGTTCTTCCTGCCTAACAGCCTGCCAGCACAGCAACTGTGTAAGTGCTTGTACCCAATGTCAGTCATCTACTGTTTGCCACTTCAGTGCACATTTTCCCACAGATGGTATCCGCCCACAGTGAAAGCTGAAAATACAGCAGTGTCTGAAAAGAAACAAGGCAGATGAACAAGGCCATCCCCTATCGCATGATGGTCAACCTCTTCCTTTAAAAATGAAGAGCCATTATAAATCAACCCACTAAAACTGTATGTACTCACAGGCTTTGTAAAAAATTCATTATTTTGAAGGGTGACTAAAATGTCATTAATATCTTGAGTGATGGGCAAGGTGTTGTGCCAGCACTATGAGGATTTCTGGATAATTTTTTTGCCCAGGATCCCATTTCAGAGCTCTGCACTAGCTCTGCTTTCCAAACCACTTACACATTTAGTTATTAAGTTATTAAGATAACGAGGTGAGATTCAGGCATATGGACCAAAGGGCATGACTGTCTCCAGTACAGTTTACAATCCTGTGAGCACCCCTTCTATCAAGCCTCTCATAAGCCCCAGAAATATAACTAGCAACAACTCCTTTGCATTTAAAGCCATAGGAAATGAGAGAGGAAGGCAAGAAAACACTAGATTTAAAAGCTGTACCCAACGGAATACATTAAAGGATTTCAAATGCCAGTTTTCAAGCAAATTATCACAGATGGGAAATGGCCTAGCAGTTAAATGAGGATTCTTACAGGAAAATGATCTGTCTCCCTGACTGGAGCAAAAATTATTCATATTAGTTAAAGTGAGGCTCAGAATTAAGCTTTCAGTTTCTGCGAGTTCTAGAAGGCCCATGAAGAGGTAGGAGGTTAAAGGGGGTTCCCTTCACTGAGTTTTCCTTGTTTATGCACACACATATGGGGTGATATCTCTGAATATGATTACCCAGGGATACCAGAAAGGAACCAACCTCTCACTGCTGCAGATACTTCAGGGACTTGAACTTACTGCAAACTGCATTAAGGCTTGTCTGTGCCCTTCCCACCAAATCTGCTGAGCAACCACAAAGAAGAGCAGCACCGCAGGGCCTTTAGGAATTGCGGTGCTGTGTGTGCCACAATCTGGCTGCAGATGTAGACAGACGAGGAAAATGCCCAGTTCAGGAGTGAGTCCTGTGCATACAGCAGGCTGCAAAGGGAGCTCATAAAGAAAAATGCTTCCCATCTGGGGTGCTTGTTTGCTTCACCAAGGCCTAGCCAATGGGAAAAATTATACAGCAAAAGGGCTTGTGTTTCTTGTGACAAAAGAGGGAGAGGTGCACATGTTCTCTAAATCTTTGCACTGTGCATGGAAGCACAAGCTTTCATCTTATTCTAGAATGTGCAAGTCAGATGTATTTAACAGCATGAGAGAAGTATCAAAGCTGTTAACTCTTACTGCAGTATAAATCTGTAGCAAAGGGATTCAACATTACACATAGCTTTGCTTCTAAATACTAGGAATTTATAATAATCAGGTTACCAATTCCAGGTCAGCTACGAAACATAAAAATAAAAATCAGTGTCCAGTGTACTTTTAATCTAAACCACATTGTTGTAATTAATAATGGCAAGTCTTTTAGCCTGTACTCCAGACTCCTTCACTGGACTATTTTTCCTGCATGGGTGGGAAGCAATTTCGTTAATGATCTTAAGCTAATAATTTGTACCAGAATCAACAGTGTGATACTCAGAATACCTTTGAGAAGTCCTTCATGTTACAGATGTGATACTAATTCAGTTCCACAGCAGTGATCGCCCACAGTCATTACTTACTTCACTAATTAATACTTAAAAAATAATGGATATCTGCTGAAGTTGTAAATTTGGTGTTATTAACTGTGAACAGAAACAAGAGTGTTCTTTTATCTTTTTTAAATTTTAATGATATCTTAGCTGCATACCTGGAACCATCTTGCACACAAACAAGACAGGTATTTTAAATGGTAGATTGTATTTTTTCTGGCTGAAACTAGGAAAATTACAGAATATTTCTTTCTTTCTGCTATTCTATTTTGTTGTCTTAGTTCTTTGAAAGGAAGCACTGTTTAACTTCTTAATGAGTGGCTGAAGAACAAACTAAGAAGGTTAACTGTATTTATGGCATGAGGTTCCTGTCATAGATCTTAGTGGATCGCTTCTTCCAAGCATGGCAAGTACAGTTTTCCCCTTCATCATCTAGGGAACAGGTGTGAAGTAAAGACACTTCATATTCTTTTGATTAAGAAATGACCTTTTCCCTTTTTATGACTAGGTGAGCATACCTTTATGTCAAGATTTTTTTTATGCAGGCTGTAAGCATTATTACATCTACCAATGGCAGGATTGATTGCAGCTTTTCCTGCATTATAATTTAGTATCATATCCACTCGATTTCATTCCATGAAAGCCTTTCATATGATCTCAGTGACAATTTTATTCTCTCTTAAAAACAGTGGGTTTTAAAAGCCAAATTATGTATCTAAACTAACTGACTGCCTGAAAAGTTAGGATTGAGCATTGCTTTGCAGTGAACTGCTGTTTTTGCATTTTTAGATCATCAGTTTAAGAATTACCTCCATGTGCCATTGCACATCTGAGCAACCTGATCTGGTTGAGGATGCCCCTGCTTACTGCAGAGGACTAGATGACTTTGGAGGTCCCTTCCAATCTAGACCATTCTATGATTCTATGAATACAGCCACTTCTGTAGTAAAGACAGATTGACCACTTAGAGAAACTGAAGAACTATGTCTTGGCCAACTGAAATGACAGAAGATCTGAAATGCTGTGCTATGTTTCTAGAATATCTGTTCTAATTTGTTGTTTTCCTTGGGGAATTCATGATGAAGTCTAGCAGTACATCACAGCATTTATCATCAGTGTTTTGATAATTTGTTCTGGTTTGAGGCCAGGCAGATCCTCTCTTGCCCCTGAGAGGGGCGAAAGAATGACACTCACACGAACACATTGCATAGTGATGGAAAGTTTAAATGGAAAGGCAGCAAGTGTTTTACACAAGCTTCAAGAGCAGTGACAAAAGAAATCCCAAAGCATACAGAATCCCCTACAGCACACCCAAAAGCCTCCCAAAGATTTCCCTTCTCCCCACCTGAAGGTACACCCAAGACCCCTCCTAGGGCTCTTTCTTCCCCCCACTGCTAGGCTAGTCTCAGCTGGCCAGGTCTGAGACCACCCCTCCCCCTTCTCCTCCTGGCATTAGGCCTAGCCAGGCCCAAGAGGCCTTGAGATACTCCCCCACCATTACCCAATAGGGAGCATCTCCCAACAGGAGCAGAGAGGGAAGAAAGAGGACAAGAAAGACTTTGCAGATGGATTTATAGGGTGCAGAATTATTATGGGTATGAAATACACATTTCCTGTGTCTACCTACTGGGTTGCACACTCAGGACACTGGAGGTGTAGCTTGTGTGGCAGGAACAGGAGGCACCCAGCCTAAACTGCCACATTCTCACAAAGTAGAATTTAGTGTTGACAATTTGTATTCTAACTCCTTCAGGGACTTTGACTGCATGGCCAGGACACAAAAGCAGATCCCTGAATGCTTCTTTCAGTACTCGAAAGAAAGTCAAAGCTAGTCCTGTTCTTTGATAGATGAGATAACCTGTCACTGCAGCCTTGCTCCCCTTGCCCCTGAAAAGCATGTTGAATTAGTCAATGAACCCTACTCCAGTGAGATTACTGAGTTTGCAACAGAAAATTCAAGCAAGTACTTTTTATGAAAGGGATGGGCAAACAGAGGATGAAATGTTGCCCTGATGCCATCGTTCCAATCTGCCAGTACCAGCTCTGGGCGCTGCTGCCAGTGCCAGTGGGATCAGGACTGGGTGTGGGCACATCACCACATCCTTCTGAAAGGCCAGAGTTAGCATAAAGATTGCTGATGTAAAATTTATATCAATTTATACTGAGTCAGTACTTTCCATCATATGGCTAACATGATTTTGGTCCAGCATCAGAAGTCCTAAAGACTCCTTTCCTGCTATCACTGATCCACCGATCACTTAGCCAGCACCTTGGTTCTGGAGTCTTGAATATGGCTGGAGGTACAACAGAGCCATAAAATGTACCCAAGCTGTTACATCACAGAACAAGTGTTAAGGGGTCACACAGCTATCTTCCACTGATGGAATTCCTGTGCTGCTTCTACCACCACCAGGCCCACAGAGGTGGGGGCCCTGCATAACCAAAATAGGTCATCACAGGAGCAATCACCCGCTCTGTGGGTCCAAATTCGGTCAGTTTGTTTGTTTGTGGAAACTAATTTACTAGAGGACTGAGACTCATGTGACAGATACACAACAATATTAAGTTGCTTAGAAAGTTCAATTGAGAAACCAGTGACTGTGAGTTCTCCATTCCTCATGAACTAAGTGGAAATGTTAAAAACAAATACGAAAAAATATTTTCCAGTAATCCCTTTTTTCCAGATTAATTTCATGCCAATTATTGCATTACTTTTAGCTGATAAATATTCAGACTAAAACAAACCAACAAGATGGATTAATTCTCCCACACTACAAACAAAATTTTTAAATATTTTATAGAACATAATTAAATGCTGTTTGTTGTGCTGAGAATCAGATCTTGGGACATGTTAATTAATTGCTTTAAGAGGACTGAAGACATGTTGCACAGAAAAAAAAATAATTAAAAGATTCAGATATTTATCTGTAACACTCAACCTTGTTGGGCTAATAATGGTTCCAAAGTAAATCCTACCTGCAGAAATCCGGTGGCACCATGCCATAAACATTTATCCTGTCACAGAGCTCTAATGCGATAGTCATTGTGAACCAGCCCGTGCTAAGCCAAGTGTTGGATATCTTCCTGAAAGCAAAAAAACATAATTAAGTTTCTAGGCTGAAAAAAATAATTCTTGAGATATCTGAAGCAATTTCTGGGTGTTTTTTTTTTTTTTCTTCCATTCTTGTGAAAGGTTATGAAAATTAGGACAACCAAGACTACTTTGCTCATTCATCTTTCAATAATTGCACTAGTGTCTTCCGTCAGTGGACTAATCCAAGTAGAAACTGCACTTGCTGTAATTAATTTTGGGCACTGCAATGTTAATATTTACCTGACCTTTTGGTAAGTTTCCTTTAAGTGACTCAAACTTCATGCCCTGTATTTATATTCTTCTGCTAGAAATCTATACACACCTGTAATCACTTAATAGAGCTTACACACAACGTGCTCAGGAAGATGCATCATGGGGGATGAAGTGCCTGCCTCCCCCAGCACGCAGAGGAGCCTATTTGCTGGAGCTTCAAGTGCTTGGTTTCTGGAAGCTCCCCGTCACTGTGACTACTGGCAGGAAACTTATTTAGCTGCAGTTAGATCTGTTCTTAGACAGCCTGGAAAACTTTCATACAACACAACACAACACAACACAACACAACACAACACAACACAACACAACACAACACAACACAACACAACACGTTGGAAGAGACCTTCAAGATCACCGCGTCCAACCTATCAATCAATCCAAACCACCTAAACAACTAGATCATGGCACCAAGCACCCCATCAAGTCTCCTCCTGAACACCTCCAATGATGGCAACTCCACCACCTCCCTGGGCAGTCCATTCCAATGGGCAATCACTCTCTCTGTATAGCACTTCTTCCTAACATCCAGTCTAAACCTCCCCTGGCACAGCTTGAGACTGTGTCCTCTTGTTCTGGTGCTGGCTGCCTGGGAGAAGAGACCAACCTCCACCTGTCCACAACCTCCCTTCAGGTAGTTCTAGAGAGCAATAAAGTCACCCCTGAGTCTCCTCTTCTCCAGGCTAAGCAACCCCAGCTCCCTCAGCCTTTCCTCATAGGGCTTGTGTTCCAAACCCCTCACCAACCTCATAGCCCTTCTCTGGACACGTTCCAGCAACTCAACATCCTTCCTAAACTGAGGGGCCCTGAACTGGACACAGTACTCAAGGTGTGGCCTAACCAGCGCAGTGTACAGGGGCACAATGACCTCCCTGCTCCTGCTGGCCACACTGTTCCTGATGCAGGCCAGGATGCCATTGTCCCACTTGGCTGCCTGGGCACACTGCAGGCTCATGTTCAGCCTGCCATCAACCAGCACCCCCAGGTCCCTCTCTGCCTGGCCACTCTCCAGCCACTCTGACCCCAGCCTGTAGCACTGCCTGGGGTTGCTGTGGCCAATGTGCAGAACCCGGCACTTGGATGTGTTCAATCTCATGCCATTGGACTCTGCCCATCTGTCCAGCCTGTCGAGGTCCCTCTGCAAAGCCTCTCTACCCTCCAGCAGATCAACTCCTGCCCCCAGCTTGGTGTCATGCGCAAATTTACTGATGATGGACTCAATGCCCTCATCCAGATCATCAATAAAGATGTTAAAGAGCATGGGGCCCAGCACTGACCCTTGGGGCACACCACTAGTGACAGGCCGCCAGCTGGATGTGGCACCATTCACCACCACTCTCTGGGCTCGGCCCTCCAGCCACTTCCTAACCCAACGCAGTGTGATCCTGTCCAAGCCATGGGCTGCCAGCTTGGCCAGGAGTTTGCTGTGGGGGACAGTGTTAAAGGCCTTGCTGAGGTCCAGGTATACCACATCCATAGGCCTCCCCACATCCACCAGGCGGGTCACCTCATCATAGAAGGAGATCAGGTTGGTCAGGCAGGACCTGCCCTTCCTAAATCCATGCTGGCTGGGCCTGAGCCCTTGGCCATCCTGTAAATTCTCTAGGGCAGCTCCTTTTCTGCACGCTGGGATGCATCTCTGAAAGGAACACAACTGATTCCAGCGTTATTTATGCAAAATAGGAGATATCTCCATGTAAATGTTCGCAGATGTAAGAGATTTACAAACTGTTCTTAAATTTTGCTGCAAAATGGCAACAGTAACATTTCCTCTTCCTCACATTTCCTTGCCATTGCTGTTTAGCGTGTAAAAAATGGGTGCTGTAATGGTTACTGGTTGACTGGCACATACACAGGAAATCCCAGTCCCGTGCTAAGTTCCTGCACTGTCCATGTGTTGGGGGAGAGCTGGCAGTCTTGGAACAGGAGGGTCAGTAAAATGCCAGTGAGGAGCATGTCTTATGGTATCATAAAGGATTGTTTAGGGGCAGTTCTACACAACCACATCAGGCACCTCTCTTATAAATGGAGGCACATAAAGTTGGGTATTTGTTCCACAGCGAACAAGTTAATTCAAAGGCCTCCTTTCAAATGCTGTTAAAGAAGGAGACAGCAGGTCTCCCTAATGGCTCCTCACTCAGCTAGAAAAGTCCCGCAGGAACAAGTTCAAGCTTGTGTCATCTGTGACCCAAAAAGACCTCAGATTCCTGATGACAGCCTGTCACAGTGGCTGCTGTCTTTTCCTCTCTTACTAAAGCTGAGGCACTGTGAAAACTAGTGCCATCACTTGGATGGCTGTGTGCTGTGCCAAGTTGTCTTAATATGGAGCCTGCATAAACCCCATTCCCCTACACCTGCATCTGCCTGATACCTGTGAAATTTTGTGACAACATCCCCCAACCCCCCCCAAAAAAAAAAAAAAAAAAAGAAAAAGCAGCACAGGTTCTCAGCAGTCACCTGGGAACCCCAGGTCCAGACCCCATTCCCAAGGTCATCTTTTACAGTTTACCCAGTGACAATGGAATGAGGAAGTCTTGGAAAGAGGGACCTGAAGCCACAGCAGACGCTACAAGCGTCAGCAATCACTAATATGCAATTCAGGAGGCCAGAGCCCACTATGCAGCTTCCCAAGCTAATGATGACTAAGCTGGTTTCAAGTAGCCCAACTACAGTGTGGTAGGAGGGAGATGGTTTGAGTGCTGTCAGACTGAGGGATGCCTTTTACCGAAGTTTCCCGTTTCCTCATTGAATTAAACTATTGCAAAGAAAAAAAGAAAGTGGTTGTTATCAGTGCTGGCTGTTTAAAAGGCATTTCTAAACATAAAGGACTTATTTAACCAAAAATGCCTTAAGGATGTTGGGAAGCCTGGGTAATTTGTTCTGTCCTTTGTAGGTCACCTGGTAACATGAACTCTTGAAACATTTGTTTTCACTGCTCCTGACATAGAGACTTTCAGGCTAATCGAGCATTTGAAGAATAACAGGATTCGAGCATCTCATTAGTTCCAATTATAGGGGCTTATTTATTCTCTGAATTTACACTTAAGCTTTGTGGGGGGTGAGTGCAATTTGTCACAATGTAATAGCTGGGTCATAAGCTCAGCAGATACCTTAAGGCACTGCAACAATACAAAATGGTAAATAATATTTTTTTATTCAAAATTATTAGGAAAGGGAAAGGTAGGGAAAAGCCTGAAAAATCTACTTCCCTGCCACTTGAGAGCTTCTGACCCTAGGAATTGCTTGGTAATTCAGGAACATGTTCAGGCTAAGAGTAATTTGGAGCTTGCACAAAGCTACCGTTTTAGGTGCCTAACACTTCACTTTCCAAAACTGAGAGAGTAATTATATGTAGACTGAAGGGGCTTGAGCTTTGCACAGGTCAGGTAACCCAGCCAGGCTGGCTGCTGGATTGGTTTTCTTTTTGCTTACACACACTTATGCTGTAATTTGGTGTTTTCAATAATAACTGAATTTAAATAAATCAGTCTTAAAGCCACACAATGAAATAAAGATTAAAAAACTTACTCAAGTACCACTTCGGTATCTTTCAATACCATGTCTGTAGGACAGCAATATAGAAACAGGGTACACTGTCTTGCCTTCTCGTAAAAGATCTGAGCAAGAGTCCCACGAAAAATACTGGGTTTATACCTAATCAGTTGTAATGAAAGACTATGGAGAACTGTCATGTGCTTATTAGGGAAAATTATCAGATATTCTTTTATAGGATGAACTAACACTCTGTGCTGATAATTCTGTAGTGCACACTAAATTACAATTAAAGGCCTTTTTGCTCCACCAAAATCTCATTTATAATCTCTATGGAAATACTCTTCCTGCAGTTATTTCATTTATGTTTCTTTTATCTAATTACTATAATATTGGTTCTGAATCATTTTTTCTTAATGTACCCTTATTCAATTATAAAGTTATTTTCAAGTACAGTTACTTCATAATATCAAGTATATGGCTGTGCACCCTTTGTCATTCACCAGAGTATTTAACTGGGAGTGTTTTCTGAAGGTTTCCCTTAATTTCAAAATCAGGTGGGGGTTTTTTGAACAGCACAGTACATCCAATTACCTTTTCAATTTCCCCCCATTATTTTTAAGACAAAAATGAATGGTTTGATTATTGCAGCCTTGCAGCCTTCTGTCTCTCTCTCTGCCTTGTTTTTTTTGCAGGCACTAATGTCAAGAGCTCAGCAGATACCCTCCAGGAAACAGCAACATCCTGGGCTGTACAATGTTCTGCACCTGCCCCCACAGCTACATAAATTTTCTCCCCTTACAAATTCCTTCCTACTCGTGTTGCTTTTCATCTTCTCTTTTTCTGTGCTGCCTATTCATTCATTTTCATCTCCCATTTTAATCTTCTTAGTCCTTCAACTATGCTGTATGTGCCCTCTAAAGGCACAGTTCATACACAGCACAGCCTGCAATTTCTTAAAAGCAACAGGATCTGTTCATGAGGCTGAATTTGCCAGCATCCAAGTGCCCTTGATTCGCACTGGGAGTTCAGGGTGCCCACAACTTAAGTCCACTACAAACTTGTTATAATGTCATTAATGTCTCACGTGTCTTGAGAATATTTCAGAAGCCAGGACTGAGCCAGGTGCCTGTGCAGAAAAAAGAAAAGCTTTCATCACAGGCACAGCCATGGGCCTCTTACTCCTGATGGGTGATGCAGAACCAGGCAGCTTGCCTGAAACTGCACAGCAAGTGTCAGGAAAGGGATGGGACTTGGCTCCTCACAGCAGAAGTGGCCAGACTGAAGCAGAGGAGGGAAACTGTTCCTCACATCTGGGCACTGCATGGGGTCTCACACTGAAAGAGCAATCCCAGAGAGGAGGTGGACAGGGTACATTCCTTTGTGTATGAGGTCTGACTCCTAGGGTGATGGCCTGTGTTACAGTGCAACTACAGCTTTGCTAACTTTCACGCCTTTGTAAGTACTGGGCATACAGATAATCCTTTGCATTTTTCTTGGAATGGTTTGAATGCTTAATTCACCTTCTCACTTTGCTCTACTATGGGTAGACAAACCTGGAAAAGAACAAAACACAGCAGAACTGGCAGGGTATCTCCCCTTGTTATCCCTTCTCCTTGTTCTGGCAGAGGCAGTCTCTGGTAGAGAGTCACTAGCACCAACTAGAAGATGACTAGAAAAGGACCTTTAATGGTAAGAAACTGACAACATTACTCTGTGTTCTAGTATTAGCATGAGTCAATCAAGAACTCTCATGAGTAGTTTGATCCACTGTAACTAAACAGAGCTCTGCAAGCAAACGATGTACAGTAAAACAAGGCATCAAAAATGCAGTTGCCATCACCTAAGAGGATAACAGCAGTTTCCTCTAACACTGGTTCTGCTTTTGTTGTGCAGCCCAGAAAACCAAGTCTGTGCTCCTGAGTCCTCCCTGAGTCCTCCCTATCCACAACAGGAGTGAGTCCAGCTCCAAGCTTTGGTATGTGTGTATAGTTATTTGTGAAGCTAGAAAATCTCACCATGAGTTACTGCACAATAAGCCTACCTCTTCATTTGTACCTAAGTGGAGACTGTTCCATTTTTACAGCAGCATATTTAGTAAGTAAAAAATAGAGGAGTTCGTTAAAAATAAATGTATTTCTTGCTAGGAAGTCTTTGGTTTAAATGCCCAGTTTAAAACATTATATGTGAAAATTCTCGAGTCTTGCAGTAGGTCACTTACTAAAAATTTGATTTGAAGATCAGCCTATGAGTCATAAACAGTCTCATAAAGATATAACTATCATAATAACTTTCCTTTTCCCAGTTGGAAATATGAGATTAACTGTTCTGAAGCACCTAATGTATGACTAATGTTTATTTGTTTTACAAGGAGTTTTACAGCTGCAATGTTCCTAGAATGCTTAAATTCAATAAAGAGCTATTATAATTCACTGAATGGTGGCATTTCCTCTGTATGAAAACATAACTTATCCATTCTGATTTTTCAAAACCAGTAAAAATACTTTCAAGTACATCACCCCAAAGTGAAATTTAAACAGTTCTGGCCTCCTTGGCTGTACAAACAGTATATCCAGATTCCGGTATTGATGAGGCAATATTCCATACAAACTGTTTTGATGCTTATTTTTTCACCCATATTACAAGTGATGTTATTTGGCATGTCATACCATATTACAGTTCATAAGGCAGAGGATTTAATGGGTGTGATGGTACCTCTGAGCAGATCTGAAGTTGGTATGTATAAAGTACATTGTTCTACTACTGTATGATAGCCCCCCAATGTAAGTTCTTACCTGTCTTTCCCAGTTTCCCGTTTAAAAAGGTCATCAAATTGAAGCATCTTGTGGCGGGAAATCATATATGCTTTTAATTGAGGCAGTATCTGATTCATCAGCTGCAGATTATTGTACACCAAGCCTTTACCATCTCTTCTCATGTAGCTGCTGGGACCCCAGAAGATGAACACAGCCCCATGGCTCATATTTAAGAGTTCGTTGCGGTTTCGCAAGATCCTCTGAATGCTGGAGTGTGCGATGACTCGAAGGCTTGTTCTGTTTCCAACGTCTCTGCCATAACCTCGAGTAGGTGCATCATTCATTCGTATTACACACTCTGTCTCGTCAATTCTGTCACCTTGTTTACTTCCCAGCAGGTGTCCAGAGCTGGTTACCAATGCGCAACTCTTGCAATGCATTTTTAAAGGCTGCAAAGACACACATGCTTCAAAATTAGCTGCAGACAGCTCCCCATTTGCTATGTGCTAACTATATTTTACATGGATGTCACATGTTTTACAGCAAAAATTTCAGAGGGCTTTATGTAAATCTCTCCCAGCAGTCTTCTCAAATATCTGGGGACACATCATGCTTTGTAGATGGAGAAAATACAGCACAGGTGTGCAAGCCCTTACAGTTCCTCAGTGGAGTTAAGTCCACTGTTTAAACTCTCCTTTCCACTGCTGCTTCATATACAGTAATCATAGCAGCTTCTGTGCTTAGGAGTGCACATTTACCATCTACCTGGAGATATTCAAGGTGAGGCTTGACAAGGCCCTGGGCAGCCTGGTGTAGTTGGGGATGTCCCTGATGACTGCAGGGAGGTTGGACAACATGATCTTTGGAGGTCCCTTGTGGCCTGGACCCTTCTATGATTCTACTTGCTATAAATGAGCTATAATTGGATTGTGTTTTTTAATTCTTCCCCTTCCATTTCCACCCCCACTCCCTCCCCCCAACCAAAAAAAAAAAATCAACTGTAGGTCCTCATAAACAAAGTTGTGAATAGCTTTTCAACATTGTGCTCAGGACATTTTGTTAAGGGAAGAGTTCTACCTTTGTCCCATCTTTCCACACCATTTCCAAGTTGATGTCATAACCACTGTAGTGCTCTTGTACCTCCTCTGTGGTTCAATAGTCAGAGATGGTCACTAATGTCTACGTGTACTTTACATGACAGTGAGTTAGTGCACTGAACTTTTTGTAGCTTGTCAGGTCATGTTTAAAAGTTACACTGTGAAATGGAACAGGAGGTTCAGCAAGTGGCTGTCTTAATGGAATCAGGGGAGTAAAATAAACTTTCATGAAAATGAAAGTGCATGATAAATCATATTACATTGCTGAAGTCTGCCACCAGCACACAGATTAGTAAGGGGAGTATGTATCTGCTGTTCAACATGGGAAATAAAAAGGAGCAAAGGGTTAACAGTATTCCTGAAGTCCTCCTTTCTAACAAGAATGCAGCAAACTGAGAGGTAAAGGCCATCTGAAGACATGCCTTGGTGACTCTCCATGAAACAGTATCTTGAAGCATCTAAGACCTGTCACATCAGATTACAAATATGTATCTTATTGTTTCTTTTCAGACAAAAAGGCAAACAGACTGAACTCTGGTGGCTCAGGGGGGGTCTGAGGTTCCTAGGAAAGATCATTTTGGTTCATGATCATTTTAATCTACATCTTTAGTCCATCAGAATTTTCATCATTCATTTTCATTCACTTATTTCATAGTTCATTTCATCTTTTATTTCTTTAGTTTCATAAAGAATGACATTCCAATACCTTCCTGGTGAGTAACTTGTTTAATTTCAGAGGCTCCAAATAAGACACACCATGCTGAGAGCAATTGTCTCCTGCACTGTGGCACTGGCCTGATCCTGTAGCATACTGAGCAGGTGACAGTATTCATTGGCTTGGATGAGCACTAGCAACCTAAATCCACCTCTGGCACCTTGAGCTCAAACTCTGTGGCTCTCCTTGGCAGTTTGTTGTTCACGCCATTACAAACACAGCTAGCATGTCTCCAGGTATAACCTGGTGGTTTTACTGGCATTCAGAAGTCATGGCTGCATATAATTACACTGAATATCAGCCACAAGGATAGAGAAATCAAATTACTAAATCAGTGTGCAGTGAGGCACAGTTTAAAATGCTAAAACTGAAAAGAAGACATAATCTGGTTTTGAGATAATCTCAATCCTCTGCTTTTAAATACTTTGGCCCCTAGTATTTGAGGGGAGTGTTTTACTTAAGTAACTTGTACGTAATTCTGCAGGTAAAGCGGCTGCCATTTGAGCTTTTTCTTTTTCCTTTCTCTATGAGAAAAGCTAATGAATGATGAAGTGCTTTTTGATTAAAGAAAAAAACCCTGAACTATACAATTTGCGTAATGATACAAGCAGTAAGCTTTCTATCTCCATCTTCCCCAAACAACAAAGTCCCCTTTCTTTCACATAGATGGATTGTAATGCAGAGCTAACAATATGGGTAGAAATGTTCATGCCTTCATGAGCCAAGGTTCCTAATGCAGTATTTACATTCATTTTCCTTTAAGCTTTCATCTGCCACTTTGATGAATTACCTAGCAAAAGGCTCTAAGGTGAACTAGCTGCTCCACCATCATGCTTGGGAAAGCAAGATGAAGTGCTAATGAGGTTAAAGGAAATGTAGTCAGCACCAATGTTAACTCACATGGGTTTCAATATCCACATAGCAAGACATTTTCACCTAAACAATCTCTGCTGGTTTCTGGCCTACTGAGCTACAACTTGTTTCTTTTAAAAGTCTTCCAGAGGATCCATCAATTATTAGGAAACAAGAGCGGTCATCAGTGGAACTGTGGAAACTTGGGGATGTGGGGTAAGGGATGGGATGATGTCAACATTTGATGATAGACATTAACACCCCCAAAACATCTGTCCCAGATCTTGTTTGAAAACTGTTCCTTCCGGGAAAAAAAGTCTATAACGTTCAGGTATTGCCTAGCTGCTCCTTGCATGATTCATGGGGGCTCAGCCATGTAGCTGCTCTGGGCAAGTCATTTTCACTCACCTCACTCAGATGCTTTCAGCTGAAGTCTACAAAACTCGAACCTAAAAATCGTTAGAGGAATTCACAGCCAACAGCCATGACATTCTCATACCAGCTGTTTATAATGCTTTGACAATGTTGAAAGCAAGGGTGAAAAAAGCTATTGGCTGTAATGTCATTTTACTGGGAGGCAGTGGTTGCACCAGAAATGTCATCTACTTAAGCAATAATAATGGAAGCACAAGGCAGTTCTTTGGGATTGATGACCAGCTGGGAAAAGTTGATGGCCTGAGAATAACCAGGGGCCATTAACCCAGAAGAACATTAACTGCACAGAAAGCATTTTGTTACAGTAATTATTACAGTGGTATTGGGGGGGGAGAAAAAAAAAAAAAAAAGGAAAGAAAAAAGGCCCAAAAGCAAACCAAAGAAACCTAAACCCATGACATAGGGACTTACATTTTAGGTAGGTGATACAACCTTTACTTCATAAGCCTTGTTTCAAAATGCCCAGACAGGGTCAGAGGGAGGTTGAGTTTTATGGCATCTGTATTAATTACTTGGAAATGTAAGATATTGTGGATGTAAAAGCTGCTGACATTTAATTGTACCCATTGTCAACAAGCAGCCATGGTTTCATGTGTACCTAAGCTACGTGCACAGCACCTTGCATAACATGGCAGAGCATGTGGCTACATCTACAACATAAGTCAGTCATGTGAATACTCAGGGCACTTAGTGAACAAGCCAAGTATAGCCAAATAAGTTGTCCTAATTATTTCTCAGTTCCAGTCACCTAAACACCCATATGGGGAGGGGGAGAATAGAGGTTACATGGCAGCAAGCTCAGACTGCTAGAACCCCAGAAGATGGCAAAAACAGATGGTGCTTTTCTGGGATAGACAAACTATCCTATGGGAACAAAGGAGCAGGTGAACCTTGCCTAGGTTAAGATAGACCTCTCACTATAGTGACAGCACCTCAGTGGCCATAACAGGAGTGCAGCCTTGCACTGCCACAAGTGTGGCTGGAAAGCTGTCTGGCAGAAAGGGACCTGGGGATTCTAACTGACAAGCAACTGAATACAAGCAAGCAGTGTGCCCAGGTGGCCAAGAAAGCCAATGGCACCCTGGCTTGGATTAGAAATGCTGTGTCCAGCAAGAGTAGGGCGTGACTGTCCCCTTGTACTCGGTTCTGGTGAGGCCACACCTTGAGTATTGTGTTCAGCTTTGGGCACCTCAACACAAGAGATGTGGATGTGCTAGAACCAGTGGAAAGGAGGGCAACAAACCTGGTGAAGGGCCTGGAGAATAAATCTTATGAAGAGTGACTGAAGGAGCTGGGGCTGTTTAGTTTGAAAAAGAGGAGGCTGAGGGGGAGCCTCATTGCTCTCTACAACTACCTGACAGGACATTGGTGCTGGTCTTATCTCACAGGTAATAAGAAATAGAACAAGAGGGAATGACCTCAAGCTGCAACAGGGTAGGTTTAGACTGGACATTAGGAATTTTTTTTTCCACAGAAAAAGTGATCAGGCATTGGAATGTGCTGGCCAGGGAGGTGGTTGAGTCACCAACCCTGGATGTGTCCAAAGGTGGATTGAATGTGGTGCTTGGGGATAAGGTATAGGGGTGAACTTTGTAGGGTAGGGTTATCACTTGGACTTGGTGACCCTGAGGGTCTTTTCCAACCTGAATGTTTCTGTGATTTCTGTATCATGGGCCAAAGACATTCCTGGTAACTTTCACTCACAGCATGCTGAGTTACAGCCCAGTAAGATCTGTTGATTTGCTTAATACTAACAGACAAACAGAAACAAAAAACAATGCTGCAGTTGCTTCTGTACTTTCTAATTTGAGGTAATCTGCTCTGTTCTTGACTTTAAAACTATTTTGTCCAACGACAGAAAAGTGTTATTTTCAGATACTTTGTTGCTTGAATAAAAAAAAAAAAAAAAAAAAAAAGGAAAAATGTTATTCCTGATTTAAAATAAGTTACTTTTAGATGTAATAATTTTGTGATTAAATTATTTTTTCCTTTTTTTTTTTTTTTTTTTTAAACTGGCTTATAGAAGTCTTTGGATTTTAAAGCCAAGATTTAAAAAACACAACAATTCCCTCAAGCAACACTGGAAAATGTATACTCAGTACTTAATGACCTATTTTCAAGACTCCTGGGTTCAGCTCACACCATTATCAGTAGCATAAAAGCTTCCCTTCTATAAATGATGACCCATCTGACAAAAAAAACATGAAACCAAACAAAAAACTGACCAACCAACCCACAAAGCTGACCAACCAACCCACAAAGCTGACCAACCAACCCACAAAGCTGACCAACCAACGCACAAAGCTGACCAACCAACGCACAAAGCTGACCCCCATAAAAAACCCAGTTCAGCAGAAGACTACCAACTATCAGCTCATGAACAGCAGCATTCCTTATAGGCATTTCTGGAAATATTACAGATTACTTCAAAGTGTATTGTGAGCAACCAAGAACTGTTAAATGATAGCCAAACTCCTTTTGGATGAATGACCTTTAACAAAGCAAAGCATCTGAGACTGAAAGCGAAAATACCAATAAAGCTCTTGACAGCTATGTTTTCCTCTTGCATTGCAACACCTCTACAGCATTTTGTTAGCCAGCAATGCTTGTCTTCTGTCTGAACTGGAATGAAAAGCTGTAAGGTTTCTTCACTCTGTATTAACTACCTGAACCTTATTACTGAACCAACAACCCCTCTGCAAGAGCTTCCAAACTGACTGCTAAAATAAAAGCAGTGGCAGAAATAAGAAGACTGATGTACAGGAAAGCAAAACGGTTTCTGTTTTCAACTGAATTAATTCAGTACAGGGCTATATTAATAGTTGAAAAAACATACAAAAACACTACAAGAGATAGTCCTACTGGTTCAGGAGCATGCAAGCTTATTGCAGGGCACTCTAGCTTTCTTTTTTTCTTATAAAGCAAATCATTCTACTGGTAGGAGGTTCATGTCTCCCCTATCTTACTGCCCGTTGTACTTCACCTCAGCACAACAGCTAGCTTGTGACACCCACTGTATGTTACCTCCTATTTGCTTTTTATGTTTCTTGCCTTGTGCACAGAACTTAATCAGCATTTCATACATGCTGTTAATGAACCCTGTGTTCACCCCGTGTTGAATGTAATTTATTACTTATGGCTTGTTCCTGTTTGCTGGGTCATCAGCCACTGCCAACAATATTGAGTAATTAATGCATTTCCAGTAGTACAGTATTTTGTCCTGGCAGCTTTAGTTCCAACCTTTTACTTTCTTGTAGCTTTGAGCAGTTTAAGGTTTCTCACAAGCTGCTGGCTCAGGACCACTGCTCCAACTAGATTAGTCACTCCTTCCCAGGTCTCCTCTCCCAGAGGCTTTGAGGATGATCACCCTGTCACAGTGGGCACCCCAACCTCTGCAGGAGCTCCAGGCATGCTCAGCCCACTGGTGGCATGTCACAAATGGCTGCTCCAGCTCTCATAGTCCCATCACTCAGCACTGCTCCAAGTATAAAGCTTCTCTTACCATCATGTCCATCCCTCATGAACAAGCTGTACATATTGTTTCTATCACTGTGCTTCCTTCCTTCAAATCTACCTTAGTATCTACTTTAAAGTAGAATAGAAACCCTGAAACTTCACATTTGTGCAGTGACTTCTCTAAGTCAATGCAACAAGCTGTGGGACTCAAGCTGTCTTATTAGTGAAGTACAGCTGTTCTCTTCAGAAGTGATTTCCACAGTGCAAGAACTCTGGGAGATATGATCCTGTGATAATAATGCAAGTTCACTGATAATTTTTGCTTTGTAATATATTGATGTTAGAACAGTACTTTCATAGTAATATGAAAAGAACAAAAAATGGAAAAAACCCAAACACCACCCATACAAACACAAGGAGTTTGCTTGATATTTTTCCAAGTCCTGTTTACCTGAAACACTATGAAACGAGTCTCTGAACAACAAAAATCACTCAGATGCCTGTTGGGATATTTTTGGTAGCATTTCTGTATATAAAAAGCTGGACCTCCCTGCCTCAGACTGAAACACTGACGTGTGTAGAGAGTTTTGAACTTCAAACAAGCTCAGTTTGCTGTGGTACGTGCCCCTTTTCAAGTGTCTGCAAGCTTTCATTTTGTGGTGCCAAGTTCTGACTTAAGAGATGGTTTTGTTTTGACCATAACATTTCCACACACATGTTCAGATAAGGAGTGTAGTTTAATTTCTATAGTCAGGTCAGACCTTCAAGTTTCATGAATTTTCATTCCTTAATCCTTATGCTGGCAAAGGAAATAAATTAAAAACTTTTGTTGAACTTTTGGAATGTTGCAGAATCTGCCCTGAAAATAAACTGCATAATCCACTGAACTAAAAGCACCAACTGCCTTCAAAACTGTATCCCAGTGGCCAATATCACACAAGTAAACAGAAAGGGTTAGGAGATACCACTTGGCCAACATTGTCAATCCTTATGCAAATCCAAACAAGGATTTGCAGCAAAACTTTGCAATTCAAAAAAGGTCTGGCAAGTCTGTTCATAAAGATAAATGCATGCCTGCTTAAAAAGATAAAAGATAAAACAAATGAATTTCTTCTCTTTGTTTCTTGGGCTGTGGAGCTTGAATATGCAAATGTTATGTATTAGCATCTTCATTTCCCATTGATTCTTTGGAGTTAATTATATAGCTGGACTCTGCCGTCAAATATTTGATAAACAGAAACAGTAAATAGCCTAACTTCAGCAAATTCATTCCTCATACTAGTGAACAGACCACTGTAGGTTTTATTCCTCCAAGGAATATTTTTGCTATCCACGGTTCAATACTGATAGCATCTGCAAAACCTGTAGTAAAAATATAGTAATTTTGTTTTCTAAAGGTCCTCAGACATACCTAATTCAATTTCAAAACATGGGGCTATATTATGAAAAGAAAAACAGAAAAACAAACGCACTCCATAAAGCTTTCACTGGGATAATTTTCTTAGAAAAAGTACAGTTAAGCACATTAGTCAATGAAGAGTCTTCTGCTTGTGTGAAGTGTTTTCCGGCACATTAACTCTTTTTCAGGGACTGCCTGCTAGTCAAAGCTTCCATTAGATTAATTAAAATATGGCTCCTCTCACTGGAAAGAACAGACATGAGTTTGGTTACAGGATATTGACCACCTATAGAAACTGAGCCCTTTCTTGTTACATAAAATACAAGCAGAAGCAGCACAGGAGACTGAACAAGAAGATAAAACTTCTAGTACAGGGAGCACATTTCTTATTTGGAAGCATGATTACTAGGTGCTGATGTTTTCCCCTAAGCCACCTGAAGTGAATATAAGGTGCAACCTTGCAAATTGTCAGCACATATAAAGCTAAGATTTAGCGTAGCTTCCATCCGGCATCCTATAAATGTGTCCCATGAGGAAGATTAGTATCAATCATAGGCTTATTGGAGAGGGAGATAGGATACAATGATAACCTGAAGCTATCAACTAGAGTAATGGTCTAAGAAGGAAAAGCAATCAGAGAAAGAAAAGACTATCTTCAATGAAAGACAGAACTGGAAAATTGGGCAGGAATGTATCATGTTGATGAACATGAGCTGCTATACAAGAGAGAGAATCATATGAACAATATACAGGCTCTAAAGAAATGGTTATTGCCTAATGTTTATCTTAAAAGGAGTGCAAACAGACATCCATATTACATCAAACTGTTTTACTTTAGTTCTGCAGCTTAAGTACTTGCACTAAAATGCAATAAAGCCACAAGTGCGGTGTCTTAACTATGCAAATTGTTATCACCCTGTCAGAAAAATGGGAATTATTTCAATGGTTTATAGAAAAGGTACTGGACAGTGTGGATTTTTTGCTTCAGAAAGTTTTTACATCAGGTTCTCTCCTGTGCTTTGGCAACTCTTTCCAGTTTAAATGCTTCATAAAAATATGCCCTCAGCTGCTCTCAGTGCACCTGTCATGGCTGTGCAGGATTTTTTTTTTTTTTTAGATTTAAATTTTATAGGGTCACTTTTTAGATCTAATCCAAGTTTAAAGCTAAGCATCAGTGATCCTCAAGTCTGTCCCTCAGCTTTCAAATTCAAGGACTTGCTTCTTTCTGTGACACTATCTGGCACATCCAAATGCATCCAAACTCACTATGACTATTACTGCTACAAGGCAAAAATGTGATAGCAATTACAAGGACACAGAGGCAAGCCATTCCAATGGCATCCAGTTTTAACACAACTTCAACACAGCACAGGGTCCCCAGAACAGGCCAAATGAAATTTAAGACCAAATATCTAATTAGAAAGTAACTGACCCCACAGAGAATTTTCTCTGAAATGTATTTTGCCTTCTATTCCTCTTATTTTTTTGAAGAAGACTGAAACAAAAAACAAAGACTCCTCATTCCCTTGAAAAATCTTTGTTCAGAAATTGTTCAGAGGTCTTTATTTCAAAGGAATGACAAAAATGCTCATCCTCACGGTGTCCTCTAAGGCCTTTTGAATTGTATGTGGTTAGCTCTACATAATTTTCACCATCTTATTTTATAGTAACCCACACTGCTCTCTATGCTGTCCATCTGAGTTAACAGCACACGAGACATTAGAGAATTAAAGCAGATTATTTTTCTCCCCCAGGATATACAGCATCTGAGGTCAACATATTTTCCTGCATCTGAATGCAAAATGTTTTCCTGAGGATGTATCAGGTTCAACAATACAGAAAGCTGTACTACCTCTGCAGCAGGACATGGATGCAGGTAGCCTCCATTATCATGAGCATATCAGCACTGAGGGAAGATGCTGGCAACAGGCACTGGCAGCAAAAATGGGCAATAGCTACAGGATGCAGAAAGTTACTGGGAATTTCTCCCATGCACTCACATAGAGAAGAAAAAGAGAGTGTGTTTTGGACTAAAACCACATGAAAACATCTCAAGGACAGATGTTTAAAGCGCTGTACCTATATCTGCAACTATATATTGCTATAATTTTAACTGGTTTCGGACTGCAACTAAATCTGAAAAATAATTCTTTGAATTCAGGGGTTAGCTCTTTTGAGTTTTGAGGTTCTAAACATGTCTCTCCCATTGTTTACTATTACCACATTCCCAATCAGGAGACAAAAATAAACAAATAAACATGTTTATTCAATCAGGATGTTTGTATTAAGTCTATTTGTCAGTGTGCAGATTAAGATGAAATTAAACACTTGGTGGATGCAAACATTTAGCACTGAAATGCATCTCTGTCTGCCAGCATGGCATTGCTTCTCTAAAGTGATGCTCTTCAATTCATACAAGAACATCAAAACTATCTTCTGAATAAGTTAGGGGTAAACAAGCTCTGGTGAAAAGGATGAGGTGGACTGGAATCTCTGGGGGAACCTGAGGAAAAGACTGGAGAGAAAGGAAGCTCTCTCTTGGAGGAAGGTACCCTGAGCTGCAAGGCAAAATGAGAAGAGGGAGTCCTTGAAAAACTGAGCCAGGAAAGAGCTGATAAGAAGTCAGTTAATTACAAGGAGAGAGGGTGATTGACCTTGCAAGAATAGAGTGAAGTCTATGTATGTATTTCACAGGCATTTATAACTGTGCCATCTCTTGTGGCTGTGGCACATAAATGCTTTCATTTATGTTTCACCACCAACTGATTGGAGTGAAGTATGATTCCCAGACGCTTGCCTACACTGTTCAGTAATATTCCTTGCTTAGAGTTGGAGCTTATCTATAACTGGGGAACTGATGTAACTTTAAATCCACAGCTACCCAATGTACTTTGTCAAAGAATTTGAAGTGTAGGAGGGCATGCATGCCACAGGGAGGAGGCAAGAGGTAGATTCAAGAACAGATACCACAGAAATAATGAAAAAATGGAATCATTGCTTAGTGAGGAGCAGCACAGATGGAACCTTCCTGCAAAGAGGTGAAATGCAGAGTATCAGAGTCCCTGGGGACTTGTGGGTGCTTTATACCCTTTATCTGCTTTTTATTTTACATTAATAGTCCTGAATTACACTCCTTGGATGTGATGAGTGTGTCATTTGAAGTGCATTTTACCTGGTAGCGACATTAAATAATTCCTGCTTGCTCACTTCTTCCTGGGTTGAGGAGGAAGAAGGGGAAGTACATTTCACTGGATCACACCTGGGGTCCATTTCACAGTAGGAACAGGAGCTGAAGAGAAGTAAAAACAAGGTGGCGGGGGTTGGGGGAAGATAGATGGACAGCCTTGCTTTGTTTAGTGGCACTGGATGTGCATAAAATTCAGCCCAAAATGCTACAGTAAAATGTGTAACCGTGTTGGTGGTCACGGAAGAATAAAGAGGGGAAGAGGGCAGCATGACCAAGTGCTAGGCTGCAGAGGTTTTTCAAAGTATCTCTTAATCTTCCACTGTTTCAAATCACCATTACCGAACACCTGGACATCCAACAAATACCTGTCAGCAGGAAATTCTGCATTCTGTAAGCAGTGTTTGATTGCAGCCTGATTGCAGCCCAGGATTTTTGTTTCATGTGAGTGAACATCTTTTCTTCAGAGTAATAGGAATATTCTAAAGCATTTTTCTGCACTGGACATGTAGGTCATGTTTCCAGCTTTACTGCCCCAAATAGTGCCCACTCCCTAAACAGTATTTTTGACCCAGAGCTGGAATTTCAACTCTCAGGTGAGATGGCAAGGTATTTTCTTCTTGTAGGGGAGAAACACTGAAGCACCAATTATTTTTGGTATGGAAATTTTCTGGTAAAGAATATTCTAAGAGGAAGTCCAGCTATTCATCAGGTGTAACTGCTTCACTCCACTGAACAAAAAAGTGATCAGATGGTTCATCTAGTCTCTACTGCATGGCCTTTAGGTTGCCCTCAGGGGATGCTTCATCCTGCAGAACAGGACAAGAGACTTCCTGCAGCTGCCCAAACCCCACTGCCTCACTGGCAGGGCAAGGTGGTACCAGCAGCCTTATTGCTGCCCACATGTGGTGGTTCTTGGGAGCTGCCTGATGTTTCACACTTAGCACAGCCACAGAGCCCATCAGCTGCGTCCACCTTACTGCATGCATCCTGTGCAGGTTTAACAGCTGACCCCTGCAGCATCCCCAGCAGGCTCTGTGCAGTGTCCCTGCACCTGTGCTGTCCTCTCTGATTCCCCACCATACCCACACAAGGCCACCTGCAGCCACAGTTGCTTTCACGCTAATCTCACAGGGCTGGACAAATACCTGCATCAGACAAGGTGGAGCAGAAGGAACACAGTACAGCAGAGGCAAAAAACTGTGACAATCTTCCAGGAGATGGCACGAGAGCATAGTCCTGAGTCAATGGGTCTGGCTGCAGGCACAGTGAGACCACAAGTGCCCAAACTCCTGGCAAGGGAGAGCCCTTGAGGACAGCTGGCACCCTGACACCCAAACCCCAATGTGACTGAAGTGAGAATGTGACCCTGAGCACGCCAGCATCTGCACTATGTCAGGCCTGCTTATTTCCCAGACTTGCACATCTGAGGGGAAAACAAGACATCCTCCCAGAAGAATAAATTGCTCCTGGTAGCACATTTCAGCTGGGAGGAGCCTCCATTCTGGAAATCCACATTTGAAGAAACAAGCAGCCAAACTCCACTCCATGTGTCAGCATTAATTACAGTGGGTGTGCGGTTCAAATCTTTCCCTTTTTAACATGTGCTCTGCTTCCCAAAATACAAAAAGAAACAGCAACAGTGCAGGATTTCTACCTCTCAAAAATAATCAGAGTACAGCTCTGCTATTGTAATTAAACAGAAATTAATTACAGGGGGACAGGTTCTGAAGGCTTAGTTGGTTTCCTTTTTAATTATGGTGTAACACTGTGAATACAGCAAAAATCTTTTTAACATGCTAAAATGTGCTGGGGGTTTTGTTTGCTTTAACAGATTGCAAAGGATGCTACATTTGCATTTAATTTTATAAAAAGTTATTAAAGTAGGGGATTTTGGTTCAATATGTATTTGTTTAGCATGTGGACGGTTTCACATCAGAAATTATTATTATTTTTTTTTCAATCAACAGACATCTGGAAAAGCAAAATAAAAGTAGCAGATCAATGGATTTTCAAGAGAAAGCTTGTTAATGAGAAAACATTTGATCCTGTCAGAACTAAACTATTTTCAAATATTCAGCATTTCCAAAGGAATCAATCCCTATCCTAAAAGCTACATAGTACATTATCTTTTTGACAGGAACAAAATAGCACAACCCCCAAAACTGGAATGCATAAAAACCCCTCATGCCAATAATGAACTACCCTCTAGCCAACAGTGTGATACGTAGAAACAACTCCTGTGGGTAGATGGCATCATTGCTTCCAGCTATGTTTCTAGAGGCACGGCTGGCTGTGTGAATGTGGGGTGGGTTTGCTGAACCAGACAGACCATTTAGGAAAAAGCAACTCTAATTTCCAGTGCCTGAGCAGCTTTTATAGAGAAATCAGGCAAAGACTCTGGCAGATGCAGAAAAAAGAAGTGCAGCATCCAGTTCACTTGAAATTCAAATGAGGAAACAACAAGCAAGTTGTTTTTTGTGCTTTCAAAGTTAGGCAGCAGCTAAGCAAAAATCTTTTTAGACTGTAATTTTACATTTGGGTTTAGGAGCAGAGTTAGTTAAGTCCTGCAAAGCTGTTCATGGGATCTCACTCTGTGTTCCTCTATTATACAGAAGTCCTAGGGAACATCTTCTTCATAGTCACATGCCTGATTCATCACTCTTTGGAAGGCTACAATAAATCTGTCATGGACGCCTACTAATTGCTAGTAAATCACCAAAGTTGGAAGTGTCACAAGCATATCCAAAAAGAGTAAAAGTGAAGAACTGAACATTCACAGAGCTCTGGGATGAAATTCTGTCACTTTACAGATGAACCTGTAATCTATGTGAAAATAAATGATGTATAATGATTACTAAATTTGAAATCAAATCTTCACATGGGGACAATTCAATAAGGTTAAGTGATTACAGGACTATGCAGCAGCATCAATTATGGAGCCAGAAATAGTCTCATGTCCCTCAGAGGCTACAAAAACTCTGCATCGCTTTATTCACCAACATCAGAGGACATTCACTTTCATCAAATAGTCTGGGGGTCCTCGTTTGGAAGAGAAGAAGAAAGAAAAAATGGAAGGCACGAGCCCAAAAATGACTGGCAATGATCCTAACTTATCATCTGAACCACCATTTGCTCTGCCAATTGATGGGAAATGAAGTGTGATCAAGTCTAGTCCATTGTACATCATTCCCATTGACTGACCCGCCAAATCCTTGATTGACTAATTAGTTACAATATCGGTATCTGCCATTTTGCACAATGCTCACACAAAAAAGCCCTGAAGTTTTGTAAAATGGACAACTGCTACTTAATCTGTAACTTTACATTTTCTTGCACATGTATGACTAAGGCTTGATACTGCCAAAATATGGAATGGAAACATAACAGTACAGGAGAAGTATGAAAATCCACAAGCATGAAATCTAGAGGTCAGTGCAACCCTTGAAGTAGCACAACATACAATTTAATCTTACAGATGGATAATAATCCGTATAGAAAGGATTAAATCCGTGCTGCTCATTTACAATAGTTCACTTTAAGTTGCAACCTGTCAATTTTCCATTCCCAGTATCAGAGGAAACTGCTTGGTGGTGACTGACAGCAACGTGAACATTTTAATAGCATCTACTGTTTAAGAGCATGATCACCACCCTGTGATTCTTAATCTACTTTTGATGCAGCAGAGCTCTGCAGGCTAGGCAATCTGCTGTGAGGGCACATGAAAAGGTGGGGGTTTCTTTACTCCTGTCACCCAGTCCCACACTAGATGCATAACAAGCTGTTTCAAAGCCATAAATCAGACTAGGCGAGGCACTGCCCAACATTATGCTTTACATTACAGTCTCAAGTCTGAGCTGCTAGCAAGCAGGGTTACTACATTTACTTTTCTATCTCAGACACAAATGGTGTTAAGTGCAAATACAAATCAAGTTATTCAGTGCAAAAACAACCTATGACTTGTAAACTGGGCCCTATGTAAGTACCTTGGCATTTCACTGTTTAGTGGTTCTGAAGTATCCGGATGCCATGGCAATGCCTAAATACACCACTTCACTGCAGACCATCCTGCTGCGGTGTTGGCTACACTCACCACCTTTCCCCTAATTCTTATATCTATTCTTCTCTTATCTGCCAATTCAGATCAAAAGCAGGAAGGGAAATGTACAAACTGAAAATGCAAATGCATCATCTATCATGCAGGGAAGTGCTAGCAGCTCACAAGGCAGAAGAAACAGAGAAACCATGTGAAAGAAAATATCCTACTCCACATCATGGATGACATTTCTTCCCACACTACGTTGTAATAAATCCTAGCCTTTGCTAACACAGGAATAAGAAAGCTGTTTCCCAGAGCTAATAAAGTCACGTCTTAGTTAGTGTTCACTTTAGTACACATAAATGGAAGACATTTTGGCTTTGCCAGGTAGTGACACCTCAGATAATCCAAAGATTCACCTTTCCTTCTGGGCTGGCAGCAGGGTAAAAGCATAATGCTGTAGCTTGGTATCCAGAAAAAGACCTCTTTGGGACATTACACCAACTCTATCCTATTTTTCAACTGGGGAAAAAAATACCACACCAGTGGAATCCTAGCACTTGCTGGCTGATGGTTTGTTTCAATCCCTGTGCACAACAGGTGTGTGCAATACCTAAGACAGGCTGCAGTACACTTCTATGGCTGCTGCTGTAGTGCAGTAGTTTGCATAACACTTTGAAGTGAACATTTCTTAAGAGAGGAAATCTGCATTACAGAGGCAGCACTTCTATCACAAACAAACTATATATTTTTGTGCGACTCTCTACACGATTTTCAAATTAGGGAAGTGACACAAGCTGGACCAATGGACATGATGAATTGCTCCACCACTATTTTCCTACTATTTGCCCATACATACTTAGCTCTAGATATAAAGTCTCTTTCAGGCAATTTAAAAGTTAATTCAATATTTTAAAATGGTTTCCTCCCCCCTCATTAACACTTCAACAGCTGGAGGTGCAATGATCTTCACACAAGGAACAGGGGCCTAGAAGCAAAGAAACAATCCTATGGACATCAGTTCCTTAGGAGCAACATAATGCAAGCCATATTTCCTCCTGAGTGTATGCTATGCAAGCTCTGTGCAGTGTGCTGGAAACTCTTACTATGGAAATATGAACTACATCTATATTCAGATGAATGCAGTCTGAAGCAATCTGGTTCTCTGCATTTTGCATGTTGAAACAGCTTTCTCGTAAGTTCTGAGTTCTCATATTTGAAGACCAGTTATCCAACATTATTTTACAATGTGTTTGTTCCCCCTGAGTAGAAGACTGAAATGACCAACTCAAGCCCACAGACAGACAAACCATTAACACACCACCTTCATCACAAATAACTGCATATTTCCTGGGTTACCCATGGCAATCTGGGGCTTGGTAGTTGGTCAGCCTCTTCTTTTCAAGAAACCTGATCTGCAGTTTTCTACAGGGCTTAGCTCTAGTGAGTATTAATTAAACACTGTATCACTGTAGAAAAATGCCTCCTATCTCCCTGCTAGCAAGACTAGTAGCAGGGGGCACATAAAATAAAATATTCTACCCTTTGCAGATTAGCCCAAAGCACAAACAAGTTCCAGCATTCTCTTTGTTCTTCTTACTCAGAGCAAATGCTACACCGAGTTCAAGACAGTTGCATCTTGAGCAAATCTGCTCCAGCAATCAATCAGTTTACCTAATCTGAGAAAAGGTAGGATGTCTAGACAGTTACATTTGTGGAAATGGTTCCTAGGCATTCAGTAATAAGGACAACATGATGAATTGACAAGACTTTGTTTTCCACTGAGATTATAAAATTCTGATTCTGCTTGGCAGTAAATGTAAATTATTTACAGTGTAAAGATTTGGTAGATACCATGCCGTCTACTGCACACGGGTGTACATAATCCTTATACACTGTAACCATGCACTATATATGCATTGATAAAATTAATAGAACTGCAGGCAGAATATTCCTATCTTGAATAATTTCCCACATATTAAGCATTCATCTTAATACCATGTCTTTTCTTATCTGATTATTTTATTAAGAATTGGTAGGAGTTCTAATTCAGCTAAAGCTTACTGAATGAAGGAAAACTTGCGGTTGTTTAGCAGGTCTGTTAAAAAAAGGATGAAGAAGCACCAGTACTGCACAAGATGCCAACATCCTCCAAAATAGCATTTGCTAAATGAATTTTCACAAGCAGCAATTTCTATTTACTAAAGCAGTAAATACAGTATTGCAATATCTGAAAGAATTAAACATTTTCTGTGAAAATTAGCCATATAGCATCACAGGAGGTTCCCCTTTATCCAGCATCAGTTAAATTTCGCCATCTTCTAAGGAGATTAAATTCCCCCTTTACAACTCTGTTTCCAGCTGTCTAACAGACTTCAGTGAGCTTTCAAAGGCAGGCTGCCATCATGGAATTCTCTCTAATCCAGGCTGCTTCCTTTGCACCAAGCCTCTCCATTCGCTATTTTTTCAGTGCTTTTTGCCTTTATTTCATGGTTGCTCACTCCCCAGGATACCTTTATTTTCTAGGCTAAAATCTCATTGGAGTGATACAACAGAAATGAAGCATATATGGTAAATTAAGAATGAATTTGAAACATCCCTGAAATTCACTTTGAAGGATGAAGGGAGCACATAAAAAATTGAGGATGTGAATATGAAGCTTAGAACATTACAGGAATCAAGGGGGCAGGTTATAGGTTTTAATCTTTCTTCTGTTTCTTTGGTATTTACTATCAGCATATGGTTATCATAGCTTCATATGGACAAACTGTAACCTATGAACAGTTCATAAAATGTGTTTTCTGAATGTATTTGTCACTGATTAAAAAAGATACAGCTATTACTTTAACAAAGCTTATTTTGGTAACTTCAGTATATATGAGTCCAGGGTCTGTGCTCTAGATTTGGTTTTGTTCCACTCAGGAATACAGTGACGGTTGCTTATGACTTAAAACCTACAAAATTAAGAACATTTCTGGACTTTAGTAGACAACCTTCTTTCTAGCAAAGACATAAAGCTTTTCTTGACTCAGACATCATCAATTGAGGATGAATTACTGCATACAGTAGTCTTAGGCTGATGATCTGTTTACTCTTCCTACCATATTAAGAATTGCTACAATTTTAATATGTAATTCATAATACTGCCTGCATTTCTTACATCTCCAGCTCCCAGAGTAATAGGATTAGAAGAGAACAAGTTTCTCAGAGCAGCTGAGAAACTGGAAAGTGTAGTCTTAAGTATGAAATCTTAAAAGCAAAGACAAAAATAAATTGCAAACACAGTATTAGTATTTATAGGTCACAATTTTTAAACCAATGTATTGGTTGGACACAATTTCTGATTGTTTTGACTTGCATTGTCCAGAGCCATGATATCTAGGGAACACATGAAGAATGGTCATTTGTGCTCACTTCAGATCGCTCACTTCTGTATACACTCTCTCCTGAGAAGTTTTGAGTAGTCCTAACTGGTATCTGTTGCAGCATATTCTCCTTTTTAAGCCTGTTAAATGTCAGCATTCCAACCCAGGTTTTACAGAAGAGTCCTATAGGAGCTCTGCCTCCAACTGTGCAACCCCAGCATTTCCTTTGCCTCCATCTAACATATCCTGCTCCCCAAAATCAGTTCTGCAGCAAAACCTGAGAATTTCTTGTATGCATAAAGCTTGCACAGCACAATGTGCCTTCAGCACCACACGAACTTCTATCTGCTTGGCCACCCTGTTGCTGGCTCCATCCCTGTACTCCAGGACAGCCCACATGTTTCAGCAGGTCTGTTCCTACTCCTTCCCTCTCAAAACTGGAGCCTCTATTTGCCTTACTCTTCTCCCTTTAGCAAAAGACTGTTGTGCTGCTTCCCCTCTGTTTCATCTGAAAGGAGTCCCCTGCCATATGTGCTGGTAAAACCAGTAAGGCTGCTTGGACCAATGTTGTCCTCTCTGCTCTTGCCTTCCTCTGAATTAAAAATCCTGTGACTCTTCAACTCACACCCGCAGTCAAAATCTCTGCTCACCCTGGGAGAGCATATTTGTTGCATTTCAGTTTGTCCAGTTCCTGGCACTCACACACAACTGAGTGTCAAAGTGAATGAAAAGAATTATTTTTAACAGATTTTGAGTGAGATTGCAACTGTCTCATTGAAATGCCCAGCAAAAGCCTTCACACCAAATGAGAGATGTAACAGGCTGCCTTAAAAACTGATCCCTAAAGAATGAGACACCTTCTTAGTAAGACTTGGTATGAGCAATTTGCATCACAAAGACACCACTGCCTTCTGGCATCCTTGTCAGTGAAAAAGCCAAGGAATGAACAGATAGATGCAGATGAGAGTTTCCTACTTCTAGGGCAGACTTTAGCTGCAGAGCTGGTCTGAACTTTAACTACTGCTCCCTACCACTTTCCTATCAACAGAGAAAAGATTATGATCTGTCTCAAATGACTCTTTCAGCTTGTGTTAAGTGAGGAAACTACAAGCTTGAGCCATGACATTGGCTTTCTTCAGGCTGGCAAGCTACCTACTCACATGAAACACAGGGGCACATAAATCATACATGTTATTATTTCCCAAGCACTACTGAACAGTTCAGCTAGGACAAGATGCTGCTGCTCTCCAGCACAAACCCTAAATTTTCTCCAGTGCAACTACGAGAAGCTGGACTTGAAATTGCATCCTGGGCTACATCAAAAGATGCGTTGCCAGCAGATCCAGAGAGGTGATTCTGCCAATTTACTCTGCTCTGGTGAGACCTCACCTGGAGTACTGCATCCAGCTCTGGAGCCCTCAATATAGGAAGGACGTGGACCTGATGGAGCAGGTCCAGAAGAGGTCCACAAAGGTGATCAAGGGGTTGGAGCACCTTGCTACAAAGACAGGCTGAGGGAGCTGGGGTTGTTCAGCCTGGAAAAGAGGCAGCTTCAGGGAGACCTAACAGTGACCTTCCGGTACCTGAAGGGGGCCAACAAGAAAGATGGGGAGAGACTGTTTACAAAGGCCTATGGGGATAGGACAAGGGGCAATGGCTTCAAACTAGAGAAGAGCAGATTTAGATTAGATGTTAGGAACAGGTTCTTTACTGTGAGGGTGGTGGAACACTGGAACAGGTTGCCCAGGGAAGTGGTTAGGGCTCCACCCTTATGGAGATACAGAGATATTCAAAGTGAAGCTCAACCGGGCTCCTGGAAGTCTGATTTAGTTGAGGATGCCCCTGCTTGCTGCAGAGGGGTTGGATTAGATGACCTTTGGAAGTCCCTTCCCACCCAGACCATTCTATGATCAAGAGGTACTGGAGCAAATATATGCCCTGACAGGACATCATGGCTTTCATCATGGAACTTCATTTTGCCATAAAAAGCTCTTCCTTGCTTAGCAGAAAATATGTAGTACTGCAATTTATCACAAACAATCCCATTATTACACTGACACTAACTCCATTTAAAGAACTTTCAGCCCCTGAAGGGTTCCAAGCAATTTGCTGTCTCTTAAGCAGCAAGAAATGTCCACCATGGGAACAACACTGCATTTATGTAAAGTATGCAAATAAACTTGATTAACAAAAAAAAGGTTTAAAAACAAAAAGACAAATACTCCTTGTATTTATCTGTATTAAGCACAATTTCCCCCCATTTCCTTTGTTTTGTAGCAGACAAACTGTCAAAGTGTAATTCCTTCAGCCAATAATCCTGCTGAGTCTCACCTTTTACCCCAGTCTCTTCATGAAATTTGTTCCAGCTGCTGAGTGTGACAGGTATACAGCAATATAGGTTTGGTGATGAGCATCTGCAACAGCATTTAGGTTGACCTAGTTTTCCAGGCAGTTCATATATCTTAGAGGAAAAGAATCCGTACCAATGAATAGGACAAGAATGCTATTATTGCATTATTGCCTCTACTGACCCCTCCCAAAGAGAAAGAGAGACACTCTTGCTCTGTATTCAGCCTTTCACACTCTTAGGTCATTTTTTTCTAGAGGCACTCTATTGTTATAGCAAAAGAAGTGTACTATGCCAAAAAAAGCAGTCCTAACAGAGACACAGTCATATGATAGAGAAGTGCTTTGCAATAGGAAAGTTGCATCAACCTCTCACAAGCAAGCCAAATTCTACCAGATTTATGGGTACAGGTGCTTTTGCATTACAGTTTCTTCCAAAACAACTGTGCCAGTCCATGACCACACCTTTTCTCTTCTCTCAACACCTACAGGGCTCCTCACCATAGGTCTGGTGCTCAATTTCCTCCCTTCACCATCAACAGCAGCACAAAGTTATTCGTATTATCCACATCCTAAAGTAGCCAACAACCTTCACTGCCATTTTGATAAGGCAATCTGTGCTAAAGCTCCAAAGATTCCTATTCTTTTTGGCAAAACACCTTGTCCTCTCACTGACCAACTACAAAATCAGACTGACCAGTAACACTTTAGAAAGTTTAGTTTGTTCACTTTTGTGCTTATTTGTTGCATGGGCACAGCTTTGCTTACTTACTATTAAATAGGAATTTAATCTTATTATTAGAAGTCCTGCATCTTGAGTACTTTATACAAGCAAGAATAATCATAGTTTACTTGCTCTTGAGCCAAGTAATCTCCAGTCAAAACCAGAAAAGCAAATATGAAATCTCTCCCTCCTCTCTTCCACATCAGATTAGTTTAATAAAAAGGCCATCTTGTTTTTCTCCCATGTATCTATTAGCAGCTGGGATGCAAATGTGGAGCTAGGTTCTTTCCCTTTTTCATACCACAGAGATTAATTAGGATTCTGCACTCTGTTGGCAACTTGGTTGATACGGAGTAAAGCAGAGAAAGAATTCAAAGTTCAATGCTCCTTTCCTTCACTTAATGTGGAAATCAGTCAAAGAAAAAGAAAATCTCATGTGAATAATGAGAAGAAATGGTGAACAGAGGCTGTACAACATGCTTGCCTGAGGGTTAAAGAGGCTAGTCATGCTCTGAGGACTTCCATGAGTTCTTTGCCAAATGGTCATTAGATTACATGCAGTGAGAGAAGCTGAGGTCGAATCAAGCTCTGCCAAGCATTCAATTCTCACTCCTGCTTGCTCAGTTCTTTGTCGCAGAAGCATAGCTTCAACAAGAAGTACAAAGTACTCTAACCTATATGTTAAGCGTAGCTCAGAGATTAGGCTTGTATCCTTATAGAAAGAACTGTAAATCACCTCCAACCAAGGAAGACATGAAGGTTTTGTCTTCTGCATTCTAGATAAGCATTCTAATCACCTGGCTACTCTTCAGGGCAAAGCAGAGGACCTTCTTGCTTGAGTGAGGATTAATCGCTCAGTGCAAAGGTACTCAGGTCAGAGATCAAGGCTGAGGAAACACAGAACTTATTTGAGGATCAGCCTTTAGGACAGCATGAAAGAAGATGTTTCTTCAGAGCCGTGAGAAGCATGAAGATAGAGTATTTAGGACCTAACCACTCACTGTTTTCTATTATCTCTTGGTTTGTATTTTTCCTCCCAGATAATTACATACTGTCCTAAATATACATTAATGGATATATATTTACTAAATACTGCATAAACCCAAAGATTTGGCATTTAATATGAATACATTGTTATGCCTCCAGGCCTTAAACAGTATTTATTGAAATACTCAGGCCCTTCAAACATATTATTGTGTTTTTCACTTTTGATTCACAGACATTTGAGTGTAACACAAACTCCTTTTCAATAATGAGGAAATGTTATTCCTTGCAACACAAGTCCAGTATGAGGCATGGCTGTGGTTCTGTAAGATGTTTTGGTGGGGTTTTTCCATGTATCTTTATCTCCATCACTAATCTTGTAATTTCAAATAAATCTCAGTGTGTATCCTCTGTGAGAACATGAAGCACTGTATTCCCTTCACATTCTCTTAATCATAGATTTGAAGGTGTTCTTGACAGAGCAATGGTCACCTTATTAATTCAAACAGTATCTGAGAGGCATCAAAACTGTAGCAACAGTTTAGCTGCTAACATGAATCATACACTTTTTTTCCAGCACATTTGTACTGGGATTGTACTGCCCCAAACACAGATACATAAATACAGTTATCTGACATAATGTAATTTCAGAGCAAAATCACATCAGTGCATTGACTTTAATAACAGGTTCTATATGAAAATCTCATATTCTTGGCTGATTACTTGGAAAGCACAGCAGTAAAAGCCCTGCCCAAGGAAGAAATATCTAACTTACACAAAATAAGATGAATAACCTTACTGGACAGATGGACTCTGAGATTTTAATTCTGCTTTAATTCCTGTTTAGCAGAAGTTCATTAAACTCCTACATCATAAGTCTGACCTAGAAAAGTAAATAAGTACTCTGCTATTCCCTTTAGAGCCCTGAGTTACTAATAAGGAATTATAAATCTCCAGTCACTTTGTCAAGCAGCCAAATACATCCCAAGTGAAACACAACTGCAAAGTTCATAAAAATGAGGCCGATTGAAATACAAGACTAAAAATGTGATTTTGTTTTATAGACCATGAATTAATACCACACTGTTCCAGCTTTTGTGAACTACAAATAGGGACAGGTAGGAATGCAGAGAATACAGCTACCTTCACCCACCCAGGCAACTCTTCCACCAGCCCTTGTTTGTCTCTTCCTTGAAAATGTCAAGTTATTGCACTTATACATCACTATTCATCATAGATGCTTAAGCTTTTTATAAAGACATATACTTAGTTCAGAGATGGAGAAACTTGGGAGCAAATAATCATAAACATTCACATGTGCCTCAGCCAAAGTCATTACACAAGCCAGTAATGATGGATTTGGTAACATGACCACAGTACTCTGGCTCAACTTCCATCTCTAAACCGCACAGCGTATCATGGGCACTGCTCCAATAAAATGATAATGATACTTTACTAGATGAAATGATACTTTACTAGAAATTTATGAATAATGGCATTGAAGATGTTTTCTGAAACAAAGCCACAGCCCTATATATAGGGTGAAACCTGGGCTCTGCTAGAAAATTTGACTGACTGATGAAAGTCCTCTTGGGCTTCAGCAGGTCTAAGAGACTTTCCATTCTTTTTTAAACGTTTCTTGAAAATTTGCTCTGGATTTGTTGATTCATTTATTGGATGAACACAGTTATACTATCCAGGCTATGTTAATTATAGTAGCTTGAATTGTCATTACCTACAGCGATTAAGCCTATAATTAATTAGATCCCCTTCAATGTTGTCTTGACTTGTGAATGCATCCATCTAACCTTCCCTGACGCTGTTTCACCATTTGACCCTGGTGCACCTCTGGTTGCTTTCCTGGTGCAAAAGCTCCGAAGTCCTGTTTGAGGTAATCTGAGCAAAAAGCTGAATGCTAGTTTTAATAATACAGTAAAAATTATTTCTAATAAAGTTTCCTCTGCCTAACTGCAAAACACCTAAGCCGCATTTACAAACCACCCTACTGCAGTTTGTCCCACTGCTTTTGCAGCTGTCCATGAGAACACAGCTTTGCCTGTTCTGAATGCTTCTGAAACTTCAAAATATGCAGCTGTACATGTAAACAGTCGTTTGGGTAGGAATTTTTGAGCTCAGTCCTCCACCTTGTGAGACTCACTCAGTTTGCCAAGAGGAAAGCATCCTAATGAAGATGGCCATGTCTTATTCACAAGAGTCACGTTCTGCCCATGACTAAACCTTCCCAAGTCAGATACTGTTCAGTTGGGTGCTGCCTTCTGAGGACAGAACAGTCTGTATATTCTGCACATAGCCTGGAAAGCAGTTTGGGACTCTGTGGTATGAAAATAATTTAAGTTACAACATGGCTTCACAACTTGAATTATACCTGATGTATTTGTCATGCTGATTTCTAATTCTCTATCCACCTCTAAAGCTGAGACAGCACCATTAATTACAGAGCTGGAACACTGTACCTGTATAAAAATGTGAATGAAATTGCTAAATTAAAATTGCCTCCAAGAAACTGTTGCTTAGTCTCATTAGCAATACAAAAATGTAGTAATTGATATGCATGCAAGAAACTGTTTATTCAACTGCCCAAGAAACCGGACAGTTACTAAAGGCAATTTTAATGTACACAAAGAGAGGGATAATTTCAGATATGCAAATAATTTGTTTTCTTGTGTTTCAAGCTAGGAAGTACCTAGTATTCCATTTAGAAAGGTGATGAGAAGACAAGAGATCCTCTGGAAGATCATAATAAGATGAGAAATGCATTGTACAAGAAGTATTAAAAAAATCAGGTGCTAAAATAGAATGTACTAGGAAAGTGGGAATTAAAATCTTGTACACTTGGCCCAATTTGCATGTATTTTAGCATCCCACTGGGAAAATAAGCATGTTTTGTAACTACTGACACCTTCACATCAAATTCAGAGATCAAGTCACTGAGAGAGTTTTCCAACCACATACAGTGTTTCAAAGACAAACGTCACAGTCTTCCCAGCTCTGACAGAAAGACAGATATGGCTTTAGGCTGTGGGAGAGCCTATGCTTTACTGTTATATGGTTAAAAACAGCTAAAAATCCACCAATTAGTTCGTAAACTGAGAAGTAATGCTAGCACCTGAGCAGTCTGTGTCTCCACTTCAGGCAATTTAATATCTCCTATCTTTTCTTTTCCTTTTCTCTCTGTTCCTTAAAATACCAATAAATCCTTCTTTTCTTTAATCTAAGTTTAATTGGGTTTTTGGCTGTTATCTGGGAAAATTACTTTTTCGGATTCCTGAGGGAAATGGAACAGTGTCCTCAGGAGAGCTGAGCACAACAGTCAGCCCACTGGTCAAGGGCAGGGGAAAAACTGTTATCTCTGTTCAAGGAATTGCTTCAGAGGGGTCAGTTGTATCATTATGAACAGAGAAAGGGCTAAATGTCTTCAGGATACAATGCAACATCAGCGACTTAGTTACACATAATAGACTACTGGTAGTGAGTGGTAGGATTATACCAAACATGCCAGGAGTATGATGGGGTATCTTAAAAAACGTTTGAAAGCAATGTGTTCACTAAAACACAGTGCACATGCAGAAGTCACATAATTTTAAAAGTATAATTAAAGCTGTATAATTGCCTTAATGGGGATGCAGACTTAGAGGTGTAATGGTGTTTGTTCCATGATAAGGTAGTATTGGGGAACAAGAATAAAAGGCATTTCTGGGATGAGGCACCTTGACACTATACATCTACGCCCACGGCAGCAGACAACTATTTCCATTAGGGAGGTGAATGTAACAGAATAAAAACTGCACGTACACCAGTCCCAACAAGAGAGGGCACATTTTAACAGAAATGGGGAAAATAAGAGTTCTTGATTAAGGAAAAAAAAAAAAAAAAAAAAAAGAAAGAAAAAAAGAAAGAACCATAGAATGCAGTTCTCTGTTGTTTGTACATCAAAGGCACACCACTATCAACACAAAGGGAACTTTACTTCTCATTGATGCCCTCCTGGGGGTCTGCACATACAGACTTTCCACTAATAGTTCTCTGCATCATGTAAATATAGAAGATGTAAATAGACACATGGTTATGAGGTGCTTTCAATGGAGTTATCACTTTGTAAGCCTGAGCTTAGTATTTTTATTATTTTTGCTGCTTTGTTTCACTGTGCTGTTTGGAATATTTATTCAGAGCATTTGTGTTCCAAATACGTCCATTGTCAGAATACAATCTAATGTATAGACAGAGCAGCAAACTGTCTACTTCCTGACAGGGTGGATAAGAACCACAATGTTTACAACAGAAAACTGTATGAGAAGCAAAGCAACAGACCTCTGCAAGACAGGTGCCCAGACAAGAATATCTACTAGTAAATCTGAAATATCTCACACTGACAGAACCATCCCACCTACTAACCAGAAATGTGCCTTTGAAATACCAAAGTAACTCATGAGTACAAACAAAACTATTTTAATGTAAAAATCACACAGAATCACAGAATTAACCAAGTTGGGAAAGATTTTTGAGACCATCAACTCCAACCTATTACCCAACACCATCTAATCAACTAAAACATGGCACTAAGTGCCTCATCCAGTCTTTTTTTTAATCACTTCCAGGAACAGTCACTCCATCACCTCCCTGGGCAGCCCATTCCAATGGCCAATCTCTCTTTCTGTGAAGAATTTCTTCCTAACATCCAGCTTAAACCTCCCCTGGCACAGCTTGAGATTGTGTCCTCTCGTTCTGTCATTGGTTGCCTGGGAGAAGAGACCTAACCCCACCTGGCTACAACCACCCTTCAGGTAGTTGTAGACAGCAATAAAGTCTCCCCTGAGCCTCCTCTTCTCCAGGTTAAACAACCCCAGCTCCCTCAGCCTCTCCTCATAGGGCTTGTGGTTCCAGACCTCCTCACCAGTTTTGTTGCAGTTCTCTGGACACGTTCAAGCAACTCAGTATCTTTCCTCTGTGGGCCAATATACTGTGGCCAGATACAGTCTGGACACCAATTTAGTCAAAACATCTACAGACATGAAGTTTTTCCACTCGCAGCTGACACAGTATGCTTCCAACCAGTACGTGATGTGCTAGGACAAACATACAGGCTGCCGCACTCTGCCTGGATTTCTTCAACAGCTCTACAAAGTGGGAAACTTGTATTAATCTTTGTGTTGTCCCCAGCACTGAGCACTGTTATCTCCAGCTGCATTCTTAGGCAATAACTCCTGCAACTGCATCTTGCACCCACAGCCTACTAAACCATGGTCCAGTATCGAGTTGCCCTCCCTGGGGCAAATGTATGAGCAATTTGCAAAAAGATTACAATATCTGTAATTCTACTGTTGCTACTTTGCAGAGAGGGCTGGGGAGGAAATAAATAGCCCCGAAATAAACTCTGCTTTATGAATTATTCTGATGCAAATTTATACTTTAAACCATTATTCTTGTGCTGGAGGAAAGGAATACAAACAACTGAGAATATATTTTTATGTTTGGATATACAGGGGACATTATGAAAATCTGATTAACTGTAACAAACCTCCAAACAAATACTAATTTAAAGAGTAAAGTGAGAACCACGGTAGTGATGAACGGCTAACCAATACATTGACCTAAAACTGAGTCACAGTCAAAAGAATTTCTGTTATCCCCATTTAATGGTGTGGATTTTAAAATATTTTGGTCTGTATCTTTAAAACATATAGACACTTGAATCTCTTTTAAATGAATGAGAATTTTCATCAAACTACTTTTGAAGAATTTGCCCTGTGGATTTCTTAGGGTATTATTGTAAGAGTCGACACATGCACATAGGAAAGAAATTGGCTTAGTCACACAATCCATCAGATGAGGTTTGCAGCACCCTTCTCACACAAGAAAATAATCTCATATTAAAATTTTGAATATTTTCAAACTATTTTGAACACTAAAACTGTTCTGGGCAGCCCAATGCCATCCTACTGCAATGGCTAATATGCTGATATCACTATAAGATCAGAGTTCTAAATCCACAAAATACCAAATTATACTAAAACTACTAAACACCAGCAGTACTGTGCTATTGTGGCATCTGTGTGCCAGTGAGGTCCAGCAGCTCCCTGGAATGTAGGGGCAGTGGGAGATGGCAGGACAGAGCTTCACTATTCCAGTTAGGAAGTAGGACAGCTGGGGTCAACCCCATCCCTGGGCATCAGGCACCTCTCTGAGGCCAAACCAGGTTGTCAGCCCATGTGTTGATCCCAGCCTGGCAGGGCACTCCTAACAATGTTGATGTTGGTGTTGCTGGGGCAGGGTCTGATGGCCTCAGACTGGGCTGAAATGGGACTCCTGGGCCCGCAGGATTGGTGGGTAGAGCTGTTCACATCCTTCAGAACAAAAGCAGAGCAGCTATGCAACTCATGCAAGGTACCTGTAGATTTTGAGAACAGACAAGATGACAGCTGTGCAGGGAAACGGTCATGTCAAAGGAAAGGCTGGGAAGGAAGGTCCCAGCATCTTTTTGCACTGCTGTAACCAGTCCACAGCAATGGTAGTTTCAGATCCAATGGTCTGAAGTTAGTCATTGGAAAAAAGATAGATAGATAGGCCAAACCGGATTGAGAGTATTTGTTAAGATTTACAGGTACCAGGCAAAACATTTAGATGGCATTGCTCAGCACTCCCAGATGCAATGATTCTATGACAGCATGGCTAGGTCAAGCCACACTAACCAAATGACATAATCTACAATTTTACCAGTCTAAGGCATGTCAGGGTGAAACACCAGGCTATGACCTTTCTCCAACATGTATCATTCCAATGAGTATTACAAAATGCCAAATTATAAACCAATGTCATTACAAGAGTTTGAGATCTTTTCATTTAAGTGCCTTAAATGTGAGATGCCAAGTTCAACACCAGAAATGGTCAGTTACTCTAGATGATCCTGCTCTGGTAAGGGGTTGGAGTAGATGATCTTTTGAGATCCCTTCAAACACCTAGCATTCTGTGAACTAATATCCATTTAGGGCAGCTTCTGTCCATCCCACCAACATACAGTCAGCTGCAAATAGCCCTGGTATAACTACTAAAACCAACTTGTGACCAGTTTTTTTTAAAAGTCACTAAGAAATTCACTTTGGCGAATCTTGGGGTTTTTCCATATCTTCCTAATGCAGCTTTAAATTAACATGTTCAATAAAGCAGCAATGTTTCAGCTCTAACAGCCTGAAACAGTCTTGACCCTAATTTTATCTTAGCTGGAGATAATTATTAATGTAGAGCTCCAAAGACATTCCCAAATTTCACTGAATTATGATTAAACACATTTGGGTTCAAATCACTTAATATAACACTGCATAGCTACACAAATCAGTTTATTTTGTAGCAGTCTTGCTCGCTTGCAGACAAAGGTCACAAACCTTGACTGTACCTTCAAGCAAATCCACAGACATCGGGACCAATTCCATAATCTGATACATGTGAGTAATCACATCAATTGGTTTGTACAAATCCTTCTCAAACAGAAAAGTGCACGCTTGTTTCCCTGAACCATGTTAAGTGTGTTTCTTACAGGCATAATGCATGAGTATTACATTCCAAACAGGTACCGTACATGTCATACACCAACTAGTAGCTGCCGCTCTTTGTGGAGGTGCGTCACATGAACTGTCAACAGAGTCTGTCAAGCAGTACCTTAAAATTCAGTTGTATCTAAGTGGATGACTGGTTAATTTTACAGAGTCTAGATGGAAAGTCTGAAAATTAACATGCATAAATTTGAATCAATGTGTTTTGTGCATTTAACAGTCACTGCGCTACTGGTATCTACGGAAAAAATGACTAGAGCTGTTTGGAATGTCAGCAAGAAGCCCCCCCAGAGGTGGCCAACAAACACTGAGGTATCTACAGGATCACAATTCTGCCATGTTTAAAAAGATATACAATCTCTCTGAATAAGATGGTCATGCCTTAAGCAGTTATTAGCATTAAGTAATGGTCAGTATCAGTGGGAAATCTCAATGATTTAGCCTTTGTATATACAGCACAGTGTTATGTGTCACATGAGCAAAGAAAGACTGGCTAGATTTTCACTAATCAGTTTGGAGAGCACCAAAGGCTGATTGTTTCATCAACTTAGGTTTATTCCAAGTATAGCTCATCAGATTACAAGTCTGACAGATGCTGAAGTACTTTAACAGTGTTACACAGCTGATGAGCAATGTCACAACAGCAAACCGAAATGAGGCTGAATCTTCCTTTCAAAATGTATTCTACCAAATATTAAGCTTTCTCCTTCAGAACATACTTCAAAAATTAACTGCATCATACCAAAATTCTTTAATATTCAGATGCCACAACTTAACTGCAAACTCAAAAATATCCTACTTTCACTGCGTGCCTGCAGTGATGCTTCTTCAGACATCAGAGTAATAAGAAAAATGTGGCCTTTAGTATTTTTAATGGATCAGAACCAATACAAGGGCACAAGGTGGCTGATGTCAGATAGCAAGAGGCGCAGATATAAACTGAACAAAGTACCTGATATATGAGGTAATCTCCATGGTGGATGTTTCACATGCATCAGATCTGTTGTTTTGGTTATCAGTGCTCTAAAGAAATATTTCAACCTTCCTCTGATGCCTAATAAGTAGTTAATACTCTTAATCTCATTTGGTATATTTTTAAACACTAAAACATTTTGCTCTGGTTTATTTACCACACATTCAGCCTAACCAGAAGTGACACACAGAGGCATACATCCTCACACTTGTACTGAATGTTCTCTACCAACAGACAGATCACTTTGGATCACAGGAGTTTGGACCCTTCAAAGGATTTTGCAGTCCTGGAGGAACATTCCACTGCAGGAGCATTTTTAAGAAGCACATAAATTTGTAGGTAACTCAGTTACCTATTTTATCCTGTGATGCTTCGACTTTCTTCTAGACTTTCTTCTGGTGTTTGATAGTTACATTACTTATTTAAATAACTGTACCAATACAAGATAAACAGTACCTGTAACATTTCCAGCACTTGAAAAACTTCTCATAGTTCAAGATGCAAGTGTACTCTGACACCTGACTGTTACTTTATGCTTGACCTTGCAACTTCTTGCCTCACTTACTGTCTTTCACTTTACTTGATCCTCAAATTCTTTAGGTCTGGGAATGGATCTATTTATTACATGTTTGTAGTGTTCCCAGCACATTTAGGTTTGATTCCCTACCTGTGACTTAAGATAAATACAACAGCAATAGGAAAGGTTTTCTACAGGAGTTTCTTAGGGATACAACTCACCTAAACCACTTCAGTGCTCATTTCTTTTTAGTTCTCTGACAACATAGATTTGTACATTCCACTCACACCAAAATACTGCATCTAAGAAAGGACAGTTCAGCACAGCCTGACCTACACAGCCAAATGTATAAAACAAAATTTAACCATCCTTAAACAAACCCCACTCAATAATCTATACTTTGTAAGGATTTGTGGATTGTATGCTGACTTACACAGAGTAACAATTGATACAATACAATACACCAGGCTGAAAGAGACCTTCAAGATCATCGCGTCCAACCCATCAACCAATCCAACCCACCTAAACAACTAAACCATGGCACCAAGCACCCCATCAAGTCTCCGCCTGAACACCTCCAATGAAGGTGACTCCACCACCTCCAAGGGCAGCCGATGCCAATGGGCAATCACTCTCTCTGTATAGAACTTCTTCCTAACAGCCAGCCTAAACCTGCCCTGGCGCAGCCTGAGACTGTGTCCTCTTGTTCTGGTACTGGCTGCCTGAGAGAAGAGACCAACCTCTGCCTGTCTACAACCTCCCTTCAGGTAGTTGTAGAGAGCAATCTGATCTCTCTGGTAGTACCAAACAGATACTGTCCTTCATTTTGATCATTCTCAAACAGGCTCAGATCACAAAAGCACAAAAATCTATGCATTTTCATATCGTTATGGGAAAACATTAATCTGACAGCTGAGGGGAGAGAGCCCTTTTTATGCCAAGGGCTTCAGTTCTGGATACAAGAGCACTAACGCCATTTGTATGGATTATGTCATGTTGACAGTAAGTAAACAAAAGCTACCCACACGCAGATACTCCTAAAGCTCCTGATAACCTCACGAGAGGCTGTCACTTCCTGAGCCTGTTGACAGTATTTACATGCACTGGGGGAAGCCGATTCTGTTTTGGAATCCGACTAGGATAAGCAGGAGTTCAGCACCAATCACCAGAGCCTTCACTAGTGCAATAGTTAAGCATGTGCTTAAATCTTTAATTATTCTTACTAGGCTGGATGTTAAGAAGAAGTTCTTCATAGAAAGAGTTATTTGCCACTGGAATGGGCTTCCCAGGGAGGTGGTGGAGTCACCATCACTGGAGGTGTTCAGGAAGACACTTGATGGGGTGGTGCCATAGTTTAGTTGATTAGATAGTGTTGGATGATAGGTTGGACTCTACGCTCTCAAAGGTCTCTTCCATTCCATTCCATTCCATTCCATTCCATTCCATTCCATTCCATTCCATTCCATTCCATTCCATTCCATTCCATTCCATTCCATTCCAATCCAATTGTATGTAACAGACAAACTCACAAGCTTAAGTAGCTCACTGAAATATAGCTGTAATTATGGTCTCCAAACTTTTGGACATTTCTGGAGTAAGACTTAGAGCAGCAGCTGAGAGGAAGGGGCCTCAATATCAGACTCATTGAATAGTTTCTCAGCATCACCAGTGTTAGTGCTTGCAAGCTGCTCTATCCCACACATGAGATACACCTAAGTATTCAGATAGTCAATGCAGTGATGCTCTAAAATACAGTTGCACACATTATTTGATTAAGCATTATGCCTCCCCAAGGGCTTGTGAAGCATAGAAAGCCAAAGTGAGTTAGGCATTAAACAGACATAAAAACCAACTCTTAAGTCTCATTTTCTAAAATCTCCAATACTGAACAGCAACAACAACAACTAAAAGAATAAAATCCTCATCTTAGTAAATAATTCATGATAAACACAATCGCTGGAATTTGAACACATTATTAAATGCTGCCATCATTAAACATTTATAAAGTTTGAAAAGTATGGTACAGCTGTAAGTACCAGATTTGTTAGTTACAGAGAAATGTGACTTGCCCTGATTCCTCACTGAACTCCTGACATGTTACAACACACAGCACTGATGTTGGAACTTAAATTACTACATCCGATGCTTGTTCATAAAAGAATGTTACAGACTATAAAGAAAGTTTTGGGGGTTTGGAGGTTTGTTTTAAAAATCTGAAGTTGCACAATAAAGGCATTAACTGAGGGAGAAGGAGAATTGCTTCAAGGGAACTAGATGAATCATGGCCTGAAACATTTACAGAGGTAGGTAAATATTTCCCTTACATATTTAACAGTCAAACTTATAACCTTGTAGCAGCACTGTGAAAGGCAATGAATGATTTGGCAGGATAATTACAAGTTCTTAACAGCACATCTTTACCTCTCAAACTAACAGCCCATCACAAGCATTACTAACCGATTCTTCTGGAAGACAAACAAAATGTTGATGACGGTCATAATTTGAACACAGATTCTCTTCATAGAAAACCTGTAAGAATACTTCAGGGTTTGCACATTGTTAGGTTTTGGCTAGGTTTGTTTATCATTGGTGGTGCCTGATTGGTTTTGTTTGGGGTTTGATAGTTGGTTTGGATTTTTGGTTGTTTGTTGTTTGGGCTGTTTGGTTTTATTTTCTTTTCAAAAAAATCCCCTATGCTTCCTGAAAAGTGTTTTTCCCTCAAAGAATTAGGTTCACTTGTTTTCACTACAATACAGGTTTTCATTTTTTAAGCACAACATAATTCAAAAAAAATCATAAAGTTGTCCAGATACGAAAATGCCATCATATAAAATAAGACCTGGTATTATATTATTACTATTATTATTATTATATATTGGTATAGGTAATAATATATATTATATATGTATTAATATATAATATATATTATATTAGATATACTATATAATATATCTAATATAATATATAGGGGTTTTAATATTATTATTATAATAGCTATAACAATCATCACCACCACCATCATCATCCTTTCTAAGTCTTTCCTAAAAAGCTTTTGTTTTCTTGTAGGCTTTCCCTAAGCAAGAATACTGATATCAAAGTATGTTTTTGTTAAGGCTGGTCCCTTTGTATACAGCATAGTATGAGAGAATGGCAAAAGAAACTCACCCTCTCATTAATATTATAATATGGCTCACTGGTAAGCACATAAAGGAGATGAACTATATGCAACATGTTCAGATCCATTCAGTTAAAAACAACTGAAGAACACACTCTTACCATGCAAATTATCTGATATTAAATCAATAATTAAAATTAATTTAATTTCCCTTGGGATTCCTTTTCATCTTAAAATAAGTATATAGATCCTATTTTGTTTTCGTGTTTATTATTTCTTTGATCTTCAAAACACAAGGAAATATATTCCACAACAAACTAATTTTGTATGCTCAGTATCATTAATTCCTCCACAAACCAGTTACCAAACCACAGCCTCATTGCAGGACAGTATATAGCAATGCTTACAAGGACTTCCTCTCTCCCTTAAGTTATTTATGAATGTCCATTAAAAATGTAAAGGTGCAAATAGTCAGAATAACATTTGTTATATTGAGCATCAGGAATGTTGCAGAATATCATGAGGCTTTTAGAAGACATGCAGTCACCTACATAGGAAAGAAGATGTACACAGCTGTCAGAACACATCTACAGCTGTATTCAAACAGGCAAGCTATCATTAAAAACACCTGACACATAACAGAGTATTTACAGCTGTAAACAACTGACTGAATAGGATAGCTTTTATTTAGTAGCTAGCATAAGGATTTTGGTGCCCAGTATCAAATTTAACTTCACTTTCATTACCGTGTAGTTCGGAGAGGTAATTAACCATAAATTTGTTCAATGCTTAAATTCAGACTGCCTTTTTTTATGATTAAGGCTGTTTGTGACAAAAGAAATGCACCTGCAGAAGCACCATTTAAAGACAGACCTGTGTAATTAAATATAACTGCAAAATTCTGCGCATCTCTAGGCTGGATGCCTGACTGGATTTATTCCAAAAAGGCACAACTTTTTTGAGCTCTGAGTATCAAGAAATTTGACAGTGGTCATGCAGTATCTATGGTCCTCTAAATCTCCATCTGTTTCTGAACAGGTTAGGTGTCTGCAGTAGTTTGACTATGGACATGATGTCTAGCATTAGCTAGAGTTACGTGGCTCAAACCTGATTCCTGTTTAAAGACATGGAAGTCTGAGGTGGAATCAACCTGTGGTATTGAACCTTATTATATGTAATAAGGAAACCAAGCATCATAAGCCCTGGTTAGTACCATAAGACGCCAAGACGTACTTAGTGCAAAGATGCAGCTGAAATCTGTGAAAACTGAAAGGCAGAAGTAAAACAAGACATGAAACAGGAGTAACTAGCAAGCAGGAAACAGAAAGAGGAAAGCAAAGAAAGGCTAGAGGCAAGAAAATGTGGCATTTCATAACTGGAAAGAATAAATCTACACTTGTGGAATAGTAAAAAGCCTTAAAGAGAGTTCTAGAAAACAAAATAATGACATAGGACAATTTTTAAAGAAAATGCCTTTAGTAAGTGGGAATGCAACTCCTGCTCCCTCAAACACATCTCAATGTAATTGGTATTCAGAGAGGATGAGGAAAAAGAACTCATCAACTTTCTTCCTAACATCAAAACCTGGTTAAGGAAGGAAGGTGTTCAAAAGCACACTCCACCCGCCAGCCAACCAGATAATATAGTGCCGATGCTTATGGGAGAGACAGCACCTGAGGGAAACGGGCCAGGTCACACTAACCCCACACAGGATAGCTCCATGGTGAACTGCAACACAACAGTCCATGTTCTGATGATAAGCACAAAGGACTTCTTAAAAGGGGCTGACCTGATGCAACCTGCTTTCAACCTAGGGCTACAGGGAGGAAAAATTCACTCTCGATCTTCTACATAACAAAAAACATCAGTGGGTAAATGAGCTATTAGAGCTAAGTAAACTGCACTTGTTGATTTAAATGTACTTGGATTGTATTCTGCTCCTCAAACCCATTCATAAAACCAGACCCTTTATCACACTTCTATACAGAGAGAAAAATATCAAGAACTAAGTTAGTGCAAGGGCGTGTCATCTTCAGAGGCTCACATGCATAACAATGAAATCTTGCAGAGAATCCATAAGACTAAGGAAAAGGACTTTAGTTGTAAGAAAAGTGAAAGACTTAACTCAGAGGAAAGAATGGGAACTGTGTTAGTTCCACTCACATGCAGACAGTAGGAATCATTTGAACAATGTTGTAGAAGTGTTCAAAAGACTGAATGATGCTAGACTGTGTTCAGAGAAACTGACTTGAACTGAAATCTTGGGAAAAAAAAATAATGAAAATATTGTAAAGGAAGGAGAACTACAAAGCTTCAAACACTTTCTGGTTTCAAAAAGCCAGAGCTAATTCAGGTATAGGATGGGAAACAGGCAATGCACTTTGCATTTAATCAATTCACTTAAAAGCTATGGGTAGATGGTATATGAACAAGTCAAGTTTCTAATTCAAGAACCCCTACACTAGAGCATTAAGATTCATGACACAAGTCCCTCTGTATTTCAGGTTTTCTCCTATTTCAGGAACCAAAATAGTTGACAGTGTGAAAATTACAGTAACGTATTCTATTATCACATATAATGTGTATATCCCCATACAGCTCTGCAATGAAAATTCATTCAACCACAGGCATCAGTCTGTGATATCTAAAACTCAAGGTAGACAAATTCAGCCTATTATCTCCTACTACAGCATCCTCTGGTTTTAAGCCTGTGAGTCTGCAGTACAAGCTCTTTTCTTTGTCACGTATTACTAAACAAAATACTGATATAACTATTAGAACAGCTCAACATCTGAATTTATGCATATGAACTGGCAGGACTATGGCTTTCAGTCATACATAATTTGAAGTTCTTGGGAAATGAAGCCAAAGGAAATGTGTCTCCTAGTTTCCCCGAGACAAGAGACAGCCTATCACAAAGTAAAGATATTTTTTCTTCTTTTTAGACAAACCCAAAAAGAACAGAAAACTATCATAGAATATGTTTCAGTATTCGTTACTATTCCTTAAGATGAATTCATTGATTAATTTGGTATTGACTCCAGGACATCAGAATCCAGTGCAAGACATTTTCATTTAATAAATTCTAACCAAGCAGAAGATGAAAGTGCTGTCTACATTCTTGGAATGCCTAATGTATTCACCACATCAGGCTTCGTGACGTTCGGGATGAAAATCAAGATAACCCTAAGAAAGAACTTAGTTGTTAACATTCCAGAAGTCACAACCGTTACTGAAGGATATGTCTGAGGAGAGAGTTTGGAAAAGCACCGTATTTCAGAGAACCACCTCACAAGAGGCAGATCAAAGGTCCAGAATATGAAGCCAGAGTTAGGTGACATATGCATTCCTATCAAAAGAGGTAAATAACTAAGGTACCTACAGGCCAACAGTTTTTCAGAGTGACAAGATAAAGCTTTAGGAAAAGGGCAAGGAGAAAGAGCAGGGTTAAGACTGTAACTCTCCAAGCGATGATGATTCTCTATAACCTGATGGACATGTTAAATAAACATCTGTCCTTCTGGAGAGGATTGTACAGTCAATACCTATTTAAAATTCAAGGTGAAGGGAATTACTGGCTGTCCTTCCTCTCATTTCTTAATGTGCCTCATCTTCTACCATAAATCTCTTTGAAGACATACGTATACTAAGTCTTCACACTCTCTGCCATGGGTTCGAAAGACTGTTGTTTCACTACCTATAAACATCTGAGCTCTTCTCCACAGCAAGACTCTAAGTTAGTAGATCAAACCTATGTCAATACATATGTGCAACCTTCTCATCACGACCACTCTCTAAATGCATACATGTATGACAGGATAAAATGAGAGACAGGAAGGGATGGAAAAACATGATATGACATGGCATGATATACCTATCAGTAATGCTGCTACAGCTGTTATTCCAGTCTGAGTGCTAAAAATCACATGGTAAGGTAAGTAACTGCAGCACATGGGAAAAAAAATACATTTTTTGTAACAAACCCTTAGCAGCTCTAAATAACCAAAATATTACAGCAAATGAGCACGGTGAATAGTCATATATCCATTTCTCACTGATTTCAATGGGATTCAATGTACCCTATCTGATAAATTATACTGTGCAGCAGTAAAACACATACAGCATTACATGAATAATAACAACAAGCATTTCCCCCTTTTTAACTTCTAATTCTACAACTAGTACTTTGTATTTTATATTGATTTTAGAGCATACACAATACATTATGTCTCATTAGAATCAATGATGAGTGAAAATACAATTACTGAAAATAATTTGAACTAAGATAAATATGATTGACCTTTTAGCCTTTTTCCATGTTTTCAACAAAACAGGGTGAGGAGGGGGAAAAAAAAGTTGAGATAACATTTACATTTAAGAGTAGCACAAAGGAGTAAGGGATTTATGATATCCAGAAGCATGGGATAGACTTACAAAACAGACAGCAAAATTGCTCAGGTAAATGAAGAGCAGCATATCTAACATTTGTTTTCTTTCCACTTGCTTCTTATGTGTCCCCTATCAAGCTTAATTTTCTATCTAAATCAAACACTGAAATCTTTGGCACTTTTCTTCAAAAAAAAAAAAAACCAAACCAAAACACCCAACAAAAAGCAACCAAACAAAAAAAAAGGAATTTAGATTCTATAGGATATACTTAATCTTCTGGAAAACAGCATTAAGACAAGCACAGGCAATTATATCAGAATATGAAACAAATTTACAGATTTAACAGACTTTCACAAAAACCATGTAGATGAACTCATCAGTCAAATTTAAATGCTTGAATAAAACAATACTGCTACTTACGAAACGTGTCCACAGAGCTGATAGATTCTGTAGTTGCTAAGAGTAATAACATACAACTGAAAATAATTATAAAGACTGTAGCTAAAAAACAAAATGGAGCTGCCAAATCCTCTCACTGAGGGTGGGAAGATAAATAGCATAAAGAATATTGAGAGAAAGGCAAATTACAAATAGTGAAAAATCATCAACGCACCATTTTGCAACCTGCTAATGCAAAATACTGTTTTCTCATGCAGGACACAAGTATTATCAACTTCAGAACTAAAGATTCCTCTGTTGTCTTCCAAAACATTAATATTGAACTAGTCCAAGTGTGTTGTTCCCTCAGAAGAAACATTTCCTTTCCAATTTCTACAAATTCAATCATGTCTCTTCTACTTCTTGCCTCTTTAAAGCACCCATGTGCCACAGGGTGGTTCTTTCAAACTAATGAGATTAGAGACTTAACATTATCACTGTCTACTAGTAAAAGGGAAAATGTGTCTCACTGGACTTTAGAGCAGAAGCTTTCACTATTATATATCTTAATGGTATATTTAATTTGAATGCACAGCAATGGACTGCTCTGAAATGCAATGGAATGAGGAAATAATACACAGAAAAAAGCTCTTTTAAGAAAATGTCACACTGAAATGATATACAAAGAACAACTGTCAATTTTGAGACTACTGTTCTTGCAGTACCAACTGGATTTATCTTTTACAGAAAGACGACCAAGGAGCTAATTTTGAGCCAGACTTGAGAACCAATGCTTTCCCATGTTCCACTTTAGCACTAGCATCTCAGAATAATTTGAGGCAAACACAGCTATAACATAACTGAAAGCTGATTTATGTTGTCATCATTGGACTTCAAAGAGCAAACATTTTCTCTTTTTAAATTGAATCCACAATGTATCATCATGGAAGACTTACATATCCCATCTGTATCCTGTCCCATATCCCAACACTCCACGTCCCATCTATATCCTCACTTCTACTGAAAATAAGAAAATTAACCATTCTGAAACATAAATCTGAACTGGCACAGCTGAGCTATTAAAAAAGCTGTAATAATCTTCCCAAATGCTTTATCAGTGAGAAAATACCAAATCTGGTGTCCCCTTCCTCATATCTTCAAAGCTGGCAATTTTGATTATAGTGGATTAAATGGCAAAGGCAGCAAAGAACACCTGCTACTTTTGCAGTTAGATATGCTACACAGGGTAAAAAAAAAATTAACACCATTGAATCACTCCATAAAAAGGCCATTAGAATTGCACACAAAATACAAACACCTGGTTATGTAGTATAGTTCTCCAGGGACATCTCACCTGGATTCAGCACATAACACTTGAGTTAAGTGACTTGTAGAGCAAACGTTTAAGATAAAAGTGAAAACATCTGCAGTGGGTTGACCCTGACCAAAACCACTCCATCACTCCTCTCCTCAGATGAAATGGAGGGAGAATGTAAGGAAAGGCTCAGGGGTGGAGAGAGAGAGAGAGAAGAGATCATTCACTAATTACCATCACAGGCAAAACAGACTCCACTTGGAGAAATCAGATTAATTTACTACCAATCAAATCAGAGCAGGATAATGAGAAATAAAATAAAATCTTAGAAGACCTTTCCCCCACCTCTTCCTTATTCCTGTGCCAAACTTGTCTCCTACCTGCAAGCACCAAAGTGGGAGGACTCCTCACACTCATTCTGGGCTTCAGCATGGGCTCCTCCTACAGAGGAGAGTCCTCTGCAAACTTCTCCCAAGTCCTTCCCATGGGCTAGAGTTCATCCCAAACTGCTCCAGCACGGGTCTTTTCCAAAGAGTGCAGTCCTTCAGTAACAGAGTGCTCAAACATAAGTCCCATGCAGGGTCACAGGTTCTGCCTGGAGTCTGCTCCAGCATGGACTTCCCATGGGGTCACAGGGAAATGCACCTGGAGGACCTCTTCACCCTCCATTTTCACTGACCTTAAGTGTTCACAGAGCTGTTTCTCTCACATATTCTTTCTCCAGCAGCAGTTTGTTGCACCTTTTTTCCCCCCTCTTAAATATTTTATCACAGAGGTGCTACCACTGTCACTGATGACTTGCTCTTGGCCAGCAGTGGGTCCATTCCCCACTGCTCTTGGTAAAAAAAAAAACATTTTGGAACCAAGCTGGCTGTCTGACACAGGCAAATCTTCTAGCAGCCTCTCACAAATACCACTGCTGAAGCCCTCCCCACTACCAAAACCTTGCCATATAAACCAAATACAACATCTGATTTGACTCTCTATCCCATTTCATGGCTACAAGTCAGCCTCCTTAAACAAGCCTCCTGCCTTTCATCAAATACGCACAGCAGACATGAAGCAGGTCCAGCCAAGTGTGGGTACAGGTACGAACTGAGTTTTATTCTGGCTAGCCAGGCTGTAGGTCTGGATAACCTGTTAGGATCCTCCTGGTTAGCCACTGACCAAGAAATAGAAAATCCCCAAGCAAACAATGCAGGCTGCCACCCAGTCTAAGCAGCAGCCTTATGGATGACTTTGAACCCATACGCTGCCTAGTTTATAGCAAAATTATCACTTTGAATTTAATCTTTAAAAGGAGAGTCAAAACACTGACCCATTGTGGTGGGTTGAAAATTCCCCCAACATTAAATTTGCCAGACCAGCTCAGCTGTAAGCAAATGAAAGCTGTATTTACAAGCAAAACTACAACCTACAATGAAATGCAATGAATATATAAAAATATCTACAGTATTTACAATACTTACAGGTATTTACGATTAATGAACAGCACAAGGACCTCCCTGGTCAAAGACCAGGGGAAGCTAATAGGTTCTCCTTCCCTTCCCTGCCTTATCCCCCCATACATCAAAGGAACAAGAGAAAGGAGCAGAGAAATGTTTGTTAGACTTAGCCAAAACAATGCAGCCAAGGTCAAGCAGAAGGGAGTTAGTGTCTCTCCCAGAGGAAAGAAGTGAGAGACAAGAGAAATTGTTTACATCACTATCTTAAGTCCCTTATCTCTCTATTGGGATTGTTTAGAACTATCGTTATTTTCCTTTTTATACCCAATAGCAACTTGTTTACATTTTACTACTTCCTGTTCAAGAGCTGCGAGAAGTTTTAAAGGCATAGCCTAAAATGACCACACCCATTCTTTACCCTATAGGCACAAAGCACTTTAGACAAGTGCTAGGTACATTTGAAAGCACCTGGCACTTCAGGGCCTGCTCTGCAAGAAGGCTTAAAGGAGTACCATTAACATAAATAAACACCATGTTTTGTAACTGTGTCCTGCTTGCACTGCCCTTGGAATTAGTCCATTGCCAGGAGCTATAGCAAGGACTGCTTGTAGCATTCTACTTCTTGTGTGGCCTGAATAAACAATTTCTCACATACTGTCACACTATTTTCATTTCTGTATTAAGAAAGCAAATGAACTGTCAAACATCACTCGCTAAAGGCAAATTATAATTTGCCTTCTTTAAATGCTGCTTGCAATACAAAGCATTAGGTAAGCACCATTTCATGGGTAGTATGTCCTGTAGAAAACATCACTCCTAGAAGAACACATCTGCAGGGTGCATTTAGAAAAATGCTGGAACAATTTGCTTAACACAGAAAAATGCACTTCTTGGTGTTCTTGAATTTGTTGTCAGATGAGGGTGCTGACAGCATTTGCTTTGTATCTTCACTGTTTCTCAACAGCCTCTGTAGAAATTGAGTGTCTACAAGCAGGAGGTAGGGCAAAGGTTAGGAAACATGGAGGTTTCACCACCTAAAGATACCCATAATGTCTTCTACAAAGTTACCTTCTGGGAATGACTGCAACATCTTAGGATTTAGAGCCTTAATTTTCCGGAGAGAGAGGGCCCTGTCTGAAACCTCAGGCACATCCAGACACAAGAGAGATTCACCTTGAAATTCAGAAGATTTTCATATCAAAGAATTCAAACTAAGACTAGTTAGCCTGGTTCTATTTTATACTAAGCCCATTTCACATTTTTAAAATACAATATAGGCCTGTTCAAGGGGGTAGACATTGTGAAGTGTCCAAGAATCGCTTCACACCGTTCCTTCTCTCAACTTTTAATATAGGCTACAGCAAGTTATACTAGATTCAACTAGTTTACTGGAACAAAGGATAATACCAAAACAAGAATAAAACTAGAGATAGCATGAAGCTGCTCTAACACTCACCAGGGACCAAGAGTGATACAGTTCTAGAAATATTTTGATGTCTGTATTTCTCTTTCAGGCTCAACTGCAGGACTAAACCAGAAGCCAGCTGAAGTGTAGTAATATTCACAAATAGGATTTATATTCAAAATAGTAAATCTCTCAAGAAAGCATAAAAAAGTTTGAGTCATTGCATTTTTGCATTCATAAAGAGTTTCTGTGTCTTCATTTTCAAATTGCATGACACATCCTTCCATCTCATCAGACAAATGGGGCTTTTTTGCTTGCTTGTTTTCCTAGCCTATTTAATACATAAAAAAACCTCTTCTCTATTTCCTCATATTTAGAATAACGTTTAAAAGGCATTCAGGAGTTTCATCAACATCTAAGCAGCAGCAAAAACTAACACTTCTATTTTATCGCTCTTAGCTCCCTGATTACGAAGTTCTATTAACTAAAAGACAGCACCAGTTCACAAAGATAATCAAGAAGAAAGGTCAGTGGTTTATGAAGGGAAGTTCTGGCCTTTCAGGGCACCACTGGGACTTGAGTTCAATGCTAGTTCAAGAATGAAAAGACAAGATTCAACATCCCTCAATAGTATAATCCTGCCACCACTCATAACATCATACATACTTTCTCAGATCTGAGTATGACCACTGAAACATCAATCCTCAAATGGGAATTCCTTTCAAATGGTCTTGCACAGGCAAAAAAAGAATAGAATCAAATAGAATTAACCAGGTTGGAAAAGACCTTTGATATTGAGTCCAACCTATCATCCAACACTATCTAATCAACTAAACCATGGCACCAAGTGCCCCATCCAGTCTCTTCCTAAACACCTCCAATAACGGTGACTCCACCACCTCCCTGGGCAGCCCATTCCAATGGCCAATCACTCTTTCCGTTAAGAGCTTCCTAACATCCAGCCTAAATGAGCACTGCCAAAGTCTGTACTTCATTAATACCTAGACCTGTTGATAGAAAACCAAGTGTTATGTTTTTAAACAACACAATCGTTTCCACAATCCCAATTCTGCATTAACATTATGGCTCCAATTTCTTCTGTGGTATTCCAAGTTCTTGTGCTCCTTAAAAATGAGAGCCGTATACAAAGACTTTGAGAGTCATTCAGCGTAGGAAGCATTTGACACCTAACAATTATTAGCTCTGGACTCCAGCCTCCTACTCTTTCCCCTAATCTATACGAATCTGACAGCGAGGGCCTGGCTCTGCATGTTACTTGCCCCTTCTGTCTTCAAATTTTATTGATGTATAGATTTCAACAGTTCAAAGCAGACCAAGGAAACAGTCTATGCATCAGCATGAGAAGTGCTTTATTAGGTGATCAGCAGCTGATGCTTAGTATCTTGCAGGCCTGTGCCCACCATACTGGCAGCCTCTGCTAATAACAATTGACTGGGCAGCGGACCTGGGTATTAATCCTGCTTCCACCAATTTCAAGAGGAGAATTCCACAGCGCTTTAGCAGAAGCAAGATTGGGTTCTTTGAACAAAACAAAAAAAAACTTAATTCACAGCATTTTTCTGACCTTGTACACCTCTTCCCAGTTCCACAAATCAGCATGTGGGAATGGCCTTACTCAGCCGATGCTATGCTTTTGTTCTCCCAAGAAATACAAAGAGAGGGAAAGGCACCAGAATGTCTGTCAATATAAAATGGTTAGGGGATGCACAAGTGATGGGATTATAAATTTTAAAAAGTGTTCTTTGAGGCTTTCTTTCCTGACAGAGTCCCAGTAACACGTGATGGATTATTTGTTCACTATTTGTGAGTCATGTATTGAGCTTAAGCTACAGCGCTGTGGCAGGACTATGTGTATTTCGGTGTCTAATCAGAATAGTTGGGTTTGTACAGCTTCATTCTGGCAACTGTGCAGTGCAGCTTTTATTGCAGTTTTATTATCCATGATAACAGGATTCACCACTTGCAGTTCTCCAGCTTCCCTAATGTAAATGAGACAAACAGAATGTCTTATCTTTATTTTCACCCTTCACAAGGGAAGGGAAAAATCCTTATCCATAGTAAGCAAAAAAAACTGAGGTCATTTAGACTTCAGGTACATAATGTTAAGTCTGAAAGACCTTTGTTTTTTTTCAAAGATGATACTCCATAAATCCTGTATTTCTTTACCCAGATGCTCATATCTCACTACTGCCATATAGAAAATAATTGAAACTTTAAAAATCTGTATTCTTGTATTTATAATTTTTGTACTTTATACTTCTACCTTTGCTTTTAAAGATGATCTTTATGGGTATATGGCAAGATTTTTCCTACTCTTCCTGACTGTTCTTGTTTCACAGGACTGTGAAAGATTCCACATTCCAAAACTATCAGCCCGATATTTCACAACATTTATATTCAGATATATCTTAAATCAACTTATTTGTTGGTCTTCTCCTACAGTCTGGCAGGGATTTTCTTTTTTCTTTACACTAAGCTATTATGAGATTAATTGAATATGCAAAAAGAAATCTGAGATGTGCTATCATAATTCTTCTCTCCGTCAAAGAAATTCCATGTATTTGATTTTCAGAGAGCACATATTTTTAACAAAATGTCATATAATAGCGAGCAAGTGTGTAATACAATATAAGATACACACCAAATACTTTTAAGGCATAAGAAATTAATGAACTTTGCAAGCAGCTGGTGCCAGTATGATGAAGACACTCTTTTCCTTAAGGACCCAAGGGTGTATATTTAACACTCTTCGGTGCCTGTATTTACACACCCTATTAAAGTTTAGCAGAACCCAGAACACTGTGCAGACCTGCTGTGCACATCAAATACCATGCTTAAAGAGTTAACTTGCCCTTGGTCACCTGAGTTGGTGCAAAATATATGTGGTTCAACATGCTCAGGAAAATCAGGTCATTTATTTAAGTGCCTATGTAATAATGCAGAGTGAGATCTCAGTGTCTCAGAAAAAGTGGATGATGCTTTGACAGAATGTGAAAGCCAAAACCGGAAGTGTGGTCTTCAAAAGCCTTATTCAGCCACTATCTAAACTTGCACTTAAGGACTGCTCTTTCTCTGTGTCTGAGTATGATCTGACAAGGGCTAAAACTAGCAGCCTCACAGGACATTGCCACATATGATGAAGTTGAGAGAGTTACACAATTCACTAAAAATAGGTTAGAAAGCACTTTGAAAGCTACAAGTTTATGCTGTAATCAATTTATGTGCTTCCTTCTGGAGCTTTACACACCATTTCCATGGAAGATAGCCCACTCAAGACCATAAATTGCATTCTATTTTTTATCTGGACTAAACCATCCTCCACCATGATCCTCTCCAAGCAGAAGGGCTGGACTGTAAATGCACTGAAGTATTTTCTATTGGGCATCTGTACACAGCAGAATAGGTATCTCAAATTTCTCTCATGTGTGTAACTCTCCAAACCCACCATATATAACCTCAGTGGTACACAAAAGGCCTCAAATTTCACTTCCAAGCCATGAATGAAAATCAGCTATCTCAGGCAATTTCTTGTGCACCTATCCTGAGGTTGCGTGCCCGTAGTTTTCAACATTTCAGCACTTTCCAAACTCCTACCTTAAATTCCTTGTTGGACATTCAAGGTCAAAACTACACTTTGAACTTCTTTGTTTCACTATCCCCTTATGTCATAAGGAATTAATACTCCTGTACTTTAAATCAGGAGTCTCCATTGAATACTCCTATGGCACTGGGAGACCCTCAGAAGCAAGGTGATATGCAAGTTAAAAGTATTACCATTTAACGAGTTGAAGGAAAAAAACTCTTCTTTCAGAAAATGGGAAAGTTGTGTGGGTGTGAAATATAAAACAGCCACTTGAAACTGTATTTGAAGGAGAAAGCAAAAGACAATTGTTACTTGTTGAAGGTTTCTTTGTTTAAAGAAATACGGTCTTATTAGAAAAGTACCATTTAGGCATCTACCAAACTCAAAAGCTTTTTTGAAGTAGTGTATTTTACCTACTGCTCCAGTTTACAACCTGTATCACTTCATTGGACAATTATGTTACTGCTTTGAATAAATATTTGCACAAATTGCACTAGCTGGCTATTACCAGGTAATTATTTAAAACGTCTTCTTCACAAGTTTTAGATGGGACAATATCACTTAAACAGTACAAAACATCCACAGAGAAAGGTAAATTTTGCTGCTTATAGCACAATACTGCAGTTCCTTGCTTCCAGTTTTATCCTCGGTTGGGGCAGAAATATTAGCTTTAGTCCCTCACAATGAACTGAACTTTGTCTCCCAGCTTCACTATTCCTTTCATAGTTTCATGTCATCTTGGCTTGTCTAAATATGATGTAACTATAGCACATTTTTTCTTTTGTGACTTAATGTTGTAATTTGAAAGGAAAATGAAAGAGTAATTACTGATGTAATAAAACGTGAACATGCTGTAGACAACTCTGCAGAATTTTAATTAGGAAATGTAGGTTCACAAAATTTCCCCTGTCCTCCTTTCAATGTGCTCTCACCCACTGCACGTCTTATTTTCAAGAATTTAGTATTTTGAACATTTTCTGTCAACTCTGCCTCTGTATTTCACAAGTATATTTCACAAGTATAAACATAAAGCTAATTTATGATGCTGCTAAATAAGAGCTTGAAATTAAATCTTCTTACAGAAATATGTATATCTAACACAGCTTCTCTTTTTATTGATTGCTGTGTGCAAATATATGAAGGCATAAATATTAGGCAAGTTGATTTGTTTTAACATCTTTGCACTTAGACATAGCCTCAGTCTAAAGAAGGATCAAACCAGACTCTGACAGTTAAAGATTAACAGTCCTGCCATACCAAAGGCTCAACAAAGGAGCTTAACTTAATCCTTAAGGCAGTGTAAGATGTCTTATGTGTATTACTGCATAGCAGCACAACTTTAATAAACACAGTGTAATGTAATTTTCAGTAGTTTTACTGATGTAAAGTATGGGATATGAAACAAAACAAAACAAAATTGACAGATCTATTTGTTTTCCAAGAGAAACAGAAAGAAAGTAGAAAACAATGTTTTTTTAAAGATTACTTTAATTTTGAATCTCAAAGTCTTGGTGCTTTGTGTACATACTATATATAAAAGAGCAATACCAATAAAATAAAGACAATGAGATGCAACCTCATCATTAATGATCAAGTGGAGATGGGACTACAATTTCAGCTAAAATGGCTTACACACAGCTCTGTTACAGCTGATCTCAGTCACAAGGTCTTCATGTGCTTCCTGTGAGCAATGCAGTCAATTCTTAAAAGTCTTGAGAATTTAAATTAAGTGTTGGTCTTTGGACTTACTATGACACAGTGGAGATCACCTCTTGTACCTTCAAGTGAAATTAATCTTCTTTTTTATTTGCTATAGACCATGAAATTTAACCATCATACCTGAAAGTTCAAATGTTAGGACATTAATCGTCATGTTAAAGTGATTTTTTTCACATTATGCACTACAAATAGGACATATCATCCTTGTAACATGGTGAAAAATATCCCTAGGAAGTGGCATAATTATAAAAAAATCATTTCTGAGAAACTTTAATAAAGCTGATGCCTCTTATCATCAATCAATTTATTCTATATGTCTGAGAGCACTGATATAAGCATAATGGCTTTCTCTGTTTTTAGCATAAACTCTATTGCTAAGATAATGCAGTTTTTTCACTGTATTCCATATTAATATGAAACCTCAAAGACAGGTTTTCAGAACCTGTGAATTGTCTCAAACCTAGATCTGATCTTAAAATATGTGCTATCACAGGTTATATATATGCATGTACAAGATATGTTGCTCTTCCATCCTGACAGCACTGAGAGCTCTGGCAGAAAGACTGAGAGGCTGCTGCACCTTTTACTGAAGCCCAGGGTGCTGCACATTCAGCATCATTCACCAGAGTAGAAGCATGATCCCTACCCTTAGAGGTGGGCAATAAGCTGCCAGAAGTTTCAAAACAGCACAGCTGAGAGTAAAAGGTGATTCTAAAGCCTCATTTCACTTTCCAAGCTAAAATATCCACAGGCATAATTAAAGATACCCTGAAAGCTGTGCTATACTGCACAAATTGCTGCAGATCAAAAGGGATCACTGCGCTGGAAGAAATCAAGACACATTAATACCAAAGATACCCTCCTGGCCCTGATATCCCTCCTCCACATCTACCAGCTGCACAAAGTACTGCATTTATGCCTTAAAACCATCAGGAATACACCAACACTACAGTTGAGGAAGAACATTCAGCATATCTATAACTAGGGTCACTGCTTCTTTGCACTGCTACTGAGACATAAAGGAGATAAAGCAAAAATAAAGATTTTAGCTCCAGCTCTGATTCCACTCAAAAAAAAAAAAAAAAAGCAGCAGCTTTTGGCTATTTATAAAAAAGAAAAGATAAATGAAAGTTAAATCTATTAATATGATAATCAGATATGGAAAGAGTAGCATTAAGGCTCAGCAGTCTACTGTTAATGAAGATATTACTAAATATCCTATCAGCAAAAATTCTTCATTGACCAAAATTAAGACACAGCCACCAATATTTCCACAGAAATTCACATGGTAATTATATAAGAAAACACATATGAAAACATATTATATTACAAATGAAATAACCTTACATATTAAATAACCTGTATATATATCAATAGCCATGTTCCAAGCAAAAACCCTCTTAACTTCGTTCTCAGGTGAGAGTTTCTAAAACAAAGCAATTAAAATATTTTCTTTGATAACCATGTGCCCAGTGAAAACAGCAGATTTTGTCATAAATGGGGATTTAGAGGACTAAATCATTCTCTGTGAACTTAATTTAGGTTCTTATTTCAAACTTTGAGTATCTGATCCACAACATCATCTATTGCATTAGGTTTCTGTATGAAAGAGAAATGCTGAAAAATAGTCTGTTGTGGTTGTTGAGTATTAAATATGTGGCAATCCAATGACCAAAATTTAAGTAGCAAGTAGTGTGAGGTACATAAGACTGAACACTGAGAACTGTGCAATTGTACAGTAAACCTGTAGGTAGTAGATATATTCTCCAATCACATGAGGTAGGAAATACTTGGTGGTATGACAGAGGCCTGAAAATGCCTTTGGAGCAGGGTTAAGAAATCATTAGGGTATGGACTAGGAGGTTTTTTTGCAGGGAGACACAAACAAACATCGACCACACTCCATATAACCAACCATGCGCTAACTCTGCCCATGCATTGAGATTGTAGGACACAGAAGAGCTCTATGCTGTAAGCTACAAAACCACACTAGATATGAGGCTGAGCCTGAGCCCAAGATAATAAACCATGCTCCTCAGTCAAGCTTATTAGTTCTGGCTTAGCAACATGCTAACTGCAGCTACTCAGCTGCCAAAGCAGAGACGGTGCCTCTCCAACCAGCTCAAAAGGAAAGCAGAGCACGCTCTCGCCTGCTGGCAAAATCCCATCTAGACATATGCTTAGACGCCATGTCAGCTGGCACTCAGCACAAGGGGGAAACCCTTACTGAAGTGCTGGTTATTAGGTACAGTTCCATTCATGTCCAAGGTAGTTCTCATGAATAATGTGAGCAATACTATAACAAACTCTCAGTCTTTGTAAGGCTCATGAATTACTATTAAAAAAATGAAAGAAAATTGGTGCAGTATCACACAGAGAAAACAAAAGTAGATGTACAAATAGAAATAGCTGTGATTTTGCCAAAGTTTTTTAATTTGTAAGATACATTTTGGATAGCCAGCAATCATATCAATAATCACCACTTTATGGAATGCAAGTGTTAAGAAAGAAACTGCATAAATAAAACACAAAGTGTCTTGTTATGATTTGCTTTTAAAAGAGAAGAGTTCACCTACAGTTGTTCAGGCATAGGCAGATGACCTGAGAAAGGCCAGGCAATATTAACTCTGCATCACTCTGGCAGCTGCAGTCAGACCACTGGCTGCATTCTGAGGTTTTATGTTCCTATTTTAGAGTCAGCCAATATGCTGAGATGTGTAAAACTAACCCTTTTACTGTAGCATTAGGAATAAAATGCACAGCAACAAAATTTAGAAGCTTATTTCTCATTATTCTAATCTCCAAGGATGAAATTTAGCCAAGTGTCTGAAAAACTGACCCAAAGATGCCACATCAAAAGTCAGAACAGAGCAGGAAATGGACAGCACTTGCTGTACAACAGCACATACTCCATGTGAGCCTCTGTGCTCTGCATAAAGACTAAGGATACAGTTGGGCAAGTGCTGCTTCCTTCATGCACTTTGACAAAAATCTCAAATGACCCACAGGCCAAGTCTTAGACGTCATCACGTTTTCTAAGCATACTTTGCTCCAGCAAGATGTGCAGTTTCTGTGAGTACAAGGTGTACATAGTTTGGATGGCTTCAGTTAACAGCTAAATGCATTTCCAGCCCCTAGCACTGCACTTGAGAACTACCCAGATACATTTTGGGCATGTCTGTACCACCATTCCCTAAGTACTCTGTGCAGCTTCAGCCTATGCTGACCCTGAGTGCCCTAGAAAGCACAGTGCAGAGCCAGCCCAGCTCCAGAAGAAATGTACCTGCCAAAGGTCAGGATTTACTTGCTCAGATACAGCGAGACTATTCTGCTTTCAAACTCAGGCTAACAAGCTTGTCTCGAACTACACTACCTAGACTTACTGACCCAGCCTCCCCTAGCTTTGGGATCTCCCTATCACACTTTATTAGCCCATAACCATGTGCTGCCTTTCTGTCAGTTGCCTCGATTATGTGCTTCCTCAGATGCTTATGTTTCATACAAGTCACAAGGGTGAATTTCATTGAAACAGAATAGAAACGTCTATCCACAGAGAATGCAGCACAGGAAAGAAAGTTTTGAAGGTAATAAGACTCAATGTAACTCATGTCGCTATCTACAAAACTCAGCCTGGTGTCTCAGACTGGGAGAAAAGGTTTTAACTTCATGCAGGCAAACTAGCATGTACTTGGTAATGAATACAGTATCCAGAAGCCTATTTCTCAGTGAGCCATTTCTTAAGTGTAACAAAGGTCCCTTTACCCTTCCTGTGCACAAAGCCTGATACAGATGTACCTTTGCACAAACGCACACTGCTGAATTTTTCTTTTCCTTAGAAGTAACTCCTGGGCTGATGCTCTGCTGAGTATTATTACATGTCTCTAATGACCTCCTGCAGCTGAGGGCAAGTTATATTCTAATGCAATACTGTCCAACAGTAAAAAAAATAAAATTACAAATTGCAGAATATTTTATTTCTGCAACAATAAACCAGGTTGGAAGAGACCTTCAAGATCATCATGTCCAACTCATCATCCAACACCATCTAATCAACTAAACCATGGCACAAGCACCCCATCAAGTCCCCTCCTAAACACCTCCAATGATGGTGACTCCACCACCTCCCTGGGCAGCCCATTCCAATGGCCAATCACTCTCTCTATGAAGAATTTCTTCCTAACATCCAGTCTGAACCTCCCCTGGTGCAGCTTGAGACTGTGTCCTCTTGTTCTGGTGTTGGTTGCCTGGGAGAAGAGACCAGCTCCCACTTGTCTGCAATCTCCCTCCAGGTTCTGTTCTATTCTATTCTATTCTATTCTATTCTATTCTATTCTATTCTATTCTATTCTATTCTAATTCATCCCAATACCTGAGGATGCTAATAACATACTAAAAATCAAACTGTAATGTTTGCTAAACAAAAATGCATATTCCAAATGTATTGACTGTTTACTGAAAAACTTTATCCTCCTCTTTTCCAGTTTTCTTCTTAATAAGACATCCCATCTGTAATGGAAATTTGTCAACAGCTGCAATGAATTCTTAACAACAAAGTACATATTTATATATTCTTGTTCTGTGCTACTTGCCCAGATTATTAAATCTCAGGCAAGAAAATCTGATCTATGCTGCCTGTATACCATATAAACTCACTGCTGTTCCCTCTTCTTGGACAATGTACATTTTTGCACTAGTTCACTTTGCCATTGTGAAAAAAATACTCTAGCAATCTGTAAAATTTATCAGTTTGACCTCTCCATGTTTTCTGTCTTATTGTGAAGTTTTCTTGCAAGTTTATAATAAGAATATAATATTTATTATTGCACTTAATATACACATTGTGCTTCTCCTACATTGTATGTTTCTCTGAATACAGTTCAGATACTGTTACCAGATTTGCCTGACATCAATTCAGATGTGGTATATTATCTACAGGAATGTATACATATTTCTCAAAGTCCAACTCTTATCTTTCATGGAACACATTCAGGGAGCACCTCAGACCTCTACTTCTCCATTTGTCTGTTATAAACAGACTCCCTGAAGACAGAAGATTTCAGACTTCACTTGTCCTTACTTGCTATGTGACTCTTACTCGTAACTGTATTTTGACACTTTCAGAATAAACAATGCAGAAAAATAATAGCAATTTCTGAACTGAAAATATTTGCTTTTCTGGCTGATAGCAAAAGTCAGTAATTAAGATGGTCTTAACACTAAGCTTTCACTATTGGAGTAAAAGATTGATGACTAATAGAGACTGCTTAAGGATGAGGTGAAACAATGAGGTGAAACACCACAATGATTCACCTCACCTTCAAAGTAGCCTTTGTGCTGTCACACCTGCTTATATCAGCACCAAATGACTGCTGATTTCATCATAATTGCCCTAATTAGAAGTTCAATTAATACACTGAGTTCTTCTATCAACGCCACCTCAGCATCAAGGATGTGCACATGGAGCATTACTGAGCAATACAGGTTGAACTAATAAGGGAAGGTCACCAGGAAAAAGAAACTACCTGCAGTCTATTGTTCTGAGGATATCACATAGTTAGGATGACACTCAATATCCACTTATGCCCCAGGACAGGCAGAAAGGGAGAACTTAAGAAACTCTATTGAGAGATATCCATCAGCTGTGAACAAAAATTACATTTCCTGTCATTGAAAATCTCATTTAGTTCAGACTTACTTCCACTAAGGATTAAAATCCTTCCAAAGAACACTTTGTCTTCACAGGAAGATGAAAATAGCCTAAAATGCTCAGAGTGAAAGACTGTGTGGAAAAAAAGTACACGATATGGTAACTTTAAATGGTCATCAAATGTAATATTCTTCAGTATATACTAGAAATAAAAATGTGGTCATTGAAATTACTGTTGAAAATGAAAAGACCAACCAAAAAAAAAAAAAGAAAAGAGGATTTTGCATGAGAGACAGGCAAATCTCACTACCAGAAAAAGTGTCACATATTCCCTTGCCTAGAAGTATTTTGCATATCCACTGAAGGAAGAATTTTGCATATTCACATGAGAAGATACAGAAGCAGACAAGGGAAACAGCACCCACTTGCATTATACATATTATAATGCACAGGAAATTCATAAACCAGAAAAAAGCATTATTCACTTTTAATGATTCAGGATAAAGGCTACAATCGAGAAGCAATCAGAAAACAGAGGCGCAAAATAAATAGAAACATCTTCAACATCTCCATGCTGCTTCAATTTTTCTTCTACATAGCAAAAAGTAATAAAAAGACCTTTGTCTTAAGTCAGTTGTAAAAACAAGGTAACTTATTATGGCCAATTTCATGGTATCAGATACTGCTGTGAGATGTGGCTTTTTTAAAATGTGAGAAAATTAGAACACAATCCTGCATTAACTCTCTTGACCTGACCATCTACCCATTGTTTATGTTTGCACTAAAATCAATCAGCAAGATTTTGCGATACTGTCTCAGAAATAAATGTTTTTGCTTCAGTTGCTATGAAAGAATAAAGCTACACCACAAATGTCACAAATCACATGGGAGAAGATCTGCACCTGGTATAAACTCTGATACTTTCTCTGTTTTCAGTGTAACAACAACAATTAACTTTCCTATATCTTTTCGATAACCAAGAAATAATCAGAACACAGCTAGTTTGTGACTGGTAGGTTTTTATGCATCATGTTACATGAAAGAACATAATAACACTACGCACCAGCAAGGGTAAGTGCAGAGTCCTTCAGCCGGGAAGGAATAATAAACTGCACCAGTACAGATTAGGAGGTGATCTGCTAGAGAGCAGCCTTGTGGAGAAGGACCTGGGAGTCTTGGTGGACAAGTAATCCATGGGACAGCAACGTGCCCCTGTGGCCAAGAAGGCCAATGGGATCCTGGGATGCATTAAGAAGAATGTGTCCAGCAGATTGAGGAGGCTCTCCTCCCCCTCTACTCTGCCCTGGTAAGACCTCACTTGGATTACTGCATCCAGTTCTGGGCTCCCCAGTTCAAGAGGGACAGGAATCTACTTGAGAGTTCAAAAGAGAGCTGCCAGGATGATTCACAGACTGGAGCACATGCCCTATGAGGAAAGGCTGAGAGACCTGGGGCTGTTTAATCTGGAGAAGAAAAGACTGAGAGGAGGTTTAATAAATGTTTATAAATGTCTGAGGGCTTGGTGTCAAGAGGGACAGAACAGGCTCTGCTCAGTTGCACTCTGGGATAGGACAAGGGGTAATGGATTAAAAACTACAGCACTAGAGGTTCCACCTCAACATGAGGAGGAACTTCTTCACTGTGAGGGTCACAGAGCACTGGAACAGGCTCCCCAGAGAGGTTGTGGAGGCTCCTTCTCTGGAGACTTTCAAGACCCATCTGGATGAACTCCTGTGCAACCTGTGCTAGATTCTATGGTCCAGCTCTGGCAGTGGGGTTGGACTCAATGATCTTTGGAGGTCCCCTCCAACCCCTAACATCCTGTGTGATCTTGCAATTAAATGCATACCAAATATCTTTTTAATTTTCAGGGATATCCGAGTACTTAATAACACCTGTGCTCTTTTTAGACAAATCTTTTACGCAACAGGTCCTGAACTCTGTCTGGAGTCACTACATCCACTAGTTAGGTTTCATCTTTACCAGCACTTATCTTATAAAGAATTAGGCTGTGGTGGTAAGTGCAAAATAATTCATTTTGCTTATCCTGATAGCTGATATTTGTGTTCTTTCTCAAGCAGACACTGGATTCAGAATCCTACAAACAATTTGTCCAACTACAGAATATGGCCTTCTTCATAAAACAAATGCATAAACTGTACAGGATACCTATAATGTAAACATTTGAAAACATTTCAAGATGTTCTGAGTAGAAACAGTGCCAGGCTAGGACTGCTAGTTCTTTGCACAGGTGCCAAGCAACCTGGGAACCAGGAAAATATACCTATCATTGATGTGTGGTCTGTATTGCACACCAGGCATTGTCATTTAGTGTACACAAAAGCTGCTAAAGATTTTAGACAAGGGTCACCAAAATGAACAAATCCAACATTATTTGTTAGCCTGAAAAAGCACACTACTGCAGTAGCTCAAAAGCAAGAAAACACAAAGCATAAGGCAGTCATTATTTAAATGTTGGGTAAATCTGGTAGAACTATTGTCTCTGCTCTGTGTGTTGGATATTCAGTTATATTCTCTGACATGGTCTTTTCTTTTTAAACTCTGTCAACTTTATGAGGGTTTTAATGAACCTACAGCATAAAAGATAACTACAGTAACTCAAAATTTAAAATGTGGCAAGAAACCAACAAAACACTCAGACCTGTGAGATCTCCCACAGCTGGAAGTGTCCCCAACAAGGTTATTCCAGAATAAAGTCTCCCCCTTGTGGATCTCTCAAATACAAAAGCTCCATTAAATGCTTAATCACATAATAGAGTCCCTGCTTCGTCCTTTACAGGTGAGAATTTTGAAACCTCTACTGAAACCATGGGGCAAGGCTTACTTCAACTCAGTGGGCTTGATCCCACCTCAGGCAAGAGAAGCGACTTGGTTGTAAGATACCTTATGATACTGTGGCAAATTAATTTGAAAGACACTATAATCCTCCAAATTGATTTCTTTCCATCTCACATAAGTTAGTTATGAAAGTTGGTTTAGTACTCCCCTCCCCCAAATATCTGATCCAAAACTGTCAATGGTTTAACTATTTAGATAAAAGTTCAAATACCAAACTCTTTCTAATATTTATTACCCTCTACTGAACTTCACCAAGTTTACTATCCCAGAAAAAAATAGTTTTGTCCTAGAACAACTTACTGTATCTCAGAGATTAAGGAGCTATAGCACTATTTGCAGAATGACTCTTCCTCAAACACTTCATTAACTACACTATTCTCAGATATGCATTAATTTAAAAGGATCACAAAGATTTCTTTGCATATAATTTACATTATCATTAATAAGGAGATCATTGTGATCACTGGAATGATCATGTTGATCTCAAGGCATTTCAACATGGTTCTAATAAATCATGCATTTTGCCTACAAAATTGCTTTTTGGTATTTTTTTTTTATTTTCTAAGAAACAAAATCCTTAATGGCTTGAAATATTATTCAATTACATACATGACAAACTCATATTTTGTTTGTAATACCAATATTAGAGTCAATACTGGGTAAAAAAGCTTCTTAACTATCCAGAGACATGTTCTCACATCCATTTCAGAATAGTAATATAATGGTTAAATATTTATTTCTTGCAAGTTCTGGAATACTATTAGATTTTCCACTTTCATTAAAAGTCTCTTATTTGTATGCAGTAATTGCTTTAAAAATATTAGCATTGTAATTTCTTGCTGGCACTATGATAAATCAACAGAAAGTCTTATCCCCACGCCTCCCCATGGAAGAGAGCAATTCTGCTTCCCTTGATGCCAGTGTGAAAACCTCTTTAATTTCAGGATTACATTCAAAGAATTCATGAAAGATGTTAGTCAGACTGCCTGAGACTCCTGTCCTTTCCAATGGCAGAACAGAAGCAATAGATAAGCAGTGCTACACTCTGCCAATATGCCTCGATATGCCTCTGTAGGAAGCAACAGCTCCCTGAAGCAGAAAGGTAGCTGATACTTCATTTCAGTCCCTGACCTCTCAATAGCAACTATCAGCAAACCATGTTTGCGTCCAAATGTAGGAGTTTTTAGGATATAAACATCTCACTATTGGGAATAAAACCCAGTATCATTAATTAATTTCAAACAATGACTGTCAACTGCTGTTGCTCTGGGATATGCAGAGGTGAAACACCAAGAACTACTCTCTAAATCCACTCTATTTGTGACTTTTCTGGGTTTAAGTGTTCCATTCAACAAGCCCAAAGTTTGTACTGCTAAACTGCACAAGGTTACTAAAGCTAAGAACATCAGTTTTGAGCTCTGCTGCTTGATTCCAGGAAAAATGGGCTTGCAGCAACCATGAAGGCAAAGCACTAAGAACAAAACACTACAAATCTGACCAAGTGACAAGAGATTCCTGCAAAAATTGTCTTCAATCCAGTAAAAAGAATATTGTGTATTTTAGCTGTATTCTCAGAGACTGCCTACTTGACAGAATGGGTGAGGAGCTACGAGTCTTACTAAAAGTAAAACAAAAAGGAGGAAAGTAATTGATAATTACAATATTGCAAGCTACATTTCAAAATCATTGGTACTTTACTAAGTACTTTGATTTTCTGGCAAGCAGTCTTCAGGCATGATCATCCAGCACTACTGAAGGAGTTCTACTTCTAGTACTGACAGACCTTTGCAATACAAGGTATTTCAGTGTGGACAAGTATTATATTTTATCCCTCAAGAAAAATGTCCATGCTACTATGTAACATGTAACCATAGAACAGCTCCTGTATGTGTCAGTACTTATATTGTAATTATAGATTTATAATTGCAATACTTTATATAGCATCCACAAATATGTCCACACTTACTATCATTAAAAGCACCAAAATGGGTACCACACCATGAACATGGAACTAGATTTTCCTTTTAAAGAAAGCCATGGGATGCAGAAACAAAGGCTTTCTAAAGGTAATAACATGTTTCAGCTCCTAGATCTAAATGATCTAGACATTTAGTCTACTGCTGACTGCCAATTCATGAATGGACACACACCAAGGATGAACTCTGCATAATAGTCACACTGCTTTAGGTCAGTCATCCTGATAGATGGTCCCAAGATTCTATATGGGAAATTAAGGAAGTTGGATTGTGAAAAAACTACTACCCATTGTCATTTCAGACTGTCACCTCTGTGCCATCAAAATAACATGTAGCATTGCTGAAGTCATTCGTCCCTTACTTTTCCAAGACTGTTGTCCTCATACAATAGCTACTTTTCATCTCCTTATAGACCTTCCTGTCTCTTCAAACACCATGTCATTCTCACAGGTACAGAATTTTATCTTGCTCTCCTCTTGAAAGTCTTCTGATATTCCTTAAATCTTCCTGATTGATTCATTTTCCTCTCGCTTTGGGCTGGATCTTTATGCCACTTGCTATACAACCTCTCTTTCTTTGCAGTATCCAGTATCCCACACCCAAAGAACATATTCTCTGAAAATTTTTCACAATTTCTCTGTTCTTGCAATCTCTCTATTCTCATCATCAATCCTGAATCCTTCTTCTTCCAAACCATCAATGCTTGGGATCTTTTGCATTCTCCCCCTTTTTTGTTTGTTTGTTCTGCAGGAAACCGATATATTCTGGGATTGTAAATCCATGGGTCTGCTAAATTACTAAAATAAATACACTACTAAGAGTCAAAGCCCTTCTCTCCCCCATCATGTCCTTACAGGTCATACTGTCCTCACTGCTCTGTGGACCACATTCGCACAGCTCTCTGCATGATCTCGTGTGCATTACAGTAAAACAAAGCAAGCTGGGAACACGTCAGGGGCCGCACACTCTTTTTTCTGACCCACAGAAGGTATGTGAAAAAGTTATTAAACCTTCAAGAGATTATTACTATGAGGTATGAGCTATGTGATAAGAAATTCAGAAATGGACCGTCTGTGGGGTTTGGACCATATTACAATACATTAAAAACCCAGAGCATCAGCTTTCTCCAAAACACAGGGCAACATAAAATAGAAATTTAAAGTATGTTCTATTAATGACAAGTGTTTAGGAGTCAGGAGAAACCAATGTAAAGTGTTACCAGTGTCAGAGGGCTACTCACATATACACCCAAAAAACCCAAGAGATGTCTTTTCAGTTATTACTGCTTACAAAAATAGTATGCACATACATCTGCACTTCATCACTACAGTCATGTCCAGCAACAAAAGAATTACAAGAGAATACCTCACACAGTAGGAAGCCTCAGGGCCAAAATCACTTTTTCTATATAGACATTATATTTTGAGAAAAAAAAAAAAAAAAAAAAAAAAAAAAAAAAGTAAGAAAGCAAATAAAGCCCACAAGGGACCATCAGGAGCTATTTCTCTTTGTTAAGAGCCCTACAGATAACTCTTGCATAGAAAGTGAAGCCAGAAGGCACAATAAAAATCTCTGTGCATCAAGGTCACTAGTCTTCACACAGTACCTCTAAACGGAGTCCAGTAACTTGTTTGACAACACATCTTTCAAAAGGATGTCAGTCTGGATGTGAAAACACGACAAAATTGAGAATCCACTCCTCCCTTGCTTATTTTGTATAGTAAATTTTTACTGCAAGAATTGTGTGTACTAAACATTATCTTTGGTTTTGGCAGAGGTCCTTGGAGTTTCCAGGTAAATGCAATAAACTGAACACTGCACAAGAAGAAGAAGAATCTGCCTTCTGAGAAAATTACTGAAGCAGAGTATCTCTTCAGCATGGATGTGCCACCTTGCTCACTTTATGTCATTACATCTGTCCTGTGAGATACCAAAGCTTACTCTGCCTATCCCTGGTAAACGGGGACTACAGTCTGACAATCCACCGATGCAAGGGGAGGGACATAATTTTGTTCACCATTAAAGATGTGCCCCAAATTTCCAGAGTAGAGACTATGCTTGACAACTTCTGCTTCCCAGGAGGAGGAAGATAAAAAGGTCATCTGTGCAGCAGATACACTTCTCTTCAGTTTCCCAACACGAAAAGAGCTAAGAATAAACACCTACTTATTGACTTTCCATTCCAGTAACTAAACTTAATTCTTTAACCCTTCCAGATATTGTTATAAACATACATTTGCAGTGTACCTCTATCATCCATTCCCTGAAACAAAATGCTTCAGCTTATATAGTCTACTGAATAAGGGAGAAAATAACACTTCACGAAGGCAAGACACTCCTCAGGCAGGGCACCGGGTCCTGACCCCATTAACCCACGCACTCGGGGCCAGCAGCGACTGCATCCCAAGCCTGCAAAAGACAACCCAGGCAACGAGGCAACCAGGACACGGCGATCTCGCAGAGGGGGACCGGTCTGATCGCGGGCACGGAGAGCGGTGCAAGTACCTGTTCGGCTGTCCCTTGGGAGGACGGGGCAGCGCGGTAACCCCGGCTGGCCCGAGGCCCAGCTGAGACGGGCGGCCCCGCGGCCCGAGGCTCACCTTGTGCTCCAGGACGCTGATGTAGCCCTCCAGGAGACCAGCCCCGACGGGGATCGCCGGGTGGTCCTGGCCCCGTCCCGGCGGGCGGCTGGTCACCGCCGTCACCCGCTGCTGTTGCTGCCGCCGCCGCGGCTCCGGGTGGCCCCCGCCGCCGCCGATGCCGCCGTACATGAGCAACAAGCTGGTGCACATGGTGGTGAGAGCCAGGCAGACGGCCAGCCCGTGGCGCTGCGGGGGGCAGAGAGAGGCGGCTCAGCGCCCGGGGCAGTGGGCTCCCCGCCGCGGGGCCCAGTGGGGAGCCCCGCTCCCCGCCGCCGCACTCGTGACGCCCGCGAGTTTCACGCCACCAGAGACACGGCAAAAGTACGAGAAGTGGGGAACCCCCTCCTTCCTCCTCCGGCCCCCTCACCAGATCGCTACCCTGCCTTCCCGCCTCCCTCTCCCTCAGCCCCGCTTGCTTGCCCCTTCTCCCCTCTGTGTGCCCCGCTCCCCGGCGCCTCTCAGTTCCCGGCACCCGTATTCCCTCCCGGGAACCTCATCCGTGTATGTTAAGGAGTGTTGGGGATTGTAGCGCTCCCCCTCGCGCAGCTACCTTCAGCCTCGTCCTTTAAGCAAATCGTATTTCTATACGCTCCTGAAAATGCACACACACACACGAAACCCTCAAACCACGAGCAACACGAATAAAAGAAAGCAGGCGGAAAGTTCTTCGCCGCTGCCGCCGGGGCTTTGCTCGGCTTCGCGCGATCCCGAATCGCCGCGGGGCTGCAGCCCGGGAAACGCTGGAGCGTGTGCAGGGTGCCCGGGGCAGCCCCGCTCGTCTCTTCCCCGCCGCCGCGCCGGGATGAGCAGTGCCAACAATGCGCTTACCATCAGGGTCTTCATTTTGTGCGCCTCTCGGCCGCCAGTCCTCCCGCTCTCCACTAGGCTCGGCATGGCGGGGAAGCCGCAGACATGGCTCGGCCAGAGAAGCGCCGCCGTGGCGGGGATTAGGGGGAATTGCACCCAGCCGGACCCTCGGAGGCTGCCAGAGCCGGGTCCTCGGCTGCCCCGCCTGCCTCCGCCTCCGCCCCCGCCTCCTCCCGCCGGCGCAGCGGCGGCTTCAGGGCAGGTGGAAGTTAACTTCTGCCTCCCGCTCTGCCGCGCTGCTCCGCCGGCGCGGCGCAGGCGGGGAGTAGCGAACGGCAGGGATCAGCGCGGCGTTCATCGCGGTCCCGGCGGGCAGCGGGCGGTGCCTCCCCGGCCAGCGGTGGGCGCCGGGCGAACGGGCAGGGGTTCCCTCTCTCCCTCGGCCCAGGCTTCTGTCCTGCCTACAGCAGCGGGGCACAACCCTCACGTTGCGTGATTTGTATTTTTCCCTGGCAGAAAACTCGTCATTCACCCACCGCTAGCTGGGCTTCCTGAAGCTGGCAGCGAGCGTTCAGGCAATACTTCACATTCACGTTGATAAAGTCGACGCCCTCAACTCCCCGCTAACACCCTCCCAGACAATCTTTCCCAAGCCCTAAAAACTGATTTCAGAACCTTTTTATGTAACCTACCTTTGTTTTTTAACGTAAATCTCACAGGCTTTTTGGTTTCTGAGGAGGGACACTTTCCCCCTGTCCTAAGCACCCTTCTGAAGATTTTACCATTATTTCTTTGTGCTAAGGTTGTACAGTTCAGTTGTGAAAACTTTAGCAATGGACGTCAAATCACATAGATTTCTTGCTCTGGGAATTCCACGTTTATAAATGTGCCCCTTTAACACCAGCCCTTTTAAGGATGATTTCTTACAAAGTCATTAAACTGACAGCATAGCATTTTTTTATTATTATCTGCTAATCATGAAGATATTTCTCTTGAAACTACTAATGGAAATAATAGTTCTAGTATACAGTTCACATCTAACCTATAGCTATATAACATTACAGATTACATTAAAGAGAAAACTATCTGCAGACCAACTCAACCGTGGTCACAGTAGCAGCTTTCTCAAGGCTGGGACTGTCATTGAAATCCATTTTTTGTCTTTACTAATTGATTGGAGGACTAACAGTGACACAAGTGCCATCTCTAGCCCGGGCACAGCACGCAGCATTTAGTGCCTTTTAAGAAAGTTAGCAGAAACAAGGATGTATGGTACATCAGTGGGCAGCGCAGCAAACAGTCTTTATCATTTTAGAGAAGAATGCCATATTGCACGGTGCTGGCCATTTATTCAGTTTGGGGGTTTGGTTTCAATAGTAGCAGTTGTTAAGACAAACGAAGCAATATAAGAAGAATCTTATCAGGTCTTGGTAATTCTTTATTATGTGGTTGCACTTGACACTCAAATTAGTGAAACAAAGGGCCAGCTTGATGAATCATTGAAAGCAAATTATCTGTGGCTCTCCAAGGCTTGCTGCAAGAGACTACAAAAGGCAGCTCATGCATTTTACAGTGCTATTTCTCAACTATCAGCAAGCAGGTTGCTGGTGACTGACCTTTCTAAGCCTTTCTAATATATTTTGCTACGGCAAACTGAAGCATCATCTTTATGATTTAGGCTCGTGGCTCTGTGTAAGACATCTGTTACAGACCAAAGTCATTAAACTTATGGGTTTTGGTAGAATAGGCTGATGTAAAAATCTACTGATAAAGGAGACAAACTAGATTTTCTAATTTAATGCTTGGCTTGAATAATTTCCAGCTTTCTGCTCATCAAATATTTAATTAGATTGCCATGATGGTCATAGATGGTATTCTTGGCAGTCAAATGCTCACTGAAATAAATGCAGTAGTGTAACGTAAATCCTATGGAGGTTTTTATGTGTAAGCATGGGAACTTTAGAAATCATCTGGAAAACAGCCCAGCTATTCAATTTAATTTTAAATTCCTATGAATTAATAGTTGTAGCTATCTGGATATTTGTTTTTTTAACACTACTGAAATCTGCATACATGTAGATAGGCATCTGCATACCCAACTTGCAAAGAGGATAAGAGCATAGGCTGAACTCTAAGCATTTAATCAACTTGGAAACAAGTCAACACAGAGAATATCTTAAAGTCCATCTGATTTCCTGCTTCAACCAATTTATTTTCAATATGCAAGAGATACCAAACTGTTGGCGCATTTCTGTTTCTCCTTAGAGCTAGGGGTAAAGACAGATTAAAACATCAACAGCTGCATACCCTAACCCAGGAGAAAAAGTGGCAGAGCCTGGTTAGGTTTTAAAATAAAGTCTGACTGAGGAGAGCTTTCCATCTGCATGGAAGGGGCTAAGTTGTTCTCTCTTCCCCTCTTGTACCCTTCTTGCTTTCACCTTTCTGATAACTACAGGCTGACAAAAACAGTGACACGAAATAAAAATCTGCTTGTGGCAATTTTAGGAGGACCTAAGATGAAAATGACAAAATTAAAATCCTTGCAGAGTAAGAAAGTAATATAAGAAGTAGTGATGCAAAAAGATACAAACTTCCCAAACTGGCAATAGACATGGAACAGCAGAGCTCTTTTACTGATTCCTGAGTACAACTGCTTGAACAGAAACTTTAGAATAGCATAGAATAGAATAAACCAGGTTGGAAAAGACCTTCGAGATCATCAAGTCCAACCCATCACCCAACACCATCTAATCAACTAAACCATGGCACCAAGCACCCCATCAAGTCTCTTCGTAAACACCTCCACCTGAGGAAGCCAAATGGACTCCCTGGGCAGCCCATTCCAATGGCCAATCACTCTTTCTGTGAAGAACTTCTTCCTAACATCCAGCCTAAACTTCCCCTGGCGCAGCTTGAGACTTTGTCCTCTTGTTCTGGTACTGGCTGCCTGGGAGAAGAGACCAACCCCCACCTGGCTACAACCTCCCTTCAGGTAGTTGTAGAGAGCAATGTCTCCTCTGAGCCTCCTCTTCTCCAGGCTAAGCAACCCTAGCTCCCTCAGCCTCTCCTCATAGGGCTTGTGCTCCAAACTCCTCACCAGCTTTGTTGCCCTTCTCTGGACATGTTCCAGCAACTCAACATCATTCCCTGAGCTGTCAGTGATTGACATAACAACTTTTTATAATGCAACTCAGGTTGTCTTTCAGATATTTCCTCATATAGGTATGAAGCACTCTTTTAAACTATGGCTGATCTCTCCTCAGGTCCATATAGCAAGAACATAGCGTACTTGACACCTTAATATGATGAACAATTAGACTTTCTATGTTATGGTTGTCCTGGAGGATTCAAGAGGAGGAGCCTCTTCATCTCTGGCAGTGCTTCTCAGCAACTGGTAGATGAAATATTCAGTGCAAGTTAGGATGAGGGCAGCAGTCAGTATTTCTGCTGGTGACCCAGATGTTTGCCAGGATGTTTTCCCTGAACACACTGGCTGTGCAACTGTGTGTGACTTCAGTAAACCCTGTTCTGGACTATGCTGTCCCTCTCCCCTTTCCAACATAACTGGAGGTAAGGTGTTTGCAAATGCAGGCAGTACACAGAATGCTTCTTAACTGGAAGCTGCAGCTACTCTTCAGCCCTGTCACCTTCTCAGAATGAAAGCCCAGACAGTCTTTAATGTTTAATTATTTTTTTGTGACTCATTGATGGCAGTGTGGCTCCTTTGCTGAAAAAAATTAGACTATTTTAGAGAACCGATTTTAAATTGGGCACAGATCTAAGAGAGTTTATCTAGTACTTTTCACAAAAAAGTGAGAGGAAAAGAGATCTGGTGTGATATAAGTAGTTAAACTCTAGTTGAGTTCTACATGTTATTCTGCAGGAATGATGAAAGCACTTGCACTCCTGTATGTATGTATGTATGTATGTATGTATGTATGTATGTATGAAGATGTTTTTCAGAATAATATTGGTGACAGAAGCATTTAAAATAGATTGGAGGAAGAAGTTTATTTGTATCAGGACCACTTTGATATTCTTATGCCTTTGAATTGAAGAATCTGAGATTCTATATGTGGCTAAGCATTAAATTATATTTGTTAAAAATATAAAATTATTCCTTTTAAAGTGGCATCATTTTGTCATTTCTGTTGTATTCTGTGGTCTGTGAGGCCTTGGATCTGCCTCCTCAAGAGTGAAATCCTGACCCCACTGAAATTAACTCTGATACATCTTTTATACTTCAGCTTGCTGTGGCAAGGAGCTCACCAGCAAGTTTAAAGCTCCTACTTCTAGATCTGCAGCCTCATGAGGTATGAGCTTAAACCATGACTGTTAGTGCAGAACAGAATATGGCTTGTCCTGGGCCTCTAGCCAGTGACATTTGGGAAGATGACTCGGAGTGCCACTTTTCATAGGGGAGAAGTAATCGGTTTTTGACTGGCTAGCTAGAAAAACGAGACTAAAGGTGCTAAAGAGGTTGAAATATGCTGAAAATGTATATGAATTAATGGACAGCAGGGCAGTCAAAGGTATATAGGAAATGAAATACATCACTCTGACATCACTTCCCCATGTTGTTTTATTATTTATGTATATATGAAATTTTAACCTCTTTTTTCTGAGAGAAAGGGCTGCACTTTTGCATCACAAACACAGCCAATGAAAAACATTCAGCAGCCAGCAAAGTAATGAACTCACAGTATGGATTTTTTCAAACTGTCCAGTGATTCATGAAATGCTTTTCAAAACTGGAAATATGCATTGAGGATTGGTCAAAAAAGGTAGAAACAATATGATAGATCAGTCAATACTGTCTCTCTTTTATGCAGACTGCCTTTGAACTTTTGACAGAAGCAAACAGTGATAGATGCATAAAAAAAATGAAATATTGCATGGAAATAGAAGTGCAAATGAAAACAGAAAGGGAAAATAGTGAGATAAGATCTGCTGGATCTGCTGAATCTGCTGTGGTTTTTTTTTTTTTTCTTTTTCTTTCTTTTCTATTTCTTAATTTTCTCCTCAGTCTAGGAAGCATAAATAAAGGTATTTGATATTTCAGAAACAATCTAGCTCAGCTGAATGGACTCAACTACTGCAAGATCACATGTGAAACACTGTGCTTTATTCTAATCATTTTGAAGGGGGTAGAAGTTAAACAAGAGACATCCTACAATACACAGCATACTCAATATTCCATATCTAAAGTCAGAAACTGAAGGTTAAGAAACTATCACAGGAGCCTGCAGGTGGAGGGTAACCAGTACCACCTGAGGAAGCCAACAGGCATGACCAGAAAGTGATCTTCATGGTGTTTTGTTTTACCATTCATCACCAAAACAGAAAGAGGAAGACATACATAATCTCTATAAACATGGCACAGATTTTGCATATGGACTAAAGAAACTGAGGAAAGAATTACTACAATTTGTAAGAGATTGAATGCACATGAATACTCTGTGGCTACCTTTGCTATAGTGTAAGAGCTCTCAACAGGATCCTGAATGGCTCACTTTCAGTGTACACGTCTGTTCCTTTGCAGAGAAAAAAAAAAGATCTACACCATCAGAAAGCCAAAGTGTTAAAAGGAACAGAATTTCTAAACTTAAAAACCAAATTTTAAAAATTATGAATCAAATATCAGAAATTAAGCATGAGAGGGGAAAAGGAAAAAACCAAAGATAAGTGCTTATTATGGATTGGTTTGCAGTTCTTTATATATTATTAGACTGTCGATAGAAAACTCTCCTACTATTACTAACACAAACACAAACACCAATACCACTTATGATGACAGGCTGAACAACAACTATGGCAACAAGGGGATCCATTACCATCAAACTGAAAAGGCACACTCACAAAATCAAGTAAAGTCCTTCAGTAGCCAGGCTATATATATATATATCTACCTTATTTTTGTAATAGCTACTGTTCTTATTTAGGGTTTTATAGAAACTATCTTTACTATTCATAAAGTATATCCCTCTATAAGCATATATGCAAATTTGGAGCAATAAATCAATTATTGTACAGTGTGAGAATAGTTGCCAGTGACTCCTATCAGAGATAGCAATTTCACATTTCTGTCCAGTGTGCTTCTGAAATGACATAGTGCCCACCTTTGTTATGTAAGAATATCTTCCATTTATGCAGCATACTCCAGACACAGCTACCTGAATGAAGTACTGAGCTGCCTACTGAGAGGTCCTGAGTACTTGTTTCCCAGGGAAGTTAAACAGGAGTTGAGAGGGCATCTCTTCATTCAAGTGAGCTGCCTGATAAAGATAATATTAGTACTAGCAATTTATGAATTCGTCTGGAGATAGATTGATTTCTTGTAGGAGATACCAGAGACCATGGGGAGCTCAGGGTACAGTCATTTTAAAGATATGGAGAGAGTGACCTCATTTATGTAGCTTGATTAATTAATTGCAATTGAACATGAAACCTGGACCTGCGAGAGAGTAAAGAATAGCTATAAAATTATTTCCTATGTCCAAATCTGCTGCTGCAAACTATCCTAGACAAGTCTTCTAGCCAGGATGAATAAGCACTGTAGGAACTAGTCTGAAACTGTGGGAGTTTCTTCACTGCAATGGATACCTAACTGAATGCTTCAAACCAGCTGCTAAAACAGATGAATTGTCTTCCTTTGCAATGTGCTGTGTCCTTGTTTAAACATTTCAGCCATATTATTGATATTTGTCACTCTTAAACAAACACAGAAAATCAGTCTGCTTTGTTTCATGCAGGATAGATATTTTGTGTGTCTACTGGCATCCTTACATCGTAGATTAGAGCAAATCCATGGTTATATGCACTCATTTTTCTTTCGTATACTTCAGGGCAGAGGACCAAGTTCAGCTTAGCTGCAGAGCTGGATCCAACATTTCTGCAGCAGCTGTACCCTCCTTTCTTTGAACTGCTATTAATATTTGTTATCATATTCCCTAGCCTTTGTCACCACCACCTGCCTCATGCTTTTCATTCCAGAGGCAGAACTTTAAAAACATCCTGCACTTTTTCCAGTCACAGTAAATATTTTATTCAAGTTGCTGAACATGTACATATTACCTCCCATAAACTACAGCACCAAGAAACATGCTGGCATGAGTTTTGCTGCAGTTCTTCTACTGCCTTCTGAATATTTCCTTGATGATAACTGAATTTAGCCTATTGTATTCCTGAATTTCTCCAAAGACCAAGACATTCTAATCAAACAATTATATTTACCTAACTGCTTTATTTTTATTTTCTTTTTTTTTTTTTTGTTTTGTTTGTTTATAATTTATTTCACTTCAGGAGTAATTTGATACCTTATTTCTCTACAATAGCTTTTGTTTGTTACCAAAACCCCCAAATTCTGTGAGTTTTATTCAATTTTTCTCGTGATCATTATTTGAAATGTGAAGCTAAGCTCTGTAGGGCATGTGCTGTTTCTGTCCCAAGTTCAAATAAATGAGGCCTTAGGCCATTTATGGTTGAGACCATAAATTCAGATGTCAAAGGAACAGGTGGTAACGTGACACAAGCTGTTCTTGCTCATTGTATGAGTTTCCTCCACTCAGTCTCCTACTGCTCCATCTCTGTCACAACCTTGAATCACTCTCTAGCAACTGTTACTCCATTTTGGCGGGTTGTTTCTGTCCATTGATAAATGAGACCTTCTCCTCTTCTAAGCAGTATCAGTGCAGAAAATGCAGAGCTTTGAATCTGAAAGCATGTCTATACTGGCACATTTACTCAGACACAGAAGTGCAGTACTGTGACTAAAGCCTTCTGGGATAAAACTGGCTTACATCACCCAGCTTGGAACATGTGCAGCAGACAGCTCAGATCCATCTGCACATCAGATACAACTCAAAAGCAGAAGCAGTCTGATAAGTTGAAGCACTGTGGGTTGTGGTTCAAGAACTGGCAAATAGTAAAGAAGAACAAAAGCTTACCAGCAAAGTGAAACAACGGGCATGGTATATTATCATAAAATAACAGGAGTTTCTCAATGCTTGTTCAGTCACTGATGTTGAGATTTCTTTTTGTATATAGAATCATAGAATTGTTAGGGTTGGTAGGGACCCCAAGGATCATCTAGTTCCAACCCCCCTGCCATGGGCAGGGACACCTCACACTACACCAGGTTGCTCACAGCCACATCCAGCCTGGCTCTAAAAACCTCCAGGGGTGAAGCTTCCACCACCTCCCTGGGCAACCTGTTCCAGTGTCTCACCACCCTCATGGTGAAGAATTTCTTCCTAACATCCAATCTAAATCTACCCATTTCTACTTTTTTCCCCATTCCCCCTAATCCTATCATTACCTGACACACTAAATATATATATATATATATATATATATATATAGTATGATACCCTGATGGTAAGCAAGTGTGGATAGTGCTGGAACTTTTTTCCTAAGTGAAGAGAGAAGAAATTATCAGCCAGTCTTGTTTGTATGGTTGGCTCAGTTATTTCAATCAAAAAACCATTGACTGTCAGTTTCTTTAGGGTCCTCAACATTTTTTATCCTAACCACTATTCATCTTCAAGCATTGTTTACACAGTAACTAGTCCTCACAAAATGCACATGGCTTCAATTCAGAAGCTTGTTATGTAGTGAAGGTAAGGAATGCTGCTCACTCAACTCCAGCTGTCACCTTACAGCTATAAATATGTAGTATTTTAGTTATTGAAAGTTTGAAGACTCTTTTAGAAATCTGAACCTTCATAGCTTCTCAAACCCAAGAGTTCTCTTATTTCTCAGCACCACCTGAAAATTGATGTGGTAGCAGCGCCTCCCATCTGAATCGATAGTTAAGATTCAAACAGAATTGGGTGGAAAGTAACCCCATACAAATGGTGGCTTCCTCTGGGGCTTTGCTCAGCCCTTTTTGCTTCACATCACCTCTTCAGCCAGCAAGGCAGAAGGACCTACAAGGAAAGATGCAGAGCTGATCCAAAAATGTCCAGGAGCCCATGATCGTTGCAATACTTTCAAATTACCCTGTACTCATTATCCCAACACATTACACCTGCACTAGCACCTGCCACAAAACTCACTCAAACCCACCCACTCTCCATCTTCAACCAGAACAACTTCCACAGATTTTTCTTTCTTTTCTGTTCAGTCATTGAGTAGTGGGACTGGTTTCTCCCTGATTATTCTTTCCTACAACCTACTCCATCACATGCTTACCCAATCCATGCAGAGGTCCATGATGTAACTGGCTAATGATGGGCCTACTTAGTAAGGCACCTTTCAACAGAGCACTGGGTGATTGCTAGCACAGCCACTTATCTGTAGCTATATTATTACTGCATGTCTTTTTGATTAATTAGAAAGGCAGCTGTACAACTGTATTTCCACAGTCTGGGTATTATTAAATAACGTGCAGAAAAAAAGAGTGCCCTGTTTGCAGCTTTACACATTAGGAGGTGAGAGAAGAAAAGATTATAACACAGCAGAAAGAGTATATGCAGCAAATATGGATACAGTGCAGAGTGGGAAGCACTTTGAGGGTTATGTCAGGGATAAATAAGGCCTTAGACATCATCACAGACAGTTAAGAAGTCAAGAGAGATATTAAGAAAAGTATTAAGTCTGATCTGCACAGTTTCACTCACACAAAAAGAAAAGACAGGGTTGGGGCCTAAAAGTTGCCCTGGGTTCCTGACATTTCAAGCCAGCTAATTAGGATTTAGCAAATAAGGTAGAAGAGGGTACACAGAGAAAGCATGGTATGCAATGGGTGATCTTCAATCATAACAAGTATAATAGAAATACAATTTCTAAATCTCAATAAGCAAGTGGGGTAAAGGGACATAATATTGCTGTCTCACTCTGCTTTGGGCTCAAGATCCACAAGGAGCAGGATTGTGTATTAAAATCGGGGTGATTAAAGCATATTCCTAAACTCAAACCTCAATATTTCTGTATAGGGATTCTCCTTCTCAGCGTGCTGTTCTGTCTTCGAAATACAGCTCCCAATCCAAGCTGGATCTTCATTTTATCTTTCATCACTCCTAAAGCTGCTTAGTCTTTGTGTACACATAGACTGACCTTTCACTTTTCTAGTCTATTGCTATTGAATTGTTCATAAATCTTGTGATCATTAGACAAGGTTAGCCTTCACATTTCAAAAGAGACACCCCCACCTCCCTCCCCCCACCCAAGCTGATGTTGGCTCTTTTTTGTGTCTTTGTAGCACTAGATTATGCAAACCAGGTGCTGACCAGCCATACTTTGCAGACTGCAGGGTGTTGATTGTGGCAACGTTGAAACAGGCTGAAACATAGAGGAATATGGGTTACGCAGATCCATTTTATTCCTAAATGCAGATATTAACAAATTAGGAAAGTTATTGGCCAATTGACTCAAAGTAGAAGCATTAAAATAATTCATCCTGAACAATGCATAGGTTTATTTTATGTTTAGTACAGTAGGCTCACCTGCACGAATTTGCTGTGCTTATTTAATATCCTCTTTAAGATGAAGGATGGTGCCAGTCCTGGGGTAATAGCATCTTTTGACGCTGAGAAAGCATTTCACTGGATTGAATGGCAGTTTCTCTTTACTAAGATGGAAATTTAAAAAATTGCTGTAAATGTATTGCATCAGTTACACTGCTCTGAGCAAGGATGCATGCTAAGGTCACAATACGATCTCAATTTTGGCTTTCGAGGGAGACTAACCAAGGGTGCCCACATTCAATGCTATTTTTGCTAATGGAAGCAAACCAGTCTTTAAAAGAGTAGGGAGATTGGGTGGAGACTCAAAAATAGAATGCATTAGAGATGAAAGCTTGTATTTGCAGAACTGCCCTTAAAATGGTGTCCCATTTTGTTACCCAGTAGTAACCCCTTGGAGACTTTACAACAGATTCTGCAAGGAGCTACAGTTCCTAAACAAATTCCAAAATATGCAGTGGATTAGGATTCAGACAAAGATTTTGGAGCTGAAGTGATGATAGCTCTGGAACTGGTGTCTTGCTACTCATTAAATTTGAAACTCACAAGCCAGAGGACCTTCTTAGTGGCTTGCAGGGGGTACAGTGGGGCTTCAGATGAAAAACTATTTTATTCCAGAATTGGATTTTCACATGATTCTATGAAGGAAGAATTCTTTAGAAGGACTATAGATTGTTCTCCCATGCTGTAATCATTGGGGTGATGGAAGGAAAAAGTGTCTCTTCCCCTTGCAGTAAAGCATAGCACCATGAAGAAAAAGTGAGAATGCTTCTGAAACCTCAAAAGGCTATACAATTTTTTATTACTTTTCCTCAGTGTTCTGAAAGAGTCAGACACTATACTAGCAGTATTAGAATGAATAAACCTTTGCCTCTACAAAGAGAAAGAGAATACCTTCAGTCAAACCAAGCATCAGGTAAGCAAGCTCTTCCTCCATTTCCTGGCTTTCTGCTTCCCCCATGTTAAATGTCGAAACCCTATTCCCTGATATCTCAGGACTCAAGACTTTTCTTGTACTGCTTTCCTGCACTATCTTCACATTAATAATGCTGAGAGAATGTCCTCTGGAACTGGTGCTCTCCAGTACACATCAAACCTTACTTGAGTCTTTCCCATACCTAGCTGCTGTTTTCATTCTGTCATGCATCAGATGAAGTCGGAGCTTTTGCAGATAGGTTTTGGCAAAGATCCTTCCACTGCCAGCTCACTTAGAAGTGTGACCTCCACACCAGTTTCACAGCTACAGATTTGGAAAACTAGAGCTAGTCCCTATGGCAACAGAGAAATCAAAGTACAGGTGAAATGCTGAGAGGTGCTTGATGGTATCTAAACAGCTGGCTACAATTTATCTCAGGTCTCTGCAATTAAGTGTGATCAGATCATTATTTCCACTACAGAAAACAAACCCAAAACCAACAACAACCGAAAAAGGAGATTGCAGATAACATTGTATAGCCAAGGAAGTACATTTCTTGGGTGGAATGTGATCACACATTATGATGTGGTGCCTACTGCATACCAGTGACATGGTAGGACACAGGAGAACCAGAGACAGTAATGAGACATTTAATTGTCCCTGAAATGAACAATTTCTAACTGCCACTGGTTCTTGGTTACACTTGACTTTCAGTAGCCTGGTAAAAACTGAGTATCTACAGCCTAAAATACTTATATACTGATTTTCCATCCTCACACCAGAAAGAACGTTGCAATGGAAGGAACTTTTAAATATTCATTACTCTTGTTCTCCTCTTATGGACTTGTAACAAGTTGTGTAAATTAAATACACAGAAAATCCAATATTTAGGAATAAGGCCCTCTAGTTACAAAAAAGTGAGACTTCACTAAGTGCTTAGAAGTTAAACACAAAGTCAGTAAATAAATTGTAACAAAGGTAAATTGAAAGGCAAAATGAACTCACTCTGATGAGTTCATGCAATTCCCTTATGGAATGTTAGTTTCCTTACTATAATTAATTTTAAACACTAAACCAGGATGACTGTTTTTTGATAATTATAAAAGTGCATTCATCCATGTCCTTGCAAATTATTAATATTTATCATAAGGAATATTCTGTAGACATTAAGAATCAAGGGAGACAGAGTTTTCAGAAAATTCTTACACAGCTTTACCAAAACAATAATGGAGCTTTAGATACCTATGACCCCAAACCAAAGAGACATTTAGGGCTAAATCCTCAAGCATCCATCCTATCATCCACCTCACAAATCACTCTGGAAAAACTTGCACTGAACCTCAAAATCAAAGATTTCATGACTGCAACTATGATACTGCCAAGTATCCTCAGTGCTCGATTCATTTGTGCTCCACTCCTAGGAGCCAAGAGTATCAAGTGTTCTAAAGGGATGAGGCCGTAATGATGTTATGAAAAGATTAAGAAAGCCCCTGTAGTTCTTTTCCATTTCAGGGATAACTTCAGTGATAAGGAAACTGCATCGTGACACTTTTGAGTTGCTTCTCTGACATTTCAACAACACTGATTATCAGTAGCTCTTTTCATGGATATTTTTAAGCCTCTCAGCACATTAGGACCTAAAGCTTCACACTGGTAGGAACTCGAACTCATCAACAGTAGCAATAAGAAACTTCCCTCAAGTCAGTAGGAGTCATTGGGGGCTTAGAATTTTCGGGGTCAGATGCATGTTATTTAGTTATATTTTGGCACACTGGTTATGACAAAACCAAAAAGTAGAAACTGAAACCAAATTTGCGGCTTAGCATTTTGCATTTCAAAACCTTAAGTTCCATCTAACTTTCTTTTCCATTAAAAAGAAACCCATATAGCCCACTAATTTCTGAAATGGGATTTGGCCTGCATGTGCTTTCATTAAAAATATACCCCAACCTAGTGGCATGAAACAGATCAATTTCATAGGGTAGGTAAAGAGACCTAGCTGAATGCTGCTGGGAATATCAGTAAATCTTTGCAACATTTTGGGGCTAGTTCCTGCAACAGGCTGAAGCTTTTCAGAAGATACCCCAAGCTTTTCTCTTTTCATTTTGCTAAGTAGAGTAGCTCAACTTTGTGATTGGGACTGTGAAAACACAAAGGAACAGATGAGACACAGGTAGATAAGAAAAGACATGCATTTCTTGTTCTCTCTCTACTCAGTAACTAAAGGAGGCAGGAGCCACAGCAATGTCAGTGCAGGCAGATGTGCATTGCTCCCTGTGCAGAGTGATGATGAACTTGAGTTCCTACAATGCATATTAACTTACTGCTGTTTCATGTACCAGTGGAAAGACTGACACCAGCACATTCGATAACATGCTAACTATACCTATTGTCTGACAAAAGAAACCATTAGATTCAGACTAATGCAAACGTATCAGAAGTATATAGGACAACCATTGTGATGCAAGACAAATGGAACAGCTAATTATGTTTTAAGGATGAATAGTTCTTGCTTGTGAAAGTGAATGGTTTTAACTGGTTTGCACTCTCTTGCTTTGATCTGACATTCCCAAATTTGTTCACCTTGCTGACCTCTGAAAGAGGAGTGAGAAGACTGTGGATTGTAGAGTGCGACTTTTATGTCAGTATCGTTCATTATTGAATTGGCTGTTTATGCTGCTGATGTGTAATGTTGTGAAGCAGATGAGCTGTTAAAGTATGAAGGGTGTTCTATAACCTTTGCTGTACATTCAATTACCTTACAGTAACTTAGAATTCAGAAAGGCTGCTCTGAACAAAATCAAAATACAATAAGATAAACTCCATTAGGAACTGAAGCACTGGGGCTGTTGTTGAGAGGGCAAAACAGTCTAATTAATAGTTATTGCATCAAAGTCACACAGCAGTTGCAGTAATGACACTGATGGTATTGATGGCATTGAAGATGGAGTTTATCTCAGAATTGAAATGAGCAAAGCATTCAACTTCAGCTGCATATTGCTGTAGGCAGTAGAAGGCCTCAGAGTTTGTTTTGCTGTTCTGTTGTTCAGCTGCTTTTCTTTGATAGTGCAGCTCCAAGCCATTAATATATATATTTACACAAGACAGAGCACGTTCATTTCACTGGAGCCCCATGGCTGACACTTGGCCATACAGAAGAATAAACATTTATTGTTTTTCATTCCCACTGTTTGGTTTTTCAGTGACAGCTACATGTAGGTGGGTAGTTATCTAAGGGGGTCTCCTAACTTCTTTTTAATTCTCATAGAACATTTCTCTTACTTCTTTGGTTTGTGAAAGCTGTTGGCAGCAGGGAATGCCAACTCCTGCATCCTGTGATAAGGTTTCATTCTCAGCAGTATTTGGTTTCCATTCAGATTCCTGTTGATGTTTTTTTCTTTCATTTTACTGATGTATCTGGCTTGTGTTGCTGTTCAGAAATAAACACAACACAAAGTCTTCCAGTAACTAAGCTGATTTATGTATGTAGATGAAGTCTTCTTCAAATGTCAGGGTCAGCAAGGCTCCTACCCACTCTGGTATTAGTGCCAACTGTCTCACAAACACCATTTTTTAATATTAAATGTTGTGCCAGAACTGGAACAAAAATCACTGAACAGGACCAAAAGCTAACAAAATAATCCAGAGCTTGGAATTTACCTTGGGAAATCATCACAATAACTGACATCCATATCAGTAGCACTTTGATTCTGAGTGGGTCATGCCATACAATTAATCTCAAGAGAGCCCTCTGATCAAAAGAAAGAAATCAGAGTCACATACACTGGATAAATATTTTTTCCAGTACCATTGAATTTGATGACAAAATTATTTCTGACTTCAGCAGAGAAAAAATATTTCTTTCCTTGACTCTATCCAGACTTTACTCACATGCCATGTTAGCTTCAAGGTTCTAAGTGTAATTCCAGGTGGGACAGAGGTGCAACCAAGCATCCTAGGAGTTTGTTCAAGTAAGCAGCTCTCAAATACTCAGATGGATAAATGTTTATCACACAAAGATTGTGCCAGGCTTCCAAATACACTGTACAAACCAGCTATAGCACCTGCAGGTTCCACTCATTAAAGACTAGTCATCAGGTATACATGCCTCACAGTCTGAAAATTCACCTTTGCCAGGACTTTCATCTGCTCTTCCCTGGCTTTTGGCATGAGAATGTTTTCATTCCTTTGCAAGGCTTGTCCAACCATTGGCATAGATGGGAAGCACTTGTGACCTTTGCTGAGAACATAACACAGCAGTAAAAGCAGAGAGGCTGAAAACTATCATTTCCAAATAGCCCCCAATTTCCATTGTTTTCTGGGTTTGTAACCCCCAGACACAAATTACTAAGTTCAAGACAACCTCGATCCCAGATTCTCAGCAAATGTCAATCCACATAGGGCCATCACCTCTAAAGCAGCTACCAAAGTGAATCTTAGGGGAAGATTCTACTCTTTACTTTTCCCAGAAGAGAGACTTGTTTCTCATCAGCATTTTGGTCGGTACTTCATCTCTGCTGTATATAATCTTACACTGGCATGCTGGTATGTGGTCATTTATTCATGATTTGGATTAGGAGTGTGTGAGAAAACTGCCTGGTCTGCTGTACAGGGAGGAACGTATAGTATGGTTGGGGACCAGTATGGTTGGGGACCAGTATGGTTGGGGACCAGGGTCATCTGCAATCAGAAAGTGTTTCTGTAAAATGAAGATCTGCAAAGCTGGACTGACAAAGAACTGAGGAAGTGAGCCTTATGAAGATAAGACTGCCCTGTTTTGGTAAAAAAGGATAATGAAGCAGGGCTAAAATAACACAAACTTAATTAGCCCTGTTTATTACTTGATGGCCAGAGACAATTTTTACGGCAGATTTTGAGGACCAGGGTGCCCAAATGAAGACCTTTGCCTAATTATCTGCAATTGTAATATTAAAGTTGACACTTCTCAATATGCAAATTAGGAAAATTAAGTACATGCTACACATATATGACCCTGTTACTCAGTTTTCCTCCCAAATCATGCTAAATATCACCTAGAAGGCAGAGACAGCCTGGGCTAGGGTATAAATCCCACAATAGGGACGTCTCTCTTGCGTGGACTGGGGGCACTGCACCAGCGAATTTGCAGGGACACCAGTACCAGCACCAGCGGAGGAGTACAGCAGGGGGCAGCAGCAGGGGTGCAGCATGAGACAGCAGCAGCAGCTGGGAGGAAAAGACAGACATAAGGATGATTGGTGGACTGTGCTCCTTCTCCACCCAAAACAGGGACACCTTTCTTGGTGAGAACTGCAACTTCAATACATGGCTGAACTTTTGGTAACCTCTCTCTTCTGTTAGAGCTACTGCAAAGGTTTGCATCTCTGACTATGACTGTGTCAGATGTTACCCAGGATTTATTAACCTGAGATCATCTTGCAGTTAGTTCATTTATCACAGGGAGTCCCGAATCTGCTGTGTCTGTCCCTTTGAGCAATTAAACAAGTTAATTGCTTTAACTTTCTGAACTTGTGTCAGAGCAAGTTCTTATTGGGGCACTTGAAGGAGAGGCAAATGTTAATTTTGCCAAAAAGTGCCAGTAAAACTCCTGGGCCCTGAAACAGACAGACATTGGCAACTTACCCATAACGCAACAGAGCAGCTGGTAAGCATTCAAGTCTGGATTCCTTGGTTCCTACCAAGAAAACACTATCAGCTTTGCTGTTTCATTAAATTTATAGGAGTACAGCTGAAATCAGACCTTGATTCAGGGAGTTTTCTTGTCTCTGGCCAGCAAGTAATATGGACACAATATGTGCATAGGATATGAGAGCAGCATTTAAACAAGAAATCCCCAAATTAGTTTGCTGGGAAACATCATACACTAAAGAACACCAAACGAAGACTCAAGAAATTTCTGTTCAGTTCTTCAGCTCAACCAAACATTTAGCATCTGAATGAAGAAAAACTCTCACTTGCTTTATATAATACCTTATACTGGCTAAGAAAAAGTTTACAAAAGCCAAAGAAGAATCTAATAGATATGTTAGACCTTTAAAGACCTATGTTCCCCCTTAAGACCTGCACAGAAGCAGTGCTGAAATTCTGCCTCCTGCCCTGGCATGCTATGACTGCAATAATCTTCTAACTCTTCAGAGCTTCCTCTTAGGTGGGACTCAGCAGAAGGCAAATATTCTTGCCATTTAGCCGGAAAGCTTCACTACAGTAATTTTGTTAATTGGTTATTAAATAGCTTACCCTAACCCTTCTTTTAAAGTCTGTATCTGTTCTCATTGATCACCATTTCTTAGTGTTTTATACAGTATTTATTTTCTATCATATTTTTAGTGGGTATCTGATGCACCTAAGGCTATTTTGCTGCACACACCCCAGCTTCACTGGTTTTGACCTTTCTGTGAACTACAGAACATTTGTTTGCAGAATAAACGTCACAGCTGTGTTGCTGCATTCAACAGTATTTTTCTCTTCTCCTGTGCTACAACATGCAGGGTCATAGAAGAGAGTCATAGAATCATAGAATTGTTTCAGCTGGAAAAGGCCTCTAGTAGCATTGAGTCCAACCATTGACCTAACACCAACATGGCAATTAAACCATGTCCCAGAGTGCCATGCTACACATTATTTTAACACCTCCAGGGATGGTGGCTCCATGATCTCTCTGGGCAGGCTGTTCCAGTGCTTGACCACTCTTTCACTAATGACAATTTTCCTAATATTCAATCTAAACCTCCCCTGACACAATTTCAGACCATTTCCTCTCATTCTACCACCTGATACTAGGAAGAAGAGACCAACCCTCACCTCATTACAACCTTGTTTCAGGTAGTTGTAGAGAGCAATAAGGTCTTCCTTCAGCCTTCTCCAGACTAAATAATCCCAGTTCCCTCAGCCACTACTCATAAGACTTGTTCTCCAGGCCCTTCACCAGCTTTGTTGCTCTTCTCTGGACACACTCCAACAGCACAATATCTTTCTTGTAATGAGGGGCCCCAAAGTGAACACAATATTCGAGGTGCAGCTTCACTAGTGTGGACTACAGGGGCACAATCATGTCCCTGTCCTGCTGGACACACTATTCCTGACACAATCCAGGATGCTGTTGGCCTTCTTGGCCACCTGAGCACACTGCTGGCTCATGTTTAGCTGGCTGTCAACCAGCACCTCCAGGTCCTTTTCTGGTGGGCAGCTTTCTAGCCACTCTCCCCCAAGCCTGTAGTATTACATGGGTTGGTTGTGAGCCAAATGCAGGACCCAGCATTTGGCCTTGTTAAAGTTCATACAATGGACCTTGGTTCAATCAATCCAGCCTGTCCAGATCCCTCTGTAGAGCCTGTATACCTTTGAGCATATCAATAATTCCACCCAGTTTCATGTAATTTGTAGTAAACATAGTAAACCCAAGGCTGCCAGCTAGCAATTTGCATTCTGTTTGGCATGGCTGGAGTAAGTGGTGATGCGTGTTATCTACACAGTAAGAATATCCTTCAGGGTCAGAAACTGGCCATTAGAAAACAAGGATGAATAAGAATGCACAAAAGTTATACCAAAGTCAAGTGCTTTCTTAACCTGCATCAGCTTTAATAAGAAATGGCAGCTCCAGGCAGCACACACTTTTTTATATACCATCAAACATACACGCACAGGAATATATAGCACATGATTAGCAAGGGGAACACCAAATCTGCCAAAAAACTTGTGCAGCTTGCCAAATAAATGCCAGTCAGGATAGGCAATACAGACATTGACTCTGGCCTTGGAACCTCTGAGCAGTAAACCTTTGCCATGCTAATAAATGGCAAAGCTAAATGGCATTCTTTTTACTGGCATATGGTCAGGAACAGTACTATCTCAGTCCTTGAAAAGAAGACTTACTCTCCTTTTTACTTCTCTGTTCTCTCCAATACTTCCCTCAGTTTTCAGAAGAATAATTTCACATTCTCCTTCCTGTCCAGCTAGTAGTATGCTCCTCTGTTACCAGTCAACAGCAATATTCTGTGCACCAGAGTGCATGACCAGTACTAATGAGCTTTGGCAGAACATCAAATTTATTCCCCCTCCTCCTGTCTAATTACAGTGTGCCATTTGTGTCATTCTGATTCAGGATCTATCTGCAGATCTATTAAAAACACCTATTTATAGTGATTTTATAAAAAAAGCAATAATAATGAGCTTAAAAGTAACTGAAGAATGGTATGGAGCTGCAATGTTTTTGTAGCCTTTTTACACCTTACCCAGTTGATTTAAGAGGTTTTTTGAGGTCTTACAGTCCTGTGTAAAGACCTACATTTCCTGCAACTAACATACGCTGTAAATGATTTAATTTTGGTACTTGAAGGTGTTTCACAAAGTCTTATAAATAATTTAGTGACAAAACAACTTCTGAAGTTTCACCCATGGTTTAAAGCCCTCATCCTGCAAGGACAAATAGTATCACAGTATCACCAAGGTTGGAAGAGACCTCAAAGATCATCCAGTCCAACCTGTCACCACAGACCCCATGACTAGACCATAGCACCAAGTCCAGTCCCCTCTTGAGGAGGGAGGACATTGCTGCCCAGAGAGAACTCTCCTGCCCACTGCAGGCTTGAACTCACGACCTTCCCAGTAAGAGTCTTACGTGCTACCAACTTAGCCACATGGTCCCCCATTACACATATTTTACCTTCTTTAATTTAGCAGATATGTTTATGTTTAAATGATAATTGTTGTGCTTAGAGTCAGGCCTGGTGAAAGTCTTCAGCAGACCCATATCTGGCTATAAGTGTTTTGCATGCAGACCAACCAGGGATGTAAATTGCTATAGTGCTATTCTGGTGATTAAGACAGGACTTTGTCATCTTTTCCCAATTTATTTTTATGAACCAAAAAGGAATTCTGCTTGAGTAAAACCTGCATACAAGATGATCAATATGGTGCTCAAGTTGCTCCTGACTTTTTTAAAGTTATATGGATTGCAGTACATACACATGCACACACGTACAAAAATTTGCTGGTTTGATTTTCTAAGCCTTCAGTCATTCTCTAGTAACTGTAGACTGTAATCCAGGAAGAAGTCAAAACACACTCTTCCTACCTATAGAGATGTGTTGTAGTAGTTTTAAGGTTATAAAGCCATCATCTTATGTGTTAATAAAATCTTACAGTATTTACTGTCTGCTTAGTAGGACTGATTTAGGGTCCACTCAAGAGATTTGGGAAATAAAGTTGTCTATCTTCACACTTATCTTTCTTTAATACAGGAATGAGTCTTCTATTTTGCTCATTCCTGTAGTAGGAATCTTCCACTTTTCTATAAATTAGTTGCAACTTCATCAACTCACTAAGCAGTTATCTTTATTATTAATCCATCTTGGTAATTCTGCAATCTGAGTCCCAACCTGGAGCTGCTATCAGGCCCAGGAAGGAAACCTAGCTGTGATGCGAGGCATGTAGCCTAGCTCCTTAGAAGCAAGTCACTGAGTAATCTACAGAGATCGTGAGCTGAGGATCTGGAAAGAACAGGTCAAAGGACAGAGAGAGAAGTGTCCTTTCCCACTCAGCTTCTTCACCCAATTTCATGAAATGAAAGTTAGTATTTTCATAAATGTTTTCTGCCTGCAATCTCTTTCCAGTGTGCTGAACAACTTCAGTCCTGAGAATACAAAAATGATAATAGCTAAAATGAATGGCTAAGGCAGAGTGCTGTAACAGAGACAGAAGCCTAAGGCTTGGGGAGCAGTAGGATGAGAACAGGGAAAAAAAAAAAGAACTTCTTAAACCTAGGTGCATAGGATTCCCTGTGACCATACTGAAATAATCCACATGTCATCTGAGTCCATGTTCCATCCTTCATGTGTAGCAGCCTGAGCATCTGAAAAGCTTCATGGAAAGTGGTTCTGTATCCCATTACTCTTTCAATGCAAAGCTCAGAGTGATCTCTGCACTAGCTCCCCATGTCACTGGACATGAAATGATTTTCATTTAAAAATAACAGGAGCTCATGGGGTCTACATTTATCCTTAGATTATTCTGAATTTGTAATATACTAAGAATCAATTTTCATCTGCAGGCACCTGGTGTTTCAGTCACATGTATGACTGAACAGATAAAATATGTAACTAATGCAGATCTGCAGCTCCCATTAGCTACTCATGTCTGGCTTGACTGAGTGGTCTAAGTGTCATCCCAATGCAAAGAAAAATAAACCCAATAGTTCATTTAAACATATCTGTTACTTCCTTCCTCACGCCTAGGTTTATGACAAAAGGTGGTAGTTTCTCTCTTTTCTTTCTACATAGACAATTATCAGTAGAGCTAAGTTGATAACCTGAAGAAAAAGGTGTTTTATAGGAGGTCACAAACACCAATTTGTATTATTGCAAGTCCACCTCACTCCATACAACTATTTGGGATGCCTGAGTTTTGTTCTCTGAACACTGAATGTCATGGCTCATGAGCTGACTTTGTCACCATTTGCCCACTATCTCCTGCTTTCATCTACACAACTCTTTCTGGCTGCATTCAGAGCTAGTTTAAAAGTGGGAGATGTGATATTAGTTCCTTTGTCCAAAACATAGGGATCTTCCTATAAGACAGCACACAAGCAATTATCTGTCCTGTTTGCCATTTTTTCTTTGCTTTTATAAACCAAGAACGCAATACAGTTCCTAGTTTTCCCCTTGGATGTATATTTACATTCCTACAGCTTAATAAATTCTGCAAATCAGAAGACCAACAAGTTAAAAATGTGGCTACTGTCCTTCAAGTGAAGGCTGCAGCAGCCGTAAAATCCCAGTTTCCAGAAGTACTACCTGTTTTCAGTTCACAGACCATAGTATAATGGTAGACACAAATGTGGTAAGTGTACAAAAACCCCTATTACTAAATTATTCTAAATTAGTAGTAGAGCAGCTCCATTTACCCATGACTCTATCAGTGCCTGATGACATATACCTCTGCATCTTATGGTTTCACCTTTCTTGCTGCCTCTTTTTCCATGGGACAAGTAAAAACTACGTTCTAAACCACTGAGTTGTGAACTTGTATATCTACCGACCAAATAAATTCTGGGTTTTATTAGCTAGGACTGGTATATCATCTTTTCTGCAGAACTGACTGTCTTTGTTTCATTAAAGGGACTGCAAATGATAAAATGGTGATGTTGCAAAACAAAGTTGAGGAGGACATTCAAAATCTGTTGATTTCGTCAAACTTAATTTTTCAGTTTCATTACAATTATCAGTGGAGGTCATCTGCTGCTTCCTGTGGGGACAGAAGTAGGACACACAGTGGCCACATTCAACTGTTGGTTTGTTTCTGTATTAAAAAGTGATTTAATTTAATTCCATCTTGGGGCATTGAATTCTTAATAATCTGAAGCAACATAAGAGGTATTGGATATGTCATTGCTTTGTGACTGTTATTCTGGTTGCTACAGACCTGGGATTTGCTGCAAGCCTTTATGACTTTAAGTGTGACATTTAACTGGCACTCAATTTTCCTATTTGGAAAGCAGTAACAGTGCCTTGTTGGGAACAGTGTGTGGACAGAGAGATTTAATGGCTGTGAGGCATTCCAATACTATAAGAACGTGGACTCAAAAGAATTCAGGTAAGTTCTATATTATCAGTGGAGTCATTCAGTGAGGGTTGTAGTAACCATAAACACTGCTGGCCAAACATTCTGGATGACTAGGGCAAATTACTGACCAGCCTTGGTTCTCCAGTTGGTTCTCTGATTTCTGTTCATTTGAGGAACACAATGGTGAAAAGGCAAAGTGGGGATCACAGTTTCCCTGTTTGATAACTGGCTGAGGACTACTTCTTCATACTGCTTTAACTGCTGCAGTGTGGTTTTGGAACACGTCTCTCCTGACCTTTCCTATATACAGGGGATATTTTCTAGGGCTTGGTTATAGTTCTTGAATATCTATAGAAAGCTGCATAGGGCCTGGATATAACTCCATTGTATTTACAAGTTGGAAAAATAATTTAAAAGCTGGTCTCATGGAGTTTAAATCTAAATCTGAAAATTAAATTATATGGAAAACTATGTCATGAGTCATAGAAGCAAAGATTCTAGACAAAGAATATTCATCATGGCTCTGGCTTTCATTACTACAATTTTTCATACTATGAACTGATTTTAAATAATAGAGATGCTCCCTGGTAGTGCCCGCTAGTTCTTTAGTGCATGCTAAAGAATGGATTTGCAGAGCAGTGGATATTGAAGATCAAGGATGCTTTCTGTCATAAAAATATAAGAAGCCCTTGGACTCCTGAAAGGTATCAGAATACAATTTAATCCTGCTGATAAAGAAAGGGAAATACCAGGCAGATGATACAGCTTCCCAAATGCCTACTCAAAGAATGGAGGGCAGCAAGAATGTTTTGGAAATGGAAAGAATTCTATACAAATGAGCAGAGCTGGATGAAGATAAGACCAAGCAAATATGCACTGAAGTAACTTTAGTTAAAGAAGAAGCAGTGAATAAAAGAATATTTGAAGACATCAAGAAAAAAAAAAAAATACACTAATGAGAAACTAGATGAGGTAATAAAAGTTCAGGAGGATTACCTTACTAATGATTCCAAAGTTCCCTGAGCTGCCTTTAACCACTCTTCCCTAGGGCATGCTCACCCAAAGGTAGATGTGTTTTCCCCAGATCCCTACCTTCACTTCAGGGAAAACTTGCTGAACCCAAACCTTTTCAATGAACTGTTGTTATCAATGAAGTTTGACTTAATTGTATTTCTACAGCAAGCTATATGAACATTCTCAAGAGGGGTCTTGGGAATGGCTGGGGCATAAAATTAGGAGTTTGTATCAAGTCAGACCTCCCTGACAGTTTGTATTGCTTTCATTCTGGGAAGCAGTAACAGCACTGTGCATAAAGAAAAATAAAATCAAAAAGAAAGCTCAGAGGGAGATACCTCCCAAAATAACAAATGTGGTGAATTCAACAATACCCTTTAAAATTGGAAGTTCATGTAGGATTGGAGCCCACAAACAACAATCTCTTGAAAAAGGGGTAATCAGAATATAATATTCCAAACTGTCCTCCAAGAAGTCGCATTCTCAGGAACACAGACTGGTAAAACAACTAAGGGCTGTAAATCGAATTGTGATGAATGTACACTCTGTAGTTATATGAAAAATAATTGACTCTAATATCGATTTTAAAGTATCAGATTTAAAAGATGCTTTCTTTTGCATTCCATTGGAGGAACAAAGTTAGAAACTGTTTAGTTTTGAATGAGAGAAGCCCAACAACTGGATGAAAAATGCAACTATGCTGGAAAATACTCCCTCAAAGTAACATTGGCAAAAGAACTGAAGTGATGGCAAGGAAAGAACAGTACTACAGCCTCGTTGCAGGCTATGTATGATGATCTAACTGGGAACAGACTTGACCGATACACTGTGGTCACCCTGAAGGACAAAATCAAGATGAGACCATTACCAGCAAACACATTCACTCAGAAAGCTGAATTGATTGTTCAGACCCAAGCCTTGGAGTCGTCATCAGAAGGAAAAAGGACTAATAGCTACATAGAACTCTAATTGGAGAATGTAAAGAATTAATGGAATTGACTAACAGAGGTACACACATGGGAGGTGAAGCTTTAATGAAGACAATCAGAAAATATGCAGTAAGAACTGGAATTATGCCAATTGCTAGAAGTATTAAATATGTAATCTAGAAATTAAAGAACACCTTCCCCCTCCAAAACAAAAGCAAAACCAAAAACCCAACCAAAAAACTCTTCCACAGGAGAGGTAAAATGGAGACTTCACACCTGGGGAATATTGACAAATAGCTGTTGGTAATTGTTGATACTTTTTCAGGATTCCCTGAAGCCTTTCCTTGTCACACCAACTAAGATATGGAATTAGCAAAAGTCTTGTTAAAAGAAATAACCCCACTCCCCCCACCTTAGAAGGCCCCATTTAGACCCCACTAGATAAAGAAGTTCACCAGGAAATTATTTGCAGGTATACTTTAATGAACTACCTCTGAAAGGAAGGGCATACATATCTCCTGCTGTTTGTAGACACCTTTTTGGGGTTGCAAAGCCTGGAAAGTAGTAAAAGCCATTTTGAAAGAGATAACACCTAGATCTGGAGTCTCTCTAGGAATGTCATCAGACATTCATTTTGTTGCTGAAGCTGTACGAGAAATAAGAATTAAATGCACTTTGTAATTTGTAGCTGGAACCTTGTTATTCCATATTGGGATATCCCTTGTATCCAAAGCAGCGTGACAGTTTTTCAGTTTAATATTGCAGGATTTATACTGTTTTGCAAACATGCATTGTGCAAACTACCTCTTTTTAATCTGAGGCTTACCCACAATTTACAGTGGATTCTTCTTAATTATATGAATATTGTCCCTACTAGTACTAACGCAGGAGAAGGAATACCTGACAGGAGATAGTGAGAAAAGAGAGTTAAAATCCCACCAGGATTCCCCGTGGGACCTAAACTTAAAAAGGAAACTCTGGAAAGAAAATATACATTATGTGTTGATGCAGAGGTCAATGCAGATAGCTAACAAGAGCAATTGTTGTGTGTGAATGCACCCACTTCCCTGAGAATGCTAAGAAAGGGGTGACATTATTTTGCATTCCAATACCTGCTAATATTATCTTGGACACAGTATCACAGTATCACAGTATTACTAAGGTTGGAAGAGACCTCGAAGATCATCGAGTCCAACCTATAACCACAAACCTCACAACTAGACCATGGCACCAAGTGCCACATCCAGTCCCCTCTTGAACACCTCCAGGGACGGAGACTCAACCACCTCCCCAGGCAGCCCATTCCAATGGCGAATGACTCTCTTGGTGAAGAACTTTCTCCTCACCTCCAGCCTAAACTTCCCCTGTTGCAGCTTGAGACTGTGTCCCCTTGTTCTGGTGTTGGTTGCTAGGGAGAAGAGGCCAACCCCTTCCTGGCTACAACCACCTTTCAGGTAGTTGTAGAGAGCAATGAGGGCGCCCCTGAGCCTCCTCTTCTCCAGGCTAAACAACCCCAGCTCCCTCAGCCTCTCCTCATAGGGCTTGTGTTCAAGGCCTCTCCCCAGCCTTGTTGCCCTTCTCTGGACACATTCAAGTGTCTCGGTGTCCTTCTTAAACTGAGGGGCCCAGAACTGGACACAGTACTCAAGATGCATCCTAACCAAAGCAGAGTACAGGGGCACAATGACCTCCCTGCCTCTGCTGCCCACACCATTCCTAATGCAGGCCAGGATGCGGTTGGCCTTCTTGGCCACCTGGGCACACTGCTGGCTCATGTTTAGGCAGCTGTCGATCAGCACCCCCAGGTCCCTCTCTGTTTGGCCACATTTGTGGAAAGAAACTTCTTTTAAAGACAATGTGGAATTAGAAGCACAGGAATGGGAGATAGAGGAGGTTCCCAACCCAAAGGAAAAAAATACTGTAGATGTATCCAAAGATGCAATGCTCCTAAAGGACTAGCAAAAACTGAGTGCCAAAATAAGGTCACCTTCGTGGGAAAACAATCAGGGTGTGCATCCAATCATGCAGTCAATACTGGCATAGCAGGAAACAAATAGACAGGATGGCCAGTGCCAGAAGGAAAGGGATGGCATTGGATATGTGTCACCAGAGCCAGAAAGATATTACTGGCCAATTGGTCAGAAATCTGTACTCCTGGAGTAGTTCCAAATATGATTGTGAGTGACAAGTTAGAGACTAAAAGTTGGGTATGATCATATCTGAAAACATATAAATGGAACAGTCATTTAATTGAAAAGTCTAGGGCTTTTCATTTGTTTTCACAAGGTTTGTACCTTGGTTAGGAGGAAGTGAATTATGAAAGGAGACAGTAAATATTTCTGCTATTTTAGAAAAGGTTTGGAATAAGATGCAAACACCCTATTAGCTTTACAGAAAGAGGTAAGGCAGTTAGCAGAAAGAGCCACTATGGATCCAATGGCTCTAGACATGGTCTTCTCCCCAAAAGGAGAATGCACAATACAAAGTACAAGTTGTTGTGTTTATACAGACCAGAGCAGCAGGATATCCTCAGGTATTGATGAGATATAGAAACAAACCAAGATTCCATATGAAGTGCAAAAGGCTGACACGATCTGGTGATTTTCAGAAGTCTGGAACTGGATAACTTTGTGGATCCCTGATTTAGTCCCTCCACTCAAGAAACTAAATAAACTAGTAATCGTAGCTTTATTAACCTTTGTATATATGTTATAATACAGTGCATGTATATTGTTCTGCTTTAGGGACTGAAATAAGAAGTAGGAAGTGTGTGTGTGTGTATGTGTTAAAAGTGGAGATCTCTTCATGAAATAAAGAAATCTCACAAGGGGGAAAATGTTACCTTGAGGCTGCATTTCAAAGTGCAAAGCCTTAGGTTTTCTGACTGAATCAATGTATAACTATGTAGTTCTTTGTCCATGACAAAAGGCATTGCAAATATTTTTAACATTTGTCTAGGGAGTTAGTTAGGAAGCTTTTAGTCTTGAAATATAAGAGGCCAGCAAGGTGGTTAATCAGCTGAAAGACTATCTATGTGCTTCAAATATGTAAACCACTGATAGGTAAGAAAGAAGCTGTGGTTGTTTAAGGAACATCCTTACCTTGTCGAGGAAGTTGGTTGAGTCAGATAAACATTTAAGTGTCCTCAATACCATGAAAGTATAATGGAAGGACAGGGGTACTTCCCCAAGTGACCACCACACTACTTGTGCAAGCACACCAGCATGGAAATGCTTTGCTGAGTCATGCTTCATGAATATGCAATATGTAGAAGGAATTATTGTATTAGATAGGCATTACTTTGCAAAACTCACATGTAAATAGCTACAGGACATTCTTGTTGGCATGTCTGCTTTGTGGAATGATCACCATGCACCTGGTGTTGCAACAAAGGAATGTCTGCTTCTTAATACTACACCAGTGTTTCGCTAACATATCAAGCTAGACAGGGAGGAGTTCTTCTTGCTCTGTGACAGAATTGTGAATAGTTAGCCTATTTTCCTTTGCCCAAACCCTTTGGGAAAAGCTCACAAAACTTCCAGAGGGAGCCTTTTCTCAATGTTTTGTACTATAAATCGAAATGTTTTCCTAACATCAGAACACACTATGTGTTTCAAACAGACCCATTTCTTCCTTTTCATTGTTAAGTACACACAGAGAAATAAAAAAAAACAACCCACTATCACAGTCCTCTTCATTATATTTCTTGCAGGTGATTATTACACTCAGCTGCCTTCTTTAACAATCAGTTCTATCAACATTTTATTCCTATACCATGTATTGTTCTTGTTGTCATTCTCAGAATTGTCCACATGTTTAAAGATGAGGTTGCACATGATGTGCAGTAGTCCTGGAGAACCCCAGCAGCACTAAAATCACAGCATAATTAGATCACACTCCCTTTGGCATTTTTTTTTTTTTTTTCATCTAGCATCACATTTGTGCAGTGACTCCTATTCAGTTTATAGCCAGATAATTATCTGCAGTGATTCTGCATAGCTAATCACTTCACAGGGTGTGTGTTTCCATCTAGAGGTCTGAGCATATTGGATGCCACCTTACTGATTTCAGAATGTTTTTCCATTTATCATCACCATTTTCAGGTCTAATATTCCCCTTGCAGACCCTCCCAACCTTTTGGTCTCATCTATTTCTTTTTTTTTTTTTACCTTCTGTTTCAGAATCTCAGCCAATAGTGAAATGCTTATACAACTGGACACGGGAATGATTCTTGTGGGATTCCACGTAGTAAGTCTTCAGAGATTGATATACCAACAGATGTAGCAAAATACCTCTCACAAGATCTTACTTAAAATGTATTGAAATTATCTTGGATATTATCACTGTCTTAATAACTGGATGCAAGAATTGCTATAAGCAGGAGGCTAGCAGGCTTCATCTACAACACAGACAATTTAAAGGAAGTAGAAAAGACATATTTAGTATATTTCTATATAATGTCATAATATGGCACTTTTTTATTCTAGTCAAAGACAGAGAACTTACACCAAAAAGCTCTAAATTGTTAGAAATGAAAGTAGAAATAATAAGAATTAAATTCTTCCTTCAAAAACCAGTTGTGCTTTATAATCCTTTGAAGCACTGCAGTTCTGTAGAAAGGACATAATGGAAAGTCCAAGGAGACAGCCAAGCATGGCAAATTAAAGCTTACAGTGAAGAGCTGAAGCAGCCAAAACAGCAACTGACTCTGGGTTGTAGAAATATTGTGTCACGGCCCAATGAGGTGATGATCTTTCTCCTTGCAGCTTTGATGAGACTGCATATAGAATTCTGTATACAGTTTTTGGCACTTTAATACTGTAAAGGTGTCAGTGAACTACACATAATTAATCAAAACTGCCTCAGATTATGTGTAGATAGGACAGGATACTTTTGAAGAAGAATTAAAATAACTAAGACTGCTAAGGGATGACTACAGGGAGTACTATAATATCTACAAATATTTGACAAGGAACAAATGAAATTTTTGGAGTTGCACAATGGATCATAATAATGAGCTACAAAATGAAAGCAAAAAAGCAAACATAACCTGAATTCCAGAAGAAGCTTTCTAATTCCATGTCCAAGGTATGTGTGTACTGGGAGTTAATGAAACACCCTTTGTCAACAGTAGCAGAACTTCCTTGAGAAACTCAATGAAAGCTAGGAAATGGATGTCACCTTTATGAACTTTCTGAGCATGTGACAGAGCATTAACTAACTTCCATTAAACTTTCTTTACTATATCCAGAAGGCAGCAAAACACAATCAAATTAGGCAAAAACACTATTGAAGATATCTCCCAGACTTAATGAACAATCACTGCTTGCTGCTGTTAAAGAACAAATGGAACGTTTAGTTCTGTTCTTGTCTGAGCATCTGACCAGCGAGCAGAAGAAGCTAGTAAAGGAAAAAAGAACTATCCTGGTAACATGGATGACAAGATTAGATTAGATTCAGTGAGATTACTGAGAAACAGAAAGATCAGGGCTCACAGCTGCACTCATAGTAAGGATTATGCCTTTTAGACTTCACTGAGAGTTTAGGAGATTTCCTATTTTCAAAATATCTTATTTATCTGGACCTACAATTCATCCTGTCAACAAGCATCTTGTGCCAGTGGAACTAAAACCTGTTGGAATTTCTATGTTCATACAGAATTCTATGTTTAGCTTGTGAAATGTTCCACTTGAGGTAAAAGCTGCAAAAGGTAGCAGCACATGGTAGCTGCACACAGAAGAGAATGAAGTTTATACTCACATTAGGTGACCTCACCTGCTTCCTCTGAAATAAAGAACATGTTACCAAGTAAATCACAAGATCACAGGATGTTAAAGGTTGGAAGGGATCTCTAAAGATCTTCAAGTCCAATCCCCCTGCCAGAGCAGGGCCATAGAATCTAGCACAGGTCGCACAGGAATGCATCCAGATGGGTCAGGAAAGTCTCCAGAGACTCCACAACCACTCTGGGAGCCTGTTCCACTATTCTGTGACCCTCACAGTAAAGAAGTTCTTTCTCATGTTGAGGTGGAACTTCTTGTGCTGCTCCATTGCTCCTTGTCCTATCACAGGGTGCAAGTGAGAAGAGGCTGTCCCTTCTGCCATAAATGATCCTGCCTTATAAGTGAGATGGAAGTCAGCTGATGAATGAGATTGTTTTGCTACCCATTATATTTTTAATTATGCCAGACTAAGAGTGGGGTGGGATTTATAAACAAATAAGGCAAGGCCTAAGGAACTAACAGTCCAAATATAGGTTGCAAGTGTTAACATGATCTCTAGCACAGCAGCCTGAGGTACCATGTAGAAAGAAATGCCACAGCTGATACAACACAACAGAGCCCAGTTTCTGCCACAGCAACTTTCAAAAGTGAAAGAATGGAATCTGTATGAGTATGCATATATTTGTTATCACTGTCATTTCAGTCTGGGTAACAGGGTGCAGCCTATTGGGCAACATTCACTGAGAGTAAAACATTTGAAAGTGTGGCTTACTCTCAAGATTTAGCCTTTTGCAGTGACTTAAGTAACCAAAGCAGGACTTAAATGGAGGCTCAGAGAATATATATATGAAAGGGTTAAACAAGAGAGAAATAGCACCCTTTTAGTTAATGAACATGATTCATTTTTTTCAATGAAAGAAATTGCTTCCCAGTATTTGCCTTATTTGTACCACAACATGTTGTTTCAAAAATACCGTCTGAATCTGTTTTTAAAACCTAAATCACACAATGAAAACTCACACATTTAAGTACTTGGCTGAACTGCAGTCTGCATATATTTATCGACTTAAAACCCCCTACACTTCAAATATTTTTAAAATTTTATTTTAAATAACCATTTTCAGTCTGTAGCAGCTCACACAACTTCTTGGTGGACATTTTCCTGACAAGCCTGGAGAAAGATTAGGTACCTGTCTGTTTCTGTACTTCAGTAACCACTGCTGATAGAGGAAGCAAAACACAGATAAAGAATGGAAAATATGTGTTTTGTCAGACAGATCCGTATTACCTTTATTATTAATATTCATATTGTGCCCTGGGGTAGTCACAAAATGCATAAAGAAAAAATTAAAATGTGTAATTTATCAGAGTCTTTTAATCTGTTTAGGATATTCTATGGAGTTAGATTAAATGGTCAATATCAAAATCCAGAGACTGCTGCCTGTCTCTGATGAACACATCAAAATCAGATGAAAAAAGCTGTGCTACAATTGTTAGGCAGGAAGCCTGGACAGGTTTTCTGCCGTATTTGCTGATGAAACAAAAGCTACAGCTTGTAGAGAACAATTGAATATTTCCTTGTGTTATGCCAGTAATAGCTTTCCCTGTAGAGAATTGTCTCTTGCTTCCAGCTAACGGCAATGTTAGCTACCTAAAAATCTGACAAATGGACTGTGTTCAAAGCTGGCTAATTGGAATCTCAGTAGCGTGGACGTGACTTTTGTCACTTAAAGCTATGACAGCTCATCTGTTCTCAGTGGTAACTTAAACAGCAAGTAGAAACTATTCTTTTGTCATCCATTCCTATATAGTCACAACTACTTGTGGCACAATTATCACAACTGTGTCACAATTACCGGTGCACTCAAACCAGAATTATTGTGCAAATAGTTTCTATGCATTTTGGAGAATTTGATCTGATTCAAAAAAAGCCTCTCAAACATGAAGATAAGATAGCATGTTAAGCAGCTTCTATAATGTTGTTCTTGTAGCCTAAAAAGATGATAAAATTGAATCCAATTTTGGAAAGTTTAAGATTAGGGATTGTCAGACGTAGACAGTAATTTCAATCTATTTTGGATTTAAAATAAATACCTTTCAGCACAAGTACAAGTTGTAAGATATGGAAAAGCCACACTTAATTACTCCATTTGATACTGTGTTTTCTCCTAAAATTTGTGATAAATGCTGTCAGTAACTGGTTGTGCACATTGGTCTTAATAGGCTGAATGTTCACTTCCCTGAATGCTTTCTGATGGGAATGCATAACGGCAAAGTAGCAGAGGGCACACTCATCTGGATTATGTCCATTGCAAATGGCAAGGAATCCTCATCAACATTTGGGAAAAGCATGTTGACAGTATCTACAGGCTAACAAACACTGAAAACCCACCCCAGTAAGTGTGATTCTGCTCTCACTTCAATTAAACAGTGTACTTCATACATAAACAGGTGAGTGAGCAACAGCTCTCTGATTTAAGGGCTCCAGCTGAGTACCTGCAATTTATTATTTGCTTATATCAAACTTAAAGCAAGTAGATGTAGAAAGCTGTAGGAATCATACAGAAAACATCTGGACTTCAGATAGACTGATCAGTAGTAAACTAATGGTAGGAGATCATGGGTACGTATGTTTTCAGGATTGTAATCTTTCTATTCTTTAACCCCCATTGAAGTCAGTAGGGTTGACATAAACAAAGTGAAAATGTGACCTGATATTTTCTTATTCTAGCTTGAATAGATTTCTTTAGTAAATTCCAGATTCCACTCTGTTACTTTCAGTGTTTCGAAGATGGAAAAAAAATAAATCCTCCACCCTTTTTCTAAATGAAATCTTTACAAATGATTTTAACTGTTTCTGGAAATTAGTTACAGCAGACTTCAAGAGACTCTTTACTGTCTCTTCAGCTGTCTCTTCCACTCAGAGACATTACAAACCTTTTCCATAAATACTTTTTTTCTTGTGTTTGGTTGTTCTTTTTTTTTTAAAAATCCATTGCTGTGGCAAATCATTGCTGAATTTGTTATAACACTTCCTGTAACCACTTACATATGTGAGCTCTGTTTCATATGACTCATTGCTATCAATAGATCTCAAAAATGAAAGAATAAAAACATTGAGTTGAGTTGTAATTCACAAGTCAGTCAGAAATAAATCTTTAAAAACCAGGTTGTGAAACAGTAGAAACTGTCACAGTCTCAAACAACAACAACAATAAAAGGCCTTCACCTTGTTCTAAAAAGCATAACTAAAATAAAGATTCCTTATTTTAAAGAAGTATCCTGGCAAGCAGTGACTGAATAAAATAACCTTACATTACTAAGTCTTTGCTTAATTTCCACTTTATGTTCACTCTTTATGACTGCAGAGCTAGACAAAAACAAATCAATCAAGGGATTTGACAGAAAAGGTACAGCAGTATTTCCTTCAGTTTCTCTGCGCTAGATTGCAGTAGTCAAAACTACTGTTATGTCTGAACATGACATGGCAAGGCAGATCTCTTTTTATCATATCTTTTTGCTCTCCTTGCACATCCAGATGATACCAAGACTAAAGACTAGAATGACTTCCAGAGCAGTCCAGCTTCCTTCAGCATTTCTCAGGAAGACAAATCACTTGTGATAAAAAGGTCATGTGAAGCAAAGCACTATGTCTAGGCTGTTTGTGAGTGTCTGAGCCACATGCTTGAGGAGTATTGAAAAATGAGCTAGCAAAGCTGCTGAGGGTTATCATAAGCCTTGTGCATCTATGTTGATTACATTCCAATAGGTACTTGTATATGCTGAAAGCCCAGTCCTCTGTCTATGTATGTCCATATGTATGTGTGTACTTCAGAGGTTCATTGCAGAGATCGCTGGCATATAAAATACAAGTTTACATCAAGTGTCCACCCTCTTCTAACATGCATATGCATTTACACCTGCCACGTCAGGATCCAAAATAAAGTTATGTGGAAGTACTGGGTCTGATTCTAACATGCACTAAGGTAGCTGTACCTGCTTTTGACCATGTTACGGGGCTGTAAATCTCAGCTAAGCAGATCTTTTTACAGGCCCCTTTTCATCTTTCAACAGGTGTCCAAGACTTCATCTAAATTAGAATCAGGCCCCAACAAAAATCAGGACAGTACCTATTCAAGTGGCTAATAAATACAGTTTCAAGGCATGTCAATATCTGTATAGAGATAAATTCATGATGTAATTAAAACAATTCAGAAAGGAAAACATATTTGCAGTTTGATCCAGAGTAAGCCAGATTAACTACTGTGGTGGTGTGGGTTTTTTTTTCCTCATCTCTTAGCAAACCTTATTTAGATTTTAAGGAGATTCTACGTTAGCATCTTCCTTGTACAGTTCATGAAAATAATAGAGGAGTAAGGCCTTTTATTAACTGGAACCTGACAGCATGTATAAATGTGGTCTTATCTGTATAATAACTCAGTTTAACTTTCGTGGAATTACAGACAGGAGCAAGTGGCCCACGTCTTAAAAAAGCTGCAAGAGCAATTTGCATCCATTTTCCTCCTTTAGGATTGTTCAATTTGGCCCAGTGTCACTGCACAAGTAGTTGGTTGTATAACTATAAATGAAGAGCTGATGCTCCTTCACATACTGGTTTAACCTGCAAAACAACCTTTATTAACTTGCAAAGATTCCAGAAAAAGTGAACTAGGCACAATGTTTTCATTACCTTAAAATATCAACAAAACAAAACAAAGAAACAAATCCATTAAAAAAAGGAAGTTAAATATTCAGTTAAATACTGCCAAAGTGATTTGGTAAGGCAATGGAAAAAGCAGTGCTTCTGTTTGTAGAAGTTACTATTCTGCAAGTGATTTTTACTATTTTTGCTACTGTTTTGCTATTTGCATTTTTATTATTTTATGCTGTCCTAAAGAAAATCAGCTATATGCATCTGCTGCACAGGACTTCCCTCTTGCTTTCATTTAACTAACACTATCACAGAAGCTTCTTTTGTTTTTTTTTTTTTTTTTTTCTCCTGTGGATGAAAAATCACATCTCAATGACATTACAGAATGTCAAGAACTGTTAGATTAATATAATAGATTTTTAGCTGCTTGCTTAGCTCTCACCATCTCTATTTCCCTTTATTTTTTCATAACAGCAGTAATAAAACTTCACTTCACCTTAATAAAATGGAGTAAAAGCATCTCATGCCACTTATTTCTATTTTGTTTTAAATAGACACTGATTACTGATCTGAAAACATGCTATCCTATACTGTCGTACCTTTCCCCCTCATTTTTACATTTATGTCTGTTGTTGACTGTGATGGAATTATACTAGAAAAACAATATGATCCCAGCCTTGAGACGATGTCTCCCTTCTAGGTCAACCAATTTTCCATAATGAAAATTGCAAAAAGAAAATAAGTGCATTTACTAAACAGTCAAGAACACTGGCCTTTCTTCTCCGTGCCTCATGATAACAGATTGGCCTTGCCCACTTCTGTCATAAAAAACATTTCCATCTATAGCAGATCTTATGATTCTTGTTTTGAGGGATTGCTTTTAGACTGCATGGAGCAATAAAGATGAACTTTATTTTATTTAGTGACCAATGCTTCTGGAAGACTTGCAAGCCAAATAGAGCAGCAGAATATTGAATACATAAAAATGTTATTAAGGAAGGTTAAGGCTGTGTCATAAACTATCAAAAATGTTATTATTATTTCAAGCTCAAGCTGATATGTTGGTGTACTGTTGGGAGAAAAGAAAAGAAGTGAAAGCACAGTCACAGCCAGAAAAAGTCACTGTAACAATGACTTTGGGATGACTTCAATACAAGCAAGAGCAGATCAACTGTGAGTTAGAGTCTAGAGGGATAATACTGTATCAAAGCCATTCAACTCCCAAGCCACAGGAGATGTTTTGTTGGTTTTTTTAAACTAACAGTCCAGAAGATGTAGGGCTTGGCCTTATTTAAAATGAATGCAATGTGAACATGTGCCATATTCAGGAACTGAAAGTTAAACTATGTTTCTTCTGTCTTTTGTGTCTCCATTACTAATGATTTTACAGCTAGAATGTGTAAAAAGAGTGTGAAAGCCTTGCTATGCTTTTCGGATTATGTTGGAAACTAATCCCCCAACCTCATGACCCTACCTACCACTTATTACAGATCTTAGGAAAAGCCTGAAGAGCACGGGCAGTTTTATGGCCTGCACAACTAGCCAGGAATAGTTTTCAGAGTGTGCCCCCTGTTCTTGACAGTGCTGCTGAGTTCGCCATGCATCTGACTCTGTTGAGAGTTAAAGAAACAAAGCAGGTAATTCCATGAAGGACTGGGAAAGTGCTACCCTTTTTTTGAAGGATTCATAACCACTACCTGATGGATAACATGGGAAGATTGCTATCCTCAAAGGACATCAACAAGAGTTAAACTTTTACCAGCTGTACAGCTTTCCAGGCTTTCATCACAGAGGAAAGGTGGAGAGTTGGAGGAAAGAAGCCTCAAATTTTGACCTTTAGAGTCAGATATGACTGCACTCAGCTTTCTTGATTGAGAGCTGTATTTTCAGCTTGTATTTCTGCTTTGCTCCAGATTTTTATTTCAGTTCCATACCTGTCACTTGTGAGGATGCATAATAAAAGAAGAGCTAGTACTCGAAGGCTTGATTTTCCAGAATGGATTACACTTGTAAAAAATCAAAATACATTGATCAGCTGACTGCAGTTAATATTACACTATTAATGACTACAACAGTGAAGGCCTTCTGTACAAAGTTATTTAATCTATATCCATTTAATGAAACTTTATGATCACACTGGAAGAATGAAATTATTGAACAGATGATTTATACACAATAGCGCTGTTGAGGCCATGATGTTTTGTGGGAATAAGAGAGAAGATGATGATACCTGTAACTATGGTAATGAAAAATGCAAATGGGAATTATTTCTAGCCAGTGTGAAATACAAACTATATTTATTAACTAAGTTATGTGGCTTGCAGAATGATTTATGATTTAGATGTGAATCCTACATGTGGTGGAAAGATCAGAAATTCACAATCTGATAATCTGTTGACTGTGAAACTCTCTTTTGGCTTGGACTGCGAATGAAGAATGTGGGGTGGCTTTTTGTGGTTTGTGGTTGGTTTGTGGGTTTTTTTGTTTGTTTGTTTGTTTTATCCAATGCCCCAAACAGCTGAAAACATGGTAAAATTAATGGACCACACATTTTCTGCTATCTATTTGCTGATGTTAACGCTAATCACATTGTAAAAAATATTTTTTTTTCTCTCGAGTTTACTACCTCTGGATTTTTTTTCTCTATGCTTTTGTGTCTCCTTGAGTTTTACAATCCAGGGAGCTCCAGGAAAGCGAAGCCTGTTCTATGGCTGTAAAACTGATGTTTATAGTTGAAATTTGCTATATCTACTTTGCTCAAAAAGAACTCCCCCACAAGAGAACAGAACATCTGAATGACATCTTCAACACCTTGGCATATCTAGTATAACTGTAATCTAGTGCCAGACACTGAATTAATTAATTCAGTTCAGTACTGAAAACATGATTATAACAAGCAGATAAATGTCCTGTGCACAGACGTGATGTGGTAACAACTTTCTGCTTTGATAGTGATGTGGATTTGATCCACATTCTAGAAGTAGAGATCGTGAGGGTTTTTGTTTGCCTGTGGAAAGTCTACCTCTATACAGAAAAAAACAAGCCTCTTTTCTTTCTGTTTTTATCTTCAGTATATGCTCTACAGTATGGGAAGGAATTTGGATGACAAAAAAGTTTCTCTTTAAAAATACATAAATAAAATTTTATAAATCAAATATCTCTAGCGCTACACCATATTATTTTTGTTATAGTGTATGAGGATATGAAATCCTGTATATATTGATACAAAATGTTGCAATTTTAGGTTAATCAGGGAAAAAAAATGTAGCTTGATAATGAGGTTAAGAATGAAAATGTGTTACATATAAAAATGTTATGTGGTATACATTTCAAATGCAGTTTTTATGAACCCCTTATGGAGGAGTGTGGAATCTAAGTAATGAAAATTACATACTCCTGTGAGAGTTTTAAAGTGACATGAAGTTATATCCTAAAAGAGGCTGGATACCCTCACAAACAGAGTTATTGGGCATGGGTTATCATCTTTCTCAGGAAATTGATTTTGGCTGACAATTTTTTGGTAACAGCAACGGCCAAAACAGCTCTTCCATGCTTGCCAGCAACATAAACTAATGCAAGTGTTCATATAGATGTCTCAAAACCATTTTTCAGTATCATTATAAAAAGACTGAGACCAGACGCTGCGCACAAACTATATAGTTCACGAGAAAACAACAACAAAACCTGCACTAAACCCCAAAACAAACATAAAACAATTACTAATTATTATAAGCAGAGTGATAATTATAAAGGATTTTACTTATTTTAAATAAATCTTGCATATGAAGTCAAAAATTCAAGTAAATAAGTCCCTCTCACATAAATAAGAAGTAAACCCTAGCATACTTAGCAATTTATCTAAATTGTTTTATTACCATGACTGTAGCTAATACTGGGAGCAGGCCTTCTTTTGCAACAAAGAAAAAGCCCAACAAATTTAACATGACAAAAAATAAATCAGGGCTCTTGGAAAGCTATTAAGCCATAAGTGTTAATTTCCCTTAGTTAAATCTTTGCTCCATCACCTTGTTATATATGAATCATTTCATATAAGTGAAAAAATGGTGCTTTAGAAATATTAAAGTCACAGCTTTATGTCTTCTTGAATAGGTCAGGTCCTTAAACTTTCAGCAGAGGGTACCTAAATGCAGCTGCCTTTGAAAAAACCTAAAAAAGATGACACACGTAGTGCAGTAGAGTGAATCTGTGAAAAATCAAGAATACAGACATATCTCAGATAGATCTCATTGACTTTTAGAAACACTTTGAACAACAGCTGTAGCCACTGGGGTGCTGTAATGACATACCCCATTATAAAAATGTAACACTAAGTAAATGTAGGAGTGGAAATTTAACAATTGGACATTTAATGGCTGCAATTATGGCAAAAGAATAATGAACCTATTAGACAGAAGAACTGGCAATTACTCTAAGGCTTATTGCAATACAGCTGTGAAAAAATAGTAATACAGAAGCATGCTTAAAAATGGTTATTAAAGGGGCATAATGCATTCTGTTTACCTTGACAGGAGCAATTTTTCTTCTGAAATGAAATGGAGCTTTTTGGCTATCAGACATGGGAGCTCAGATGTGATGGATCCCACTATTTAAAGGTAATGCATTTTCAGATATGCTTTTCTAGGTATAAATGATGTCTACACTAAGACTATAACAGATAGATTTATCAGCCAACAAGCGGGCAGAGGAAGATGTTTAAGAACACACATAAATGAAAAATAAATACCACACAAAAATTTAAGGTACCCTCTAAGTGGTCTAAGTGGGTACTCTTCATGAATGGAAATGTTAAATGTTTGTTATCTCTTATCAAGACAGATTAGCTGCCAGACACATTAGGGAGCTTACAAAATTCCTGCATTGGGATTCAGGTATAATTTATTTGGCTTGCTTCGTTTTTCAGCTGTACTCATCCCGGAGTAGATATAAGCGAAAGGAAAGTAGTGAAGTGTAGCACAGATGAAAGAAGGAAGACTGTAGAAGAAAGCCTCAGATATCTTGTATGGAAGTGTAGTATTTGATAAAAGCAGTACGTAATATCTAAAATTTCAGTTTCCTTTAGATGGCCAGCAACTAATGGTAGAAAATCTGTCAAAGTACTAGTAGAAGGTACAGGATGTGTTGGTTGCCCATATAATTATCAATCCACCCGAAATTCTGAGCATAGCCATGTCAGCCTTGCCCAGATTGATGATTTAACTGGAGACTCTACGTTAAGCACTGGGGAAAGTTAAATGCTCCCACAAAAGATCTCAAAACTTAAATTTGGGTCTGAATTTGGATGGCTGTCAGCGGAAGTCAAGAGCGAGCCTCGGGGCCCATATCTTCTCATTTGGTGCAAACAGGAAACAATGAAGAGTTGCCCTTCAAAGGTGCTGAAAATAACATCAACTAATTAAGAAACAGAGTCTTCATACACATGAAACACAGTGCCTTATGAGTGACTTCATAAGACCAAGAACTAAAATAACCAAAAACAATGTGCAGAAGCAAAATTCTCATCAAAGACTTTGCCCTAAGTTTGCTTCCATCACAGAAATTAGTATGTACAATAGTTGTACTCTTGGCTTAAACAGCACGATTAGCAACCTGTGTGTATTTGCTTCAGGTTCTGGGACTGGCTTTAGCTGATTTGTACATGTATGGATGCTCACAATAGCTGGGATGCTGCTGTAATGGACCATAAAAATATTCCAGTTTGCCGTAGGTTATTCAATAGGTCATTTAGGCCCAAGGCCACTACATGAACATGGGTATGAAAAGTGGCTTTGAGCTACAGCTATCAGTTTGCTGGTATGGGAATTAAGTTGAGAATGAAAGGGATCATGCTGAAATTTGGCCTAGTGACTTAAGAATGTTGGTTTCTGCTTAAAAGTAACATGAAATGAAAATCAAGCTATTCACAACATGTATCAAACATCCACCTTGCATGCTGGTAGTTTGTTAAACACCTTGGCTACCCTGTGGAACTAACTCATTAGTATACATATATACTGTGCTCAGAAAGTTTCATTTCCTTAAGGTAAGTCCCTACATCACTAGGAAGGCACGAGAGGTATCAGTCTTGAGGAAACAGGCTTTTGAAGCTTAGGGAATGGAAACCAGACAGGTTATGGAAAAGCACATTACAGAGGCAGAAGTAAAGAAGACAACAAAGGAGTTTTGAGGTAAATATAACCTTACTTGTCCAGAATCATCACTCCATTATTTCTAAATGTATGCTGGCTTTTTCCCTCAAAATACAGAAATATCTATACATTCACAGATGACTTGAGGGTGCTAGAGTGTGACAATACAGTATAGTAATTCCCTTGAAAAAAAAAATACTCTTTTTACTTTAAAATATACACTGAAGTTAGTTTCACTTATACCATCCCTCTTCATACATGGCTGCCAGACAAAATGTCGTCATACTATAAATGAGGTCTCTCTTGCCACAAACTCTCCCTCCTTGTTTCCCCGATGTTTGCCCAAGACACTCCTGTAGAGTTTTGAGACCATACTTACACTGGCAGCATATTGCATCAGCATGCAAGCTATGCTTGAGTCTCTTGATTTGCAAGTGGCTGTTTTACCAGTGTCTTTTTAGACTGCTTTTTATCAGTGGTGTCTCTGGCCCAAAAGGTGGTGTTTTCACACATTTAACCCAAGCATGACTAAGAACGCAGCTTTAAAAGCATAGCTTGTTTAATTAGTGTTGATGCATGCATCAGAAACGAGCAACAAATAGAGAATCCAAGAAGCTGCATATGAAGGTAAGTGGTAAAAAAAAAAAAAAAAAACCACAGCAGGAAAACCTGCCATTAAAGCAGCACATTACTCTCACTTGTCATCTGCTGAGAATATATTTGTTCACCGAGTAATAAATAAACATCTCTTTGAAATGGTGCTACAGAAAAGCACATTGCTACTATAATCAGGTTTAGGCTACCATTTGGTTTATGGCAAACAGATAGTATTAGTTAACTATCTCTGGAAGGAATAATTCATTGCAGAAGGAGGGGCAGTATTGCTTAGACCTCCTTTCAAACTTCTCAGCTCCAGAGAGACGAAACATATTGTGTGAGACTAGAGAAGAACAGAGAGACCGTCTTTGAAGTAGCATTAACATGCAGTGCCATCTTTTAAATGCTTTAATTCTGCATTTGTATGAGTAAGACAGTTTGTTTATATAAAATTTCTCTCTCGTTAACTAACTTGTTCCTAAGAAATTGCTGAGAGAAGTTTGTGCTTTTCTCTACAAGCTGTACATATTTATGTGGGTGCCTCTGTGCTCATTCTCCTTTAGAGAGAATGCTCTTACGCTTCCTGAAAGTTCTTACAGAATGTGTGCTTTCTGCACTATAGTTAACTTTCAAATAATACTGAAAGCCAGCAGTGAAGAAATCCGTTACAGAAGGATGAAGATGGACTGGATAATTTTGAATCTTCTTGAATGTGGTGTTATAATTGATTTCCTTATTTCTAAAAATTGCCGTGCAGATAGCCAATACACTAGGGACAGGAAAATTATTATCCTATAAAGCTTCTTTTTTTTTCCTTTTTTTTTTTTTTTTTTTTTTTTTTTTTTTTTTTTTTTTAATTCTCATGCTACATCAGACCTTTTTTTATGAGCTGTAGGTTCACCTGGTTCATTTAGCTCCGTCTGCCTCAAACATGGTTATATTATGTGGTAGAACGTCTACAAGAGTCTTCTTTCTACAGTAAGCTTTTAAATTAAACACGTTAGCGGCACACAAGAGCTTGGTGACCAAGGGTTTGCCCTGTTTTCTTGAGAGGTTCCTCTCAAAGGAAAATTGTCTTTTAACAAAAAAACCCTACAGAAATTCTGCTTACTATATAGGGGCATGTGAGGTCTTGCAGTGAAATACAGGACAGATCTACATTAGTGGCAATCAAAGGCTGGTAGCGTGTAGTTATTTGGATCTGGCAGCAGAATGGTGTTGATGAAGTGGTCTGTGACCCAGCTGAGAATCCCCGCTGTGATACTGAGGGGATGTGACATTCTAGATCCATGCTGCTTTGTGTACATGCATGTAAGGTGTTTCTAAATTGTAAGACGAAAACTCTTGAGGGGAAAAAAAAAAAGTAAGATGTTTCCATCCACACAGCTAAAAATGCATCCAAAGCTGTACCTGGGAAGATCACAGTGCATAGTGAAGCAATGCTTTAAATGGGCTGAGCGGAATATCCACAGCACTCTAAGCCATTACCTACTTAATGAGTGGGAAAAAAACAGCTCAAATGGTACTGACTATGTGACAGACACTCTCAGGTCTGGTCCATAAGAAGTTGAACATTCCCTGACACCAGACTGTCATCAAATTCATAACTGAAATAACTTATAAACTCCTGAATTATGACTACTTGGGGGAAATAAATATGAATAATTAGCTCACATATTTTTAATGCTTGCTTTTTCTTGCAGGCAGTAAGAAGCAAATTTTTAAGCACTGTTGCATTTCTTGAGAGGACAACTAGGCTTATATTGTTTATAAGACATTACTTGCTTAGCTTCTGGAAATCTAGAGATGGACTGGCATCTTCATATTTGAGGTCCTGAGGATGGTTAGGGGACTTGAGCATCTCCCCTGTGAAGAGAGGCTAAGATCCCTGGAGCTGAGAAGATTGAGAGGGAATCTCATCAATGTGTATAAATATCTGAAGAGTGGGTGTCAAGTGGAGAGGGCTGAGCTTGTTTTGGTGGGGCACAGTAATAAGACAAGAAACAGGTTCAAGCTTGAGTGTAGAAGATTTCACCTCAACATGAGGAGAAACTTCTTTACAGTGAGGGTGAAAGAGCACTGGAACAGGCTGCCCAGAGAGGTTGTGAAGTCTCCTTCTCTGGAGACTTTCAAAACCTACCTGGCTCCATTCCTGTGTGGACTACCCTAAGTGATCCTGCTTTGGCAGGGGGTTGGATCCAATGGTCTCTTGGGGTCCCTTCTAACCTCTAATATACTATCACATTTAGCATCAAGATGATGTTGTTAAAAAAAAAAAAAAAAAATAAATCATGCCTCCCAAAAGCTTACAAACTCGAAGCACATCCACAAACATCAGAAAATGTTTAGAAAGTTTGGGTAAACTCAAATTTCATGAGAATTGTTCATCCCTAATTTGCATGCATGAGTCATGTAATTGTAAATGAGTAATGAAATAGGGAAGCAGGTGGTAATGTCTGCACACTGGATTATGAGTTCTGAGGCAGGATGTGTTTCAGACTGTAAGAGAGTTACTGGGAAATGTGACAGACTGAGCTCTGTTGGTTACTGGACAAACAGAATAGATCTGAAAAAGCAGTTTATCAGGCCAGGAAGATAAATGCTCTGGCTACGTTCAAAAGTCTGTTATAAGAAAAGAAAGATGATTTCTCAGATGACAGATGAGAAAATATTGCAGGCTCAAGAAATACAAAGCACTCTGATAGCTCCTATTATAAGTAGCTCATCCAAAGATAAGAGGATAAGAAAGATCAGAGAGATACATTTGCATTGAGGGAAAATAAAGTCACACCCGTTTTATTCTGCCCAATGGCCTTATTAAAGAAACCAAACCACCTTGCTATAAAATTGAGATCTGCAGTCTGTGTTCTTCCACTTTAACTGTCATATTGCATGACATTTGCATATTCTCATGGAATTATACTGCCTGTGATCTTCCTAAGCAACATTATCCTACAAAACATAATGTACTAAACATCCAGTAATACAGCATCTTCTGGACTTAAGACAAGAAAGGGGGGCAGGGGGGGAACACGACACACCAAAACCCAGGTATATATTCTCCTAAGATCTTGTTTCAGAAACTATTTGACTACATAACTATGGTGTACTTACAAAATGTTATTAATCATTATTTTTTTACATGCTGCTAATTTAGCCACTAAAGACCAACAAAAGCTGAGACTGATGAAAGGGAATTTCAGCTTCTCCAGATCGGCTCAAAACTGGTTCAGAAATTAACTGCAGCATGATAACTGGACATGGATACACTTATGATATCATTGTAAATCCTGGAAAACCACTGCACAGTATCTACAATGTCAAATTCTTCACCTGTCATAAACTGAGCAATCCTGTAGCCTCGCTGACTGTCACACATTTCAGATTACAGTGGGTGGAATGGAAATTCTCTTAATCTCTGAGCCATTAAAGCAGAATAATGAAATTTAGTAGAAGTATTACTAACTGCAAAAAAACATTCAGAAGTACTCTGACATTGAGATCAGCATTTCTGACTTGTCCATTTTGAAAGATGATAGCCCTGTACCGAAAGCTAAAAGCAAGTGTTTCGTCATTGGTTTGTTGTGTTACAAGCTCCATTTAGGACTAAACCATCTGTACCGTGCCAGGAGTGAGAAGTCACATAAACCACTACAAACTTCAGAGTCATTGTGAGATCTCAGCTGTATACATCTCTTCCCCACTGAAATACAGTTTCCTGATAGTAAAGTCTTTGAATTGAAAGAAACCTGCATGGGAAAGAAGGGAAATTCTCCAGTGGTTTCCTCTGAAAGAAGCAGTTTGTCTCCCTGAACAGTTAGCTTAAGGAGCTGTCTGAAAAGCAAAAGCCATTTTATTGCAGCTAATAAGCAGAACTAGCTGGAAGAATAAAAGGAAGGAGGTATCTCTTTGGACCAAGGGTGCTAAGCAAAATGAGAATCAAAGGTGAAGCAAGATCTATCAAAGTGAAATATTTTGCTTTCAGAATATTCAGTGCTCTAAGCTCACTGAGAAAAAAATGTCCTTAGAATTAAGCAATGCTTTGCCAAGCATGTTTTTTGGTCATTATTGCCTCTGTACCATATCATGAACATACTGAAGTGGCAAGGTTCTCTGGTTCTGCCGTGTCTTCTGGTGCATTAGCTGTTCAGTGCAAAGCAAATGAATTAAATTCTGTTCTTTGCTTTATATGTTCTTGTGTCTGTTCATGAACAGGTGAACAAAGGCAATTTGCATCCAACAAAGAACAGCCTAACAAATTCTAGCGTTGTGAAATGTCAAGTAAATTTGAGTGTGCACAGAATCCACAGTGTATTTCTAGACACTGTAATTCCTCCGGGTTTGGAAAACAAGTAGAATCACAGCAGCAATAGCCTTTAGGCAAAGAGACAGGAAACCCACACTCCTGTGGGGGTTATAAATCTCCAGAACCATGCCTGCCAACCTAAGTACTGCTCTTCTGCCACTGTTTGCTTAATGTATGCCTATATTTTTCTAGGAAATACAAGCCCAACCTACAAAATAATCTGAATGAAATGAGAAATCATACAAAGCACCAAAACACTAATCACCAATATTCAATCAACTGCTCTGATCCTTTATATCCAATTTCTTCATGCATAGATGCCCGTGACCAATGCTTGTAAGTGAAATCTGCTCTAACTGTGCCTGCAGGAGGAGCAGCATCTGGCAAATAAGACATTTCTCGAGACAAAGCAATTGTAAAATTGCATACAGGTCTACAGATTTCTGCTCTTCACTACTGCTTAGAAGTAGTTCTAATTCCCTAAATCAAGTTCTTCATGACAATCAATTACGATACCTGTTGCTAGATTATATTACATTTTGCAGATTTCCTGTTTAGTGCCACTGAGATGTAAACTTGCTGATCTTCAATAGGTTAAGCTAATGTACTACCACATTAATATAATCAGATGACCTCAGCACTTCCCACCATCTGTGATTTACCTTTACGGGGATGGGTGCAGAAACAATCATCTTTCAATTGTATTGTCCACAATATATATATAGCAATCTCCTTTGCTATGTAGTTTTTAATTCATTACTATAGTGGATTTTTGTGGACAGTATGATTACAGCTGGTGACTATGATAAAATTTCACTTGCTGAATACAAAAGAAAATTCAACTTTTACCCAAAAAATGTAAATTTGACACATTAGGGAGAGGTGACATCTTTTATTGTCGAAGCAAATGCCGTAAAGACAAACAGCTTTGTGAGCACAAGTTGTTCTTCAGGCAAGGGGTTTTTCTTCCCCTCAACAATAAAATAGCTGTTGTAATAATGTATATGACTTTTTCTTGAAAACTTTGCCTTATCTGTATTCTTAGACTACCACAGATCACAGGAGGTCAGGGGTTGGAAGAGACCTCCAAAGATCATCGAGTCCAATCCCCCTGCCAGAGCACGACCACAGAAGCTAGCACAGGTTGCACAGGAATGCATCCAGATGGGTCTTGAAAGTCTCCAGAGAAGGCCTATTCCTGTGCTCTGTGACCCTCACAGTGAAGTTCCTCCTCATGCTGATATAGAGCCTCCTGGGCTGTAGTTTATATCCACTGCCCCTTGTCCTATTGCAAAGTGCAACTGTGAGAGGCTGTCTCCTCCCTCTTGACACCCAGCCCTCAGATATTTATGAACATTTATTAAATCCCTTCTCAGTCTTCTCTTCTCCAGACTAAACAGCCCCAGGTCTCTCTGGCTCTCCTCATAGGACACATGCTCCAGTCCCTCAATCATCCTGGTAGTTCTCTGTTGGATTCTCTTGAGTAGATCCCTGTCCCTCTTGAACTGGGGAGCCCAAAACTGGACACAATATTCCAGGTGTGGCCTCACCAGGGCAGACTAGAGGGGGAGGAGAATGTTCCTCGATCTGCTCAGCACACTCCTCTTAATGCATCCCATCTTAGCAACAATATGTTTTTTCACTTTTTACATGTACACAAAACTGAAACCCTAGGGATCTCAAAACTATGTGTATTTTTTTCTGTATACTGTAGTGTCTGTACACCTTTAAACCATAAGTAGCTCCTGCCTGGAGAAAAGTGTATGCAACACTGAACTGGCATAAAAAATATTTGTGACAAGAAATTAAGACATTTCCCTTGCTAGAGTTAGCAGAAGGAATTATCTTGGAATGCAATGGTTACAAGAATTGAAAACTTTGTACTTTTCCAAAAGCTAAGCATGAGGTCATACAGGAGAGGAAATTCTGGAGGGCTTGCTGTATGTCAGCAGCTTGTTCAGTAGCCTAACAGAATCAAGTACTAGCTTCAAGAATCTTTAGGCATCTAGGCGTGGTTTGGAGGCATTTGCTCCCTCCAGTAATGGAGGTGACACAGCAAGGCAGACAGGAAATGCATAATGAATATGCATACTTTGTAAAACTCATAAGCTTATCTTACAAGCCGGTTACATGATATATTCTCTTTGAAAATCTGATAGATAAACTTGTGCCAGCCACAGCCCATCAATTTTATGAAATGATATTTAATGAATGCAGCAGATCCCCATAGCACAGGAATAACTACAGAATCATCATGAATAATGAACATAATGAAAGAAATATACCTCCAAGCACAGAACAAACTACTGACTGCATCATCAGATTAAAAAAAAAAAAGGAAGAGTGACTTAAATAGTTATCTGCAAATATCATTCTGTAAACAAATTTGAATATAAAAGGCACACAGAGTTTGTTATTCTTCAAATTTGTATAAAGGATTTGTCATCTCTGAAGTGACAATCCTTTCTAAGTACAAAGGCAAATGTGCTGAAGGTGCCAGTTTGACTTACCAGAAATACCAGGAAATAGGGCAGAATACAGCTGAGCATAAATTCCTACCAAACATTATCCCCAAGTGAGTGATCACCAGGGAGTAAAATGCTTGTGCCTCCACTTCACAGAGATATCAAGGAACAATAGCACACTTATTGCTAATCAGTACCACTGCCACCATACTCCAGAAAATTGTATTGACAGAGGTTTATTGCTCTCTTTATTTTAGTGTTCCCCAATATAAGAGAGACTTGGAGCAAAAATGGCCCTCACCTTTCCCTAAGCAGAAATAAAACTAAAAAAAAAAAAAAAAAAAAAAAAAAATCACCCAAATCACTTGCTTCCCCATTCACACAACAGTTTGAAAATAAAAGGAAATGGATTTCCCTTTGTTTTCCAGTGTACTGCATACCGTATTCAGGCCAGTATCAAATATTGAAAGATTAGATAGCTGACAGTGTGATCACCTGACAGAGTTGGCTCAAAGATAACACTGGAGCCTGTATTTCTGAGCCTAAAAGAGAGAGTGTCTGAGATTGAACCTGCCTGTGTGTTAAACCCTCTTGGCAAAATGCAGATTTCTCTATCATCTTGCTGCATTTAACATTTCTGGATGCCTGCACAGCTCCTCATTAAAGGGGAAAGTGAATTCACAGCAACAGGAAGGGAGAAGCAAACATCCTAAATGGGATTACATCTTTCAAAATACTTCCCAGATTAGGAGAGAGGCAGCTGTCACAGCAGACACTGGGTGAGAGTAATCCTTAAACTTCATTCTGAAAGTTAACTGTGTATCCTCACCCCAGTGTCAGTGTAAATAATCACCAGAACAGGGCAGGCTAAAGGAACCTGGTTCATCTCCTCTATCTTCTGTACTAAAGAGGAGCTTTGTTTTAGTGGGAATCTGGGACTGGAAATTTCCTCCCTGCTGCATTATAGCACACACACACACAAAAAAAATAATCACATTTTTTTGTCATGTAAAAAATGGTAAACAAACCAGTAGAGGCTTATCCTAAAAATGCTGTTTCTAACTGTGCTGCTTTTCTTAAAGATAATTAGTAAAAACTTGGCAAAAGCAGGAGAGGCACACGTATGGTCCTGTGTCTGGTATGAAGTTTAGACACTCATAATTTGATATAGAAGATGGTTACCTCTTAGTTAATGAGGCTTTTAATTCAACTGATGCTTTTCCACTCCTTACTGCCAAAAGTACACATACTCTTGATTGCATAATGTTACCTCCACTACAGACAGAAGTGTTTTCAGTTGGTTATACAGACACAGCAAAGAAAAAAAAAACTGGCTTCAGTTACATGGAAGGTACTGTTTTCTGTGCACAAGAAATATCAAGGAGAAAGCCTGAATTTAGGAATGACACCAAGATAGAATGGAAAATTTGTCAGAGAAGCTGAAGGAATATAAGAGAGGAAAGTAGAAGGCAAAGTACTACTAAACGAGTGATGCGGATATTAGTTCGAATACAGAAATGCTGTTTATATTTTTGGGGGGACTAAGATGTGTACATGGACCTCAGAATTAATCAGAGGCTTATTCATGCACAGCAGTGGTATGCATGGGGCCTTTTATCAGTAACTCTTCTTCTCACTGTTTTTGTTTGTTTGTTTGTTTTTAATGTTTCAGGAAGCCAGTTAAAGCCCCCAGTTGTAAGCAATCTGGTTATGTCATTGCATTTCCTGGATGGTATGTCTGTAAAATGATGCTTGGACTTTGTATAATTTGGTCCACAGACGCATCCCAGAAGAATTGAAATGTATGTGGAAAAGATGCATGAGGTTTTGTTTGGGTTCATTTGGAATGAAAAGGCACAGCCCTACTGCAAAACATATTTGTGACACTGGAAAAAAAAAAAAAAAAAAAAAAAAAAAAAAAAAAAAAAAAAGTGGTTGCTGCCATCTGGATCTTTCAAAATGATCCCTATAGAGATCTGTCTCTGTCTATTTATACCATAGCCATTGTCATCGTATCTGACCATCCTGTGAGACAGCAATCCAGGCAAGAAACATACAGGACAGCCCTCTAAAAATTACAGAGAAGATTCTCAGTGAAAAATCAGCATAGTAAGATTAATGAATGAAGTGCATGGTTTACACCAAATGAGAAGCTACCCTTAAGAATGAATTGCCTGTTGCGAAAACATTTTAGAAGTGCACTTGTCATGGTTCTCCTTAGTGTGCTCATCCTCCCTCAGAAACAAGGGATAAAGTAAAATGTCATTCTGCTTTTCTCTTCTGGTAAGTATTTCTGTGTACGTACAAATGTAGTCTCATTCACACTAGTATTCATGGACACCCTCTAAGTCTATTCACACACAAATACATAGTATGTCACAAAAGCTTATGTAGCCACCTATGATACCCTCTGTAAGCAGAGCTAAGAGGAGCTTGGAGGGGCACTGGAGAGAGAACAATTAAAGATAAATATCTGTCAACTAAATACAAGTACTATATAGCTAAAAATTAGAGTAAGTAGCCAGATTGATATTTCATATTCATTGCTATTCAGGAATACAAACAGAATATTGTGCTGAGAGCTCTTCCTTTTGCAGCTTTTGCCTGGGTATTTTTGGCTATCCTTCTCCTTTAAACAGTTGTCTCTCCTTTTTTTTAATTTTTAAGGCAATAAACCCCCTAATAGACTCTATCAAAGTTAACTTTCCTATTAAAAGTATTGTGGCTATCCACTCAAGGAACAAGGATAACACCATGTTATTTAGTGATCCATTCACACTATTCAAATGTTAATAATTCACAGTGAAAAGTCCACGTGAAAATGTGTTAACAATACCTTAACAACAAATGTACTAACAAAGGATATTTACCTGATTTGACAGAGGGAAGAAAGAGGAGGGAGGGACAAGGGGAGGAAAAGGAGGGAAGGACGAGGGGTAATGGACAAACTACAGCACAGGAGGTTCCACATCAGCATGAGGAGAAACTTCTTTACTGTGAAGGTTGCAGAGCACTGGAACAGGCTACCCAGAGTGGTTGAGGAGTCTCCTTCTCTGGAGACTTTCAAGACTCATCTGGATGTGTTCCTGTGAGACCTGTGCTGGATTCTATGGTCCTGCTCTGGCAGGAGGGGTGGACTCGATGATTTTTGGGGGTCCCTTCCAACCTCTAACATCCTATGATCCTGAGAGGTAGGGAGTTGTCAACAGTGAAAGGAGCCACATTCAAACAGTTCCTCCTCTCCTAATTTCCTATCCCACCCAAATGGTAAAACTGCTCAAGATACTTGACCGGCCAAGGGTTAAAACTTTAAAACTCACATGAATGCCACTGAGCTTGGTACAGCAGAAGAAATGTTCTGTCAGTCTTTGTGAACTGTGGCATTAAGACTGCCAACACCCCCCCCCCCCCCAGTGACTCAACCTAAAAGCTTTAAAACTAAGAAAGGGTTCTGAAATCTTGTTCTTTCTTATCAAATGCAGTCTATTCCTAGACGTGGGGCACAGTTGCATTACTTGCATATATCATGCTTCTCCAAATCCAGCCAACCAAAAAGAAGGTGATACAGGTTTTAACTGTTTAATGATTTCCTAAACTTTGTATGGTTCTCCATCTAATGCCATAGATCTGACATTACTGCTACTTAGGCATGAAAAGGCAGCATAAAAATTGTCAGGTACTCAAATACAAAGGCTCATTTACAGAATGGCTTAGTTCTGCTCCTATTTCACTCAGCTGAGAGCCACAAGTTGTAGCTCAGCGCTCAAACCCTCTGCTCACTGCCAGCCCAGCACCACAGACAGCCAAATGCTGCTGTGGAAATCCTTGTGAAAATACAGGATCTTGCCTTAGGGTGAAGGATTGGTGGGAATGCAAACACCTTAGCATAGGATTCTCACCAAACTGGGCTCCACCTCATAGTACACGGCCTGATTCTGATGAACTACTTAGCAAAACAGGGTATGAAATTTAAATCAAAATCTGCCATAATATTTTCTCCTAGTGGTAAATCCACTCAACTGTATTTGAAGGAGGAGGTATTCCTAATTAATTTACCAGGATTTTCACTCTAACCACAGCAGCCAGTTTAAATAAAAAAACCCTCAAACCCAACCAGGGAGTATGAAATAAATTCAGTGTTATCTGAGAGAAGTGAACACCAGGTTAGTGTTAAAATCTTCACAGGACCTACTCTTGGAAAGCCTGTGAAATGTGAATATTTATCTGAGCCTGGATACATACTACACAGCAAGTCTCTATTAATTTTTCTTCAGCATTTTGCTATGCATATCTCCTCTAGAGAAGTCTGGTAGATGATTCCTTTCCCTACCTTTCAGACACCTCGCAGATGAGCTGCTTCTACTTTCTTCTCTTTAGGGATCACTTTTATAATATTTTCTTCTAATCACGTCTAGTTCCTTTGTTGTAGGTTGATTCTTTTCTGTCTTTTTTATTTCTTCAAAAGGAATATAATTTTTCCAACTACAACCTTTTGTTCCTTTATCTTCAAGTCACACAACTACCATTCTGCAGCTCCCTCTAAAAACCCTTCCATTTTATATAATTACTCATAGATCAAAATAGCAGACAATGTCTTTCTCACTGCAGCTTTTTTTTAAGAGTGTTTTTGATAGATAAATAACAAGAAAAGGCTCATCACTATACTTTTCCTGTGTCCTAGATGGATATTATTTGTATTTAGGCTTGGATTTAACAAGAGCTTGAAATGAGTTTTGAACAGTATTTGCTGCAGGAAGAAGACACACCGAAATGGTACTATTTAGATTCTATTAAGGTGCAATCAACCAGCTTGACTACAGCAGAACAGAGCCTCAGGAACAAATTACCTAAGATCTCTGCAGGACTCAAAATTCAGGGCCAGATCCTCTGTTTGGCTTCAATGCTGCAATGCTGATATATTCTCACACACAATCCGGCCTTGATCTCTGTGGTGCTGTTACACCCAGTAAGTTTTTGTTGTTGTGGTGGTTTTTGTTGTTGTTGTTGTTTTTGTTGTTTTTTCTTTTCTGTTTATTTTTACAGATTTACCTTCATCTGATTAAAGGATTATTATTTTTAAAAAATATTCAAGCAACTTATCTTTATTAAAAAAAAAATCTTCTATGCTCATAGTGCTAAAATGCAACCAATGAGCTCTTTGCTTGACAATTTTTGATTCAGACTCCACAAGCAAGCTCAAAGGCCTTCAACAGCCATTTCCTTTCTGATGCATCTCCTGCAGATGCCTAATATTCCCTGGAAGCTCTTTCAGAGATGACTGTGCTGAATTTTCACTGTTACATTATATAATATTGAATTTTAGTCTCATATCAGAGATATGCATCTGGAGATATTACAGCACTCAAAACTCAATATTCCAACTTCTGTACTCAAGCATCAAGTATTCAACTGCCAGATAAATGCTCTGTCAGCTGGACCCCTCAGGAACTCCAGTGATATCTGGAGCTCCTCAGGCAATTCTCAGAGGAAAAAAAAAAAAAAAAAAAAAAAAAAAAAAAAGAGTTCTGGGAATTTCTGGGGGAAGTACCTCAAGCCAGACCTCACCTATGTGAAAATAGAAGCTCAAAAGTAAAATAGTGCTTTCATCCCACATGCCTAGATAAAATATCTGTATAGGTTTATTGCCCACAGTTCTGCAGCCACAGATATGAATGGCAGGCAACCCCCCAAAATTAGTAAAATCCTTTCACTTTCATAGATGTGTCTACAGGGAGTCTTCATTAGCATTAAAGCTGAACTTTTAAAGAGACTTGGCTAGACGTTCTGCATACCCCTCCTCCTGCCCCTGTACTTACTGTGGTTTATTAGCATCAACACCAAGACATTACTTACATAATAAGAGTTTGTGACAGCACAAGTGCTTGTATGAGAGCACTGCACTTGATTAGAACATATTTTCTGACATTTGTGTATTCTTCATTAACTTTTAAACATTTCACTAATTAGATTTCACTTTGTGAAATGGACACTAAGTAAGATGGCTTTTATCCTGGCTCCTGCTCAGTGAAAAATTATGGGATTGTGGGCAGCAAATGTTAATTGAATATACAGCTATAGCAGAGTTCTGCTGCTGCCCTTCTCTTCCTGCTGCCCTTTTCAAGACTGAAGGCTGCCATTATTGTCTCATTCCTTTGACCTCTTATAAGGCCAGCACAGAAAGGTCAGGCTGCTCTTTTCATTCCTCTCCTACAGATCAGCTGGCAGTCCAGACTTCTTTGAATCTCTTCCCATAGTTTTATATTGCTCAACATCTCCCTGCATGCTATATATTTCTTTGTTGGGGTTTTTCTGTTCTAGAACTAATACATCAAAAATTAGGCACCTAGACAACCTCTTAAAAAACAAATAACTAACCCTTGCCCTATTGTCAGAAATGAGCAATAAAACCCACCTAAAACAAAATGCAATACACCCTCAAACAGTTTCACCAAAATTCTCTTGCAGGCTCCTCTTAGCCCATCTATCTCTGAGACCAAGGGGGATACAAGCAACTGTCTTACAACTGAGCTTGAAACTTAAAGATGTCCATAGAAATGGTGAGTTGCTGCATCCAGCTTCCTACTTTTTCTTGTTTAACTCTAACATCTCAATGCATTCAAAACTTACTTGATCACAGGCACTCTATTCTGCAAGTCTCTCTGCCCCTGCATGACATCTTTGGATTTCACTTGATAATTTAATTTCAGAGAGAAACAAAAAAGTCTCAAGTACAGGCATGAGTTTCATGAAGCTCAGCAGCCAGCTAACAGGAGAGAGCCTCTACTAGCACTCTGAATGAAGGAAGGGCAGGAACAGTTAAATTCTCTCTCTTCTATTCATTTTGTCCAGAGGCTGGGAGGAAGTGGTGAACAGGTAAGCCATCACACATTTATTCAGTGGATAAGAAGCCTACACATAACTTTAGAACAGAGAATGTTTTCTTTTGACCAGAAGACAGGGCAGAGATAGGAAGAGAATATGGTAAGGAGCTCTGTGAAGTCACTGTAACCTCAAAAGCTACTGCAGTAGAAAGTGCATCTGAGGACACAAGAAAAAGATAGGGGTAGTGTGGAAAAAGACAGAGAACATAGAGATATCCCAGATTATGAGGATTTTTAAGGGACATGGGGGAATCTGGACCTAAATCAATGGAGAAATTAAGACCATTAAGGGCAAATCCATTGCTAAGCAGATTTCATTACTCCCAGCACTAGTAATAAGCCAATGGCTTATACACCTTTATTGGCAGTAAGTACAGCAACTGTATCAGACAGAGCTTCTAAGGATTCACTCAGATTAATAAATTTCCTGAATCAAAGTCAACAGCTTCAAATGAGTCTGGAAGACAATGGCATGAATGGTCTTATGGGGTAACAAAAAGCTTCATCTTTTATTTGTATCAGTGAAATGAGATCAATAAAAGCAGTTCCATAACCTTCAAAAGCTCAGACAAGTCTAGTTAATTCATCATAAATGAGTTTATCAGCACTTCCTCTGTTCAGGTATCCACATTTTTAGGTTGAGATACTATACAGAATTTACTGGTAGAATGTTTACAGTATTCATGCTATTCCCTGAAAACATAGGGTTTCCAGAGGATCCTTGGCCAGGACTAATAAAGGAATTTATAAAACTGAAATCCCTGCATATGGAATCAGGCTGACCCAGACAGCAATGGCAAAGTCCTTATTAATTCAAACATTTTCTTATTAAGAGATTTTAATGCTGTCACTGACATTAATAGCATGAGAGCAATATCCTGTTAAGAGGAAATACAGTAGCGGAAGGAATAATGCTCCAGAGAGGAAGATTTCCATGGGGCTTAAAGATCTGTGGCACAGCATAAAAATGAGAGTGACTTCCATGCCTCAGAAAAGTTACCTCACTTTGCCATCAGAAGAAACATGGCTCAATTAAATACTACCCCCAGGCTTGATTCCTGTAGCCAGAGAGTTTGATATTAGCTATTCCCTGTGCATAAAAAGAATATACCGATTTTGTGTGACATGAATGTGAGCACCACTGCTTTGGAAAATCCAAAGCAAACAACCTGCATGGATTTCTCAAGTATCTGAATACAATTTGCAAACTTGATCAATAGAAATAAAAAATTCTGGAATAAAATGCAGGAGAAACTATAGACTCCTTAATCTGTCCCAAACCTTTACTATTGTAAAAAAGTATACCCAACATGCCTGCTGTGCCCATATCAAACATGGCTCTGAAAGCACTCAAAAGTGTGGCATGGCAGAAATTGAACTGATTGTTTCATGTCTTCGTAGCTAGTATCTTTTATCTAGTTAATATGTAGACTGATCATAGTAAGAGAGTTTAAATACTTGGAGACTTGTCACACTGGGGCCTTCAACTGCCTGATACAGTAGATTATTTTCAGACAGTTGCTGCTGTTCAATTATGCATTTTTGGGTTTTTGTGATGCATATAATCAGTTACTATATTCAAGATTTCCCAGTGGGAAAAGTTTTGAAGATAGGACTTCTATTGTTTTCATCCCTTATCAAAATGGAGACAAGCAACGCACATTTACAGCAACAAACATCTTGGGAAATATATTAAGGGTTCAATCCTGCTGTTCTCAGAAATTTTAAGGTTTAGTGCTACTGGTAGAATGGTTAAGGCAGTATGCTAAGCCCATATCTATGCTGTGTTCCAGAGATTGCTTTAAGGGAAATCCAGACCTAAAGGGTAATACATGTGTCCAAAAAAAAAAAATGTACTCAAAAGAATGAATGCTAATTTATCAATATTATCAACCATTTGTGTGACCAAAACAGGAATAAAACTCAGTAAACACTGTAGTAATGATTAGTTGCATTACTTTGGTGTATTTTATCTTTGCTGTATTATTATTTTCCTCGTTCTTTTATTGCTCTATGCTTAGGTAAAAGCTAACGTCTTTGTGCCCGTGTCCCTTGTGCTAACCCTGTCAATTAGCAATACATATACTGGCATCATGGACAGGATTCAAAAGATAAATGTATTGTGTTATGGTTTGTATTTAAGCAAAGATAAATGCTCGTGATGTTTTTGCAGAGGAACTTCTTGAAGTTTAGCACAGGTGGAACCTTGTAGAAAATTATGATCAGAAGCCTTTCCTTCCCATGTTTCCACTTGGAATCGCACCGTTCAGCAATACAGAGTGCAAACTATAGTCCTCTCAGCTCACTGAATGCAGTAAAAACAGTATCTAAGATTTCAAGCTGTACAAGCTTAAAGGAGAAGAATACTGAAATACAGAGCCAAGCTTTGACTGATACATGCACCTCTTTTAATATACTGTGGGACTATTCCCACAGGAGGAGAAGCATGTCAAAGACAGGCCAGCTTTGCTTATCTGTGGTTGCCCAGAGGAGAGGATATCAACAATTTTTTAATATTTCAAACATTTGTTTTCCTTAACATCAAAGTTATTCCATAGCCCCTCTGCGAGGATCAAGACATCATTACTCTGGGTGCTGAACAGTTGGCGCGTAGCTTTATTCTGACCTGAATTTTTTTCCTCTCTTAGATGATTTATATGTAGACAACTTTGACAATAACATTTTGTGCAATTCTTTTTGATTAGAAATGTGCTCAGAAAACAGTCCATTAAAATGGAATGAAAGGTCAAGTCTCCATTTGGGTAATTATGTTGTTTTCAAGAGTGATCAGAGAGAACTATGGCAACATATTGTGGATTAGTATCTGCCACCATATGGCACTTCAAAATGACAAATGGAAGCAACGCATCTACTTTGTTAAAGAAGAAAAATGTAAGCCATTTTTAAAACTGTTTTACAAAATCAACCCTTGGTATTAAATAGAGGGAACCTGTGAGATATTTTGTTGTGCACAACGCTGTTCAGGTACAGAAATAGTTGAGACCATCAAGTTCTGGGCAATTCTATTTTTACTTCTGATGTTTTTTTAGACTTCTCATTTGTACTGTTGACGAAATCTTTAAAGGCAAGTCAAGCCTTAAGGAAACATTTGAGTTGCTTAAATACATGCTTAAAAAGCAAAGAAAAGATGCCAAAGGTTGAGTTCTTAGTCTTATTAAAATCAACCAGGGAAAAAAAAAAAAATCCTAGAAATTTAAATGGAAGAGAGTTTTCATGTCAGGACTACTGACAGAAAAAAAAACCACTGTTTTCCCTTTCTGCAAACTATGAGATAGGCTTAAAAATTAAGAACACAAAAAGAGAAACGGAACTGTGCGGGTTTTGCCTCCTTTGCCTTCCTTGGAGAGTGACATTGCTCTTCTCCAATGAAAGTCTACCTCTCTGTCAGGCAGGGAATGTCCCACCCCAAAGTCAGCTGGCTGGGACGACATCAGGGTAGGGCTGAGGCTATTGCCTTATGCCTCAGCCTCTTGGCATGAATGTAGCTCCCTAATCTCTTCTCAGACTGAGATGAAGTAAGTGACACAGACAGAAACTTCTCCCAAACAAAGAAAACAGAGCTGTTTTGATCAAAAACCTGTGGAAACAAACCGTGTGAACAATCGCATGTAAATCATGTGGTCTCTCTCCTACCTTATCATTCCAATTACACTCTCCTAATCTACAAAATTGAAAGGTAATGAGTAGTATTTCCTTAAACCACATTAAATAACACTGTCAAAATGCAAATTTATTCATTAAGTATAAATGAGTGTGTTAAATATTCATGAATTGTTGCTTGCAGTATATAATTAATCCCATGGTCTGTGTGTCCAAAAGCATTTAGGAGATAAAGAGTTGAGGAGATGGTGCTGTAGAATGATAACGTTTAAAGCATGTTTTTAAAAGCAAAGGTCACTAGCCCTTTGGATCCCAAACTATCACCACTGCTTATAATTCACTGTAATAACTTTTCAGCATGTAGACATGCTTTCATGATTCCAGGTATGTATCCTCAAACCTTGCTGTCTAATAATCTATTCAAGGAGAGAAATACTTGAGAGCGGAAGGTGCTATTAAATTATCCCATTCACCACCAACGTACTCAAATTAATAGGATACTTTCCATATTTTAAAATTCCCAAGTATTGCAAAGCTGCTCTTGAAAAATGATGCAGTTCAACTCCCTGGCCCTGCTGTTCCTGAAAAAAGTATAGTCTGACACTTGCTTGAATCATCACTACAGCTGGCTGCCATTTTGAGTATCATAAAAGATAATACAAAGGCTTCAGCAGCAGAACAACTGGCCTTTTCCCCCTGTGTTTTATAGCCATTAGCAGATACAAAGAAAAAAACCTCAAGTCCTGTACTAAGCTTTAAGAATGCACTCTCATTGATACCTATGAGAAATACAGCACATAAAGCACTGGGATGTTATGGCTCGATGTCCTTAGCTTAAATATTCACTCTCTTCTCTGCCTTTCTTAAATTCCCACTGCTTCCTTTCATGTAACTGAAAAAGTCTTCAAAACATCTTTGTTAGTCTGCTTCATAGTTTTTTTTTTTTTTGAAAAATCTTTGAGGTACTGATGAAAAGAAGCAATTTAATTTTTTTCAAGACAGCATGAAGAGATAACAAAATATAAATTCATTTTAGTGTTCATGGTAATTTCCCCCACAATTGCTTGATGATCTCAAGTTGCTTACTGTATACAACTTTCAGCATGTATAAACTCTGTAGTCTCCCCTTCCTTCCAGAATTTACAGGGAAAAAAAAAGGTGCAGCAGTGATATGATCTGTGATGTTTTAATGTGTGAGATTTTTACCATATCATTTCGTGTGTGTATGTGAGTGTGTGAATTCGTCAGCACAATGCCAAAAGTGACTCACAATTCCAAGTAACTCAATCTGTTGTTCACAGCATAGGCCATAGAAACTAGATATTTAAGAGGAGCTGTGATGCTGTACTCTGTCATTTATTTTCCCTTGAAAAAGTGTGAAAAATTCTATGTCATTTGAGTGCAGACATGTTTTGTTCATTTGGAGACAGCAAGAGCATCTCTGCATGGCATGGGCTTGTGCTGTGCCACGTGGACATATCTTACAAAGTTAAGTGCCGGGGAGTTTCCAAATTCTACTCTATTCCTAGTTCTTCAGAACTACTCCATAGGACAAGGAAGTGATCAGACGTTTTGTAGATGACATCATCATGCATCAAGTGACTTTCATCAATCAAGTCACTAAGATGATAAAGCAATGCAACTTGTAGTGTGTCAGAACAATGAACTGAACATATTTCTGAAGTGCTGACAAAAAGGCAGTGTGAGACCAAATGGATTTGATTAGCCTTATTTCAAGGCATGAGCAGTAGCTCTTGATGAACTATCGTCTATAGAATACGTTGAAGGCAAAGTTGGTCACAGAATGCAGTGCAGTATAATGTTTCACTAGATCTATTAAAAAGGTAAGTCATTAAATCCCACAGCCAGGCAGCTGCAATCCAAACTCTGTTGACACACTGTTTACAAGACATCTGTGATAAGTGCTTTTGTTGTAATTAAAAAGCTGTGCAGGTCTACCCAGATGTGTTGTAACCACTATCTTATCTCCTGTGCCAAGATGAGGACAGACCTCACCTGTCAAAGGCAATTAATTTAGATAGCTCTCCTCTGGACAGGAGAAGAGTTAATCAGAAATCCTCTGGTAGAATGTTTTGCTTTTTCCAGTGAAGAATGTCAGCTGATTGTCACTTAATTCTCCCACAGAAAGATGCAGATTTTGATAAATCAATTTTGTGAATCAACAGATTCTGGACATGGAGCATCTGATTTTGATGCAGGTGAAAGGATGGTACAGTTTGGGTGGTCTCCTGTACAGCAGAAAGTCAAATAATCTGCTAGGAAGGAGGCTAAAAAAGAATGCTGAAAGGGAAATTGATGGGAAAAAACCCAACAAACCCAAACAAAAAAACCCCATACGAGTCCTCATTAGGCATGAAATCAGGACCACAAAATTAATCACGGATGTAAAAGTAATAGATTGTCTATAAACCAATGCTAAATAGTCTGAGTAAAAAGGAAAGGAATCAGAATTACCTATTTATAAATTCAGCATAGTTGATATTACTGACACAAGATGGGAAGAACTGCATAACTGGAACACTAAAATCAATGGTTATAACCTATTTTCAATAGATCAAGTAGAGAGAAATGGAAGAAGAGTGGAACTCCACAGTAAAAAAAGACATAGTCTGTTTTCAGGACACTGGTGGCTCAGAAGCAAATTATCTTGAGTGTGATGGATCAATACTCTAACAGATAAAACACTAGATGGGATGGTAGCTGCTGCATGCAAATCACCAAATCACAGAAGAGGGCAGTATGACTGAATGCCTTTGCTCCTTCAGTAATGTGTAGGAACAAAACTGCAGCACTATTATGTGCCTGCTTGACATATGCCTGAAGTTTCATGATGCTGGTACTAAAACCAATGCAGATTTTTCTGAACGTTATATATTTGGACATTTCTTAAATAAAAAAGCAAAACTCTCCCAAAGTGAGAATTTTATGTCATCTTACAAATGATGAAAAGAGATCAGAGGAATTGATATGAGAGCTGAACATTGGTGGCTATGATGATAGCTTGATTGTTCTTTATGAACATCATGAGAATGAAGCATAAGCAGTGGATGATGTAGTCTTTTTACATACTGAAAATTATTGTAAAGAAGTCAGCTAGGAGAGAGAACTGATCCATAACTAGAAAATACAAGTATTTAATAGCCAAAAGATTAGGAAAGTAAGCTGTATGTGTTTAAGAAAATACCTAGCTCAAAGGGTTAATGAAAGCCTCTACATAATTGTAAATCAATGAAATGAAAGAAAATTGATAACGCTGCATGTAGAGTGGAATTAAGGGATTACATAAATAATTTCTCCAATAGAAGTAGCCAAGTTATAAAGACAAATTTATGGCCAGAGAATTAAGGACAATACTTTGCAAATACATTAGGAATCCTGACAATGGTACCAGTTATTTATCAGAATGAAGTGTAAGATTTGTTAAGAGTAATGAAGACAAGAATGAAGTGTTCAATAAGTATTTGTCTTCAGTATTTAAGAAAAAGACAGAAAATTAGTGATGCTCTATGAGGATGATGAACTACCAGGCAACAAAAAAAGCCCTCAAAAAAACCCCAGATGCTACTGAAGTAAGAAATATTTGTATAGCAAACTTCAGGTAACTTGTATTCAAGGGCTGTTAAAAAGCTGACAAAGGAACATCTATTGTTATTACAGCTTTCTGCCAAGTCTTGGAACAATTGGGAAAGTTCCAGAAAGCTGGAGGAAAACTTATGTTGTGTTAATATTTAAGAAGGATAAACTTAATGACCTAGATAATTACAGTCCTGTCAGTCTGAAATTGATCTGGAGCAAAGTAATGGAATGGCTGACAGGGGACTCAATTACTAACTAATTAAAGAGGAGAAATATGGTAAATGCCAATCTATGTGCAATATGGAAAATAGATACTGTCAAACACACTTGCTGGCTTTTTTTCCTGTTGTGACTACAAGCAAAACACAACACTTTTGATATACTTTGGTTCCATGTGACATTTGATGTGATTTTCATGACATTTGAGTTGGGAAACAATGATAATACAAAACTGACATGTCACACATTGAATGAATTGAAACCTGGTTAACTGACATTTCAAAATGTGAATCTAAGTGGGGAATGATCTGCTGGGATAGCTTTCTGGGTATACTCCAGTTTTGATTTTTATCAGCAATTTGGGAGAAACGCTCTGTTATTCAGGAAGAAGCTGGCAATAAAAAAGAAAAGATCACTGACACCAGTTGACGAGCATTACTGATGCAAACTAATAAAATAAGGTCTGAATGTAAAGCCAGAGGAACAAAAACTTCAGAGGACAAGATGGATATTCTATAAGGGCTTGAAAAGGGCTAAGGTGGAGAATTCAGTAATTAAACTACTTAACCTGAGTATTTGTTTTGCTGATCAAATAAATTTGCATTCACATCCTATGCCATTCATATTAAGCATGAATGTACTTCAAGCGTACTAACAAACCCAACTGTCCTGCATGGGAAAAGAATTAAATGAATCCATATTACATCATGGTATTAATACGCATTCACAGCTCATGCTCTAATGGTTCTGAAGGGAACATTCAGAGTATGTCTGAAAAATAACACACAAATTCTTAACAAGCCCCTTGGCAGCACATCAAATCTGAAGGACCCTCAAAGCTGAGCAAGTGAATAGCACTTCTTCTCTTTATTCAGTTTTACTTTTACTACAGAAATTTTCTTTTTCCTTCCCCTCCTTGCAGTGGCTTACAAAATAGCCCAGTTCATGAAGGAATCACAGAATGTTAGGGGTTAGAATGGACCTCCAATGATGGTGACTCCACCACCTCCCTGGGCAGCCCATTCCAATGGGCAATACTTTCTAGAGCAGAGATTTTGTTTCTTTGAGTTCAGTGAACTGTCAGGTACTTTTATAATAAGTACACACACCAGCAATGATAAAAGCACAAAATCATATATAAATTATATCAGACAATGGGAAAATTGTATACATTTATTCATTTTTAAAAATAACCCAGGCACAATTTTGCAAATACATAGAATCACATTCTCCAAATGGGAAGAAAACCTAAGTAGCATAGAGCAAGAAAGCACACGGCAGAGTATCTAAAATAAGTACAAATAGTATGAAAATTTCCTAAGTCTACAGAGATACTTACTATGACTACACTTGTCAGCATTATAAAAAGGCAACCAAAGAATACATGTGATAAATAGAGTAACATGAACTTTCCAAGTAAGTTTATGTTAGCAGCACAGAGTCGCAACTGTCTAAGAATGGAAGGATGCTTGTACACTGTATATACATGTACATATGCACACATATACAGATACAACTGGAACCCCACAAGAACAAAAATACCCTGGGAAAATGTTGAAGGGAGTTTTTATGGGTGATGCGGTATATAAAAACAATGCATGCATTAATCCAGGATGTTCATGATGAAATCACATTCACAAGTGGAATCACAGTTAACTCTTCGTCAAACTAAGCAATTTCCATGCTGGATTACTCTGTCCTATACCACTTTTCTGATTTGTGGAGCACATTTGGATGCTAATTTTAGGAAGAGTCAACCAACAGCCCTCGATTCTCATGAACTGACAGGAGGAATCAGATCTCAGATTTGAAAGGAAAATACCTATGCAGAAAAACACTCATGCAAAGACCCTGGGATGGGGTGTATGTTTGTGTAAGCAGTGGAACTCAACAAAGGGCTACTATTTAGCCAAAAGATAGGCTGTCAGGAATTTCAGTTTCCTGTGAGGCAGTCCAGTATAGTGGCCTCACTTAACAAGCTTTAGTTTTCACTGAGTTTTCTTGAGGATGTCAACTAGATTCCATTTAGATGAAACCAAAAGATATGCTTCAATCACTAGTGGCATTTAGTCCATGGGACCAAGCCAGAGACTGTGTATGGTGTGGAGTTCAGGTTCTTAGTACCAACAGTTTCAGGCTGCAGCTTCAGCTGCGCTAATTCCTCATTAATGTAGACATAAGCTTTGGAAATACACAGAATAAACATGAATCAAGCTGTACTAGAACCTACAGTTACCATGCAAATAGTTCTTTCTGTTCTTATTTGCCATTATTTGGTAAAATAACTTCACTCAGAGACATTCTTTGTTTTTGCAGATGTGTGTGCGCGTACTTGTGCATGAGGATGGGATAGATGAACAGCCCAAAGAGCAGCGAGCACACCATTTATTTTTTTCCCTTGGCCATCCTCAGAAATACTATTCTCAGCAGTGATAACATGAAGAAGCTACAAGCATCTTAGCAAATCTTCTGCATCTGCAATTTCTGTTAAAAAGATGCTCCCATAAATGCCCCAAAATTGCGATCACTTAACACTTTGTCCACAAAGTCATTACACACTCAGATGTGAGCCTTCCTTGTAGCAGAGCAGTTGAATAGGTTCACAGAAGCAAGTTTAACTATTTCTGATATTCCAGTGAAAAAAAGAAGTCAGGTTTACTAAGTACTTCCTGACCAGCCTCAATGATTTCCTGCCAGCTGCTAATGGCACTTAGAGGGCTCTAACAAAGTGCCTTCAGCAACATATGAGAGAAAGAAAAAAGCACTACTTCCATCACTTAAACTTAGTTTACACACAACTTACATTATTTATTATAGTGTCAGAATAAAATGTGTAACATACTATCATGTATAATACATGGTAAGAACATGCATTAGTTCAAGTTTACAGTCTCTTTAGGGCCAGTAAATCAGAACAGCAGTGGCAGATGCTGACAGCTGCATATCTTGAGGAACTCACAGAAATAGCATTAAATAATAATAATTTAAAAAGGACAGGAAATCACCCATTTAAGATGCACATAAAATGGTAACTATGTGAATTAGTCATGAAAACAATAACAAAACCCAGTGGCATCTTTCCCACCACATCCAAAGAAATTGAGTTCAGCACCTGAGGTGAGACTGTGCCACAAGGAAAACCTTAAGGAAGTGTCCCTGCTCCTACACCCATCACTCCTCACCCCCAAGTTAGTATCACCCCTCTCCTGGCCCTACAGAAAGGGAGGATGGGGCAGATTTTGTGCAGCTCATGGGCTGCAAAATTTAGCTGGAGAATGCACTTCATCCACTAGGGCTGGAAAGGGCTCTAAGCTGTAGATGGGGTAGGAGTCTATAACTGGGGGAGCAGGACCGAGGATGCCACAGAGATTATCATGGCTTCCACAGAAGCCCTGTCTTTCAGTGGTGAAGGACCCTCTCTTTCTCCTTCAGCCTTTTTCTGGAGGATTTGCCTAGACAACTCCAATTCAGAACAGACACATGAGACTTCTTGAGATCATTCAATAGAAGGTTTACAAAAAGCTTATTTTTCTCTGCGTCATTAGCTACGCGTCACAACAATAGCCAGGGTAAAAAAAAACAACCACCAAAACCAAACCAAACAACCACCACCACCAAACCAACACCCCCAAAAAACTCCCAAAGAACCTGGGGCTGGCTATTCACTCCACTAAGTCACATTCCTTTGTAGACTCTCAGGAAAGAAGGAACAGAATAGACACATCTGCTGAAAATGAAACACCTTCTCCCCAAAAGAATTATACCTAATCAGGAAAACCAGGCCTTTCCAGTAATGGATTGCTTTCTGTCATACGCAGCACGCCACAATGTCCACAGACAGCTCCTGTGTGATCCTCTGGCACTAGCACAGAGTTCTACTGTTGCAGGTACCCTAAGATTTATCATAACAAACCCCAGACTTGCTTGTGCACAACTAAAGACATATGCTATTTCTGAGATATACACTGAAAAAAACATTAATATGCATAGTGCTTCTGATTTTCTACTTACTAAAGGCATCCTCCAGTTATAATTCACAACTGATTAATTATTTAATTCTTTCTTACCTGGACATGTGCTCTGGTTGAGCATGTGCTCTGCTGCAGCTTTGTATGGTCCTACTCTGGCCAGCCCATGAACAGGTGAATGACAACTGTCTCCCTGAGCCCTCAAGTGCTGGATAGGCTCCTCTTTGTTAACTATGAAACACATTACATGCACATGGTGCTTCTCTGGGAAAACACTGCCTACTTTAGCACCTAGCAGTGAAAAGATTTTACTGGGGTGGGTGCTGTATTCATGAACCTGCTGAGTGATTTCCATTAGTTTTAAATTGAGCCCTCAGAGATTCCTAAATCAGTGAATCTTCAGGTAATTGGAGTCAGGTTGATTTCTTCATCCCTGGTGTTGCTCATACAGAAATCTTCAGCAACACAGAATCTACTGCTACATGTTCCTGTAAAGGGCATGTTTTGCCATTGCTGCTGACTCCTACTGGAGAGAGTAGGACCATGATTCTACACAGGAGCTAAAGACATTTGAAGAAACAGAACACTTTGTTAAAGTATTTCCAGGAGAGATCAATGGTTAATCCCCTCTTAAAGCACTTTATGGGCATTTTAAAGAAGCTGGAACACCATCTGCTCCTATATAGAGCTCTTCCTCAGCCCTTACTGATGTAACTGATACGAGCAGTCTGCAGATGGAGCCTCCCCACCCAGATGGAAAGAGAATTTGGCTGGATCCACAAACTACTTTTTTCTCTTTGTGAAGAGGCCTTGCTATAAGCAGAGGGATGTGATCAGGACATCTAGTGGGAATGAAAATGTTAGGATCATGTCTGCTGCATCTGTTAGGAAAAATAAAACCCCATTTTTAATGTTGTTCAGTTAATTACCTGTGAATCAGTAATTAGCCAATCAAAAAGATTCTTTTTTTCCACAGGAAAATTTCTGCTCCTATTTAAAACTTTTTTTTTCCTTGAAAAAAATATAAAATCAGAAGACAATGAAACATAAACCATAATGTGTATTAAAAGCTAAACATTTATTAAAACTAAGCCTATAGCAAGCCTAACTATAAATGCCTTTTTTTTTTTTTCTTTGAAAAGTGTATTTTAAAAAGCTGATAAAATGATAAAACATTTGATGACTACTTAGCTAACTGATGGGGGGAAAAGAAAGCCAAGCTATTTGTGACTACTCCTCTATTACCAATAACATGAAGAACTATTATGAAAACCTCAGGTAAACACCCTGCTTGTTTTATACACATGAGTAGCTGATTAAAATAGGACTGCTTGAGTGAATAAGCAATTAGAATCTGATTACATTCAGGTAAACTGTAGTAGGCTTTATTTTAAAGAATTAATAAATGATTCTCAGCTGATGTCTTAACTGCTCTCAGAAGGTGAATCATCAAGGTCTCTTACAACACACCCAAGGACTAGGACTTTGTCTTCCGCTTTGTAGCGCTGAGTTTAGATTTCAACAAATTCATTTCTTTGTTGAATAATCTTTAACACAATGGTCACAGTTTCTTATTCATATAATAAAAATCATGCAAATATGTGTTTATTTTATGTTAAAGACAGTGTCATCTAAGTTATGGAACTGATGCTCATTTACTCTAGCGTGAATGAAGCCCACTGCAACATTTCTAAAAGTGGATCTGCTCTCACTGCAAATTCAAGCAGAGAACAACACTTTTTCTTTGCTCCGTGACATCTACACTCTAATGATGATCTCAATTTTGCTGTACGTTTAGCTGTTCTCAGAGTGGTATTTTTTGTAGCTAGCCTTTGCATGAGATCTTGTTTCATACAGCATGCAAGCACTTTACAAGGAGCTTCAGCATGAAGCATGTATTTTATTTTACAGCAGAGTTGTGGTGATTTGGAAAGACTTAATTATCCTAAAAACTTTCTCAGGCTTAAAAACTACCTTGTATATGAACACAATCTGGGCAGAATCCTTATGCTCTGTTCATTCATGAGAAAGACCATGCTTCATGAGAGCACTTTTCATGTAAGTCTGCCCAGCCCAGCCACACTTGTACTTTCTGTTAACCCAAAGACATTCTAAATATAAGTTCAACCTGACTGATAGTCTCTTTTTCAGCTCCCCTTGCCACATGGGAGCTACAGTTTTGTCCAAGATGCCCTGTACAATATGTGCAGTACATTCTCCCTAGTCTTGCATTCTTTACATCCTATAATATAAATTTATTAGCTCTCTGTCTATCAAGCCATCCATCTGAACTGAAAAGGTGCATATGCATATGGCAATAAATCTAGCTCATTGTCTTTTGCTACTACAACTCTTCATCTATGACCCTTCCCTGTCTTGATTTCATCCCATGCTATATTAAGCCTACAATCAATTTTAAACTCCAGGGACAAAAAGCAGCCACTTTAAATTATTTGTATATTATAGCATTGCCTGAAGACTTCAGATACTTTGGGCAGCACCATCTGGAAGGGATTATACAAACACACTGCAAATGAGGATACCAGTCTTGAGACCTTACAAGAAATCGGTCAAGACAGGGAGTAGGAAAATATTATTGTTCTTTTCCAAACAAGGTGAGACATCCAGTCATGCAAGAAGTCTGGGACAGAACCTGTATTTGACTATAGATTTTTACCCAGCATCATAAGGATGGCCCCAGTCTTGGTCTGACAATCAGCATGAACACTGACACCACTAGAATAAGCAGTGAAAGTTGGGCTATAATAGAAATAAAACCAGAAAGCTGCATTTGCAGTAGAAAACAGAAGGAGCAAGAGAGATGACACCCTGGCATCACCTACCAACAGGAACAAAAAAAAACAATGATCAGGAGGAGGAGCACTGGTGAAGAAATTTCCTCCCCATCCTAAGAGTTGCAGCTGCTGATGAGAGAATATATATGCCATGAACATACAAAATATAGATTTATATATACAAATATACAATAGGAAATAGTCAGTATACAAATACTTACATGTAAAAATAGCTTTTTGCTTTCCCCTTTTGATGATTTACAAAAGCATACAAAGTTTCCTGTTAATGCTTAAGTAGTGTGAGTAAACCCTGTGTGTCATGTATCCACATGTAATGCTTTCAAGTGTTCACAGTATTGACTATTACAGTGTTGAATCTGACATTCCAGATGTTAAAATATTCATAGGACACATTCTAAGTGTAAAGCATTAATTTAAATACAGTTTAAATAAGACTCACATGTGTAGTTGAATTATGGTCACCTTACAAATAAGTCTGCTGCAGCTGAAAACTTTCCATGAAAGCAAGCTTGGAAAACTTTCCATGAGAGTAAGCTTGGAAATATGTATTTCAACTAGAGATGAGTATACTTTAAAATTCTTGAACTGCCTCTTGATGTGCAGATAATACTGCGAGGCAGTGCGTCCTTTCAACTCCACCTGAAGCAATGCAAGCTGAGAGAACTCAGTATTACAAATTATTCTCAGTAGGAGAGCGGATGCACAGAGCAATTCACCATCAGATCCAGACATGCTGTCACTTTCTTCAAATACCCAACAGACAAGAGCAAATGACAGGTACCATTGTCTCTGTGTTGAGAATAAATGCTCTGTAGCATTCCTCATCAGGAAAGTGCTTTGTGGACTTAAGATAGATACTATCCCTTTTTAAAGATGGAGAAACTGGAGATTTAAAATAAAGTATGATGGCTGCATGAGAAATACTCTCAAAACACTAGGTTTTGGATGTTGAAGCAACTCAAAGGCACAAGTGGAGTAAATAGATATGCTCATGAGACAACTTCACACTAACCAGTTTGGGTACTGACAGCAAGCTTGGTACCACAGCCAAATGGGCTGCAAAACACAGTCTTTGCTATGTGCCATGCTGCTGAAGTTAAACTGTGGGACAATGGCCTCAAAAAGTAGAAAACACATCATCCAAGATGGTGAAACTGGACCAGGGTGGAGGGAGGCTGCATTTCAGAAGTTATGAACTAAATTGGAGCCTTCAGAAAATAATATCTTCCCATGCAAGAGTTATGTACAGTTCAAGAACCATGTATAGCTCATCTCTAATTTTACTGTATGGGCAAGTGCTCACATCTGTCCAATGTATTCAGGTGGAGTTTTTTGTTTACTTATTCAAAGGCTTTGGAGATCTTTATTTTTCCTTGTATTTCTTTTGTAGACAATATCTACTAATAGCACAAAGAGAACTAGTACTGCAAATGAGCTACAAATACAAATTTTAATAAAGTAAGGTGATGGACAAGTTTTAAGGAGCCACCATGTTCTCTGCGTGCACCTGTATATACAGGAAATCTCATCTCTCTTTAACTGCTACTACCTTGAAGTAAAATCCAGTTGAACTATAAAGTGCACTGTGTAGAGTAAAACCCTAAGAAATAACAATGTGCCTGCCTTCCACAGATGATTAGTTTTGCTTAACAGCCAAACCATCATCCTCTTTGTCTTCTAGATTTCAGTTGTGTGTTACCTGGCTGAGAAAGGCCAGCCAGTTGTAAACAGAGACATTTTTGTAATATGCTGTTAAAGGAGAGTTAAGAAAACCAGTATCAAGACACTGTCCAGTTGGGGTGTGTAAATATTATTGTGTGCTTCTTGGCCCATTTAGCAAATACTTTCTTTTCTGTGATAAACCTATGGCCTCCATATGGAGCATTTTCATGCAGAAAGTACTCCTCACACTCATCTCTTCCTGGCTCGTAATAGTGGTAGGGAACTTTGTGAAAGCCTTCTGACCTAGGGAAAAAAGAAAAAAAGAAGGATTATTGCTAAGGAAAACATTAACATAAACTGCACCCAAATCCTTCCTGTGTGTCAGCACCTGAGCTCCTTTGCGGTGTAAGGGCTTTCATTACAGCACGATTGCTATGAATTTCCCTAGGGAAAATGAAGCTAAGTGTATCTTTCAACCTACACTGATCTCTGATAACAGTCAGTAAGAAGCTGATGGGCTGGTTCTTATGGGTACTGCACTGTTTGTTTAACCTGGGAGAGCTCAGTCTATAAGGCTCCATCCATAAGCAAACTCCGCTGGAACACCTCTGCTATGAAGATAAGCTGAGAGAGCTGGGGCTGTTCAGTCTAGAAAAGAGATGTCTCTGGGGGGACCTTATATCTGCCTTCCAATATCTGTAGGGATCCTACAGGAAGGAACTTTTCATAAGGGTGTCTATCAATAGGACAAGGTGGAATGGTTTTAAGCTGAAGGACAGTAGGTTTCAACTGGATCTTAGGAAGAAGTTCTTCAGTACAAGGGTGGTGAGACTCTGGACCAGGCTGCCCAGGGAGGTTGTGGATGCCTTCACTCTGGTGTTCAAGACCAGGTTGGATGAGGCCTTGAGTCTAGTTGAGAGGTGTCCCTGCCCACAGAGGAGAGGTTGGAGTAGATGATGGCTAAGGTCCCTTCCAACCTAAGCTATTCTATTACTCATTGGATAGTTCCAACAATTGCAACTTTTTCTTGAATTGGCTGAATGAAGTAGTTGTAAAGATAATACACATCATAAGTAGGTACTGCAGTCAGAAGTGCAGCTGTCCTCTGCTGCCAACAGGCTGGAATGCTATCATGCTATTTACTGGTTGTACATCAGGGTTGTGCGATGCCACACAACCCTGCCCATCAGTGAGATCTGCAAGCTCTAAAAAGTCAGCCTTTAATGATAAGATACCCTCATTAAAGGGCTGTGACTCAAATTCTACTCACCTCCCTTCCCCCCTCTTGTTTTTAAGCATCTGTCAGGAATGAGTCCCACACTGGAGTAACTCCAAAGGTAGAGACAGGGTCTGCACAGACTTTAATCTAGGAGCTGAGGATGCGCTGGACTGGTATCATGCATTGTTTATGACATTTCTTGCTTTTCTGAATGAGGAATAGTTTCATTTTATATTATTCTATCATACACTGTAGATTAAAGAATTTAATTTGGACTTTTAAAAATTGTGCTTATTGTTACACTTCTGACAATAGGATTAATCCATTGTTACCGTAAGGTCACTAACAGTAGTTGGTTGGAATTTATGTTAGCTTATTGAGATAAAGCTCACAGGACTTGTTTTATTATCTAATTAGAAACCCCCATAGGACTCAAAGGAAGCCATATTTAACCTAGAAAGTTCAAGCAGGTTGCTCATGGGTAGTGAAATGTAATTTCAGGTAACTATCCTAGACTAATCAGGTGTATTCAGAGAACTAATATACTTTTATTTCCTCTGCGGATTTGCTACAGCAGTAGAAGCAAGTGCATTTTGCCGGACGAGTATGACCGTACTTTGTTTCCAGATTATTCAGAAACTGCAAAAGATCTTTGATTAAAAATAGTTCCTTATAGCATCTGATGTTAGCTTTTGTAGATGTCTTTATTTTATCAACAGCTCATGCCGTATCGGGACTAAAGATGCTGACAACAGTGCCACATCAATGCAAAACACTGGGAAACGACTGCCTGATCAATTTTTTGGATTTATGATATTAAAATCAATTGTGAAATTTTGACAAGACCTCAGAACTGTAGATGCATGAAAATAATTTCCTGTGATCTTACTTGCAGTAGGTGTCATTTATCATCCCATAGACGTGAACTCCATAGCAGGCATCCATAGCCAAAATTAAGGTAAACCAACCCGTACTGAGATATGAACCTGACTGGACTCTGTAAAAATACAACATACAAAAAACAAATTGCAATGAGAAATTATCAACACTTTATCAAAGAAATATAATCCATTACCTGTGACAAAAGGCATTAAGCAACCTGACAATCTGTCAAAACCATACAATTATTTTGAATTATTAATAGATACGCTCTCGTTCTTCCCAGCTTGGGGCCTCAAGCTATTGTCAACAGAAAAAAAATAACATGTTAAATATGTGCAGTCAAACAATGTATCTCCCACAAGATAGAAAATAATTTATTTTTACATCTGAAAGACAGCAATTAACAGAATGTGTAAAACAGGATATAGTTTACCAAAAAGCAAACTACTGGCAGAGTTTGGTGTGTGTGTGTGAGTATGCGCCATCCTCTTCCATAAGAAAAATCTTGATCTGCAGTAGTCTATCCTCAGCACAGTAGTAAAACCTTTAAGGACATTTTGGTAGAAACTCATCTAATACTAGGCTTTGAAAACCAAAGTTCTCTTATTATCATTCTTTAAAATAACATAGCAGAGAGAAAACCACAAGAGGAGAGTGCTCAGATTGATAACCAGTCCAAAAGCATTCTCTGCATGAGTGAGCGCCAATGACACATGTAAGGATTTGCTTCACACATCGACTATGTATGTTCTCTTCCAACCTGGTTTATTCTATTCTAAATGCAAGCACTGCTAATTAGAAACCAAACTTTCTTTCCTCTACTCACATAAGTGTTATCAATGGGGGACTGGGAGTCAACAGAGCTACCCATATAACCTGGGCAAGCCAGACTTACGGCTTTAAAACCTCAGAAGTAATAAGAAAACATTTAGCCCTCAATGCTTACAAACTGATTAGGTCCAGCTTTGTGCACGTATAGTTTTCAGCTGGATTGAAGTAAGGGAAAAGAACTATGTTAAAATTGCCTTTCTAATTTCCAAAGAAAGTTATCACAGAAGTCATAAAGCCATCTTAACAGAGCCCCCGCTTTGGTTCAGTTTGTGAGAGCTGGATGTGAGTGAGAAGAGGGGATCATTTACCTTTATGCTATGTCTTTTAGCAATTAGCTTTTGGGTACAGCAGAGAGCAGTCTGTTCTCCATCATAAATTAAAGTATTCTAAGGTTTGCACACCATTAAGTTTTGATGCAAGAGGACTCTCAAGTAGGCTTTGTGTGTGATTCTGTTGTCTTCATCAACAAAAAATTGTGAGGACATTTTCATCCTGAGGTAGTAATAAAGCTTTAATATGGGGAAATAAAAAAAATTAAATAAAAAAGTCATATAGCAACTTATTCAGCCTATAAACCCCAACTTTCCCTCAAGACAGAAGAACTAACACCAGGTGTTTCTTCCTGGTTCAGAACAAGAATGTATTAGTCTCCTGCCTCCCAGGTAAATCTGCCAAACAGTGGCTTTTGGCTCTGATTCTTTGTTGCTTCCTACCTTGTTCTTGTTGAAGTTTGACAATAGATGTGTGAAAAAGTAGTTATATAACCTGTGAAATGACATCAACCTGACACACACAGGGCAAATTCCTTCTCTGAAGAATGCCTTTTATTATAGATAGTAGAAAAAGGTCCAAGAGTTTTACATTCCTAAATAAACCTGTGTGCACACTGATTTAAAGAAATAATTTATTGGGGTTTTTTAAGCAACAAACAATTACCTCAGCTCCCAGAGAGTTTTACTCTGCTTAAGAAGACTGAAAGTAATTTAGCCTGTATCTTCTCATCCTTAGCCATGTCTATCATCCATAACGGATTATGTGGTGTGAACTTCTATCTCTATATTTCCTGAAATGCCCTTTTCCTTGGGGAAATTCTCAAGTATTTGGTTAACTGCTTTTGTAAAGGAAACAATAAATAAAAGGTTAACTTAGACTGAAGAATGACAAGTGGAACAAAAGGCAGGGTGCCAAATACCTGTATCACCAACTATAATTGTGCTTCTTTGCTTGACACTTTTGTAGCCATGAAACTGTGGGTATTTTATCTGTCCCTTTAGGATCTTCATTTCTTTAATGTTCTTCTATTGTGTACCTGATTCACGTTATTTCAGAGTAACATTCTTTCATGATAAAAAGCTGCATTGCTCCTAACCTGCTCTTGCACCAGAACACTATCCTTGAGCTTTCAAAGATGTTTAGAATCATAATACTCATTTATAAGAATGTTAGGAATATCTTTCTGATAAGAGAGGTTTCTTGGAGAGTACTCCATTGGCAGCAGCATCTGAAATTTGCTATAAGCAGGAGGAAAAAAGAATTTCAAAAAAGGAATTAATCAATATTTCATGTCTTGTTTTAACACCACTGAACTTTATTCCTCTCATCTATATACTACACTGACAGGATAAATATAAACAGCAGAGAGATTTCCCAGCTACCTTCCTTGGGAGATGAAGTACATGACCGAATACAGATTATACACTTTAAAACAAAGCACTTACTTTCCTCCCATTTTTTCCTCTGAAGACACATAAGGATACAAGGGAATATACTTAACTAGTGGGGAGCCAGGATGATTTGGTAACACCTTAGAATTCAATCTGGTACCGTAAACATACTTTCAACATTCTAATGAAAGCAATATTAGAAATGTGAAAACAATTTTAGCTCTCCCTAAAAAGCCATGAATCTCTGAATACCTTTTAAAATATCATCCTATAAAACTGTAGTGCAAAGCAATGTGTCAGCCCTTGCTATTATGCTAACACCATGCACTCAATTTCTTTCTCTACAGGAGAGTTTTACAGGTTTGGTGGGTTTTTGTTGTTGGGGTTTTTTTTGTTTGGTTGATTGGTTGGTTCGGTGCTGGGTTTTTTGGCCAGGGCTTTTTGAGACTCATTAGAAAGAGTTCCTTTTGTTACTGTAATTGCATGCAAATTTCAGATCTTACACACTGAAAAGAAAATAATTCTTCATGTATGGGTATCATAAGGCTGTGTTACTGCACAAATCTGAGGGAAGGAGGACAATCTGAAAACAGGGAAAAACAATTTTGTTAAACACCATCTGTAGAACTACTATAGGAAAAATATTGTGATCTAAATGTGTGAAGCAAATCCAAACCTGTTCTCTACGGCTCACAGTGACTTTTTCTTATACTCCAAAATTAACGGGGCACCAGATTTAGGCAGGCAATTGTCTCAACTGTTCAGGAGAAAATAATGCACTATTTTTCAAAAAAAGAAAGGTTGGCTTTTAAGGCATGATTTACAGCTGGATGCAGCTATAAAAAGGCAATGCTCACAAAAAGTTACTTTGTCTGTTTATCTTGAAAATGAAAGCTTATTTTGCATAATTCCTACATTATTAGGATTCTTAAATGTTAGTTATCGGGATGTAATTCATTCTGCTAAACACCATCCAGACTTTAAAAAAAGTACACAGGCATATGCTTAACATTAAACACATAAAAAGACCAACGGAATCAACTTAATTAAGATGCTTGGAACAAAGTATATGCTTGCCTATCTTGCTCTTAGTGAAGGTTTAAGTGCTTAAAATGTCATTCTTTCATCTCAGAATATAAAAGTAAGCCCCAAGATTAATAGTTATTTGGAAGTTTCAAGACTGAAAACACAGGATTTGCATTTTTTAGTAATGCTTTCCATAAGCTCCAGTAGAAAGAATTGACTGTAGTTTCTCACAACACCTTAAAAGGAGGCTTACCTTCTGTATTTTAGAAGGAAATGGTAAAAAACACTTTTAGGGTTGCTAGAATTGTAGTGTGTGATACATAAAGTTTTAATTAAAATATAATTAAAAATAAAAGCATTTTGACAGGGTTCTTTAGCCTTAGCTTTCCAATATTCTCTAGAAAGCATAAGGAATTGATATAAAGACAATAGCATACAGTGCCCCGTAAAAATGGTGGTGACTGAAATTCATCTTCCTTGACATCTATAACTATGCTTTCATGTAGGCTAAATGAAAGGAAAACTAGTTTCTTTTCTCATCAGGGGAAAACGGAAGAACATCAAGTATTTTCTTAATGATCAAGGGCAGGTGAGTTTATATCAGGTAAAAGTTTTCTTGTCACCGGAGTTCTGATTTTACTAGAGAATTCCAGGAAGTTCTTTTCTTTGTTCAATTGTTCCAGGAATTTTTATGTACACAATCCATTCCAGCTCTATGGTTTGATGGACTGTAATTTCCAATGGGGACTTCAGTGGTAAAAAAAATAATACAAACCTGAGGAAAAAACGTTTTTTAAGAAGAGATGATCTTTAGAGTGCAATGCCAATTCAATTTGACTGCAGAAAATAATTTAAAAGCCTGTTTTCAAATTCTTTGCTGGGAGAAAGTAGAGAGCACAGAAGGTCAATTAAGAGTGTTAATTAAAATTAAAAATTAAGACATTTAGGAGCTCAAGAAGCTATTAAGTAACAGAGAGCTTGCCAAAAGTATTAATTACACACTTCTCCTTTTTTGCTTAATTTCAAAATCTTGCTGTAAAATAAAATTCAACAATGAGAGGCTGAAATGACAAGGTTCTCCAGGCAAATTAATTGACAAAAAATTCATGTTTTCCTAAAGGCTGACTCTAATCTTCAGATGGCTCTCCTAGTGAACTACTGAATCAGCAGCAGCTTTCTTTGCAGCAACTTGTCAGGCCCCATGACTAAATAAATAAGTATAAATAAGGGTATTTGCCAAAACAAACTAAGACACCTGTAATCCACAGAGTGGAGGCTTCATGATGTGAGTTGTCCTTCCATCATGCTAAAAAATTTGTTAAAAATTACTCAATATAAATAGAAATATTTTCAAGAAGTGCACCAAATTAGCTCAGACTATGTCCAGGTAGACATGTTTCTCAAAGTAATTTGCTCCTGCAGAGTGACTAGATAAGGTTAGTCTTTGGGAAAGGGTGTAGCATACTCTGGTTTTGCCTGATTCTCTGCCACTCACCCTGCATCAGCCATGTCTGAGACAGACTCTAAGGCATTAGAGTAGTCTCCTCTGCACTCCCTTGAACCAGCTCTTTTTCTCCCTAGGTTACGGTGGGGTTTTGCCTTGCTGAATTAAGATTGTATTTCCTTACAACTAAAGATATGGGAAATACATCTACCAGCACAAACTGGTGATCCATTACTTAATTCTGTACTAACCAAATTAACAGTACCATTGTACTTATGTTGACTGAGATTACTCTCTTTTTCTGAGGAAGCATCTCTGAATTGTTGAACAATTCTCCTTTGCCAAGTTAAATGTCCACATTCCTCAAGTCACAGGTTTGGTCTATGCCTTCCTCTTCATGTGAAAAACAGATTTCTAAATGACAAATTAGAATGAGGTGATAGAAAAATCCCCCCACCTCTGAGAGAATGGCAAGGCTCATTTTCCTAGCACCTCTCTCTTTGAGGAACAAATATATACTTCTCACACCAGAAAGCTGAGAGCAGAAAAGGAAGTACATTTGGTACAGGACAAAGATAAGACGCTAAACGCTGAAGTGAATTAGCACTAGCCTAAATTTAATTCTGTTTTCTGAGAGACTCAGTGCTTTGCCTTGTTGTTAATAATTTAATTATATATCCTCTGCAGAAAAAAAGTAGCATGAAAAGAGTAATAAAGACTCAAGCACAGAGAATTGATTTCACCTGGTAAAAATGGTTGCTATTTCTGCTTTTTTAAAGGTACCTGTTAGGCAGTTGTTTATCATAATTATTCATTCTTTTGTACACGTGTGTGTGCTTGCTTTATATTCCATAATGATACAGGACATCTAGTAATAAACATCCAAGCTCCTCCAGCAGTGAGCAGACTGCCTCACACACTCAAAAACCCACGTGATGCTCCAGGTCATTCTGAAAAGTGAAACATTTATATATGGACAGATGTTTTATTATCCATCATGTATGGTTTTATACAGAGCTTAAAAAGTGGAATGCATTATGAACAGCACAGAACACATTCCAGATTCAGACAGTGGCTGTGCCCAGTAAGATATAGTTCAGAATAGAGAACTGATGCACTCCTGCCAGCCTAAATTCTTGGTAGATCATCCTTGCTATGAATCCTGAAAATGAACTGCAGTCTGGTGGCATACTGTCCAACTAATCCCCAGAAATACAGGTTTTCTAGCTATACTGATGCTGCACTGATGGAGCATGGAGGACATTTCAGTTGGATTTGCTACAAACCCACAGTTAAGGCCAGTCCTAGATCACAAAGTAGCCCATGAAAATCTTTTCTCACAATCTGGTGTGAAAAGAGATGCAACAATTGATAAATCCCATGTCAAAATAGCCTAGAAAAAAAAAAGGCATGAAGGACACTTCTGAATAATCACAAAAGGGGACAGAGAAATGGTGGGTTTATACTACCTTTACTTGCATCTACTTAAAACAACAACAACAAAAAACCAACCAACCAAAAAAACCCCAACAAAACACACCCACAAACAAAAAACACGCACTAAAGAAAACCCAAAATAAACAAAAGCAACCAAAAAACCACCAAACCCCCCACCAAACCAAAACAAACCCCCAACTATTTGACTTATTATTTACAATTTTTAGCAAGACAGGCAAAACCTGTATTAGAAATAAGAAAGACTCTGTTACTGCAATTACTACAATCCATGTAATATCTGCTTTATGCATGCAGTTGCTGTCTTTGTGTTGTGTAGATATTCTTTTATTTCGTTCCTCTTTATTCAATATATACATGGAAACCTAAAACAAATGGGAAAGCCTGCTGCCCAGGCTTCTGTAGTTTCCTTATTTCTGATTCCTTGACCTGGCTTTGATGCATCTCAGTTCAGCTGTGAACTCAGGCAACAAGAGAAGGCGGCTATTTCTTGCAGGCAGAGAGAACTCCTTCAGATGTCTGTGCCGCTGAACTCAGAGAAGGAAAGGAGAATTCCTGTATATAAAGAGTAATCATAGAGATCCAGCATACTAAAAAGAAACAAGACTAAAGAATTGTAATTGTAAACCCTGGTTTCCAGCCAGTATATGTATAATTTTGAGGTGATTATTGTGCAAGAAAACCTATGCTGATCTTTTCAATTTGAATGGCATCCTCCATAGAGAACAAGAGTTGCTAGCTAAATTTTTCACAGCTATTTGGCTTCTGCATCTTGCACTGACTCTTCAGAAACAAATTGTGCTCTTGGTGCAAATTGTTTATAGAACAGTAACCCCCAATCTCTTTTTCTTTCCAATTCTCTTCCCTAAATTTCTTGTTTTCAGAAATATATGTTCTCTTGATTTCTCTTGGATCAAAAAATCCTTTTTTCCCCCCTCCCCTCTTTTTTAGCTACAAACTGTGGTCTGAAGCACAGCCCATGCTATTGCATGTGCTCAAGTTATTAGTTACAGATTCCTTTTGTAAGTGCCCTGGTCGCAGTTGGAACCTGGGATCTGAAGTCAATCAGTTCATGCATGATTGCCAATGACCTTGACCCATGGATCTGTATTGTTCAGAAAAAGAAGTGTGTGTCTCCACACATCTCCATTTGCACTTGGATTTTGCTGATTAACAAATGGATGTTTAAATCACAAGAGGATCCACCATGCAATTATGTTTCAAATGAAGGAAACTAAATTCACATAAGCAGATTTGAGGGCTAAGCTGTTGGCACCTTTAAACAGCCATTTTTCTCTTCCAAAATCACCAGAGCAAAATTCACACCAACCTTAGGAAGACAGCTTATCAAGAAATGCAACTCTTCTGGTCTCTGCCAGCACAGCACTTGCTCCACGGGACAATTATTTATGCTTGCAGTAGTTGCACTAGAAGCAAAGCCAAATCAAGCTGTGGACAACAGTCAAGCCTGCGACTTAGTTGTGACACCATGGTGTACTCCTATCCCATTGTTCTCTGCTTCCCATTGACCTATGCTAGGTCAAAGATTTACTGCAATCCCTGAAGGATGTGACAATGGGAATGATGGCTCAAACCTTGACAGAGGTTTCACAACTTGTGCCACATTTATCTGCAGAGTGGCTTTATGGACTCATCACCAGTAGCTGCCCTCCGTTCACTGAGCACTGGCTTAACATTTTCCCGCAGCATAAAAGACAGAAGAAAAGGATTTAGATTGTCATCCCTCATAACCAAAAATGAATAAAAACTCAAATACGTGTCAAGTGGAAGGAAAAAAAATGGACAAATAGTGACTTTTCCCTGCATCTTCATTTAAATCAATATTTGCTGTCTTGGGTCTGCACATTTTCGTCCAGGGAGGATGTAAACTAAACAGAGCTGCAGTTAATCCAGGATCCCCAAAGAGACTTAATTAAGCAGGCTTTCTCACCTTTTGCTTTTGGTTTTAAAGGGCACTTACTACTCCTAGCTGCATATTGTAGTGAAATCTATTGTAGGTGAATACAGAAGAAATACCTTGATTAGCTCTTACCTTGTTAAGACAAGATACTGAAGGGAGTTCATCTAACCTTGGCTGAAAGCAGCTTAAATTTTTAATAAAAAACTTTTTTTATTAAACATTTTTTATGTTTAAAGAAAAATAAAAAAAGAGAGTCAACTTTCTAAGGGTGTACATTATGTCTATGATGTTAGGATGTGAGCAAAGACTTTTATAAAGGGGAGTATGAAAGACCAGCTAGCATGAGATTGTACCCGAACTGTTCATTTGAGTGGGGAGAACACTGAACCACATACTCAGTTGACAGAAACAGCTGTTTCTGTCAGCTGATACCCTTTTAGCTTTTCTACAATCTGCAGTCATTGTGTTAGATCAATCACTACCTTCTTGATGTTAACGTGGAACAGAGGGCAGCGCTATATTTTTGTCCCTACATTTCACATTTGTCTGAGAACTTTGATTTTCACAAAGATGGATGTTCATTTAAAAAAATAAAAGCTTGGTGGTGGGTCATAATATTAATGGGAAGTTTCATTTCAGAAAAGAAATTGTTCGCTGAGAAAAGAGAACTGAAACCCCCACAGATAAGGCTTTCATCAGTGCATACCCTTCTATCAACAACTTGTCTCTTCCCAATGGTGGTATTCATAAGAGTGTTTCCAGGTATTCTAGAATTAATTGCTAATAAGTTGCTAAATTAATTACTCACTGATTATTTACATTACCGCAGTACTGCAAATCCTCGCAGTGCAAGGCACTATACACTCACATGTGACATTTCTTCACCCAAAGAGCTTAACTGTCAAATAATCAAGAGAAAGATTCTTTGGAGAACATACATGTCCTTGCCCTTAGTTCTCACAGAGAACTGAGACATACCGAGATTTCCTCCTTTACGTTTAATGCATCTATATAAGTAGTACATTATCCTGCCTATGAAAGTCTCTCCTGTAGAAGGTAGAAATTTCCTACAATACTGTGTTGTGTTATAAAACTGCATTGTCTGAAACGGAATCTGGAGCTACAGAGCACTTCTCTACACTGTCTATTTGCACAACCTAAAAGCTCATTTTAGATTATGGAACATCAATATTTTTAGCAAAAATGATATCTTACATCCAGACAAATTATTCTGATGTGGAAATAAAGGAGGTAAAAATAGAAATTGCGTGGGACTGAATTTTAATTCAAATGCAAGAGGCCATAATGTAACCCATCAGTCAAGCTCTGAAGATGAACTGCTAATTAACACAGATGTTGCCTTCCCTTGTACTGCTGTACCTTTTTCAAGATTACCTTTTCTGTAAAGTAAAAAAAAAAAGGAACAATTTTTGGGGTTTTGTGGTTTTTTTTACATGAAATTTAGTGAACACACACATATACCTATCAAATTATTATTTAGTTAGGGTCACTGTTAGGGTCTTGCTTAATATCTCTAGTCTATTCCAATATCTCTAGACCTTCCCTGCATTGTTAATTAACTCATCTCTGTCCAGCTATCTAGAAGGAAGCAAGAAATCCCAGTCTCTCAACTACTGAAGCTTCTTCTACCTTCTCCATTGTTTTGTTTACATAGTACCTGGCTTTCTGATGGGCACATCACACTGGTGTTCATTTGTGGATAGAAGAGCTTGAGCTCTAATTAAAGCCCCACTTGAGGTATAGAGTCACAGATCGTCAGGACCTGCATGATTAGTTTTGTTTTTCCCCTCCTGTTCACCAAAGCCACTACATATAGGCAGCAGGGTCTTCTGAAGGCCAGACGTCTGCAGCCATGGACAAACATACTTGACAGAGGAGACAAAAGAACAGTGCTTTTTCCCCTTTCTTTTCTTTTTTCTTTCATATGGCAGCCTCAAGGAAAAAAAAAAAAAAAGTGTGATACAGCAAACAATTTAGAAAAGCACAACTGCCACAGAGAAGCTCATAGGAACTATGGATCAGAGTAGATTCCCCTCTAGCCCACTGAACAGTTCCTTCAACACTGGACCATTTCAGACTATTTTGCTTCCATATTCATTGAATAGACTGCAGGAGGATAATCATACAAATGGAAGCTGGGGAGAAAAATCTCCAAACTTATTAGAATTGCAGTGAAATGCTCAAAAAGAGCCTTCAACACTCTCAGCTGAAATAGCAAATGAGTTCGTTTTCTGAGCCTTTCACAATCCATTTTTTTGAGAATGGCAAACTAAAGAATTATTGGACTAAAGAATTCTTTGACTAATAATCTAGTCAGTTAACTGTCACCTAGTTATCAAGCATGGTGAAGTATTCAGCTTCAGGGATTTGATATTTCCAGTGAATTGAAGTTAGAACACATCCATGAAGCAGCACAGTGGCCCTTGGCTTTATAAATAAATGCACTGATTTCTCCTCCATGTATTATATTGATTCCCAGTATCAGCTAGTTAAGGCTTGGATATGTTGTTTGTAAAGCTTTGCAGGCAAGCTGCTCTTCAGAAGACAACACACCTGACAGCATACATCAGAGGAGACTGTTGCTGCTCCCTAGGCATCAAAGCTCAGGACATCACAGTTAACAGAATTATTATCTCTAAGATTTGCATAACAAACGTTAAAACAAACTAACTGACCACAGTTAGAAATTACAGCTCACTATTTACAGTGTAGATGGCTCAAGAGTACATCTTTTTGGCACCAAATCATAAAATTCAAAACTACTAGGAATCTGTTATACAGTTACATTACAGAGAACCTCAGGTAACACTAGCAGCTACACTGCTGGAATGAATACCAGATTGAAAATTAAGAGTTCAATCACACACAAAACGCAGAGATAGCGTCACAATTAGCTTTACAAAACAACATCATTCTTTATGAGGCTTTCTCTTTGCCTCTTCATGCTATTTGCCTGATAAGCCCTTGCCAACAAAGACATTATACTAATTACAATTAGTTATACAAAGTGTGGGACAACTGAAATGACATATTGATTTTTTTTCCCACAAAATAAACCTTATTTTGAATTCCAAATATAGAGTAAGGAAAAAATAAAGCAGAAGCCCCAGATGGAATGTTTACCCCAGACATGTATGAATGTGAATATATTTGCAGAGACACTCAGTCCATTTAAAATTTTAATCTTACAGTAGTTGTTTGGAAAAATCAGTGCAAAATGGGTTTATGCAATTAAAGTCCTTTTCCCCCATGCAGAGACATTTAAGACACAAAGGCAAGAGCTGAGCTGTGTAAAAAAAAACACCACAACAACCCACAAACAAACAACAACAAAAAAATCTCAAAATCCAACGTAGAACTAAGAGGATCTTCCAAAAACAGCCAAAGTGTGTCCTAGTCAAATGCAAGTGCACGTTTGTCATGCAATATTAATATGGTACTGACTGTGTTTACATTTGATATAAACTATTTCCTACATTCAGTCTGCAGAGATGAAAATATATGAAGCTCTATTAAATATCTTTCTTGTTAAATATGATTCTGTGAATACCACTTCATATCTAGGCACGGAAACAATGAAATAATTCTTTGGTTCTTTGGAACTCATTCTAATAATTTCTACAAGATCTTCCTTTGTCCTCCATCCTGCAACGTCATGAATGCTCCTCAAATCATACTAAGTGCTCATCTTGTGGACACCTCAGTGTTCAAATGTATTTCCATGAAGAATGTGCATGGACTGAGAATCTGAGCACAATACAGTGCTTGATCCTTCATGGGGACTCTCCTCACAAGTCTGTACCTTAAATTCCTTTGAAGTTAAAAAAAACCCAAACCAACCAAACAAAAAAACCCACCCCCCCACCCGCACCAAAAAAACAACCCAACAACCCTACACTTGCTGAAAAGTGAATAGCTGATACAGTTTGATGCTTTCTCAGTCTTTCTTACATGTCCCATCTCCAGACCTCCAGCTCACTCGAGCACTTAGATATAAACCTTCTGTAATACAATGAATATATAGAAGTAAATTGGCAACAGCCACACTCACAATCCAGCAGGTTTGTTCCTTGATCTCTACAGTGCCTTTTGGCACTGCCCTAGCCATTTTGTCCTCAATCTTGACAAGAGAAGGCATAGCTCTTAGACAAAATACACTTTTTCTCTTTTTTTTTTTTTCTGGTCTACAAGTCAGCATTATCTGATTAGGTCTGCTTCCTATGGCTTGTTCAATCTTGCTTATCAGACACACTGGAAAATATTTCCAATAATAAGCCACCAGAAATCTGCCTTCATATCTGGTGTCAGGCTACATATAACAGAAATCTTTTCATTTTAGTTTTAAAGTATTGCTTCATTCAACAAGCTGACTGCTGCCTGACATACAATCTAACCTAAAGGCTATGGATCAGCAGGTAAATGTAGAAATTCTATTAGTTTTCATACCCTAGGTTTACGCCTTTCATTTAAAATGAAATCAAAATCCTACACGTGAATAGGTAAAGCACAGAGTAAAGATCCTTTCTTAAAACCATCCATTTTCTCTTACATGTGTGTGAGGAAGAAAGCAGTTTCTGCATCTTGTAGATACTGAATTTCTTGTGCTCAAAGACTCTGGCAAGGATGGTAAATAGCAGACATAAAAGAGATCCATTCTGAGAAAAAATTAAAACCATGATGAACATTATATTAGGCAATGTGAAATCCTGCAAAGGTACAAAGACAGGCACATTCAGATATGCTTGGTAGTAACAAAAGCTCTCCAAGCCTGTATAAATTTTACTTCCTTACCAACATCTGAATTTAAACGTCATAGGCAAATCCTCATTTAACACCAAAGGAAAGAAACAGTGCAAAAGTGCGTACTACAAAGTATCCAGAATGTGTACAAAATATTGATCTTTTTCAAATTGAAATCAAAACCAACAACAACAAAAGATTTCCTTCCTTTGTTCCTTCAGTAAGTGGACATACTTTTGATAGGTAATCAGATTTCCTACCCAGTTTTATATCTAAATGCAAGACACTTATGAACAATTGACATCTCACTTAATTTTATTGTTTGCTCTAAAGAGATACTTTCACTATAAGTTCAGCATTTTGACACATTATACAGACTGAATCCCCAACTTAGTATCAGTGAGTTTAATTCACTCTTGGTGTGGTACTTCACTGAAGTCAGTGGAACTGCTTCTGCCAGAGCTGAATTTCTCAGTGAGACTGGATATTGTCTGGTACACAGGCAGAAGTACAGTTTGTAAATAAGGTCCCCTATATGTGGCCTGTGACCCTGTGGAAGAAATGCATCCAGATTGTAGCTTTGTGGCTCAGATTTCTTTATTATATATGCAGTTCCTGTATAATTATCCCACACACTATTTCCCTTCAAACTGGTTTATGACGATTGTCTTAAAGCAAGAAAACCAATGGTGATTACCCAATCACAATTATGATCACACTAATAGTGGGGGTTCTGCTGCATGTCTCGTTCTGTGCATTCAGTTAAGGAAATTGTTCCATTTGTTGCTATTCATTTAGGGGGAAAAAAACCAAGACCACCAAACCAGAAGAAAAGCATGACTTTTTCTTCTTTGAAAAATTAGCTGTAATACTTGGATTATGGCATTAAACAGTAAAGACATTAGCATGTCGGGCTTCCTCTTTCTCATTATTCAAGCCTACTCATCTCTTTCATTTGTATTTTGTGTTTATTTGCATTAAATCTGCCGATAGGTTTGATACTCTGTTGTTTCATTTTGCACTGGTGCTAGCTTGGTGATTACAAGTGAATTGGCATTCTTTATCATGGCTCTTAGCTATTACAATATTCAGTCCTCGTGTATGGATTTCCCATACATTTTATTCAAGAGAGGTAGAACTGTAGCTGTTACATACAACTCAGAAGAAATGAAAGTCTACACAGTGTGAGATTTCACCTTATGTGTTCAGTTGAATAAAGAAATGTTAAGCCAACTGGCTTAAAGTAAAGCAAACAGAAATCTCAAGCTGCAATGTCCAGGCCCAGGTCTCAGTTAACTCCAATAAGCCAATTACATCAAAGTTTACAAAGAAATAAAAAATAGCCATGATCATTTCGTTTTATCTCACAGAAGATGATAACAGAAATGCTGATTTATCTTGCTCTTCTGACAGGTATATGTCAGCACGTCTCCAGATTCTGCCTAAGAACTTTTGACATAGTGCTCTTTACACTCCAATTGAAGGCTGACCTAAATGGTGCTTTAAAACTAACATTCTGTTGGGACACACTAAAATCAGGGCTGCAGAAATCCAATATAAAATAAAGCATCTGAGCTGGCACCATTGCTCAGGCAGTACCTGACATGGATATGCAGATTATTACCATATGAAATGATGCAGACATCCTACATTTCCTCATGGCAGCGTTCAGGGCTTTTCTATTTTAGACCAATGCCAATATCCTTTATCTTTTTGCCATGTAGTGTTGTTTTCCCTTGTGCACTATTCATTATTACAGATTGTCATGCACTACCTGTGCAGGTGTACATAATATGCACAGATAAAGTTAACTGATTTACTGATACCACAGACACACATTACAGTTAGTTCTATCACCGGTATAACTTATACTTACAAGAAAATGCAAATGGTTTTTACATACTAGAAGAACACTCTTTGTGATCTTGAATGATTTTAGTGGTGACATTGTGACTTTGTTTTCCTTTAATTTGTTCCTAAGTGGATGTAAGAAATAAAAATATACTGGTAGGGGCAAGGAATATATATTAAAGCTATTTTATGAAGACCATTCCTTAAAATGACTCAGACAATAAATTTCAGCAAATCAAATGCAAAAGCTTTTGCAAGTACCTGAGAACAACTGTATGGGTGGAGGAAGAAGAGAGAACATTTTCAGTTGAGATCATTCAAGTTTACCATTTACTTGTATAAGCATAACAAGGGAGCTGCTTTTCAAATAGGGAACTGTTACCTCTCCTCTAAGCTCCGAGCGGGACTTTGCTCTTGTTTTACCTTTGCATTTTTATTTGGTTTCTTTAAGTGTATGCAAAGGATTAATTTGAAATTATGTTTGTTTTCACACACTGTGGAATGAGTTGCTCATTTCTAACTTACATGCTACAATGTAGACTAGACAGCCTCCATAACATTTAAACAGTTTATAAAGGCTGCAAGAAGCAGCTGAAGTGGAAGTGTTTTATATAGAATAATGTTTGAAAAGATGCTAGATATTATCTCCCTCAATCCTCAAATACCACAGTAAATGAACACATAAGACAAACCTCATTTCTCTCAGGAAGGGTTTTTTTAACTTACTTTCCTAGAGATTTCAGAAGCTTCCTTTTAAGAAGAGAGTCTGGGATGAAGGCATAACAAATACAAAATTATCTCCTCCTGTTAACATATTCCACTAGAGCACAGACTGAATTAAATGCAATTTTGTATTGCATGAATGTGCAAAAATTAACCATGGGAAAAGTGCATTTTACACTGCAATCCAGAACTGAAATACACATTGCCAATGTGTTCTTTTCTAAGCTGTTTAATACTGCAAATAAAGGAGACCTCACACCAAGGTATGCAAGGACAAATATATTATTAACAAGAAGAAAAGCTAAGACTTGAGCAGACAAAGTTAGGTCTATACAGCTCAGTTAAATCTGTGCTGAGCTTATGTACCATCCTCACTCAAGCTTAGCAGCCTGTCAGACAGTGCCTGAATCTAGCTGTCAGATGATGTTACAGCTTGTCAGACACTGCCTGACACGAGCTGTGTGGTAGATGATGCTACTACTGCAACCGCTTATCCCCACCAAACAACTGGAGGTTACTGATCCCACATGCTCTGTCAGCAGTCTCTAACTTGCTTCAAGCAAAATAACCATCCTAGATCAGCTCACATACATTGGAAGAACAACAGCAGATAGCTTGAACTTAAGGAAAAGATTTACTGTAAGGGTGCCAGAGCACTGACTGGAACAGGCTGGCCAGAGAGGCTGCAGAGACTCTGAGCCTCTGGAGACTTTCAAAACTGCCTAAATGTGCTCCTCTGAAATCTGATCTAGCTGAACCTGCTTTAGCAAGGTGATTGGATTAGATGATCTCTGGAGGTCCCTTCCAAGCCCTACCACTCTGTGACTGTGTGCTAAATGTGTCTTAGACCAATCCAGCCAGGAATATACATATTGACCTTCCAGAAATATACATTCATGAACTTTGATAGTGCAGCTTTCTAGAATTTTCTGTTAACAAGAAACAGAGAAAATAAACACATCTGAGGAGAGTGTAATATCTGATGTTCTGATTATGGACAAGTAAATAGCTTCAAAAAGACTGTGTGTCTATAAAGATGATTATCAGAACCACACCTTGTTCAATCCTGGATTGAAGCATTCCTAGTGTCCACATATGAAGACCACTGTTGTAATGATAACTGCTTTGTCACTCCAGGAGTCCACTCTATGAGCCTGAGTAGCAGACACAGCTATGATTAAATACCATTCAATTCACCTCACTGGCACTATATTGCTATTTACCTCAGCAGTGGCTATAAACTTCCACAATTCAAATATTATACAAAACAACAGAATATTGCCAACTTGAGACAACATCACTAGCAAAGCACTGATCCCTAAGCAAATAGCAGTACTTTGCCTTAGGTGCTTAACTTAATCATGAGGAAAGGCAAAAAAAGGCATTTGACAGAGTGGTTAGAAGAAAGCTTACTTTACTATGAATTTTCATAGAGCAGAAGCAGGTAGAAGACAAGTTCAGTGCACCTTATAAATAAAATCTATCCTTTTTCCCAGTTTGCTTTAAAAAAGAAGTTTCAAATGAAATAAAATTCTCACTACATAAAAATCAAAGTGTAAAATTATTTATGTTATTTGTGATCTCTTTTGGGCTTTGGTCTGACATCAAACTGTACTGTGCTCATAGCCAAATGGCTTTGTGGCTAGAGGGCCTCAGCTGCCCAAGTGCTAAGAATTAGCATTTGTACAATGTTGTGCTGAATTGCTAAGCGGCCTTCACATTTCACAGTGCAATCTTTTGGTTTCTGTTCAAAGTGCAGCCTGCCCTAGGTAAACCTTCTCTGGCAGGGGGTTTGGACTAGATGGTCTCCAGAGAGGTTCTTCCCTTCCAATCCTTATCATTCTGTTATTCTTTGAACTACTGACACATCTGTAAATTAAGTAGACAATCTGAGTTATTAACTGAAGCATACAGAAGCTATATGAGATATTGAAATGTCTTGCTCCTGTTAACACCATCATTGGTACTCTCATTATCTTCAGAGTCATAGGATCAAGCCCAGAGTAAGCAGCAAATACACAAAAGATAAATCTAATTCTTAATCAGTTGATTTAACAATGCATGGTAGACTAGAGGCCAGCAGGAGAACAATGTGCTTGGCAAACACAAGTTGCAGAAAGCAACAGCTGATACAGCATATACAAGGGGTATGGAGGCATTTGCAACATGACTACCTCTTTACAGTTTGTCCCAATAGTTCTTGCATGTCTCTCTTATAGGTGGGCAATGTGCCAGTGATCATAAAATTGTGATGGAAAAGCAATTGGAGGCCCACTTAAGTGAAAATTTCTCTCTGCTTCTGCCCCTGAATCACAAGCAAATCTGAGAAACCTAATGACTCCCTATTAGGAAAAACATATTACACAAATTATCATAAAGAACCAAGTGGGATGTATGCACAGTTTTTGTGTACACAGAAATAATTTCATCTTGGCTTGAATGCACGGAGAACTTTTCAAGGTACAGAATTTCAAACAAGGTGAAACCTCAGTAAATCCTCTTTTGTTGGGTCTTGCTATGCAGACTGCCCTTTCACTGAACACAGCTTTGAAATGTGAAGCAGCTGGTTCCAGAGTGATGTCCTTCATTGGCTCAGATTCTCCCAGAAGCTTGTTTTCTCAGCCAACCCTGCACATCCCTCCCACTAATGACTGCAACTGTACTACAAAATAGACATCAAAATGTCACAGAACTCAGGCTCCCACAAACAGGAAATAGAAGACAGCCATTTCCTAAAATGGTGCTAACTCCATCTCCCAAAATGGTGCAGAATTCCTATCAATAAATTGACCTGATATTCCTGGCGGGTTTGTATTGCTTGGTCTCTGTCTTTTCCAAAATGCCTTTTTCATAAAGTTTTGAATAAATCTTCCAAAATTTAAATTAATTGCTCTGGAAAGGGTAAACAATCAACTTTAAAGCTATAGGAAAACAACCATTATAGAATTTATGTGTCACTCAGAAACGGTATCTTGATTTTAACCTGTATAACAGCCACAAATGAGCTTGAGCCTCACCTGAAATAAAAAATAATCTATCTTGATGAATGAAAAAAATGCACTGATAGCCTTTTCTCAAGTTCTAACATGAAATAGGAATTATGTAGAAGAAAACCAGTGTAAGTATTGTTAATATTGCAAAAATGTCTATGGTATGAAGAAGAAATTTCTGTGAAGAACTGTGACACCCATTTTCTTTTCCTACTAAAGAAAAGCAAAGTGCTTCTGAAAGTCTGTAACTATTAAACTCTAATACATATATTAGGAACAGAGATAAACATTATGAAGAAAATCATATGAAAACTGTCTAGTCAAAAGTTTCTAATCATGAAACTGTACAGGATTACCCTGTTGTTTCTTCTGGAATAAAAATTAGTACAACATTATTTAAAAGGATGAAACCCAACAGTTAATTAATCAATTTGTAAGTGGAAGAGGAATAAAATCCTTAAAACACTAGATCTGTTCCCATGGGGCTTGCTGAGCCATTTTACACCTTCTGAGGCATCTACCAAGCAAAGGTCAGTTAAACTAATCCGTGCTTACACCTCGGCATCTCCACTGAAACATGTCATCTCTCCACTGTAGAGTTATTACTTGCCGCCTATGACACTAAGTCTCAGAAACAGGCTAGATTTGATCCTGAGTGGGGGTGTGACTGACATGTCTTTCATAAGCCAAAGAAATCTATACACTGGGTGGCTGAGGAGACTTAGTCTAACTTCCTTTGGAGTATTTTCCTCTTCTGTCTGGCTGTCAGAGCACTCCTTTTCCCAATACAATAACTAAAGAGTCAAAAAGGAACCATCAATCAAAATACAACATCAGACAACTAACTCTGTGGAACGAAACTCACAGAAAAGTCAAATATATTTGCTTATATTCTTTTACACCCAAAACAGGGCTTAAACATTCACTACTAGTTGTAAATTCATCTTCTCTAGCTGTAAAACCACAACTTCCCTGGTTGGTCTCACAGGCTTTTCTCACACAAAGCCATCTCTTCATAAATTGTAAATCCTAAAATCTCATAGTGAATGCTTGGCAGCAAACAAACAAATGAAAAAACACATCACAGAATAAAAGCAACCATGAAAACCCCTCATGTATAAAAATTAGTCATCAGATAGCTGACAACTCCATTCTGTCTTCCTATTGCTTGTAATACGCAAGAAACAACCCCTTCACATTTATCACTATTTACCAGTACCACTCTCTCAGGTTTCCGAGCTTGGACCAGCTACAATTGCCACCCACTCCATATTCATGGAATCCATCTCTTTCTCATGCCATCTGTTCTTTGTCCTAGACTAATCATGATATATAGGGCAATATGATTGCTACCTGCTTTGAACGCTGCTCCTAGCAGGTTTCAGAAGGATCACAATTGTGAGGCTATGTGTGTTATCGCTAAATCCCTGGTCTAAAACCACTGAAGCAGAGGCGAGTTTTAGGACTAGTACTACTTACAGTGTTATCACTCCTTGTTCAATGTTGGAAGAAAGATTCTCTCTGATTTCTTACCACTACTATCCTTCAAACCTACATTTGGTGCAAACAAATCTAGTTGATAATGGCCTCTGGTGGATAACATAGGATCATGTTTTGAAATTAGACTTCAAAAGGACTCTAAGATTTACCTCTAAAAATTATGCTTTGATTGGGAGCAAGACTGGTTATCAGTCATAACACATGCATTTTGACTCTTAAAGAAACCTGACAGGTGCCAGACATAAGAAATTACCATTTTCCTCTGTGAGTCTGGCTCCATTACACACATGTTCAGATCCCATTTTTGTTAGCCAAAGCCCTGTTTAAAAAATCATTTTACAGGTTTTAAGAAGCTTGTAGTCATTTATTCAGAATTTTTCCTTTTTACTTCAGTCAGATATTAATAGAACAGCAAAGAAAAATGTTCCCGTGGTCTAAAGAACACATTTTTCTCTGCTTACACATGAGGAAAAAAAAAAGGCTCTGATAATATACAGTACAAGCAGGAAAGGTGATGAGGGAAAACTTATCTTTTAAAATGCTTTCCTGTTTTACTTCAGGTGAAATAGGCAGTTAATATGCTAGAGGCTCTTCTACATGTAGCCAGGAACACTAAAGAGAAGCGGCATGCTAAATATCATATATAGAGCCTGCATTGTTACACAGCAGCTTAGTTACTACAGGAAAACCTGTGGCAACTTGAGGCAGACAGAAAGGAATAAAAGTTTACCCAGTTTTGAAGTAAAAAGTTAAATACTATTGTGAATGTTTCTTACTATCTGGCCAATTCTAAAAACATTAAATAATTTGAAAAACCACAGTGAGGGTAATATACTCACCAAACCACGCAAGACTTTACTCTTGCAAACAGAGTTCGGGAGCGTTTTTGCTCACAGGAAAATCATCTTAGTTTGAATTTGTCTGATAAGTAAATATTCCCACTTCTCTGCTGGTTTGGAATAGAGGTTAATAGAGGTGAGATATTCACCCATCTTCTCTAACGTGCACATTTTCCTGTGCAAGAAATTGTTATTATTCCTGCCTCATGATTTTTTCAGACTGGATGTAAGATCTGCAAAATGGAGACAGGGTTACAAAATGTAAAAATGACTTTTAGAGAAAAAAAACAACCCAGAATTATATATTTATGTGTCTGGTCAGAAAGTAAGGCAGGGCATCATTTCATTGAATAAACAAAGATCAAGTCATCACCTCTCTTTTCTGTGGTCAAAGTCGATATTTGCAGAAGTCCTCCCGTGAGACTTGGATCTTCAGACCATTCCAGACTGGTAAGATTCAATCCAAGCAGTAGTAATATTTAAGTGGGATCTATTTCTGTTCTGCTTGAATTACCTGTCTGAAAGATTCATTACTTACATTGTTCAAAGCTCTGAACAAACCTGAATTAACATCAGTGGTTCATTTTCATAAGACAGGGTGAGTTTGTATATAAGTGCCATCTGAATTTTATCAGTGACTTAAGTTGCTGTGATACGCATGGGACCACAAAACAACCCTAACGTACTTGAGTATGTTGGAACCTGATTTCTTTAATTCACATTAAACCCAAATGTACAGAGTTTTTAAAAATCTTTGATGTTAATAGCACAAGTGATGAAATATGGGTCTTATCAAAATGACTCGGTATTGTACATTAAACCCTGCAGTACCCAATTACTCATTGCTGTTTCTGGTGAGAAATGTGATATTCAAGGGTATAACCTAACCTGCAGACATAAATAACACATATATTAAGAAGAACAGGTTGATAGCAGGACTACTAAATGCTGTTCTTTTACTGTGTGATCTTAGCTTTGAATCCATTGGTATGAGTAGTAGTGCAGTAGTTACATGGTGCAGTTTTATTTAAAAGCAATTAGGGCCACAGAGTCAGCAAAATCATAAAGTGGTCGTGCTTTTCAGAAAGCAAAATTGTTAAGCTTGGACGTGGTATGAAGATGAACTTCCTTTTAAAAAAGGACTCATGCTTTGTTTTGAACTTGTCATTTGCCTGGGAGCATTTTCTTGAAAAACCTTGTGAGAGACAAAAGGAGATCTTTTTGGTTATTTTTGTCCCACAAAAAGGCTTTATCTTACTGTCCACCCACTTTGCTAAATAAGCAACCTGTCATGCTTGTATTAATTCTCTCAGGCTGAACCTGCAATTCATTTGGAAGCTCATATTTCAGCATTTTTCTTCTTGAATCTATTAAACGCGTACTAATGCAAAGCTGTCTGTCATTCAAAGGGAAAACAACTAAATAAAAAGGAGGATAAACCCTGTCATATGCTTCCCCCACACCACTTTTTTCAATTCAAACATGAGTCTGTTTTGTGCTATAGAGATTGGTACAACACCTCATCCATTTCAAAAGAGAGACTGCTTTATGAACTCATGGAAAACGGGTATTTTATACAACAACTTGCAGATATGATCCTGTGACAAGCAGCACTCATTAAAAGAGCATCAGCTGACTCAAGCAGGAGTCTGGGTTGTTACTGAAATAAGTCATACCCTTGGGTATTTTAACACCATTTATTCAACAAACAGGCTCATTCTGTCCAGCTGTTAAAAAAAAATAAAAAATCCAATTTAAAAATAAATCTTTTGTAATGGGCTGAAGAAAATGCATGGTATGGGAGGATTGAGAAGTTATCTGTTTTACAGGCATTCTGTTCACATGCAGGATGATTCTGCCTTGATAAACGAACAGTGACACTATTGGCAAACCTGGGATTTGAAGTAATGGTTCATTAATGCAACTGCACACTACGTAATGTACTTGGGTGTCAGTGTTCTGTTGGGTTTTCTTCCTCATTGTAATGCTCTTTTTCCTCCTGGCTATGCTAAAATATATCCTGGCACTCCTGTCAATATATTAGTTTGAAAAATGTCACCATGGGCCTAGCACTGTTGTGTGTATATGTAACTGTGCATCAACACATGCACTGGCTTGATGCATTCTCGTGATGTGAGTTCAGCCTCCTGTAGAGATCCAAATTATGATACGATTGCACTGAGCTTACAGACTTCTCTCATGCTGGGATAGAGATGGTATGAGGAACTAAATTCACAAAACAGAGCAACATGCCCATAGTGCATGGTTTGAATATCTCTTCCAGCTGCAAACAGTGAACAGCCTGCTTTTCTTAAGAGTGTGGAGATTACATATGGCTGAGTTGAGGATACAAGATATTCAGTTCTTCCCCTTCACTACCATGATCCTTCTTCTAATCCAAGATTTGACCATTTCTTCCTTCTTTCATCTTCATCTTTTTTTTTCTTCTTTTTTTTTAAAATCATATGCAACCTGTTCCTACACCTACCTGTCAGGGACCGAATGTCTAATGCAATAGTTTGTGTAGCCCATGGCTCTGTTCCAACAGGGTGAGTGCTCATTTAATGTGTCATTTAGGATTTTGCCCACAGGCAAATTGGAATGGGTACTGTGGGTAAGGCAGGGGTTTTAAGTGCCCACAGAGTAGGGGAGGATTCAACATCAAGAGGAATGATGTTCAGAAAGGACAGACTTAGTAATTTCTCCCATCTGATGCCTATAGATGGCAGAAAGTTGATTAAGCTGTCTTTGTGTGATCAGAGGGGAAATCCACATTTTCATCACAATTGTGTAGCATTATGTTTAACTATTATATTTGTCAGCAAGAATTGCTAGTCATTATAAATTTATATATAGCTTTACATAAATTTATTGCATGAAGACCTCAGAAAAGGTGTGTTGTAAATGTTTCAACATATTTAATTAGATTTCAGCTTGTAGACCAATGTGACTGGTGCAGAACAAAGTGACCTCATGCTTCCTGCCCCAGGAAATTCTTGAAATTAGATATTTCAACTCAGTGGGATTCACATTTCAATGTATTTTAAATTACAAGAACGGAGGCTTTTGCTTGCTGTTATCCATCTACATTATATTCTTTGATTGACTCCTATACACAGAATGTATAGATTGCTTCTTATCTACATAGCTTAGCACATCTCACACGGAAAAATCAGGAAGGAAATCTCAAAAGCAATTATGTTGGAATTAAACAGCTGCAAGGAATCATCAAATGCATTCTGGCCAGACCCAGTGGGAATGTTTGAAATAGTTTGAGTTTATGTGAAAACTCACCTCAAATGGATTTTTTGAAAGAAGATACAAGTCTCTGGTCAGGGTTTCTTTAAATTTTACAGAACTACTCAGTTTTCTCCAGTTCTATGAAGACATTACTAACAGTCAGCAGAGCTCTCTTTTGCTGGTGGCTACTGATTGTAATCCCTTTCCCTTGCCCCCACGGGTAAAGAATGTGAACAAATATCCACTGCAGTTAATGGGATCATCTTAAATCCTTCAGAGGCAACTATGCTACTCCATTAACCCAGCGGGAACTGGTTGTAACAGAGACCAGAATGTGGTTCAATTCCCAACCTACCTCAATTGCCACAATATTTTTTAGGGCACCATTTACCAATACATCTTTGCACACAAATGAGGCTGATGCATTGAACCAGTGATGATTACCTACTGTTCAAACTGGAAAGTACATCAAGCAGCATGCCTAAGCAATTCCACCACTGGGCTAGGATCATGCTGTATATTTGATAGTAAGCACAGTCTTTCCAACTTGCCTAGGGGAACCTCCACTCATCATTTTAGCTTTTGATGTACAGCACCTACAGAACAAAAATACTTAGCATTGCAAACATTGAGGGTGCACTTGAAAACTTCTTGTTCCAAGCCCAGATATCTGATATTGAACTTGCCTGTTGGCACATTCCAAGCAAGAGCAATTTTAAAAACTAAACCAAACATACTATCTGATCTGATTTAGTCTGCTGTGTAAGGTGCAGCCTTTTCCCCCGAGGTACCTGTGCAGCTCACTTGGCTGAAGGCCACTGAGCTAGAGTACAAGCTAATTGATTTCCTGTTTGTATCCAACAGCATTTTAGTGGCATTAAATAATATTTAATGGCACTGGTTACATTTTAATGACATTACCAAAAAAAAAAAAAGTAACCAAAAATAATAACAACAATAACCTCTCTCACTGGTAGCATTGCTCTGTCACTGAAGCAAGCACATTATCTGGTTGCTTTGGAGGGTCACATCTTGATTAAGCAGAGTGTCAAGAGTATTGATAGCATCTTTTCAGTATTCTGGGAGCAACCATCAATAAAACCCTAACAGAGTACAATGACTTCTACTCTATTTTTATTAATCATGAAAATATATTTACAGTTGGAGCAGAAGTGCATTGTACAGAAGCATCATTCCTCACTGCTCACATCCATATTGCAATCCCCTTTCATTTTATAGGAACTGAAGTCTAAAATGGAAGTCAGATCACATGAATCTTCCTGTTGCAAACAATTATTGTTACCAGAAATCTTCAGGGAAAATCAAAACAAAGCTCAGAGGCAAATCAAAATGACAAGTTCAAAACAAAAGCACATTAAAGCTTAAAGAAAAAAAATAGATCTATTTCCTTTACCAGCTCCAGCTTAATAAAGAAGATTCTGACAGGCACAGTCCTGTTACATACACAGCTGCCTGAGTCCACGTTCCTGACTGTTTTATATGAAAAGGTGTCAAGAAACTACCCTTTCAACAGGACTAAATGGAAAACATCTCAAGTGTATTTAGTTGAAAAATCAAATTCAGGTGAGCAGGACACTAGTTTAATTTCTTTTTTCTGGTAAAATCCTTCTCTTGTTTCTGGGCTGCAGCTGTCAGTTTGTTTGCAGACTGTTTGACTTGTCCATAGGATGCAAAATGTGGATAGAATTTCAATTTTTCAGAGCACAGCAAAGGGGAGAAGGTTTGTCCTGCAGATCAGCTGTATGTGGTGTGGGTCAGATAGGTAGGTTTGCCTGCTCATGAAAACCATGCAAATGAAAATATTTCCTCACCCTATAAACAGAAACTCTTTCTGGAATAATTCACTGCAGCCACTCACTGCTTGATCTCTGAGTTACTTGTCTTACTAAGCCCATGAAGTACAAATCATCTCCTGGGACATGCCAAACTGCTCATGTCCCAGCTAGGGTATGCAGCTCCTCATGGGAGATATTCAGCTCACGTGATTTGGCCCTTAACACACAATGGCAAAAAGAGAAGTAGAGGAAAAGTAAAATACTTGCATAGAGCATGTGCATGAAACAATGAATCCTTCTGAACATACTGCAGAGGGTGAGCAGCTTGTGAGGTGGAGCTCCTGCCTAGGATATAGAACATTTTTTCCCATTCTATGTCAATCCCATGGCAAATATTTGCAAGGACTAAGCAAGCATACTTAATTGGCTACTCTTTTTGTAAGCAGAAGCCACAGAAGATGTTTATCTTCAAATCTGATTTCATACCTTAGCTGTCACTGAGCAAATTAAACATTCAGCAAGTCACTCTCTCTGTCAAATATGGAGACAGTTGGCAAATGTAGGCCATAAAGCTAGAGATTAATTACTGGCTGTATGAATTGCTGCTGTTTTCCTCTGTCAGTTACGTCATAGTTAATCATGAGGTGAACTCCTGAGAGTTTTGTATCATTCCTCCCTGCATTTTTCACAAATAAAAAGTAAACAAATGCTACCAGAGATTATTCTAAGCTCTCTCTATCCACTGGCAAGAAAAAGTTCTGGGAGTTCCAGCCTAGCTCTCCATGAAGATTAACCTAAATGTTTTAATTTCATAAGATGATTTAAAACTAACTGATCAAGACATTTATTTTATGAATTTGAATTATATTGATGTACACTTGTACTTCCAGCAAAAGATTTTCTGGCTATTATTTGCAGGCAGTTCTTGCTGATTTGAGCTTAGAACTCTTTACATTGGGCTACATAACACTTGTCATAAACAGTTCAGAGAAAAAGAGCAAAGTAAAAGGGAAGAATGGAAAGAATGCATATAGCAAAGGTCAGTCTTCTTAGTCGTAGTTACTGAGCTAAGCATTTTTCCCTATGAGGTCCTTCTGGACTGGGTTTCTACCAGAAGGATCAGCTATACCAGATAAAGCTAAATTTCATTAAAAGGTAGACCAAATGATTTACTAGTAAAAAAGACAATGTATCTGCCTAAGTAGGGCAGCCAGCAGTGATTCATTACTCCTCTAACACTTTGGAAAAGACAAGCATCCCAGTTTGCTCCACAGCATTTCTTTAGAAAATGTGTTATTACAGTTGGATTCATTAAATTAACCTTGATATCAACATTAGTCAATATCTACACAGAATTCCTACAGGAGACTAGATGAAAAGAATATCATAAAAATTGCATTGAGGTATGTAGATAGGTGAGGGAATGAAATCTTCACAAAAACTAATGCAGGGCCCTAAAAGCACAGTTTGAGGTAAACGTGCCTTGGATCTCAAGGGCAATCTAATCCATGTCCCACAGGAGTTAAGGAGTGTCCTTTCATCAGTTTGACACAGGAGTAAATCCACTATAAGCAGATAGAGAGGGAAACTATTTACGCCTGTTAGTGTTGCACACCAACTCTTTCTTCCCTGAGGACAGTTATGGCCACACTGTAATTAGCACAATGACTATCAATACTCCTGAAAGAGCAAGCATTATTCTCACTTCTACCTCATGGGTCCAGAAACACTTTTAGTGAAGTAATTTCTTCCTTTCACCTGACACTAAGGAATAGTAAGTTAAAAAACTTTCTCTGAATCAAGTTATAGCTCTTGCTGACAGAACCAAAGACAGACCTCAGGAATTTTGATTAAAAAAACAGGAAATGTCTGTGTGATGCACTTTAAAAATTGTTAAGACTGTGCATTAACTAAGAAAAAGCTTATAAACAATTGCATCTAATTAGATGACCAAAATTATCTTTAAATGGGGTAGTTGATTATGGTTTGCACTTAGCACTGCTCAGTGATATAGTATGGGTGTAAGAGAGCAGTCTCCACACAGCTGTGTGTCAGAACAAGCTATTTGGATAATCTGAATCATTCGAATTGACTAAAATAGCAGCATCTCAGTCTTATACTGGAGATATTGGCAATGTGTGAGATAAACAAGACATGCTGCTCAGATAAAGAATAAAAACTAGCAATTATTGAGGAGTTGTCATTTCAGTTTGCCAGACATAAAACTGATTAAGAGCATCACCATCTTTCTTTTCTGCATCATAGAAGCTGGCTGGTGTAAGACATCTATTATTTCTTGTCTAGTGATCCAGGGATATTGTATTTCCAAACAGCTGTGGGAAGACAGGCCAGCAAACACTTGCCTTCATCTGGAAGGTGAATGTACTGGAATATGTTAAAAGTGTAGGCCTGGTACAGAGGTTATGCCAGTTCTGCTAGAGTAGAGGATGAGGTTATAGGAGAGAGAAGATATTTTTGTGTAAGCATACAGAAAAAAAAAGAGACTCAAAAGATAAAAAAATATTTGCCAAGGTTAGCCACAAATTTGCCATAGGACACAAAATCCATGCATTTTGCTACCTGAGTTTCAGTTCAGCCTCTTATCATCTGGCCAGTAAGCTCTGCTGTCCTGTGTGGATCTCAGCAAGATGATGTTTCCGGCATTTGTTTTCGCTGAAAAGAATTGCGATCTAATGGGAATCTCCTTTTCACACCTACCTTTTTAATGTGATTACGATTAGATCTAAACTTCTCTGCAGCTTAGAAATTCAAATCCTTGCATAGATATTCAAAACTTATACATAAGACTACTTTTGCTAAGACTGTAATTTCTGCCTACACAGAGATTGATAACCTCAATTTATAGATACAGACATTTTAAAGAACATTAACATTAAACATTAGTTTACTAACTAATCAAATAATGAGTAACAGTGCATTTGGAGTAAAGAGGCCATATTCTGGGCTGTGATGACTATCATGATATCCATCTGAGGTGGTTTTAGGCTATGCCTTTAAAAGTCAGTTACAGATTTTGAGCAGAAAAGTAGAAAAATTATAAGTAAATCACTATTGGGTGTAAAAAGGAAAACAAAAGACTATTCTAAACAAATTCATTGGGTAAATATCCAGAATAAGAGGAGCTGTACCATAACAATTCTTCCCTTTTTCTCTTCTCTTCTGATCGCAGCTGTTTTTGCTTCACTCAAGAGAGATAATCTGTGTGCTTCGGCTGGCCTTGACTAAGTCTAACCCACTGCTTCTCTCTCTGCTCCTTTTTTCCCTTGGGACAGGGGACAGGTGATGGGGGGATGGGGGTGGGGGGCAGTGGAATGGCTTCCCTGATCTCTTGACCAGGGGGATTTTTTGTGTTGTTTTCTGATTGTAAATATCTGTATAATATTGTAAATACTGTATATTTTGTACATACATGCATTCCATGGTAGACTGTAGATTTTGCTTGTAAATACAGCTTCATTTGCTTCTAACTGAGTTGGTCTGGCAAAGTTAATGTTGGTGGGGGGAGAAACTTCAACCCACCACACCAGCCACTCCTGTGAACAGCTTGGTGTTCCAAATGAAGATTGGAATATTGCGGAGTATGCTGTTAGGACTGTAAAAGTTCATTGTTTATTAATCTACAAAGAATTGTCTTGAACCATTAAGATTCTGCTAGTTGGACTTGAGCCATTTGATTACTTACTACTGCTTACAGGAAACTGGGGACTACTACTACCTACTTTATCAGTCATTAGGAGAATGAGATATTTTCCAACCAATTTGTTATGGTTACATGGTTTTACCTTTTCTGTTTACCAAGAACATGAATGATGTAATACTGACATAAACAATATGTCTTGTTTGGGGGCAGGGGGGTCGTGGTGGTGGTGTGTAATTTTAACAGTTGAGAAGCTTTAAGTTTTGGCCATAGGGTTATTAAAATTAATTGCAGTATGACAATAGGTTAGTGGAATGGCATGACAAGACCATAATCCTGCTCTGGCAGCAGGGTTGGACTTTCAAGGTCTCTTCCAATTCCTAACATTCTGTGATTTGATAATTCTGTGAAAACCAAAACACAGTAATACCAGTAAAATAAGGCTGAGTTACTGTAGTGGTAAAATTGTACCGTATCCAATCTGAAAGTGATACCTGACTGGGAATGTTTCTGACAGGCTTCTGTATAACAAATCTTCAACCATCACTGGGATGCCTGAAAGAACAGCACTTAGCTTTCCTTGGTATAGATTAATTAAACAGTTGTGACTCCTAGATCTTTATTTTTAAATAATGACTTGCATAAATCTCTGAAGACAAGAATTTACCACTGCTACATTACATACAACCATGGCTGCAAGATATTACTATAGTGGAAATTCAAGTTTGAAGGAAACTTTCCATAAGGAATAATAAAATTAACCCCAATGCCTATATAATTCCACTTGGACTCATCGCAGTTTCTGGTGCAGTACTACAACAAATTGCATCTTCATACTTTGTATACAGCTATGGAATTGGTAACATTAAAAAAATCTGCAAAGTACCTATGTTTTGTTTAGAATTAATACTCATGAAAAGGAAAAAGATCAGGAAATGTTGCAGTAAGCAATGGCAGGTGAATTTGTACCCCAAACTTGTGAAAACTACATTACACACATTTGTACATGGATACTCATATCTTCAGTGAAGCTAAGCAGAACCATTTTGCCATTTTTCAGATTGTTTTTGTATACTCGTGCTTATTACCATTGGGCTCACAACTCTCTTTTTCTGAGCAGATGCACTGAAGTAGGTTTAACTACCTGCAGGTTCCAGATAAGAGTTGTTCTTTTTTCCAACTCAGGTTTGAATTCCCTCAATTCATGTAAAATTTCCTGTCTGCAGTCATGGTAAAGACAAAGTGCAGGATGAAAGGAATAGCTGCCTGTGGAGTGCTCCTCAATAACTGCATACAACAGGATATTGTCACCAGCTGGAGAAGCATCCAGGATTCAGGTGTCATTCATAAATGTGATTTTTAGAAAATGATAGTGAACAGAACTGCCATAACGCTGCAGCAGGGAGAGTAAGGAGATGTGAAACAATCCAGAGCTGATCTACACTGCCATATTAAGTGACTTACTCAAATTTTGCCGTAGGTTTGCCTCAAGGAACAAAAAAACAACTCAGCTTGAAACATCCCAGTAGTTATTTAATAGGTGCAAAAGATCAACAGATAATTACGGTGTATTTTGGTAATTATGGTGGATATGATTTATAGTGTATTTTAATTACCACTGAGAACCTAGCATGGAAGATGAACACTTAAAAGTCAAGATAAACATACGAATACTTTGCCTATAAAAATTAACCCTTTAAGTAAAAGGTGCTTCACTGATACTTGCAAAAAAACTGCAAAGCTGCAGAAAAAATAACCCTTTTCGGGCTGTTATGTAAATGGCTGATGAGCTACAGGACCACTTCTCACTATTTGCCAGATTCACTAAGACAAGTTATGTTCCCCACTGTGGGCATATACTGTTAAAAAGTCCAAAGGAAAGAAAAGGCCCTGTGTTTCAGTTTAAATACATGACACCAAATGCTCTTTTCTTAGCATTATTTCAGCCTTATGCTAATGAATTCCAACACTGTTGTAGGTGAGTCTCTCCTCAATTATGCAAACTTTGGTCTTTAGTATAGAGGTCATTATGTGACACACAAAAACTGTATAATAATGAGGTTATTCACGTTCTGTTACAGTGCCCAGGAAAACCAAAATTGAAATTGACTTTATTCCTGGTCTTTCTTGTCTTTCTAGATTTAGGCTAATAGCACAGTGGTAGGGTATGTCTGAGATATGATTATTTTGGAACACAGCATTCTACTGATATCACAAAGCAAACATCGTGGTGGGGAGTACTGCATTAACACCCTGCTCCTGAGCGCTAGCAGATGAATTTCATCTATAATACAGTGTGATGTTTACCAATTCATTACAATGACCTGTTTGCTGCTTCCTCAGAAAACTGCAAAAATGAAAATGTCACACATATCTGTATTCAGGAGGTTACTGTGTATCACCGCACACTTCTCACGCTGTCTAAACAAAAGCCTGCTTTCTGCTGTCTGTCTAATGGCTCAGCTGCTAACCCAATCTGAACTGCCTTTGGGAGGCATCAGGGGACTCTAGCTACTGGTAGCTTGAGGCATGAAGAAGATGAGGCACTTTGTTCCCTAAAGAAAGAAAAAAAAATACTGTTAGGACAGCCTGTATCCCACAGGGTCTTTTTCTGGATGTTACTGGAATAGCTGAAAGTGTGACTACAAGCAAGTAGATGTGGCAGAGGATGGATGGCAAAGGAAGCTGGAACTAGCTTGCACACAGGAATGGGGTTCAAATTAATGAGAACAAGATTTCAGATTAGAAAGTTACCTTAGCTCAGGCTGATGTCAAATACATCTTCAAGGACAAAAGACCATATTTGATACATGCATGAATAAAGACATCCACATGTTGGTATCTCAGCTTAAAATCTCTTTGTTTCAGCTCTCTATTTTGTTGGATCTTTATATACTGAAAATAATAACTTCATAAAACATGTGGATAATATATGGCCCTGGTGTCTTTAAAAAATAGAATCAATAAGGTTGGAAAAGACCTCAGAGATCATCAAGTCCAACCTGTCAACGAACACCTCATGACTAACTAAGCCATGGCTTCAAGTGCCACGTCCAATTCCCCCTTGAAAACCTTCAGGGATGGTGACTCCACCACCTCCCTGAGCAGCACATTCCAATGGCCAATCACTCTTTCTGTGAAGAACTTTCTCCTCACCTCAAGCCTGAAGGTCAGGCCCTTTTATATTCCATGACAGCCTTTCTGGGAGTGACGGGGATATGCTGGAACAAAAAGACAGGCCCAGAGCTTCATTTCCACTTCATGGGAATTTTCGAACGTCCAAAATTTGATTTCACTGCAAACTAATAGAAATAGTTTCCAAAACAAAACTTTACAAGATGTATCATCAGCTATGTTTTACCCTTAAATTTCCATTTCAAAATGAGTTTTGAATTTTCATTTATCATTTTTCTGGTAAAAGAGCAGTAACCTGTTATGCACTATTTTGAGTGTAGTGCAAATCTGACCTGTGAGAATCATGCTATATTCACCAAAATGAATATGCCTGATTAATGTTCAGTATTCCTCTGTGTTTTCTGAATGAAGGATTCACCTTTGTAGCACAATGCAGTACAATGAAAAATATAGAGATATTCAACTTTAGCTAGAGGAGTGAAGTGCAAACAAGTTTCATGTCTCCTGTCTGCATAGTAATAAAACAGAGCAAGACATGTCTATCCAAGTGGCCTGACCTTCTAAAGTAATGAATACCCAGCAGCTACCAGTGAATTCGCTGTACCTCAGAATTCATTTAAACTAAAGCTATTTATTAAGGGGAAGATTTTTCACAAGGAAAACATGCAGTTATGGGAATAGAAATGCCAAGTGGGAAATCTCATCACTGTCAAACTCTGGAATGAACATCCAACTTTTGGTACCTAAGTGTGCAAATCTTAGGTATATTTTCACTGTGTTTTATACACAATGGCTGACAGACGAAAAGGAATTATTAATTTATGCTGATATTTACTAAGTCTTCTGGGCAATGCTGAAGTGAAATCTCCTAACTCAGCATTTATTTTCTCCTCAGTTTTCTCTGTTTTCCTTCTTGCAGGAGATCTGTGGCCCTGCCAGTGTGTGCAAAAAAGCCATCACAACAAAATACCATTACATAAAATGTTATTTTAAAATTAGTTATTCCAAAACAATCTCTTTTGTAACTTTCTGGGAGTCACAAAGGGAAGAATCCCATCATGTTTTAAGTACCTTCCAGAATTTCTCAGCTTTTGGGAGACAAAAGATGTTCTCTGAATGCTTTGTGTAAGATGCCAACATATTTATGTTGAGATCCAAAGTCTGAATTTGAAGCATTATTACAAAAAGAGCAAAGTAGCAACAAGTTCTAAATGCAATTTTCTGTGAGACAGAAGCACATTTTCTTCCACATTTACATTCAGTGATTTTACATGCTGAATGAAATACCATTATCACATCTATTTGAATTCTCTTTCTGTTATGGCACAAAAGAAATAATTCTTAATCACATATCCAGCTTAGACTTGCAAGTCATTAGGGTACCAAAGTTGCCTTCCAAGCTGAAAGGGATACATCATGAGAGGTGTGGAGGTGAAGGAGAGCTACTGTTTATCTGCAGGACAAATCCTGCACTCCATAGATTGGCAGAATGCCCCGCACAAGGCTGCTCTGCTCACAAGATCAGTCCAATACAGCCTCAACCTGAAAGAATTACTCTGGATCCAGAAAAAGTGATTCCTTATTACAACTACACCAACTGTTTAGCATCTTGCTGCTAGTGCTGAATGTGCCACTAGTGACTACTTGAAGTCTGGAGCAACAATCAATGAATGAGGATACAAAACTAGTTGTCTTGCTTGCCATTTACTTACCTTTATGTGGCCCAGTCAGGTTATAGGAATCTACCTGTAATATTTACAAAAGAGAATCAGTTTCCATTAAGAAAGAATGTCTGAGCTCAGCAAACCTGTTTAGTCATGTGCAGCTGAAGCTTGAAAATAACAAAATATGTTGTGAAAAGCAGCAGAAATTACAGCCAGCAATCCTTGAGGATTTTTGTGCAGGTGTGTGAGAAGGGATAGAGTCCCTTGTTCTGCACAAAGAAGCAAACACAGCTTCACTAAGACAAAATTCCGGTATAAACATGCTCTGCTGTAAAAAAGTAACTTGGATCAATGTGGATTTCTGTACTGTCACATACCAACAGTACTGCATTGCACCATTTTCTCTGGGTGATCTGACACAGGCCAGATGCTATTTCAGTACCACTAGAGGTAGAACTAAAGCTAATGGGCCATACTGGTATTGTGGAGGAAGGTGAAACAATAGGAGGTCCCACAATGAATGGCTTCAGAGCTTCTGGACCTACATGCTCCTTTCCCTGAGTCTGTGGGACAGGGAAGTACAAAACTCATCTATTCAGAAGGTATCAGCTCTCATCTATTCAGAAGGTATCAGCTCTCTTTATCTTCCTGTACCTAGTGCTGAAGCTTCAGTCTTATATTTTCCTTATTATTTTTAATTATAGTTTTTGGTGAATGGGCATAGTAGCTCTTGTGTCTAAGAAATTCTTAGTTCAAGCTATGTCCCAGGCTTTCCTAATCATTGACTTTGCCATTCAAATACATATAAGTGCATATATATGCAATCTGATACATTTCTTCTGTGAATTACTATAATGATATTTCCAGTATCTTCATTACAATTAAAGAAGCTTTAATGTATTCCATCACACAAGAACAGAAAGAGTCTGTGCGCCAAACACACACCCTCTTTTTTTCAAGCTCATGCTTGTGGGGCAGTTTTACTACATGGTTACAAAAGTGCAATCTTGTAGCCTCTGAGATGAACTCTTTCATTCGGTTCTGAAGTCTACCCCACTAGCGGTATTAACATGAAAATATCTTCTGGAACATGCAATTTTTATCACAACTATTACTGAAATGCAACATTATAAACAATAAAGCTTAATTAGTAACTAAAGTGTCTATGGCGATTAAATAAGAAGGAAGTGTTCTGGAACACAGCAGGATGGATTAGACTTTGAGTCATTTACATTGCAAATGGATTTTAAAGATGTTATTCATGGAAGTTTGGGGGAAATTAAGATTTTTAGAAAATAAGACACTAACTCTATGACACTCAAATGCACAACTTGGCTTAAGATGAACTTGGAACTGGAACTGCAGGTGGAACTAATGGGAGCAGCTAATAATACAAAATGCACTGAAGAAACATTAGGAGAATCTAGTGCAATGACATGACTCATTAGTGTCAAGCCAAAACAGCACTTAAAATTAAAGAATACATGTTCAGTTATGCAGTAAGGAAAAAATTCGAATGTATTTCATTCTTGGCTATTTGAAACTGAACACAACTGCTTACTATGTAGTCATAGTATACCTGTAATTGTTTAAGATTCAGAGCAAAGGTCCTACTTCAAGACAACTTGTGAATAACTTAAGTGGACAAGTGGTGGAATGCTGTCTGCTTGTTTCAACTCACTGTTCATTCCACCTGAATTATTCAGCCTACAACAGCAAAGATGGATAATCATCAGAAGGCTGGGCAAGAACAAAAATAAAGAGAAAAAGAGCCAAGCAGCTGTGACATGGGGTCGATGTTTCTCCTTTGTGATAGGAAGGTAAAGAAAGCATTAGAGTTCACTCTTTGCAGAAAAAGGCAGTGAAAGCTAGATGAGAAAGGAATTATCACTGGCTAATTCACAAGGAAAGTGAGATTTCAGCTCTGCTCAGCTATCCTGGCTTTGCAAGAGGACAAGTCACCACCAAACCAGGCTTGTCCTCATGCACCTCTATACCCAGTCTGCATCAAGACTCAGTGTAATCCCCTTGGGAATGGGCACTCAAGCATGCAGAAACATTGCCAGTCTTAGTACAGTGACTGTGCAAACTGCACCTGAGCATGTCACAGAGGCTATCCAGCTTCTGAGCTATCCTTGAGGAGATCTTTGGAAAGAGTTAATTTGGGGTTCTTCATCTGCAGGGTACAGGAATTTGAATTGTTCCCACTGACAGTAACTATGATATGGGTAACTGGAGATTCATTGTTATGACAGTAAAATGGAACAATATTGGCTTTGTATTCTTTAATTACAGAGGTTTCCACAAATTTCAACTGTTTTACTATTCAGACCAATCTAATCTTTAAAACATTGTCTGCCATCTCTAATTGCCCTTGTGTTCAAAGGTTTTTGCTGTTGTTTTGTCATGTCTCCTTCACCATCCCATGCTCAGCATATCAATTATACTGAAATTTAAGAGATAAAGATTTGGGATTTGGTGCTATAATAGAATTTCAGTTGGCTTCATAAAGATTTTTGACATTATCTGCTTCCTCCTCAAGGGAAGAGGTGACTAAACAGAGCAAAAGGTATTTGTCAATAGCTTCATACATAAAATCCCCTGACACTTCTACTCCTACCCTCATCCCTCCTTGTTTGCATATTTACAGGCATCCCGTCATCAAAAGACAGGACTTTGAAAAGTATTTAGGTGATTGTTTACTTTGCTGCCAGTGCAATATGAGGAAAAAGTGCCCTAGTAAATCCCATCTCCAAGGCTTTTTTTCCCCCAAGAATGTTTGTGGAATAAGCACCACAAGAAGCTCATCTCTTAACCACAGGAATGTCTGCTGTACAAGACAGATTCTCCTTGGAATATATGCTGCTCTCCAGTGAACTACAGAGAGGGGCATTTCTGCTACATCACCTTGGCAGGTGAAAAAAACTCCTCTTTCATTCCTTAGTATTACAAGGAGATGCTGACAGTAGCTTCTTCTATTCTGAGGTATGGTGGCCAAAGTGAATGGCCACATACTCTTCTGAGAACGGCTTTGGACTCCAACCCTCACATCTGTGCAACATGAATGTAATGCAAAAGCATAAAACCACTGAAATAAAAAAAAATTCAAATGTGTTATTCTAAAGCTTGAAGTTTTTGCTTTATGCTCTTGTAATAGCTCCGAAATGAAATTACACTAGATCTTTTTAACTGTGTATAGAAAATCTGATATTACAAGCGCTGACTGCTTCTGGTATTGCTTTAGAACTCCAGCGGTCAATGCATGTGCTCCGTACCCTTGGGACCAATCTCAACATTATAGTTTCACTACAGCAATGTGAAAGGGAAAACAGAACTCTCAGAGTTTGTATTGTTAATGTGTGGAGTGTCCAAAGAGATGACTTTTGGAGCAAAGCTCAGAAAATGGAGGGCACATGCAAAGGTCTGAATGCTAAGTGGTGGAGAAGTTGTTTTTCTTTGAACTGAAACTTCAGTCAAATGACATATGGAAATGGTCCCTTTGGGATTCGCCCATCAGTACTCTTAAGACTTCTGATTCACCTACCAATTTAAATGCAAAAACTTCCACACGTTTTGTAAATATTAAACAAAATAATAGTGTACACACAAATGTATGGGAAAGATTTCAGACATCTTGGGAACAAAGCACTCTGTGTTTGCTGCCACCAAAAAAGCACCTTTTTTCCTCTGTGGATGTCAGCTTGTTATGAGTGGCGGTGACTTCTGACACCCAGGGACCGGTGTTCAGCCCTGTGTGGATGAGGAAAGACAGCAACATACGAGAACTAAAGGAGTAAGTGTTCACATTTTGCAAAGAGTCTTGGTTCTCTAAAATGAGCTAAATCTCAACTCTGAAAAACATTTACCTTTGAGATATTTGTTAACATGTAGCCTCAGATCAGAGTTCTAGAATGTGATTATTATTTTTTTTTAATTGTTCCCTCACACCTGTGTTTCTTCCCTGTGCATAACGGCAATAAATAAGGAAGAAAGGCTGCCTTATAATTAGAGCACAGGACACCGCATGGGGAGAGAGGATATTCACACAGCTTAATTGAGACATTTTTCCCCAGGCTTTCTACAGCCACTGAAGAGAGAACTTCACAAGGAAACTTAGAGCCCCTAAGTAGACCTCTATTTTTAATCACTCCTCTCTCCAATGACTCTCAAAAAGACTCCAGTAGCTGTGAAAAGAGGCTTTATCTCCAATGAATGCAAGAAAGTCAAATCTGATGTAGATTTCTGAGTAGTTTAAATATCTTCAGTTCTGTTTTTGCTTATTCCACCAGCCTCTGTGCCTGACAAAAATCAGGTGCCTCAGTTTTCTCATCTAAAAATACTATGAGCTGGTGCCCCTTCCATCCACCAGCTCCAGGTGTGTGAGGCTAATGTTAAAGCCTGTAATGTACTGCCTCTGTGCAATGGGGATACAAAAGGCAGAACATGCAGGATGTGATGCTTCACATAGCAACACACCAGACTTTGTCTCTAACAGCAGATCTCCACAGACAACCTAGCATGAAGGAAGGCTGCACTACCAGTCATTAACTGCTACATACAGAAATTGCAATATGAAAAGAGGTGCTGATATAAATGCTGTGTGTTGTATTGAGAGGCAGTTTTCCTGACAGTAGCACTATCTTGGATGTAGTGTAGCTATTTTAAAATGTTTTATGATTTTAAAGAATCTTAAAGGTCAAAGTTTAATAACTGTAGCGTATAATTCCCAATACCTTGAGCTCTGCTTCTAGTGTTATTAACTTATCCACAGTCTAGACATAATATGCAGTGCAGCAGTTCAAGCAATGCTCTGCCAAGCTGACAGGATCAGCTTCTCGGGGGACATGAGGGTAATTCACCCACCAACTTTATTGAATCCTCTTTGGAGAAAAAACTGCTAGTTGAACAAAAGTTGCCACAATGTGTCATACGCTACAGCATAGAAGAGATGCGAGATGCAGCAAACATTTGTAATTGAAAACACACAGCTGAGTGCAAGAGGAAGCTAGCTGTATTTCAGGAAATGAACGGGGTGGTTCCACATGTATAAATATCAGTTTTCACTAATGTTACCCAGCTCCTAAGATTAAAAGGCTTGCTTTTGCTTCCACTGGAAGCTGTGATGGTTTAACTCACACACATCAACAAAAAGCTCGGCTGAACTCAGTTTGGGAAGCCAATGAAGGGGCTGTATTTTACAAGCAGTAATGGAATGCAATGAATATGTACAAAAATATACAGTATTTACAATCTTATACAAGTTTTTACAAAAAGCAAACAGCACAGAATTCCTCCTTGGGCAGCAGGACACTGCCCTGCTTCCCTCCAACCTCTCCCCTCCCTAGTCCCCCTGGTTGATTAGAAGAAAAGAGAAAAGGAGAGATGTTAGGGAAATTTCAGTTAGTTCAAAAGTGTTGTTAGAAAGCTAGTGATGCTTATCTCAAGGTCATTAGATGATAAGAGGTCTCTCTGTCCAGGAACAACCAGCATGCAAGCAGAAAGACGGAATGAAAGAAGAATGTGAGATATTGCTATGGTACATCTCATACCTGACCAATGAAATTCATTTAGAACAATCATTTTCCTTTTTACACCCAACTGGAGCTTTGCTCAAAATTTTTTTAAGGGCACAGCCTAAACTGTCACAGAAGCAAATTCAGCTTCTCTCAACATCAACACAATCAATCACCCAAATTCAATTAAAATAATAATTTCTCCAATTAACTTGGTCTTTTCTAGTTCTTGATTTTCTCAACTGTGTCCATGAGAAGACTGACCACACCCAAGCCAACAAGTGACTACTGCTGGCTTCAACAGTTTTAGATCAGCACCTGTTAAAACCACCTTGGACAGCCTTTTGCTCTAAGGATTGATCATAAATATTTAATAATAAAACTCCATCATTTTAAAGTTATGTAACAAAAGTGTTTTGTCATACAAGTCAGACAAACCTGTGTCTGGCCCACAACTATGTGAGCATCATTGTGAAATTTTGTGCAGTTGAAATTTAAACTATCCCTAAAAAACCTTCCTGTGAAATACTGAAATTTACTTTCTGCAGACGTCTATGCCAGATGTGATTGCCTGTTTGCAGAGTTAATGGGAGAGTGTGAAGTAAATTAATTTAAAAATTAAAATGAATATTCATCTAACTTTTTAGTTCACATTATTCATCCATCTTTCTTTAATGCAGAGGCCGAGGAACAAATGTGCATGGAGGCGAGCATATAATAGCAGTCTCCTTTCTTTTGCCCCAATCTTTCACATATTCTGGGCATAACCTGATACTCTCCAGTTCTGGCAGCCGTAAAACTTTCATTAGTAATAACATTTATATGAAAAAGAGAGAAAATAACTTCATTCTGCTCATCCAAAAACACAAATATGTTAAAAAAAAATGTGGCATTTCTTAGCTGCAGAAATATTGTACTGGGGATAACCTCCCTTCCTTGTGCTTGAGTCTGTCTTCAGAATTAGTATTAATGCCATGACACTGTGCAGCAGACATATGGAAGTGTTATTCGTTTCTCATTTACCAAACCGATAAGAATATGGAAATAGTTTCAGTCCATTTGTTTGATGAGCTTCCTAAGCCAGTAATAAACAAATCAATACAATTAGTTTTGGCTCATCATCATTAGAAACCTTCACTACTGGGATACAATTTAATTATACCTCTTGTTCCACAGCAAAGAAAAGCCTTTGAAAATGGACTACTTTGCCAACTATCGAACAGGGAGGGAGGAGCAAGAGGATACATCAGTAGTGGAGGGGTTATTATCTAAGCAGGGTGTACAACCTATAAAGCATATTGTGCAATACAATTTCCCTGATTGCAAGTCTAAAATGTTCCTGCCATTAAGTGCTTATGAGCAACCCAATGTGAAATCCAGCTGTAAAATTACTGTGTATATGACATGCTTCAAGTGAATGTTGCGATTAATATGGCATGCATCAATCACTCTTGGATTTGATTACAAACTGCACTAATCCTTATTGATTAATTAAGCTGCAAAGTTACGTACAGTAATGTAGGTTAAAAAATCCTCACCAGATGTGCACTAATGTCCCCAAAATACATTTTCATTGTGGAGATTAATGCTGTTCCTTGGCTGTCAGCTGTGCATCTAGAGTCTAACAAGAAAGGTTGCACTAAACACAGATATCTTCAAAACTAGAAATTCTTCAGTATAGGAATGCATCTAGCTAAAACAAAGGTTAGGGAAATGTGCATTCATATTCCAGCCCTCAGGGCTATTTTTGTAAGGAAGTAAGGAAAGAGTTGAAATCTTAACCTGACTTTTCTGAAGAAGTCCCCGATTCATAGTTCTGCTGTGGCAATGCCTGCTGCAGAACAGTCCCCACCTCAGAGGAGATAACAAAAAATCTCAAATTTTAGGTACCCTAAATGTACACTTAGAGTGGCAACTCTCCAACACCATCGATCAATGCCTCTAGACTTTAATTGGTATTTGCACACCATCCCTTTGCACCACGGTTGTAGTCACTCTTCTCCAAACAATGTCTGACAGGCTTGAAAGCAAAATTACTCCAGAGAGAGAACAGTTGGGGTAGAATGGTGCCAGCCTGTGTAGGGAGAGGGGGACAGATTGCCTGTAGCTGGAGATGAAAGAGCTACACATGAGAGGAAAGAAATCTCTAGTGATCTCCCTATCGTGTCACCTTATCAAAGGTTAGGTTCACTAGGCTTTTATTTGCCATAGTTTCAATCCTTCAGGGAAAGTATCTCTGTGAAATCTAAGGTGACTGTATACATATATAATGCAACTGGGATCACTCAACAAACTATTACATTCACTGCACATCTAGTGCAAGGCTCACTATTGTATTTACAACAATACATCCTCAGACTGACTTCCAGGAACTTTTTGCACAATCAATAAATGTTATCCCCAAATTAATTTCTTGGATGTTTAAAGGAATATTACTGCTCAGTACCCAGCATCAGGCACAGGTAATCAATACATTCTACTGTATAATTATCATCCTAATTTTAATGTTATTTTTGAATGACACTTGGGGGGTGGGGGGTAACACAGAAACCAAACAAAACACCCAAACCAAAACACCCAAACCCCCCAAAAAACCCACTCCCCACAGCATGTTTTTAAAATACAGGAACTGCTGCCAGTTGAAAAACTGGGGTATATTTTAGGTTTCTGTGTGAAGACTTAAGATGATAACTTCAGACAGTGCTTTTTAAGTATCTTGCTGTATAAAGATACATAAGAATTACAGTAGGTTGTCTTAGCTGAAATTTAAGTGTCATAATGACAATGCAAGCACTATAAACCACTGAGATGCTGTCTATCTGAGACAGATTTCAAAGTGTTTGAGGCTGTTTTTCAGATTCATCTGGTCTCCAGTATCATCAGAAAGGACCAATTCCTCCTGGAAGGTAGGTATTAAAGGAAAATTACCCTAAGGTTTCCCAATAATGTCAAAGTGACATTGTTGTTTCAGTATCTCAGCAGTGCAGTCCCAGAGTGAACATCTGAAGATTTCCAGAAAATAATAGGATTTTTTTTAGAGCCTTTTATACAGACCTCTACATTTTGCTTGGCAAAGTCTGTGAAAAATAATGTGGTCTATTTCATGTTTGTTTATTGTCACTTTTATCATCAGGAAGTGATGCATTAAGGTATTTTTGACTGCATACGTGTATACATTTGCCCTTCCGAAGGTTTAACACTTCGGCTCCTCTTTCATGAGGCCCCTGTGTTATAATTGAAAAGTAATAGTCTAATATCACTTTAAATTGCCCTCTGAGTACAAAACTGTTAAACACAGCTGAGCTGATGAAAGGAAGAGAAACTACTGCTGATGAAATATATTGATGGCTGAGCTCTGTAACAAATTTATCAGTTTCTTCAATAATGTATTATGACTAATAACTGACAGAGTGGAGAGGGCACTGTGTTGTTGGAGCTATTAAAAGCCCATTTTCTTCTAAGGAAGTTTGCACTGTCACATAGAAGTGATCTGCTTTGCTGTATTGTGTTTATAACACCTTCCTCAGCCTCACAGGACATGACATTGGCTGCAAGCCAATAAAGCAAAGCATACAAGAGGCTACAATTAAGAGGAAAGAGATGTGAGCTTGGGGAGGAAATGCAAATTTATTAGCATAGTCATGCTTGAAGAGCACAGGGAGTTGAACCTTTGGCACAGTTCAAGGATCTCTCAACAGGCCTGTGCCTGCATCACTTATTCCCTCTGGTGACAGTCCAGGGGAGAAAAAGCAGCAGTAACTTTAGCTGAAGTGACTCTAATGCAAAAAAAAAAAAAAAAAAAAAAAAAAAAAAAAAAAAAAAAAAGGGGTGGGTGAGTGTTGTAGTTAATCAAATATGGACTGTTCTATGAAAAGCATAACAAGACCATTTCCCAGAATGTCTTCTCTTCTACAGCACAGTAAAACAGCCACATAAATATAGAGAAACTCAATCCTAACATCTTTTGCTTTAATGGCAAGACCTTAGGGCTGTGAGATTTTACAATTTTATCGCAAATTTTGAAACATCTATCATTCCTGGAGCCCTGATTTCTGTAATCAATTGACTAAATAGGAGAAGAAATTTTCTAGCCACCAGGATTTCAGAGAAGAGCTGAAAAACAAACTCAGGAAGCCCAAGAAGACAAACACAAATTACTAGAATTCCATGTTTATCCTTCTGAAATCTCATCATCTTGGGAGGCTTAGCTCTAGCCTTGAGCACTTGGGAATGATAGCATTAAGAGACTTACTGACACCCCAAACAAATCCTGTTCCTGACCTAGAATCTATGCAGGGACTCAGAGAAGCTTCATGATATGCGCCAATGCACATGTGATGACAAGGACACGTGCCTTTTCCAAAGAGACAGCTTCTTGCAGCATGTGATGTTTGGTTTTTGTTTATTTGGGGTTTTGTCCAATGTTATTGCTCCTCACCACAGAGACAAAGTTCATAAAGCAAGAAAGCCAACACACCTGCACTTGAATATAAGACAGCTGCCTGAAGCTGTAATGTTCCATGCCAGTGAAAAAATGTGAGGCTTGTTACTACATATCTAGGAACCTGTTCTGAAAAGAAAACACAAGTGGACTTATTTCAGTGGGCATTCATTCAAGAGAGTGCACACATTTTGTACTTTTATCTCACCATTTGATTACATACATGCAAAACAATAGTTGGTTCTGTCAAGTGGGCAATTTTGTTGATTTATTATTTCCTTTAAAACAAATGATAGCTGCAAACAGTGCAAAATCAGGCTAAAAGCTTTACATGCACAAAAGCTTACCTATGCATTTTCTGTGGTGCATCACTACCTGACAGCTCTTTGCTGTCTGAGTCGTTCAGATCCACAGTTGCAATGTCCATTAGGATCTTGCAGTTTACTCTACAATCTGATTGTTCTAACAGTTCTAAGAGGATAAAGCAGTATGGTCAAAGTAGCTATTTCCAGAATGTAGCTATAATAATAGGTCCATAACTCCTACAGCAACCACTTAACAATATTAAATGCTGTAACATGCTTCAACCACTTAGCAATATTTAAATGTTGTAAAATGCTGTAGCTGTGAAATCTAAGAGTCATAACTTTGAGACCCTTCAAAATTGCTCTGCTTCCCAAGATTGAGTTCAGCTTATCTGGGAAATGTATGTCAGTGGGAACCATACACGTTCCTTGCAGATGCTAGTTCAAAGGACAAGTTTAATGTCTCAGAATAAATTCTTCCATTCTAATTGAACCCAGAATGTTAAAAGCTTGCTGCAAAACGAAGTCTTTTTCCAGAATCATTATTTGCTCCAAAATGGAGTGGTTTGAGTGGTTGATTGTTATGGAAATGAATGAAAAATGTTGAGAGATACTGAATTTGGAGTGTTCTGTTCCTGATATCAGATCAGACTGTATTGTAATAAGTAATTAATGTTGTATCTGCCCAGTGTACTCAATTACACTGCTTTTATAAATGGGAATAAACGTTTCTGGTATGTATACACCCAGATGGCTGACTTACATTACTTGTATGACCTATTTTAATATCTTTATATGCAGTTAAAATCTCAAGCATACTCCTTCATCACCATAGATTCTTAGATTTAATAAGACATTAATACAGCAAGTCACTTAAAAAGCATTTGAGATGAGGTAGAACAGTAAGAATTTCACCTAATCTAAAGATCCAACAGCAAGGGAAAACTGTGGTTTTATAATCTTGCTGCAGAAGAGACATTTTTTCATACAGTCATTCAAAATTTTAATTTCTCTGCACAGAATTAAATTCCAAATGTTTTCTGACTGTCATAACTCTTATACAAACTGATTTTATTTTAGCAGCTGAACATCAATTCAGACCATAATGGAAAGCAAATCAGCAAAGTTCTCTCTCTCTCCTAGCATTTAATAAAAATTGATGACACAATGTGACCACTATCACAACATCATTCCTCGCATATTATTTTGTTAGTTAGCTTTACACATTTAATCAACAATCCTAAGATACTAAAATCACTTTGCTGCCTTTTTTCCGTCAAGGTTCAGTCTCCCTCTAACTTCCAGTGAGCACATAAGTGAAATAATACTGGCTGAATGTGGTTTGATTTGAGTGTAATTGTTTATATGTGAAGTAACATATATTGTATTTAAATCTAGTGACCTAATTTAAGCAGAGGGAGTTTTGACTATGTGTATCACAAATGGCACACTAGTTTATCTTTTAATAGGTGTCCTCTTATAAACTGCAAACTTCACTCAATAAACTCAGTAAAGCTTTTTTTAATCTATAAACTGACTCCTAATTTTGTGCTGACATTTGTAATAGTGCAACAATCCCACAGATCTTCCTATTTTATTTGGCAAAGCGGTCTTTACAATATCATTGCTCCTTTTCTCTCTTGAGATATATAAAGGTTTAACTGGAACTCCAGGATACACTGCACACAGAGAATTCATCAACAGCCAGCCAACCTCTTTATTACTCCTTCATTCCCTGGGTTTATGAAAAGGGCTGTTAATTCAGCAGGCAGCACTCTTACCTCTGTCCTGGTGTTGACGGTGCGATGGCTCTGATTCCTCCCTTGCTTGCACTGTTCTAAGTCTGCAATAACTCCAGTGAAATCATCAGTAAAACTATTCTTTGTGAGAGGAAAATGAAGCTTTTTATCTTTCAGAGAGTATGCGTTATTTCCTAATGTAGAGTAAGAGCTTTTTCTGTATTGAATTGAAGTTATTAAAAATGTCAGAGTGCATCTTGTAGGGCCACAGACATTCTACTTGTATGAACAAATTCCAGTTTGCATAATTACAAGAGGCAGTTAAAATATGTTTTCAAGGAAAAGGGGCAACACTGCCGTGCTACATTTTCACCGCTGTGTCAAATGTACATTTGTTCTTTCTTTCACGCTTAAATGTCTATACACTGTTTAGCAGCCATTGCATTTCATCCTAGAGGTGGCTGCATTTCACAGTGGGTAAAAGAGAGCTTTTTATAAATAGTAAAGTTAATTATTTCATCTTATTTCTTCATTTCCACCAAGATTAGCTGTTATAAATAAATACATTTACAGTCATCAAATACTACTGCCTAATTTCCCATTAGATACATTCTCTACAGTTCTTTTCTATAAAATCAGACTCAGCTTTTTTTATATACAAAGAGGGCACATGATTTTTAATTCCACTAGGATTATGTCTTTGGGTCAAAGCATAATTGCCTACAATAAATAGAAGCATAAAAGAGTGACTTGGAAATGGAGAGACAATATGCTGGACCTGTTTAAAAGACATCTGGTGCCCCAATTCACTGATAGCAATGCTGAAGGGCATTTGTTTTCCCCTGCTATGTGAAAATTCAATTTCCTTTGAACTAGGGGGAAATAATATTTTTATCGATTAAAAGGAACAAAAAAACCCCAGACAGATACCCAATTTTCTGAGTATCACACAGAGCATCTCTGGCCTTGCATACAGCTTTAAATAAAATACTGTTGGTCTTAATTTCTTTAGACAGCAGCCAGATCTGGGGAGCCAAGTGTGTATCTGTGGGAAAACCAATGGAGTAACATCCCAAATCTTTACATTTAGAGTTAGCCTGAGGCTCTAACTATTAGTCAGCAGAGCAGCTTGGCAGGGAAAGTATATGATGTTTTTCTAAAGTAAGAAAGGGTCTCCATTCCCCACCTTGGCACCAGATGGAACTACAATTAAAATAACATTTGCTCCATTCACAGATGAACTGAACAGACCAAAAACTATGGGGGATGTATGCTCAGTAATGCTCTGGAAACAGCTGCAAACAGAGCTTTTAGAATTTCTGCACCCATCTCACAAGCTCTAAATTCTCTTGAGTTGATGCTTTTGAAGACTGCTCCCTCTCAGTCCTTCAGGTGACCAAGAACCTCCTCTCAGCATCGGTATCCTTGCAGTGGCTCTTGGACGTGCAACCTGTGCTGACTGCATGTGTTTCATACATTTGATTTTCTCATCTCTCAAGGTTATTCACATAATAACTCACATTAAATGCCTTTTCACACAGCTGTAGAACGGCTGTGAGCAGCTAAAACAATGAAAGGCAGCCTGCAAGAGCTGGATCCCTTCCTTTCAACTATCCTACCACTGTGGTGACACCTGAAACTCCCAAAACCATGGGAAGGTGATAAAGATTCAAGTATCCCCAAGTACTATGGGGGAGTTTCCAGCTGCTGGGCTGCTACAATGCAGCAATGGCCCTACATTGTAAGGGGATGGGTAGCAGAGCACCTGGGCCCATGCAGAGAGAAGACAGCAATGTCACAAGGATTTACTGGAACCCTTTCCAGAGGCTGCAGCATGGCCAGTGAGCATACTCTTGTTAACAGCTTTAGAACTGATGAGCAGCAGGAAACGCTTGGAATAGTAACATTAAGAGCTGAAATCTGCTCACAACAGACAGGAAAGTTAATTCACTCCTGGACACAGATGCCATGAGATGTTAGTACAGAGACACAAGTCTGAACGGGCGCTGTAAATACAACTGAGCATCAGCTTAAGCTATCTTACTCCTTCACAAAGGGTTTATTTTCTGTCATTCCCTCTAGAGGATTCACTGCTTACAGCCCATGAGGGAACAGGTGAAGGTATTAAGTGTTAGATACAGTCACACAACAGTCTACAAGCCAAGTCTGACCCAGCTACGGCTCACTAGGTCCCACACCATAAGACTACAAGGTCAGGAGAGAACGTACAACAGAGAAAGCAAGAGCTGTCCACACTCATGTTGCCTAATTATCAAACTACTGGCACACTAAAGACTTACAATGAGAGTTCCAATCAAACACACACTCTCCTGTGCAGACCCTTCAGTCTGTTCCAAATAAAAGGTATTCCTCCAAACAAACACAATTAGCCTTACCTTAATAAAGGCTTACTCTTAATAAAGAAAATGCAAATTTAGGGGCAGTCTGTGTCCAGCCAATGCTCGAAGGTCTGAGAAGAGCAGCTGTTATTGTGCCAAGGGGAGGAATGAATTTCAGAGGATAAAGAAGTCAACTGCCAACCATAATCACATACTTAAGTCCACAGTACTGTTGGCTTGAATATGCCAGCTGAGTTTAGCCACCACAGAACTAGAACAAAGACATTTCAGCCATTTCTGAACTCAATTTTTCCCTTGGAAGTTCTCCACATTATATATTTAATGTGTTAAGAATACAAATTTAGTCAGCTATGTTTAATGCAAGCCTTTGGTTTTCACTGGGTTGGGAGCTCTTGCCTGCAGCAGCTCTCTCTTACATCTCTAAAATTAACATTCTGTGTCAAGAATCTGCACCCTCTGACATTAAGGGTCTAAAAGTTTTATGACTATATTCTGTAGCACTAAAAAAAAAAAAATCCAAATCAATGCTGCAGATCACAGAAAGCGTCACTGGGAGTTTCTCACCATTAAAAAAAACATGTCTCATGATCTATGTTGTAAATACACACTCAATCAATTTTTAAAACATATATTGTTCTGAGTGTGTAGTGATGGTAATGGGAATGGCAAGGATGTCACTGAGATATTCCTGCCCAAATGTCTCCCCTGAGTGGAAGATGTTTTATTGAACTGATATGTGAAACTATCAAGACATTCATATACACACAGTTCATTAGTTACAGTCAGACCATTTTTTGAACTGATGACTAAGGTTATGGCCACTAATAATACTAAAAATGGATCCTGTAAAGTCATTACTTCTATAATCCATAATGTTGTGGCTTACATGATGAGACAGAACTTATCTTCATGTAATCTTCCATACAGAGGCTTATAAAAACATTTTTCCTGTGATAGATAAGGTAAAGGTCTAGCAGAATTCTAACTTTCCCCTGAAAATATATTCAAACAGAGATGAAAATCAGGCTGTTGTATCAGCCTTGATATCACATGAATCAGATGAGAAAGCAGAAAAGAAAACCCAACCTATAAGCCAATCTGAAAGCAAACCATATCAGTTTGAATTTTCCTGTTCTGCTGCCATGCTCGCGAATGTAACAAATGAAAGCATCTATGAAGTACAAGGTGCAAAAGGCTGTTGATCAGACTACTTAGTAGCCAAAGGGCCTGAACACAGTGACAAGGGTCTAAACTCTCTGTATGAATCTGCAGCCCACTTGGAGCTGCTCAGGCTGATACAACTTCTTAAACTGTATTGTTGTAAGGTAATTTGGAGTTCAATTGGACTTCAAATTGAGAGGGTTCCTCTAGGAATTAGAAAAATCAATTACTGTGTATTAGACACAAGCAGATATAATTTTTGTGTGAGCCTTTAATTTGAAACCAATAGGTTTGGTCCTCAGTAGAAAAGCATGCACTTTATAAATTGGGCTTGAAACAGCATTTTCCTCAGCAGTTTTTCAACTAAGATTCCCTGTATCACATTATTTTCCTACCCAGTCCTTTCAGTTCATTGGTTTTGCATATCAGACACTGATACAACTTGTCAAAGCGGATCAGGAATCTACCTCTAGTTTACAGGAAGAGTCATTATTATTAGCTGGCCAATTGCATGCAAGAGGAATTGTTGTCTGTAGTTGCAGAAAGCGGGCAATGTTCATATCACAAAATAATCCTACCTCTCAAAGTGCACTTCATGATAACCTGAAAAGGAATGAATGGTCAGAGAGACCAAGGTATTAGAAATAATGTTTTCTACCTAAAATATAGCATCTGGATATTTAAATGCTTTGTTCCGCTGTGATAATGGAGTATATTACTTTTAGACACAGACAGGATGCACTGTAAAACCTCAATTTTCAGTATATTCCCAGCATACCCATCTTCTATTTACTACTTCTAGCATTTTATAATATTAAGATAACTGCAACAACAGCAATCATTCAGAACTACATAATCGTGTAGGAAAAACAGCACAGGAGATTTTTGACAAATACTACCAGAAAATCTCTGCTACTTCAGCTAATGAAAACATCCCACAATAGCATAATATAAACAGGAATTAAACACTGACAACACTTAGCTGCCAGATCTCAAATTTCCTAGAATTATTTTAAATACCTTCTTCACTTTGGCGAGAGAAACTAGGTCCTGATGCAGCATCCTAAGTAGCAATCCTGCCTGGGAATAAAAGTGCAATGCAATGTCTGACCTCCTGACTTTCTTGGGGGATGTGTGTTTTGAAAACCAGGCTTAGATTTGCAGGGATTTGGTGGCAGTGAGGAGAGGCAGAGGATGGTAATGGCTGTCTGAGAAAGCTACAACTCTGTTCAATTCACAGTGTAGGTAAAGGGAAATCTGCTGCACACAGCTTTTCCACCTTTCCTGACATGAAAGTTTTCATCAGGTTCTATTAACATTACCTGGATGCCACTGCAAAGGCATCTGAGCTCACGGTTTACCATGTTGGATAAAAAGAACAGCAGCATATTGTGAACTATTTTCATCCTGTTCTCTTCAGTTAATTTCATTCCTCTCATGCTATAAGATCACTCACAGCAGCTCAGAAATGGCTAATGAAAAGAGAAATGGTATATCTGATTTTAGTCATGCTGTTCTAAGAGAATTAATCGGAGGCATCACTACCTTAAACACTTCCATTCAGAGTGTGTTTCATGATGAGCTCCAGAAAAGTAAATGCTGTTTCAAATAGGTACCTCTATATATTAAATCAAATAAACAAATGATAAAGCCCTGGCACTTTTTGGCTGTAATCCTGTTATTACTTAGAGCCATTCCTAATGCAAATGAAGAATGATGTAGCAGAGCTATTTAGCAGTTTTCTTTGATGGACAGTGCAGTCTGTGGGAAAGTGGCAGCAACTTCTCTGATGCGGAGTGCTCCAATGCCTTCTAGGATTCTTTCCCAAAGCTAATGATCAGCCCTCCCTCCTGCAAAGTGCGATCCTGGCACAGAAGCCAAGATGCAGGAGCTGGGTCTAGTTATTCAGAATTTTCAGAAATGTGCAGTTTCTGGTGAATTTAGAAAGTTCTTTTTGCCTGTTTATAAAATTCCACTTCATATGATCACCACTTGGCCATCCAGGACTCCCTCCCAGGTAAGCACGAACTTACATAGCCAAGAATACACTCTTGTGCTTTCTGAAAGTCAGGAAATACATCAGACCCATTTGCAAACCCTGACTGAAAGGTATCCTCATAGCTCTGTCTACAGACTTGCAGGACGATACCTGTGCACAACATGACAAATTACTCCCTGCATGAGTTTTACAATCAGGAAAATGGGGGAATTAAAGCTGATTTAATACCCTGCAATGCTTTAAGGTCTGTGGATGATATGCATTATGAAATGCTAAATATTATTAATGAAATCTAACTGCAGGAAGAACACTGACTTCAATCTTAGGAATGAAGATGGGCTTGGGAACTGTCCCTCCATTTAATAAAACATTGCATAAGGCCAGTAGGAGGTTGTTATCAAGTAAGACCATACATATGAAATGTGGTAGATTATATGTCTACTGTAAATTCAAGCACAGAAAACTTCCTCAGAGACTGCAAACTATCTGGACAATGTGAAATGGTGCATAAACATTAGCTTTACAATGGAATAGCATGGGCTCTCTTCAAGTCATTTATGGAAAAAGAGTAAGTCTCAACTAACCTCAATTTCTTGAGCTTTGCTGTTTGTGTCTCACAAATGTGAGATGCAGAACTGACCAGAAATGCCAAGCTACCAAGATGCAGCACTGCTGCCTAAATCCCAGACCTTCAGACCCATTAAGACAACATCAGAAGAGACAAAGTGTTACAAAGAGGTAACAAGAAAGAAAGACCAGACCCTCATGTCTACTCTAGCCACTCCTGAAACACAGAACAGCCATTCTGCAAATGCCACAAAGCAGAGGTTGTTCTCTGTAGAGTGTGTGGCTGGGGATGCTCAGAAAGAGACTCAAACATACCTCCCCCAGCCCTTAGCACATGCTGCTTCACGCTTAGGGAGAGCAACGCTATTTATACTGCTGCAGTCTAGGGAAAAGTGAGACATGGTACTCTGAGTGAATGAAAACATTGATGAAAACACTTCCACTAGAAGATCTGGAAAACTGGGCATACCTTACTGAAGAAAACTCAGACTTTTCCACCTGAGCAATGACTTCAGAAATAGAGAAGCAGGGCTTGCTGAGATCCATATGTTGTGGTGAGAAGAGAGGTAACTCCAAGCTTTTTCCGCAAGACTGGGCAGGGTAATCTGTCCTCAAAGGGCATATTTACAGGAAATCATCAAAGATAAATTTGTGGTTTCCACTTTCCTGATTGGGGCGGATGGTACTGTATGATTGCTGTGCCAGGTCCTCAGGTTTCCTGCTGTTTTCAATACCTTGCACTTTAAACTGTCTTATAAATGACTTTTGTCTTTTTATTTATTAAAAAACACCTCCATCCATTAAACTACTTAATGCTTTCACAGCCCTTTGAAGTTGTAAAGCACCACAAATTTAGAAACTGTTCTTAATAATCATTCAGACAAATCGATCCAGAAAATTGCGTATTGATGGAAGTAGTTTATGTTCTTTGCAGTCAAATATTTCCTGCTCTCATTTAATGTAAAATTGCTTGGCCAAACAGATTTTCCTAAAGCTTTCTCAATAATGAATGTAGCTTTCCTTTCTTCTGGCTCTTCTCTGAACCCATCAGGAAAGGGTAAAGTATAATGACATAGGTCTGTTGTCTCCTGTAACCCTCTGGGACTGTTTCCTCTAATGTGATTGTTTGAAAATCAGCAGCTTTCTGCCGGGAAACAAAACAAGCCGTTTTCCTTCCAAGTAACACTGAACAAATCTGAATGCCACAGAGCCTACTCACTCATGCAACATTAATTTTTAAAAGAATCAATTTTGTAATCTTTCAATTAGGGTTGTTATAATGATAATAATCAACTGAGAAATCAGGGATTTTTCCACTGCCAGTGCTGGTGGCTGTCATCAAACCACCTTCAGCAATACTGAAAACACCTGGACTAATAAACCACACATTATTTATTTATACTTTAGTTTTACTTATTTAGAAACCTATTAAACATCAATTCCCTTAGCAGTTGGTAATGTTACCAAACCAAAAAGCAAAAAATTTATATCTGTAGAACAAAAAGACTCTGCCAGTCTGGCTATGCTGACGTAATTGAAAAGTACTTAGAAAAAGCTAAAACAAACCACATGGATTTTGCTCATTGCTGACATTATGGAGCACATGAAGTGAGTCTATTGTGCTAGAATCTCACTGAAAGTTTGAAATCACAATGTGCTGGATGTTTCCTACACTTGAGTGCTGACATGAAGGTTTGTGATAGCTCATAGAGCTGTATAACAGTGCTTGCATATACAGAGCTACATACTTGAGTAACAGAGAACACACCTTGTACATACAGCAGATCAAGCCAGAGCTTAATTTAACAGCATGAACTCAATGGGTTTATGTTACGTTCACATTTTACAATAAAAAACGTACAGAAAAATTGCTTGGTTTCTGATCAAAATCTGGGCTCCCTGCTGTTTTAATTCCTGTAACCAACAATCATCAATAAATAATCATGCACAGCTTCTAACATCCCGCTGTGATAGTTTGGTTTTGTTTAAGTACTGGATGTAGTGAGTTGGGATCTGCAATTTCAGATCAGACTTTCAGGTGTTCTGCTCCAGGACTCAAGTGAAAGGGCAAGAGAGGAAAGATGTTCTGCATCACACAGCTTGCAGGTCTGTGAGCTGTTTTAAAAGACGTTGTGCCAAAAACAGGCAGTGAGTTTGAGGAAATACATTTCATGATAAAAGGCAGAAAGGCTGAAAGAAGAAAGCTATATAGATTACATAGCCACCAAAAATGAGGCAGAAATCAAAGAGGAAAAAAATGTGGATAATATCTGTAAAGAAATAATAGAGAAGAGGAAAAAAATATTTGAAGGAAAGCAAGAAACACAAAATGGAAACAAACATCCCATTAAGGAGAAACATGACCAAGTCAGGGTTTGTTGCTGAAGTACAGTGACATTACAGTCTGTGATTTGAGTTATCTAAACCAAATGGAACAGTCTGAGATGGGTGTAAGGAGAAGGCACAAAAGCTGAAATGCTTCAGGAATTGCTTGCGACCAGGCCCTTACAGACAATTTGTGCCTTAGTAAGCGCTGAGCTTTGCTGGCATCCGAACACAGACTCAGAGAGTATTTCAGGCTCTGGACACCACCATACAACCATGCACCTTGTGGCTTACAAATTTCACCTCCCATTTAGCTCACTGGAACAGAAAATTAAAGCCTACCTTTGCAAAGACGCAAGAACTGTCACCTCCAAGGAGACAATCCTGTGGGTGGGTGTGCCAAATAACTCAGCATGCCTCCAGTCTTACTCTCATCTCTATCACTCCCACCCTGGCAGTCTGTAGATGCCTTCACCTTCCTATCGGCTACAGGCAACAGCAGCAGGAAATATGGTAGAAAGGTGGAAGTCCTCAATACCCTAATCTTGACAGGAAAGGCTTCTCTACCTTTCCAGGAGGCCAGGCAGAGAGGTGGGAAGGTCAGGTTGCCATGGACTTCTGGCAGCAGTGAGGTTCCCAGCTGTGTCTGTGGCTCTCCTCACCCCTTTTATGACCACTTTTACCTCCCAGTCAGGTCTAGAGCACTCCCTGGGCATACAGGGGAGAAGACAGTGGGTGGTGGAGGAATGGCAGAAGGACAAATCATCCACTGAATAAGGGAATTCAGACATTTGTTTCTGAAATTTAGGCAGTTAGTGTAAACTAAAAAAAATTCCACACTGTTAGACCAAAGATGTTTTCTATTGATGTCATTTGGTATAATACTTAGAAAAATCAATTCAATTATATTTTTAATATCTAGCTCATAACTGCTTAATTCATATCTCTTACTTCTGGTTTAGAGTGAAATGGATTAGCTAATATAATTTTCACTTCCTACTTGGCATTTAAAGGTAACATTCAACCATGACATTGTGTTTAGAAAATATGCAAACTATTGAAAATTGAAAGACAATCTTACTGCATCTTTAAAAGTCAGTGAGTGTAATCTGATCCAGACACACAAATACCAAAATTAAGCACTTTCAACTTTGTGCTCAATATCTCAAAGTACATAAAGAGAGGTTTCTCTGTCCATGTCAAAGTACTATTTTTCTTTTTGTTCTTTCATATTCCACCTCTGGATACCACAGAAAAGGAACTTGTTAATGTGCCTGCAATACTACTCAGCTGTAGGCAATACTAAACAATAATTGCCACAAATGATAATGCATGCATTTAACATTTCTCAATTGCTTAGAGAGAGACAGTATTCTGCTGACGTATTCAGCATCAAGCCACTTTCATTTTTCTAACACATCAAACCTGTGGGATGTAAAGTTATTTTCATTATTTTTGTTCAATTTGGCCATGTTGCAAGATTTTATTACCTCTGATTACTTCCAAAATGTGGGGTTTTTTGGTGAAGATTAATTTGATAAACAAGAACTTGTAACAGTCATATTTTAAGTACCTAGAGAGCACACACAAACTTTACTGAAGCGTGTAAATCTACAATTCTGCACAAAATGTTCTTTTTGCAGGAAGGGCAATACTATTGTATTGTAAAATGTAATTAGATATAATCTTCTTTGTTTTTATCAGCTATTAACATTATGTAAAGATAAACTAAAGCGTAATGAGTCTTTTCATTATCACATAATTGTTATTTTAATGGTTACATTACAAGCAATATAATACTATACATACTTCCACCTCTCACATTAGTGGGCAATTATTTTGAAACTACCTATTGTAATCTGCCCACAGAGACCAATGTATTAATGACACCATTTTAGTATAATGATGACCATGGTTTTGAAATCAATATGACAGCCTCAGGGAAGAAGTTAAGTAATAACAATGAAAATATTTAGATTATATGCCAGTCTCTGTCCTGGTACACAGGCAGAAGTTGTTTAAAGAAACCATATGGAGCTGCTCTTGGTATTCTATGCTGAAACTGGTCAAATACTTATGAAACCAGTGAATATTATTTTTTGAAAATGGAGGAAAACAATTAAGTGATCCAGAATTAAAACCTCAGACATGAAAGTGGAATAAGCCTTCTCAGAATATACCATCCCCGAGTACCACCCTAAATCATATCCAGAAATACTCCCTGAAACACTCTATTTTCCACTGATAAGCAATGAACTGGCCTTAGGTACTCATCCATTCATTGCCTTTTTCCTAACCAAGCAAAGCAGTGTAGCTTGGCAGGAAGCCACTGGTGCTTAGACAGGTCAAAGCAGTACATAAAGCTTGAGGATATCCGGAGGACATCCTATACAAAGCTAAATGAAGTTTCATATCCACAAGGCACACCATGAGTGAGATCCAAAATACCTCTAGGAATGAGAAGGCTCTGGGATGCTACTGTAGCTGAAAAGTTCCCAGTGGATTCTTCACAGTGGAACTGAAACCCAATGCTGTGGAACACTCTGCTTTCTTGGAAGGAGGTAAAGGCAATTTAAGACCATGAAATAAGCCTGGAGGAAACAAGCCAGGACCACTGCTTTCTTCTACTCTAAGTACAAAACATATTTCAACAGTATCACCACTAATATAAAATCAGAGCAGCACAGAGTAAGAGAGAAAAAACCCCACAACTACTGTCTGCAGCAAAGACACGGTTGTGCCTTGACAAAAGAAAAAGCTATATGACAAATGATAGTCACATTTCTTAATGTGGAGAGTATGGGAACAATGTTAAGATGGATGGACACAGGATAGGAAAACAAATTATACTTGAAAAAGCTGAAGCTAAAATTCTCCTAGGGAAACACTGCTTTGCAAATACTCTTCAGATTATTTTCTTCCCCTAATATTTTGATTGATTGTAAAATGTCAAGAGACTACCGCTAATTTCATGTAGAAGGAAGTGCTGGGACATTATCACATCTGACTGAAGAAAGGTTGTAGAGCAGCAGAAATGGTTTCTGTTTTGAGTTTCAGACCATTCCAAACCAAAATTATCTCTGTAAGAGATTGAAATGTCTTCATGGCAAGCATATAACATTCAAAATGCCCTATGGGCATAAATTTCTGCACAGCAATAGCTCCTGTTTTCCCCCAGCATTCTTTTCTCAGGGAAGTCAGGTTGTAAAAAGCGGATAAATATTCCTTGCCTCACAAAGGCTTTTTTGAGGCTTAAATGATATCTACAATATTTTCAGAAATACTCTCATGGAAAATGTTTGGGATGCTCTTTGGAGACAGGAGCACTAGCATCACTAACAAATGTACTTCAAGGAAAACTCTAAAACAACATATGGAGAGCGAACTGAACACAGAGCACATATTTCTGACATCTTTGTTTTTATTGTTAAGATAAAAGCATGTTGTTTGTTTCTTAGGATTTCATCTGCTATTGCTTTCTTTGTCTTATTCTACACCAGTGGCATCATCTGCAGTGTTTTTTTTTAAGTTCTGCAGAAAATAAGGGGGTGATAATGGCTTCACCAGGGGCAAATCGTGCCTGATAAATTTGGTGGCCTTCTGTGATAGGGCTACAGTGTTGGTGGAAAAGGAAAGAGCAGCTGACACCATCTATCTGGACTTACACAGAGTATTTGACACTGTCTCACAAAACAACTTTTTCTCTAGATTGGAGAGTTACAGATGCGTCAAATAGATTACTTGATGGATAAGGAACTGGCTGGATGGCTGCACTCGAAGACTTGTGGTTAGCAGCTCCATGTCCAAGTGGAGACCAGCAATGAGTGGTGTTCCTCAGGGGTCAGTACTGGGGCCAGTGCTGTTTAACATTTTTCTTGGTGACATGGATTGCACTCTCAGCAAGTTTAGTGACTACAGCGAGCTGTGTGGTGTGGTCAGTCCAAAGGAGGGAAAGGATGCCATCGAAAGGAACCTGTGCAAAGCTCACAAAGTTCAACAAGACCAAGTGCAAGGTCCTGCACATAGACAGGGCAATCCCAAGCATGAATACAGGCTGGACAACAAGTGGATTAAGACAAACCTTGCAGAGAAAGACTTGAAGATATTGGCAGATGAAATATTGAATATGAGCCAGCAGTGTGTGCTCACAATTGAGAAGGCAAATCACATCCTGGGCCTCATCAAGCAAAGTCTGACTAGCAGGTCAAGGGAGGTCATCTTCCACTTTAGCTCTGCTCATGTGAGACTCTATTTGGGGTACCATTGTTCAGCTCTGAGGCCCTCAGTTTAGGAGCATAGACCTGTCAGATTGAGTCCAGAAGAGGGCCACAAAGATGATCAGAGGGCAGAAGCACCTCTCCTATGAAGCCAGGTGTGACCTTAAGTCAGCCTTTCAGTACTTAAAGCAGTCTACAGGAAATACTTAAAGCAGCCTACAGTAAAGCTGGAGAGGGCATTTTTACAAGAGCATGTAGTCACAGGACAAGGGAAAATGGTTTGTAAACTGTGTATGTCCAATCCCTGGAAGTGTTCAAGGCCAGGTTGGATGGGGCTTTTGGCAACTTGGTCTAGTGGAAGGTATCTATTCTCATGTAACTAAATGAGCTTTAAAGACCTCTCCAATCTAAACAATTCTATGATAAATTCTGTGCTCTGAAAGTTTTAATGAGCCAGGTAGAGAATGTTATTAGAGCACTTACATCTCCTCTCTGTAACTAGTATGACTATAGCACAGAGGATATCCTTGCTGGGATGATTGACTTAAAAATACTAATGAAGAAAAAGAAATCACCAAAGATCAAGACAGAATAACAACAGCAAACTTTCAAAGAATGCATATTAGCATTTAGAAACTTTTCTTCCATTGAAGCTGCATTTTTACTGAATACTAATGTACTGGACAGGTTGCTTAGGTTCTGAGATGAGTGATGTCTCTGGTATGTTGTTCCAACTGTACTGAATTCTATTACAAACAAGAATTGCTTACAAAATCTTGAAAATAACATGGCTGAATCTTTGAAGATCTGTGTAAAAAAGTGCTCCCTTTCACATCCAATATAAGCTACTTGCTGCTCAATATCCAATATGTCAGACAGATCATTTGCAGACACTCCTCAAGATACAAAATAAATCCCCACAGCTGCAGTTATGTTTCTCCAAACTGTTGCAGCCTCCAAAATCTGCTGAAGATGCCTGAGAAAAATTGTACATGCTGCTCTTGTGCATGATACTCTTTAAATGCAAAGCTGCCTCACTGTTAAAAGCTCAGAGAATTTGAGTATCACAGGAACTGTATATGATGTAGTCAGCAATTGTTTTCTAAACGCTGGTTGTAGCATATCCCAATAGCGCATCAAGTTCTCTGAGAAGTGTGGCTGCGAATCCTGAGTTATCTTCCAAGTCATATGCTGTGAATCCATGTGTGCACATATCTGTCTATGTGTCTATCTGTATAGATTCACTGTTGTGAAATTGCACACTGAATTTATGGGATACATGAAAACAGACATATAAAAAATGTAGAAGGTCTGGTGTTTTATGTGGATAAAAATATATATTAAAGATGTGCATAAGCAAGCACCTGGTTAACACTGAGTTCTGCATTAAATTCAATTAATGAGACACAGAATTTCACACATTTCCCCCCCAGTTTTTCTCCCACTTTTGTGTGTGAGGCCTCAAACAGACTTGATTTCTTTCCAATTATATTTTCAGTGCATTATTTGTTTACCAGTCTTGCTACATTTTAAGGTACAATACTCCAACATTGGTTCAAGCTAAACTATTCCTGCTTTCAAAGAGTTTTTCTTTTGTTGAATTGCCCACTTGTCCAAAGCTTTGAGAAGACAATCTTTTCTAGATATCATTCAGTGAGATATTTGAAATTAGTTCTCATACATCTTTTCTTATAAAAGTGTTTTCTAGTAATTTCACTAGCTAGTGAGTGGACAGATGTACAGAAACTCTTCTTTATCTGATGCAACAAATCACTGTAGTGTTTTATTCTCTACCTGATAAAATTGCTATCCCCACTTGAGCAGGAACTTTCAGTACATCTCATGTGGCTTGATTGCAATATGTTGTCTTCTTCTAAACACTGTAAATAAGGCTCAGTGCACTTTAGGGAGCTTGCATTAGCAAACCCACGGTTATCAGTAACTGACGGGTATCATACTGATGCAATGGCAACACTGAATTTATTTTCTAATCTATTTAATATATCTTAAGGAAAGCACAGCTATATGACAACTGCTGATAAATACAGACTTCAACAGCAATCACTCTGTTTTTGAAGACAACTGGCAGCAAGGTTGAGTTTAATAAAGGGATTAACTTCTTGAATTAAAAAAAAATCAAAACGTTCTGCTCCTTTAAAACTTTTACCTCCTTCAGGAAAATCAAGTTCTATTTTAGGCACTGTGATCTGAAAAATCAAAAACATTGAACTCTATAAAATGATCCAGTGAGGCTTTCATGGACAGGAAAGTCCTCATTCAAAATCTCTGCCTCTGCTAATTTTCCCCTCCAAGATGTCTGCCTTCACAACCACAAAATATCTTCATCGCTGAATCACTGAATGACATCAACCTTCCAAAAGGGTCATGCAATGTGAGAAAAGCTGAAACAGGCTTTCGTCTACATCTGCAGTCCCAAGGTTGCTGTCCTCTGGAACAATCACTATATGTATTGAAGCCCTGCTTCCTGGGAAGTGACCAAACATCATTTGCTGATGGGAAGTAGAGAATAACATCTTTGTTTACTCTTGCACTGCCTCTGCTTTTGCTTTTTATTCTATTAAATTGCTTCTATCTTGGTTCACGGGTCTTTTTTTGTATTTTCCCTCTCACCTGTCTACCTAGCCAGGGGCAAACCACCACAGTTGCTCATGAGACATATCAGCAATATTCCTACAACCATACAAGTTGCTGAATGTTTAAAGGGCAGAATGAAAAAGGTGTGCACGTAATTAGGAAAATGCCAAACACTGCATAAAGATTTGGCATTGTCAGGAGCAGGAAACAGATTCAGTGGCACTGGAAGAAGACATGACAAATCAACAGCAATAGATGTTGGATGAATTTAAGGCACATGCAAGAAATCACAAAGATAAAGTAGATCCTGATTATGCACTTCTTGTCTTAAATCATAAGGTAAAAAGAAATAATTCCATGGCTAAAGTCAGCAGCCACCATAGAATCAATAACTCCCAGAGCCCATACTAATCTATATGCAGCTATAGTTTCATCACAAAATATTAGCCAATATTGATTTTTTTTTAATAAAGTGTCACGTTACTAAGTAAATTACTAAGTGTAATTAGTGTAATGTAGTAGGAGCTGTGTTTCTTAACAAAATTGCTGGTGCTTTGTACAGCATTTACTGGGCTGCTAATAAAAAGCAGACTTCTATTGAGTTCCATCTGCCTAATAGAGAAAAATGTTCACCTTAATTAGGAAAATCTTCATAAAGAAATACAAATGAAGTTACTAATGGGCTGCAGGGAATAAATCTAAGACACTCAGGAACAACTGATATTTTACCAGGAAATGGAAGAGTGAATATAAACCCCAAACCAGTTGTTAGCTGTCTGATGATTGACCACAAATAGCAGTAGATGTTGAGATTTTAAGTGTTTTATAATGAAAAATCTATTTATTTCATTAAGGTTTCATGCTTTAGATCCTTGTTTTTTTCAGGAAATAAAGCAGTCTCAGCTGACAAAGAAACTATTTATACCCTCTATGAATTAAGGTGGACAAACCCATTAGCATTTCTTGAAGGAATTAACTTTATTAAAAGAAAGAAGTGCCAAGCAATGGTTCAAGAAAGATCCATCGTCAAGGCCTTGAAAAATGGTCACTCTATCAAACACGTATTTGGGGGTTTCCTGTGATGCTCAGAGGCAGCTGAGAATTTTTTGCTGACTTTATTAGTGCAGCAGCAGAGATTATATTGTCATGATAAAGATCATATCAAAATCTAAACTACAGTTCAGTTTTTGTCCTTAAAAATGTTTCAACAGGCATTATACATTTCCTCTGTCAGTCTGAATCAGTTTTTCCATCATTTTCTTTGATGAGTTCTGTAATTTAAAGACACTGACAATCCCTAAATCTGCTCATTTTTCTTTCAAAATGAAATTTAGTTTTACTCATCTTCCAGAATTTATTTTTTAAGAAGCATGTTAGTACAAAGCACTGATGGGAAGTACATCCCAATTCCCAGAATGTAGCTCTGTGAGACAGATCCAGTGTCAATGTTCATAGCTTCACAATGGAAAATGACTTTCCGCAAATATTACCTAACACCAGCTAAAATTTCATATTTTTTCTGAATGGCCTTGATAGGGAAACCAACATGCATATGTAAGCACATGCAAAAGTGAAAATAGCATTACTATGGTGGAGAAGGAGAAACATGGCATAAAGCTCTGGTATTCTGGTCACTGACAGCCTTACTGAGAGAACATCACCAAACAATAGAAGTTGCAGCTACATAAGCCTCAGACAACGCAATATCATTTGTTCGTTTCAGTGACAATTTTACTACATGACAGCTTCATGTAGATTAGACACATCAAAAAACACATATTAGCTGAGGTGAAGCTGTGATGACTGCAATTGTCTAACAGTGTCAATCCAAAGTTTAGATTAATATAATTTGCTAGATCTAAATGACAGAGATATAATACAGATCTCCTATATTGCCAAAGTAATAAATAATCAGTGAGCAGAACTGAGTGAAATAGCAGGTTAAGCACACCCCCAAATTTTGAATCTTGATGCCAAAATCAGCAATCAGGATGATCCATCTTCCTGCCTTGAACGACAAAACATTTTTCTTGCAACCTAACACATAACACCATCTGGCACTAACAGAGGAAACTAGGAACTTCTGGAAGACAATCACAAAAGCAATTTCGTTTCTTTGGAGTTGTCCAAGATATTAACAAAAATCCTTCAGAAGTAACCATCTGACTTCAAATGTAGTTTAGTGAACCTGCCTCCCGTAGACAGGTTTATACAGCTACTAATCTCAATAAAATGTTGAATTCAACTGAATTGTTTGGGTATGGGATGGGTGCTGTCAGAGTTAAGACAGCTGGTGCAAAAAGTCAATTGTCCTCCAAACTGGCTGGGTTTCAGAACATTATCTCATCTCTCTTAATGGGAATTTTAGGAGCTAAGAATACATCTCCTCAGCAAAGCTCAGCAGGCTCTTTTCAGTGGTTATTTTTAAGAACAGTGACTACAAACAGCAAGTTAAGCTGTGCTTTGAGCAGCATCAGCACATGCATCACTGGCTGTTTTCTGGGGCTCAGGATCCTCCATATGTAGTGGGACAGGAGCCATCTGATCACACAGTTCACCTCAAGGCAGAGTGTGGAGCTGTGCCATCAGTGGCACTGTTTGGACATACAGTGCCGAATGGTTAGCCTGAGATGTTTGCAGTATGTTCTGCTATGGGTGTAGGTGTTCGATCACCCTAGAGCATAGCTTCCAGGACAAGATGTTACCAGGTGAAGACACTTATTACATTACACAGCAAGGTTATATACTCTTTTAGAAAGCACATGTGTCACATCTTAATTGGTTATTTTCTACTGATGTGCGTGTAAATAAGGCATACAATAGGTTAAAATAACAAAACAATATTCTAACACATCCAACCAAATTCTGCCAAGTTTCTCCCTTCAGCTAAAAGGTGTTTACATTCTTTTCTAAGTCAGAGACCAAACATAGCTTTCTCTAACTCCAGCAAAGGCAAATCTTCCCCTGCAGCAGTATAAACACAAACGAAGTCTGCAGTCTGGATGATATTACACTGTTTCACTGATATTAGCACAGATTTATTTTATCATTGTTTTTTGAAAGTGACTTTTAACACAGACTGTTTTCTAAATGATCCTTAAAAGACACTCCTTAGTTCCTCATCACCTTCACCTAAGGCAATAACATCCAGTAGCATTGATCTATTTGCTGCTAGTTTTCATTAATTTTACCCTCCCTAAGGGTGGTGCAGCTTTGGTGCCAGCTAATTAAAACCTATTTAGGACTGTTCAGTGCACTTTATCAGACCAGAATTAGCTTTCTGCTTTAATGAAGACTACAGTTTTCTCAGTTATTACCAATTAAATGTTATTATATTGTATTGCATTATATTCCTAACACACAACAAAGGCAGAGATGGCTTTAGAACCACTTACTTGGATTGAGGCACATACAAAGATGCCACATTTAGTAACTACATGATGTTTCTTTAAATCCTTTCACTTGACTCAACACATATAATATACCAAAATACTAGTGAAGTACTGGAAGAAGCTGCAAGCTTTATGCTCCCTTTAGGGAAGTACTAAGTAAAATGCATTAACAAAAATTTGCGAATGTTTGATAATTAATATTATTTATCTACAACCATTATTCCAAGTGGGTGAGCTTTCACCACCTTAAACTCAAATGCTTCTCTAATGAATACTCTCAGAAAGAACATATGTCCCCCAGATTGATAACACTGCATGCAAGGTTAATTCTCCTGTGTGGGCAGCCCATATTAAAAGGTATTTTGTACTGCTGTAGAATTAAAAATGCTTCATTGCAAAAATAAACAGGTTTGTTGAAGGTCATTTAGTGGCAATTCTTATTTCTTCCATGAATCAATAATAATTATTTGTCAATACCAAAGCTGTGGGGTTTGAATGTGTACTTTGTGAAGCCAGGGATGAAACTCCCATGTGAGTGGTGCAGGACCCTCTGCAATAGAGAAGTGGCTGCAGCACATACATGTTAGCTGTTTCTCATAACATCCTTTACAACTTGAGCATCGCTCGGATGAAATTACTGACAAGTCCCACTAATTATCTAAAGAGGTGGCACATCAAAGAGTAGAAATAGAAAGCTCATTAAAGGTTTGACAGACTAGAAATCTGTTGCAATCTTATTATGCATTAGTAGCATACACTGTACACAAGGACAGTATTTTAGAATTAAATTTATATTGGTGTGGTTACAATCCACTCAGTAAATTTTAAAATATGACTTGAACTTGGTTTCCTTCCAGAATTTTTGCTGGGAACGTGTTGAAACAGACCTCTGTTCAATGTAATATTGCAAGCAAGAGTTGATGTTTCTCTGAGGAACTGAAGGCTGAGGAACCTGAATCTGTCTCAGCATCATAATAGTCTGGCACAATGTGCAAAACTATTTTCATCCCCCACAAATCTCTTGTGCTCTCCCTTTACTGCTTCCACAAATGCCACGTACCTCTAACAGCCTCATGACCCTCCCTAGAAACAGCAGATGGGTCCTGTGAATTGAAGACGTTACTGAAAATGAAACAGTTTCCAAACTGTGGTCCCCTGATTAGTAGGGAACTGCAGAATGCTCTCTTGTTACACAGAAGGTGTTGGTTGGTGACATGCCAATTGTTTCTCCAGCTGACAAGTGCACTAAATACTGTTTAAAAAAACAGTTAGTATTTGATGTGGAAAAGCAAGACTAAAAATGAAAGCTGCAGTGGTGGGGTGTTTTTTCACCCCCGTGTTAAAGGGAGGCAGGTACAAAAGCAAAGTGGTGTGGGTCACGAGGTAGGCACTTTACAATTTGCTGCTGTTCAAAATGTGAAACTTCTAGTTGTTGTAATGGATTAAGGAGAAAGACATCGACCTGCTTTGACATTAGGCTGCTTAAGAACTTTGTTCATACGCATTAGGAGAACAGAAGTTCAATCTGCCTTTGAGATTAAAAGGAGCATTTGTATTTTGTTAATTGCATATTAATAAAACCTTGGGACGTGTTAATTTGTTGAAGAGGAATGGATTAGGCTGGAGATGAAGACACTTTGACATTAGATGATGAGATTTTTTGATAGGATACACTAAGGTCCGGTCTCATAATAAGGATTTTGATAATGTACTCTAAAGTCACTGTGACCTGACTGTTAATATGGAAGAGTCATAAACAAATTCATATTTAGCAATGCAGTAATGTACCTGTGGATCATATTTAGCTCAAATACTATTTAAACCACATGACTTGGGTTATTAGATGGCTTTTCTGAAGAATGGATCTTGTGTGTTTTCTCTATCTTTTTCTACTAAGCCTTCGTTTATCAGCTTGTTCAGTTAAACTAAAGAAGCCACAATAACCTCAATACCTTTATGACATCGAGGAGCACCCCCAACTCCAGAATCACAGCAGCAACGTGTACACATGGTGACCAAGCTGAGGGCAAATTTCTTCCCTGTGCTTCCCTATGTTTTCTGTTTTGTTTGTTTGTTTAAGGAAAAATTAAGTCTAACCAAGTTTTGACAGTTTAACAACAAAGTAAATCAAGGAACTTGGAGAGAACAATGGCTTGTACTTCAAAAGCTAAGTCAAAAGTTTGACTAAAGTTAACTGTGAATATTTAGTTTGGCTGAAATAGCTACACTCCTTCACAACTGCAAATTCATAATGTGCAAATTCAAAAATGAATACTTAGTCAAAACAGTAATCTGGAAACGCCTTTCTAGTTAGTTACAACAAGTATGTGTGATGGTGTTCTTCCATGCCAAAACACAGATGATCAGAATTTTTTCATCTTGGTTGCATAAACCTGCAATTTATGGTCTTAATTTCACAAATCCCATTTCTCCTCTGAATATGCTAGCCAAAACAGTGGTCTTCACGCTTTCCTCTCCTTACAGCCCCCATCTGAGCAGCATAAACACATGTTCCCAGACATGGAAAACAGAATTTCTCTCTAATTCTGGTAAAAGCCTGAATCTATTACAGTATCACTCACAATCCATTTTTACCAAGAAACAGAAAGAATACAAAACTCTAAGGTTTAAGACAAATTACAGTTAATCTCAGCAAAAAAATACAATATCCAGAGTTATCCTGAGGTTGTGCACTTGGAAATGTTGTTTGTGTAGGATTATGCTCTTCAAATAAAATGTCAATTTAATCAATAGTAAATTGAGCTGAAAACACCACACAGCTTTGAAAATGTTTCAGGAAGACATCCAATATTTTTGGTACTCAAGCCAACAGAAATGGAAAGAACAGAAGGTAGCATAGGTGGGGTAAATGGGGCCTAGCTGCTGCCTCATCAAGTGCTTACAACAGTCTAAATCATATAACAATCCATTAAAACATATCTAGGGATTCATTTAGTAGCTAGCATCCAGCACACACTTCTCTCATGTATCTTTTGTCAAACATTATGAGTGTTCTTCCCGTTTAGGACTTACCGGTCTTTTCCTGTCTCCTTCTTAAATATTGCATCACAGTAACTCATGCGCTTTTCTGTTGTCACGTAGATTTTGGCAGTTGGGTAGCTGTCAACAGTTTTCTTCAGCATGTTGTAGACAATGCCATTTCCATCCTTCCTCATGTTTCGAAAGGGTCCCCAGATCACATAAACAGTGTTGTTGGTTTCTTTGAAAAAGTACTCAGGATTCTTGAGCAGGAGAGGCACACTTGTATGAGAGACCACTCTTATGGTTGTCCTCTTCCCGACATCCTCCTCATAGCCCTTTGTGGGAGCATTGTTCATTCTCCATATGCAGGAGGACTTATCTATCTCAGCTCCCACCTTCTGGCCAGCCATCTGTCCTGAATTTGAAACAATGGCACAGAGGTCACAGTCAAGTTGCAGAGGCTGGAAGAAAGAAAACAAAAATATGTGTCAAGTCTTTCTCTGTAAAAAAAGGAGGATTTTAAAGTTCAGTAAAAAGAAACATGGGTACAGTCCAACAAATTGAGAACAACATTTCTCTTTAAAAAACCCAATACCCTAACAATTGCCATGTGGTAGAGCTGGTAGAAAACCATATCACTACAAAGCTCTGAATGTATCCTTTTTAGCAGAATAGGTGGATCCATTCTTTTCTTTTGTTCTCCATCTTTGCGAAGTCAACTACAAAAATAATAATTCCTTTATTTTCCTCTAAATGTTATAACAAAAGAAAGAGGTAGTAGAAAACAATATTTAAATCAGTGTCTTTCTTTTAACAAGGTGTTGTCAAGCATGGGAAAGAAGCACAGAAAAATTAGTGCTGGCAATTATCTATATATTCACTGTGTCTGAATGAATAGTTCCTAAATTCATGATAGAAGTCAAACATGAGCTGTAACTCAAAAAAGCAATGAAAGTCCTGCAGCTGGAAAGGAGATGTAGACAGAGAAATATGTTGTTCTCTCCAGAGAACAGTTATGACCCATGAAAAATGAGAGGCAGATGGACTGGTGACACGTGAACTAAGAACTTAGTCCTGGACAAAGTGAAGTCACAGACAGTATTTCCTAACCATGTTCTAGGGTGCTATTTCTCAGTATGAATTGAAAATAAGAACAGTTATCTGCCAAAAAGAGATAGAGGGACCTATCTGATGTTCCTGTTTGTTAGAGTACAAAGAGCAAATGCCTCTTGGTTCTTTTGTATTGACTAAAAGGAAATGCTTTGTGTTTAAATTGGATTGTTAGAAAATCAAATAAAATGAAAATTAGATTCATCAAACCACCTACAAAAGAAAGCTCAGGCTGTGGACCATCTACAGTTTTTTTGCATGGTCTTTTTTTTGCATTGATTTTTTTCATGGTCCCAATTGAGAGTCAGTGACTTCGGTTTAAAGCTTGTTAGGAATAATTCCACTCATGTCCTTTGCACATTTAGCCTGCCAGGGTGCTAGGTGCTTTTCTGATCAGACTTATGTTTGGTTCCCTTCAAAATCATACCTCATTTAGCTGACATAGATTAATATCCTGGCTACTTTTGGCCACTATAACTATGACACAATATCAGATTTCTTTTATAATGCTGCATAATATAATGAGCAGAGATATACATCTGAAGAGAGCCAAATTACAACAGCTAAAATATCTCATCTTTGGGTGGCAAATATTGCACTGAACTAATGCGCACCCCACATGACTTCTGTATAAATCTCACAATTGCAAAGATTTGATTTCTCTGTTGGTTTGCTTTCTCTATGTTCATGAAAACATTCTTTCCTCATTTCATCAGAAGCTGAAGATACCTGGCTGCACGCAAAAGCATTGGCAATGTTTCCTTTACAAAAAAACCATGTATTTTTTTATAGCTGTTGTAGTTTTAGAGAGCTGTCCTCCATAGCTCTCTGATAGCAGGGATGAAATCCCAGGAGATGCAGCTGAACACAACATACTTTCTGTTTACTGCTTAGTTACAGAAATCCTCTCTAAGATACATTATGAGGACATGGCTGGGTGACCTAAACAAATCCATAAGCATAACTCGCATCCTAACATGAAGTGAATTGTTAAACTCCCAGTAGATTAATTTATAGCTTACAGGGTGAACTTTCAAACTAACAAATGCTGAATAGGAAACCATTAGATAGGAAAAACCAGTCTGGTAAAGAATCTGGTCCTATTAAAATCTGCCTCACCTCAATGGTGGTTTTTGTGGTGGGTTTGGGGGTTTTTTTGGTTGTGTTTTTTTGGTGGGGTTTTTTTTGGGGGTTGGGGGGGGCTGGTGTTTTTTTGTTTGATTGATTGGTTGGGTTTTTTTTCCCCAAATATTTTTCCTTCTCTATTAAAATGGAGCTACTCTCTTAAATTTGGAATAGTTTGATTTTCTGACCTTAGTTAGAAATGCATCGCACATTTTCTGTTCACTGAGTGCAACTGTTCTGCTCGAATAAACTGAGTACACTCACTCTTACAATTGCGTCCTCTGGTTTTCTAACTCCTTTGTTGTGATTCATTTATCTTGTTCCAATTTATAAAGCTCTTTCATAATACTGAATGCTTTCACTAGGTCAACATATAATCTGCTCTTCTTCAATAGAGGCAGAGGCTTAACCCCTCCCAGTCCTAACCTAACTCAGAATAAATATTTTTTATAATGTAGAGAAATGTTACATATCTTAAGATGCCTAGTTCCCAACAAAGATCCCAGGGAAAGTTAGGAGACTGACTGACACTCATAACAGACATTCCACTGAATGTCTCCATAGTCATTCCATTGATTTTTTTGTGTATCATATCTTCCTCAGTGTATGAGAAAATGCACATCAATATCCATTCATTGAACCCCCGAATGGAGACAGCTGACCAGCCTGGTGTTGGTTTGTAAGTGTCACAGACAAAAGGGGAAGTTTCAATAATCTACACACAACAGCTTTCTCATTTTCTTCATTTAACATGACATTCCTGTCTGTTATTACACCATAGCTCAGGTATGGCTGTCCCATCACTTTAAGTCTCAAAAGCTGCTCAAGTGTAGCTCCTCTGTCAGGTAGTTCCCACAGGAGCTATTCAGGGACAGGGATTTGGGTACCTGAGGGTTCAGAATTGGGAAGCACCTAAATAAATGTTGCTGCTACTTCTGCTACTGAAGTTGGACATAGCTGATAGCTCCCTATGACCCCTGAGGAGTTGGAACAATGAGCTGTTGTCTCCCCTCACCTCATAATCTGGGATCCTAATTCTTTTCCTATATGCAAAATTTTGGATGCAATATTGCTCACAGTAGCCCTAATCTGTGTGAGAAGCTATCACTTGTTCAATGAACTTGTTGTGTTGCTTGTATTAATGATGAACAGAAGCAGAGAGGCAATTCTTACACAGAGAAACTGGAATACAGAGGGATGAAAAATGGACAATTAGAGAAAATTTGCCTTCATAATTATCTGTTTTGCAGTTAGCAGTAACTGTTTATAGGGGTCCACCTTACAAACACCAGAGCAGCAATTAAGCACTAACTCATCAGCACCCTTATCAGAGAAAAAAAAAAAAAAAAAAAAAAAAAGGGTCTAGAAGGCCATACAGGCTGCCCCCTCATCTGTAGAGATGGTCCAGCAGCAATGGGACTGATGCAAATCAGCAGACCCCTACAGAAACCTATGCTGTTACTGTTCATGCTCTCCAGATGGAGAATATCAGTTAAGGGTTTTCCTGGACCTTTCACAAGGTGTTCATTCAATTCATTGTAGATGCATGAGCTAAAGAAGAAAAAAAAAATCATAGAGCACCATTCACCTTTTCCTCTCTTTTCATTTATTTTGATGCTATTCCAGCTCTACGCACCATGGAGGCTGAGCTATTATTGTTCCTAGAAAATTCCTCTGTTTGTTGCTGACCAGAAGGATGTAGAAGTCCTCAACAGAGCAGCTGGGCATGATTCTGACAAATTGTCCCATCTTTTCCCTGAATTGTAACTGTTGAGGAGCACTTACATTTTAATCAGTAAAGAAAATGAAATATCTGACCTTTCAATTTCCTGTGCAAGCTTACAGACAATAGAAAAGATAATTAAAACTGTGAATTAGAACTTGCAAAAACAGTGCCTTTTCACTAGCAAAGAGAAATTGCTGTGTAATAAAGGTCACTTATCAAACAGTTCTAGTTATTAAATCTTTGCATTTAGCACTGCAGTGGCTTCATAGAATCAAAGGTCAAATCATTAAATAACAAAACCAGCCAGAATTAGAAAAGGTCACAAGCAAATCTAACTGGAAGTAGGTCACAAAACATGATTCTCTTCCAGAGAGGATTTCAGTATTTGGAAAACTGGCTACTCTCACATTTGAAAGAATGCCCCCACCACTTCATATGTCTTCACTAAGAGACAGAAATTCAAGCTACAGGACCCCAACCACACTGCAGCACCAATGAAGTCCCAAGTAAGGAGGATCTCAGGCTGGATCTCTTAATCTCTTGACTAAAACCTCAGCACAAGTCAGTGGAATCAAACAAAGCAATACCTCGACAGACCAGTTATAAAGCCAAATCCCATTTTAGCAGAGGCTGCCAGATTTACTCTCCAGTTGGAGCAAATCTAGCTCAGGACTTATGCAGATGTAATTTACACTAATAAAAAACCTAATATCTCTTGCAGCTTAGCATTGCACTGGAGAGCTCGCTCCACCCACCAACTCTGCTTCACTCTGAATCCTACAACCAATCATACTGAGAGTTAGGAAATTCAGATTAAACTTTCTCAATTGTTACTTTAACAATATGATTGCAATTTTGTAAATTGGATGCAATGCCCATTCACTACATAATGAGGCAATTATTAGCAGCTTGCCACATATTAATTTGCTCCTTTAATGTTGAAACAAATGAGATCTTTTCTTATAATCATCCTATTTGAGTGAATTCTAACAAAGCCAATTGAGCAAAGCTCCTGAGAGACTTTCTTTATTTCAGTGTCATTTATTCTTCTACTCCTCTTGGATGTCTTTAGAGTTTTAGAGGATACAACATTTATAATAATGCCAATAGGGAATAGATTTTGCCTTTTTCTTCTTGATGTTCTTTTGAGGTCTTTGAAATGAAAGGTACAAGAGAGGCATTAACAGTCTGGCATTGTTTTTATTACTTTTTGTTACAGGCAAGAAAATGTATTTTACTTTTTGCTGTCTTTCAGTGATGATTAAGCAAACTGGTTTTAGCTACATTTATTCACTCACTTCAGCCCATAGACTGGGAGGAAAGACCTGCCAGGCTTCACCAAGACAAAATTCATCACATCTAAAGAAAAGAGATAGAACTTGTGTGTTCACCCAGAAAAAGCTATCAGTTTAATACAGCATGCAGAAGCACTGTATGTAAATCACATTATATAACTAACATGAAGCAATTAAACCAACCAACCAAACAAAAACCAACAAAAAAAACCCCAAAACAAAACAAAACCACAAAGCCCCCACAGGTCTGATTACCCTGAGTTGGTGCTTGTCCCCCCTTCCCTTTTGTGGTAGCATTGTGGTTTTTCAGCTTTCAGGGGTTGATTTTGCCCTCAGACCTAAGCATCATATCCTAGTAAATATCACTCATGAGTTTTAACATTAAGATTTCATGTAGATTTTAATAATTTGAAGTAAGACCTGTGCCAACATGCATTCCACTTCCAAACAAATAGTGTATCATCTGCCTCTTCATGAGAATGTTCCTGATATTCAAGTGCCTGGAATACTGGGATGACTGTCACTGATGTGTACATAAGTGCTAGCAGAAAGCTTTTATTTAAGGCAATGCATAGGAGCCACATAATGGGACTAATCTTGCAGTATGAGACTGAATAAATAACCATCACTGAAATTATTTCTATATATACTGACCCAGTTGTTACAGAACTGCTATTCCTTGATTTGCAGCTCATGTTATAGCTCCTTAAAAAGACTGTATCCATCTTCTGCTTGAAGCAGAAGCATCTTGTGGATTCCTGATGTCAGTGGTAAAGAGACAGAAAAGGGAAGGAAGCTCGGACTTTGGACTGAGGTTGAAACTTGTACGTCAAAGTCTAAACTTTCATTCAGCAAATATATTCTTGAAGTATTTTATCTTTCTTTCTCATTGAAAGGGAAAAAGAGAAAAACCAAACCAACCAACCAACCAAAAAAAAAACAAACCCAAAAAACAAAAAAACCCAAACACATCAAAAAACCCAACCCAAACATTGAAAACATGAATCACAGTGCAAAATGATGCAGTGTTATCTTTCTCACTTTCAAGACTGCTCCAGTTACTCCATGCCAGCTCATACCTCTTTCAAGATATAGCAGAGCAAATGCTCACTAGATTGTTGATTTTGTTGATGCTATTGGGAAATATATAGGCAGCTTTGAAAAAAGGCAAGAACCAGGTATATCTCATGATACTGAGAGCTGAAAAATAAGTACTTCAAGCATATGTGAGAGAACAGTAAGTAGCAACAGAGTCAAGTAGATGACCTGTAAAGAAGAAAAACAGGTCCTTTTGTGCATTTGCCTCTATTCTAATATAAAGCAAAAATTGAAAATCCAAGGATAATCCCCCTTTTGATGATCCCATAAAATAAAATTTGAGTAAAACCAGGTCCAGCTTGATCAAAATATTTTTATGGGTTTTTTTTTGACAATCATATTTGAAATATTTTCTAAAATGGAATGAAAACACTTCTTCAGTTGAACATTTTCCTCTATTATGTAGATGCTAAAGCATGGTAGTTCTCATTAACATAACAGTGAAAAAAATTTCATTTTTGTCCTTTTTTTCCTGATTGGCAGTTAAAACTTCATTGCAACTAACACCTTTTAAATAACCCTACACTAGTTTGTTGGGTTTGGGTTTTGGTTTGTTTATTTGTTTTCTGTCTGGAAAAATAAACTATGGAAAGATTCCTGATAGCTCTATTGGTTAAAAAAGACTCAAAAATAGAAAGATGGTGGAGAGTAAATAAAGAATGGGAGAAATTGTTCTGTCTCTGCATGGAGGGTTAATAAAGGGGGGCGATGACAGATTCAGTGTTTCAAGTACAACAGAAGCAGAGCGATGGTCAACAGTGGTGCGGAACTTTGAGCAGTGGGAGAGTGGTAGGAGAAGAAAGTTTTGCCCTAAGGCATTGCCTGAAGGATGTGTGAGGACTTGTCCTCTTTGTGCACTCTCCACATTTCAGTTTGCATCTCTGGTGGTTGGTAAATTCTCCTCTCCCAAGGTAGGATGGCATAAGGGATATGCTCTGTGAATAAATATCTTGCAAAAGGGGAAGGAAATAAATGGAAATAGAATACCGAAAGAGAAGAGAGGTCAGAAAAAAATTCAGAGAAAAAAATATGCATCAGGCTATGAAAACGTGGAATATAGTTTAGTGTTTAAAAGAGAAACACGCAAGGGGAAAGAGTATTTGAGAAAATGTAAAATACTGATATATAATGTAGCCAGTAAGATAAGCCATGATCATAGTATCAGTCAGGGTTGGAAGGGACCACAAGGATCATCTAGTTCAAATCCCCTGCCATGGGCAGGGACACCCTACACTAGATCAGGCTGGCCAGAGCCTCATCCAGCCTGCTCTTAAACATTTCCAGGGATGAGGCCTCAACCACCTCCCTGGATAACCCATTCCAGGGCTTGATCACTCTCACGGTGAAGAACTTCCTCCTCACATCTAGCCTGAATCTCCCCACCTCCAGCTTCATTCCATTCCATTTCATTTCCATTCATTTCCATTCCAAACATTCCATGATGTTTGAGAATGAAATGCAGCAAAAGAGAAGAACTAAAACACCTAAAGGTATTCACTAAGGCATAAACTAACTGTTGCAAAGAAAGGTTTTTCATTTGTCAATAAAATAACTCGGGGTTAGGCAAAGGTCCTTTTCCTTAAAAACTGCAATAGTCCAAACAGAAAACAGCTAGAAACAGATACATTCACTCCAGCACATAATACTGCAGTGTGTAGGTAATGAGAAACCCTTACATCTGTAGACATCCAGATGTCTACAGTTCCAGATCCACAAAACCAATTTGGATTCATTAATAATTAAATAATAATTGATTAGGATTGAATACTAACTGCTATAGGAGGGAGACAAACTCTGCCATGTACCCTGTACAGCAAGTTCACAAGGCAGGTAGTGAAATAAATGCCAGTGTGAAAAACAGTCTATAAAAAGATTAATTTCCCAGTTGTTCAAAAACAAAAAACAAATGAACTACATTAGATCTAGAATACCCCTCCTTTCATCCCAGTGGTTTAGCTGTTGACCATAAATAACCACAATATTTGTGACACTCCATATATCACTCAATTGCAAACACACAGCCTTTGAAATATCATGGCTTTCTAACAGTTCAAAAGCTTGGAATTCTTCCAACCAACTGCTGAATATTGAATCTAGTAAGTCATTTATCTTAACATCAGTCACATTGCTCACTTGCCCTCATTATCACATGATGACTCTTGAATTTTGTGCACAAAAGTTACTGGACAAAGAGAATTTAAAGAAGGCACTGTCCATCAAACTTCATAAACAACTCCAAACACAAGATCAGCTGATCTTAACTATGACACACCTTTTGTCACTCTGCTGAAAAACTGTATTTGCAACAGTATATTTGCTACCAGCAAAAAAGGTCACCACTTGATCCAGCAAGTTATTGGTATTATTGGTAATATTCAGGTTTATTTTGTCTTCTACAATTCTCTGTTTATATTCCGTTTCTTTTCCAGTTTTTGTATGTAGCAATACGGAAGATAAAATTTGTTTCTTCTCCACACAAGCATATTTGCTCAGCAAACAATACAAAACACAGGGAGGCAAAATGTCACTTATAACTCAAGGAGACATAAAAGTGGGAACGTACTGTTAGCACATGGACTGAATAGGAAATGAATCACAGTACAGAAGGACAAAACCAATTTCTCACATTCAATATTGTGTATGACAGTAGGACACAGATACCATATAACAAGTAATCCGTCCTTACAGAGTGGACTTTAGAATGACATCCTTGAAAGCAACCAAGGCCACAATGACTCTTCAAAAAAGCTAGGTTTTGTTTGCAAATAATAATGAGCGTCTGTGCAAAAAGTCCCACAAGTGTACATTTTTCACTGTGAAGTCGACTATTGTAAGACTATGTATAAGGAATTCTTTGTAATGTATGCAAAAGCTGACTTTAATTTGTATTTATTATAAATACCCACAGATGGCAGTAAAGTATATAATGTATAAAGCAGATCTGTTCCAAGTTTGCTTTCCCTAACAACCTCTTATTATCAGCACTCACCATTAATCATGGGCCATTATCTAGGAATTTATTTGGCTGAATCACAGATGCAAGACCGCCTGTTAGGCCCCTAATCTAAATATACTTGAAAAAATTATACTTACAAAGAAATTATGGGACTTCTAATATGAAGTTCACATTTTATTTCAGGTAAATTTATTTGGGATCTGATACAGGGAAACGATATTGAATTAAGTAGCAAAAAACTGTCAGAAAAACTATCCTATATTCCCTTTTTTTTTTTTCATTTCCCACGAAAATCCACCTAACAGGCTGGAAACCTAACCTCTAATTTATTTTGTTTCCACGCTGTCTAGACCTATTATTTAATTTTGTCTCTCTTGGTGGTCTATCTGTGAAATTATTTGTATGCATTGAAGGAAAGTGGTAAGCTAAAATGCTAATTATCCATTTTTCTGAAATTAGAAAAAAAAAAAAAAAAAAAAAACCACCATGCCAAGAATAACAATAAGGTTTACTACAATAACATTAAAACCAATAGCATTTTTCATTTGACAAACTAAGCCTTAAGAAGCTTTCCGAGTCCAGTGTTTTTAATTGCAACATGGCTTATCTTAAAGAGAATACATATTTGCTTCTGGTCACATTAGTTTCTTTTCCCCTCATTGGTATGTTGGGAATCTTTGTCATACCTCTTTATGACTGCCAGCAGCACAAATGCTTAAAATCTTCTGTAAAGATGTCATTTGAGGTTAAAACTTCCCTTACAAGGTTCTAGTCCAAAATGAAGTTGTTTAAAATATCTTTTATTTTAAGATATTTAAATCTTTTCAGTTGCAGAAAAATACAGGGTTAAATCACTATTTTTTTCAGATATCTGAACTTTTAAATGCTATGGCACCGGACACTGGGACAGAAATTTAAACTTGATTAAAGAGTTCTGTTTAAATAATTAGGAAGATTTATGTTAAGGTCTTTTAAGTCATTAATGGAAGCTGTTGAAGCATAGCTACATATATTAAAACTCAGAAGTTAAAGGTCTGTTTCAAATAAAAAAATCACTCTTCTGATTGTCTTTACATCATCACTTCAAACTGTATGTCCACTAGCTAATTTTAATTGGTGCAGATTTCACTGCAGTTACTAGTTTGTATCATGGACTAGAACTACCTACAATAACTTTGTAACTACCAGGTTAAATGATTTGTGGATTATTCAAGATCATTCTGTACTGGTTCTCCTTCTTCATGGAGCTTGATGGTGTAGTTCTGTTACTACCACATCCCATACCAGCTCAATTTTCCCCTCACGCATAAGCCATTGCTAAAGAAAAAACCCTGGGCACAGTGGCCTCTGGCAGGGACTTGTGCAGGTCTCTGCATCATCACTATGAAGCTCAGAATAAGACCCAGGCCTGAGGAGGTGCTGAATAACACACACAAACATGGTGGTAAGCTATGAGGTAAAGCATACTTGAAGCAATTGCTAAACAAAAATCTCATTAAAAGATGAAAATAACAAACCCTATCAATCTTTTCTCTGCTATATCATCTTGCCTAACAATGATCTAGCAGGAACCTATAAACAACACTACCTCCAGAATGGGTAGTTATAATCATATAGCTCTTATACCTATAACTTAAATTTTTTAAGAGAGAAATTAATTTGTAGTCCTTCACACATCTTAAGGAGAAAAATACCACTGTAGAGTACTTACACACTGACTTACTAGAAAAATCAGTGGCACATTCATAGTCTCAATTAGAGTAAAAAGTAAAACTACTGACATCATTAAAGCCACGACTTCACTTAATGTCTGAATGTTGGCAAGAGAAATGTGGATTCCCAGTTCATAGATGGAAAAGTTTTCTCTCATTACCGGTCAGAGGAGAAACCACAAGAGAAGCAGAAAACTTCTCATGTCCAGCTTGGAGTGAGAATCTGTGCAGGGCTGGGCTCAAGAAGACATGCTCTACTCTGATAAATAAATTCACACATGGGACCATAAAATTAAACAGCTGAGAAAAAAAAAAAAAAAAAAAAAAACAACAAAAATGTTCCACGCAATTACAAGACCATGGTGCTGCTCCTACACCTGGCCTCTCAGCTATGATTCTACTTACCCTGTGAAAATGCTGCAGGATGTTTTCTTCATGTAAGTTCACAAAGCCAGATAACATTTTTCTACCTCTGAATGTGAGCACAAATACTGATATTCTGCGCTATATGTACTTACCTCGTGACTACTGAGACCGCTCCCCCATTCCATGTCTCTTTGGGGTGGAAACCTAGAAGGCCCTGCTGGCCTCCTGCTCTTGCTGGCATCAATTGGGTTAAGCCAGTTTCTACATTGCAACCCTACTCATGAGTGACTTGAATGAACTTTGTGATTCCTTATGTTTCTAAGGACTGTAATGACAACAGGATTTTCATTGCCCACGATTTGAAAAGCAGTCTTAAAGGTTGTGTCTCTCTTTTCCTTCTCCTTTCAGAGCAATGCTGCTCCATGCTACAGGCTCTACTGCACTGCCTGGGGTGGCCCTGTATATTAGGGAATCTCTTGATGCCACAGAACCTGAGGTGGAAGATGAAAGGAATGAATGTCTGTGGGTTAAAATCAGAGGGAGGGCTAACAAAACTGACATCCTGGTTGGAGTCTGTTATAGACCACCCAACCAGGACAAAGAGGTTGATGAAATATTCTCTAAGCAACTGCAGGCTGTCTCAAGATCATTAGACCTTGTCCTTGTGGGTGACTTTAACCTGCCAGACATCTGCTGGGAACTTAACACATCAGAGAGGAAGCAGTCCAGAAGGTTCTTAGAGTGTATGGAGGACACCTTCTTGATCCAGCTGTTAAGTGAGCATAACAAGGGTCATGCTCTGCTTGACCTGCTGTTCTCAAAGAGAGAAGGGCTCTGGGAGATGTGATGGTAGGAGGCTGTCTAGAGTGCAGCGACCCTGAGATAGTGGATTTTTCAATATGCAGGGAAATAAGGAGGAGCAATAACAGAACCCTTACTTTGGACTTCTGGAGGGCAGACTTCAGCTTATTTAAGCAACTAATTTGGAGAGTACCCTGGGTAGCAGCCCTTAAGAACAAAGGTGTCCAGGATGGTTGGACCTACTTCAAGCAGGAGCTCTGGAAGGCACAGGAACAGGCTGTACCCACGTGCTGAAAGATGAGCTGGTGGGGAAGGCAACTGGCCTGGATGAGCAAGCAGCTCTTGAAGGAATTAAGGGAAAAAAGAGGATGTATCACCTTTGGAAAGGAGGGGAGGCAGCTCGAGATATGTTTAAGGATGATAGATCACCTAGCAGAAAAATTAGAGAGGCAAAAGCCCAGTTAGAACTCAAGCTGACCACTTCTGTGAAAGATAATGAAAAGAATTTTTATAAATATATTAATGATACAAAGAGGGGCAAGAAGAACCTCCACTCTTCATTGGACCTGGAGGGGAACATTGTTACTGAAGATGAGGAAAAGTCTGAGGTACTAAATACCTTCTTTGCCTCCATTTTCAACAGTAAGGCAGGAGGACTTCAGGATAATTGACCTCCTGAACTGGTAGATGGGGTCAGGGAGCAGTATAATCCCCCTGAAATCCATTAGGAAGTAGTCAGGGACTTGCTGAGCCACTTGGATACTCACAAGTCCATGGGACCAGATGGGATCCATCCTAGCGTGCTGAGAGAGCTGGCAGATGAGCTGCCCAAGATGCTCTCCATCATTTACCACCAGTCCTGGCTCACTGGAGAGGTCCCAGATGATTGAAAACTGGCCAATGTGATGCCCACCCACAAGAAGGGCCGGATGGAGTAACCTGGAAACTACAGACCTGTCAGCCTGACCTCAGTGTGAGGCAAGATGATGGAGCAGATCATCTTGGGGGCAATCACAGCACACATGCAGGATGGCCAAGGGATCAGGCCCAGCCAACATGGTTTCAGGAATGGGAGGTCCTGCCTCACCAACCTGATCTCCTTCTATGATCAGGTGACTGCCTGGTGGATGTGGGGAAGGCTGTGGATGTAGTTTATCTGGACTTCAGCAAGGCCTTTGATGCCGTCCCCCACAGCAAACTGCTGGCCAAGCTGTCAGCCTGTGGCTTGGACAGCAGCACTCTGCACTGGGTTAGGAACTGGCTGGAGGGCCGAGCCCAGAGAGTGGTGGTGAATGGTGCCGCATCCAGCTGGCGGCCTGTCACTAGTGGTGTCCCCCAGAGATCCGTGCTGGGCCCCATGCTCTTTAATATCTTTACTGATGATCTGGATGAGGGGATTGAGTGCATCATCAGTAAATTTGCAGACGACACCATGTTGGGAGCAGATGTTGATCTGTTAGAGGGCAGAAGGGCTCTCCAGAGGTATCTTGACAGGGTGGACAGATGGGCAGTGTCCACCATGATAGCATTCAACAAGCCCAAGTGATGGGTGCTGCACTTTGGTCACAACAACCCCATGCAGTGTTACAGGCTAGGGTCAGAGTGGCTGGAGAGTGGCCAGGCAGAAAGGGACCTGGGGGTACTGGTTGACAGCTGGCTGAACATGAGCCAGCAGTGTTCCCAGGTGGCCAAGAAGCCAAATGGCATCCTGGCCTGCATCACGAATAGTGTGGCCAGCAGGAGTAGGGAAGTCATTGTGTCCCTGTACTCAGCACTGGTTAGGCCACACCTTGACCTTGAGTACTGTCTCCAGTTCTGGGGCCCTCAATTTAAGAAGGATATTGAGACACTTGAACGTGTCCAGAGAAAGGCAAAGTGGCTGGTGAGAGGTCTCAAGCACAAGCCCTGTGAGGAGAAGCTAAGGAAGCTGGGGTTGTTTTGCCTGGAGAAGAGGAGACTCGGAGGGAAACCTTACTGCTATCTACAACTACCTGAAGGGAGGTTGTAGACAGGTGGAGTTTGGTCTCTTCTCCCAGGCAACCAGCACCAGAACAAGAGGACACAGTCTCAAGCTGTGCCAGGGGAAGTTTAGGCTCAAGGTGAGGAGAAAATTCTTCACAGAAAGAGTAATTGGCCATTGGGATGTGCTGCCCAGGGAGGTGGAATCACCATCCCTGGAGGTGTCCAAGAGGGGATTGGATGTGGCACTTAAAGCCATGGTTTAGCTAGTCATGAGGTGTTGGGTGATAGGTTGGACTTGATGATCTCTGAGGTCTTTTCCAACCTTATTGATTCTATGATTCCAGCTATCAACACCTCAAAATTGGAAACTGAAGAGGCTAAGTTGCACCTCACTACCACAAAGAACATCTGAAGTACTACGGTATGCAGCTAAGCAACAAAATACATTAAAACAAAACCCACTGAGGTCACCAGCAAATTATAAAATAGTAATCCAAAAGAAATGCCCACAAAGGTTAGAGTTGATGTTGAAGGAAAAGACCAGAAGACAGCAACGAATCTTGGCTTGCACGGAAAGAGCATTTCTTCATTTCCATGCCATTTTTCCAGTGTCAGTCATGTTAGTTCTCTGTTCTCTTGTACACTTAGTGTCTTTTTAAAAAGCTTGTATATGTATGCGTATTAAGAAAACTAAAAGCAGCAAGAGGGAGAAGTGGAGAGTTTAGATGATATATTAATTTTGTTATAAGAAAATATTTACAAAGCAAATATGAAATCTTTGGCATCTCTCTCTCTGAGTCATACTGCTGCAGAAGTATAGATACCGGATGAAGAAAAATGTGTGTGTTCGTGTTCAACTACCTCATTGTATGTGGTTCTCAGACATAATGTTCCTTATGGCTACAAAGGACTGGGGGGGTGAGCTAAATAAAGAATACTGATGGGTTACATACGTCCCATTACAAAAGATCCCTTTTTCTCGGGAAATGCATCTTTCTAACGTAGAGTAATTAAGCTTTGGAACAGGTGCCCAGAAGATTCTGGAGAACCTAGAAATTCTAGAGATTTTCAGAGCTTGACAAAGCACAGACCTGATATGACTATACATGACTAGCATTTATGTTAGTCCTAATTATAGATGATGTTGGACAAGTTTGATACTGGAGATTCTTCCCAACCCTTTTGGTTTTTTCTTTAATGATTCTATCATTTTAAGAGCCAAGTGAAGTTGGATGAACTTTAACAAAAAAGACAATGCACATTTTTAATATTGAGAATTATTCGTCACTGGAAACAAAAAAATCCTGCTCAAAAAACCACCAAACAAAACAAACAAAACACCGATTAAAACACAGGAGCAAAAGATTGCAAGATGAATAATCAGTGAAAAATTATTCTCTTTTTCCTTGTCTGTTCTTGATCCTTTCTGCTGCCTGTCACACACAAAATCACATATAAAATACAACAGGAGAGAAAAAAAGAATCCTAAAATCAAAATGAGATTATAAGATTTGATCTGCGTGTCATATCACAGTATCGCACAGAGCCTACACTTAGTTAATCATATTTCAAATAAAATACTATTAGGCACAGTTGCAAGACTTGAATCCAGACTAACCTAAAATCATATCCACAAGTGCACTCCAGCCAGTGTAGCATAGGGTATGGGCAGACGACACATTCCAATTTCCTTCCTGGCATATGCGAACTAACTCCAGGACTGTTCAACTGGCTTTTTCAAACAATTTAGGTTCATTCATTCACAAGATAGTAGAAACTGTAAATTTTAGCTCAGTCTTCCTCATAGGTTTTCTTTCTAAGACCTGTTAATAACCAATACAAGGTGTCATATATCACATCATGCCTGCAGATTGATGTTGTGAGGTCTTGTCACTATTTTCAGCTCTACTAACAGCAATGCCTCCACCAGTACTGAAACATGGCCAATATGAAGAAGCAGTGGGTCTAAGGGCCTCTCAGGTCAGGAAAGGGGTAGAAAGAAAGAAAGAAAGACCCCACTAATTCAGGGTGAATAAATCTTTTCCAAAGTGGAAGACAAGACTGCTGTCATGAACCAGCAACCACTGAGTAAGCTTCAGTGGCTCTAAGAGAAGGGAGGAGGAGGAGAAGTATGCTGCAAGATATCAAATTCACATTGCATTCCAGAAAATAGGAAACAACCCCATACAATCAGACCTACAAAGCTCATACTATAATACAGCAGACTTACAGTGGCTACCAAATGTAGGATGATGAAAATCAATTCTTAAGAAGTAAATCACAAGTGAATACTGTACTTATCCCTTCCCCTTGGAATAACCCCACTGTAGCAGCAAAGCATTGCTACTTCTGTCACAAGATCCTTGCAAAAAATCCTGCAGACCCTGTTTTTCAAAAGAGCAATAATGAAAAAATAAAGTCCTGTGGTGCTTTTCCTCTATCAGCCCTGTTTATGAATTCATAGCACAGCGTGAAGGTTATTAAAATCCCATATGTGAGAACCACACACAGCACAAGGAGATATGAATTGGCATTCCACAGAGATAATGCTATCTAATGGGCAAAACAAGTAGCATGGTTTCATTCCTATTCAGCATACATTTGGAAAGGGCAAAGCATCTGACTGTGCTCATGGGTAGCTGACCAGACACAAACCATTTCTTCTTTTTACCTGTTGGTGAATAAGTTAAATGCAAAGAGCATGGCTGTTATCTTGCTGGGCCTTGATATTCCCAGGACATTCTTTTACCCACAAACCATTTGACGTGGGGTGGATTAAATGCTATTTGGGAAATCCAGACACAATAACTATTAAACACATTGCTGTTTACTTCCACATACACGCATTTCTAATCAAAATGTAATTAACTGTGGAGATAACCAATACATCTCTTTAATTAATTCCAGAGTCCTGCCTATCCGATAATTTAATTATTTCCCCCAAATATTCACTTATTTCACATTTTATTGTTGAAATAAAACTGTAAACTATGTGCTTTAGTTTTCTGCCAAAAATGTTTTGATCCCAAGCAGCACAGAGCTATTTTGAACACTATCAGCAACTGGAAAAACTTCAAGGGAAAAAATGAAAAACAACAACCAGACTTCCTTGGAATAAAAAAAGGTTTGTGAAAAAACCCCAAACTAACAAAGCATAGACAGGCACAGAAAGTTTCCTTAGTTTCCAAATACTCTGAAACTTTCGTTAAAGAGAAAGCAACCCCCAGTCCATCATTCCAAAAACCTTGAGTCAAACTTAATGTCTAAAACTTACTCTACTTCAGGACAATGATCAAAGGTTTGCAAGGCTGTTTCTGTCTTGCGTCTATGATGAATCAGCCACCACTGAGAGACCACAGGTGTCTGATGGCAGTCATCACTAATGACAGAGATTGAAAGCATTTCAAAATAGGAAAGGCAGGATCCTCTGTGAAGCAACATGAGACAAAATCATCTTCTGGCAGGATTAAAATCCATGTGCTTCCTTGGTACTCTGCTGTATTGCTGAGGAACTGTTTCCTTTCCATATGTATCTCCATGATCATTCACTGCTGCTCAATCCCCCCACCTCAAGCAATCACTGCTAAAATTTAGAACATGTAATACTGTGAAGTTTGTGTTCAGATCGGAATTTCCTCTCATTTCAGGAGTGCTCAGACTCCAGATTCTCATTTATACCAAACCATACACTCTTCCAGCTGCATCTTCTAATCTTGTCACCATGTGATAGCCCCCATCACAATATTACACCATCTGTTTCAGCTGTTGGGTACTGCTTACATGCTACAATCAATGTCAGTGTCAAAAATTATACTCTATATCAATATTTTACAGAAGCAAAGGAGGGAAGACAGTGAAAAGAAATTAAGGTTCATAACTGAAATGAAAAATCCTTTCCCTCTAATGACTCCAACCTTCTAAATTGTCTTTTTTTATGCATGAGACAATTTCATCTGGGATTTGCTACCTAACCAGGATTGGCTGCACACCTCGGAACAGGAGCCCCAAAATGAGTGATACATAAAACAGCATTTTTTTGCGTCATGCCCTTCCAAATAGAGACAGTTATCCTTCCTATCGCCCTCACAAGTTACAGTAGGTATTTAATACTGTTCCACAAACAAAGGCTCTTTGGCTTGTATTCAGCATGCAAACATGACACTACTGGTTGAATATTTCAGGGTCTTTGTTAGCAGCCAATTTCCACCCTCCCTTGTTGTTTTTTTATTCTGTGGTGGGTTGGTGTATTGTTTGTTTGGTTGGATTTTGTTTTGCTTTGTTCCGTTTCATTTGTTTTTTCTTTTCTTTCTTTTTCTTGTGTTCAAAGAATGGAAGTAAAAGCTGGACAACATTTTGTTTTGCACTTGAGTGCCAACATAAGCTTTGTAGTTGCTTCCATGATCCTGTGAACATTGCTTCATCATCCCATGAATACTGGCATAACTAAGGACAAATTTGAAAAGAGATTAAGGTGATCTTTAGATGTCAAATCAAAAGATGCAATTCCTTGCAATACCCACTACTTAATAGGTGTTCAGCCTCAGTCTGGCAAGGTGTCTTCCTTTTTAGACTGAAATGTTTCAATAACTGAAGTTCCACATGATGCCCAGGCTGGGATCTTCCAGTGGCACCAGTTCAAAACCTTCATCCTGATGATATCCAGGAATGAGGCCATGTTGTAAAAGAATTGAATCCAGCAGATGAGATCAGAGAACAGCTGTTAGAGATCCTTTTGGACCTTGTTTCTGCCTTCCTGCCACCAAGAAAAAAACTGACCATTTGTCCTTAGTTTTTACTTCCTGCCACAAGGCCAGCTAGCTAACAAGATAAACTTCCCTGTGATGCTTAGATATTTCATTTTCCTCAGGATCTTTAAAATCCTTCAACAAAAAGTCTTCTGATGTGGTGAATATTTATTTTTACTTCATCAGTTTGCTTTAAATGCCTTCTGATATTTCTTTCTTTGAAGGGTTGGGGCTTTGAGGGTTTGCTTCGATTATAGATTATGACTGTATTGAGACTCTGTTGCAGATAGTGATTCTGAGCACTGAACACTGCCTGAGGAGTAACAGCTAACATATGCAAACACAGGAGACCAGCTGATATTAGAGCTTAGGAACACAGTTCCAGAGGTATTTCCAAGTCTTGCAGAAGCATTCAAGATGCAAAGTGGATTTCTTGCCACATTATGTGATAAGTGAGACATTCATCTACTTTGACCTCAATGTCAAAGGAATACATGTTTATCTGTAAATATGTCACCCCACGTTTCAGTCTTGCTCTGTTTTAAATGTGGACACCAGAGCTGCGATGCTCAACACAGAAACTTATGTACGCTTGCCCCTTTAGGAAATGCTTCTTTATTTCATTATTTTCACTATCACCACGTGTAGCGGCTGCATGGTTATCTTACTACGAAATGGTCTGTGGATCCTTCAGCGACAGCGCATTGGCTATGAGAATTCAGAGTCCCATTGCTGGGACTAGATATTCTTACACAGCAGTTAGGAACACAGAGCTCTATTTTCAACTGTCTTGAAGGAAGAAGGAAAAGGGGAAACCAACTACTCCTAACCCAAACTGCAGCCAAAGAATGGTCCAGCTTCACCTGGAAACTGGAACAGCTGAACAGAAGATTGATTTCTCAAGATTTCTAGTAGGGAAGCCAGTTAGTGTCAGCTGTCTTGAGTGACTGGCCTAGGAATATATCTGCAATGCATTTATTTCATATGCCAAATTCTATTGCCTGAAAGTGGAGTGAAAAGGCTGGTAATAGTATTTTTTTTTCCAGATTCATGAAGTAATGATCTGTGGTTTTGAAAAGGCACAGCTGCAGTGTAATTGCTTTGAACAATGACAGTGCCTGCACTTTGGAGGAGGTGAAAGGTTAAGTCATGTTCTAGGACAGTGCAAACAACCGTTTTAAAAGAAGTAGATGAAGAAACATGTTCTTCAGGGTATAGAATAGCATAGCATAGCATAGAATTGAATTAACCGTGTTGGAAAAGACCTTTGTGGTCATGAAGTCCAACCTATCATCCAACACCATCTAATCAACTAAATCATGGCATCAAGTGCCCCATCCAGTCTCTTAAACACGTCCAGTGATGGTGGCTCCACCACCTCCCTGGGCAGCACATTACAATGGCCAATCACTCTTTCTGTGAAGAATTTCTTCATAGCATACAGCCTAAACCACCCCTGGCACAGCTTGAGACTGTGTCCTCTTGTTCTGGTGCTGGTTGCCTGGGAGAAGAGACCAATCCCCACCTGGCTATTACCTCCCTTCAGGTAGTTGTAGACAGCAATAAGGACTCCTCTGAGCCTCCTCTTCTCCAGGCTAAGCAACCCCAGTTCCCTCAGCCTCTCCTCATGGGGCTTATGCTCCAAACCTCTCACCAGCTTTGTTGCCCTTCTCTGGACACGTTCCAGCAACTCAACATCTTTCCTAAACTGAGGGGCCCAGAACTGGGCACAGTACTCAAGGCGTGGCCTAACCAGTGCTGAGTACAGGGGCAGAATGACCTCCCTGCTCCTGATGGCCACACCAATCCTGATACAGGCCAGGATGCCATTGGCCTTCTTGGCCACCTGGGCACACTGCGGGCTCATGTTCTGCCTACTATCAAGCAGTACCCCCAGGTCCCTTTCTGCCTGGCCACTCTCCAGCCACTCTGACCCCAGCCTGTAGTGCTGCGTGAAGTTGTTGTGGCCAGTGTGTAGAACCCAGGACTTAGGTGTGTTAAATCTCATGGCGTTGGACTCTGCCCATCTGTCCAGCCTGTCAAGGTCCCTCTGCAGAGCTCTCCTACCCTCTGGGACATCTTCTATACACAGGTGCCTTCAGGTTTTAGTTCAGATTTGAGGATACTCTGTCTCTGCAAAGTATTTTTGGGTGACACAGCAAGTTTTGGTTTGGATCACACAGCAAGTCATGGCCATTTAAAGTTCTGATGCTGCAAAATACTTAAGGTCAACTGTTCTTTTCCTTATACTATTAGATTATTTCTGCTTTATTCACAAGCTCACAGAGTTTTGCTCTACGCTAAAAATAAGAGCCCACCCTTGTATCTTTTTCACTGCCACTAGTATTACAAAGCACAAGAAAAATAACTGCATTTTACTTTTACAGTACCTTCTCAAAAGAAGCCTTACTGCATCTCTATAAAATCAGATGAAAAACACACAAAAAAAAAAAAGGGGGGGGGGGGAGGAGGAGAAAAAGTAACTTTTGTTCTCCTGGCCTTGGGAAATAAAAAAATCTCTAGAGTTTCCCTTCATCTTCCCACTTCATTTCTGCCAAGTCACAGAACAAAATAAATATCCAACAGAAAAAAAAATCTTCTGTCAGTCCTTTGAATACTTTTGGGACAGATATCACTTAGAAGCTATGTGTCAGGGCACCTCATCTGGCCCTTGTCTGTTTCTTCCTCTCCCTTTCTCAGCCTAAGGATGGTATTGAAAAACCAAAGGCACTTATAAGTGCTGTTTCGGGCATAAAATCCCCTGCCATCCGTCTCTCACTAGGATAAATTTTGAAAAGGAAAGCACTCAGAAGTCTCTTTTTGTCTTCTACATTATTCCTTTTCTCAGACGTGTTCAGAAATAAAAATAGAAATGAAATGCTGTTTTCACTGTTTTGATGTTCAAATCAGGCACACCTCCTCTAATTTCTTCCTTTTGCATTCGCTCTGTAACAAATAGCAATTTTGGTGTATCCTTCACCCTGACTCTCTCTTTCTCATCTCAACATCCCCCTCCCAATTCGAAAAAAGAGATTATGTGGCTATAATCTTATTCTGAGCGTGACCTTTGATTTCTATGAATTTCTATTAAAAAAAAATATACACACGTTCTGCTGGCCAGATGACAGCAATATAAACATTTAGCTAATTTAGCCAATGCATTAACTTTCTAAACTGGGACAACATTCACTGACTGGCAATCTTCTCCTGGGCTACAAGTCACAAATGCTTGTTCAGTGGCAGCAAAATCATCAATAAAGTTTTTTAATAACTAAAAAGGCAAACCTAATCCTGAGACATAGATAAAGGGGTCTGAAATTATCTTTTCACTCTATTCAGCAGCAATGATAGTAAATTCAGTCTGGGCATTCCACTTCAGCACAGATTTGGATCAGCTGCTGAAAGGCCAGAAAAGGCAAAAAGAATAATCCACGCCCTAGAAAACAGCAATGGAACAACTGGGTTTGTGCAGAGAAGAGAAAATGGAAGAGATGTGATAAATGGTGCCAAATATGTAAAACATGCTATAATGGATTTTCCACCTCTGGTCTACACAAGCAGGGTGGTAGCAAGAGAGATTTGGGTTTGACTTTAAGCAGCTTTCTGGCAAATGATACACTAAAACATTCTTACAAATCTTGCCAGGGTCACAATTACAAACCAGGTAACTCCTGAAGTAATTTCCTATCCTATTGTCTGAAATCCAGTGAGTTTTATTGGGCTGATATACCTATAGCACTTCACATACAGCACTTAGCCTTCTAGGGTGACACTAAAGAAAGAAGGTGATACTGTCTATCATAACAGTCTCCAGACCAAAACTGTGCTCCGCACTACATAGAAACATAACTATCCAGGTGTCCTTTAACAAAAAGGCAGCTGTGAAGATGTGTGTGTGCACCCACTTGTGTGTATCACTGCAACTCATGCACTAGTAAAGCAGCCTGCATTTTGTCAAACCCTAAACACCAGACAGAGAAACCTGTAAAATAAGAACAAATCTAGGTCTCCATAATGTGGTAGCAGCAATAATAACAGCTTCCAGCTTTTTAGAAAGCCAATAATATTTTGCCAAATATTGATGGTTGTCTAAAAACACTCTCATGAGCTTATGACATCCACATTCAAGCTACAGTAAAATGAAACTGAAATGGAAATATTTACTAACCTAGTACATTTAAGATTTCTGCTGGTCCAGCTTAAATGCAGGGAAAGTTTAGATCCCTTTAAATCTATTCAAACATTACCTTGAGTATTTGCAGCAAAGCCTTGCTTCTTGACAACAGTAAATATAAAGCTGGTTTTGAGTAAAAGCTGAATTTCTTCGTAGTTTATGACAGCTTTAGAAGTTTATGACAGCTTTAGACTTGCTATCCTTCCTTTATTATGTGTTGGGTTTTTTTCCCCCAGTAGAAAGAATAGGAGTAATTGTAGAATAAAGTGCTGCTCACTGTGAGTAAGGATGTCAGATTCTGTTCTACTGTAAGCTCTGCCAAATGATAAGCAATTAGGCCCTACTTTCAAGGTCGCTTACATAAATAATATTTTGTATGAGTTACTTAAAAAAAAAATGTTTAATGCACATGTCTCAGTCTGAAATAGTGATAGGTATGCACTGACTGTGGTGTAAAATGCTTCAAGTATAAGAACTTCTATCTGTGCAAAAAAATGTTGTTTTTAAAGTCAGTCTAAGTGTGCATTTTCACATGTTTTTGATTAGCTCTTCACTGTCGCATTTCCAAAATCTTTACCATATTGTCAGCATCATCTTCATGTGTAACTGCCGGTGAAAAATGAATTAGATGCTACAAATTGCTCAAGGATAATGAAGCCTTGAAGGAACCTTATGCAGAAAGTTTCTGAATGCAGAGCCCAAGCCTGCTGTGCTCTAAATTTCCTTGGTGGGATTCTCCCATGAAGGCAAACACATATTTATTGCAGAGGCAGCATACTTGTCCTATGGTAAAGAAGGCTACTGGTAAAGTTTGTGGCTACCACATTTGATAATTTAGTGAAGAAAAATATAGTTAGAAATGCTTTAAAAACATTGCTAGGTGACTGAGCCTACCAACCTACAAAATGCAGATTAAACCTGGTTTTCACATGTTGCTTGGTTTCAAGGTCTTGCAGGTTCACAAGCTAACCAACCCCACTTGAGAAAAACAGATAATGCTATTCCAGTGGTAATAACTCCTGATAAGACATGAGTATCTGTGTGTCATCTCTGATGCCCCATGTATAAGAGGGGTAATGTGAATCAGTGGCATTCAGTTCACCATCAATGAAAACCCATCACTTGTGGAAATGCACATGCAGAGATTCTGCTGCAGTAGATTTCCACATCCCTCACTGCAGCTGAATTCATCCAGTGAACTACAGATTGGCCTCAATCTATGCAAAACACTTTGAGTACTGAACTATCTCTGACAGAGATGAGTCTGTCTACTTCATCTCCTGTATGAGAAGCAAATACTGCCCTCAGACAGTGCTCACTAGAAACAAAAATGCTTTACACACGGCTATGTAGCAGAGGGGCTCTGCTACAATAAGAAGAAAAGGTTACACAGCAAAATAAAGACTACAAGATTGGGAAAGCCAGATTGTAGAAGCTGATGTGCTTTACTTATTGACACTGGGATGTGAGACACATTTCTAAATTTTTTGTGTGCTGTCTTTGACTTTACCCTTGTAGATACTAAATGCAATAGCATAACAAGGTCACACTATTCAGCACAAAGACACTGAGGTTTTCTCCAAGATGCAGCTTTTGGACCACTAATTTTACTTGTTTACATATTGCTTCAGAAGGATTAGTCATACAGACAGAAAGAGTGAACATTATACCACTGGTAATTATAACAAATAAAAATAAATTAATCCTGACTTTGTACAAGTCTGCTAATGCACACAATTTCATTGCAGGAAAAAGGAGCAGAGGATCTCATTGTCTTTTCACACTAACAAAAACCTGAAATCCTGACTAAGCTATTTATGTCAGTGGCAGAAATAAGAAACCTGGCCTGTGAATTGTAAACCACTATAGGGAGATCTAAACAAAGAAAGGTAAGGAGACTGCACAAGTTTTTGCTAAAAAATCTGCTGTGTTGAGGGAAGACACTTCTTTTGCATTGTAACTGTACTAGTTACTTTTGTCCTTGTTGCTTAGCACAAAAAATACCAATTCTGTTCCTTAAAAGCATGATATGCGAGAAACAATAATAATACAGATATCCTTCAAACCAAGATGAACTTGCTTAAAAGACCTTTGTACTACACAGGTGGTATTGTTAAAGGGGAATGTAATGAAACAACCCCTGTAAAGCAGCAATGAACAGAATGGTGTGGAAAAGGTTGAACCTGTCTGAGTGCATTTTCAAATTTAGGAATCTGAACTCTGGCAGCTAAATCCATTTCTGAACTTCAAGTGCTCATCGGGACTATTTCTGATATCAAGTTATTTCTCAAAGAATTTTTTTTTTTTTTCTAGCCTTGGATATATAGTGTACAATTCACTCTCCCTTGAACTCTAAGCCAGATAGTGCCACCCTAAGTAGCACCTCCTTGTGAATAGGTCTTATACAATCGAAGGCATTATTCTTGGAGCAAGCTATTGCTTATATTCGCCAGGCCCCAGAATTTCTTCAATTTGAGAAAACATTCGGTTTTGTGCAGCTTGCTTTGTGTTGTGTAACATTTGCTCTCTCCTACAGGGAGACTTCACAGACAGATGCAGGGAGGAAGAAATGGGAACAGAAGTTTAACAAGGCAGAAGGTAGGCAGGGACAGCAAAGCCCATATGGATCCAAAGATCCAAAGTCTTAAAGACTGGTAAGAATATATACCTTGTGGATCCTCTGCCCAGGAGAACAAATAACAGCTATCAGCTTTTAATGGCCAGACTAAAACTTAGTCCCGTTCAAGGATCTAGTATAAATACCTGACTTGGGTGGGTGAGAAAGAAGGTGGAACCAGACACTTGTAAGTGTTGCCAGTTACAGAAGATGACAAAATCAGTGTGAATAGAAATGCAGGAGATTTTGGCCAGATAAAAAAAACTTTGATATTGTAACAGTGGGTAAACACTGGAACAGATTGGCCAGAAATGCTGTGGAGTCACAATCCGTGGAGATATTCCAACACAATGGGATAAAGCCTTGAGCAACTTGCTCTAGCTGACTGCTTTACAGAGGGAGGTTGGACGAGATGATCTCAGGAGTTTCCAAACCCAGAGGTAAATATCTTGGTCAACCAACCCAACCCAAACTGAGCTATGTTTACAGGAAATATATGAAAAGAGCTGAAAAACCTTCAAAGTGCCTTTTTTTCTCTTAAGGGAAAAATAGAAAAAAAAAAAAAAAAAAAAAAAAAAAAACCAGAAAAGAGGAGGGCAGTATAGCAGTATATTAAAAAAAAAACCTGCTTGAAATCCTCTCACTGTTCAGCAAAAGAAAGCCATGGGGCTGGATATATATTTTTTTAGACCTCAAAAAATCATTTGATACCACTTCATCCAACAGATTGATTTCTAAAGTGGGAAAGCATGGCATTGAGAAAAACAGAAAACAGAGCAGGTTATAAATCTTACCATAGAGAAGAAAACAAGCATGTCTATAAAAGGAACATTTCAAGGTTTTAGTGTAGAGAATGTGTAGTGCCACACAGGTACCTACTAGAACCATTTGAGATTATTATTTTTTTAATACCATTTGTCACTAAAACAAAGAATTAATCAGGGCATCTAACATAAGTCAAACATAAAAATAGAAAAGGATTGTAAACATTTTCTGCTAAGGAAAAATGAACCTGCTATGCTATTCAATGGGCCTTTCTTAAACATAGTGGTGTAATTCTCATCTTAACACACAGTTCTGTCAGTGATCAGCAATACATATCTTAGATATGCAGTCAGCATATAGTTTTGTTAAGTCTTCACTACATAACTACAGTTCCTGATAAATGTATTTTATTGTTTTTTATTGTTTGCATAGAACTAGCAATAATCAGTGTCCATACAGAAAAGTTGAAGAGGGAAATTCAGGTCCACAAGAGCTGACTTAAGTTGGATGATTGTAAATGCAGGCTTGAAATCATTGCTTGGGAACAAAGTATCAGTAACCTCTATGCAGTCACCAGGCAATGCTGGCAGAGCAGTATACGCCCAAAACCCAAATAGCATCATCTTCACTGTATCCACAGTGTAGATAATTACACCAAAATGTAGAATGAGGGGTAACAGTTTATACAGATTGACTTCTATTATTTATTTTGCTTGGGTTTTGGTTTGGTTTTAATTTGCAGTTATTTAGAGGTATCAGCCCTCATTCTGGGAAACTAACCCAGGAGTTAAAATATGTGAAGACTACATCAATCCACATTCATTTTGACAGATTAAGCCCTATGTTTTACAAAGGGGTCCAGAAAGAATAGTATGGTGAATTGTGAGCTCCTGAGGTGGAATGGTAGTAAAAATTGTATAGACTAAATCATAAAAGGAAGGGATGAACAGTATAGCACCCAGATCAAGGAAAGGATTTGGAGGTGATGATAAATTATACACTAAGTCACCTGTGAAGTATATTTTCAATTGATGTCACTTTCTGAAACCATCAGAGAGTAGGATGACATTAGAAGTACTTTAGTAAGCAGCCTGAGCACTGTTATTTGCAAGGATGTTTACTCTGGGTGGAAAATACAGCAGGAAATCTACCAAAATCATGGGTTTGTGCTGCAGGAGAAAATTGTTAGGGAAAGGAAAACAAGGAGAAGAAAGAATTGATGGAATATTCTCACTTGGTATTAATGTCTCATATTCACTGCCTTCACTGTACACCCATTTAACATTTTATCAATTACAAATTGCAAGTAATTCAGTCAATGTAAAATTCAGCATGTGCTTAATTGCTTTGGGACCCATTCAAAAACTTCTTAAAAAAAAAATCAATGTCTTTACCTGGTTTTGGACAAGGACTCCAATAAATATCTATCTGGTGCTAAGCATCACCCGAAGTGTTTTGCTGAACAAGTATCAGAGAGAAAGAAGAATCTCACAGAGGTCATTTCCTTCTGCATATAAATACACAAAAGCTACTAGTCTATCTAAAATACCAAGCGTTAAATAATTTACCTTACCATTTCAGGTAAAAAGCATTTGAATGCTTCAATGATGGCTTCTTGAAGAAGCCTAAATGTAGCACCAGAAGATACTGTAAGTTCTGGATAAGTACTGAGCTTTGCATGTCTGACCTGTCATCCTTATTTGTTACCATCCCATCACCTATGTTCTGCACATTTCTGACTTCAACTCACGTGAACAAGGTGCTACAGAAAAATGTGACTCTAACAATTCTCAACTAGAGAAGTGAAAAATATGTCACAGAACTCAGATATGGAGCTCAAAATAACAAAAGATCTGAAAAGCTTGTGTAATTTACATATGTTCCGAGACTGTCAGAGCCAGTACCAACCTAAGCCTTAAAAAAAAATCCAAAGGACTTCACAGTATGAATTACAACAAGAATTTGAGGCTATGCTATAACATAATTCATTGCCAAATGATTTCCATACAGTTTCTGAAAGAGAGATTTATAAGACTAGAAAGATTTGTAAAAGTCTGGTAAAACTGATATAAAAACTGCATTAAAAGAGTCAATATAATTTAAGAGTTAGTCACCTATTTTCACCACTGGTTTAGGTATTCTGTGAAAAGCTTTCACAGTCATAGAAATTTTAGATGCATCTTAGGGATGAACCATTCCTGAATGCTAAACAATCCAACAGAAAACTGAGGCAAATACTAAGTGCAACTAAAAGGGCATTTAAATTTATTTTCTGTCATGAAAACCCAAAGTTCTACTATGCCTCTTTTGTTCTATTACTCTACTGAAATGAATTTTCTTAAAGGGGAAAAAAAATTCCCTTCAGTCCTATGTATCAGTGTTTAATTATAGAACAGAGGCTGAGGGAGCTGGGGTTGTTTAGCCTGGAGAAGAGGAGGCTCAGGGAAGACCTTATTACTCTACAACTACCTGAAGGGTGGTTGTAGCCAGGAGGGAGCTGGTCTCTTCTCTCAAGCAACCAGCACCAGAACAGGAGGACACAGTCTCAAGCTGCACCAGGGGAAGTTTAGGCTCGAGGTGAGAAGAAAGTTCTCCACTGAGAGAGTCATTCATCATTGGAATGAGCTGCCCAGGGAGGTGGTGGAGTCACCATCCCTGGGGGTTTTCAAGAGGGGATTGGACTTGGCACTTGGTGCCATGGTTTAGTCATGAGGTCTGTGGTGACAGGTTGGACTTGATGATCTTTGAGGTCTCTTCCAACCCTGGTGATTCTGTGAATATTTGTCTCTATAGAGGCATGGGTTCTGGAAAAAATACAAATAGTGTTTTAAAGATGACGTCCGCATGGCTTGATATATAATGTAGATAGCTCCATTCAGGATTTCTTGTCCCCATGATAACAGCTTATTATTTCAGGTAAAATCTGAGAAAAGAGAAGGAAAATAATTGAGTTATGAGTCTATGAAGAGTGTGAGATGAAAAAAGGCTAAATTTTTTTCAGGCTTTCTAATCCAGCACCTATCACCTAGGTTTGTGTTTTGCTACTACTACTAATGCTGAAGATTACATAACAAAACCAGTCTCTTTGATATGAAGATTTATCATGAATAAAAATATAAGAATGTAGTTTTTCAAGGGTACAAGATCTGTTTAACTCTGTACATTGTTAGAGACAGACCATGAAAGTGGACATATATTGGAGCAAAGGAGGTGCCTTTAGGAGCACATGCTGGGAAAGGTGGATCTAACTCAGATGTCCTTACACTTCAATAAGCCCCTTTCATCTTTTTGCTCTGACAGGTAAGTAAAGAGGACCTGGCATTTGACAAGAGCAATTTAAACACCCAGGCTTCTCACCTCATCCAGTAGGCACAGGCAACAAAGCCCTTGCTCAACCCTTGGCCATATTTGTATTCATTTGAGGGCATATTTCAGAATAATGGCATTCTACTTCAACAGACCACTTACAGTGCAATTGTAGAGGCATAGCTCAGGAGAGCAGCATCATTGAACCATTGAAATAATTTATTAACATGTACAAGACAAAAAGTCTGCATAAGCCTTCTTTACTTTCCTGTCCATCATTCTCCTGTTCCAGTCTCTCATTGATTCCAGTTCTATGTTCATTGTTTACTGGCATTCTGAAAAGTTCCAAATTACACAAGCATTCAATGCTCGTTAGAAAGCTGCACTTTACAACCAAAATATCTGGTTCCAGAGAGTATTTTTCCAAAAGGAGAAATAGATGAAATAAAATTATCTTCTAGAATTAAAGTCATAATTAAAGACTGCTCACACTCAAGGGAGAAGAGTGTTAGAAATGCAATTCTCGTTAAAAAGATGCTTCATCCACAACATCATCAATAAGCCGTGAAGAATAAATGTAGAAGCAGAGCTAGAAATAATGTAACATAGTGTGTAAGAAAAGAGACTGCACTGAAAACATAACTAACTTCTTAAAAATAACTAAGCAAACAAAAATTCATCATCACTGATGTAAACTCTTCAAAGCTCTGACAGCCTGAATTTCCCTGTTCTGCACCAAGACATCCAAGGTTCATTGCAAACCTCTGTTTATCCAACGAACTGCATTTCTCAGTGGTTCTACCTAATTAACAGTTTGGCAATGAAGGAGGCAATGGGGAGCATATATATATGTAAATACACAAAAAATATGCTAGGGAACATTAAATGTGTAAAATCAAGCATTGAAAATTTAGAGAAGTGTCAGAATTAAGGTTGCTGTGCAGCCCTAATTGGGCAACCTTGTGTGCACACATTATGACACTGTCTTTAATTACCCAACCACCTACTATTTTTTCCACTGGACCCCTGCCTGCACTGACTGACATAATGAGCAGCTATTCAATGCCTTTGTTTTCTTGTTATTAGCCAATGTGTCCCCGTGCCTCGTTTATTGAGAACTATTCACACTCCACTCTGAGACATATTAATTTCTACCTGGGCTATCATATAGTACTTATAGCACTCGTGACTTCTCAAATATCCTTCTACAGAGAGACAGAATAAGATTATATTAGCGTTCTTCAGCAGAAGGGGTCTGAGAAATTAAGGTGAAAGTTATAAATTACATTACGACATTGAGACTCGCTGACACAGAACCTGGAGCAATTAGAATTCTTTGGTAATTTGGATATTCAGACAATTTTCATTGACTTGAGCTAACTCTGTGAAAGATCATAAATCAGACCCAAGGGTCTCAAACTCAGCATTCAAAAGGTAAGCAACACATAATTAGCAAAAACATGGCTTGATTAGATTGGAATCACACAGAAAATCTGTTAACAGAGGGAATAATAGAATCTAGCAGCATTAATGTTTAACCATGACAGCCTTGCCTTCCATTTCTGACTTCTTCATACTACACCATTTCCCCAGCAAATGAAGCAGCAGTCCTAACAATATACTTCATACATGTCCAGCTGGTACCAGAAGCAGTAGACAATGAATGAGGCTGAAGCTGTCCTACTATGCAGAAACATGTGTGCATCAAAGATGTCTGAACCAAAAGTGGACAAGAAATCTGCCCACAGCACAAGAGTGATGCCTATGCTGTCCATATCAGGGGCACAACCTTCCTATCCACCACACATATTTTGATCAGCTGAGCTAACACGGGAATAGTGGCAGCAGTAGAATACCACCTCTTACTTTAGTAACCATATTATTTTTCCCTTTTAATTATAACATTGAGATTTTTATCATGAAAATCTTTTCCAACCAGCTCTAGTGAAAATAATGTGTTTTCCCCATACCAACAAATACATCGTTAAGAAATAAAATACCTGTTAAAGAAGAATTCAATTTTTTTAGTCTAATGGGCAGGTGTATTACAAAATTCATTCTATAAGGGGCATTTAACAAGGCTATGTTCTAAATTGCTTTCACTTAAAAGTTGTTCTGTTGGGAATACAATGTATTCACTGGATGTACAAGGCCACCAGCCCATGCGCATAGTAAAATAAAAGTCCAGAGGTCAGAAGAGTGGCCTTAGACTCAGGAAACCTTAGCTTTGGTCTAGCCTGCTACTGACCTACTTTGTTGCCTCAGGTAAATGACAACCTCAAGGTCTCACTTTCCCAATCTGCAAAACGGGATTGAAACATGATCTCAAAAAGAACAGTATGGACTCATTATATTACCGTTATTGAAAGAAGCTTTTCAACCTCAAACCTCTCTACACTCAAAGGAGTGTATGAAGGCAAAATATTTCGTGTGGTCCATGTAGTTAGAAAATGATCATGTATCCTGCAAAAGCCCCATTTGTTCCCTGTGCACGCAGATAAGTGGAGTTATGCCTCTGACCTTCCAGGCATCACCCTGCAAGGACTGGAGAACAGATGGGCAGATCAGTTCAGGGAAGCACAGTCAGGGAAACCTGAGGCATTGGTATCTGTTCTATCAGCCAAATTTTAAATTAATTAAAATTTCTTTTTGCAAAGTCTTCTTAACTTTATGTGGATTTAGCTACCAGTGATCTCTAGACACGATGCAAGTAAATGATCCACAATGACTGAATGAATAAAGCCTCTCTCAGGTGCTTACTTTCTGTACACAGCAAATGCTCAGATACTAGAACTGAAAATTGAAAACAGATTTCAATTGATCATTCAAATGTATAAAGAGACCATCTCCATGCTAGGAAAACATAATTAGCAGAGTGGCAGAGCTTTTACTTGTTTATTATATTCCTTTTCTACCAACACTATAGGAACTGCAGGAAAAAAAAAGAAAAAAAAAGTAATAATCACTAAAAATCTTTCCTCATGACAGGTGTTTTTCTCCTATTAGTTCTGCAAAACATATTAATCCTGAAAGAATGATATTTCCTTTCAGTTCTGCATACAAGTGTGTGCAAATAACAACGTTAACTGCCAGGACATGTTTTTCAGTATGCTTGTCTTACTTCAGATGTGTGTTTTCTATTTGGAGCACAGCTGTTCATATTTCCCAACATGAGCTTCAGTGCTGTAAATATCTTCTCTATTGAGGGCTACATTCCCAAAGTACTGCACAGAGGCCACGCGTACAAACTGTGTTAGTGCTAATGCAAGCTCTGTGTGGCAGATACGTGCAGAGCACTTAGAAAATGCAGACCACAGACACTGACCCCACCACTTTGCCACTGAACCAGAATTGCTCTATTTAATGCTGTGAACGTGACATAAATCAAGTGTTTCAAAAAGCTTTTATTCAGCTAAAAGAACTCATTCGGGGGGGGGGAATTAAATAGATTATGCTGCAGAATAGCATTAACAAAGTAAATTACTCCCAGCAACCTGGAAAAAATAATTTGGAAATGGATGGTAAGATTGTCTGGAGTTTATTGCCACATTTTTTTTTCCACAGTACTGTGTTGTGTTTATCTCAATTTCTTTACTTCTTGGTTTCAAAAACAAGTTCTTTGCCTGTCAGCATAGCACAGCTGGCAGCACTATTGCCTCTACGTTAGAAGGTCAGAGATGCACATCTCTGACTGAGATACGGGCTTGCATCCAATGCTGATGTGGCAACAGAGTGTTTGGGGGATGTTGTTTCACAGTTAGAGCTGCCTGCCTTCATATGAGACATTAAATCAAGGTCATTTCTGCCCATCAGTGGGGACCACCTGGGTGAAAGGTAACAGTCTCATGGCAATTTTCACAACAGTGGGACGTAAGCATGATGGTCTTAACAATATTTGTTCCTAACAAATAGCTTCTGGTTCTTTGGAAGCAATTGTTAAGCAAAAGAATAGAAATCCATGGGACTATCCAAACTATGTCAATTATGTTGCCCTCCTTACTTTACAAAGCATTCTCTGTTTGTGAGGAAGGTAGCCAACTTCTAAGCACAATGAGACTACTGAGTCCAAGTACACATTAATATATTTTGTACAGATGTAGCATATATTTGTAAGTTTTTAGAAATATGGATTGATGAATTTCTAATTTCCTGAAGGCAAATTTGCAGCAGTAATTATCAGATTAAGTTAGAGTCATGCAGTCATTCTGCTGCTTTCAGAAGAGGGGAAAATGCAAGAACTGTAAGAGACTAGGAAGCAAAAGCTCTTTCTGCATCATTTTCCTCTGAGCCAGCAGTCAAGTTAGTTCTATGGCTGGTGACAAAAGCTGGTGGCCATCTACTCCCTCTGTGCTCCAGCTTTGTGACTGCAGGGACGGATTCTGGCCGACAGATACAGACAATTTTTAGCTTTCATAGGATCAATCTATACTGTAAAATCAAAAGCAGAATGAAAAATTGCACAATTACTGATGGATGTCAGGCTGTCGCTCTGGAAGTGGTGAAATATCACCTTCTTTAATAAGAGTTAGAACAATATGGAGATCACATAACAGGATGGCTTGAAAACGTGATGGTGTACTGCTGCTCTCAGGGAACTTGTGCAGTCGCAGGCATCTACAGATCTGAACAAGGATTTTACCTATTCTTCATGGACTATAATTAAGGAAGAAATTGTTTGGGGTTTTGTTGTTTGGTTCTGTTTGTTTTATTAATCAGACACTGAACTAAAGATGAAGAGGAATTTAAAAAAAAAAAAAAAAAAAAAGAGAGGAATTACAAGCCCATAAAGAAACCTCTGGGTACAGTATGAAATTTGATGATGAAAACAAGCAAACAAAAAATTAATCTGAATTGATATGCAGGCAAGAAATTATGAACTACTTTTTTTTCTTTCCAAGAAAGCCGTCAAAAGTAAATTGAGAGGGCTGGTATCATTTTAGGTATTGATAAAATAGGGCTCTTATTTGTATTAATTTGAGATATCCTAACCAGGTCTCAAGGAAGGAAAAACATTGCTTTATTCATTCATGTAACAGGAGAGATTAAAATGGAAGAATATGAGATAAAAAAACAAACTGGACTAAAGTCACCTTTGACCCCCAACTGAAAATAAAAAGCAAAACCTAATATATGCACCATAGGTAATGAAATAAAATTAAGCATACAAATAAAAACGGTGCTTCTCTGAAAATAAGAAATACACATATACTTAACACCCATCATGGGAGAAATTCCACTGAAGTTACACCAAGCTGTGTGGTGCAGCGGACACGCTGGAGGGAAGGGATGCCATCCAGAGGGACCTGGACAGTCTGGAGAGGTGGGCACAAGCCAACCTCATGAGCTTCAACAAGATCAAGTGCAGGGTCCTGCATCTGGGTCGAGGCAATCCCAGGCACAAATACAGGCTGGGCTGTGACTGGCTGGAGAGCAGCCCTGAGGAGAGAGACTTGGGGGTGCTGGTGGACAAGAAGCTCAACATGAGCTCTCAATGTGCACTTGCAGCCCGGAAGGCCAGTCAGATCCTGGGCTGCATCAGGAGAAGTGTGGCCAGCAAGTCAAGGGAGGTGCTTCTTCCCCTCTACTCAGCTCTGGTGAGACCCCACCTGGAGTACTGCGTCCAGTTCTGGAGCCCCTATTACAGGAGGGATGTGGACGTGCTGGAGCGTGTCCAGAGAAGGGCCACGAGGATGAGCAGAGGGCTGGAGCACCTCTCCTATGAGGACAGACTGAAGGAGCTGGGGCTGTTCAGTCTGGAGAAGAGAAGGCTCCGAGGTGACCTCATTGTGGCCTTCCAGTATCTGAAGGGGGCCTACAGGAAGGCTGGGGAGGGACTTCTCAGGATCTCAGGTAGTGATAGGACTAGGGGGAATGGAATGAAGCTGGAGGTGGGGAGATTCAGGTTAGATGTGAGGAAGAAGTTCTTCACCATGAGAGTGGTAAAGCCCTGGAATGGGTTGTCCAGGGAGGTGGTTGAGGCCCCATCCCTGGAAGTGTTTAAGTGCAGGCTGGATGAGGCTCTGGCCAGCGTGATCTAGTGTAGGGTGTCCCTGCCCATGGCAGGGGGTTGGAACTAGATGATCCTTGTGGTCACTTCCAACCCTGACTGATACTATGATACTACTATGATACAATTAGATTTTTGAGAGTATTTTCAGCAGCAATCTATTTCATTTCTATAAATTTATAATGATTTCATCAGTTACAAATTGTATAGGTAGTATCACACTGGAATGTTTAAGAATGGCACCCTAAAGGAGCATCCGTAATTGTTACAATCAGCTGCATATTACACAAAGGGTGCGTTCGTGGATGATTGTTAAATGTACCAATTTGCCAATTAACATTTTGCTGAAAGTAACACTCTGGGCCTTCAGGAACTTATTACCTATGCACCAAAGATCATGTCAAGTCCATTTTCTGCTGCAAAATGAAACTGGGCGTCCTTTCACAGTAGATTTTATATTACAGCTATAAATACTACTGATTACTGTATACAGTTCTGTTATGATGGAGCAAAACAGGTTATTTTTAAATGCCACTGAGCACAGGACTGGGTATATCAGCTGTTGATATGCAGATGCTTCCTCACCTTGTTTCAGTCTCCTTTCTCTAAAACTATTGCAGAAAGCTGTGACCAGAGCAAAGAGCAATAGAAGCTGAACTGTGACCCTAACAAAACAGCAAATCTATTTAACAGGAAAGAGTCTTGCAAAACTACACAAATTCCACAAAGCACAAGAGCCTGAAGTTTCATTTACAGTGATACTGGGACCAAACTTAAGTGATCAAGAAGCACATTTGCCTTCCCAGATCACCTGGATGATTAGATAATAGACACTACTCCTGAGTAGAACACTTTTTAAAGATTGTCCTGTCTCAAATACCAAAAAAAAGTAGTAGAAATCTAGGACACTGATGGGTAGACAAATACTTCATTGCATCCAGAAATAACTATGGCTATATATAGAGGGAGGCTCATATTGGAAAGAAATGAAAATGCTACATTAATGAATCCTTTAGCAATTGTAAAATGCAAACAGATTTTAAGATGTATTATACAATATCTACTCACTCATGGCTAAAGCAAAAATGCCTGTTAGTGATATTGTATTTGCTAAAATTTTATTTATGTTTATAAAGATCTTGCCAGGCAAACTGGATTTTTTCAAAGAAAAATTACATGCTTAGTGAGTGAAGGGAAATTACTGGAAGCATTTTTGAGTTTGGTAAAGACTGATAAAACGACTGATTGTCAGGAATTCAGACTACAGCTTCCTAGATAACGAGAAAATTAATCAGAACGTACAAGAACTACAAAGGTACGCACAAATCAGGTGTTTTGAATGTAAAACAAACCCCTAATTTCTTAAGAGATCTGGCACATTCCACTGTGTAGGCTGTTACTCTAACAAACAAACACATTTAAACTGAAAGGCTGTTAAAGACTGAATGGAAAAACTGATGGCCATTTCTAAGAATAACTTGAACTACTGTAAAATTTCTCATATGGACTGAAACAAAAATAAAACCAAACACAAACAAAACCAAAATACAAATCCCATCACTTCGCCTTTTAGTTCTTCATTTTTGTTAATTGGCCTCATACAACTCATATTTTTGCTGTCTTTTACAGAATAAAACAGAATACAGAATTAACCAGGTTGGAAAAGACCTTTGATATCATTGAGTCCAACCTATCACACCATCTAATCAACTAAATCATGGCACCAAGTGCCCCATCCAGTCTCTTTCTAAACACTTCCAGTGATGGTGGCTCCACCACCTCCCTGGGCAGCACATTACAATGGCCAATCACTCTTTCTGTGAAGAATTTCTTCATAGCATACAGCCTAAACCACCCCTGGCACAGCTTGAGACTGTGTCCTCTTGTTCTGGTGCTGGTTGTCTGGGAGAAGAGACCAACCCCCATCTGGCTATAACCTCCCTTCAGGTAGTTGTAGACAGCAATAAGGACTCCTCTGAGCCTCCTCTTCTCCAGGCTAAGCAACCCCAGTTCCCTCAGCCTCTCCTCATGGGGCTTATGCTCCAAACCTCTCACCAGCTTTGTTGCCCTTCTCTGGACACGTTCCAGCAACTCAACATCTTTCCTAAACTGAGGGGCCCAGAACTGGGCACAGTACTCAAGGTGTGGCCTAACCAGTGCTGAGTACAGGGGCAGAATGACCTCCCTGCTCCCGATGGCCACACCAATCCTGATACAGGCCAGGATGCCATTGGCCTTCTTGGCCAGCTGGGCACACTGCAGGCTCATGTTCAGCCTACTATCAAGCAGTATCCCCAGGTCCCTTGCTGCCTGGCCACTCTCCAGCCACTCTGACCCCAGCCTGTAGCACTGCATGGGGTTGTTGTGGCAAATGTGTAGAACCCAGGACTTAGGTGTGTTAAATCTCATGGCATTGGACTCTGCCCATCTGTCCACCCTGTCAAGGTCCCCCTGCAGAGCTCTCCTACCCTCTAACAGATCAACACCTGCCCTCAGCTTGGTGTCGTCCGCAAATTTACTGATGATGGACTCAATCCCTTTGTCCAGATCATCAATAAAGATATTAAAGAGCATGGGGCCCAGCACTGATCTCTGGGGGACACCACTAGTGACTGGCCTCCAGCTGGATGTGGCACCATTCACCATCACTCTCTGGGCTCGGCCCTCCAGCCAGTTCCTAACCCAGCACAGAATACTGCTGTCTGAGCCACGGGCTGACAGCTTGACCAAGAGTTTGATGTGGAGGACGGTGTCAAAAGCCTTGCTGAAGTCCAGGTAGACTACATCCACAGCCTTCCTACATCCACCAGGCAGTCAGCTGATCATAGAATGAGATCAGGCTGGTCAGGCAGCACCTGCGCTTCCTACATCCATGCTGTCTGGGCCTGATCCCTTGGCCATCCTGTAAGTGCTGTGTGATTGTACTCAAGATGATCTGTTCCATAATGTTGCCTGCCACTGAGGTCAGGCTGACAGGTCTGTAATTCCCTGGCTCATCCAACCAGTCCTTCTTGTGGATGGGCATCACCTTGGCCAGCTTCCAGTCATCTGGCACCTCCCCAGTGAGACAGGACAGTTGAAAAATGATGGAGAGTTGCTTGGCCAGCTCATCTGCCAGCTCTTTCAGCACCCTAGGATGGATTCCATCCGGTCCCATGGACTTGTGGTGATTCAAGTGACTAAGCCCATCTCTAGCTACTTCCTCCTGGATTACGGGGGAATTATACTGCTCCCTGACTCTACCTGCCAGCGCAGGAGGCTAGATGTCTGGAAGACAACCATTCCTGCTATTAAAAATTGAGGCAAAGAACGTGTTAAGTGCCTCTGCCTTTTCCTTGTGTTTAGTTACAATATTCCCCCCATGTCTACTAAGGAGTGGAGGCTGTCCTTGCCCCTCCTTTTGCCATTAATATATTTATAAAAGCATTTTTTGTTGTCCTTCACAGCAGTGGCCAGTCTAAGCTCTAAATGGGCTTTTGCCTCTCTATTTTTTTTTCCTACATGATCTAGCAACATCCTTAAACATTTCATGGGTCACCTCTCCTATCTTCCAAAGATGATACACCCTCTTTTTTCCCCTTAATTCGTTCAGAAGCTCATTGCCCATCCAGGCTGGATGTCTACCCCAGCGGCTCATCTTCCAGCACATTGGCACAGCCTGTTCCTGAGCCTTCATGATTTCTTTCTTGAAGTAGGTCCAGCCCTCCTGGACCCCTCCGTTTTTAAGGGCTGTTTCCCATGGTACCTTCTGAGTTAGTTCCTTGAGTAACCTGAAGTCTGCCCTCTGGAAGTCCAGAGTGGAGGCTTTGTTGCTGCCCCTCTTAGCTTAACTGCATATTGAAAACTCAATTATCTCAGGGTCGCTGGACCCCAGACAGCCTCCAGCCACCACATCTCCCACCAGCCCTTCTCTGCTTGTAAAAAGAAGGTCAAGCAAAGCCTTATCCCTGGTAGGCTCACACAGCAGCTGGGATAAGATGCTGTCCTCCAAACACTCCAAGAACCTTCTAGACTGCCTCCTCTCTGCTGTGTTAAGTTCCCAGCAGATATCAGGCAGGTTAAAAATGCTCATATGAACAAGGTCTGGTCATCTTGAGACAGCCTCTAGCTTCCTATAAAATAATTCATCAACTTCTTCATCCTGGTTGGGCAGTCTATAACAGACTCCAACCAAGTTGTCAGCCTTGTTGGCCTTCCCTCTAATTCTCACCCACAGGCGCTCAACTCGTTCATCCTTAATCTCTAGTTCCATGGCATCTGGTGCCTCCCGGATGTACAGTGCCACCTCTCCACCCCTTCTCCCCTGCCTGTCTCTCCTGAAGAGCCTGTAGACATCAATTACAGTGCTCCAGTCATGCGAGTCATCCCACCACGTTTCTGTGATGGCAACTACATCATCATTTTCCTGCTGGAACAAGGCTTCCAGCTCCTCTTGTTTGTTACCCATACTGTGTGCATTAGTGTACATGCACTACATTTCCTCGTTAAATCTGCCTTATGTTTACCAACAATCTTCAGGAAAAAATAAATGGTATTTGCAGAAAGAGTGGAAAAGCATAAGGAAAGTAACAAGGTGGGCATCATCTTGAGAAACCATGAAGTGATTCATCTCATGAAGAAACACTCAACACATTTTAGGAAAAAATAATCCCCAGTAATTTGATATCTAGAAGCAGATAGGTTATGTCATCCATTACAACTGAATTTCAGACTGAGTTCTAGGAACTGGAGACAGCACGAAGTGATGAGGGAGTGGGGTTTTGCTGTGGATGAATAGGAAAAATAAGAAAGGATTTTGCTTGATAATGTGGTGATAAAAGTGGGGCTGCAGGTGTCTGTACATCCTGGAAGAAAGGAGAGAATGAGCAGTGGAAATAAAGAATGTATTTAAAGAAGCAGGAAATAAAGAGGTATAGACAGCTGTAATATTTCCCATATCTGAGTCTGAGTCAAAACTGAAGTGATGAAGTATTAGTGCACATTACAAGAATTGTAACTACAAAAGCAGACAGGTTAAAACATGAGTTAATGAAGAATATGGGTCAATCATGTACTAGCAGGGAGATGTGCAGCCAGGGGTCTTTTTTAGCTCTAGTTAGTTTGGGTTGTTAGGGGTTTTTTGTGTGGTTACATGGGGGTTTTGTTGTTGTTTTTGTCTTTTTCTTGTATATGCAACTCTTTAGCACACACTGAAAACAGCAGAAAAATATATGCATTATTCATGGTATTCGTGGTAGACATGCACTGTAGTTTCAGTGAACAGGACTGGAAGTAATACTAGAGGAAACAGAGGCCTTAAAGGAGGACACTAATCTCAGAAACCTCAGACTGTCAGTGTAATTTATTTTTTTTTAAGGATTCTGTTATGATAATAGTTGGGTTTGCAGAAAATGATTTCTGCACTATTCAGATAAATGACCTCACAGAAGGCCATTTCTTCCCCAGGAAATGAAGAGTGGATAAGACCCAGCAGAATGGGAGCAAGCCATTTAAGAGCAAGTGGTGGAAGCATTACAATACATTTTCCTGTGATTATCAACAGCCTGAACATAACAAATGTTTTAGATTTCAAAACAGAATTTACCTCACTTTGTGGCCAGTAGAGGTGGCAACTCATTTTAAACAGGAAATAGTATCATCCCTATCCCCTGCTTGAAAATGACTTCTCACCTAGTATTATCTGTCAATTTTCCCTTCTCATTTTCAGCTATCACCAGCCTCCATACCTACAAAAGTCCATTTCTCCTTGATTCCAGTGCTCAGCTATGTACTAATGTATTAGAAGTTACACATGCTTATCAAAGACAGACAGAATTCATGCAGAAATTAATGGCAGTTTATGGAAGCTGCTGTATATCGTTACATAATATATGCCAACACTGCTGTCACAGTACCTGGACTGCCTCATCCTTTGTCAGTTGGAATAAAGCATTAGTGTAATGCAAAGATTATTTTTGTTGTTGTTCTGACAAAATGATGATAATAAGTGATAATCTATCAGATACAATAGCTCCCCATTCATTTTATGACAATCTGATTTTCCCGTTTTTTGAACATGAAGTGATTTGATCTGAAACATTACTTGCTGTTTATAAATATGAATAATTTTCAACCATGGTGAACCTGAAGCAGTGGAGAGAACTTTGGTCCACACCAAGAGAAGGACAGAGCTCAAGACTAGTTCATAAGAGTACCAGCCTGTTCCTCTGCCTGTTCTCTTCTACGTAAAAGATCAATACTAACCATTATTTACCTTACAGTAATGTCATCTCCATCAGCTGCAACTGCTACTGGTGATGACACTGTGCATCCAACACCAAGGAGCAGCTATAGCAGAAATATATTCAAGGCATCTCCAGAGTAGTCTCATTTGATTGGGGGATCCCATGGGATGGTACCTCTACTGCCAAGGCATTCTCCTGAAGGGGACTCCCTGAAGGGCTGCTTAAGAAGAATGAAGAAACACCACCTACTACATGTTGGAGAAAATTACATTTCTCTGGTCTCTAACTAGAGAGCTGTTTAACCTCAAAACCATTGAGAAGGCCTGTAATCGGCATTTAGGAGACACTGGCATAGCTGCAAATAAACGTTTTATGGATTCACTCCGTTTAGGAAAGAAATTGTGCAAGTGATGACATCAGAAAGAAAATGAAAAGTGTAAATGAGCTCTGGCCAGAGGCACAATTTCACCATAGGTTCTCTGGTGTGAAATCTATTTCCAGTTCTTTGTCCAAAGCCTATCACCAGATGACTGGGTCGATATAATGCATCTATCTCAGGGCTACAACTTGAATCCATTCAGGAATCAAACCTTGTGCAGAATGAGCAGTAGATGACTTCAGAAGAGTCTCTCATCTCCTAAATCTCCAAGTTACACTTTTCATAGCTGTCCTGAATGGTGGTGTATTTTCTGGAGAAGAGTTAGTCTGATGGTCTAGTGAAAGAAATGTTGGGCAGTGAAGGGCAAGCCAAATAAGAGAGAAGGCTGAAGAAAAACATCAGCCTGCTTGGACAACAAGCACTGAATCTGAAATGGAAGAGCTAACAGGAAATGGGATAGACATTACTAAGCTTTTACAGGCTATAAATACAATGACATGAGACACTGCATTGTAACTAGAAAATGTTAATAAATCAATAAAATGAATTACACAAAAAAAACACCTAAGAGCAAAATTGTCAGTCATTGATCAACTCCATAATACACTCTGCCATCAAATAGGGGGTTATTGTTTTTGCCTAAAGGCCAAATTTTACCCTTCACCTTGGAGTTTAATTTCTATTGTAGGATATTTGCCAGTGCTGACCTAAGCTTTCAGTGTACTGCCTGGAACTACTTTGGGTAACTGCTGTGCATACAGTCAGGCATTTCATAGGAGCCTGAAGGCATCTGAAGAAAAGTTTAGACAATACTTCAGCTTGATTCACTCCAGAAGTTATATTCTTTCTTTACAAACATGAATCCTAAGCACTAGTACTCAAAAACACAGAAGGGAGGGAGGGTGGTAGCATCACTGAACTAGAACCAGGGAAACCTACCCAAACCAACTTCCACCTTGGCTGCTGGAACAGTTTCTATGCTGGAGCAGCAGGCTCTGCATCCTGGAGAAATATTGGTCTAAGATATTTCCATTAATTTCAAATCCAAAACTCTGGGTCCTAGCTAATTTAAGAAGCTGTAATTTGAAAAATGATGCTGTTATCTGCAGAAAAGAGGACTTCACTGCTATGAACAAGGTAAAGTCAGTGGGGATAAAAATGGAGGATGAATCATTGTTATTAAGAGGGTAATCCCAAAATCACTCTAGTAATTTCTCTGCACTTGTTTTGGGAATTTCATTTAGCGTTGTATTTATTCATCTAATAGACATGTCAGATAAATTTCTGACAGGAAACAATAGATTACTGTAATCCCTGACTAGCTGAATGCGGGTGTGTGTGGAGGTGTGTGTGAAACCAAAAACAAACACAAAAAAACCCCACCCCAACAACAACAACAACCAAAAAAAAAAAAAAAACCCACACAGATTGAGGAAAGAAATATTACAAATTACAAAAAACTTCTTTTTCTTTCCTCTCCAGACTGACTTGGTTTTCATTTTAGGGAGCAGTCCCACAGATGCAATTTACCTGAGTGTAAATTCAATGTTGGGGGTAATATAATTTACTAGTTTAGAGGTAAATGATAAATTATTTATGATAAGTAGACAAAATTTACAACTATGCCCCCAGAAAATGTAGCTCCTTGCTAAAGATACTTTCACTCTGTCAAGTTGAGCTCCTAGACTCACATACTGCCAGCATAGTAATACCAGTAATGAGCATGAGGTTTTTGATATGACAGTCATATAGGCCCTCTCACAGACCACAAAACACATATTTGGTAGCATTGATTAATGTATTCAGCCAGAGAAGAGAGACTACTATCCCAAGAAAAGCAATTATTGCTGGTGCAATCTGCATCTGCTCTAGGAGAGTCTCTGAGCTCATTTCTCTCTATGCAGCAGTTACACCGGTCCACCTGTTCCAGCTTGATCTGAGAACAGGTAGCACAGATTAACAGCTCAAAAAGGCATTTAAGATTCACATTTTGATCTAACAAAAAGCCTCAGAGAAAAGGTTCATGTGGTAGAAACTTTCTACCAACTCAGAGAGCAATAAAAAGCCCAAAACTATGTATTCAATCCGCAGAGTCTTGCGGCAGAACCTGAAGCTGCCAAACACAGACTATGACAGATGGCCATGGGAGCAAACTTGGAAAGCAAAGGCTTTCAAGGAAGATGGCTGTGCTTTAAAACTAGCTAGTAATTGACATGATTGTCACTGTTAGGAGTCTGTCTCTTGAGCAAGCTGTAGCTGTAGCTTACATGTGCACCCATGCACGTATGTGTGACTGTGTGTGGCTGGCACACCGCTTCCCTACAGGGAAGTATTAATAGCCCCAGGTCAGCTCAATGCTATGCATCTCTGCCAGAGCAGCTATACTGGGCAAGAACTCAAAGAGCTGAAATCACTGATTGCCAGAACCACCAGAAACGCCTTGTGCAGAAACAATTGTATGAGCAAAATGCCATTTTCTCTTGCTTTCTTTACTCTGTGGTGTGTGTTATACACCTTAGCCATCAACGCTGCAACCAAAACTAGCAACACCTTGCTGCAAAGGATACCACAAATCTCTGAGAAATAGACCCCAGGTATAAACTCAGGAGGGTGACACTGAACTATTTATGAGGGAGGCATCTCAATTTTTAAACAGCAGTAGTGGGAGGATATTCAGTGGGAGGTTATTCAGACAGGGCATTGCTCTGCCAGCTGATGAAGTGGAACACAGAGATGACACTTTGCTTCCTATTAATGCAGACCAGCCCGTACTTCATTTAGCAACTATTATTGGAAAAGTTGAAATGCAATCATGGTAACAGAATTCAGATTTCAGAATAAGAGCAATAAATTCCTCTTTCTTTCCCTTGACCACAAGCCTTACTCTCATCTGCTCATTACACTAGAGTGCTCAATCTTCCTATCTTCCCCAGTCATTTGGTCTCATTTGAGTAGCTATTACACTGAACCTCTAGTAGTCCAAAGAATATTTCATCTGCTTTGTTTTGTCCCTCTGCCATCTAACAAAAAAACCCTCAAACCAACAAAACCCACATCCAAACAAAACAAACAAAATTGCAAACAAAAACCCCGACTTAACTGACAGAAGTATGTCTATCACTCTGGCTAACTGCAAAACCAGAGTTTCTCTCTGCTTTTCCAAATAGTAAATTTTCACCATGTCATGTCTTTCATTTGGAGAGGCATTGCTCACACTTCTCACTTGGAAAACACAACTGCCACCTTCTCATAAGGAGCCTAACATTGTCTAATATAAACCTTCCCTTCACTAGCGATAAAAAAGGAAGAAATCTCTGGAAATTACATATAACCAAGGTAGATGGCAAATCTATAACACCAGGCACCTTTTCCAGTTTAACCTCTAAGCGCTGTTCAACAGATCAATCCAGCCCATGACTGTCCATCATAGGCACTTATTTCTACCAGCCCAGATTCTTTAGGGATTGACTTTTGATGACACAGCTCACTGGCTGATAGTAATCTCAAGTCCCTTAGTCTGATTTTGTTTGGTTGTGGTTTTTGTGTGTGTGTGTGGTTTTGGTTGGTTGGTTGGTTTGGTTTTTTTTAAAGGGAAGGGGGGGGGGGGAAGCAGAGCTGCCATGCAGACAGCACTGCCTGAATCATCACATTCAGGCTCTGTGCAGAGCAGACTTAATTCCTTTGTACAGAATACTTGATATATTTATCCTGGCACTTGACTTTTTCCTCATGAGACACCATGTGAGTTGTAGCAGCTTTAAAAACCTAAGCTAATTCCATATATGCAGAAGGAAAAAGGCTGAGCTGGCAGGATTTAACTCAACCGAGGACACACATGATCTGTGCTCCTTTCTTTCCTGTAAGGTTCATAACCTGAGAGGTTTCAAGCAGATCTTGCAGCTTATTCTGATGGTTCTTTCTTCTTCCAAACAAAATGGAGGTTGGAAAGAGAAAAATGGCAGTGGGGATTCTGGTGATAATTTGTTTAGTGATGCCTATTTCTGTAATATAAGATGTGCTCCTGTGCTCATTTGGTGGTTAAAGTCTTCAGCAGGAATTTAATTTTCCAGTCTGTGTCTATGGCTCCCAGAGCAAGGAATGTGAGCTCTGGTATAGTTAGCAAACATTGAGGGTTGAGGGAACAGAAACCATCTACCTTCCACACAAATCTCTCTCAGAAGCATAACATGCAACATGATTATCATTAAAAATGGAATGTATCAAATTTTTCTGCAATACTTCCAAGAAAAGTTGTTCCTGAAAATGTATACAGCAGAAGCAGAAAAATATCCAGGAGAATATATGGCATGTATACTTTTATTTCCATTATTATTACTGTGGTTATTATTATGTGATTACTAAGGCTGAAATTATGTAACCGAGCAACTGATATAAAACAGTGTCTTAGAAGGGATATAAATGATAAATTACCATGAAATGGATGACCTTTTCTTAACAAAATATCCAATGAATCCTTAAGCTGTAACAATGAATAAGATCCCAAGGGAAAAGACAGGATGGAATCAAAAATGAATTAGAAATTAAATACTAAAGCAGTGAGTTCCAGCTGATGTAGCATTTCAGTTTCTCTAGGACCCAGTTCTTGCCAGCAAGAGTATGAAAGAAAAATCTCTGAAGTAAGCTGAATATACCATGCAAGTTCACAATCTGGTACTTATTGTTTACACGTCAATCCAAGTGTTATTCTTAAAGATTCCCATCATAGTAAGGGTCATTCTGCATCCATCAGTAGAAAAGACAAAACTTAAACCTTCCCATGCTAATTATTAGCTATACTTATTTTTAGTATTTCATATAAAAAATTCAGCCCTTTGAATTTTTTTTTTTACCTCCTATATGTGGAAGGAAGCTAATATTAAAATATCCATCAAATTCTTTGCTTTATTTTAATTTAGTTATTCCAGTTTTATAAGAACGTAGTCTCTGATAGGCACAAGTCATTCCTATGGTTACTCCTTACACATTTAACAGCTCTGTTTTGCTGCTCTTGGAATGGTGCATGCCTTATCTTACAGTCAGTACGTCACATAGTCTATATTTCTGCATGGTATATTACACTTGCTTCATGCTTCAGGTACTGCTGGGTTTTAATACAGTTACACTGGTTTGTTAAAAATAAAAAAAAAAAAAAAGCTGCACAAATGTGTGTAAGGTCTGTAACACCCTCTTAATTTTTATTCATAGCTGGGATATTTCATTTGTGAAAACTTCCACTCGTTTCAGCTGAGTTCTACCAAAAAGACCAAAAAGAGAATCTAGACAAAGGCTGTTTGTTCACACATATATGTGGCTCTGTGTGCCACAACTGGCAAGCAATTAATGCCTGTATGTCAGTTTGTTCAGGTTACAGGACAAAAAAAGTATGTGGCAATAAATATTTATTTCTTCAGTGTAAACATTGTTGATAAGCTTTTCAAATAAAAATAAACCAAAACAAACCAGAAAAACCCAAACAAACTCTTAACTTCCACAATAGATGTTCCTTTAATCTAGTGCTTGTCACTATACTGTGAGATTCTTCAATGTTCATGACACAAAGGTTCTTTTCTCCCTCAGAATTCATTTTAGATAAAGTCATTAGATCTCACAGTCACGGTTTAATGTAAGAATTTTAGGTCATCCCAGAACTTACCCTTTTCCAAGAATTGTTTTAATCTTTGTACAGAGCTTGAATATTCTCCTTATAATTATGTTTCAAATGTTATTGCAGCTATATTTCAGATTTTACATATGTAAGAAAATGCTATATTATTTTAATACTGACAGCAGGGTAAAAATCTAGTCAATATTCACCTTTCAGGAGGCACAATCAAATATCCAAGAACACTATTAGACTTGCCTAGCATAAAGTTTGAAAATGCTAATGAGTTTTAAATTGATGTCCTAATGCTGCAGTTTAAATATATGATGTTCATTAATATTTCCAAAGCTCTTTATAGAGTAGGAGTGGTATAAAAGAAGGTTATATTTTCTATATGTGGTTCTTTTCATCTGCTTGTCCATTTTTGATATACAAGAATCATTACATCCCTGTGGACTAGGGGGTAAAGTTTACTCAAATGACAATAGGTTTCAATTTGATAACCATCATGGAGTATCATCTTCTATGAAAGTACACATGATAGGCATGACATTTCTTAAAGAGTGATTTCATGGGTCCTATCACCAAAAATTCACAGGTATCAAGTAGAGAAAATAAGTGACAGAAAGGTCATCTTGGCAATATGCTTCCTTCTCACTGAAAGGTCAACATTCGTGTATTTGATTGAGAGAGCAATATTGCAAAATAGGCAGCCATAGTCTCTCACAAATCTCAGGGAGTCCTCTCTAGACACTGAAAAAGAAATCACATTAAATTTTGGAGGACTACTGAGGCATCCTCTTCTCTTGCAGGGAAGGAGGACAGCCACATGATGTAAACTGTCCGGGTGAAGAGCTATCTATTTCAGAAATATCTCAAAAGTCAAGCTAAAACGTGTCTAGAGATAATGGGCCAGCATAGTACAACAGTTCACATGTACTTGTATTTCAAATATTGTGTGTTTACTGTACATAAAGTCAGGTTTTCCAAAGCTGTTGCTATAGCTACAAATCAGGGAAACCATAGCAACAACACTGTATTATGTACAGCCTTAATTAGAGATTAAGTTATGTCTGTCTTTGCATTTTATATTGAATACTCCCATATATTTTAGTCATAGTAATATTGCTCCCCACACTATTACACTGTCAAGTCAAATACACAACACCTTTGAAACACACCTTTACAGCATTATTTTCATCACACCTAATCATATACACATAATTGTTTTTTACTTGAGACAAACACAAGTGTTAATATTGTCGTATTTCTTGATCTTCTTTAATACAAATCACTGATCACTTCAGCCCTAACCCCCAAGTAACTGATTTTCCATCACCTCATATGGTTTTCAAGTCTTGCCCCCCCCAGCCCCCCCGAAGTATGCAAGGGAGGGACAGGAAAGGTACAGTAAGTAGTTAATCTAGCTTCCCTGACACTTCAAGATAACTGAATGGGTTGGTAGCATAATTACTCAGTTCTGTTGACCTTCTATATGTACTATTTAAGTACACTGAGAAATGGACACTAGTGAGCCCTGGCATGCTGCAATCAGCCAGGCCTCAGAGTGGAGCCTAAAAGAAGCAGATAAAGGACAGCAGAATCAAAAATGTGAAGATTGGAGGAAGATGCTGGAAGTGGCTGGAGAAGAGCAGGAGACACATAGGATCCAGCAGGGTAAGTCTTCAAAGGACACTCTGGAAGACTATGAACACTATTCAATAGATGTGAAAAGATTCCCTCAAGAAAACCTAATTTCTTTAAATACCCTAATGCCTATTTTCCCCTCCAGCACACCATTTTCTGTTAACTCTTTGTAATACAGTATCCTGACCTTTTGATCCTTGCCCATTGATGAGATAGCAGGTGTAAAATTTTGCAAAAGCCTTGGTCACATTTGTTTAGGGCACTAGCTGCACTCATATACTGGACGTCCTGCTTATATGCCACAACAGTATAAAAATAACAGTAGAAAATCATATCTTAATTCTACAAAATTCACAAAAATTCAATGTATTTGACACTTACACAGAAATGAGAGAGCTGTGGTTTTAATCTCTGTGAACAATTGACAATTTCTGGCTATTTTAATACAGACTGCACACAAACACTTCTTTCATAAAGGAATCTCTGTTACAAAAATTGCAGTCTGCAAAAGCTGTGAGTGTGAGTTAGGAACAGGAGCTCTGTAAAAGCTTTTCACATGGGCAGCACAATAAAAATTTCCTCGCACAGGGAATAATTAAGTCAGAAGATAGTGCACTCACAATTAGCAAGGCATGTTCAGTTTCTTCATTATCATTTTAATTAGCAAATATTAATGTAATCTGCAAATCCAAGAGGGAAAACAATTAAAATTACTAAGTTTGATGAGTCCTTCATGACCTAAGCTAAATTGAGACAAATGTCGTACTAATCAATACTGGTCACCAACTTTCAGGACATTCATTTCCATTTACTGTTAGAACTTCCAAGCGTGTTATCAAATTTAAGAATGAATTAAGGCTCCCACAAGCTACATCTAACCTCAGACGAAGGCAATGGTGAATAAAAATGGATTAGCATGCTGCTCTGCTCTCCACTTATCAGTTCAGACTGATAGTGATCAAGTGACCGTGGCAGCTCTGCCTCATTCAGATTCCACACCCGCCACTGTGACAATAACGCAGGGGCATGCAGAACACACTGTCCTCTCATTTTCACTGGGTTCTACTAGTCCTTTTGTACTTAACATAGGCTTGATGGAATCCTAGCCCTTCAAACTCAAGAGCAGTTCCTATTCACTCCACTGGGGCTAGGATTCACATCTTGACTCAAACACATTTTCTTTTGGGTGTGTGCCCTCATTCTGCTCTGTGGATAAGATACTTTGGCCTCCAATATATTCATATAAAAAACAACAACATCCAGCAATAAAAACAAAACCAAACAACAACTGCAACAAAACCAGATAAACATTAAAAAAAAAAAAAAAAAAAAAAAAAAAAAAGGAACAAAGAACCCAACCCAAAACAAACCAAGAAAACCCAACCTAAGTTGTCCAATAATCTTACAGGAGTGAGTGTCATAAATTGCTAGAGTATTTTAATCCTTCATAAAATCTGTTGTGCAAATGAATTTCATTCCTTAATAGTTGCCGTTTTATAAAGAAAAACAGTATTTACATGACAGTATATACCATGACTTACAGTGCTATAAATGATAAGAAAGAACTTTTAGAGTTCTTGTTCTTATGTTAGCTTATTTTGCAAGTTTGCATATGTTATAAATAGCACACTAAGAGAGAGGAAGAGTAGGGGGAAAAGCACCACTACCCCCAAAACCCAGCAATGTCATTAGAAGATCTGCCAACCAGGGCAGCTTAAAGCAGAAGTCTCTTCAAAATTAAATTTTATCACAAGTATTATCACAAATTTTATCACAAGTACTTTTATCACACAGCAAGTATTTTGCAAAGCAGACACAGGCCAAAGTATTTTAAAATACAGCCTGGAAATTTTCTTTCTGGTTAAAAGTACTGAAAGCCTAAAATTAATCTGAAAACTCTCTTGTCATTATAAATACCAGTTTTCACTTCACCAAATATGATTTTGAGGCCAACTTCTTGCTTTCTCCACTGCAGACTTAACCAAGCTTTTAAAAAATTTGAGGGTCCTTTAAAAAGGATACTTTGAACAGAAACATTATTGTTCACTTTAGTTATTGCACAGGGGGATCAGGAAAGAGAAGTCTACTGATCCAGTTTGCTGTTCTCTTGATACCAGGTCTTACCTCTTGTGTTTTCACATTTATATATCCATAATGAGTTCTCAGAGGCTGCCTGTGACCATTAGAAAATGGTATCCATTTGACATTGGCTTGCTCAAAGCAGTTTAGGATCAAAGGGAAAGTTACTTCGTTTGTGAGACGAATGATGATCAGACAGAGGAATGCTGCAATGAAACTCACTGCAACAATGGACTTTCTCTGTAATGGAAAGAAAAAAAATAATTAAGAATGGTTTTAATAAAAATATATATCTTCTATTGTAGGGTGAAGGATGAATACTTTAGAAAGCTTTATGTGAAATCTTGTTTATGGTAGTTCAGCTTGCTGCAGGAGCACATGAAGACAGGTGACAATAGTTTTGTTTCCATAAATTTGCATTTCAGATATTTTGAGAACTGGCTTGAAATTAATCCATTTTGCTAAAAAAAGAAAATAAAATCAGATGGGGTTTTTTTTTAAAGTTTCAAAAAATATCCATCTGTTTTTAATTTTATTTCTATTTGGAATGAAGATTTAATGCAAACTTCCACATCAGCCCCCACTCAAAATTATCATTACTCTAGGTACATGACAAAGACACAAGATAAAAATCCACTCTACAGCCACACCACACAAAAGCTTATTGTGAAAAGTTGATCACTACAGATTGTATTTATTGTGCATTAGTTTTAAATCATTCCTGTGCAGCAGAACTCATACTCCAACCTTAAATATTTTAGAATAGATGAAGTCAGGGCAACATTCTGTCTCATTTCACGTTCACGAATTTACAAAGTGAGGCATTATTATCTTGGCTAAGATGACCTCCATCGTTAATAACGTAGCAGACCTGAAGCCTGTATTTAATTAGCCTTTCCTTTCCACCTCTAACCTATCCAATTGGTTGGATGGGTGAATGTAACCACAGAAAGATATCAGCTTTTTCAGTGGGTAGCTCCCCAGTCTGTGCAGGAGAAAAACTTAGAAGAAATATTATATTCCCCTAATTTATAGCTGTTTTCAAAATTCTGCAGTCCATTACTTCAGACAAATTACTTAAGGCCAAAACCTGTTAGTTGGCACATGTAAAGCTTCTACATGTGATTCTCACAAAGGTTATTTTTACATTTTCCCCAAGGGAATGGAACAATGATCACTTACAGGTGTTTTTACTGTACTTTAATTACATTCTAGCTTTGCGTAATTTGCCACAGTTTAGTCACTATCCCTCTGAATAGCAAAATATACAAAAAAGCAGAAAGAAAAAAATTTGTTTGCTAAGGACCTACACACATATATAATTAGCCTTAACAGTGGATGACAGAATCTGAACACCCTAAATCTTGCTGACAAATATCACCAGCAGACAGGAAGCAGCGGAGTACACATTTTAGATGGTACATGCTGCAATGGTGATAGAGAGGTGAAAGGTGAGCTCTGATTGCAGCCATGTAAGATAAATCTGTTGCTTGCCTGGAGGTTCGTTTGACAGCCTGCAGAAACTAAAATTCAAACTGTTTGGCAGAAGAAACAACAATATTTAAACAGCTAACAGACTGGTAAAGATGTAGACAAAGTTTTACTCAACATGGGCACACAAGGCCTAAAGGCACTGCTGTCATGCTTGGGTTCTGTTTCTGGACAAGAAAAGAGCAAGAATTACAAATTGCAAGCAGCACATTTGAGTGGGTATTATTGTGTTCACACACACACACATGAGTGAACAAAATAGTCCATTAAGGGGGTCAGTTGCACAGCTCTGTGTTGATATATTAGGAGGGTACAATTCATAAGAGAAAAGCAATGAAAGACTGAGATAAGATGGAAAACTTGGGTGCATGACGTCCTTATGAGGACAAAGGGAAAAGGATGATGAAAAGAAGTATTGTGTCAATGTGATTCAGAGAGCTACTGGTTGTGTAAAGTAAATCCAAACCCAGCAAATCTTCAGAGGGCAGTGCAGCAGCCACAGCCTAAGCACAATTCAGAATTCATGGAAGCCACTGCACTTTTCATGTGCTGCATTATTACAGATTAACATTAAATTGCAATAAACTGGCTGGGGAGCACTTCTGTGTCGCTTTTGCTAGTACCAGAAGAAGAGAGAAATGTTTAACTATATATCAGGGCCTTGCAAGTGTGAAGAGCAGCCAAGATGCAAGGTGCAAGTGATAATCAAAAAGCAATGAGGAGGAGTCATATTATTTATTACAAATTAGAATTTAAATATCGCAAATATTTAAAGGAAATCCAGAATCTCCTTCCTCTACATGAGTATGCTTCAATCAAAATGTCCACAGCAGGAAGCAGCAATACTCCCTATGTGATGCCACTACCTGATTTCCACATATTCTGCCATCCTGAACTTGAAAAATTTGCAGTCAGCTTTGTGTTCTTGTCACAAGAATCTTTTCTAAAGAGCCTTTGTCCTGAAAAGAACTCAGATTGGGTAGCTAGATTTCCTGGCCTTCATTAGGATGCTATCTGATTTTTACTTTCCTTCTCTTTAAAGACATTGTACTTTAGGGGGGAGGAATGTGTGGCCTTCTTTTGTTTTCTTATGCAAGAGCATATTATTTGAAAAAGAAAAGAGCAAACTTTTTTTTTTTCCTTCTTTCTGTTGCTTAGAACAGACCTGCACTAACTAGAACAATGCAATGAGAGAAAGAAAGAATTTTTGCAACAGGAAGGAATCAAAACATCTGTTATAATTGTTTTGGGAAAAAAAAATCTAGTCATATAAAAACAGAGTGTCTGCTTATCAACTTGTACAAAAGAAGCTTGTGTTAGGGATGTGGTTCTCCTATAATTTTTGTTAAAAGTGTAAAACCCAACAATATGCATTGTCTGAGGGAAAGACTATTGCAAATTGTCATTTCAGTGGCTCTATAAATGGAACTGGAAAAAAATATGGAAAACAACAAAGCACCTACTTATAATGATTTTAGCCTTCTTAAGCATCAAGTAAGGCGGTCTGCTCTGTGGCCAAGAGTATTCTAAAGGGTGCCTCTAAAAGTAATTTGCCCCCCTCAAGTTCCTCCCTCCTTTACCTGATCAAGAAAAAAACCCCAAAATATAAAATATAGGCATTAGTTGTCAGTAAGTGCTTCTTGCAAATTCACCCTTTCTGCAGATAAATGGATTCTGTTATCTTTCATCTGATGTAACTTATAATTTAGCACTGGCGGCATTAGGAATTGTACATGACATTAGGATACAAGAGAACTATGAGGCAATATACAAGGATGAATACCAGCCTCTAATTTGTCTCAAAATTTGTCTGTATCAACATATTAAACACTTATACATGTTACCATTTGGGAGAGCTAAACTAACACTAATTAGCAAGTCTGCAGAGAAAAAAGTCTTATTCCTCCCTAATTTTCAGTTCTTATGAATGCAAATAATCTCCTAACAAAAGAAGCACTTCTCTAACATGGATCCGTCCCCAGTACAAATATCAGGCACCCTTTATATTTTTCTAGATAATTCAATGTAGATATATTGATGTTGCCAACATTGAAATAAAAATTAGTTATGAACATTTTTTTTAAATATATATTCAGGGAGGATTAAGCAATAAAATGTATTTTAAACAGTTTCTTAGCTGGACAACTTGCAGAGTATATTAGCTTTACTAACATTTTTATTTCACTATAATACATGGCTAGTCTAAATGACAGGAAGAAAATTACCATGCTTAGGAACACAGGATCCTGTAGCAGAAGAGCAATGGAGTTCACTATTTGTTAATTACACTAGGTCTAAAAAGCTAATAATTTATAGTTTAATAAATAAATAAAAGTGGTCACACTTTAGATCAGAGTCCATCTACTTCAATACCACCTCATTGGGAAGAAAATATAAACCAAAAGTAAACAGTTTATTTTCAGCTACTTTTACTCAGTCCCCACAATTACATAATTGCCTTTATTTCTGACACCTGGCTCGTTCTGTCTAGCGTGCACATCCAAATCAATAATGCACAAGTCACACCTCTAATACTTCAGATTATACTTACGTTGTTAAAATATGGATTAAAATAAAAACATAAAGGTCATACTACTACATTGGTTAGAATTTGATTAAAAACTTCATGAAAATAAAACAGTAACAATAGTGCTTCTTTAGGGAGGAGTGTATGCATGTGTGTATGTATTATGTTTTGTTTATGTTATTTGTTGGGGTTATATAAACGTGGCTAAATTGGTAGCACGTAAGACTCTTGCTGGGAAGGTCGTGAGTTCAAGCCTGCAGTGGGCAGGAGAGTTCTCTCTGGGCAGCAATGTCCTCCCTCCTCAAGAGGGGATTGGACTTGGTGCCATGGTCTAGTCATGGGGTCTGTGGTGACAGGTTGGACTTGATGATCTTCGAGGTCTCTTCCAAACTTGGTGATAATGTGATAATGATAATGTGATAATGTATGTATATGTGTATATATGTATATATTTCAAGCACGCATATCTAATTTGGCAACATAGTCCCTAAGACTATTTATAACCTTCATATCATCCATTTTTAGCTATTTACCAGTGCTAGAGTGAGTCATTAGCTTCAGTTTGGCAAGAACTTGACAGTCTGAATGAGTTTTAGTAATTTTTCTTTCATAACATCTTAAGTACGAGTTTATGAGACTATTTTTAATAGTTCAATAATGCCTGATAGAATAATAAAACATTTTTTTACTGTGTTAGATATAGCTGTCTAGCATGGATAAAGTAAGGAAGTATTTTCAGCACAAGAAGAGAAATTCACAATGTAAGCAAGGTATGTAATAATATCGTTATTGCACTTTCTAGATCAAGATCAACAAGCTGCCACTTAGAATCTAGTATGACAGAGACTATCAAATTACTTTACAAGCAATAATTAATCCCCATCTGAGTGAGATTAACAGTAAATGCCCATTTCATGTGGAAAGCAACTTCCTTAAGACCACAAACAAATCAACAGAAACAGCTCCTAAACATTTATTCTAGAACTATCTTGTTTCTTAGGTTTATTGTTCCTATTATAGCTAACTGTCTGTATTTGTTCAGTGTCAAAGTTGAATATGATATTATGGAAGGCTCTAGAAAAAAAAATCCCTTGGCACCAGCAAAAGTTGCACATCTCAAAGATAAAAGGAAAATGAACTTTTTTTTCAGAAATCAGTTTTTTAAAGCATTCATTTTTTTTCCTGTTATTTTCATGGGTACAAGACAGCACTGCTCTTGGAAGGGCAAATCAATGGTAAAGACTTACACAAGGGCTTTGAATCTCAAATATGACACAATATGCAGTAATATTGCATTAGCTTCACACTACACACCTTTACAAGCATACTGAATAACTCAATTTCTTTTTAATGTCTCTGCACATTATACTACTTTTATTATAGTGCTGTCTTTTTATTCAGGTCTAATGCCAATTGGAAACAATAATGGCTACACTTACTGAATTTGTTTCATTTTGTAGACCACTGTATGTAAAATACAGGTTCCTCTTTTACGGTCCTGAGCATCCTCTTCAAATTTTGCTTTCTTATACAACAGAGCATAAAGTGAAGCTCTCTCAGTGCACTGGTTCAGCATACCTCACTGATTTCACTAGTATTGGAAATAAATATGCCTTCCTGCTGTTTCTTTTGTCCTGAACCTCCCTTTAACAGAGATGCTGGAGGGATGCTCAGGCAGGGGTCCTAGGAGTTTTCAAAAAGGAAGCAAGACTATATAGCAAAGGTACTTTTAGAAATAGACATATGTCAAACAACATTTGCATAAAATCAGTAGTTGAGGATTTACTTTCTTCTTCTCCAGAGACTCCAGAAGTGAGATTTAGCCTGACTATGTTCAAAGGCACCACAGGAGATAGTTGTCAATGTTTCTCCCTCAGGAGAAGAACACAAAGAAGGTAAGGGGTAATATCAGAAGTAAGATCTGGTTTGGGTTCAAAACCCAGTAAAAACAAGATTAAGGCAACTGTTTTTGTGGTGGTGGCGTTTTGTTTTGTTTTGTTTTGTTTTTCTTCTGTAAAAGGGCACCTTTGTTAAACTGGAATGTAAACATCCCAGAAGCTGAGAAGTGCAGAAATAAAATTCAGTGATGGAGAAGCAAGAAAAGAAATACAGCATTCATAAAAATAGAAGAGATACAATGAAAGAAACATACAACTTTGAGCTTTCTGTATGCCTGGAAAGTATTTCTTCCAAGAAAATACCCTGTGTTCATAGCTTGTGATATTTGAGAAGGCATGAATAGAGGACCCATTACTTCTCGTATGCCTCCTCTGTAGGAGCTCTGGCCTTTTTTATAGCTAAGCCAGTTGAAGAGCTCTCAAGAGCACATCTTACTGCACCTCTTTTATTGTTACTGTTGGCTGAAAACTTAACATCACTCATTTTTCACTGTGATTCACAATGCAGTCCAATATGAGTGGTAGTGTAGCTTCATAACAGCTCAATTGTTTTTCAAAGATCTCCTTCATTAAAGCCAAAAATCTGCACAGAACCCAGCAATCAACAAAACTACTGATCAGCACAGTATTGTCCAAACAATGAAGCAGCAGTGGTCAGTCTCACTGCCTATGTGTAGGAAGACTATTGCTACGGACATTTAGTCTCAGGTTACGGCATAACTTTATTATGTATGGTATTCCCATCAGAAATAGTATACGTATTTGATGTATTTGAGTAATAATATGTAAGGTGAATAATATGTAAGGTGAAGAACTTCAAAGTTTCAAGTAGTAACTGCTGAAGCATTTTGGAGATCTCCCATATGCATAAGAAATTCCACCACGTGAAAAGTCCCAGTGATTCTAAGTCCTTCTGTAAAGCATTGCCAGTTTTCAAGTATTAATCTGTGTCATTATTTCCTCAGCCTACAATCAAAACCTGATACACAGGACCATCTTTTTTTGTGGAGATATTCTTATCCACTTTGAGCTCCCCATAACCTATAATTGTTTCCCCCGCTCCTGTCCTGCTTACTCAAAGCTGAATTTGTATTTCCTTGAACAATCCAGCTCTTGCCTACGTTTCCCTATGTAAATAGCCTTTACTCCCAACAGGGCACAAACATGACATTAGCACAGCATCAATCCTCACAAAGTCCCAGTGCCACCATGCCAACCTAAGCTTCTGAGTGAGGCATGATTTAGGCCAGTCTGCTCCTTCATTTTACCCTGCAACTGAAAACTGTCCAGTAACTTAGAAGACCTAGACATTAAAATGCCCATGGCAGAGAAGCACATTTTAGATAAGATTTGTTGATTTTTCGTTTAGAAGCTCTGTTAAGAATATTTAATCCAAAACTGCTATTACTGATTCATTAAAGTCCTTCACAACTAGGGTGAATTTCATCAGTAGCAGTAGATGCATATTATATAAACACTAACGTACTCTGTGTATAACTAAGAAGTATTTAAAAAAAAGCCTCTGCAGCACAGCTCTCAAATGGTGGTTGTTGGGGTTTTTTTTCAGTCTGGATTATTGCCCAGCTCTTATCAATCGCTTGGCAAGCTTTCAGAGGCACACACAGGCTGACGTGCGCTTCCTATAATAGAACTGCTGGTACAAGAATTTGTGATCTTTCAACCTGGCAGTTGGTTGTCACTACTTATTGAAGTACCACTCGATTGTAGTTATTTTTCACCTGCTGAGAAAAAGTTCAAAGCAAAAACCACCCATATGCGACTATTAACTCTTACTCTGGCAGTTACACCTCACAGAGATGACATCTCTCTACAAATACATAAAGACTCATGGTAAGCAACATCATAAGAATGAATCCTTAATTGAGGTGGTTTTCACAAGCATTCTGAAGGATACCCCATACCTGCCAATTCCTTTCAAAAGGTTGATTCTTTCAACCAAAAATAGACTAAAAATTCATAAACAGGAAGAAAAGCTGCAACAAAAAGCCACACTGATCCATCAAGCAATATTAATAAATAATAAAATATCTCTGCAGATCTCTGTATATTTTAATAAGAGCCTATTGCATAAGAAATAAGAAATACCGGATTCATTGTTTCGAAAACTCTCAGGAAAGGAATGTGATGGCTTCTAAAGTGAATGAGAGATATACTAAATGTCTGTTCCTAGCAGTAAAATTATCAGTGTGTTTGGTATACAGCAGGAGGAACAGATCTTAATTGCATACCTGTATGTTTTGCAAACCCTACATTGGGATGTAAGTTCCAGAAGAACTAACTGCTGTGCTGGACTTGAAGCTAACAAAAATTGGGAATTGGGCCCATGCCTCAGTTTCCTTCTAAAGTTCAGATAACATTGGCGGACAAAAGAGATCTCTGTCCAGTCTGCCACTTGGCAGGCTTCTTGATCTGGCTCTTCACACCAGCACCATCCCATACTGTTCATTAGGAGGCCAATACTTTTGGAAAGTTGCTCTGGCTGCACTCTCTGCCACTGCAGCACGCTTGCTATTCACAGCTATTCAGAAGCATAAAAAGAAAACCAGAAACAGGTGGTCGTTATCTGTTTTAGCCTTGTGTTAGGCACCCTCAGGCAACCCAAGCACCCTAACACAATGCAGCTTAATGTCTTGCTCCAGTGGCAGGCATGCCAACAGTGTTTTCTGTGAGCAGGCATATGTGCTCTTTCAAGGGCTGGCTGAATGGTTGGCTCTGCTCTGGAATATAAGATACAAATACTGAATAAAAGCATTAGAGGCCTCTTTCACACCACCCGGCAAAGGTCCAGAAACTGGTCTTCCCAAAAATAAAGGACGACCACTGTGAATTAGACGCAAGCTATTCTTCAGTGGAGATGATGCTCTTCAGCCAGCCAGCCAGCAGAAGGTCTTTATCTTGTTGTCCTGGGTTGGCAGGAGGCAAAAGCAGCCTCTGTGTATGGCCTTTTACACAAAGCAAGTGAACCTGAGCTCTAAAGTGTTTTGGCAAGGCCTTTTCCCTTTATCCAACTCAGAAATTTACTTGTTTTTTTTTGGATAAGCCGACTCTGGCCCATCTCATCCATATGGTGGCCATATATGTTATCAGAAAAATAAAATGCATTATTCAGTGCCTCCAAGCTTTGCCTGCTTCTGGCATGTAGAGTAACACTTCAATAACCATAACAATTTATAATTGATAAAAAGTAAGACTTAATTACAGAGAATTCTAAGCCGAGACCAGCTATTTCATAATGGGAAATTAAAATTGTCTGACATATAGCTGGGAACACACTGCTTTCACTACTGTACTTGCCGTGCTTAAATCTTGTTCTTTTCTTTATGCTGTTTATGCTTATAAAAACGGCATTTGGGAAAAAATAAAATTAAAAAAGGATCCATAAGCTAGACACCTGAATGGCAGTGTCATCACTGAAGAGACCTTAAAAGCCAAGATTTAGATGGAGACATACAACCTTTTCTATGGCATACAACCCTTCAGAACAGCAAACTTTTGAGCAAAGGGAGGCCTGTAAAGGATGTGGTATTTGCTGGGATGGTCACACTAGGGTTCAAGCTATCTGAGGAATTCATCCTGCCATCTGCAGGATGTAATTGATTTCTAGAGTGGGGCTTTAGGGGGTTGTTTTTGGATGAAAGTATCCAGAAATCAGCAAGGCACTTTTTATAGTATACATTAACAATATTATCACAGCTCTAGAACATAGAGTCTTCCATCTAGGATGCAGATCAGCTACTAAACACTGTACACTTGTAACAGATCCAATGATTTTATGGCCCAAATGAAAATAGAAGGCAGGTCTACATTTTAAATTTCATTTGTAGGAGGGGCTGCACTAAGCAGTGCATCATCTGTACTGACACAGATTTGAAAACAGCCTGTACATTTTTGGCAGAGGCTTTCCTTTCAAGTACTGGAATGATCTGACCCCACTTTACTGGCTTCTACTGATACAATCACTGGAAAGTGTTGCAAACCTGCAGGAACTTAAAAAAATGTCTTGTCTTGCTTAGTGAGTTCAGTTGTGTTCCTCCTACATGTAAGAGTCATTTCATTATTCATCCTTGGATAACATGAGCAAGAGGTTATCAGAAGTTGCCACAAGGGAGACTCTTCAGATAGCAAAGAATATGCAGCATTACAGTTACAGAACATAATGACTGTTCACATACCACTCAGGAAGTTGATGACGTATTCCTCAGTTGACTAGGGAGCTCCTTAAATCAGGGCATTGAAACTCAATAATAGCACTGATCGAGGCAGTAGCCTCAGCTTAATTATGAGCTTTATTGATCATGTCTTTTCTTTAAAAAAAAAAAAAAAAAAAAAAAAAAAAGGAGAAAATACTGCAGAAGCTGTGTCCATAATGCACTGAACTTGTGGAAAGATCTGGTGTGACACTGCAAAACAGATCCCTTAGCCATTCTGACAAGTTCACAAAGGACAATCTTTGCATTTTGTAATGACCTCTCACTTCTAGGAATTGGGAAAGTACTTTTACATGTACTAATTTTCATCAGAAGAAAGCACAATACAATTTCATGTTTAGCATAAAATCCATGATCTGAGATCCACTTTTTAAGCACACACACAGAGGGTTGAATGGTACACCTGCAGTGGAATAGCACCTAAAAGCCACAATCAGGAGCCAATCCCCATTGTACTAAAAGCTGTAGATTCTTTGGATTCGTTATTTCTGCAGAACATTTCAATAGAGGCTAGAGAAGATCATAAAACTTGATAGTTTTCTGAAAGAAATTTCAAGCAGTAAAGTTTTATCTCTCACTGATCTGTTATCCTGATAGAATAGTACAGGAACAGTTACATATATATCCTACACAAACACACATTCTATCTTCATATCACACTCCTCTCATGCCGGGTGAACTAACTGAATTGAACTTGACCTTCAAAGCCCTTGGAATGCAACAAAATATCTCTGTTTTCTGACATTTATGGGTGGCTTTTCTGCATGGCTGCTTTTATTGCCCACAAAATAATGGTGAGCGCTCTGTGTACAAACCTACTATAAACACTGACAAATCACATGAAAGGAAGACAGATTTATTCGGTGTAGATTACTCCAAGAGCTAATCTAATCAAATCCAAGATTTACATTTTTTAAGCAAATCAAGAATTCATAGAGCTTGCATTTTGATAGAATATATATATTACAGTTTTATTTCAATCTGCAAGTGTAATTGAACTGATTTGGATCTTCTGTGCTTTTATTTTTGCTTAAAAGGGCTTTATGTGTTTCATATGAAAATGAATCACTGAAGTAGTGCATGCACAAGGAAAACCCTATGGAAAATTCATACAAAAGATTATAAATCTCTTTCTAATAAAAAGCTTAGATAAAAGCACATTCATACATGAATCTATGTTAAAGACTAAACATGCTAGATGTCAAAAGGCAAATATATTGTATTTGGGGCTTTCTTAAACTTAAAAGTAACCACTTCAAGCCACTATATCAGAGCTGATTCAGAACATTTTCATGGAATATATGTGACACAAATGTGCACCTAGCTCAGTTTTCTGTCCTTCAGTCAAGAAATACAGAGGTGCTGTTAGATGTCAGAAAATACTCCAAACCCTTGTTCCCTTCACACGTTTTACTGATTTGCATGAAAAAAAAAAAAAAAAGAAGAAAAAAAAAGTAGTAAAACCCCCCAAAACATTCAAATTCATCTTCATTTCTACATGTCTGTAAATGAAAATTATGGTGGCAATATTGCCTCATATGAACTGTTCTCTAGGAGACAAGATGGGCCCACAGTACAAAGGATGCATCTTTACTACGGGACAGCACAGATGGCTTTTGTTTTACTGGCCTGGCCTTGGGCAAGTCAGTGCTGCTCTGTTTGTGATTTTCTTTGTTTGTGCAAGTGCCCCAACATCTACCAGGACATACTGTTTCCAAATAGCAGCAAAGGTTGACCCAATTAGAAACAAATACTAGAAATATTAGCAACCAAGTATTTTCGTCAAAGAGTCTACTGTCTGGGTACTCGGTTGTGTGCTAGAATATCCTAGCTACTTGCACTGAACAAAAACAGCTGTTGAATGCTGTTGCTCCTTCTTTTGAAAATATCTCTGATTTAGAGGAGAAAAAGGGCAAGCCAGAGACACAATTCAATTGGAAAAGGAACTGTAAGAAAACCACCACTGTCAAACTTTATATTTATTCCTTCACAGTGCCTTTGTATATCATTTACTCAATTTGCAAACTCAGGATTCTTCAACTCCCTCTTGAGTCAAGTCTGGCATCACCAAATATGGCTCCTAAAAGGTTTTGTTGAGGTCTGCGGGACCAGTTATGGTGTCTTTGTAGCTTATGGATATAAGTAAGTTTCCTTAACTGCCACATGTGCAAGCCTTGATTTGGATATAAAAAGAAAGCTCTCGTCTTCAAGTTTTTCTGCTGTTGCAGGAGCAGGTTCTGCCTACAACTTTCTGGGGGATATAAATATCTCTTACATGCAGAGGAGAACAGAGGCCATTTATTTTCAATTCTCATTAGCACCTCTCCAGTCCAAAGCAGTAGAACTCTAATGAACTCATCTCAATGTCCAACGGGTTCTAAAAAAGTGGGTTTTTTTCCATCAGAGAAGCTGCCAGAGACACCAGTCAGATTAAATAATGTGCCCCAAGACCCATTGGAAGTAGAAGGCAAAGCTGAGTTTTCCTAAAGTTCATTTAGAAGCAGAATCATACTCCGTTATTTCTAAAATAAGAACCATTATTTTTCATGCTGGAGCGTCTAAGATCTACGATATTCAAAAAGCATGTATACTGAATGCAGTAATGTGACTCTTAAATTTACTGGTTTGACTATTTTTGAATCTTTGCATTTTAAGTAATAGTTATCCGTCTTTATCTCTAGGTTTACCCAAGTTCTGTTTAAACAGCAGTTATCAATAAAAGAATTATTCTGGATAGGACAGAGCACCCCACTGTCCTGTGGCCACATGTGACCAACACCTTCCATGACACCCATGTCTGCTGATAAAATATTTGGCTTTGTAGTAGTTTGTAAAGTCATTACAAGTTATGAGAGTTCATGATCTGTCCCACTCACTCCAACTCAGAAAAATTGTCTCTGTGCTCTCACAAAAAACAGCACAAGGTTTTTTCAGTGAACCTCTAAGTCTTTCAGCCATAAATCTCAACAAATGATGCTGTTTGTTTAATGTAACACTGCTACACAGATTAATGAGACAAGTTGTCCGCTAGTTAGGGAGGAACACAAAGATCCATCCTAACTTATTTAATTGCCAGGTTTATTCGTTGTAAATGTTATATAATATGACATTCACAGATTACTGAAGAAGTTCCAAGAACAAAACGCACATCACTAATCAGCTGATCATTTTTCATTTTATTTTAGATGTCAAAATTAGTGATGCCCTTCCTTTCTCATTAGATCTCTTTTTTAATACTGTTTCTGATTTAATGAAAAAATATTCTGTGATTTTCCTGCTTCTGCACCTGTAACTAACCCCACCATGCTAGAAAATGGATTTAATCCATTAGAACCTTAGGTCTGATAGGACTTCAACCACTTTTTGGCTAGAAGAAACAACTTCACATTTCATGTTCCAAGACATTAAATCTTGGTATTTTCAGTTTCTCAGTTATACAGTGTTCACCAGCCAAATTTCAGCTGTTTTTTTTCAGCTTCTTTCCTAGAAGTTTATGACTTGAGTGTCCCATCATCTAATTGTATACCCTCTGACCATAATCAGATGTTCTAATCCTGTTTTGCTGTGGTGCTCTGCTTCTGTTTCTCCCCTTTTATTGACCTTAAGGGATTGTTATTTTAATTCTTCAATCCCACAGCTTTCCTGCATTTGTGCCCCAGCTTTATGTTTAAGCCTTAAACCATCCTATCAGAATCTCCTTTCATACTCTTTTTAAAGAGTCTTGTACTTAACTTTTCTTTTTTATACATATACACCTCTGTCTAGCTGAATAATTCCATCTTAAATTCCCTTTCAGAAGACCATCTTTCATCTCATATTAATTCTTCTTTTTATCATATTAAATATCCTTTATTGTTCTGGAAACAGTCACTTTCCCTCTGCAGACCAGCACATATGTCTCTCTCCCTGTAGTCAGTTAGCCTTTGTTTTTCTGTTATGATACTACTCCTGTTGCTGTAATGGTCATGGGCTCCTCTATTTCATTCCTGTTAATATTTTCAAACTTGTGTTACTGAGATACAGATGCTCATACTGGTGGGATATTAAGGGAAAAACAAGTTTCCTTTCTTTGTCTAGGGCCGGTATAACTTGCAATTTATTTATTTATTTACATTGCTGTCTTCTGTAACTTTGATATTAACTGCAGGTGCCAAATGACCTTCAGAAAGCCTTTACAAAAACCCTTTCAGAAAAGGACAGGTCTCAGGCAGGGCAGAGGAGGTTGCAGCAGTTAGAGTAATAGGAGCTGCTTGTCCTTTCTGACACAGAAGTTATAGAAATGAGTCCTGAAAGCAACATGTAATTCTATTTTTAAATCTTTAGATGGTACTTCAAAAACAGTTTACAATGGCTAGATTTCTAACATTACTTATGAAGCATCTCAAGGAAACACATTGTGAACAGGCTGCACCATGACAAAAACCTTCTACTGGCAGGTCACTTGACCTAAGAGTATTTGCTATGCTTTTAAAGCAGAGTTAACATGAATTTTCTCACTAAATGATTTCGCCTCTCAAATTTTGACCAAGTTTGTACCAAAGAATTTCATATGTTGTCCACTGAAGGGTAAAAGTGTACAAAGCATTAGAGGATGAACTACTAGGGTCACACATATTTTATTTCATCCTTCTGCCTTTTTCCCCATGGCGCACCAGAGCTGTCATCTCCTAAAAGCCTCATGCTGTCACCTCAAAGAGACAGCAGCTGACATGTCCCTTTGAAGTGAAAGGAAAAGAGATTTTTGTGACATCATAAAACTAGGGATGATTAAGTCAGTTTAAATAACACTAGGTATAGAAAAACATCCTTCACTTTTGTATCTTCTTCTTGTTAATGGATGCACACCAAAAAGAAAAGTAGAACTAATGAAGTTTACTACCACAGTATTTCCCTTTGGTAATCCAAAGACAACTGAAATCTATTGGAAAGCTCTGCATTGATTAAAAATCTCAGAGATTTCCCTGTCTTTCATGTCCACAAGATAGATTGCCTACATTATATTTATACATGGAAAAAGCATGGAGAAATTACTGGACTATTTTACTGCACAGAGTCCTAGGAGAAAGCAGAATCAGAGAGGTTTTGAGAAGTCAGTTAAGCAGGAAAAAAAAAAGGAAAAAAAAATCAAGTAAACAACCAGTCCTGGTAAACAAGTTCAGTTAAAGAATCTTCTCTGCACCATGAAAATAACAAAGACCTTAAAAGATGCCCTTTGCCACCTGCAGCAAAAGCATGCCCCAGCAGGCTATGCTGCTGACTAGGGTGACATGTTGTTGTTCTATTATATTGGCGAAAAAGGTTTGCTCGTTTTAACCACATTGTAAACCCAATACAAGTGCAAACAAAGCTTCTCTTAAGAATCAACAAGGTCAATAAGCTGAACTAAAAGCCCATTAAAAATTGCATCAGAGAAAAGAAATGACACAATAATAGTCCACTAAGGTGCAAATTCAAAAATAATCTGATCAAAATGCAAAGCAGTTCAAAATCTGTCAGTTACTCAGACTATCTAAGATTCAAACCAGGTAAGATAATTACATCAGTGAGAAAGCAAAATCTGATTTTTTTTTTTAATTATGCTATTGTCTAGTAATGAATAAATTAGGTTTGATTCATTGTATTCTCTCCTCCTATGCAACACAATTACAACAGCACTGGAATGAGATTTTTTTAAATTACCATTTCATCAAAGGTGTTTAATACTCATCTATGATTTAATTTGATTGCCAAACTTGATCTATAATGATATTAATAGATAGAAAAATCCATAGTAGACTCCATTATTGTTGAACTTTATCATCTTCTTAGAAAGGACAATAGTAAAATTACCTATTAATTAGATTAATTTCAAAGAAGTGTAAATCATCCTGACCCATGATACTTGCTTTCAAAGCTATCATCAGGGAATAATTAGTAGGCAATAGTCCAGGAATATTATTTTAAGCAGATACAAACCTTGAACTTCCATTCACTGGACTTAAATTATAATTAAGAATATATGATAATACAATACAATACAATACACCAGGTGGGAAGAGACCTTCAAGATCATCGCGTCCAACCCATCAACCAATCCAACCCACCCAACAACTAGACCATACAGCCAAGCACCCCATCAAGTCTTCTCCTGAACACCCCCAGTGAAGGTCACTCCACCACCTCCACGGGTAGCCGATTCCAATGGGCAATCACTCTCTCCGTGTAGAACTTCTTCCTAACATCCAGCCTAAACCTGCCCTGGCGCAGCCTGAGACTGTGTCCTCTTGTTCTGGTGCTGGCTGCCTGGGAGAAGAGGCCAACCTCTGCCTGGCTACAACCTCCCTTCAGGTAGTTGTAGAGAGCAATAAGGTCACCCCTCAGTCTCCTTTTCTCCAGGCTAAGCAACCCCAGCTCCCTCAGCCTTTCCTCATAGGGCTTGTGTTCCAAACCCCTCACCAGCTTTGTTGCCCTTCTCTGGACACGTTCCAGCAAGTCAACATCCTTCCTAAACTGAGGGGCCCAGAACTGGACACAGTACTCATCTTATGGAAACTCCAACACCCTGGAGTGCTGCAAGAAGAAGAAAGGGAAAAAAAAAACCACAAAAACAAAACAAAAACAAAAAAAAAACACCACACCCAAAAAACAATCAATGCTAAGTAGATTGCTGCTATTATATGTAGTATTTATTATTGCTTAGCATGACCATGAATTGAAAGTGGATATAAGTGAAAAATCTCTGGATTTTACAGCTTCAAGGTGAGGAGGACTGTGCCACTCAAATAATGGAGCCCCATATCAAGAACACATAAGTCATTTCATTTGTAAGCTATTCTGCTGGCAAACTGTATGGCCTTGGGCAAGTATTTAACTCTAACCAGTAGCTGGCAATAAATACATAAAGTAAGAAAGACAAATAAAACACTTTAGCAAGGTTTGCAGTTTTTCCTAACCTTTTCATCATGTGAAATCAATGTCTGCAGATTCTGGGTTAGATCTATTCCAAATATATATCTGATTTCTTGGTTTAAAAATTTAATTGTAAGGTCTTTATGGCAGCAATAGCATCCACTAAACAATGAATGGGGTGTAATCAAGACTAGAATCTTGTATTCACATGCAAATCTTCAACAGGAGTTAGTCACTGTGTTTTCTGATGAACTCTATGTCACACTGTGTTAGATGTCTAATAAATTGTAAAACACTTTCAGTTGCAATGGATTCTGCTCTTATCTATAAAACCTGTTTAGAATACTGTTTCAAGAACTGAAGAGAGCACAGAATTGTTTTCATGCACACAGACTCCCAGGAACATCCTGTAAGCATGCATGGATGGAAAGCACTATAATGCCCTACAATGACATTCCCCAATGTCATGATTCCTGTACCCTGTATTATAAGATTTAGGCTTTTAGTACAGACACTCTGCAGAACAAAAGCAGAGCACTGAACTGAAAATCCTAGTATCACACATCACAAGACTTCCATAATGATGAAACTTCATGGATGTTCATTCGTAATATTGTGACTGAAGAAAAGGGTGGACAGAAGACAGAGAGAACCCGCTTCTCGTTTCTTGAATTCCCAGTTAGACCCCTACGCAGTGTCATGTATAGAGCAACACAAAAATATCACCTTACCTATAATATTTTATATTTTATATCTATAATATATTTTACAACAGCTTATAGCACCAAGCAAGAATGCACTGCATGTTTGTAATGGACATTTAGCAGATGCTAAATGTGCTGAATTCAAATGCAATGTATGCACTTGCATACTGTATGGACAGTGGAATAAGCATCTCACAGCATGCCCCTTCGTCCCTAGTCAGAAGTATTTGGTGTGTCATTCAGTAAGGCTTGGAGTTCTTTTATAACAAAGCTTCAAGAATAAATACCAAAAACATCACCTGTACTTATGCTATCCCTCTTGGAAATCTAGTAAAGTGAAATTGATTTTCTTTTTTTATTAGCAAGGCTATTAAGCATGGGGCACCAGGAGATGAATGGAAAGAAAGTCACATAAAGAGATAGAAGCATCTGAAAATGCCTTCTATTTGTTGTACAGTTGCTTTTTTAGCAGAAATACCTGCATGGTAGGAAGATCAATACTGTCCACTGGCAACATGCAAAATTACTCTAGAAGCATGCATGCATCCAGAAATCTGCAGGTGCAGTAATCAGTCACTACAGAAATCTAATCCTAAATTTGTCAAAAGAAGAACATTTGGTCTAGCTTCAGAGAGACGTCCTAGCTCACTAGAGACTCTTCTAGTAAAAGCCACATATTGCTGATAGCCCATCTGGACTGTTTAGTATAAAGAAATCTGAAACTGGATCTTGCAGATGAGAATAAGAAACTCATTACCCACACTTCCCTCTTTCCGTCCTTTTTATTTTCAAATCATATCCTCATTGTTTTTTCTTTGATTTTTCACCTGATTTGATCAACCAGAGCAGACCATATGGATTTATTCCCTAAGTAATCTTTCAACAGAAGCAGAAGCAGGAGGAAAGCTTCAAATCAGACATAAAAGGTGTTGGATAGTAACACATTGCTGCTGTCAAACAAAGGGTTCTTATTGGAGTAATGTGTTCAGCTTTGGGGCTCCAAACACAAGAAGAACGTGGACCTGTGTCCTGGAAGAGGCATTAACAAGCCAGCTAAACCTGTTTGAGCCACTGCCCTTTCTCCTCCCTCCCCATTTTGCCTGGTCTGGGTTTGAGTTCGAGGAGTCAATAGGCAGGCACCATTAAGGCTGCCTGGAGGGGTGGAAGCTGGACCCCAAGCCTCATGTTTCAGAGAGGCAACTGCAGCAACCTACCTGAACACCTGCATGCTTGTGTGTGGTCTCTGTTTGGGTGCCCACTGTTCTTCTACTAGCCTTTCTTCTAGTAGTAACCATCTTACCCGTACCCATATTGCGTGCATTAGTGTACATGCACTTCAGCTGGGCTGCTGGTTTCACCCCTGACTCCAGCTTACCACCCTCAGACTCCAGTCTAGGGGGACCGGTTTCAGCCCCTTCCCCCTTCAAATATCTACATACGTGTGTGCACTCATACATCACTCACCCTTTGCAGTTACTTAATTGTTAATATCAGATCAAAGACAGTCAGAGCAGAGATGGATGGTTTCTCTTCTACATCTGGCTGTGGACTTTGTTTGTCATTGGGCCTAGGTGATAACATGAAGCAATGTTACACTCATTAGTTCCTGGAGCTTTCTGTAGTTTATGATCAGAGATGAGTTTTCCATCTTCCTACTGCATGTATATCATTTAGCATTACAAGATGCTCCATGAATAATGGAAGTAATGAAACTACATCCTCTAAGACACTCTCCTCGGGCCAGAGACAGCAAACAATGCAGTTATTACCAAATTCTATATGTGTTGACCAGTTGGCAGTTGTCACCAAGCAGAGTGTGTATTACAGCTCAGCTTTGCCTGCCTTTCCTTCACCTGGGACCTTACTTCGGATCCTCTTCTCCTAAATGGTCACTAACATTCACAAAAATTTTAGGAATGTAAGTAGTTCTGAGATGATCAGAAAAAGCAGAAGTTTTATGGAGGATAGGACTGGACGCAAAGGTGAGCAGGCAGATAAACGCAATGGCTGTATGAGTGCTATATCTAATAAAACTTAGATGGTGATTGTTCTAGTTATTTCCTTGTAGTTCTAGTACATCACAATTTTACAATAAAATTATAGATTTTTCATACTTACTTTCTACAAGCTTGAGGGAAAAAAAAGAACATCAGTGTTTTACCCATTCTCCACAAGCATTTATGAGCATTTCTTGACAGTCTTCATTTCTTAAGAGCAGTAAGACAGGATCAAACTTACTGAGTGTTCAGATTTATTTATTTATTTATAGTACTTAAGTATTCTGTATCAGCAAAGGCCCTTAGAGACTTATTTAGTAAAGTAGGCTGGAGTATTCTAATTCTGGATCCACGCTGGCTTTAGTAAATTCCAAAACAAATCCAGGGCCAGGCAGAAATTCACGGCTGTAACTATATTGAGCATCATGGCCAGCAAAACACACTAAAGCGCTGTAAAACACTCTAAAATCCTTCCAAGTCAAAAAGGATTTTTCCTGAATTGTTGCCAAAAAATGAGTGCGTGTTACTCAATTTTAATTCCATTTGTTGGAAGTATATAAGCATTAACTAGCTCACTGTCACATGAAAAGTAACTACAGAAAAGTAAAGATCTTTAATATAAAGACCTCTCTGTTGAAAACATGCTAAGATTGTGTCTTTGGGTGGTTTATTGTTTATTTTTGTGTGTGTGTTTGGTTTTGTTGGGGGGTTTTTGGGTTGTGGTTTTTTTTAATGTTGGTTTGGTTTTGTTAATGGCTTGAACGTGGCTTATCTATTCATTATCCCTCCTTCCTACCTCTAGGTAACTTAGATATGCATTTGTAAATGTCAACAAAATTGTTAAGAATGTTATGCTGGTTTCTTATCTCTGAGATAGTTTAAGTCCCAATAGAAAAACCCACAGACCAGTGCCCAAACTTGAGGTCAGATAGGCACAACTCAGATATTCAGCATTTTGCTTGACATTTTGTTGGCTGACCATTGCAATCACATAGCTCCAGACTTGACAGATCGTTTGCCACCTTGCACACCAAGAATACAGCAAGAGAGAACAGGTGAGTAAGATTGTACAAGGAAGATAAAGGTTACATTATATCACCACTCATGGAGAAAAATTTGCTTAGTCAAATATCACCAATCTTGTAAAGAAGTTCTAAAACTCTCTCAGTATCTCATCAGACAAAACTAACTGAAATTAGAAGATCCCCACATTCCATTATGCATGCATACCTCAAGCTTACTTCAGAAGATGTTTTAATGCAAAAAAAACAGACAATGCAAATATTTGTTAAATCATGTAAGACCAATAGTTCCACAACCACAATGCACTGACAGATCCTGTTTTTCTCTTCATACTCAACAATTAATGTGGTGTATTACAATTCATGTCAGTGGGAACTATTTCTAATTTCCATCAGTGCAAAAGAATTCAGGTCAAGGTTAGGCAACAATGAAGATTTTTAAATATAATAAACTAAATGAGAGGCTGAAAGATGCATGTACTAGATCTTCAGTAAGTTGTTGTTCTACCCCCAATTCGGGGGCCATTGGGTCATGAATGAAGGCATGAACCCCGTTGATGTATAACAAGTTTCCAGAAAAGTAGAGAGCAAAGAACCTCAGAAGTCCTTCCAGAAGTCCTTCATTGCTGTGTTGTAGAATCCCTTGCATTACAGAGCCTCAGAGTCCCACTTAGAGAAAGGTCCCAGAAGCCCTTTACAGACAAAGCAGCTTATGAAAGTCCCAGGCATATCCCTTGCAGCATCTCTACACTGAAGCCCTTGCTACAAGAAGTAGCGAACAGAAGCAGAAGGCCCTAACCAATGCCCTAACCATGATCTTTAAGAAGCCCTAAATGAATGGTGGTTTTTTATAATCTTTGTTATCAATCCCATAACCAGTAAACTCCAACCACATACATAAGCTAAAATCTTTTCCCAAGAAGTGGTGCCAGCACATCAATAGTAATACAATAATGCAATAAACCAGGTTGGAAGAGACCTTCAAGATCATCGCGTCCAACCTATCAACCAATCCAACCCACCTAAACAACTAGACCATGGCACCAAGCACCCCATCAAGTCTCCTCCTGAACACCTCCAATGGCTTCTGCAGCATGTTCCAATCAAAGGGTACCAACGTGAGGATGTTGTTCTTGGCACACATGGAATGCTATCATTTTGCTCTATGCAGCATGCTAAGGAATTGGTCAGCTAAGGAATCATGCACGCTGCACACATCCAGCAGCTGCCCTCAGAACTGTGACTGCGGCTGCAGCAGTAAGTCACTGATCTTTATTGGACTGTGTTATCTTTTATATCAATAGTAAAAGTTACAAACTAATAAACTTATACATACAAGAGAAAAATACACTGTTGGTCAATCACGTTATTCTGGCATCTAACTAGAAATGAAGGGCAAAATACATTGCATGAGATTTAGTGCATGGCAGGTTTATACAAAAAGCCAGGGATGGGGTGAAGTTGAACCAAAGAAGAAGAAAAAAAAGTCCTGAAATTTGAGGAGATATAGATATATAGATACATAATATGCACTTATATAGAGCTACATAGTTTGTATTCCCAGGGATGTGATTACAATGAATTGGTGCATTGAAATATTCTGAGAATGGAAGCTGATCCAGTTCAAACAAGTGAGAAATGAGGACGTTACAATGTTGAATGTTTAATTAATGGAAGAAAAACAGAGAAGATTCACTAGAGACAACTGTGCTTCATTCCCAGGTTTTGGCTAGCTGGCTTGAGAAACATTTCCATTATTAAATTCAATTTAAAGCAAGGAAAAGAGACAGAGGACTGTGAGAATCTGATATTGTTCAATTAGCATTTTGCATTAAGATTTTCAAAATACCATCTTGAAAAACCCTTTTAATGTGTAGGCAAATGTCTGCCCTTGGCTGGTTTAGCACATTCTAGAAATGCTGTCTGACTATACCTCAGCCTAGAAGATTGAGAAAGCTGTCTTAAAACATTATAACTTACAGACTTACATTTCTGATTTGTACAACTGCTGGAGGGCATCTTGGAGTGAAAGCATTTTGTGAGGGTGTTGTACACAAGGTGCATCTCAAGTATTTTACACACATGAATTTAACAAATCTACCTTCCTGGACAGCAGTAAATAGAGGATGCAAGAATCTTAGAAAGGAAAAGGAGAAAGGAAGATATAATTTTTGTCTGTTTTGTCCTGTGAACACACTCTTCTGATAGTACAGAGGCTTGTTTGATAAAGCAATTTGATTGATAACAACTGTGCCATTCCTCTGAAGAGTCCACATGAGTATCACAGATGGTGAGATAACTTGCTGTAATTTTCTCACCAAAGAACACCGAATCAGGCTTTCAACCTGTATAGTAGGCAACAATCTCCAGTAAAACTCACTAAAGGAAATATGTTTTGGCAGGTAGTGTTTTTGGAGATAGAGAAAAGATTTTTGTACTTGCACTTCTTGGATTTTCATTATTCCAGCATCCACACCTCTGCCCCAGTGCTGGAGCATGTTCTACATTCAGCATGTTGAATATTTCCACCCTGGTGATTCTGAGCACACATGCAGGCTAGTATCAAATTTTGACAGTGATAAAGTGACAAAAAATTGGAAAAGCAAAAGGGGAGAAAAAAAAAACAGTATAGTACTGAACTGCAAGTGACTTAACTGGGATGCCTGGAAGACTAGAGAATATCAGGTCTAATCTAGTAATCACTTTGTAGTATCTTTACATTATACCATACTAGTTGGGTAATGCAGTGTCATCTTGTCCTGCTACTCAGAGCCTAGCTTGAATAACTGGACTGAATTGTATTTAAGAGAGGATTCACATGGTGAGGCATCAGCATCTACAAATCTGCAAACTGAAAAAAATAAGCTTTCTGCTTTAAGATTTGATTCTTAAGCCTCTAATAAGCACCCCTTCCTGTTTCATCAGAACTATGCAAAATAAGACAAGGTTATATTAAGCCGATCTTCTGTTTCCAGTGACTCTTCACATTTTCTAAACTGTCAACAGGAGAAACCACCATCTAGGCACTGACTCAAGAAACAGCACACCTGAATTCCAACACCTCACTGGACTTGGCTACATACTGTGGTGAAGAAACACTACACCAACATGCATAGCCAGTCTGTTACTTTGGAGACAAATAAGAAATGTAACTCTGATCCTTGTAACTTAAATGCTGTAGTAACCCTACATGAATCTTATAGTTCCCCTGGACAGCATAAAGCTTGGTAGTGCTTGTCAATGTTTGGCTCATAAACTGTACCCCTTCACTGCCTTTTCAGGTTTCCCACATGCTCTTCACACAGAGCCCTGGCAGCATTTGTGGAATATACTCAAAACTGGCTGCTTGTCTGCAGCCCCTTCCTCTGCCATTGCCTCAGTAATCTGTCTGAAGAGCCTGCCTGAACTTCAACTCTCACACCTTTCATTTAACTGGCAGTTAGTCCCATTCTCAGCAGCTTGCCTCTGGAGAATTCTTTCCCTTGGGAAGAAACGCTGCAGCTTCATTGATCGGCCCATGCTCTGTGTGCAGCAATTTCACAGGCACAGACTACATTGCTTGAACTCTGTGGTACAATTTTCATTGTTTTGCAATAGCTTTAAGGCTCTCAAAATGATCTCATCAGCAACACGATTACCTGTTTAAAAGGCTGCACAGCTCTTTGAGTGCTGTCATTCAGCAAGCCCACCTGCACTGAATGGAATAGCATCCCTGTTGCAAGTCTAGATCATATTTTGGGTCTTGAAAAACAAATAATGGTTCAACTCCAATACAGAACTCCAAATAAACAGCATCATTTTATCCCTTTCTGCTTTTGAATGTAGCTGATAAATACAAAACATTTTTCCCAGTAATACAGTTTGGGAATTTGTGTCTACTTTGGTAAATGCAAAATAGTTTCTGCACAGAATCCTGTTCAAACTATGACGACTAGCTTTCTTGCCTGTTTCTTTTAATCCTTGACTATTTCCTATAATCTTGCTTCCAATGCTATGAACCAAATTTTTAAAATATATCCTTTGAATAAGAAATTGTCAATCTTCACATTTAAAATCCTTTAAAATTCGGTTCCCAGGAATGGGGTTAGCCAATCTTTCACAGAAGCCTGACTTTTAATTCTGTTCTGGTTTTTCTGTAGTTGTATTTGGGACACATTTTTTACAACACCGTTACAGAATTGTCTGGTTTTAACTTGAGTGATGGGAATCTACTCTTGTTACTTTAGCACTCTTGTGCAAAATACACATTTTGAACTCCAGTACCAAGCCTCTTCAGCTTCTACAATTTAAAGAGAATGCTTTTTTATTTATTTTTATAATCAAATAGTGTTTTGCTGTGAAGTGCCCAGAATTTGTCCTTCAGTTTTTCCTCTCTTTACCACTCTTTGGACAGAGCAGAAATTCTTCTTTCACCAAATGAAATTCACCGGTGCTTTCGTCACCATAGCACTTACAAGACTGAATCTTCCATGGCAGTTGCAGTCAGCTATAGCCTATAGGTAGATTTTTGGAAAGGTCAGATCTTCACATTTAGCCTTTACTGCCTGTTGGTTTTTCGTTTCGCGGTACATTGTGTTATAAGGGTTACACTCCCATGCAGGAAAGAAATATATTAAAGTTAGTACTCAAAACAACTAAGCAGCAGTAATAACTACTTGCAAAGAAATGCAAAAGGTAAAGGACTTTGTAGGTCAAGAAAAATTACACTTATTAACTCGATAGTATCTACAGGAGCAACACTCAAGGGGCCACTCCAAACATTTCTGTCTTTTCTATCAGGGCAAAGTTCAATGAGAGAAACTAGTTGAACAACGGGGTAGAAAATTGGCCAGCTGTACTTTGAACCTTTTAGCAAATGGTAAGTTCAATGCATCTTTAGAAACTCACAAACAAAAACATTAAAATTTAACCTCTTACCGCCAAGAGATACAGGATAAAATGTACAAGCAAATGCATCAGCTGTCAACTGGATCATCAGCATCACCTATCCATAATTGTATTCACTGTGTTAGATGTAGCTGTATGAGAATAGCAAAAGTATATCCTGACTGGAGCAGCAACACAAGTAAGCTGTAGTCCTGCATGTCTACCCAGCCATTCATGAGCTACCCAACCACAGAGATGCACACTCCAGAAAGATAGGAGGGATGCATCTGTCTCAGGTCCTTAGCAGAGCAGAATGACCTCCTTTCTATTAATTTAATTTCAATTAAAGATTGACTGAAAGAATAGATTTCAATAGCAAAGTGCACATAAAAAGAATGAACTAGGAATTTTGGCAAGGACTTAGTCAACAACAGTGCACAAGTGTAGCCCCATTGTGCCTTGTGAGGGTCTTAGGGACCTTTCAAAGAAGACTGCATTATGGCACAACTGACAAATACCAGCATTCTGTTTCCTGTTTGCAGTGTGTTAAGCTTTGTCACTTCAGTCTGGGGAGGCAAGAGACATTATTCAGCAACTTCAGTCTGGTTAATAAAGTTTTCTCTCCTTACAGCAATATTTTTTATTCCGAGACAAAATATTTCTCATAAGAGTTAGCAACCACACATGCAGCTGTGCTGAAGAGGTAGTTAATTGACCACTTGGTGCACTTTTAGCATGCACAGAAGCACTGTGCTTTCCCAGAGGCCCGTCCACATGGTGGAATAAAAAAGGCCTTATATCCCCTGAGAAGGCACATACTAGGCTTGAATACTGGGGAAGGAATTTTTCACTTACATTTCTATGAGAGTTTGTCTTCTGATGCTATCTCAGCAATGATCCAGTTTTCTATAGTCTTTTCTAAATCATATATCTCTGCAGATATAAAAGGCTTCCTACAAAAAGTACTTACTAATAAGTCAGAAACTGTGCTACCAAAGACTGTATGTTTCAGCAGGGAAACACCACCCGTAAGGCAATCTCAAGTTTTTCCCAGGTTACTCGTTGGGACACAAAAGAGTTCTATTTCATATTTCTACATAGAAGCTCCAGGTTTTGAGTCCAGCTCTTGTAACTAACAATAATGGTTGACAAGCAGATGGAGTTTATAATGGCTCCATTATAAAAGAAACCCAAAGGGATACAGAGTTAAAGGTTTCACAGCTCACCAACTCTGTCACTGCTTGATTTTTCAACTGTTGAATTCCTGTCTTTCCATCTTCCTTTTAACATTTTTATAGGAGTTTCTAGCTAGACTACCTATTAAAGCAGCAGTGCTATTTGCTGGATTAAATAAATAAAATAATTTTTAAAAAAAACCAAAAAGAATCTAATGGAAGAGCTCCCTCTTTAAAATAAATAAAATAAATGCAGCAAATAGGTAGTTCTCTTGCCATATTGATTTCAAATCTCATAGGAACTTCACTAGTGTATTATAGTTTACATGATAACTCAAGGTAGAAACTGTTCAGTGAAATGTACTGAGGTTCACCCTGGAACCTGACCCTGGTAGGGTTGTATCCTCTTGCATTTCCATTTTGCCTTCAAGTTGAGTATTCATTTTAAACTGCACCTAAATGTACACATGGATGACAATAAAATCCTCAAGAGGAGGCCCTCTAGTTTCAAGACCAGCAGTGGAAAGAATATGAACAGAGCAGTGTGAAAAGAAATCTCAGCAAGGCTCTGCCTGATTGAAGTCTCTTCTGCATTCAGCATTTGAATTTTCTACATTATTTATTGCCATCATCAAAAGTTTAATCCTTGAGGCATCATTCTGCATGCAGTTTCCTTATAAGCACATGAAACCCTAGGTAGCTTAATTCCAATACAGTTATATAAATTATTAACCCCATCTCCAAATATGTTGTGCATTTCATCTGAGGAATTGTCAGAGATTCAGAACTTTAGCATAGAGACCATATTTCTTATATTCAAGATCATTTTCAAGAGCTCTGTTAAATGATCTTTCACTCAAATACTATACTGTAGGCAAATGCCATTTTGTAAGCAGCAAGAAGGACTAGGAAAATGTCTCTAAACCCAAATATTTGCCTAAAGAAATCATATTTTCAACCTACATTTCTGAATTTTTCTCTCCAGCTGACCAGATGACCATTCTGAACACTTCCCACCTCACCACTAAAAAGTCCAGGCAGATTAACCTACAATTGTTGCTAATTGTAAGGTACCTTGAGGTAACTTACTACTTGGAGTGCATCAAACATGATAACTTAGGACTTGTCAAATCTCAGAAGGGAAAACTCTGCAAGCACCATTTCTATTATTCATTCGCTGCTGTCACCCTGAGTGTTCTCAGAAGAGTTCTCCAAATGTCACCTTCCCACTAACTTTCACATAGCTACATACATGTGGCTAGAAATACTGTTTCAAGTTTATCCCACTGTAAATGCTCAGTTTCCACATACATGGAAAATGCATTAGTTTCTTTTAAAAGAAAAAATAGGGAAAAGAAGAAGGGGGAGGGAGGGGGAAGCAGTGCCCACAGAGCCATCCTTCTTTGTTATCCTCAAAACTGAAATTACACAGAATGAATAAAGTTATTTTTAATGCCAGTAGCACTCTACAGAGCTTCCTCCAAAGATCACTGAAGTAGACAGGAAGGCATGGGTTGATTTCTTTCTGCAGCAGTCCTGACCTTGCATTCAGTCCATCACTGCCTGCTCAGTTTGCCTGCTTTTATTTCTGGCACTTACCTTCAAAAATCTTATCTCTGAAACAGTAATACTTTGTGCAAATACCTATATTCTTGTATACAAGGAAATATGTATGTTCTTTTCTAATGTTAGCTTTTCTTTCTACTTCAGAAGTTTTAGCCACCTAGCTATGAAAAGGAAACAAGATAAAATAAGCAGCTGCTGAGTGGAATACTATACATCAAGGAAGGGACTACTTGGCTAAATTACTACTAAGAACCACAAATAGATCAGCACAAACCAGACTTTACTGTTTGCCCAAAACGGGAACAGAAAGGTTTGTATTTTGTGCAAGTGAAAGAAAGCAACTCCAATGTATAAGTAACTTGTCCAATATTCTCAGATCTCTTAAGTAGAAAGAGACAAAGCATTCTAAGATTCAAGAATGAAAATGCTGATAACATCTCAGCTGAACTCATTTTAGAATCTGATCCAAAAGTCAGTACATAAATAGACATGATGAGGTTCCATGCCAAACCCATGACAGGATATTAAACTGTTGCTTTCACAGGCAATCACCAGTAACTGCTGTTAGTAAGCAAGGGGTGGTGGTGAAGCAGGTAGTACATAGCCAGAAACTGCACTGCCAATACATGCATTTAATTTTGTATTTTATAATACCCTTTAGCCATAAGTTCTGAAAATCCCAATATTACAAACGTTTTAAGTGGACTTCTGGGTGCCTTGAGCTAGTCTGTTAAAACAGTAGTCTTTCTGTCAAATCCTAGATTCCTTCAAGTCAATGAGTTTATTCTGCCTGAGTAAAACATCCCACTTCCTCCACTAATTGCTTTTCACCTTTCTTCCCAAAGAAAAGCTCAGATTCTCTCAGTAGTTTCCACTGTCAAGATCTTCACTACATTTAAAGGTATTTATAATGTCTGGCAAATTAAAAAAAAAAAAATGCTTCCCACATCCAAAGCTTTTATGAACATTTGAAACTCTGTTCCATTCCAGTCTTATTGATGTGCATGTGTGTGTATATATGTATTACAATCTGCCTTTTCGAATGAGGGAAACTATAGCAGATAGGTTAATTAACTAAGATGAGGGTGGACATCTGAGCACACCAGATTCCTAACACAAGCCACGAGATCCAATACAGTTTACTAGTTTCAGCATGGTCTTAGCTACAAAACTATCAGGTTGTAAGAATACGTTGTAAGATTTCTTTTGTGTACTTCCTTGTTAAAACAACAACAAAACCAAACAAAGCAACTTTTTCCTTGGAGCATGAAAGAAATGTACTTCTTAGAGTCTGCTTTTCATCAGAAATTAGGAGCAGTATCTGCTTTTCTTCAAATTAACTTTGGAGGTCACATCTGGTTAGTTTAATTCCTCAAAGATTGCCTTGCTCTGTCTCCTTGGCTCTTTTTTCCTCTGTCATACATTGGCTCATTTTATGTCTGACAGTTCTTTTATTACCAGATTTCATTTTAAATCCGATTTCCCCCTGTCTCATTACTTCTGTCTTGCTCTCTGTTTGTTCTCTTTTTCTTTTCCTGTCTGACAATTCTCTTATTAGCGGATTTGGTTTTGCTTTTGTTTCATGCTTTCTGGTTTTATTCTCTTGTGTGTTATTTTTGAGTCTCTACTTATTTTTCTCCTGTCAAAGTCTCCTTTTCTTTCTACCTATTGTCTCAAAAGGTATATACTTAGCTTTTCTTAAAGTTACCAGATTTCAGCTTCTTGTAGAGTTGTTTTATCATTTTTGCCATGCAGAAGGAATCATTGTTATATTTCATTTCATTTCATTTAGCTGTTTGGTCTAAAAGCCTAATCACTAATCGAGGTATTAACCTATTTGTATAGCCATTAGCTCTACTTCTCAGCTACCACAACAAGCCCAAAGTTTAAGCTTGCTGGTTAAGAGCTTGGACATTGCATTTAAATTCGTTACTTTCTCCCAGAATTCTCTGTAAGACATTAGGTTCCCTGCAGTTAGTACAGAGAAAAGGTGACACTCAAGCCATGCCTTTGGCTCTGCCCCTCACGGGTTCTGCCAACATGACTGCTACAGTAAATGAATATTCTCCTGAAGTGCATAACAGGTACAACCACTGTTACTTACACTTCCTCCTATCTCAGCTCCTGTTGTGTGTATACGTCATGCAATGTTACTGTAAGACATCTATCTCAGAGAGAAAATGAGACTTCTTGTGTGCTTCATTGGGGAAAAGGTGGAGGTGCTGCTATGAGTGAGCTTCATCTGCCTGGTTTTCTGGGGCTAGCAATCTCCCAGTGGGCCAGAGTAATCATTTCTGAGCAGTCAGGGCCCCAGGTAAAAGCCAGGAGACCTCACTTGTCACCTGCATAAATAATTTTCTTCAGGTGTCAGAACTTGAGGCAAGACCACGAAACCATTGCTGGGACAGGAAGCTGACCTGGAAGGAGATGCTTGGCCTACACTGGTACTCATGGACTCTTATCAATAGGACATTTATTTTTGTACGAAAATTCAATTGGGTGGACTTTCTGCCACTGACTGTGAGGAGGAGGAGAGCATTTTCTCATTGCTCCTGCATATTGTTGTATTGGTGCTTTTCAAATTAAGAGGAAGGGATTGCAGTCATAATTTTTTCTCCTTGTTGCTTATGGATAGAGAATTTCTGCTTCCAAAGGCACCAAAGAAAAGAGCTTTACTAGATTTCTTGGTTAGAGCTCAAACTGATTTATTATTTGTCAAGAGACACATTAAATAAACTTAGCCTTTTTTGCTGCCATCAACTGTCTGAAAGGCAAGCTACAAGCATTAGAGTTCCTTTTAATGCCATAGCACTTATGGTAGAGAAAGCACAATTGAAGCATCTTGTATTTGTAAGGAAGGTAAGGTATCAGGAATATTACTTGCTGGGGTTGTTTGTTCCTCAGTGGGGAACTAGCTCCTGTGCAGTTTCTCTTCCACATGTTTACACTGGAGGTGAACAAAGTAGTAAATTGCCTTTGGTAAATTAATATTTGGTGAGTCAAAAGGACGATGAAGTGCCGTGTCATTTTTCTGCAGCCTATAAAGAGGACCTCTGTAATGTGACTCAGCATTCCTTTAAAGGTCAATACTGCTCAAGTGCAAGGAGCATACTTCCATTCAATTATTTCCAGAATACAGCCTCTCCATTGACGCCAAATAAATTCTCAGGGATTTTGTGGGACGACTTTGTTGGTTTTGGTATGTCACAGGACTTCCTCATAGTTTCCAGTTCTACAGACTTAAAAATCAAAAGTAGTGCTCTGTACAAACAGAAGGACAGACCATCGACACAATGATTTCTGTTTAAGCCTCTGAAAACTTGTGCAAATCAGTGTCATGCAGGGACAAAGCACAGTATCCCCATTTCATTTGCTAATGAAAGATAAGAAATCAAAAGGATATAATACATACAATAATATGGGGCAGTGCAACAGAAAAATGCATGCAGCATTATTAGATCTAAATCCTATGGACATATTAGAAACTGCAGTTGTGTGAACCAGACACCAGCCTTTGTTTACTATGCACAAATTCTGTGTATCAGATTCGTGAAACTGAGTCCAGGCTGACAAAAAGAAATAAAGAAAACGCTTAGAAGCCTAGTGTTGGTAGGGCAGGATTATTTTTTTCCCCCTTCTTTTCTACCTTAAAAAGACACATCTGCACCACTTTCTCAGATTAAATGGTATTAATCACATTACCACAATAAATCCCAGAGCAAAGATGATTCATCTAATCTGCCGATAAGGAAGGCTATCTCTGTTCCTGCAAAGCCTACTTTTCTGCACATCACTTAATTTCCTATCTTATGATTTAAATAGAATTGGGACTAGGTTGCACTCCCTTGGTAGAGGAGTCCCACTAGCATTTCAGTAACTGTTCACCATTATGCATAAAAGCTCCTATTAGTGGTCTCTCAGTGCTGCTGAGCCTGACATAGCACTAAACTGCATCAAGCAGACTGGGATTAGAAATTTCAAAGTCATTTAGATGCCTTAAAGATACACTGTTGTAATCTGCCTTTGGGAAATGTTGTGCCCTCATAGGAAAAGCTATGCAGTCCGCAGTCTTTTTCAGCAGTCCCCACCATCTATGCTGGATTTAATCACAATAAGCATTCCATACACCCTTCCCAGGACAGCCAGAATTAGGTACTTGTAGACACATGCTGCTTTTAAACTACAAATACACGGCAGAGCTTCTCTTTTTCCCAGATTCTTGAGAGGAGGGAGCAGTCAAAAGACAAATAATACATTTCCTAAAGTCAAACCTGCAACCCATACAAATTAGAGACTGATCTGCATTCAAATGCAAAACAGATTTGGGAAGTCAGCCCATAACTCTACTGTACTGTTAGTCTGATACTCCAAATGGAGTCTGGCAAAACCCATGAATATTTGCTTCTGTGATACAATTATTGACAAATGGAAGATGCATAAGGAATCTTGGATCCTCAATTTTTCAACTTCTGTGGCTTAAATTCAGGCCAAAACAGTGACTATTTTGAATCTGAATGCTGAACTGGAGTCACAAACTGCTCTTATGTTTCTGTCTGGAGCCCATCTATCCCACATCCAGAGTAACTAAATATGCCAGAACCATCATGAATCCTGCACACTTCTGCCTAGAATAGAATAGAATAGAATAGAATAGAATAGAATAGAATAGAATAGAATAGAATAGAATAAACCAGGTTGGAAAAGACCTTCGAGATCATCAAGTCCAACCTATCACCCAACACTCTCTAATCAACTAAACCATGGCACCAAGCGCCCCATCCAGTCTCTTCTTAAACACCTCCAGTGATGGTGATTCCACCACCACCCTGGGCAGCACATTCCAATGGGCAATCACTCTCTCTATGAACAATTTCTTCCTAACATCCAGTCTAAACCTCCCCTGGTGCAGCCTAAGACTGTGTCCTCTTGTTCTGGTGCTGGCCACTTGGGAGAAAAGACCAACCCCCTCCTGGCTACAGCCTCCCTTCAGGTAGTTGTAGAGAGCAATAAGGTCTCCCCTGAGCCTCCTCTTCTCCAGGGTAAGCAACCCCAGCTCCCTCAGCCTCTCTTCATACAGTTTGGGCTCCAAACCCCTCACCAGCTTTGTTGCCCTTCTCTGGACACATTCCAGCAACTCAACATCTTTCCTAAACTTAGGGGCCCAGACAGTAATAAGGCTTCCTCTGAGCCTCCTCCAGGCTAAGCAGCCCCTGCTCCCTCAGCCTCTCCTCACAGGGCTTGTGCCCCAGAACTCTCACCAGCTTTTGAAACTTAATTTGGCCCAGAGTCTGAAATGTCAGCATCTTGTTATACAGTTGCTGGGAACTATCCCCTAGTTATTTATCAGCAGGAAGACAAAAATTAAAAATATAGTTTACGTTTTCCAAGGTCAAGAATTGCTGATTTTATAGTAACACTATTGACTTGCAAATAAACAGTGAAAAGGAGGGCAGAAATCTATCATGCAGGATAATGTACTCAGATTATATCTTCCTAGCAAATAGAGAGCAAGCAAGGCTTCTGAACCACTTAACACTTCAACTGTTCAGAGAAACCCTTGGATATTGTTACCAGATAAAAGAGAAGCAAAATTAATATCCTTTAATTTCCCTTTCACATACTTCATATTACTTGAGATAAGAAAAAGTTACCTCAAATGCATCCCATATTGAAAAAAACAAGGATTTGTTTCCTTACCCTTAAAACATACATATTTTCAGTTTGCATTTCTTCCCTTCAACTTTTGTCAAATAGGCACATAGCAACAATATTTTCCCTTCTCCACCCTGTCGTCATGAAAAGCCTGTGGCATATAAACAAGTGCCTAACCTATGCATCTATATCTTCATCATCCACGTGGTCATGTTTTCCCTAGAGTTCTGAAGCTTTTGGACAAAAGTGTGAAGTTAACACACATGAACAGAATAAAGAAAAGCACCCTATGAGTAAGCCACAATACTAAAATGTGTGACTATTTCAGACCGCATGTTGGGAAAGCTCTCCCTCAAAAAGACTTGAATTTGTCAGTGAAAAAGGCATCTAGCAAAAAAGCTAACTCAGCTGTTTCAGAAACCAAAGACCAACTTGCTGCCAATTTCATAGCATTGAACCTGCCAACCAGGAACTCTCATGGCTGAAATATTTTGTTAATTGAGAGTATATTTCTACTGTTGAAGCACTTCATCTACAAAACACATGGGGCGAGCACAGGAAGCTGGCTCCAAAGAGGTCACCCTTAGATGAGCTGGTAGGCGTCCCTTCCAACTTCGCGGCAATGCCTTTCATCACTGCTGTTTTAAAAGTTGTTCCAAAACTTCACTGTTTTCAAACAAAACCCTTAGTCTTTTGCAGAAAATAACGTCTGATCAATTCATTGTAATCAATTCTTTCAAAACCAATGACTGAATTTTGTATAAACCTCAGGAATATCACTAGTGAAGTCTGTGCCTCACCCCTAATAATGCCATTTTATGAGCTGTGATGTTCTGCAAATCAAAGCCTAACACTGAGCTCTGCCTCTGAACTATTTAACAATTGGATGAAAATGTTTTGTTACAGTTTCACTGTAATTCAGTTGAGAGGAGAGTTTAGGTGAAACAAAACTTTAAAATGCCACTTCATTTATACCCATCCTTAGATAGTTTAAAATACCCAAGACCACTTCCAGCAAAAATTTCAATTGCTGCAAAAGCTTAATGGGCCTTAACATTTCATACACCACAGAGCAACACACAGACAGACACGCTACAGGTTGATGTTATTTAGAATACTTCAGGACACCAAAAGAGCACTCCAGGGTAAAAATCTCCCTGCTGCTAATAGTCTGTGTTTGAGCTGACAGCAATGACATACATACACAGGGTGAGAATTCCTGGGGGCAAAGTCACAATACAAATGAAACACTGTCTTCAGAAGGCGGAGGCACGGATTCACTGGTAATGTCTCCTGTGAATTTGCATACGTCATGCAAATGCAGGAAGATTAAAAGGCAAAGTTGGCTGAAAGTTAGTTTAAGGAATAGTAAAGTCAAAGTATTAATTTAGGATACCATTAGAAAAGAATAGGACATCAGAAAAGACTAGGAAATACATGCATACAGAAGGGAGAAGAAAGGGACAACCATTACTTGGCCAGTTAGTGGATGTGTTGCAATATTCACACTTGACCCAGTTGCCTAAATGCAAATAAAACTTGTGTCTTACCTACCTTTGTCTTTTCTGTGAAATCATCAGTTACAAAAGCAAGTCTGTCACTACAGCCTTCACTACTACAGGAAAGCACTTCATACTTGCATGAAGCAAATAGAAACTGATAAGAGTCAGCACTAACACATCACACTCAACTTATGGGTACTAGAAGTGGTGAGCAGCATCACATTGTTTTGCCAGCATCTTGCCTCTCATTTGTTATTTCTAACTTGCTGTTCTAAGAAACAAAGTCAAGGATGACCATGTCCTGCATTCAATAATAGCAATTCCTTACAAAACTTGTGAAAATCTAAAAAGTTTTTCACACTCACTGCACTTATGGTCCATACAAATACATCTGGACTAGCCAGCTACCTGGGGCTCCTGTAGCTCAGGATCTATCATAATATCGTTTTGAGACCACCCCACTACACAGGGAAAGAGGTGGAACCTGGTGGGGGAGGGAGGACAGCAGGAATCAGAAGATGGCAAGATGATGTAATTCCGTAAAGGCTGAGGGACAGCAACAAAAGCAGTAGATTTTGTGAGGTGAAAGGAAGGAGGGAAGCCCACCATGACATGAGATCCCCACTCTAAATCAAGCAGGTTGTATGGATTCCACTGTGTAACAGGTTAAAATGCTGTGAACAGGTTAACCTGTCCCCCCCAACACAGAAGTGAGGGAAAATAACACAGACAAAAACCTCTGAGTTAAGATAAAAATAGTTGAGATTTAAAAAAATATTTATATAAATGTGCTAACATAATGCACAAATACCTTAGCTTATTTACAGAAAAAGAACAGCAGAAAGCAGAAGCAAGATAAAAACCCAAGCCAGGGAAACACTCCCCCATCCCTTCCCATCCAGCTGCCACCCCAGAAGAAGAGAGCAAGCACCCCAAAACCCAGAACCCACAAGCAGCAACTAGAATAGGAAGCCCCCATGCTACAATCTGAACTTCAAGCCCCATCATACTTTTCTTCAGCCAGCACTTTCATTTTGAAGCTGGCATGAGGCAAGATGGTTTGAATAGCAGCAGATTGAAACCCAACACATTGCCAGTTAAAAGACTTTTTCATAGAAGAAACTCTCTTTAGATAGTCTGTTGGTGTCTGCTCTCATTGTTTCCAGGACAGAGAGATTCGTTAAGGCAGTTAGATAATGATATGTCCGTAAGACAAATGAGTCAATATAAACGTTTCTATACCTGCATAAAGTCACAAGTGTAGCACTCAGACTTTAGAGTATCTGTTCAACATTAGCTACTACAAAGCTCCAGTGGCACCATATGCATACAGTGGCCAAGTCCAGGTCTTACCATGGCCCAGCACAAATTAGATGAGACTACCAACACTTTCACATAAATACATTACCTATTATCAGGAAAGAAAATGCTTCCATGGAAAAAGTATAAGGGTTTGCTTAAAGCAATGGTAAGACATGAGAGTAAATTCACAGAATTAATATTTCTGGTAATCCTTTTTGACAGAATTCATTAATCAGCTCAGGAGTCCTGCAGTTTATTTTGATTAGGATGATGGAACCAAGTAGTTTTGCCTGCAAACACAAAAAAACCCAAACCAAAACACAACAAACCACAACGAAACCAAGTAAACAAAACAAGCAAACAAAAACCCAGACTTGCCTTGAAGGCAGAAATTAGCATAAATTGAGGTATTTTCTTTATTTACACAGTAAAACTTCTTCCTAGCTGACATTCAATCCAAAAGGATTTTTTGGCTTTTCCTCCAGACTAGACAGCCAAGGATTTTGTGAATTCATCTGATGTTTGAAACGCAGCCCTCCCTCACTGCTCTAGTACTCTTTCTACCTTCTCTCGACCATATATCTAAGCCTTCATAAAATCACATGCAATGAAACCTTCTGCCCACACGCACCCTGTGCTTGCTCATGTTTGAAGTAGAAGCTGCTATCACGTTGCCATCTGTTCTGTAAAAGAGCATCTCTGTTTCATAACCGTTTTCCTGGGTGAAGGGCAACTACTGTTTCCCCATCGGTGGCAAGAGTTTTACCCCAACTCTGAAGAATATCTGGTAGCAAAAATACAGGGCAAAAATACTGCATCTTAACATAAGAAGAAACCCAAAAGTGTTTCAATAAAGTTGCCTGGAGAGTAACCCAAAAGACTGGCAAGAAACCAAGGAGAGACAGTAACATTATACTTTAGCATGCGAGTTTGTCATGTTTTAAATCCTATAAATGGAATCTCTTTGATTCTAAAGAAAAGCAAGAGCATGAAAGTGTATATGGTAAAAAGCCAGCTTAAAATGTCCTTGTCTCAAAGGCCAGACAAGGCCACCTGTCTTTGCTTTCTTTTAAATATAAAGCTCCATTATTTTTTCATTTCTTTTCAAAATATAAGTGGAAGTGCCACCCAGGTGTGACAATTGGGGAATAAATTTAATTTTAAGAAAGTGTTTTAATATTGAATGTCTGATTCTATGCCTTTAGTTCTCTATCAAACAATCAGTTCAAAGGAAGTGGATTGTTTTGTTTGTTTTCTTCCCTTGCAAGACAACTGTGCTTCAGTACAGTGCTGTGATGTTTCACACCCGTATGACCATTTTCCTCTCTTGTTCAGGCCGATATCGCTGTTTAGCCTTAGTGACTTCCCCCTCTGATCCATGAGCAGATATTATTGATTCTTTGCACCATATGTTTATATACTTTGGTCCCTAGCTAGACATTGTATTTTCTCTTTTAAAAATTTTCTTTGAAAAATTTCAATTTGATGTCCATTTTTAAGGTCAGGCTTACAAAACATGCACAACCTACCTGTGCTTGATATAGCTTGTTAAATATTTTATTTTGTTTGTGTTTTTATTAGCTGGATACAGCCCTCTGGGGTACTTTTATGAAGGATGCTTTTGAAATGTAAATGCGATTGATTTGATATTACAGCTTATATTATTCTACTTGCACAGTGCCTTAGGGAACAAGAGAATGAAGTTTCTCTTTTTACTGATGAAAAGGTCCTATAGTAGATATTTTACCCTCTTCTACATACAAGCACAAACAGCCTACTAATTTCTAAGGAAAGTAGTGTTCATTTGCTCATGCCCACCAACCTCTGCTGCTTCCATTTTCTGAACCATACTGAATAATAAAAACAATACATTTGATACTCCCATTTCAGAGGCAAGTTAAAATCTACATGTAAAGCAAACACAGCTCCACCTAATAGACTGAATAATACAAACCACACCATTCTTATCATAGCTGCTAATCAAAGTGCAAAAAGCAGGACAACTAAGTGGTCTGGAACATGCTGCTGTGTTTGCCATCCAGGAAAAAAGGTATAAAGGGCAAAAGAAAAGTCTGCCAAAGTCTATGATTACTAACTCGTATTAAGAGAATTATTTCACCACCTTTAAAAAGTAGTTAAATAAATGGCCAATTGCTTCATATAACACAGAGTCCTTTAAGAAGAATGTATTCCAGAATATTCAAACATCTAGAAATGATGGGCTAGGACACTCCCATTTCAAACTGTGTTCCACTTTATCCTGCCCCCAAGGTGGCAAAATGGACATTACAAATGTATTTCACCATAGTTCTGAGATGAAATTTTCTTCTGGTTTCAAAGGAAGCATATCAGTATGACTTCTACAACCTAGTGTATCCCAACAATTTAGCAGAAATTTGACTGTAATAAACAAGGAAAACTACTTCAAAATAGTGATGCATTATCTGGGGAGATATTAAAAGTAAAGCAAGTAACAAATAAGCTATCTGCATTTCATATGCACAGTATTAAAATACACCCACAAGAACAAAAGGCATTTGTGTAAAATTTAAGCAATATTAAGGGTGAAGCTTTCCCAGTGAATTGGTAAAGCTCAGAAGATGTAACTAATTAGAACAGAAGGCTGCAACAGTTAGACTGTTTCAGAAAGAATAGTTAACGTACGTCGCCATATGGTTCTGAAAATTCATTGAATGCATTCCAAATAGAAGAACATGTGCATATACCCCTGTGAGTTGCCCAAGCATTAATACTGCCTTTTAACTCAGCCATTTAGTACAGGCACAACTGTTACTGAGCTGCATGACTTTAGACAGTGAAGGTAAACTTAAATTGGGAAAAGATAAAGCTGTAAAAACAGCATAAATAAAAACAAACCTATTATTCACCTATGTGCTGTACGGCATATGATTATCCGTTGTGCTGAAACAGATAGCAATACACTTCTTAACTTCAAAGGAATAACTGTGTCTTTGCACAAACTCGCATAGTGGTTAGGACAATGTGGCCATGCAGCAGATCCTGGGGTAGCAGACAATACATAATACCTGAATTGCAAAGCTACATGCTCAATATACAGAAAGAGCCACAGCTAAAAATCACTTTTAAGAGAAGTTGTGTTACAAAATATGAGGTGCCATTTGTTCCTATCCAAGATTAATAAATAAAGAGATAAAATAGTTAACTTCACATTTATGGGCCTAAGAAATAAGTAGAGTTAGAAGTTGAGAAGGTAACATTTAACACCTTGACCAACAAAATTTGCTTGCCATTCACTTGTATGAAAATGCAAGCTCTTTTTACTAATGGAGAGGCAACGCCGTTGAAATTTAGCCTCACTCCTAACTAGGATGTTGCACAATTGATATTGACCCAGAAACAACGCCAAAACCAGGATTTTGGCTCTTCCTCTGTCAAACATTGAGAAAGTATGGACCTCTTTTAAATACTGAAGCTTAGTTCACTAATGTATAAACTGTTCATCCTACTGCTCTGAAAATAAAAGTGGATTAAAAAAAAATACCAGAATGAGTAGTTTGAAAACCTCATTCTCTCTTCTGATAGAGATATTCTTACCCACTATGTCAAGATCTATCATTGTATAAACTCTTTGATACTTATTTTTACCACTGCACTTAGTATGTTTTGAACATCAAACAATACATAAAAAAAATAAGCCCTGTTACTGTCCAAAGGAAGAATGGAAGTCTATTTTTGCTATTGTTTAACCAATAAAACAGTTTCATATCCATAATCCCTGTCATCCCTTAGGAGGCAGAATATAACCCCGTGGGAGGTGTCAGTAAAATTGGAACTGTGCTCCCGTTTTGTAACTGGTAATTGACTTCCATGCACAGGAATAGCTCACACCATCAGCAATAGGATAATGGCCCTGTGTTTTCACGTGTTCCGGTTCCTGAATCTTAATCACCTGGGGGCTGTAGACACTCCCTTTATTGTGTATATTTTACAACCAGTCAATATAAAATTAATTACTAACTCTCCCAGTCCTCCAAAAGACATTTTAAAAGATTTTTGCCCTATACATTTTTAAAAAGCATCCTCCATTGATCTATGTCTGTGCCACAGATCTGTGTGCTGCTTTCTGTTCTCCTCAGTCTGAGTCCTGAAAACAAGATACCTTTTCTGAATTCCAATGCCTAAATGTATTCATTGACATTTACCAATACTAATGCTACTCTGGCCTTTGAGTATGTTGTATTGCAACTGCCTGGTCATCCAATAGTTTCACCACAGGTCAATGACACTTCTAAAGAGGGAATAAGGAAAATACTGTTTGAGCTGATGGTATCACTTTCTTATTGTGACGCCTTTGAATTAAAGGTTGTGAATAACAGTAATGACACAAGGCAGCTCATTGCTTTGGGTGTCAGCTTCCTTCAGAAATTACCTTATTGCTGCCAGTGAGGCCATACTCACAACAATGGTCTGCAGAGGAAAGCTGCATTGCTGTTGCTTTTAAAGAAGACAGCAGGTTTGGCAGAAAGTTAATTCTGAAAATAATGTGATTGCAAACAAGATTTGCTGAAAGCTGCAGCACTTGCTTTGAAGAAATCTATGTGAGACAGAGTATAGAGAGAAACTGCAAAGAGCATTAGCTTGAGAATCATTCTTTTCTGTCACTTCCCTGATTGGTAACATTTAGCTAGTGTGAAAAATACCTATCTAAAACCCCATACTTCAACACGTAACACATATTCAGATATTTTCATAATCCTCAACATTGAAGATTCTTACTTGTTGAACTCTGCATCATTGAGCAGTCTTCCAAGAGAAGGACATAAGTATTATACATGAATTTATGACTTATTTACCTTTGCCCCAGCTGCTTTAAAGACTATATATAGCATGCTGAAATCCCACCATCTCTGTAACTCTGAAACTAGCCACTGAGCACCCAAACTCAGTACTCTGGGATAAAGCAGACAGATTAAGAATCAGAAGGGCCACAAAAATGATCAAGGGGTTGGAGCACCTCTGCTACGAAGACAGGCTGAGAGAGCTGAGGTTGTTGAGCCTGGAGAAGAGGACACTCTGAGAAGACTTAATAGTGACCCTCCAGTACCTGAAGGTCACCTACAAGAAGGATGGAGAGAGACTGTTTACAAAGGCCTGCAGTGATAGGACAAGAGGCAATGGTTTCAAACTAGAGAAAAGCAGATTTAGATTGTATGTTAGGAGTAAGTTCTTTACCATAAGAGTGGTGGAACACTGGAACAGATTGTCTGGGAAGGTGGTTGGGGCCCTCCCCAGATACTGAAGGTGAGGCTTGACAGGGCCCTGGGCAGCCTGATCTAGGTGAGGATGCCCCTGCTTAGTGCAAGAGGGGATTGGACTAGATGACTTTTGGATGTCCCTTCCAACCCAGACCATTCTATGATTATCTGAAAAATAGGTCTAACATGGATGTCAGTTCTATAAAAAGAAAGATGTACTTCTAAAGACTTCATCTGAAAGCCCCCTGTTTTAAAGGAACAAATGCGATTAATATATGCCATGAGGGCACATGTTGGAACAAGGTACAGGCTTCTTAATTCTTGCTGGCAGTTTATATGTAGTGATCAAAGCTTTCTTCCTTCAAATCAATAAGAAAACTCCTGTTGATTTCTATGGGGACTGCATTTTCCTTCCAATAGTTCTGTTTCAATAGGGAAGACTTTAAGGAAGAACGAGTGGTTGGGAAAAACCCGTAAGTTCTCAGAGTCCAACCATTATCTAACTCTGTCAAGCCTGATGCTAACTCATGCATGGTAGTGTGAAGGTTTAATCCTCCCACCACATGAAGCACAGATAACTCAGAGAAGCAAATGAAAAGCTGCATTTTACAAGCAGAATGAAATGCAATGAGTATATACAAAATATACAGTATTTACAGTATATTAAAAAAATATACAGGAAAGAATGTAACACAGAAAAACCCTCCCAAGGAGAATCCCACCTTGAGTTCCCCCCAAAACCCCTCTCTTCACCCCCTTTCTTGTCCAAGCTAACTAGACAAAAAAAGGAGAAAAAAGAGAAATGGATATTAAGGAAAAATTGTTAGTTCAAAGAAGTTGTTAAGAAAGTTTTTTTTTATCTCATCAGTTTCAGTCCAAGGCCAGTTGCATGCAGGCTGGCCAAGAACAGAAAGAAAGACTGAAGACAGACTGCAAGTTCTTAAAGCTACATTCTACTGATCTACCAGAGAAATTCTTTTAGACTTATCTTTGTTTTCCTTTTTACACCTAAACATTCAGCTAGAGAATTCTGTAGTTGTCCTTTTCTTAAAGGCACACCCTAACCTGTCACAATGTCCATTAGCACCACATCTCTGCTTCTTTCACAGGGATGGGGATTCAACCACCTTGATGGAGAGCCTATTCCAGTGTTTGATAACCTTTTCAGCGAAGAATTTTCATCTAATACCAAACTAAACCTCCCCTAGTGAAAGTGGAGGTCATTTTCTCTCCTTCTATCACTTGTTGCAAGAGAAAAGAAACCGATACCCACCTCACTACAACCTGTCAGAGAGTTGTAGACAGCAATAAGGTCTCCCCTGAGCCTCCTTTTCTCCAGACTAAGCAACCCCAGTTCCCTGAGCTGCTTCTCATAAGACCTTTTCTCCAGACCTTTCACCATTGCTGTTGCCCTTCTCTGGACACACTTCACCACCTCAATGTAGCGAGTACCTCAAAACTAAACATAGTACTCAAGGATTGGCCTCATCTATGCCAAATAGAGGGGGACAATCACTTTCCTGGTCCTGCTTGTCACACTGTTCATGATACAGGCCAAGACACTGTTGGCCTTCATTGGCACCTGAGCACACCTCTGGCTCATGTTCAGCTGGCTGTCAATCAGCATCCCCAGGTCTTTCTGTTTACACTTTCCAGACATTCTCTCCCAAGCCTGTAGCTTTGCATAGGACTGTCTTGAACCAAGTGCAGGACCCCACTCTTGGCTTTCTCATACAATTGGCCTCACTTCATGGATCCAGCCTGCTCAGGTCCCTCTGTAGAGCCTGTCTTCCCTCAAGGAAATCAACGCTCCCTCCCATCTCAGTGTCATCTGCAAACTTACTGGGGTGCACACAGTCCCCTCATTCAGATCATCGATAAAGATATTAAAGAGAACTGGTCCCAGTACTGAGCCCTAGGGAATACCACTTCTGATTAGCTGCCAACTGGGTTTAATTTCATTTGCTATCACTCTTTGAGCCCAGCCAGACATTTTTTACCCAGCAAAGACTAAAAAACTGCTTCTAAGAGGAAAATGTATCCTTTGAAATGCATCCTTCCTTTTCCTTATACCCTTTTCTTTTCCCCTTTACAGAAGAAATAAAATCTGTCCATCTTTTCAGGCATTGCATGTTGTTACAACTGCACATGCTGGACACTGTACCAAAGCAAACTAGCTTTAATTTTTCATCAGCTATTTCCTATTAAGAATCTACAATCTTTGTTCTGACAGATACTCTAGACAAACTAGCTGGACATCAGCTACCTAGATGCATGCCTACCACCATTTTAGAAGCCTTAGTCCCTGCCTGACTGCTGCATCATACCTACTAGTTGTACGCTTGTGTTGTTCCAGAACACGTGAAATGGTGTTAGACATCTATGTTGAAGCAATTGAATCCCATTGTTCATTACAGACCTTTCCAAAACAGAAAATACTGTATCTGTCTGGTAAGATCTATTCCAAACTTTAGATGGTTTGTATACAGCTTAATTCCACTGTTATCTTAAAGGACGCATTCCCCAAAGAACATATTGAGCTTTTAGATTTCGGAGTGATATATCCTATAAATTCCCTGCACACTTGGGTTTACATATTAGTCATTGCTATTTCATAACAGTAGATGGTTATAATAATAGTATTTCACGTTGTTTCACAGTTAGGGAAGATAGAATAATCATTTGGCAATCCACAGGGGGCCAGTGAAACCAAGTAAATGTTTTGTTATTCAAATTGTTTTGTGGAAAGCAAAACTTTTCAGAATTGCCTAGTACAGATTTTTTAAAATCTCTTTAAATACCTTTCCTACAAACTCTGTCATAGTACATAATAATGTTTTCTCCTGACTCCCAGTCATGACAGTAAGCACTGAATTACCTCATAATTTCTCAGAAATCTTTAAGAAGCTTAGCCCATTCTTTCTACACCTGACTTGCTTTTCTGTTTTATAAGCAAAGTGATTGCAAAGAAATATTTACAAATTAGTCAAGAAAATAACATCGATAACAAATTATGCTTTCTTCTTACAGGATATCACAGCTACAAGTTACAATAGTTCAGCTGAAAGTTGAGCCATTCAGCTGAAAGTTGAAGCAAAGCCTGGATGACAATATGCAAAGCTAGGTAGAAGAAAGCTGAATGAATTATAAAAGAACACTAAATATCTGGGAAGAAGTCAGGGAATTTCTTAATCTCCTGTTCTGAAGTAAGCAAAGCAGTTCCTTGAAATTTTAATATATGTTTACACTAAACACCAAGTTGCAATTTGTAACGTGTTTTAGGACCAAAACCACTCCACCAAATTCTTCTAGAAGAGAAAGATCTTAAATCCTATTTCAAAACCACTTTTGTCTTAGGCTAGGGAGACCCTGATGTTTTGTACTACTAGTGTTGATGCAATTGATTTACTTCCACAGAAATCATTCTTCTATCAGCACAAAAAACATTAAGTGTCAAAGCAGCTAATAATATACGTGCATCAACAAAGTCATCTGTTATACTTTTTGTTTATTTATAAACCCAACAAATAAAAAAAAGGCTTTATTAACCTCCACTAGAATTAAAGATGTATGTTTAAGACAAAAGATTCCCAGCTGACTTCTTTCCAGAAGTCCTTTGGAGGGGACAATGAGCCTAATTTGCAGACCAGTAACTAAAATCCACCAGAGCCTTTTCCAGCCTAAACAGTATCTTCGAACTTCCTTGCCTCATTTTCTTAACATGAGACTAAATAACAGTGTTGTTATGCTGATTGTCTAGGAGGTCAGCATATTCTCATGGCTATTATCGTCAGTAAATTTAGCTATGAAGTAGTCTGAAAGAAATTGTTTGTGAAAAAACAGACAATCCACGAAAAAGCATAAGTCACTCTTCCCCCACATTTTCTAGCTGATCTCAAATAACTTTATTCACCTTGTTCAACTGCATCCAATTCATTTTCCCCATTAGTTAGTTTGCCTAGATTGAAACAACAGAATAAAAACCAAAACACAAAGAAGTCTCTACAAAAGGTTTTTGTCTCTGAAATGCTAAAAAAAAAAAAAAAAAAAAGGGGGGGGGGGGGAACACGGGATAGAAAAAAAGTGAGTAGAAAAGAACATACCCCAAATAGAGTAGTTCTGTGTGAAGAGTTGATAGATGAAGTTAGAAAGCAATAAAGAAATCCATCCTCATCAACTACATCACAAGACACGCTTCTAGCAAGGGCTCATCAACCATGCTCTGCATCATTAGGTGTTCCAGTAACAATCACATGCTGAAAGGTAGGAAACTTGGAATAGAGAAACAATACAATCTGACCACTTCTGAGAGCAATATGATTGAAAAGTGCCTGATAGCAATGGAAGTTCCTGTTCCTTCAGGAGAAGCCCTAGCTACCCACTCCAGTTCATAGACTGCACAGATCATGAATCAATAAGGTTGGAAGAGACCTCAAAGATCATCAAGTCCAATCTGTCACCCAAGACCTCATGACTACTAAACCATGGCACCAAATGCCATGTCCAATCCTCTCTTGAACACCTCCAGGGACGGTGACTCCATCACCTCCCTGGGCAGCACATTCCAACTGCTAACAACTCTCTCTGTCAAAAACCTTCTCCTCACCTCAAGCCTAAAATTCCCCATGCACAGCTTGAGACTGTGTCCTCTTGTTCTGGTGCTGGTTGCCTGGGAGAAGAGACCAACCCCCTCCTGGCTACAACCTCCCTTCAGGTAGTTGTAGACAACAATAAGGTCTCCCCTGAGCCTCGTCTTCTCCAGGCTAAGCAAGCCCTGCTCCCTCAGCCTCTCCTCATAGGGTTTGTACTCCAAACCCCTCACCAGCCTCGTTGCCCTTCTCTGGACATGTTCAAGAGTCTCAGTGTCCTCCTTAAATTAAGGGGCCCCAGAACTGGACACAGGACTCAAGGTGTGGCCTAACCAGTGCTGAGTACAGGGGCACAATGACTTCCCTGCTCCTGCAGGCCACACTATTCCTGACACAGGCCAGGATGCCATTGGCCTTCTTGGCCACCTGGGCACACTGCTAGCTCATGTTCAGCCAGCTGTCAACCAGTACCCCCAGGTCCCTTTCTGCTTGGCTGCTCTCCAGCCACTCCAACCCCAGCCTCCAGCACTGCATGGGCTTGGTGTGGCCAAAGTGCAACACCTGGCACTTGGACTTGTAGAATGTAATCATGTTGGACTCTGCCCATCTATCCAGCTGGTCAAGGTCCCTCTAGAGAGCCCTTCAATCCTCTAATCAACTGACATCTGCTCCCAACTTGGTGTCATCTGCAAATTTACTGATTACAGACTCAATCTCCTCATCCAGATCATCAATAAAGATAGTGAACAGGATGGGGCCCAGCACTGATCCCTGGGGGACACCACTAGTGACTGGCCTCCAGCTGGATGTGGCACCGTTCACCACTCTCTGGGCCCGGCCCTCCAGCCAGTTCCTAACCCAGCATAGAGTGCTGCTGTCCAAGCCACAGGCTGGCAGCTTGGTCAGGAGTTTGCTGTGGGGAATGGTGTCAAAGGCCTTGCTGAAGTCCAGGAAGACCACATCCACAGCCTTCCCCACATCCACCAGGCAGGTCACCTGATCATAGAAGGAGATCACTGTTTGGTGGACAGCATGTAAAGTGACACCACAGGCCTACTGCAAGCCCTCAGCAGAACCCCAAGAAGGGTCTGCAGGATTATGTCCTATGCTTAGTTTTAGGTCTTGTCCATCATCTGAAAATGTAAGACAATGAAAGATGGATTAAAAGGTGAGGCACACAGTAGGAATGCAAGATTAGTACATTTTACAAGTGATCTAGAGATTAAAATTTCAAGGGGGGGGGAAAAACAGAAAAGAAAAAAAAAAAAATCTGTGTTTTGAATGGGAAGCTTTATCACCATTCTCTTTGACACTCAAAAAGTAAAAAGCAAATAAAACAGAAGTTAGACAGCAAATGTATTGTGCACCACATAATATTTTAATATCAAAGTTCTATCTATGTCTGAATTAAACAACTCCACATTTCTTCACAAAGTATTTACTATTGAACAATGTGGTAATCACAATTCAATGTATTCTAGGACTAGTAGTGCTTGTAAAAGTCTTAGCTGGTGATCTCAAATTTTGTAGTAGACATGCATGCATGTGTAATACAGTAGATGGGAAAGCAAAACAAATACATGCGAAAGAGATACAGCACAGGTCAGAATATTTATGTGCTGCAAAACAAAACTAATCTAATCCATTATTTTGTAGATGGCATTGCAACTTTCTTCTGCACATCCCCTCTCTGTGCTCAGACCAAGAGACAGCACACTCAGCACAGGCAGCCCACAGACAGAACATGAAAATCCTAATTCAGGCTAGGGAGACGGAGCACAAAGAAATCGAAGACCCATAGTAGGAACATTAAATAGCAGAACAACTTGTTACACAGAATGTATTTGATGCCATGATACTGTTCTCTTTAATTTTTCAGTCTGTTATTCCATGGTATAATGCCCAGGAAGTATTTGGGACACTTTTGTCAAGTTTGGTGGAGATAAGACCCCACTAACTCCAAGATAAATGCCACCTCTGTCTGGGGCACCCAGTATAGGAAAAGGTTAAGTTTAAATACATTTGCCCCAAGTGAAAATATATTTTTTAACAGTTTTACCAAGTATGTCAAAGTTCACTTCAGTTAATCCTGTTCCAAAATCCACTTATTTTATCATTTGAAGAACTTGTGTCTCCTTTAATACTGTCAGTTCTTTCTGGTGTGCAGGATCAGAAAAGCTCTATTGCATCCCACAAGATCGTACCAAAAGGATAACAAGATACATCACAGCCAAGTATACAAGAAAACAGAAGGCCTAACTTACAAAGGTATGCTCAGAAGACAGTTTCGGCTCTGGAAAAAACTGTGCATCCAGTGCAACAAATTATGACTGTCTGGGATTGATAATGTATGAGGCAGATTTTCACTCTTTTCTTCCTTTTCTTCCCTTTCTTTCCCCCTCCCAGAGTTTTCCATTGTCTCAAATGCTAGCAGGAATAGTCTGTGTTATAGATTTCTTTGTTGCTGACAAAGAAAACAGGTCCAAGTCACTATAAGGTTAGTCTCTCTTCACATCTGTCTCTCATCCCTACCAAGGCTGCATTAAACATCTTCCAAATGACAAAACAAACAGGTAAAATGAAAACAACAACAAAAAAAGGACAGACATGTAAAATATGGGTTCTTTCTTTAAAATGTCAAGAGCAAGAATTTGAATTTTTTATCTAATGTCTACACGCTGCGGCTTACAGAATCATTAAAAATGTATAAACAGAATTTGAAATAGCTTGAAGAACCACAGAACAACACATCTGTTAACCAAATGGAAAGTAACTAAAAAATTAAAGAGACTGTGGAAATTATTTGTTTTATTCTTTTGCATTGCACATAATCATTATACGCTCTTCTCTTCTAATTGAGTTCTCTAAGCTATAAGAGTTTAAATAAACACAAGTGTCCAGACATAATGTCTGTTTATATCAGTCTTTGATCAAGCTTAACAAATTGGGAAGAATCTTTAAGTAGTAATTAGCAGCATTATTACAAAAATGCAACAAAGTACTTTTGCATAGCACATTTCTCTCAGACAAAAGCTACCAGCAGTAGTAAGGGAGGGCAGTCTAAAATGCTTTGAAGACTTCAAAAAGCATAAAAGCATAAAATTACTTAGGTAAGTACCAAGTAAGAGAGGATATGACATGCTGCAGTTCCCACTAAAATAAACCATTTTTAAAGATTAAAATATTCTCCATACAGCATTTCCCAATCTGTAGTGAGGAGAAGGCAGGACAGGCACAAGGTCAATAAGAAATGGGCCTCAAATGTAATCACAAAGGGAATACAGGAGGAGGGAAACAACTTTAGCATAAGTGGACCGCCTTTAATTTTCATTAGTGACACGCGTAATGCTACTCTCCTGCCTCCCACAGAAAAAGAAACCAACCAACCAAAAAAAGCAAAACCCCAAGCCACCCACCCATAACAAACCAAACCAAACACAGCACCCCGACACCACTCCCAAATAAAAACAACCCAACAAACCCCTCAGAACCAGCAAAACAGCCCCAGCACATATTGCAAAACACGTTTTACTGTTTGCATGGGCTCTAGCCTGAGCTCTGTTTTGAGGTTGTCAATACACCAAAGAGAACCCACGGGACAGTTAATGTCATAAGCAAACCAATGAGAAAAGAATCTTTTTCTTCCATGTCTTGTTCCACTTTATTAGCCAGCAAGAGTAAAATCTTGGAGCATGCAACTGAGCTCGCTACAAGTACCTGAAGGGAGGCTGTAGACAAAGTGGGGGCTGGTCTCTTCTCCCAGGCAACCAGAACAAGAGGGAACAGTCTCAACCTGTGCCAGGGGAAGTTTAGGCTCAAGGTGAGAAGTTCTTCACAGAAAGAGTAATTGGCCAGTGGAATGTGCTGCCCAGGGAGATGGTGGAGTCACCGTCCCTGGAGGTGTTCAAAAAAAGATTGGATATGGTTCTTGGAGCCATGGTTTAGTTGTCAGGTGGTGTTAGGTATTAGGTAATAGGTTGGACTTGATCACCTCTGAGGCCTTTTCCAACCTGGTCGATTCTGTGATTCTGTAATTTGTCAGTTGTCTGAGAAACCTACCAAACATTCGATATGTTGGAGAAAAATATATAAATAAATGATATTTTAAACCTCTCTTTTCTTAACTTCCTTACTATTAATCTGCATCTGAGAAGTCATGCAGTTTTCATGCATCTGTACCTGAACAGCCCCCAAAAGTGAGAAAACCAATGTCTATGTCCTTTGGTGACATAACCATCCTTTGATGATGTAACCAACCAAATAAAAGACAAAAACCCTTCTTTTTTTTTTTAAATTTTAAATAGAATCAGTGCCATGGATTAAGGAAAAGATAACCAAGCTTTTCTATGGCATTTTACTATTTCACAACTAAGGCTAAGAAAGACACTATCACTTCATAAGAGAGCAGATAATTAATTCTGCTACCACCAGAAATGCTCTTTCTAGAGAGAGATCTATTTTTACTTCTTCAATTCCATTAAAATGTGTCTACAGCCAATCCTTATACAGAGCTAAAGGCAGTTTTTAAATTACCAGTTATAATGTTAATTCTTTGCTAATAAGATTTATGATTTATGTAGCAAGCACATTTTAATGCAACTATAATTTGCCCTCCTGTTGCTAATTGATGACAAAGCACTACACACTTTTTTAAAAAAAAAAAAAAAAAATTAAGAAAACTTAAACAGAATTTTCTGGTGCACTGTTGACCTTTATTGTACAAAAATTTCTTAAAATAATAGCACTGTGATGATCTATAAACCAGTTCTGGGTTACCTTTAACTTCTATACCCTGAATACATCTGTAGCATCAAGCAATTAATATAAGCTCTTTCTTTGCTATGTGAATATTAGTGGAGGTAAATGGAAGGGTAATAAAATTTTCCAACTTTGAGACTTTGTATTTTCTAATTTTGGGGGGAAATGACACTGCTATATGTGTGTATATAGATGTATGAAATACAAAAGAAGCTTTATTTATTTTTAGTATTTTTCCTTCTAGTTACTTTACAGATATTTCCACCTCCTTTAAAACACTGCTTTTTATTTTAGCCAGCATAAATTCTTGTAAAGGTAGGCAATGTTTATTCCTTGACATTTCTGCTGAGAAATAAAACAAGGATTTGTTCATCTTGTTCTCCGAATCCACAGTACATGTGTGAAAAATAATCAAAAGATCTTGGTTAATACTACAGAATATTTCTGCAAACAGTCACTGCAGTTGCAACACTTGGGCCCATATTCAGGGTGTCAAGAAGAATCTTTCAGTGTCTCAAATTTAACAAATGCTCGTGTTGTGTGCACATCAGTACAAACTGAATTGGATCCATTTTGACGACTTTTTTACTCCCAGAGCTGCTAAAAAGGGTAGAATCCTGCTAGAAATCCTAGGACACAGTCAAGAAAAGTGGACACAGCTGAACAAACTTCAACCTGGTGCTGAAATAAACCACTGGGAAAACCTTGGACCTTTTTTGGAGATTAACCTATGCACAACATGATCCAGCAGTTCAGTGGAATTAGGACCAATACTGTCAAGTGGGATATCAGTGTTAGAAAAATAACAGGAGTAGATTCGACTTTTTACACACTCAGTGGTCATAAATGAGTACTATAAATTATATCAAGTGCACGGGCTGAGCTTCATCCAATACATCTTACATCAAAACAAGAACTTCCCATGAAAATCTGTCCATAAATGGATGATAAAGGAAATGCAGAAGTGCACTTCTAACATCCCTAAGCCAGTCACAGGGGATGCTGGGGATTCTGAGGGAGTGCTGCTACTACTTGAACAGAACAACAGGCTACATGGAGTGTTGGTCTAACTGAGCAACATACTTATGTTCTTTAAAAAATGCAAACTATTGAGGCTGTTATGTGTAGAGGAGAAAGTGCTCAAGTACAGGTAAGGAAGGGAAATGGCTCAGTGTACAGCTGCAATTTCACAGTTCAATCAAGTTTGTAATTTACAAGTCTCCAAGGATTATAAAAATGTTCATTAATGAGGTAACCAATCTCTTTCCAACTTATTTTCAGATGAGTTATAAATAAAAGCTAGTTTCCCAAGTTTGCTGTTTCATGATTATAAACTGTTGAGATTTTATGGTATATCCATATACAAAGCAACTTCCAGAGAGCTCAGCATTTGAAAAGTACTTGATGAAATGCAATAATACACCAACAGAAGGGAAAAAGTGCAAGTGCTAGATTCCCTGGCTCCATCTTCTTTTACTGTCCTGCAGTGCACTTGGTAACAGAAGGAATTAATTCCTCAGATACCTGATATCGGAAGCTAAGAATGCTGAATCTCCTCGCAAAAGCAAACCATGATTATGGCAATGTACCAGACTCCTGTCCCTGAGCGAACAAGCGTGGAAAGAAATTAGTTAGAAATTGGAAATCCTTCTGATCACAATGAAAAATTGCAGTGAAGCTAGACAGAACTAGAATAAGAGCAGCCACATTATCATCTGTAATGGGCAACAGCTGCCACAGGCTACAAACAGCATTTGGCTTTTTCAGCAAAAACTGGGAGGATCTATATACAATTTTAGAAGCATTTTCAATTCACAATGTCCATCATACGACAACAAAGCGTAATAATGTATTAGGAGAAAAACCAGATTGATAGGTTGACAATCTGCATGAAATGGCCAAGTTATTTTCTTATTAAATCCTTAAAAAAAAAAGATTAAGTAATGTACGATAGACTAATAAGGGGAAATAAAAATATAGGAAACAAATAAGAACACCCAGGAACTGTTAAGATCTACAGATACACACAAAGCTAGTGAGCAAGGGTGCATCCAAACAAAGATGATGTGATGTACAGGCTTAGAGTCCATTCATCCAATACCTCAGTATCTCAGAAGTTAAGAAAGCAGGCAAAAAGCAAATTCATAAGTACAAAACACAGATGAGCTTAATAAAAGCATGTGTGGGAACTGGGGGAAAAAAAAATATTCAAGATAGTAAAGCAATAAGCTGTATAACACATCCCAAGAAAACAGGAAAATAAGGCACCATATCAAAGTAGGGAAAAGAGACTTGGAAGATAACGTTTTGCACATATAACATTAATGCGGTGTCCTGTCTGCAAAGTAAAGACAGCACTAGGTATAAAGAAAGAGACGTGCAGACACGAAGTCCAAACAATTAAAATAGGAACATTTGTCCATTGACTGCACTATCCAAATTTCCTCAGAACTGCGCAAGAAACTAATGCAAAGCTGCTGTCAGAAAAAAGCAAATCAAATAGTTATGAAAGCAAAGGAAGCACACAGGTTATGATTATATACAAAACCACCAAAATAAATACACATTCTAAAGTTTCAAAAAGTACAGACAACACAATCACTACTTTCAGTTAAAACAAGTGCTCTTAGCAATGCTGAAACAAGCCAATCCTGTGAGAGATACAGCAGATGCAAAATAAAGATACAGCCTGAATGTCTCTTTCAACTTGATACAGCCATCAGAGTTAGATGAAGCTTATTACCAATCATCCCACCTTGAAGCTCTACGTGAATGAAAAGGCAATCATACAACGTGATGACAGTGAGATGGAGTTTGAAGGATCATTCCTATAAAAGGGACAGTCGGTACCTTGTGTGTGAAGGTCACTACTACGACAGGAAAAATATACACCTGATTGAAAAGAAATGTCTTGCAGCAGTGTTTGCATGTGGAAAGTTTGGTTCAAGGACAGGAAACCGTTCTAGTGGAAAGAGATCATAAATCACCAGAGATTTTTTTTTTTTTTGTAATGTCATGACAAGAAAAAGACTGAGATACAGATAACTGACTTCCCATCCAGTGCAACCTTGCAGCATCAAATTGAGGCAGATCAACAGTAATATTAACTCTTCAGTTTGACAGACAGTCAAAACAGTTTTATGCCCATTTCAAGGGAGATGTTAGAATGAATCACAGAAATAGTTAAGAACAAAAGTTTACTCAGTCTTACATCCAGCATCTTTCCCAGATGGTGCTCCTTCCTCATAATACAAATTCACAAAACCATAAAGACTTCCATACTAGGTCATACTATACCATAACTACAGGGTAAGAGTACAAGGCAACTGAATCTCAGTGAGGCATTTTCACTGATAAGAGAAATTTTCTAAACATCAATTCACACATGTTTTATAATATGGTCAGTGGGTGTTATATAGACCTCAGGCATAAGAAAAATACATGAGGAATAACTCGTATACTGGTGTCCAGTCTAAGCAGAAAGAAAAGACATTAACACAATGTAGTAAGAGCCCTACAGATTAGTGGCTAAACAGTCAGACATAGTAAAATTGCTCCATGCTGGAAAAAGCAAAGTCAAAAATTTAAACAAAAATATGCCTTGTTGACACACATTATGTTGAATGTCAGCCTTTAAAGGCGAAGGCCTAACTTGGAGTATCTTTGAAGACAGTCAGACATTCAAGGTGAACTGCACATTTGCAAAGCTATGTCTGTTTAACAGACACTAAATTATTCATAAAGAAATTGCAAAGGACTGGGACATATTTCACACCAGGAAAAAAAAAAAGGAAAAAAGAAAAACACACACAAGTGATTTTTTTCATAAAAAACAACATTTTCTAAAACTCTCTTCTGTCAAGAATTTCTTCTTATCTGAAAGGCAAGATTCAGACTTGCTTTAAAAAAAGTTTTTAAAATCAGAGGTTTGGGTCCCTAGCAGTTCCCAATACAAATTAAACTGAAAGATGAATGCTTTCCAAATCAGATAGGTTTCTAGCCACAAAAGCACTAACTTGTTTTGCCTTTTCTTGACTTGCATTTATTGTAGAAAAATATATAGTGCAGGTCTCTTCCATTTGCATCCCTGAATAACTATTACAGCACGCTAATATGGAAGATTTACAGGAAAGTGGACTTCACTGCCTTGGATAAAAACACTATTAATCATGTAAAGATCTGCTCTGTGCATCTGTGAATGTTGTGGGGAAACCAAGAAGTCTGGCTGTGTCCCAAGAGTAAGCTTACAGCTCTAGAGCTATCTAGTTTAAAATCTCATTTTCTAAGTACTATGTTAAGTAAATAATGCAATCCACAAATGGAGAATTGTAGTCTTCTCCAAAGCTCTTTTATAATATTAACATGTCATTTGGTACCTTGAGTCTGTGGGGGCCAAATAAAGAAAAAAAAATCCCCTTGCCATGTATCTCAAACATGCAAAAGTAGAAGTAGCTACCAGTAAGTCCTCCAGCTTCTGCACGTGGCACAACTGCAGGAGAGGACTAGGTCTGAGAGTTTTAACACTGCGGAAGCTACAGCTATGATATTTCTTACACCTTTGATATTATTACTTTGTTATTGGATCCGCCACCTGTTAAAACAATTTGGTTCTCAACCATTCAAAATTGCTTCTGCAGTGCTGAAAGTCCAACTTCAGAAGCAAGGTGGAGTGAGTAAGACATGAGTTTCTACTCAAAAAGGTTAAATAGCTTGCTCAGCCTTTTTGGTTGATAATTTAATCCCTCTATTGGCAGATATTTTTGGTTAAACTGCTGAAAGAGTTGTTCTGCTTCACAGACAGGTGGAAAACAATAATTCTTTGAAGACATCTCAGCCTAGAGAAAATACAGGCAAAACATTAACTTTGTCCTTGGGATCACAATAAGGATTGGACATAGGAGGCTACTTGAGAGAGACTAATTCTAATTTCAGCAGCCTGAACACTGAGAGTCAGACTTGTAAAACACTACACAGATCTTAGTTGGCACAGGTCTTAGCTGGCCAGGGAAAAGCAGATAATTTCTGACCTCTGTTCCTGTCTGACTTCTGCATCATTACATTTCAGCCAAATAACTTATATCAAGTTGAACAACAAGGTATGTATTTTAATTTAGGAGTCAAATTCTGCGGTGTAACTCCAGAAAAGAAAAAGCCAAAGCATTGATTTTACACAAAGCTTTTGCAATGGCCAGGAACTAATGAGCAGAAAGCAGTCCAAGTAGTTCCAAAAGCCAAACCGCACCTCTGCAACACAAAGTTGAAATACTCCCAGAGCTCCTGCTAGACTAAGCCAGAGTAAAAACCTGAATGATTATAGGCTTGCAGACAAATCACTGCCGAGACACACAAGGGAATTCTCTCACCAGCTTCCTGGGAATTACGCTGACCTGACCTACTTATTATCCAGATGCTAGCCTCAACCTGGTTTTGGTGCTCATGAGAAACTCTGCTTTCACCAAAATCAAAACATAGAAGGGGAATGGGCAGAATGGAGAAGATTAATTCATTCCTGGCAGGCAATTAGCAGAAACCCTGATGCATGAAATATAATATAATCATCTTATGAATGCAGAGTTCAATAAAAGCTACCCCCAATTTCTTTCAGGGTTCATTGAAAGAAAGAAACAGGACAAGGAACCTTTAATTGCACACCTTCAGCACTGGAGCAAAGCGGATATTTCAACAGAAGCAGCAAATTCCTCCTTAAGTACTCCTGGTGATGCAATTCCATTGGCTGCCTAGGGCACTGTACCAGTGCTCCATCCCTTGAGTACAGTGAAAACTTACAAGAGTCGCTAATGACATGTGTGCTACAAAGGTAGGTCTGTTCTTGATAATATTACTAGACTTATTAGCAGCATTTGTTACGGTTCAGTAGGTCCTGCTGCATTGCTGAGTAGTGGTGATCAGCTACGTATGGATAGTCCTGTGCAGAATAAGCTGCAATCTTGCTTTTAGCTGGTGAAAGCGAATTCATTCTCTCACTTTGCTGGGTTTATGCACATAACTTGCTTCTCCCCACACTGATTTTAAGGCCTCAGGGCAGGACATATTTCTTTTATGACTTTTACTTGTTCTACATGAATTCATACGCATACTTGTAAAGTGCATCTGAGATGAATATATAAACACGTTATCTAGTAAAATAAGTGAGTGCTAGCAAACTATGAAGAACTCGGCTGAACAGTGGCAACTCTGACAAGTATCAGACAACTTTCCCAGAGTCGTGTCTCATTTAGTTTTTCCATCCCTGCTTTCTTACTTTTATTCTGCCACTAAGTTGCCTCACTTCAGCTCCCACTTGGTCGTTCTCCTCCTCGCAGATTCAACAAAAAGTCCACCTACCTAACTCATACTGGGCTCACATCCTTATATTGCCTTTCACATTTCAGCTGCATCAGTTATCACTTGATCTCCACAACGATGAACAGTGCCAAAAGCACCAGTGTGAAGCAAAGTGACAACATGGGACCACAAAAAAAAAAAAAAAAAAAAAAAAAAAAAAAGAAGAAAGAAAAAAGGATGACATAACCGCCCCTGGTTTTAAGTGAAACAGCTAAACTCAGCACTGTGATGTAAAACACTACTGACATCTGCACTTTCAGAATGTGTGGTCTAATCTCTATTGGAATCCCTACTGCTTAATCTGTCAATCATCACACAGATTTAGCAGATATTAATTCTCAACTGTTTCAAGCATTAAAATAATCAGTGTAAGACAACACAGCTAAGAAAACATGGGTTTTATCAACTTACTTCACAGAGATGTTCTACCCTATTTTATTTATTAAAAAAAGCAATCCACAAACGAAAACAAAACAAAACCAAAAACCCAACAATGCACACAGTGGCAGATTAGAACCAAATCTCCTTGCCTCTAAGTGGCAGAGCACTTTGGCATGGAAATTTCTGGGAAGGTTTTTCACCTCTGGACCATACCATCTTATCTATTTCAGAACAGCTTTGAATTTTTACCATTGGGTTCATACCACCTTCTCTAGCTCAGAACATCCTTTGATTACTCTGGATGTAGATTGTGATTTGGAAGAAGAGAATGTGCTCCACAGGCACATCATACAGGTGCCCATTCACTCCAAGCATTTGCAAAACAAAGCTTTCTCTTTTCTTTCTACTGTTCTTTTAGAAAGCCAGAAAAGTAAGTAAAATAGATGTCTATTCAAAAGAAAAAGAAGGAAAATATTATTTCCTTTAGGAAGGACAGGAAACAGTTAAACTGAAACAAAAGTAAATACTTACCTCTAGTCTCCAATTCCTACAAGACCTGAACTGCATACAGTTCAAAGGGTTTCTTTGCTTCACTGTTACTAGTGTCATACAAATATTGGGCCAAAGGCCCCATTCCTCCACAGCACTAATGATACATCAACTATTTCGATAATGGGATCCACTGAGAGCACCTCACTGGAACACTCTAACAAGAACCAAAAATGAAGAGAGGAGCACTTTGGTAAAAATACTGGCAGCTCATGACTGCATGATTGACAGTGAGTGGAATAAAATTCCAGATCTGTCAACATATTCAGATCTTCTAATTTCCAGGATGCCTTTCTTTAGTATTGTCCTGGACTATCCATAGCATATTTGGAATATGCTATATGGCCTACACTATACTGGCATTTTAGAATGAGGGTTTTGAAACTTCCATAAAGTAACTCATAGAAGTAGCTATTTTATGGCTTCATCCTTCATTGGACAATTTATCACTGATTATCATTAGTCATCATGTATCTTCCCCTTCACTCACATTTTCAAGGCAGAGGTCACAAGAAATTACATTCCAAAATATGGCAGTTCCTTCACTGACTTATGCAGTCTCATATATTTATTCCAATAAAGTCAAACGTCTTCTCTACTCTCTCATTTCAAAGGTACAAAGCAGACAATAAGCATTTCCCAGGCAATTCTTGGCAGAGCTCTTTTAAACAGTACAAAGTCACTCTGCCTGCCAACTCATCTACCAAATACTTTTTTGAATTGGAATGACCCTTAACTGCAGTAAATCTTCAGAGGCAAATGTAGTCATCAGACCACCTGTGTTTGCCAAACTAAGAGCTATTCATTCCTGAATACTTCTGTTCAAGTAAGCAGAGAATGCAAGACTAGGTGTTTCTTTTATTTTTATTGATGTTTCTGTCTGACAGAAGGCTAAAAGATTATGTAAAAAGCCTCCTTGAAGGGAAGGTCAGCACACACACTCAGAACTCAAGGTTTAATTCACCCTGCAAAGGTTAGTAAAGGAAACCATTAGAGGCTACTTTTGCATGATGTTACTAATGCAGATAGGTCAGTGCACCAGATGCAGCAACAGATTTTTATATAGGGTTGCTGAAACATTCAGAATGTCAGCACAGGATCAATTTCACTGTACATCATCCAAACAATTACAAAGAGCAACTATGAATAAGACTGTTTGCTAATTGTGAACTATCATACAACCTCAGTACGGGATCCAGGCAAACTGACTTTTATTATCACTAGACAAACAAGAGAGAGTGATGTAATCTTTGTGCTAGACTGATATTTTGAAATAAATGCATGTAAAAAATATTATAAAATACAAACAAAATGACTGTATGAGAACTCTAAGCATGAGCTCAGTAAACACTGTATTGAAAAGTTTCCTTCAAACATCCTACATTTTCAATCAAATTTAGAAGTTACATGTTTAATTTTGCTCTCAAAATATCCCAAAATCATCATCACCATATGCAGCACAAATTTTCACAAGCTCAGCCTAGTGCTGTATATAACCTGTAGACTTTAGTCTGGAATAGCAAAGATAAATAACAATGCTGTGCTGCAAGTTGTCCCAGGACTTAGTAACAAGTTAAATAATACATCACCTTCTTCAAGGAGAAAGTGTGTTGGTAGAATGGCATGAAATGTTTGATCTAGCTACAGACTATCTGCAGACAGACATCTCTACAGTGTTATTGTTATTGACAACATTTCCACAACAGGGACACAACCTCATAAGCCAGAAGGATCAATTACTTCTCAAAGCAATGGCAAAGAGTCCTTGGAAAAGTATATTTAACTACATCAGAGTTCTGGAGACTTCTGTCAGCTAAGATCTGGTATTTATCAGCATATTCTATTGTCTGTATAGCACATACTATGGAAGAAGAAAGAAGTGCTGGTACTGAAGGTTCTTTTCTCATCAGTTCTGTGAAAACACTTCGATGACATGTGGCCATTTCATCACCCTAGGAGAACAGCATGCCCTTCTCCCATACATTCTGCCTCATGCTTACATCCTCAGAAACTGGCTCCAGCAGAAACGCAGCCCCAGTGCAGCCCATACATTGAGTGGTAATAAACACCAGTCCCAGATTCTACTGCTTCAGACAGCCTCTGTGCCTGCATCTACATGTAGAACTCCTTCAAAAGCAAAGCACTGATAAAATTCCAGCAGTATGTCACCAAATAACTGTTTTCACAAAGGTATCTGATCCTACCTAGAGATATGAAGATATATGAAAAAAAAAAGTAATCTTCATTCACAAATACTTTCTTGCACAGTGGCCAATTCAAATCAGAGTCATCTTAAACATCATCTTTTATCAGTGCACTAAATTGATACTTACTTCTTTTTTTTTAACCAATAACATTTGGAGCCCCTCTAGACAACATGTCTTTGCTGGCTCTCACAGAAGAGACCACAGTAGACAACATTTTCTGGTGTACTTGCAGAAATTAATGTGAAATTGCTCAACACATTAATGAAAGTAGGGCTGCCTGGAGTGGACCACCTCCCACACTTCAGTGCTTATCAGTGGAACATCCACATGGTACACGCAGCAAAACAGCGTATTTGGAAAGAGTGTAAGCAACTTCTTCCAACAACATGCACAATGGATTCCTGCAGACATGCTTCTGGATGGCATGAAACTGCAGCAACACTGTTTCTGATTGTGGGGGACTGTGATGTATCTGTGAACCTTTGGAAGAGTTCTGGTAAGAAAACATCACTGTGTTCCCATAAGAATCTGGAAACTCCCTGGACTGAATGTCTGAGGATGGGAAACCGCAAGATGAGATAGGAGCCACCTGGGCTGGCTGAAAGAGTAACCATGGCAATGCTATCAGTGACCAGTGAGAACCTTGAGACAAGTTTGTTAACCAATTACAGGCAGCCACACTAACAACACACACAAATATTAATTGCTTGCTGGAGTAAGCTTTCTAGATACTCTGCTTGTGTTTGATCTTCGTCGCTCTGACCATCAACTTATCCCTATCCAGCAACATCTGATCTTTGAAAAGCCTGGAGGTAGAATCCTCTATCAACACATATTCCTTAAAACCTTAGTTGATCCTTTCTTTAATTAAAGGCATCAAATTTGCATTTCTTTAACCAGTAAGCCAAAGAAGCTACCTATTGATGAAAGTGTTATTTGACAGGCCTCAGAATCACAAGCTTAGAGTTACCAGTAATCTAGCAAGTACACTAAACTTGTTACTTACTACAGAATACCTTGCAATAGAATGGGGGGGGGCTGGGGGGAGGGAGGGAGAAGGACACCAGGAAGGTAGTCATAGAAAGTAGCCTAATGTTTGCCTAATTTTACCCACCTTATTCATCATTCTACTCAGAGTAATATATAAATTAATTAAATAATTTATCATGTTACTAGCAATGCCCAAGAATTACACTGATTGTGCCATTTAAACAGACAAAAAACCAAAAACAACCAAACTTTACTGTTACAGTGAACATAAAGAAAGAGTAATTACAAAACTACTGGATGGAAAACAATCACAGTGTTTCAGTTAAAGAAGCTGAGACTAAATAGTATAGCATACTCATCTGGTGTCTGTCATAACGAAGGCAGTAATTTGCTCCAATGCCATTTAAGTATCTTAAATCATTTGGCATGCATAGTAAACTTCACAACAGCACTGCAAACCTTTAAAAAGCTATCATTTTGTTGGGAATCTGAGTTCAGGATTAAGGTGGCAACAACGGGGTGTGATTTAAGTGAGACGCTTCACTTTTACAATTTGCAGGATGGGTTCGGGGCAGAATAGTGGATGCTGTTTCCTTAGAAACTAATCTACGTGTATAGTTGCAGTGTTTAATATTAATTTGATGGCACAGTTACTATGAAACAAGCATAATTATTCTTTAAGCTGAACAAGTTTAGAATACAAAAATTTCCAATCTCTAATAAACATAAAAGGACGATCAGCAGGAAAGATCAAACAGCAAGAGTGCACAACCAGAGCAAAAGAGAACAGTCGCCTGTGTCCGGGCTGTAAAAGTAGTAACAAGAATAAGTGTCACGTGTGTCCTCTTTTGCGATGAAGCAACAAGCACAATTCTACCTTTTATTTGCTTGTTCTCCCTACATTGTTGGTAGGATAGGTTTCATTTTGCATAGATCTTGGAAACAGATTGAATTTCAGGAAAGCAAACTCATTTAAAAGCATTTTTGTTAACAAATGCATCTTTTATAAGGGTCAGAGACAAAATACCTACAAAGTAAAAAACTTTTATCAGAAATAAAAAATATTTATAAAAATACTTGCAAATAATTTTTGGTTTTAGCTTACCTAATATTTTACGGGTATTTTGGAAGCCCAAGGGCCTCTGCACTTGAGTGATCAGATAAGCAGGACTGCTCAATGATAACTTTAAAGTGGGGTTTAGACAGAAGACTATAAAACCTCCCATAAGATATCAGCTACAGAAGGTGTAGGTTTTATCGGGATATAGTTTCACCCCAAAAAACATCTGATCCTCACCTGGAGCAAAATTATCAGTGCCCTTGAGTTTATAATCTCAAGGGGTCTCTAAAGAGCAGAAATACTGCAGACATCCGTGTGCATGGTTAGGCCTTCGAATACATACTCAAACAACCTCAAACACTAGCAGAAATCACCTGAAATTAAAGGCTATAGCTAACACCAACAAAATATCCCACAAAATCTCCCATAGTCCCCAAAGAAATCAGCTAATAAAAACAAACGGCAGCAACAACCACCAAAAGACCCACACAAAACCAACCAACCCAAACAAAATATTTAAATTTTAAAAAAAAACCAAAATATATTTTTAACAAATACTTAATTTACAAAAAACCACAAAAAGAAACAACAACAAAAAATGTTAAAAACTGTGCTGAGGCAGAAGAATAACAAAGAGGTGACTGGACACAATCAGCACGGCTTCACCAAGAGCAAATCCTGCCTGACAAACCTGGTGGCCTTCTATGACAAGGTCACAGCATTAATAGATGAAGGCCAAGCAACTGACATCATTTACCTGGCCCTGAGCAAAGCCTTCGACACTATCCTGCACCATATCCTGGTCTCCAGGTTGGTGCAGTGTGGGTTTGATGGATGGACGGACCATTCAGTGCATGCAGAACTGGCTTGATGGCTGCACCCAAAGGGTGGCTGTCAATGAGTCCATGTCCAAGTGGAGGCCAGTAAAAAGTGGAGTCCCTTAGGGATCAGTACTGGGACCACTCCTGTTTAACATCTTTGTTGACAACATGGACAGTGGCATTGAGTGCACCCTCAGCAAGTTTGCTGATGACACCATGCTGTGTGGTGCAGCAGACACACTGGAGGGAAGGAAGGCCATCCACAGGGACCTTGACAGGCTGGAGAGGTGGCCCCATGACAACCTCATGAGGTTCAACAAGACCAAGTGCAAGGTCCTGCATGTGGGTTGGGGCAAGCCCAAGCACCAATATAGACTGGGCAGGGACTGGCTTGAGAGCAGCCCTGAAAAAACAGACCTGGGGGTACTGGTGGATGAGAAGCTCAACATGACCCAGCAGTGTGCATTTGCAGCCCAGAAAGCCAATCCCATCCTGGGCTGCATCAAGAGAAGCATAGCCAGCAGATCAAGGGAGGCGATTCTCCCCCTCTACTCCACTCTGGTGAGACCCCACCTGGAGCACTGCATCCAGTTCTGGAGCCCCTATTACAGGAAGGATCTGGACGTGCTGGAGTGTGTCCAGAGGAGGGCCATGAAGATGGTTAGAGGGCTGGAGCACCTCTCCTACGAGGACAGACTGAGGGCATTGGGGCTATACAGTCTGAAAAATAAAAAAGGCTCCAAGGAGACCTAATTGTGGCCTTCCAGTATCTTAAGGGGGCCTACAAGAATGCTGCTGAGGAACATTTTAGGGTGTCAGGTAGTGATAGGACTAGGGGGAATGGAAACAAAACAGAAATGGGTAGATTCAGATTGGATGTTAGGAAGAAGTTCCTCACCATGAGGATGGTGAGACACTGGAACAGGTTGCCCATGGAGGTGGTGGAAGCCCCATCCCTGCAGGTTTTTAAGGCCAGGCTGGATGTGGCTCTGAGCAACCTGATCTACTGTGAAGTGTCCCTGCCCATGGCAGTGGGGTTGGAACTAGATGATCCTTGAGGTGCCTTCCAACCCTGACAATTCTATGGTTCTAAAAAAACATTAGAAGAAAGAGAATATTTGAAGTTATGTGTTTAAGCACTTGAAACTATAACACATCCACAAAGGAAGAAAAAAATACCAAAACAAATAATAGATAAGGCTATTTAGGTTTTAAGTCAGAGACAGATCAAAGTCAGCCCTGGATTGAAAGTCTATTTAAATCAGTTCCTGATATGATAAATTAAATTCTCAGCTACAGAATGCAAAAATCCAATAGAAAAATTGATCTACAAAACCAGATCTGTTACGTGAAGCATTCCCTGATTACAAGGCAATAGTTTCAACTCTACTAACAATTCCATTCTAATAAAAACCTAAAGGGTGGGTGTCATTAGGATGGGGCCAGTCACTTTTCACTGGTGCCCTCTAACACGGCACTTCAGTTGAACATAAGGAAAAAATTCTTAGAGGATGACAGAGCACTGGAACTGGCTACCCAGAGAGGTTGTGAACTCTCTTTCTCTGGAGAATTTAGAAACCCACCTGAATGTGTTCCTGTGCAATCTGACCTAGATGAACCTAGTTTAGCAGTAAGGCTGGACGAGAAGATCCCCATGGGTCCTTTCCAACCCCTACAGTGCTGCGATTCTATGATTAAGATGCATGATACTTACAGAACAAAACTACCACCATCAAGCTAAATCTGATTTGTAGGCCTGTATGCAATTTATTCTCATTGTAAAGCGAATTTAAAATTCAGTGTGGGGTGGAGGTTTTTGTTTTCTCTGATGGCCAAAGTACAGTAATTCAGTGCACTGCATTTTATGGTGCCAAATGTCACTAGAATGTGAAATTCAAAACTCCCTTCTCCTCATGTAAGAGATTCCATGAAACAGCAGTGTACTTCATGATTCAGAAAATATTCTCCACAGTTTGGGAAAATTTGAAGTCTCCTATCACAAGTGAAAAAAAAAAAATTAGCAACAAAACTACAGCACTTATTTTTGAAGTGTGTTGGCAGAAAAATAAATTACTAATTTAAAATTAGTTCTCTATAATCATGATTCATCACTAAACACTTAGATGTACTTTTATATACTTAGAAGCAAGAAAATTTTAAAATACTAACATCTAAATGTAGCCAGACTAATCTCATGGCCTTGCACAATATTAAGAAAATCTTTGGCATCATTTAAAGCAGCTGTCTGAAAGTAGAACATAAGTACAAGAAAAATTAAACACAATCCATACAGGATTATTTGTCCAGTTTGTTTATTACTGTTACCATGATATATGGTAGCATGACTGTTGTCCTAGTCACAGCTGAGTTGTGTCACACAATCACAGAACATATCTGGTTGAAAGAGACCACAAAGATGATCCAGTCCACCCCTTGACCCAGCATTAAACCATGTCCCTAAGTGCCAGGTCCACACACCTCCTGAACATCCCATGGGATAGTGACTCTATCACTGCACTAGGAAGACCATTCCAATGTTTGATAACCCTTTTGGTGAAGAATTATTTCCTAATGTTCAGCCTAAACCTGCCCTGCTGCAACTTGTAGCTATTTACTCTAGTCCTGTTGCTTGTCATCAAGGAGAAGAGGCTAGCCCCCTCCTCACTCCACCCACCCTTCAGGTAGTTGTAGAAAGCAATAAGGTCTCCCCTCAGCCTCTTGTACAGGCCAAGTGATGGCACTCAGAATGATGTGCTCCATGACCTTTCCTGGCACTGAAGTCAGACTGAGAGGCCTGTATTTCCCTGGATCATCCTTTCAGCCCTTCTTGGAGAAGAGCATATTACAAAAGAAAAATAAAATTAATTTATAGCAACTATACATTTCTCATTTTTAGCACTGATCTGGGATAAAGTGTTCTAGAGAGAATAATTCTTGCAAAATACAACACCATTGATGTCAAAATCTAATGTAAAAAAATTCCAGTGATTTAAGCTTAGTCTCAAATGGCATTGAGTAAAGACCTCTAAATCAACTGAAAACTCCTTCTAAATATCTATAATTTAAAGAACAAGAAAGCAAACAGGAGGAAACCACTTGAAATTTAGCAAAAGTAAATGGGCTTCAGATACCTTCAATGCTCTCTGTGCTAGAAAGATACCACCAGGCTGGAGATGTCACGCACAAAACCAGAGTTGTTATTTATAGTTGCTCATTCTCTAAATTTCACGTTCAGCCTCCCAGTGCAGAGCTGCCATTTGGCCTCTTGTATGGAGACTAGAAAGGATTAAAAACGAACCTGTGCTGAACTTGTACCTTTAACAGTCCCATTCTTTGACATGCCCATGCCCACTGCTTAAATCCTCTACTAGCAAAACAACAGCTGATGTCTCTGCTGCTGGAACAATAGCTGTGCTTAAAGAGCAAATTATTTGGTTTATATACAGATCATCTAATTAACCTTCAGGATAATCAGCAAACTTCAATAGGCATTTTAAAAAATAGTCACATGGACAGTAAATCTAAGCAAGACACGACTTACTATATCATTGTAAATTAATAGAAAAGGCAGTGTTTCTGGCTATAAATGGCAAAGCTCTTCAAAACAACCATGTAAGCTCAGCTTTCATTTCCTACTCATTCTTACAGCATTTCTATTTATTTTTTTTTGACAATGGAGTGGAGAAGGTAGAACAGAAGTTACTACAGAGGTATATAATCCATTGTAAATGGATTTGTCAGCCACGTTTAAGCTTTCATCATTATTTATCTTTTCATACAAAAAAAAAAAAAATCAGGGATTTGAAATAGTTTTATCTTAGGTTTCAAAAAATTCTAGAAGTATTTCTTACTATTTTGGTCTTGCTCCTTACCACACCTTTAATCAGTCTTTAATAACACTGTTCGGCTGATTCAAATCTAGTGGCAGGAAAACAGTGGAAGCCATCTACTAAATTAAAGCAATTGTTAAAAGTACTAAACCACTATATAATTTATAAATAAAAACTGAATACAGAGTAACTTACTACCTGCCAAAAAACCCAAACAACCAACTAATCTATCAGTCAATAGTAATCAATCAGGTTTGCTCTCTAGGGTTTTTGGTACTGTCAAAAGCATTTAGGAATAAATCTAGTGACGAAACCAGAGGAAACCTTTCCAATTTGTCTATCTAGCAAACACATCTCGAGTAGTAGCAACCAAAACAATGCACAGGCCGAGTTTAAAAAACACACAAAACTAATAGTCAAACAATGGACAGAGAAGGATAACAACTAGAACAACAATCACCCAATTATGTTCTTTACACCTTTCTAGCTCATGACAAAAAAAAACAGGTTTTTCTGACTGCTGGGAGCAGGACCTGGAGAACCAGAAGGTCCCTAAAATCATATTTTTGTTTGCTTGCAGCTTCATGTTTTCTTTGGATACCTTGTCTCAAGTTCAAATATTTATGGGCTTTTACTTTTTAAAACAGAGAGAAAATTTCTAAATGAGGATATTTCAAAAATAAAAATATTCTTGTACAGTTTTACTTTTTTACAGGTATATTTAAATGCTCTCTCCCCTCCTACCCCTTATTTCACCATACCCCAACCATTTAGGAAAATATGTACAAGCTCATGAGTTATTTCACTGTCACTGAATCTGTGGCATTCAATGAACAGTCAGCTTTTGGCAAAAACATCCCCTAAAGGGAGCTACAATTGCAGGGAGTTCTGAATATGCAGAGAAATCCCTCCTCTACCAATCTTTCCCTGTAAACAAGGCATGCTCCTCATTGGTGCCAGGGAATACAAAATGCTTCCCCTTATGATGCCTGGAGTAATACTTGAGGTCGTACTTCTGCTTGTGCCTCTTCATCTCTTGACTGTTCTTACTTCAGTAAACCTCCCACTGGAGTCAATTAGAATTTTGCTAGAGTAAGCACTGCAGGGTATGGCCTGTTGGCATTAAATAAGTCATCATTTTTAATTGGCATTTTAAGTTTCATCAAACTACAGACCATACCTCACACTGCCTTAGTAAATGTTTGCACGGGGTAGCAATTTGGATCATGTTAATATTCACAAGTGATCCAAATATACACTGTACAAATACTGAGGTTAGGTGAATTATTTCAGGACAAAAGATACCTGGCTCTATTCTTCTTAAATTAGTATGTATTTTGAAAGTCACAAGAGAGCCCAAAGTTATTTATTTTAGGGCATACACATATTTCTTTTAGATTATTTGGCCCAGTGCCAGTTAGTACTGTCTATGCTGAAAACCTCTTAAAAGCCTGTTTTATCAGTAAATTCACCATAAGCCTCCTTTTAAGTGCAACATTATTCATCTTGAACAGCCTGTCACAGCATGCCCACCACAGTTCATGGTTATGCTAGCTGCTATGAAAACACCCCCAAAATCTCTCATTATTGGGATTTCTGGATGGGACTTTCTCACTGATGCCACTCCTTTTCCCTCTTCAAAACAGGCATTAAAATAAGTTTTTTGTTTGTTGTGTTAGCTGCTTCATACACTCAGGACATCTATTCTTTCAAACAGTTTGGGAGTAGAATTTGTATGAACCTCAGCAGATATTGTAGAACACATCATTAGTTTGTGAGGGGTATTTTAGGATCCTAAACCACTCAGTATAGGATTCTAGACATGTGGAGGACAAACTTCATACTGATGAATGGCCTGTCTCAGTGTGCTACGTTTATTGGTTAAAATTACCTTGGCAGTGTTGTGTTAATGGTTGGACTTGATGATCTTAAAGGTCTTTTCTACCTTAAATTCTTCTATGATTCTACAAATTTCTATTCACACACATGCTTCTGTTAGCTTCTATGGGTACACATGTAGGATCCTAAGTTACTCTAACTTTCCAAGCCTAGGTTTTCTTCCCCAGTTTCTTCAAAGAAACAGAGACTTAACTGAGTCTTATTTCAATCTGGAAAGCGTTTGTGGTGTTCTTTTCCTGTCCTGGTAGCTCTTTTGCAAGCCTATCCATACTTGCTCTGCCACAGTTCCCATTTCTTGGAGCATCAATCTATTTCAAACATCCCATGCTTAACTCTTTCAGAATCAGTGACAGCTAAAAATATCATGCTTACAGAGAACAAGTAACTAGAAAATCAGAACACATGAGTTTATGCTTATGTACAAGCAGCACAAAAAGTGAAAACAGTTTAAGAGCCAAATCAAGTGGATTGTTTCTGTAGCATCTTAGAGTTAAAAGGTAAATTACAATCAGTCCCTCACAAAAATCAAATTTGACACCTCTTTTCTATTGAGATTAGGAATTATCATCTTGCAAACCTGCACTTTGGAGCATCAGTGTCAACCTGTCTGGAATGTAATTTAGATTTTTCAGTAACATAAAATGCCAGCTCTTCTGTAGTCATTAGTGGCTGGCATAAACAGTCTGACAGTATTATAAATGAAGGCCCCAATGGTTTGCAACATTAATCCAATATTTTGCCAGTAGCTCTAGAGCTCTGCAAGGGAGGGGAGGGAGCAGTTGGGGGGAAAGGGTGAAACACACTTCTTTAATCAGAATCCCTTTTTTTTATTCATATACTGATGGTTTGCAAGGGGCTTTTTGGTTGCGTTTTGGTGTTTGGTTTTTTGGTTTTATGTGGGTGTTTTTTTCTTTTGGGGTGTTTTTTGTTTGTTTGTTTGTTTTGGGTAGAGTTTTTGTTTGGGGGTTTTTTCAACCAACCTAATTTCTCTTGAAGAGCTAGAAAACACAGTGTGAAGTTAAAAATTACAAACATTTGTGCACATGCTTAATGTTCTTTAAAAAAAAATGAGCTAATATAGATGAGTAGTTACTTCTTAGAGATTAATCTAAAACTAATAATAATAATTTTTAAAAAGCTTTTTTTGAAATGGAAAGTCTGGAAACTCTTGTCCCCTCTAGTGGCCACTGGAGCTTAGACATCAGATTCAAGAATATGTGAACTGCATCCTCTCCTTTGATATATGTAACTAGACTGAGCTCTGCCGTGATGTTGCATTTTAAGTGGAACTCCCTGAAGAAATCAATGGGGAATTCTGCTTAAAAACCAGTGGCATATTACGGCCTATAGTTGCCTAAGGAGGATTTCTTCTCACCAGGGACAAAAATGAAGGTCATTCTCTAGGAAGTGGGAGCACTAGGGCTAGACTTAAAGTAATTTAAAATTACATTAACATTTTGATTGTTTCTCGTGTGTTGTGCTTGCCTGGGTCTCAGAAAATATAAAGATTAAGAAGAAGTGAAGCAAGAGAATTGGTGCAATTCCTGGTGAAAAGCAGGTAATGTAAAACAAATACAAAAAGGCAAGCTGCTCTGAAAGATCCATTTCAATCAGACAGATCAAGAAGTTGAAAAACCTTCTGCCTCCTCCTGAAAAAAAAAAAAAAAAATCCACTTTTTTGCTCATTGTCATGTTTAAAATTCCATTGAAACAGGAAGAACACTAAGAGCAGAGGTAGTCTAAGTAAGGAGTAGAGCAAGTGAATGTAGCATCTAATTACCTAAGTAAAGAAGAGGGATAGGTACTACAGAAACTACCATCTCTATCATCCCCATCGAGATGGAGGGAAATTTTGAGGAGTGGAATAGAGGCAGAAAAGAGTAATTCAAACCACTACTTTCAGCTTCCAGGTTAACTACAAGCACTGAGAGTTAAAGAAAGAACAAACAAACAAACAAAAAAATAAAAACAAACAAACAAAAAACCAAATCCTGGGGTTTACAGTTTCTGTTCACAGTGGATTAATGAGTAAAGATAAGTAAAATTACTGACTTGTGTTATGCAAGGAGTGGCAACCGCTGAAAGTATTAAGTTGCTATTAAACTGGCAACAAATGGTACAAAGTCAGTCCTGATATCCCCATCTAAGAACAAGTAGAAGAATTGGATTTCTATGACTGGAATACATATAATCAATTGAGAAGTTTGGAATTAGCTTGTTTATAAAGGAAGTTTGATTAAGAGCATGATTTTTTTTTAAATATGTGGAAATGTTGGGGTAAATACTTTGCTTAATTCAAAGGAACGATGACAATATGATATGCTTCAAACACATGAAAAGCTACTGCTCTTCATGCCTGTTGGACAGCACAAGTAGCAAAGGGATTAAGTTTCAGCAAGACTGATAAGGACAATGTTTTCAAACAGTAATGAAATACAGTTTAGCCTGCAAGGTCTGTCTTATTGAAGGTGTTAAGAACTAGTCAGACAATCATCCATCCACAAGGACTAATATAACTGATCTTTCCTTAAGGCAAGATCACAGAGGTCCTTTCCAAACCTGTAAGTTTATGAACAGGGGAAGAACAAGACCAGTCACTGAATCTGAAAGACAGAAGAAGCAAAACAAGTGAATTAACAAGAAATACTCTTTAACGCATTACCTTACTAGGTCACAGAACTCATTACCAGGGAAAAATAGAGGTTGAATGTTAAATACCTTACTAAAAGCAATCATTCATTTTTATGGACGCTGAAAAATATCCTCAAACTCACTAGCGCTGTGCAGCTATAGAACTGGTAATGTGATTATTTATGGCTGTTTACATGGTAATTTTGCAGTACAAAGAACAGTTCACTCAGAAGAGAGGATGAGACTTACAATTTTCTGTCCTAAAATACAGGGCATGAATCTGCATGCCCAAACATTAAGAGAAAAATATTGCCCGTCTTGGGACTCACAAGAAGCCCAGAATAATACTGCATTCCAAAACTAACACCTTGACATCTGTTTTGCTATGGCTAGTAATCAACCTATCAAGTGTTCTTCCTTTTAAAAGCAGTGCAGTTAGGAGGTAAGAAAATTATGGGAGTGTTTCCATTTCTGAAGAAGTGGAAGAACCTGCTTCCAGAAGCTCCAAAAAGCCAGAACTAGGTTTAACACATTTGTCTCCCCAGAAAGCTGGTTTTCTCTCACCAGCATTTAACATTTCATACCATGGAAAGCAGGTATCAGAGGGTGATGCTAATGACCTACACTGTCTCACAGCTTCGCATTACCCAGTTCGAATCACGATCAGGCTAGTAAGCATTTAAAAATCACCATTCCTAAGTGATGACAGATGAAATTAACTCAGTAGGAAACGGAATTTCCACCTTCCACAAACATATCACAATATTTTGTTATTGCATTGCAAATTCTTCAGACCAATCTCCTGTCCTGCTTTGACCATTACCCAAGACATTGACCTTAGATGAACACCTTTCTTTAATGTCTTTCTCCTACATGTAAAATAATAAAACATTTCCTTACAGAACAATCCTCCCATTGTGATTTTCTGCACAGATTCTGGTTTCTCATTTTTCCTCTATTAGCCTGAAAATAGATGTTTTTTTCCCCCAGGTACCAGTAATGTAATACTTTCCCTATGTAAGGATTTGCTTTATCACTAAAACTAGGTTTTATTTCTGACTGACACTATTCAATTGTTACATCTTACACAAGAGTGATCACCCACTATTTACATGCCTGTTATCAAAATCTGCATGATTATGCTGCTCAGATTTGTCGCAAATCATCCCTTCTCAGTGACTGGATTTAGCGGTTGAAATTTGTAATACGGATAGTCATTTGTATTAATTATTGCGAAGGTAAATACAGATGGGAGACACCACATGTAAATGATGACAGCTCCGAAGATGGCACATTTCAAATCTCCAGCCTGTTGCAAAGGCACCAGTAGAGCCCAATACTTCTTTTAGAGTTCCAAGGGCGCCCTCTTGTGTGACACGCACAGACAGCTCGCTGCCTGCGGTGGCCAAGTACCTAGGATGGTGTTTGAAAGTCTATTACAACATAATCACATTCCCTCTCATCACCTCCTAACTTTGCCTATTTCTGACATGCAATTTTTTTTTTCTCTTCCAAGCTGTTTCACTGGATTTCTGTTTTCGTGGACACATGAGCAGGCAAAGTCAAAGCCAAGTAATCTGTTCCTTATCTTGTCTCATAAAGGCAGTTTCATTTCCTACACAGTGATACTTCCTCCAGGCTGCAATGCTGACACATACCAGACCCTAATAAAAATAATAAGAAATATCAGCCAGTACTTTCAAGCTGCTAGGGGAAAACTGAAGGGAAAAAAAAAATAAATCAAATCCAACACCAGACCTAGAACTGTGAGAGGTGAGTGAGCAGAGAACTCACTTTTCATTGTTCATCTTAAAATCAGATAGTTTGCAATGGAAAATTTCCAGGAAATAATGGCCTATTTACACTGGAATATCAGTAGGAAAGCATGATTTGGCACAGAAGAAGACGAAAGCTGAAAGGCATCACAATCATTTGCCCAGAGGTAACATATCGACTAAAACAACAGATTTCAAAATGGCAGGTGCTCATTAAGAGCCACAAAGGCAAGCAGCCAGAGCCAAGCCAGATTTACTAGGGGAGAATGCACATGTTGTCTGCTAAAGCTGCCATAATTACCAAAAAGTAGAGCAGACTCAGAGCTACTGAGGAAGAGTGGGGAAAAGTCAACAGGGAGAGCCCCAGATGGAAAGACATAAAGCAAAGGTAGAATGATCAAAGAAAGAGAGAGGAAAGGAATTTACAAGTTAAATCCATACAGAACATGAAACCTTCATCACTTGCACTACTCATTCTTTTAATTTTGTGCTTTCCTTCCCCTAGCAATTAAACTGAACGTCCTTGACGGTCTATCTTCTGCAGCAACACAGAACTGAAACTAGACATCAGCTTCAGCCGTTTACAGTCCCCACAGTATTTTAATTTTCTAAATTGGAGATTTATGGAAATGCTGACATTCATCTCTCAGTTAAAATGCTAGCATGTTGCTTATAAACACAGACTTTTTCTCCTTTTAACTACAAGGTTGACAAGAAAGGCTTAACTGCTTTCTAATCATTATCCTGCACATGATGGGCTGTGAATTTTATGAGCTTTATCATCTTACTGCTTGCATCTCTGGAAGTGTCTGGCCACAGACAGGCTTTTGCTCTGTATTCTTTAAAAAACAGTGGTAATCATTAGCAACTGTGAGCAGCCTGATTATCATATAAATAGCAAAACAATGGAAAGTGCAGCAGAATTAGGGCCCATCAAACACCTAAGTCTTCAAAATTACAGATGTAATTCAAAATTTTACCTGCCACAACACCATTACATTAAATGCTATTAAAAGTAGGTTCTAAATTGCATCACAAGACTTCAAGTTTGAGTGAAGAGACTTCATATATATTGATGACCTCTTTGTCTTGGTTAACAATAAAGGGATATGAAGGAAGGTTAGTATGTTTCCAGTAGACTTTATTATTATGTATTAAAATACATGCTTTTTGTCTCTTTGATATCTTTGGGGTTTGTGTCTTCTAAATAGAGAATCACAGAATGTTTTGGGTTGGAACAGGCCTTAAACACCATCTAAGTTCCACCTCCCACAGCAGTAAGCGGAGATGTCTTTAACTAGATCAGGTTGCTCAGAGCCCCATCCAACCTGACCTTGAATGTTTCCAAGTATGGGGCATTCACCACCTCTCTGGGCAACCTGTCGTTCGTAAAAATTTTCTTATATCTACTCTGAAATTCTCCTCTTTCAGTACAAAACCATTATTTCTTATCCTGTTGCAACAAGCCTTGTTAAAGAGATTGTGCCCATCTTTTTCATTGGACTCCTTTAAGTGCTAAAAGTGCTAAGGTCTCCCTGGAGCCTTCAGAAAGTAAACCATCACATGATTAGTTTTGCACATATGTTGACATAACAACTAAAAAAAAAAAAAAAAAAAAAAAATCTTGATGTGATTCAGAATATACTGATTTTAGAAATGTTACTGTCTGTTAAAAGTGAGAGTGACAAAATTATCCCTTACATCTTGTATCAAGTTCTGTGACTGTAAACATTGCTCTTGGTAAAAAGGCAATGAAAACAGATCACAAAACAAAATTACTCACAGATATTTCCTTCATGCAAGAGATCAACCATGAAAACTAGATGGGAGACAACTGCGACTGATTACAGGCTCTTCTACAGCCAACATTGTATACAGGCTGGATCTAATGAAAAATAATGCACAACTTCTGCAGAATATGTTCTGATATGGGCATGTCTGTCACCAGGGGATTCCCAGAGGTGTGATATGAGCTGTCTGTAATGTGCCTCCATATGCCAAACCCGCTCACTAGTCCTCTCCACAGTCTTACTTCAATAACACAAAATTTCATTAGATCTTCCAATAACTGCTGGCCATAAGCCAAAGTACTAAGACATTCCTCTCATCCTCCAAAGGAATGAATCCTAATGGAGCACATGTGCAATTGTTAACCATTAACAGTCTCTCTCTGTGCCCACATCCTCGGCGTTGTAAGTCACAAATGGACTGGGATCAAAGCATTCACTCATGTTTCTGTCATACACATCTCTTTCCTGTTTTATTACATGCTTCTTTTCCAGATCATGGTAATATTTACATTTAATATTCCCCATGTGAGCACTGAGAAGCAGATAGCAGCACACAAATTATTTCTGACAGAAACAGCAAAGCTGTTGTTTGGGGGTTGTTTTTAAGTGAATTTATCATCTTTCTTTTTTCCACAAGCCAGAAATTCATCTGTTTACCAAACTTCAAATCACGTCCTCACAACTTTCAAGTTTTATTTGTCATGATCTAGCCCCAGCCAGCAACTAAGCACCACACAGCTGCTGGCTTACTTCCTTGTGTGATGATACTAGCTACTCTGAAGAAAACTAACTCCATCCCAGCCAAAGCCAGCACAGGTATTCAGTCACCTGAGAGCCCCAGCAATATTTTAATATACCTCTGAAAATGGCTTCCTGAATATGCTTACAGCTTGAGATGTACAAAACAACAAACAAAACAAAAACAAACAAATAAAAAAAAAAAAAACCAAGCTAACAGAAAAAAAAAAAAAAGGGGTGGGGGGAGGGGAGGGGGGGGAAGGAGAGGAGGGGAGAGAGAGAAATGCAATTGTTCCCTACAAATGGCAGTTTCGTGACTGCTAGTTTCAATTGCTGGGTGTTGTCACCCCCATCACAGCTTCAGCAGTAAAGTGTGGGGGCATAAAACCAAAACAACCCCACCACAAACCAAGAAACAAATCACACAGCACTTCTAAAATGTGTCCAGACCCATGGTAACATTCATTCACTGCTCTTTCACGTTTTTAAAGCCCATCATCACCTGCCACCAACCGCCTATAGTGTTCTCTGGCCTTGGGTCTCCTGAAGCACAAGGCACAAAGCTGTCACAACTCTTACAGGTTTGCTGCCTCAGCAAATTCAGTTTACACTTCTGTTTATTTTCTAAGCTAAACCCAAGGTGGATCACTTCTCCAGAAAAGGAGAGGAAATGATGTTAAGAAGCACTTGAATTTGTCTCTCTTGACACTGCTGCAAACAAGGGGTTAAAAAATAGATTTCCTTTATAAAGCATAGGAATTTAAGGCTTTAGTAGACAGCAGCTTAGATCATCCCAGCAATCAATCCCAACCAGCAAAATCTAGGTCAGTGAAACCGAATGGAAGTCAGAAGGCTCCAAAAAATGAAACATTCAATTGTTAAGAATTACAGAAAAAGCTTAAGATCTGTATAGGACAAAGGTCATATTAAAGCTGCCAAGTGGAACTAAAGATATTTGGGAAACAACCTCCTTCTAAACCCTACATGCAACAAACTACTTAGTGAGTTTGTCTTAAAACAATAAAAATGAGACTTTGCAAGGGGATGGGGAAGGGGGGACACACACACGGAGGAAGCTATCTTGGAGATATACATAAATATTCATTGCAATGATCACAGGCTTCACCAAGACTTTCACTGACATCATCTCAGTATCAACAGAATTAGATCCAGTATTTTACAGAGTTATTAAATTTCTAGTAGGACAGAAAATAGCTGCTGTTACAGATAGGTCTCTGTTGGCCTTACAAATGGCTAGAAGCAATGTAACACTTACAAGGTAAAACACATTATAGTAAGCAAACGTAATATGTATTACTACATTTCCCTTCCTGCTGCAGCAGGAATGCAAAACTTTCCAATTCTGTTACACACAAAGGATTACAGCCCGCCCCGTGGAACTGCTCCACACAGGCTCTGCTCAGCTTCTCCGAATACAAAACTCCAGCTGACCTACAAATCCGTGAGGATATTGCTTATCTCACACTGATCACAACTTCAGAAATCAGAGCTGCTAATAGGGATGTTGACAGAACATCATCTACTAGAATTTTGTTAGTGATCTGAATACCTTTAATGATTGTCTGTCCTGAAAGGTGAAATGAATGAGGTAATTGAAAACACCATTTAGCCGTGTCCTGACTGGTCCCTACAGCCATTTAACAATTTTTAAGCATGGCATGGAAACTGTGCCACACCCACCACTGCTCCTACCCCCAGTTAAGCCTACAAGATAGTTAATTGCTTATGTGAGCTTTTAGAGGTGGATATCCACCTTTACGTTCTTTAAGGGTTTTTTCTTAATGTAAAAATGATACTTCAAAAACCAGTCACTGCAAGAGGAACAAAGAAAAGCTCTGTACTCCAGGCACATTGTACAAAGGCTCCTGGATTGCCAACGTGGAGTTTGTTCTGCTTACCATGTGAAAGCAGAACAATAGAGCCTGTTGTGCTCTTTGTGTTTCTTTACAGAACAAAAAACAGAATCCTGCTGACCATTCCTCATCAGAAGACCTGTGGCAACTCGAGAACTTCTCCAAAGGATTCTGCATTGCAAGGACAGGTTTAAGGGCAGCTTTCCTTGAACCTGTCAGAGGAAGCCTTTGGAGTAGGCAAGAAATGAGAAATCTAGGGCACACCTTGCAGTGAGCAGTTTAGACATTTAAGTGACAGAAACACTTTGATGTGTTTCACATTGTTTTAAACCACACCATTCTGTATAGACTCCTGTGAAAAAGATCAGCCTGCTCACAAAAAAGAATAAGCTGTTTCTTTACACTGACCTTACACTATTCTCTCAAAAGTACTTGGAAATTTCTTTGGGGTCTGGGTTTTTTTACTGGGTTTTGTTGTTGTTCTGAGGATTTTTGGGTTGGGTTGGCTGAGTTTTGTTCCGGGGACACGTTTGTGTGCATTCACCTCCCTGCCCTTCTTGCAGTGAGGAGCCCAGAACTGAACACAACACTCAAGGTGTAACCTCAACAGTGCTGAGTACAAGGAAGCAATCACCTCCCTGTTCCTGCTGGCTACTCTGTTTCTAACATGAGCCAGGATGCCACCAGCTTCCTTGGGCACCTGGGCACACTGCTGAATCATATTTAGTTGACTGTCAACCAATACCCCCAAGTCCCGGTCCAAGTTGCAGCTTTCCAACCAACACATCCTGAAGTCTGCAGCTTACCATGGGGTTATTGTGACCCAGGTGCAAGACCTGACACTTGGCCTGGTTGACCTTCATACAGTTACCCTTGGCCCATCAGTCTAACCTGTCCAGATCCTGCTGTATTGCTTCCCCTACCCTTCAGCAGAATGACACAGCCACCCAGCTTGGAGTCATCTGCAAACTTACTGAGGGTGCACTCGATCCCCTCATCCAGATCACTGATAAAGATATTAAAGACAACAGGCCCCAGTACTGAACCCTGGGGGTCCCAGTCACTTGGACCCATTCACAGAGGTGGGAATGGAGGATACCTCTCCTTAGTCTAGAGTTTTATTTTGATAAACCTAAACTTGCCATGGTGTTAAAATAAATGCACAGCTATACAGATTTATTGAACCAGACTGAAGAACACTTGCTGTGGACAAGGGAGTTTCAAAAACATTAACAGATGGATAGATCTGTTCAGTTAACTACAGCCCTTCTGCATTATTTCAATGACACTCACATTATCCTTGTTTCTGGACTGTATTTTTTAATCAACAAAAATCTGCCAAGAACATGATCCAATGTTAGTGGGCATAGTATTAATGATTGATTTCACGCACAGTTTAATTCTCCTTACATGCCAAATAATGTCCATGGGCTGTCTGGAAAGCTTAAGGTTTTGAAATGCTTCAAAAAAAGATCAGAAAGTCAGACTTAAAGAGCTGAGAAAAATCTAAGTGTATTTTCTAGACAACAGGAGGCTATGAATCACTGCTTACAAGCAACAGATATTGATGTTTCTCTCTTTATTTAATATCTCCAGCACTGAACCATCTAAACCATTGGAGGCCACAGGTTGTAGACACAAAAGCATTCAACAGAATAATACCTTTTAAAGTATTCAGTAGTATTTAAATGTAATATACTGCCTTTGCAATGCTTTATTTACTTCAAGGTCTTCTTAATGCAGGCATGTGTGCAAGTATTTTAACATCAGCATTATCAAAAAATATTAACATTTAAAAATTAACAGAATAGTGATGAAATTACTTAAGGAATGCTCTTGCATATTTACAAAATGCTGGCTGGTCGACTCTCATGGTAGAAGTGAATATTAGTCTTTAAACAGTATTTTGATTACTTATTTTAAAGGGAGAAAAGTGAGTACAGGCACTTTGGCTCACATGTGGGAAAACTACCTGAATAAGCATTAAAATGCAAGAATTCAAGTCTCCCAGACTAATGCTCAGGTTATCAGAATATGGGTTAGTGACACAGCAACAAACTTCATGTCTCTAATGGCCATATTCGTGGCTTTAAAGAGCAACAACCTCTAAGCACAATAGATCTAGAGATGTTATCCAGATGAGCCCATGAGGATCACAGTATCATGCTGGATGAGCATAAGACTAAAACTGCTTACACCAAGAAACGGGTCAATACCTTGTTGGTAACCTTAAAGGACCTGCACAGAAATGGGAATGGGAGGGCTCAGATTTCCACATCTCACTGCTCAGAGCACCCCACAGAGCAGCTGTAAAACACTTTATCATATCTACAAGTACCTGTTTAAACTGTCTCTTTCAAAATAAACACCACTTCAGGTTAAGATACTTGAAAAACAACTCAGAGGCCTCAGGATCCTTATAAAATAACACACAGATGCCTACGATCTACATTCTCAGTGATATCAAAGAAACAGAAATCAGGCACCAAGTATACATCTTATCGTGTGCCCAAATGCTTAAACTGCTTTCCAAAAATGAGGCTGAGTCTCAGAAAGCCTGGGGGCGGGGGGATCAAACCCCAAGCATGACAAACTTTTGAAATGTTACCCTTTGGGCCAACATGATGCCATCTCCAATATTTTATGCCTAGCCTTATCAGTCCTGGCAGAGACCCGGCTTCACAGCTTGAAAGTCTGTGCACAGCCAAACATCTGGCAGCAATCTGGATGAGGCTCTTCTTTAGCTACCTGATTAACTGCACACACTGGGTTTGATCAGCCATTATCTCAGACACTTCCTTATGCCTCTAACCAAACTCCCTAGAGGACAGTGGCAAACCACCCCAAAAAAAATTATACCCATAGAGAAGTCTCTGGATCCAATTAATCTTTTTGGTCAATATTCTTCATTGGTAAGATTCAGAGCCTGGATTCCAGTTTTCCTGACAGCAATGGATGTGTAAGTGGCAGAAACAAGTCCACATGGAAGGAAAAAAACACAAATTTGCTTCCCCCACACTCCTCACAATGCCTTTCATCCATTATCTGGCATCAATACTCTCTGGCAAAAGTGGCTGACAAAGTACTGGAGAAAAAATAAAACAAAACTTAACTAAAACCAGCAAGCTAGTTGAGAAATCAAATTGCAAGTGAGAACAGTTGCAAGAGAGAGAGGTCTGTAGCAAATATGGAATCTTACTGTAAGGGGAGAAAGTGTAACACAAGGATCAAAGTCTACCAAAATGAATACAGGGAAATTAATATATGGCACATGGCTAAATCTAACCCAAATTATGTGGATGCATTGAGAAGAATAGTGCATGCACAGTAGTGTTGACACACACAACTTCTTATCCCATTGATTTTAGTCCCTTTTGTGCTAGCAAGAGGACTGAGTTAAGATCCACTCCAGCAACAAACCTCTTTCCATTGAATTATGTGAGCTTTGGCTCAATCCGTATTTGTCATGGCCAATGCAAGATTTACAGCATGTGTCTTGTCACTGCCCAAAAAGAAAATTATTTCAGTGCTTTGCATATCCATTTGCTGAATCAGAAAGAAAGCAGATTTTGCTATCTGTGGTAGAAAATGGCTGAAAGGAGAGGACAGAACTAATTTTAAACTGTTAACAAACCAAATTACTGAGCTATTCAGTCAGTAATTGACATGTTGAAATAAAATAAGGGGTCCTAAAGCCTCTAAACACACTCAAGTTCACTTACAGAGCTTTTAAATTCCAGTGGGAGGAGCAGATGGAAGGAAGTTAGGACAGAACAAGCCAGTATTGAACACACATAACCAGACTTGTTATCAGACTCTCTTTAAAGCTAGACTTTTTGTTTTAGTGGTACAAGGAATGTACTGGGATTTCATGGATTAGTTCAAATTATGACTAATACAAATGACAACAGGTCTAACAGTGTACCCTGTTCTTACAGAGCTGCAAAGAAAACAGTATCTTAGTGCAGCTAGAATTCAGAAATCTGCACGAGAGTAGTTTCTCCTCCATGCTTGAGCTAACTCATTACTTTAGAAGGGAAAGCCAGTTGTTTACAATGTTATTGTACTTGAAGCACTTTTCTGCATGTAGATTTCAGGACATCACAGTCGAGATTCATTAGTTAACAAAGAGTACAGAAAATTTGTACTACCAACACTGTACAGCAACTACTTCTGGGAAATGAAGCAAGACAAAAATCAAAAGGAGAGCAAATGCTACTGAAGAAGCTCCTACAAACATAGTGGTTAGTTGACGCAATGAGGGAGTTTGGTTTTGGACCTTGTTAAGAAGCCACAAGATGGAACAAAAGTCTCCAATACTTCATTTAGCTTCAATTTATGAATTGTAAAACACTTTTTCAGCACCCAGTGGTGTTTAGAAGTGGATTCATCTTGCCCACCTGTGCTTTGTGTTCTAAGATGACCTGGAAATACAAGCATCTTCACTTTAATGCAAAGGAGTGAGCAATCGCCTGCTCTCTCTGGGTTTACAAACAAAAAAAAAAAAAAATCCAAAACCCACAATTAAAAAAAAAAAAAAAAAAAAAAAAACAACAGAGACAATCCCCACACAGCTGCACATTCTGAAGGCAATTTCAGCTAAGCCTTCAAATTGTGCTAGTTATTGATGATATACCACCACTTTTGAGAACAACCAAGCGAGTAGTGTGATTTTCAAAAATTTTCTATTTTATCGGCCACTTACAAATATCCATGCCTGGCTCTGCAGTCCTTTGTCCTGTTAAAAGGCCTTTCAGTGGGTTTTATGATATTCACAAAAACGCTTTTAGCATCCACAGCATGCTTAAAAGCTCTACTTGAGATGCCTGCCCCACATACAAAATCCCATTCACAGAGCTTTAATCAGACCCAGTTAACCTCTACTGCAAGATAAGGGCACAGTGGCATGGCAATGAGACCTCCTGGCTGAGAACCAAATTAGCTAGAAAGGAACAGGGGCTTTGGCCCAAAGCAGTCAGCAGGCAGCTCACAATCCCATTTTTTCCAGTGTCTCTTACTGTCTATAGGTATTTTCTCTGCTCCAGGTTGTTGTTTCCTTCTCCAGTGTAACTGCCAGACAAACTAGCCCTTTAAGATATACACATCCTAGCTACCTACAATATTAGCAACAACCATGAAGATTAGCTTTAATATAAAGACATGTCCTATATATTTTTCCCCTCACTAAAGACTGATTCAGCCACTAAAGCTGTTTTCTTTGCTGACAGGCATGCTGTTTAAAAATAGAAGAGGAAGCATTTTTCAAAGAAAGGTAACAACCCACCTCCAAATCACAGTATTAAAAAATATCAAACACCCATCTTAGGCTGGAATATGAGGCAGGATAAATTTCAAAGTGTTATAGTGTCACATGTTGTTTCCATAGATGGATGCTTCTTACATGCAACGTCAAATTCACTGCTGCTAAGAAAACAATACTAGAGCATTTGCAACATGTCTCCACAAACTTCTTTTCACCAGTAAGTGTGAACTACAGAAAGCACCATATTCTATAGATCTAATGTAATGTTTTAAAAGTCACGTGTGATGACTTTTAAAGGAGCTGTGCATAAATAAGCATTTTCTAGTGATGTTTCAGTGACTTATAAACACCACAAACAATTTACAAAGTGTTTGCAATACCAAGCCCTGCTAGCAATGAATTAATTTTAAAAGAACATTGCTTACTAAAATGGTTTACATATGTTCAATAAATCATTTATAATGATCTGTGAAACTCTTAGGGGGTAAAAATGAATACAATAAATTAAGTACATTTGGTAAAAGCAGCTATTGACTAGTTATTAAATAAAGTACTAATAACAGACCATATGAACCATACATCTATAGCACCCCATGCATACTAAACTCTTTACCAGTGGAAGAGACAACCTTTAATAAAAACCCACTAAATTTATTTCTAAAGATTATTGACCTGCTCTAGTTGTTAAATACATCTTTCATAACACAGTTAATGAAACATTCATTCGAATTTATGCAGCCCTCAAAACAAATACATTTTCACAGCTGTTGAAACAGCACCAGCCTTCTACAGAGTAACTACTTCATAGCTTATGATGAATGTATTAAAAATTCATAAGCTATCCTGAGCTAAGAGAACATTAGGGAAGACAGACATTTGGGTATCTAGCTGAACTGAACAGCAGGGGCAGAGAAGCACCACATGAGCACCCTGTGGCAGTTTGCAGGTAAAATCCCTGCTTGCTTTGGTCCTGGAAGGATTTTCTGAAAAGCAGAGGCACTTGTTACATGTCTTTGAACTTTTGCAACTACCTTAAGACTTGCTAGTTTCACTTAGAGATTTTCAAAGCTTATCTTCTGTTTCAACAACTCCTTAGCAGTGAGTAGTGTTTGGACATTGAGTGAAAAGGAGTTGATGCATTAACTTTAAATAGGACACTTACACTGCAGTTAAAAGGTCAAGATCATCAAGTCAGGCAGAATTAAACACTTTCCCCCTGTTTTATTAGGCTATGATTTGCATGTAATAATTTGATTCATCTTTATTCAAATGTCATTCACATTCTCAAATAAAAGATGCAGGAGCAGCCGCTGCTATGGATTCCTGACTACTGACCACCACCCACCTTGGCACATAGCTTTGTCACTACATCTGATTTCAATTAAGTCATGGTTTTGTTCTTGGAAATGCTGCGCAGAGCATTATCTAGTTACTTTGTAGCTTCAATAATGGCAGAAGCTCCAGAATGCAACTCTGTTCTTTCACATTCCAGTGAACTCCTGATGTTAATGAAGTTGTGTCGCTTTACCGGGAATTTTGGTTATTGGCAGCAGAGAGAATACATAAAGCAAAAAAGTTTACCATCTACAATTTTAAGGAGCAATGTGCTGCATCATTTATACCATGGAAGTGCGTTCCGCCTTATAGAAGAACCCGAGTTTGTTTGCAACACCTCTGCAAGGTGACTCAGTACCGCTCAAAATAACTGCTGTATTATTTCACTGTCCCAGCACTACTCTCTTTCTGGGTTTTGTTTGTTTGTTTGCTTTGATTGGTTGGTTTTCTGGGGTTTTTTTTTTTTTAATAGGAAAATTTTTTTCTTTGCTCTTCTGGAGAACACAGTTTAATTCTGAAGGAACACAACAACAAAAAATGGCTTCAAACTCTTATATGATTGTAAAATGCTTAAAGCAAACCAAATTCCCTACGCCAGGGCCACCAGCAGCCTCATTACTGAAATTAAATAATCCTTCACATGCCCAGGAAAGTCATTGTTGCAGTAAGACAATCCTGATGATTCAACAGCTTTGAATAAGAGTTAACAGAGCAGCAATTTTAAAACTTTTTTAAAAGAAACAAAACACACACACACAAACGGTTTTAAACTGAACAACACAAGTGCTGTGTTGTAATACTCCTGTAAAATGCAGTGCTTTGGAAAGAAGATCCTTTCCTCTAGGCAGTATAGGTCAAGCATCACAGAAAGTACACTAATAGATTCCATTTGAGTGCAGTCAGAAGTGACCTTGAGAAAGTTATACAGAAACATGCAAAAGCCTAAACAAGAAAATTTCAAATTCATAAAGGAGACTGTGACTTCACATTCTTGTGGTTGGTCAGAAGTTTCTGTTGTTGTTACATCATTTGTAATTAAAAAAATAATTAAACAAACCAACAAAAACATGCCAACCAACAACACAATAACAAAACCCCACAGAACAGAACAAAATTCATTCCATTTGGGAAAAAAAAGGCAAACAAAAAAACCCCACACCTTCAGTCTCCTATTTTCCTGGATTCTAAATTTAAGTAGATGGCTCAGGAAGCAGCAGAGCATTCAAAAAGCTTCTTCTGAGATACTGTCCTTGACAGCCAAGTGGGACTTGTCTTTACTACAACTGCTTGGCAAATTACTCAAACTGTTGTTTGGGTTGAACAAAAACCAAACAAGAGAGAATAAACTGGATTTAAGACAGGACGTAATTCTAATTTATATCCACTCTCTGTTGATTGTTTTGTCACTTTTTTTTTTTCCCTTCCAAGAAATTACTTCTTAGAATACTAAAAGGTGCTGAAAGAGACAAGCATTAGTCAAACCAGATGTAAGTTAAAGGCAACAGAGTGTTTCGGTTGTTCTTTATTTTAGATCCCTTTGAAGATATTAAAAGATTCTGGAGAGAGGAAAAACAGTATCAGAATCTCTGGTTATAGCTCCAAAGGAGAAAATCCAGCAGGGAGTTCTGCCTTAAGCCAAAGCAGAAAAAAAAAGGGGGAAAAAAAATCAACAACAACAACAACAAAGCAACAGCAACTAAACCAATAAACTGACTGAAAGGACTGCTTATTTACAGCTTCTGTAAGGTGGAACATGGAGATTTCAGTCCAAAATGTTGAAATATTTTATTGCCTTTGACAACAAAGGTCTGAACTACTGAAAATGAAGCTTTGTTCTAGAAATCCATTCATGGCCTCTAGTCTCTCACATTAAGAAAACATTAAAAATATTGAGTCAGATGATGAACAGAAAATATAATTTAGGAACTGGGAAAAAAGTGTTGGAAAAGCCACAAACTACATCCAGAAAGACAGAAGATACAAAGTTGGTAGTAACCTTTTGTCCATCAGAGCGCAGACATTCATGCAAACACATACATTCTATCCCTCTCTGGCAAACAGCAATCAGTTCAAAATTGTCCGTATTTGCTACCAATAATTGGCCTGCAATAATATTCTCTGTAGTAAAAATCAGTTCGGAATCTGTGGGATGCTTGCAATAAACTCTACAACTTGTGTGTTTGTTTTCCATCTTTGTACCAAAGCAAAAATATCATTTACAGCAGGAGTCAAAGATTCCAAAACATATGACAACCACTAGTTACAGCATTTGGCTGAGACTTTGGGCTAAGTTTAGCCTTGAATCAAAAAAGATTAACCATGACAGCATATTAGACAAAGAATGGTTATTTGAACCTTTCCAGATGACAAGTAAGTACCGCTAGCAGGAAGGTCAAAACCGTATTGAGGTAAAGAGTTGCGACCATAACGTGAGAAAGAATTCATTTTACAGACACCAGTGGCTTGTCTTTTGTTTCCAACAAAGGTTCTAGAAAAAATTTACCAGTCTTTTAGCAAAGAGTTTTTATTTTAAGCTATGGTGAATAAGAGACAAATAGAGCACAACAAAAAATAAAACCACAAGGGGAAAAAAAAAAAAAAAAAAAAAAAACACAAAACAAACAAAAGGTATGACCGTACGTTTGTACTATAATCCTCAAAAGTGAATGCATTTCTCTAACTAAAATCTGTAAGGCTAGTTTTGGCATATCTAACAGATATTGTCTGTGAACAACATTGTACATTCTACCATTTCAGTAAAAAGAAAGTCATGAAGTGCAGATAGCACAGTCATTCTATGCACAGTTAGGAGAATAGACTAGACTAGACCAGACTAGACCAGAATTAAGCAAGTTGGAAAAGACCTTTGAGATCGAGTCCAACCTATCACTCAACACCATCTAATCAACTAAACCATGGCACTAAATGCCTCATCCGGTCTCTTCTTAAATGCTTACAGTGATGGTGATGATTCCACCTCCCTGGGCAGCCCATTCACTCTTTCTGTGAAGAGTTTCTTCCTAACATCCAGCCTAAACCTCCCCTGGCACATCTTGAGACTGTGTCTTCTTGTTGTGTTGGTGGTTGTCTGGGAGAAGAGACCAATCCCTAGCTGGCTACAACCTCCCTTCAGGAACTCAGTGCCTGGACTAAAACCCTTAAGAAACAAGGGAAAGTACGTATTTCAGCAGAAACGGATCCTGTTCATTATACTTAGCTCTATTAAAGGCTTGCCTATTAAATATTCCTTCACTTATTCTTAATATTGGGGGGGTAAAGGAAATAAACCAAAACCAAACAACAACCAAATAAAAAGCCCAAACTGCAAAAAATCAAGCCATAGGATTTTTATACTAGTAGTAAGCTATAAACTTCATTCCAAATAGTCCTTCTTGTGTAATTACATACAGCTTTCTTGCTGAAAAAGTCAATAACCCTGAATATGAACAACCTACTGTGGTGGGTTGAAGTTTCCCCCAGCATTAACTTTGCCAGACCAACTCAGTTAGGAGCAAATGAAGCTGTGTTTACAAGCAAAATCTACACTCTACAATGGAATGCAATGAATATGTACAAAATATACAGTATTTACAATATTATACAGATATTTACAATTAGCAAACAACACGACAGGGTTTGCAAGGAAACAGCATTGGCGGGTGGACTTCGGGACCCAGCAGTTGCTGCAGAGCTCACTCCCACTCCTGCTGCTGCAGATGGAAGTCTTTTACCTGATTAATGGTTGCCAGTGGAGTCATGGTCACTGTCGCTGCCATTGTGGGCTGCCTCCCCCCCCCCACTGGCTGAATGCCAGAACTGCTGCCATTTCCACTCAGACCTGCTTTCCATTAACTTCTGTCTGCTTCTTTCCTTCTGTTTGTCCTATCTCTGTGTCTTTGTAAGTAGTAATTTCTCCATTTGAGTTACAACTAGCCCTACAATGTCTGCATCTGCTGCATCTAAAAATAGAACACCTATTTGCTGCACGTCTCACTCGGTAAAGTGCCATTAACAAGAACACATTAATGATTACTGATAACAGAATCACACATAGCAAATAAATCATTTTGGGATCCCAGCTGCTCACATAGCTCTCAGCTACAGGAATGCTGAATTCATATATTTCTGCAGGAAGAGTTACAGTTAAAATGTCATATTTTTTAAGCCAAAGAAATCCCAAACAATGGCCATACAGCATTTTCAGCTTGTATTTAAACCAAATAAACAGTTTATATGCAAAATGTCTTCCCAGCTTATCTAACATCAGAGCTATGCACCACCTATACAAAATCACAGTCAGAACAGAATATATCAAATGCCACAAAACCCAAAACAGCTTCATTTTGCTTCCTTAATCTGAGCAGGAATTAATCAATCAGGCAATTGCCCCACATTGAATAGGCACCAATTATAGCATAGCCTAAAACCACCACAGCCACAAAGATGATCAGAGGAGTGGAGCATCTCCTGTAAAGATGTAAAGACAGGCTGAGAGAATTGGAATTGTTCAACCTGCAGAAGAGAAGGCTCTGGAGAGATGTCAGAGCAGCTTTCCAGTACTTAAAGGGGTCCAACAGGACAGCCAGTGTGAGAGAAGGGCACATAGTGATAAGACAAGGACCAATGGTTTTAAACTGCAAGAGCATAAACTTTGATTAGATGCAAGGAAGAAATTCTTCACTGTAAGGGTGGCGAGACACTGGAACAGGTTGCCCAGAGAGACTGTGGATGCCCCTTCCCTGGAAGTGTTCAAGGCTATGTTGGATGGGACTTTGAACAACCTGGTCTAGTGGAAGGTGTCCATGCCTATGGCAGGGGTGTTGGAACCACGTGATCTTTAAGGTCCTTTCCAACCCAAACCATTCTGCAATTCTGTGAATATAGGTTTTAAACAGGGCCTTTGGGATAAACAGTGCAAGATGAGTCAGTTAACTGCAGAAAGAAGAGCTGAAAAGGAACGGACCAGGTTTGCATTCAGTCTCTCACAAGCCAAATTACTGGAAACTTACTGGTTTAGCTAGATTTTCCTATTGAACACAGGAAGAAAAATAAGAGTTACACTCCATCACTTCAGAAAATTCTCATCTGAGTGTGTTATGTATGAATTAAATTTAGGCTCTAGGACAAAAAAAGAATCCTGCCACTTTAAAGTCTGCTGCAAAATGCAATCCTTCAAGCTTTCTTAAGAGTATTGCAAACTGTAATTCCTTTAGAGAGAAGCCTACAGTTAACTGCAGAGCCCTTAACAAAGGATCAAGAATGCCACCTTGAAGATACCAGTCAGCAATTCATGCCCTAAACCAGCTGGTAAATGGTTCCTCTGCTTCATTACTGAAGAGCCACCATTTCCAGCTCTTCAATCTACCTCTCTACATGTTAAATAGCTGAACTTCCAACATCTTTACCTTCTGGAGGTAACACTATTCCAGCTCAGCAACATTAAAGAGAGAATCTGCTTGACCTGCCCACAGGCAAGAATGATTCTCTTATCACAGCTGTTATATATGTTACAATAAACATGCTACATACGGTGTAGTGCAATTAACACTAAGAACAACAGCAGCAGTGTTGTAGAGACCATAAGATCATGGAATAATTAGGACTGGGATACTTCTAGACATCACTTTGTCAAACACCCTGCATAAAGTAGGCTTAATTTCAAAGTCACAACATGTTGCTCAAGGCCATGTCTTCTTGAGTTTTGAATCACTCCAAGGTTGTTTATATAAGATGCCTGCCCCAATATTATTCTGGTCTTAGTGCTGAAGTTTTTCTCTTTCTATTTAGTTGGAATCTGCTTTGTCACAACTCCTGGCTGCTGACTCTTTCCTCTATGCTCCTCTGCGAAAAGCCTGTCTTCATCTTCTTAGAAGACCGCAAGATGTTATTCTCTAGGTCTTCACTTTTCCAGTCTAAGCAAATGCAGCTCCCTCAAGGCTCTCCTCATAAGATTTTCCTTTTCTAACAACTAGGACATTAGTGGGTGGTTATCTACCTCTCACTATTCTTTGCAATGGAGAAATCACAGACAGATTTTTCACTTTTAAATTTAGTTCCTACCGAAAGAAATCACTCACGTATCAACTTCCTATGCATACACAGACATACTTGCTATTTGTTCTAGGGGATGAGGATAGGGGACAAACTTGCCTAGCATTTGATCCAACAGACTCTTTCCATCTGCTTTGTCACGGTTCAGCTCTTGGCCTGTAGCAGGAAAAGAACAGCAATGACCCCTGATCTCCACTGGGTGCCTACATTTACTAGGGAAGAGACAAGCTTTGAAAATCCATACAGTGGTTAAAAACTTCTCCTTTAAAGGGAGGACTTAATTAAGCCAGGCTGTCATTACAAGAAGTGCCTTCAGGCACCTCACTTCTTCAGCCAGCCCAGGTGCTCTTAAAGTGGCAGCAATTCCCCCATGGTCCTGCTCCCATTGCAAAGGAGCACTACTGCGTGCAGATCTGTTAGCATGTGCACAGCTTGGGAAGAAATCATGTGATGTCACACAACCAGCCCTCCTACAGCTGGCTTTCGGGGAGCAATGTTTCTCTCAGCAGAACAAGAAACAAACAGGATCTCTTTTTTGTTTTGTTTTTCCTCAACAAACACAGAGAAAACAAATAAATAAAAAACCCTAGTGTTACAACATTAAAAAAAGATAAGTCAAGCCTTCCCCTCACAAGGAAAAAGAGATCAGAAGCACATGGTGATGCAGCCTGTTGCATTATGCATACACATTGCCATCAAAGCCACATCACTGATATGGATTACCAACAGTCTAAGATACCAATTAACCACAAGAAAATCAGAGAGCAGTCCCTCTCACAGGTCTGCACTAAATCCAAAATTAAAACAGGAAAAAAAAATAAAAAATGCCTAGACTACCATTCTGCTATTTCTTCCTAATGTTAAACGTCTTCCAGTCTGTATATGGCTAATCACATTTTGACACTTCTGTGCTGGAGAAGTCTTTCTCACCATCCATATGCAGACAGGGACAGCCACTGCTTTTTTCACCATCTGCAGACAGGGACAGCCACTGCTCTCACACTAACCCATCAGCAACTGAATCATCAGCAAAATTCAGACAGAGTCTTCTGCAGCTATATTTTCACACCTACTGTAGGTCAGGGAAGGATGTACTCACACCTAGCTGCTTTGGAGTTTGACAGAGCAGTTAGTTTCTTGAAGCAATTGACTTTTTTTTTTTTTTTTTTTCTATTTAGAATCATGGTACAGGTGGAAAGAAACAAACAATTCAGAAGCACTAAAGAGTAAACAAAATTTCAGATTTATATTTAAGGTTCTTCTCTTTGCATCAGTTCTGCAGAGAACTAAAGCATGTGTGCTGCAAAAACAAACTTCATCTTAACCTTTATTTTCATGCAAACTTCATATTCAGTCCCCTACGGAACAACCCGTTGTCTGTTTACTGTAGAAATAAGACTGCTTTAAGCTGCTGCAAAAACAATTGACCTTTAAAATCCATAAGAATATCGCAGTACAAAGATGTGGGTGGGGGAGGGGAAACCAACACACATATCACAGATTCACAGAGTCAATAAGATTGGAAAAGACCTCAAAGATCATCAAGTCCAACCTGTCACCCAAGACCTCATGACTACTAAACCATGGCACCTCTTCAAGTAACATTTCTAAATCAATGTAATTTGATTTCAGAACTAATGTAATTTTTCCTATAATTTTGAACAGAGGGCTTACCATAGCTGATGGTGAAGTTGCCATCATAAAATACCTTCAGGGATAGCCCTGGCTAATTCCCAGTTTGATAATATTCAGACAGCACTTCTGGGATCTCTTTTCTGACTGGCAGAGTTTAACAAATTAGGAAACAGAAGTGACATCCCTTATCAAGACTTAACACAAGTGTCTATTATTAGACATGATCTCAAGACTCAGGTTTCAGAAGACAGTTTGATATAACTTTATTCTACTAATGGTAATACTTATCTGTTTGCAAGCTAGCATTTAAAAGCATGCATTACCTAAATCTGCTTTGAATTAGTCCTTTGCATCTGCCACTGTACTTCAAAGCAGTGACTTCAATTAAGTTTAATTACTTCATTTCCACAGCTTTGGATACAGCCCTTATTATATTTCACAACTTTTCCTCATGGATTGCATGGCAAACAGGTGACCAATAAAAGTACAAAACCAAAGAAACTATTAAGCAAATATATTACATATACATAACAATACCGTACATGTATCACACTAATTAAGTTATTATCAGAGTCTACTATCACAGAAATTAAATATCAGGAGGAAGTTTTTCATACAAACCTGGCTCATTCTCTGAGGTTTTTAATGTCTTTCTTACCCAATTTATAAACAGTTTTAAATGCCTGAAAGGGAACAGTTGTATTAAAGCACAAAATTCATTTATACTTTTTACTTGAATACATTGAACAACATCACCTAGGCAGCAAGCTGGTTACCAGTTGCACTCCTCTGTACTCAGCTTGTCTAGTTGTTATAGAAGCATGCAAAATAACTTTATCCTTTCCAGTCATCTGGAATACCATACCCATGATTTAACATGGATCATGTAATCTCACTTTTTTCCCACCTACGAATGCTAGGAAAAATGAGGTAAAGCAGTGGTAGTGGTTTAAGTAGGTAAAGCAATTCTTCTCATTTCATTTGGATGAGGTCTCAAGTATCAACTTGAAGAACAAAGCATAAATCATTTATATAACATTGTTAATGACTATTTTGAACCAAGGCTAAAACAATCCTATGTCCACTAAAGGGAAATACTAGATCAGTGTTATCATACCACTTCTGGGCCAAGCAATGAGATAACCTTTGAAATTCCCTCCCAAAGCAAATAATTCTAGGATTTTATGAAAACAGCACATTTTTTGTTTCTAATAATATAAATACTGATAAACAATATAAACAAGTGCACAGCTCTTTATGAAACTCCTTACGGAGTGAAGAAACATAGGACTAGTCATCATACATCTCAGGCTGCTAGAGACAGATCTTGCAGACAGAATAACATTTTCAAAACATATTTTCAATTGGTACAACAAATAAATGTTCCCTCCTATAAAATATTTTTATTGTTAATCAATTGCACATTGAGGTTTTTATTAGCATTTAAAACTTCAGTTCCACAAATGGCCCCCAAGCAGACATCTCTCCATTTTATCTAAACTGCTGATGAGTTTTCCATTTTCCTCCTCCTTTCTTTCTAAAAAGATGTTTATTTCCACAACGGGAATACATTCTCCCATAAATTCCTTTACAGCACTTTCATGCAATGCTTCATAAGACCCTTTGCAGTGGCTTAGTGGTACCATTAGAAACCATTGTACCTTGCCTCAAGGGCCAGAAGGACATCCAGCTCTCTGACCTTATTCACAAGGGGCTGAATAAGACTTACCTTCGAGAGCAGGATGTGGTCAGACAGAAAGAAAGATAAAATGGAGCAAGCCTGACAAATTAAGTTTTCATTTTAGTGTCACTGATCATGTTTTCCTGCAGATTTTGAAGGTAGAAATCAGCTACAATTCATTTCCACAGGTCTATGACCTGCATGATATCTGCCTTCTGGGGGATGCACTTTTCATTGTACAATTGTTCCTCACTGAAATGGCCTCAGGCAGATGTGAAACTGATGACAGAGGGAAGAGGTAAAATAGAAGTCTGTAGCTTTAACAACTCTGACATTTTACATCCAGAACAAGTACACCAAAGTCAACTTCTCCCACTGGAATCAATGAATCGCGAGTAGTAATAAGGTCTCATGCAAGACTTCAATGGGGGAAAAAAGCATTCAATCTTCTGGTTAATTCGTAAGTGCCATCAAGTGTGACATTAGTTTTAGCAAATACTGAAAGCTGAAATTTCAGAAACATTAATTTTCCATCTTTTCTGAAATATGAGACACGCCAAAAAGGAAAGAAAGCTATAAAAGCAAAGCTTAGCAAAATGCCAGCTGAGCTTCACCCCAAATACCTCAAAAGCACAAGCACATCCAGGAGACAGCAAATGAAGTAACACGCTACTTTCTAGATGGGTGGTCAAATTTTAAATACCAATGGCATTTAGTAAAACAACAGGAAACTAAGTATATTAAGAGGCCAGCAAGATGCATTACCACAGGCAACCCTAATATTCTCTATTTGACAGATATTTAGTATTACTCTTTCAATAAAGTCCAAATACCATGCAGTCACTTTTGTCTCTTGATCTAATAGGATCAAACAATGGAAAGAATTTATCTATTCTCATTTTATCACATTATAAATCAAAGTGAAGGGGTGTGGATCTCTGACATACCATTATGGGTAATCATTCTTTCAATTACAAAAAAATAATCTGTTGTAGGACATAAATACACAGTATATATACACTCATATGCTGAATATGAAATGACATATAAAGAAATAAAGAGCCTAAAAGCATTAATCATATGGTCATAGTTACTAGCTCTTAGGTTGTTTGAGTACAATTGCTATCTAAAACTATGGCATTAGTGCCATACCGCTTCCTAAATAATTCAGACTTCCTTACAGTCAAATGAAGAAGTAATGCAAATGGTAGAATAGACCAGAATAGAATAGACCAGAAGAGACCATCATGTCCAACCCATCATCCATCTCCATCTAATCAACTAAACCATGGCACCAAGCACCCCATCAAGTCTCCTCCTAAACACCTCCAGTGACGGCGACTCCACCACCTCCCCAGGCAGCCCATTCCAATGGGCAATCACTCTCTCTATGAACAATTTCTTCCTAACATCCAGTCTAAACCTCCCCTGGTGCAGCCTGAGACTGTGTCCTCTTGTTCTGGTGCTGGTTGCCTGGGAGAAGAGACCAACCCCCTCCTGGCTACAGCCTCCCTTCAGGTAGTTGTAGAGAGCAATAAGATCTCCCCTGAGCCTCCTCTTCTGCAGGCTAAGCAACCCCAGCTCTCTCAGCCTCTCCTCATACAGCTTGGGCTCCAAACCCCTCACCAGCTTTGTTGCCCTTCTCTGGACACGTTCCAGCAACTCAACATCTCTCCTAAACTTAGGGGCCCAGAACTGGACAGAGTACTCAAGATGTGGCTTAACCAGTGCAGTATACAGGGGAGAATGACCTCCCTGCTCCTGCTGGTCACACTGTTCCTGATACAGGCCAGAATGCCACTGGCTTTCTTGGTTAGATAGTGTTGGGTGATAGGTTGGACTTGATGATCTCAAAGATCTTTTCCAACATGGTTAATTCTGTTCTATTCTATTGTAACATATTTTGTGGTGCCTGCAGGTGAGAAGGTGGTGGCATATACAGGCAGGGAGATAGCTATGGGGTATTTTTCAAAGGTAGCAAAACTTTGAAGACAGTATACAATCAACTCAGCTGATCATAGGTAGGAAAGGTTATAGATATATCTACAAGTCCAGGACAAACAATGATCTCTGTCAGGACTAGATGAAGTAGGGAACTCCTTTTTTCCATTCTTGGAACACTAAAACCATATTTCAGTGCTCAGAAGGCACCATGTATCAGACTGGACAAGGGGACTCACTGCCTCTCTAGCTCTAGGAAGTAGGGCATACATATTCCAAACCTGCATTTCTGCTACAGAACTTTCCATATAGCTTCTCTTCCCTTTTAAACAGTTGCTATACCCAGGTTAGGCTTTTTGCCTATGCTTTGTCAAGCAGTCTCCTACTGTGGTAGTAGCCTCCCCTTTAAATGATTGCCTTAGAGGCTGCTCTCTTATGCTTGCACCACCTCCTCAGCTGGGCTCAACACAATGTCTAATTAACTTCCTGAGTATTGCAGTCTTAAAAATAACCTTCTGGAAAGCAAAACAGTTATTCTTATCCAATTCCATTTTCTATTTGTGATACAACAGCCCCACATACAGCTGCGCAACAGAGGGGAAAGTGAACAGCTCTTGGTGGCTTGTCAGAGGTGCCAGTATTTGGTGCTGTATCTATGCTCAGAAAAGGCTGAGAGGCATTACTCCCCAGGACAACAAACACACATTAACTATCTGGTTCTTGGATTACACTGACTCTGTTCTCATGGTTAATGCAGTGGCTACAGACAAGGAAACCAAGTTTCCATATGTAGCATTCTCAAGGGGAAACATAGTTAGAAGGGGGAAAGCTTCTGTGGCATTTCAATGTCCTCTGTTCTCTGGTTTCATCTGAAGCGACCTGGTGAAACCACTAAGATACACTAATTCATTTAATGAAATATAAGTGGACAAGTGGCAGTGAGCATGAATAAAAAAATATAGTATGAGTTGTATTTCATATTGAGAGCTGTGAGCTTCACAGACAGGCTGCCAGGTCTCAATAACAGGTACAGAACAGTTAGTGCTGGCTGAGAGAACATGTACACTGAAGGCAAGGATACAGCTCAAGAAGTGTTCCTAAAGATCAGTTTCTTTTATCTTGTTTGGAATGTTCAGTGGTTCTTTTCCATTCCCATTTCCCTGCAGTAGAACTAATTTCTCTGTTAACATTTTTCTGTCCTCTGTAAGGAAACAATAAAATGTAGAAGAGGAATAGCAAGACATGCAGAGGCAGTTATCTGAAATTCTCTCATTGAAACTATGTTTAAAAAAAAAAAATTACAAAAGAGGGGTTTGAGACAAAAGTTCCATATCCCAGTTGCAAAAGATGTATCTTCAACCATCACATATTCCACAGGTCCCAAGGATCCCATAGAGGAATGAGTCAGTCTTATTCTACATTCTTTTCTTTATAATGTAAAGACTTCCCCACCCCCACCCCCTCTTCTCTTTCCTCTCTCTGCACATAAGAAACCCTAATAGAAAGCCCTCTTTGGCTGAAAATTATTACCCAACTAGCTTGCCACAGACAAATACAAATGCAGGGAAGTTACAACAGATCAGCTGATGCACAGGACTTCATATAGAACTCATTCACGTGGCTGAGAGGACTGAGTTAAAAAAGTACAGTAAAACTGTAATGAATTGTAATAATCACATAAGCCTCAGTGTGTACACATGTAAACTGGAACTGAATTCTTTATTCCTCTGCCAAACAGAACTTTATTCTAGAAACTGTATCCTGCAGCAGAAGACAGCACATTAAAACACAAAAGCCTTCTAGCCTTTTTGGATTCATAAAAAAGAAATAATTTTTTTAAAGTGGCTTCCACTCATGAAGAAGGGTCAGATCTTCAACATTTAGAGAAGTACATACATGTGCACATGACTTCATAATCTTATGTAAAATAATATAATACTAATTATTCAAAATACACCAAGAGGTGATCTACTGGCCTCAATCGTTGCACAATAATACCAATATGTATATATTAATGAACTAACAAATACATTGTTATTTCTGAAATGCAATGTTAGCCCACGAAGATGGTTATCTTAACATCTGAGTAAACAACTGATTTGGAAGAAACTGATGATCAACAAATGGTGGTAAAATGTACCAAAAAAAAAAAAAAAAAAAAAAGTTATATTTGATTTGGGGATTTTTGTATTTAGAATTTAGGTATTTAGGCATAGGAAGTTCCATGGAAGCAGGAGGAAGAATTATTTCACTGTGAGGGTAACAGAACTCTGAACAGGCTGCTCAGGTGGGTTGTGGAGTCTCCCTCTCTGGAGATACTCAAGACTTGCCTGGATGAGTTCCTGTGTGATCTGCTCCAGGTGATCCTGCTCTGGCAGCGGGGTTGGACTGGATGATCTCTCAAGGTCCCTTCCAGCCCATAACAATCTAAGTCTGTGAAAACACCAAATCTCATGCAATTACATCTCATCTTGTTACAAGCTCAGAAGGGCATTCTCGTTGCCAATGACTGGGCAAAGTTTTGCTCATAATAAGATTGTCTATAGATTTTTGAGGAAAATAATTGTAGAAGACACAGAAGATACCTAAATCTTATACCAAACCAACACGCAAGGAACACATCATCAGAAGAGACAGGATCTATAAATAATTCATTCTGCATTTCCTTGCCATGAAATAAACATGATTTTTCTGATTACTTCCCACAGCTCCACACCTGCATCTTTACCTGCCTAGGCTGGCATTCCACCGCCTATTGTTCATGTAAATTGCTGCGAAATGTGCCTTTCGGAAGCAGCAGCTGCTTCATTTCATCATTAGCAAGCATGGTGCTTCCATGTTAATATTAAAATATCCCACATGCTTAACAGGACATACAAGAACTGCTTAATAGACAACAAAACACAATACTTCGGAACAACATTGCTTACAAGATTTCATCTCCCAACACCTTCCATTTCAGTTCCTGCCTCATCTTTGTTCTTCTCAATAGTAAAGATGAAAAAGAATATCCACCATAGTATTTTATCCAATTTCAAATATATAAGCTGAGAATGATCATGTTTCACAGATGCTTCTGATAAAATAATCTGAAGCAAAGTAACTGCCATTATTTCAATATAAATCACATATATGCATTTCTACTGATAATGTAATTTCAGTTGGCTCTCTGATTTTTAAAAGATAAATTATATACCTGCAGAGCTCCTGAAAAGCACATGAATGCATCAATATGTCTTACTCTACAAAACTTGTAACACTAGAATGTGAATCATGCTCATAATAACGTAAAGGAAAAATTTACATTAATATTGTCTTTTCTTGAAGAGAGAGACACAAAGAATACTTATTTTGATATTTAACATTCTGAGTGTTCAGCCCTGTTTTGCTCTGTCCTCAAACTCAGGGACAAAATATTCATCATACTCATGGACTGCCCTTTCAGTTCAGGCATGAGTTCCCATTCTGCAGAAACCAAGTGAACTCACTGGAAAAGTTGTGGTCTCCCTTATTTCAGGAGTGCACAGGATACTTACAAGAACCACCGCACAAAATGCAGTAGGTGTAGTTTTCCCTCCAACATGAACAGAGAATTCATCCCACAAGAGTATGCAACTGTTCCCCCAGCTTTAAGAGAAAACAGAGACCAAGACAAAGTTTTGACTTATTTCTTGGTAATAGATTCAATAAGCAGAGCTGGCTTTAACGTTGTTTACAGGTCTCTGCAAAGTCTTCCTAGCTCCTCCAGAAAGATCTCAAAGAGGTCTCAAATCCCATCAAGTAGTAGTACACCTCTACCTCTTTTTTGTTGTGTCTGTGCATATGCTGTCAATCAGACCATGGACAGAGAGTAATTGATAGGCAAAGGAAAGTATGGATAACAACCACAAAATAAGTTATCAGGTTAATATCTGAAAGTCAAACTAAAAATTTATGATCAATAATTTTTCATATTTTTATTTTCCCCCTCCCCCCCCAAAATAGCTCTTTAGTTTACAGTAAAAGCCACTATAGGGAGGAGACTGGTCCAAAAATTGTAGTCATTGTATAACCAGGAGGAAAGAACCAACTCTGGAGTGATCACCATGTCCAGTACTACACTTTTGGAAGGGGCACAGATATTGCTGGAATGAAACACGTTAAAAAAATAAAATAAATACAACACAGGGTCTGTTTAAATTTGTATTTCAAGCCCCCTCAAATTAAGCAGGAATGTTTAGCAACTGTCACAAAAGAACATATGCTTTCCTTTGGGCTGCCATCTCACCAGAAATAAATAATAGATATGTCCTGTATATCCAAGTATTTAGCAGGTTGCATCAAAGTATAAGAATTTGCTGCTTCCTGTATTTTATGTCATACTGTGACACATCAAGTTATCTAGCATTCATTACATGTCAAAATGAAAATAAATCTTATGCACAGACCTACAAAGAGGCTGAGTTTGAAAAGCTTGCTCTACCTTCAATATGCAGACCTCTGCCTATGATAGCATTGTGTATCCCTAGCAGGGCAGGAGTATAAAACATCTGGATGGCATATGCTTTGTTACTTAAAGATGAACTGCAAAACAAAAACCTTCCCCCGAATGCTGTTTTATCACATAACTACTGAAACGTAAAACTCCACACACAAGACAGCTTCTAATTTCATGCTGGTTTTGCAGTTTTGCTTTTTACACTTCTCATTAATTTAGACAGGAAACTCCAGGTTTTAAACCAACTGAAGTATGCTTATACTGGAGATTGTCTTAGGTTAGCTACACGGGCATTGAATTCATCCAACCAAAGGTAGTCCTCTTATAAGACTAGACTTCCCTCTTCTTCTGCTCAGCAGGAAGCCAATACATCATCTTTAAAGTATAATTAGTTTAAGATAATTGCAAGCGAGAATGAAAAGTGGTATTATACTACTTAGAATTTAATTTTCCTTAAATTTTCAAGAAGCTAACATAATAAAAAGCACATTACAAAATTCTATGTCCTATACTCCATAAAATCTTAAATGGTAATTAAGCACCACTGGACCATGATACAGCAAATCCTAGCCTCTCACATTGCCGGATTCATTAACACAGCTTAATTCACTTAGGAGCAATTTAGAGGTAAACAATTTAGAGCAACAAAACAGAAGTCTCTTAGTTAGAAGCAGAATAATTTTAAGAAATGTATTTAAAATAGAAATATCAAATGTAGAAAGAGCATCAGAATTATCCGTGCAGATTTGCTAGGTTTGTTCGGCAGGAGGAAGGAGAGGAAAAAGAAATCCGCCGCAGGAAATAGGGATTAAGTGATCCAACAAGAAACCTGGTTAGTGTCTCAGAAAAACTGATTCTTCTCTGCAACTACTTGTTGCATCTGCATGTTACTTTCCAACTCACTTGTGCATACCTCATAAGGGGCACCCTTATGTATTTACAACTTCTACCCCTAGAGGTATAACCACATACTCCTGGGAATTACTCCAGTCACAATAGAAATGCTGCAGTCCACAAAAATGTCAATCATCAGGTTAAGACAGGCTGAGAAGTGAGTTCACATTACAGTGAGCCTGGAGCAAACTTACAGATGGCTAGGAAATGACCCTTCAGATGGGCACCTCCCCTGAGGAAGGAAGGTCATCTTTGTTCCTTTCCCTAGGATCTCTCCCTCTTGTGTCATGTCAGAGGAAAGAGCACAGTATGAGAATCGAACAGGATCCAAGCACAATTCTTAGCACAGGAAAAAGGATGGATGCCGTGCATAAACATTGCTGCAGCAAATTTAACAGTCAGGGCAGTATGTGAATTATCTTGGACATGATTCAAGCAGGATATCAAGGTCATCTCTGTGGAAAGCCCAGCATCCTGCAAATCCCTAGCAGCAAATGGAATTATGGTGAGACACAAAGCCTACCCTGCAAAACAGAGGTGAACTGAAGCAAGGAACGTGTTACAGTGAATGCAGAAACTTGGGAAGAAATATCTACAATCTCTGCCCTATACACGAAGTTAAAAAAAAAAAAAAAAAAAAAAAATTAAATAAATAACATGAATAAGTAAATATCCAAAATAACAAGCATTCAAACACCAGGACCAGATCCCTTGAGACCTTTTGCATCTCCTCTCTGAACAGCTACTTGCTAGGGTAGAAAATTTCATATAATCAGAACAGATTCGCTGTTTTAGTCCCAAAAGTGCAGATGGAGCAAATGCCTGCAGATAGTAATGTTATCTGTATTACTGCAGTGTCTGAAGACCCCAATCATACGCAGGCCCTTGAACACCCAGGGAAAACTCCAAAGAAAACTCCTGCCAAAACCAGTTTAGTATGCGAATTAAGGGGGAAATGCAACCTGTGGATTTAATTAAATCAGCAGAGATAACCTCAGAGAGGAAATGCACAATACAATCATAGGTGAACACACAGGAATAGTCAACTTTAAAATCATCCTGCAGAAAACTGTTACAAGTATGTACCAAATGGTCTTGTTTGCTTGAAACCTGGGAGTTACATTTTACAAGACAATTATTTCAATCTATGGATTAGACTGTTAAAAAATAAAACAGTGAAGCTATGGATTTTAGTTGTCCACCTGCTTACTTTAAAAGCAGCAAAGGAGTAAAGAACATTGCCTCATATTATCCAAATACTATTTAGATCACAGAATTTCACTGAAGGCTTCAACTCATTTGCAGTCTCTGTTGAAAGGAGGTCATGTCCAGCCTATAGACACATAAAATCTCTTTTGTGCTCAGTACATACACAGCATGCACACAAAAAAGGGAAACACATTTCTAGATTCCATGCTTAGTCCTCACTGTATGGACCCACTATACATGGTCTTTTATTAAATTCTGCCAGCCTACACAGTTAAAATTGTACTACGATGACAACAAAGTCCAGCTCCACAATCTTCTTCAAAACCTCCACTTAAAGAGTTTGTGAACAGGGGAAGGCATAATCCCCTGCAAAGTGCAGGGAAAACTAAACATGTGTGAACTAAGTCTCCTGTTCTATTTGCTTTACAGTATCATGGGCCAGTCCTCAGTGGAGGGCATCAACATTTTACAGAGCATCATTATCATTCATGTTGTATTTATGTTAAGACAACAGGTAGGTTGGCACATACCGCATTTTTCAATTATGCAAAACCCAGCATCTCGTTGCAGTAAGTTATTGAGGAACGTTTGTCACAATTTTAAAGGATCAGTGGCTGATATACTGAAAGTTAGGGAGTTCAACATAGCAACTACATAAATAGTAATTACTCTTTTAATCTAGTAATTGGCAAGGTGGCCTGTAGCTACCATAGTAACAAGCAACAACTGTTTTCTTCCAAGAAATGCCAACACTTCACAGAGCTACTTAGCCACAATTTTTAAAGATGGGGGGAGGGAGTGGGGTGCATGGAACAAAAAATCCAACACATTCTGTGTCTTTCTCTGCATTTCCTCAACAGAAGAGAGAAGTACTCAGAAAAGAGTTTTATTGGGTTTAATGAAAACATTCCACTCCTGATCAGGAAAGAAAGTTTCTGGAGCCATGGTTTAGCAGCAGCCTTGCTAATCTTACCAAAGGAGAGCAAGACAAACACAACAGACAGCATGCACCCTATGAAGAATCCCCTTCCCAGGCATTGCTACTAGGGCTGCACACGAAATATTTGCTGCAGTAGCCATAGTAAAAGGAGCTCTCGGTATCTAAAGGTTATACACTTTTTCTAATATGCCCTTAACCATTGTGAGTAACTTCAGTTACTCACATTAATAGCCGCTTTAATATTAATAGCCACTTCTGTTCTCCGCACTTTACAGACATCTCTACCCAATCTCATTTATATTAAACTCTCACACATACAGAACTCTAGTGTTCCACAAGTCTTCATGAAGGAGAGAGAGACAAGGGAATGAGTGACGAGGAGGACAGAAATTTAAAGCTCTAGGAAGAGAGGCAAGGTAAGCTACCAACAAGCAGAGCTACAGAGGCACTCAAGGCTGAAGTTTTGGCTTCCCATCCACTGTGCCACCACCTACTCAAAATCTATACCTAGAGCACAGATTTGGGTTTAGGGCGTGGTTGTTTCCGCATAGGCTACTGACTGAATAAATGAGAGACTAAGGACAAACCTAATAGAAAGGAGAAGGGTATAGGCAACAGATTTGTATTTTCAGGAAGAAATTAGCTTGGTGTCACATTGAAACATACACTTTAGTCTGAAATCCTTTGCTGTGGTAAAAACTTGAGGAATACCTGTAAGCATTACATTAAAAACTTGTGCACTATTAAGTACCTTGATCTAGACACTTAAATTACTCTTATGGGACGTGTGTCTGAGAAAGTTCAGCCGGCCTTGTGTCAAAGCTAATCTTCACAAATCTGTTTCACTTTTTATCCTTGCACCTGCCTGTATTAACAAGATTAAGAATTAAGCTGGTAAAGGGCTGTCTGTCAAGGAGCACCAATTTATCTATTGATTTAATCATCAGAATTACAACAAAATGGAGCTCCAGGCCTGGGCAAAGGGAAGTGTTATAATTCAAACTCTACAATTAAGGCCCTGCAGAAGTCATGCTTGTAGTAGGCTGTCACGAGACTGTGCCAAGGAAACCGCTGGATTTTTCTTGTAAAGGAACATTCTTATTTAACTGTTAGGGCCAGAGAGAAGATATTGCATGTGATCTTTACACATAGCCAAATTCTGTCTTCTAGATCACTTGCAGATCCCACCTTTGACACTCAAAGAGTGTTTGAAAAGGCATGCACATGCTCGTATTTGAGAAGTCAGGCTCTATCCACAGAGCTCATACCTCCTCGCTCCAACCTACAACTTAACTCGCAACTGCATCAGTGATATCTTCATAAAGGAGTTTGTTGCCATCTATCCCCAAGCAGAACTTGCCAGTCCAGGGCAGTTTCTGCACTGGAGGCAAATTTTGCCATATTTTTTGATATAAGCTACTACAACCTACATGCCCATGAAAGAAAATTCAAAAAACATTTGTGTACCACAGACCCATTAGCAGGGAATGAATGAAAGGGGAAAACAGTGCAACAAAGTAAGTTGGCTTTAAAGTTGAATACAAAATAAAGTGGTAAGAATTGTCTTCAAGGAGGCAGAAGAATGTTTATTATTTGGGGACGGTTTTGAAGCTTCAGAATTTATCTGATTTGCTGATATGATGAAGGAAATTGCTATGAGAGACTATCCCAAAGTTTGGGATAATCAACACCTTGTCAGAGGACCAGATGGAAAACAACAAAGCATTCACAGACCAGTTTTATTTACTGAAAGGAACAGAGTGCAAATGTATTCAAAATATACACAGAAAGGATCAAGGCAGATAGCACATGAATCTGAAACAAGCACTTTCAAGCTAGGCACAGGAGAGCGTCTCCCTGCCAGTGACAACACTGCAAGGAAACAAACGCTGTTTGTTCTCAGCTGACTGCACTTCCGCCTCCTCCCCTTTCATTCAATACTTAGTGCTAGTGATGCTCCCTCCATCTCCATGACATGCTGGTTGCAAATACTTTTGTCTCAGTGAGGAAAGCAGGCTGGAGAAAGCATGTGATCACACGGTAAGTTTATGCTTATATTTGCTGGCATGAAGGGGGAAAAAAAACCCTCTATCGAATAGGTCACTTAAATAGCAAATGCAATTAAATATTAAGTATACTTGTATGGAGCATGTGGATCTTGGGTAAATTCAGCAAGGGAGTGTGTGCTTAAGGAGCCACTGGGACAGCTGTACACCTCTGCAACCTTTGTTTTAAATGCTACACAGTCAGAAAAGGAAAATAACCCCCGTTTTGTCCTTTGTATTGGAAGTCTGTTGCCAGAATGCTGTTGTCCTGAAGGAATTCGGCTCAGACAAAAGTCAGCTGAGACATACCAGAGCCCCTCACCCCTCCCCCCTAGTATTTGGTACACAGTTCCCTTCCCGGTAGCTCACAGTTCTGACAATGCAGGGAAAGAGGAAAAGAATGGCAGAGGGAAGCAGAGCACAGTGTACGCTGCAGAATCTCTCCATATTGATTTGCCAAACAAAGACAGTATTCAAAAAAAAAGACAACAAAGGTGCAATAGGACCAATACTAAATCCATGCCTCTGAGCAGCAAGGGGCTCTCTAACAATGCATTCAAGCAACAGATAGAGATTTACCTTCAAAATGCAGGCCATGTTCTTTCTCTATCCTTCCTACCACAGAGCAGCAGGATTCTACTTTGTAAGCAGCAGTTCCAGTGTCAGGCAAAAGGCTGGTAGAGCTGCAGAACTGCTAGAGCCTACATTCCTGTATATCCAAATAAGGGTACCACGCATCCAGGATCCGTTAGTCATATTAGTCTTTTTATGCCCCGTTTGTTCCACCCATCAGCTCCTGCCACTGGCTGGGAGCCAGCACGGTACCTCCCCTCTGTCACATGACCGAGTTTGATTCATGGCTCCAGCATGTATTTCTGTAAGCTCCAGCACGTATTATTTCTTTAAGCTCCAGCATGCTCTCGCACAATGCTACACGTACAAACAGCAATCTGTACTTTGCAGATGTTTTGCAGTAGCTGGAAATCAAGCTGCATGTTTATAATTAGTCCCTGTGCAACTCCCCAAACAATCTCAGGAAAGAGTTGCTGCCAGTTGGTCAGAAAAGTAGAAACTCTCTAATTACTTAGGCTCTAAAAAAGGCTTACGCTGCTTGTTAGCATGAAGCATTGTTTTAGATTCAGCCCTCTTCATTGTACAGCAAGCTTCCCTTTGTCTGAAAGCTGCAACTGCTTCCCTGCAAGAGACAGTAACTATCAGCAACCAGCACAAATATCCTACCAGAAATGCTTGCGTTGTGCTGCATCTGCCTTTTTGTGTAAAGAGCTGATGTACATCACAGGGAATGGAAAGCGTGGGTTGGTTTGTTGCATTTTTACCTCGTGCAGGTCTGATAAAGGCTCACTGAACTTTCTTTGGACTTTCCTACACTGCGGCAGGACTAGCTGCAGATTAACACATTCAGCTGTTGAACAAATCTTGTACTTCACATCACCTTATCAAATTCTAATTTTTCTCTTACATTGAATACTACATATAAAAGCTTCATTTCGTATTTGTCATACTCCTGCAGTCTCTACCTTTTACACTTCCTTACTACTTCTTATTACTGCGTTTTGGAACATTTTACATGTTCTGTACATGAAGCCTTCCCTGTGTTCTTTCTGTGCTATCTTGCTTCAATTCTGCTGCTTTAATACACACCAAGGCTCTGCCCCTCCCTTAGTAAATTCCTAGTAGTGGATTTCTTTATCCTCCCTGCAGCAGCTCAGGGTACAAGTTCACATGCAGCTAATACACACCAGTTAATGTTACGAAACTGCTTACCATGCAGCTGCTTACTACATGGAATCCAGAAGGGGTTAGCTGCACATTTAATAACCAATACTGTTCCCTGCCTGGCAAGCTTCTATCGAGGTGCAATCTCTCAAAAGAGTAAGTAAGTTGGAACTAAAGGAATTAGCTGTCCTCAATTTTGGCAGGGGCAAACCATCCTCAAGAGCACAACAGAAAGAGACTGGCAGGCTTTCCTCCAGCTCACACCCCTTGCTGCTTTCTGTACTCTTTCAAAGAAGATGACAGTTCGTGTTTGGCCTTTCAAAGGTCAGCCATTTCAATATCTCCTAAGCACTGAGGGATTTCCAGTCAATGACAGTCCCTAAGGAAAGACAGAGATGTGGGTAGGTATCTTGCTTTAAGCATTTCTCTTTAAATATCACATCAGACAAAATATGATGACCTTTAACTTCTAGACTTTTTGTAAATGGGCATTTTATCTAAAAGATATTTCACTACTTCACCCCAGCAGCAGACTTCCTTCCCTCCTTCCATGACTCATCACAATCATATTCACCTGCATGCTGGGATGGTGGTGCAACACCTTTTTAAGGGGAAAACAACAGTACTTTCTTAGATTGCCCATCAGGCAGCTACAACCCCTCTAGGTTTTCTTAGAGGAATAGATTTTCTGGGATACTAAAAGTGCTCCAAGTTCCCATGACTTGTTAACAGTGTGTAGAGAGCCCCACAGATCCTGTGGACTGATCCCAGACAACAGGGACCCCTGCAGCAGCAGCTGTCATTTTGGAAAACACACTGCTGATGCTTGCAAGTGAGCCCTGTGAAACCCTGTGTTTGTTCTTTGCAAATGTAGGCAAAGTTTGGATTTTTTCTTCCAGAACTTCGAGGAAATCTAAACCCATATTTTTCAGCCAAATTAAGGAGATATATGAGACTCTACTTTATTTGCTCGTGGGGACAAGAACTGAAGGTGAGACTCTAGCTGAAATCCCCATAAATAGCAGCAGAAAGCCCAGCCTTAGACTGAGTTAATTTCACCTTGGAGAAACTATGTGAAGATCCAGCCATCAAATGTTAAAAGCAAACATTGTAAACACATCTTTCCCCTGGGCCTCATGAGGTGTTTTACTTAACATGGTCTTGAAATCAGCTTTAGATCAAACAGCTCACCTAGACTTCAGCTGTGCTTGCAACTTTCAGTCCAAAGTTAACACAGTTGATGATGTTTGGTAGGGATGTCACAGGCAGCATGACATTGCCTTTCAAGTTTAAATCATTATTGATAGGCTACACAAAGTCACCACCTCTAGTTCTGAAAACAAAGACCATGTACATGTGCCATCTAGTTCAAACTCCTCCAATACATTCCTATGGAGATGCAAACTCAGTGAAAATATGATTGGTTGGACAGTAACCCTTTTCAGTTCTAGGGCTTAAAAACTAATTCCATCACAATAAATCTATCCTTTGTGGAGAAAGCTGATTAAACCTGACTTTGCAAAGATTACCACAGCTACACAATGTGTACAGCTTCTCTGTACTGCCAGTATGGCTAGTTGTGCTGGGCTTCTCCATGATACTGCTGGATTGCTGTTAGCAAAAGGAACATCATGTACCTGATGAAGCTGTACTTTCACCTATGATAAAAATGTCAAAGCTAAACCTTCCCAAAGAGGTAACAAACAATTTTTTGAACCCACGCTCTGTGTTTTAAAAATGCATGCGTATAAAATGTCTGAAAACTCTGCTTCTGTTGAAATCAGACACTGGCCCATCCAATGAAAACGTGCCAAAAAGCAAGAAACTATTTTTACACTTGCTGCCGCTACAAAGGTTTATCAGACAGAGGTGATACAAAGTGGCATTTCTCACCCTTCAGGTACAACCTAAGTCAATAGTGGAGTAACAGATCTGCTCTCTTTTTCAGTATTAGTTTTTCCTTACCTCGTGCAATTCACCATTAGAGGTAAGCAATGTAAGCTACTTGGCAGCCCAATGGCATGACAAAAGTAGAAGATGAAGTGACAAAAGTCAGCAGGCTATAATTTGAACCAGAAGTCTTATCAGGTCACGTAATTTTAATTTAAACCTTTCATGAGCCTAAATTTTCAGGTAAGAAAATATGCTTAATCAAGTTATGTGCTTCATTTCCAAGATGAACTCCTTCTATACTCTGTCTGGAATCCAGAAACAGAGAAAAACACATGGTTCTTCATGCAGCCCAAATTCTGCCTTTACTTTTCAGAGGTGTTCAGGAGGAGACTTGATAGGGTGCTTGGTTACATGGTTTAGTTGATTGGGTGGTGTTGGATGATAGGTTGGACATGATGATCTTGAAGGTCTCTTCCAACCAGGTTTACTCTATTCTAAAATCCTTACAGCTTCAAACAAGCGTGCCACGTATACATTAGTGACAGAGCCCATTGGGTGTATATATTGCCTTACCCAGCTTCCTTTTCAGCACAGCTCATCTGTGCCTCATTCAGCTGCAGGAGAGCCATGTCAGGTTTTAAAAACAAACCAACCTAAACAAACAAGAGGTTCAATCCTGGAATACTTCGGCATGTTTTACTGGCAGGGGACAAGTTGCACGGCACCATTAATGCTATTAGAAATTCAGCTCATCGCCCCACTATCAGTCAGTGTCATGGTAACAAGCACAGCCACACAGCACTTTCAAACCTTGCAGGTTCTTGAGCTCTCCACAGCCCCTTTCTAACATACAAACACACTCAAATCCATGCCTCCCAACTTTTTTTTTTTTTTTTTTAAGACTTTTTAGTTGAAAGAAAGTTTTAGGGGAAAAAAAAAATCCCTTTATTTTCTAACAGAAGACAAATCTTTGAACAAGGTAAATGTTAGGCTATAGTCTGTTCTACATAATCTGTAGTATATGGCTTTTATACAAAGCACAGGATGTTTTGACTAAACAAATACCATACCAAAGAAAATTAAAAATACACAACATTTTTAATGGGCTGAATATTCAGAGATTGAAAGATCTGTCAAAGTTCCTGGAAGCCAAGCCAAGCAAACCCTATATACCAGCAATCTTTCAGAACGTTATGATTTAATTTTCAACCCAAACTCATCTGAGAATATCAGATTACTGTTTAATAAGCAGCTTCAAAAAAGTTATTATTTTACACTGAACTACAAATTGCTATATTTTATAGTAATGAAAAAGTGTGCATCATGTCTGTTATCTGTAAATTTGCTCCCACAGAACAAATTGAATTTAAAATGCAGGGGGAAAAAAGGGTGCTCAGAGAAGAACAGAGAAGAACAGCCTGTCTTGACAGGCAGCTTCCTCTAATTAAAACAGGCTAAACAACCCTGAAGAGTGTTGCAGCCATTTGTGCCACCAGCTGTTTTGCCTGTAGAAAATGATAAAATAAAGACATATAACTTATTGTGGTCTCCAGCAGAAAATCCACCAATAATATTCTGAAGGGCATTCAAAATCCAAGTGATGTGCTTGAAGCAGCACTGCCATTTAAAGGCAATGTTGCTGACTAGAGAATATGGTTATTTGATAGGCATTTCTTGCAAGTTCTTCAGCCAAGGACGTGTTTGTTGGTGTTACATTTTTTAGATTCTTTGCTGCTGTTATCAATGCCTCCCACTCCCACTATTTCTACAGAATTCTAACATCACAAAAACATGAATGTTTATTTCATGCTTAGCCACATCCATGTCAGTTTACCCTCTAAACAGGATTTTAATCTGGGAGAACACAGCTGTTCATAATGAAGGAGCTCAGGAAAGAGAACCAGCAACAACTTCCATCTCAGTACTGAAGGTCCTACATTGGAACACACAAAAAAAAAAAAAAAAAAAAAAAAAAAAATCCAGTATTTCAGCTTAGGAGAATACCTTCTGAACTGCAGAAGCAAAGGCTGTCCCCTGTGGTGCTTCCTCCAAAGATCCAGCCAGCTATTGATTTTATGGGCTAAGCTCTGTTATCATCCAAACTGCCTGTCTTCTGCAAGGGTGGGGAGGGGAGAAAGCAGAAAATCTGTGCCCATCTCAATCCATTCCCAAGACTTTATCTAATGTTTCTTTGTGCTTGAAAGGAAAAATCTTAAAAGCACAGCAGCAAAGGCAGAATTATTTAATGCAGTGAGGGAACTTGTTTGGTTTAGGGAAGGGGGAGGGGAGCATGAGGAAGGAGATGGGTTTTGTTCAGGATGAGGGGTTTGACCAGTCTCAGATCTGAGCCACACCTTGTTCAACAGCATCTTCCTATAAACTATGCCATCATAATACTCTGAAAACTTCCAAAGCCAGACTTGTCCTCCAGGGAAAATAAATCAATCAATCCACACATATGTATCTGGGGAATGAGACAGGAACTTGAGAATCCTGTTTTGACCAAGGAGGGACAAGTTTGTGAAAAAAGAGGAATCTATCCCCAGTTCACAGGCTGGAAAATACGGAAATAGGGGAAGGAGTCCCCATCATTTTAGCATCCTATAAATGAATCTGCAACATAGTGACAGCAATTTCAGGAACAAAACAGTGTTTCATGCATATTTTTTTCCCCTGTCTTGGATGTATTTTATTCAGTTACTGCCCCAAAGTTCAGACATGTAGCAAAAAATATTACTTATACACTGGAAAACTAAGCTATGTTTCCTTGACAAGAGAGGTATTATATTTAGAGATTTACAGTGACAGACAGAAAGCAGCTGAAAACCACATATTTCTGGTTTTTAAACCTCATTCTGTGCTTGATTCTCAAGCTACAAAAACAATTGAACTATCATCTCTACTCCTTACATTAAAATTCTCTTAACGAAATTCCCTTCTTAATCTATTTAAAGACTTACCTAGCCACAACAAAAGCTGCTTACAGATCTTGAATCATGAGCTTTACTCTCCTGCATTTAAATAAACTGATACCTACTCCCCTCGATCAAACCCACTCTCCTTGAAGGCTTTAAAGGGACTGGGCAGCCACCATGCTGTATCCTGATGTCAACAGACTTACATCTAAAGATCCATCATATCTAAAGAGAAAATACCTGTCGTGCTATAAAAGCTACTTTCAGCCATGAAAACAGCCAGCAGCAAGACTTTGCTGTACTTTGAAGAGTCCATCTGAAACTCTCAACATACAAAGGTCTTTTTATTGAGACTGTATCTTCTGAAACATCTGATAGCTATCACAGCAGGTTGTTCACAATATTCCATGCAATGCTTTTAATTAACAGAGACAACATTGCAAATTTGTAACTGACAACGAGGTTGCCTCTGACAGTTTTCTACCCTGTTGTGTAATGCTGAACTAGAAAATTAAAAGATGCAGCTACAAGGGGATTGAAAGTGCTCAAGGAGTTAGAGAACTTTTGGATATTGGTTATTGGACCAATCAGCACCCCGCTTGCGTTTGGAACCCTAAACCATTACATTAACTGAATTACACTCAAGTGACATTATGGAATACATACAACTGTATTGAATACATACAGCTGTAGTTTGTATACAAAAATTGAATTTTAAAATTACATCATTGTTGGGGTGGGGACATGTTAGTGGATTTTGTTTTGTTGGTTGCAGGGGGTTTTGTAATGGTTTGAGGGGGCGTATTTTTGTTTGTTTGGGGTTTTTTTGTTTGTGGATTTTCTTGTTGGGGTTTTTTGTTTGGGTTGGGTTTCAGATTTTTTGTTTGGTTTGGGGAGCACCCCCTCCCTTTTCTGGTTCAAAAGATAGAAAAGTAAATTATGAGAGTCAATGTTATGCGAATATGCTGTTGCTTACAAGATGACTGCTTCCCTTACTGGGGAAAAAAAAATAACCAAAAGTTAGATAGTGAATGAGAAATAGTTTTAAGGAAAAACTGCAGAAAGTTTGATGTTTTAAATCATTGAAAGCAGCTGTGAAGAGGTGCATTCTGAACTTCTTTTCTACAGAAATTTTCTCCAATGCTCTCTGAATTAATAGCTAGGCACTAGCATTATTTTCTCTCATTTTCTAGACTCCCAATTGGAAACCATAAGGGCTTATTCACTAATGCTGGGTACTTTCAGCTGCAATTGAGGTAATAAGTGTTATATTTTGAGCATATTAATTGATACATAATGCCAACTACTCTAAAAAAAAAAATCTTGTGCACCCTACATTTGACAGCAGTATAAATGGACACTTTTTTCCTGTGACTAATTTTCTTTTCAATAAAACAGTAATAATTTTTCATGTGGAGACATCATATTACAGTAAATGGCATAAGAGGGTCCATTAGGATATTAGGCATCATGTGCTCAGGAAATGCTTTCACTGTCATGAAGGAATGTGTGACACAGGGCCACAGCTGGGCAAGGAAAAGTGGCTCTCCACCTGCATCTGAACAATCCGTGCACTTAAACAAGTCAAAAGCATTAGAACAAAACCCATGTTATTTAAAACTATGCATGATGTTTAGTAGACAAATTGACCAGATTAAGACTGCAGAGGTAATCAGCTTAGCATTTTGAAGGTTTTAATAGCTAGGTTTGTTATCAAGTACTATTTTTATTCTAGTAGCACAGAAATCAAAGGCACAAAAATCCATCTCCAGCCATTGCAGTGAAACTCAACGGGGTTGCCAGCAAAGTTTTCTAACTTCCATGACCACTCAGGACACCACTCCTCTGAAATCAACAACTCACTCAAAACAGTCAGTTCTAGGGTGAGAGTACAAGACAAATACCTTTCCCTGATATGTGGTAGCAGCAAAAGCAGACAAGATCCTGCTCCCTGACAAACCCCAATCTAGTTAATAATGACTGCTGAATCTACCAACTCTGCCATTTTATAGGCAACAGCTTAAGGAGCTGCTATCAGCATATCCTTTGCAATTAGAAGCCACAGAAAGAACACATCATTGTTATGCTACCTTTGAGAGGGGGGGGGGGAAGTAGAATTGAACCTCCCACATTGTTTTAAGAATTCAGATAACTTCAGAAACAAGAAGGCTCACAGTAAATCCATTTAATGGTCCAAATCAAGTCCATGCGATGGTCCCTGAACAATTAGAAAAGTGGTCTGTTTGTTAATCTGTATGATTCATGACTTCTGGTGATCCTGATGTCTTGTTAAAAGTTGTAATATAACTTTCAAAAAGGTATTAAGTCCTCTGCTAACAAGTTCCCCAGCCTAAAAGTGGAACATGCATATATCATTATAGTCATAAACCACAAAGATTTGGTGGTGTGACTATTTTTAAAAGCCAGTATTTTTTGCAATTTAATCCTGCCATACATCACTCTAAGCCACTGAGAGACTTTATTGACTCAGTGGGCTTTGGTGTGAAATATCAAATTTCCCAAGACAATTAAATCTGCAGTTTTCACTGGAAGTTGTCTGTCTCTAGGAGACATTTACCACATCTTCAATCACACAGTCATTTGCAAACCTTCATAACTATAATTATTCCTTTACTGCAATCTAAAGACCTCTGTAAAAACATTAATAAATACATACTGAAACTGCTGAGAATATCGCCCTATTGTCACAGCCTAGAGTCCCAATAGCAAAGGAATCAGAACTTGGAGCTAAAAACAAGTGAGACGTGTTCATAATGCACATTTTTAATACTAACGTGCAAGGCAGGAGTTTTCACGCACCTATATTTTCAAGGTACTTATCAGCATATCAATTTTCTGTGTCTGTTGTTCTTGATAGGATAGCCATTAGTGTTTGCAAATCAGCCCAATTCTCTTGCAGCAAAAACGCAAGCAATTTTTTATAAGAACAACAAAGAGGGAATAAAATGAGTATGAAGAGACTTATTTTGACAAGAAAATAATTTCAATCATCCTCAAGGGGTAACACTCCTCATTTCATTTTCCACCAGAGATTTATTACTAGAACTAATGTTAATCTCTATATAAACTACAGTAGTTTTGTTAATCCATCAGAAAGTATCAAAGTTTAAAAAAAGCCCGTGATTTATCATGCAAACCATAGCACAGTTTTATAACATTTTTATTAATTTCCAAGCCTTTTAGGATTTTCCTTATCAAGATGTGACAGAAGTCTTCCCATAGCTCAGCTGTCTCTTTAAAATGCTGCAGTACATGATAAAGAAAATGCTTTATAGTTGGAGATAAACTTGCTGTGTCTGGCTTTCCATTTTAATAAAATTTACAACAGCATTTGGAGAAACTGCAGCACAAGATTTTATTGGCTCTGAAAAAAAAAAAAAAAAAAAAAAAAAAAACCTAGGAGCCCATTTAGACATCTTGTGTAGCAGCCATGGAAGCAAGGAGTCATCAGTAAAAGGACTGGTTCAATCTAAATTCTGGAATCAACCTGCAAGCAGGATGGCTGCTAATAGCAGAAGGTGTCGGAGCATGTGGACAGTCTAGATTTTTTTTTTAGGAGACTAAATGCAACTCCTATCTGCAAACACAGAATTCCTCCTTTTTATTAATCTGAAATAAAGTTCTCTTTTTTCAGTTAAGGGCTCCTAAAGTAAAGGTACACAATTTTGAAGTGGTGGGTAGAGGGAGATTTGATTATATTGAACTAATTTGCTGCACCAGGGGAAGTTTAGGCTCGAGGTGAGGAGGAAGTTCCTCACGGAGAGAGTCATTCGTCATTGGAATGGGCTGCCCAAGGAGGTGGTGGAGTCACCACCCCTGGAGGTGTTCAAGAGGCGATTGGATGTGGTACTTGGTGCCATGGTCTAATCAGGAGGTCTGTGGTGACAGGTTGGACACGATCTTTGAGGTCTCTTCCAACCTTGGTGATACTGTAATCCTATTGTTTCATTACCTTAATGAAGTATGATCCCAGAAGTGGATGCCACAAGAGAAATGGTGAGATCCACTGGACTCGGCCCAGCATCTTGGTATAAATCACAATCCTTAGCGAACTTTTCATAGAGGGAAGATATAAACTTGACTGTTAGGTGAGGTCATAAACAACTGAGAGAACTGGTTCAGAAATGCCAGGAAAGACAGCTTTTTAAGTCTGCCATACTCTTTGCATTCTTGGACAATTTCCTTTGCAAGTTATATTTCTCTACCTTCTCCTGATATGAATAAAGAGAACTGCACATTGTGGCAGTCCTTTAAAAATCTTAGTCTAACAACAATAAGCAGTAAAGCATTCCCCTTTTGGAAACACCAAGAACTGCTCAGTTACTAAGTGTGCTATAAAGTGATGTGAATACTCACAAAAGCCAGGATCTGCTCTCACACATCTTAGGAACACAGGATATTAATTTTAGTTGCTGATTCTACTGCATGTAATAAAAATGACCAAAATAAAAAAAAAAAAAAGATCTCTCATAGCTCAGGTTTATATTGGCTCACCCAGTTCTTGTTTCAGGCTAAAGTGTCAGTATTGGAATATTTGATTCCAAAAGCACAGATAATTTATCTACACATTTTAATAATAACCCTCATCAGGTGGTCATGTCACCTGCCCCTTTCACAGTAAATACATTCGTTGTACTGAATTAGCACTGCTAGAGTAGAAGTCTCTTATAGGAAAAAGTTAACTGCTTTCTGTGCTAGTGCCTGTTACTTCTAATTGACTATCCAAGACATGGCTAAAAAGTAGTACTGATTGGGGTGCAAACTAAACTAAAAACCTCCACAGCATCACGATGCAATTCAAGCAATGGTGGCAACTACTTTCACAGACACCACGATGTGCTTTGTCTAAGGGACAATAGTTTTCTTACTTATATAGTTCACAGGGTTGGTTACTACAAAGAGCTCTTAATTATATTATCATCAGGAGAGCCACTTGTCTTCAGCAGTAAATGCCCCCATTAAGAGATTATTCTGCTTTAGCCTCAATGTAGTCTAGTTTCCATGCAATATTCTTCCAAGATTATCCTTAACACTCAAATATAATAGTATCCTTGTTCCCCATTTCTTGCACATAGTAATACCAAATTAGTTATAAATAGAACCATCAATTTTAAAGGATAGGTGTATTTTTAAAAACACTGCCACCTGTGAAAATATGCTGCTGATCCAAACCATTACTACTTGTCATTAAACCAAAAACTGCAAACATGAACAACAAAAAAAGAAGAAAGGGCTGTGGGAACAGGGCAGTGCCTGTTTAAATTTTCTTCAAATGCCACAAATCCTTAGAACTGCCACATGAGTTTTTCATCCAGAAACAAACAAAGCTCAAATCTCACATCCCAAGTGAAAAGCTAAGTTGAGCCAAGAGCAAGTTTACCAACAATAGCAAACCATGGAAAGAACAAAAATTAAAAGGGAGGGGGGAAATAGATAACTAATACAACATAGGAGGGAAACATAAATGCAGGGTAGGGCTTGCTGGATTTATGGAGAGAACTGTGATAATAGAAAGTATCCCGAGCACAGGTTCGCCTGAGCTACATGTGATAAGGGGAGAAAGAATGTCATATAAAGTTGTTGCAGAACAATTCAGCAGATGACATTCTGCACAAAGGGCAAGCCAGCAAAATATATCCAACGCTCTGATTAGGACTACAACAGGACCTTAAGAGACAGATAGGAAAATGGATGTAAAATAGACATGAAGACATTGGGTAACCTGATATAATAGTCACAAAGACTTTCCCCACATCATGCAAGAGAAGAAAGCAAAGTCATCAAACCAGGATAAATGCTGGCCTAAACATCAGCTAGTCTCAGTTCTAGTACACTGATAGCAGCCAATACTGCTGGGTAACACTGGTGTCTCCTCATGCACTTCCAGAAATAGGCAGAGCACATTTTACTGCTTCACAAGACTCAGCATCATGCAAAAATTTTGGTGCACAGATTTATGAGAACAGGAAACAAAATGTAACACATTCACAGTTAAAATCCCATCCATCACCTGGAAAGAGTCAGGAAAACAATTATAAAACAAAAATGAAGTAGCATTATAATAGGGTTTTAATCTACTATGAAATACTTAGGGCACAGTGAAGGGACCGGAGGCTGCTATGGCTAAGTGGTGCAACATAATACATGTGAAAACTTGACATCTGCATTTACACAACACTGCAACCAGTGCTGTTCTGCAAATAGCAAGAGAACTATGGGACAAAAGATGATATAAAAAATAAAACTGAAAAAAATTAAAATGTTTAAAATTAAAGAGTGTCTTGAAATTTGAAATACAGATGAACAACTCACACACTAGAAACATTACTAGGTGCATGCCATGACAAGCCAGAAGGATTTATTCACTTTGGTCTGGCAAATTTCACATCAGGTATTCCTATATGAACATCACAACCCAGAAGCAGAGCAGAATGCAAAAAGGTCAAGCTTATTAAAATTGTCTACAACATAATTAGCCTCCAGTATGGGTACATGCATGGGCACCTCTGTGTGTGCACATACGCATCTATGGGTGTGTGTATATAAAATCCTTGTATTATTAGCTGCCTTCTTTGTAGCTGTGAACATGTTTCTGTTTCTTGACATTAGCCTTCAAAACTACTTGATGGTATTTGTCCCACATACTTTAATAGCTTAGTTATTTGATGAGGTAAAAACTTAGTGAATACATAGATTAGAGAAGAAACCTTCCTGAAAATATAACAAACAGAATTTGTAGTCAGCCACCATTTTAGTAGTAACAGAACAGGAGAGCAATACTGGAGTCTAGCACTAATGACCTCCAAAGCAGGTTGTGATGTACTTATGCTGTGCTTTCAGACAAGGTATTCTAACCCAAATTCCCATAGCCATGACCTTCCTCTTATGGGTTCAAAGGCAAAACACTGCCACGCAAACAAAGCAGTACATTTTGGTCAAGATTTCGGCACAGGACAACAAAGCATAAAATAACATCGGAGAATAAGCTTCTTAGCATCAAGCCCTCCAATTCCCACTGAAGACTTTTGCTTAGGAATATGCATGCTCCTAAGCATTCATAGAACACAGACTTTTAAAGTGACAAATTCCAGAGGCACCCAAGCACACACACTGACCTCGCTTACCCTTCATGGTATTTGGTTGGGTGCAACAGCTCACTGTAGCTCTTAAATACCATTTAAACTAAAACAGTGTAATTCATAATTTGTGCTTAACGGAGACACTCCACATGAGAAGACTGAATTACTTTTCTGAGTCAGAGCTTTCTAACTTGCCCTTTATAACCTTGCTGCTCTCCTTTCCACTTGTCAAGTGCAGCATTCCAATAGCACAGATGTGAATTCAGCCCAATGTGTCCAAATGCCATGCATTTTGAGATTTTTCAAATAGTTGCTAATAATTATACAATGTATTTGCATTCTTATGTCACCTGTGGACAACCAATTCATCTTCTTAAAATAAATAAATTATAGGCTTTGAATGAAATGGGCCAGGTTCTGTTATATAGCTAGGAGATCATAAATTAAAACTGTCTGGAACTCACTGAGGTCAGCAGGATCACCTAGGCCTGTCTTATCTTACTTTGAAATCAGTCTCAAGAGGAAAAGGAACAAAGAAAAAAATAGATGCCAGGTTCTAGAGGAAATACCAGTAGCACATTGGATATGGACCAAGAGCCAGCCTACTGTTTCTTCTTGGAATGAGAAAACAGAATGGCCTTGTATATCTGAATTTCCCACTGCTCTACATGTTTAGAAACAGCTTATGTTGTCCACTAAAGTATTCAGTTTTTAGGAGAAAACTGAACATGCTTAAAATAAATCGTTGTCAGAGTCACATTTCAAACTGATCCTTCAGTTTCTGAAGGGTGACTGCCCTTTGCTGCAAAGTTGGGACAAATACAAACCATGACAATTCTGTTGCCTGTGACTAGCCCAACATGATGCAAGATGAGCGGGAAGGAGGTAAGTACTACCCGTTTATAAGGCTCTAGTCTGGCTCCTCAGACTAAGGAAACATTCCTATTGTCTCCATAGGGTTTCAGTTTCATATTTAAAAATTCCCTTAAGTTGATCTATTGTATTGTTTGGATTTTATACCTACCATCACCCACGGACCTGCTGTGGCAGCAGTTCATAATGTAGGTATAAGTAATCCCTAGAAAGAGAAAATTACTTCAGTGGAATTGTTCTCTGGAACTAACTAGCTTTATTATCTTCCCTAGAAAGGTTTTTGAGAACACTGTCTCTTTGTTCCTTCATTGCTGTCCCTCAGACATCTTGAGTGAAACTTGTCACCACTCAAAGATTCTTGCCCTTCTCAGAAACAGATTAGAAATAGACTGTCACTGATAAGAATGTTCAGATTTGTGATCTGTGTCTTATCATTGCTTTCCAGAGACCTCCGAATTTATGAGTTAGACCACTAAGGAGTGACCCTCACAAGCTAAGAAAAGCAAAATAAATAAATAAGCCTTTGAGCTGTGCTGGATGGACTCCATTTACAGCAAACTGCCTGCAGGAAAAGAAGAAATAGTCATGGATGCTTATGTAACTAATTTAATAACTTCCAGAATTCCTTTCCTCCAGCTTAATGCTCATAACCTCATAGGGAAGCATTTGACAGAATTTGTCTCTGGGAAGATGACTGCCTTACAGCAATTATACTCCTCAGCAGTCAAGTGACCCCCACATGAAAACAAAGCCTCAGATTGAATCCTAGCACTTTCTTTTCTCCTACTACTGAATTTTGTGGTTACGTGTTTTCCTGCTATTGTGGGAGGTCAAGCAGCCTTGAACTGACTGATGTTAGCCTCCAGAATGACAGAGGAAGGGGGACAGTGATTATTGCAGGAATCGGCATGCTGCCACTGTATTTTCTAAATGAGTCCTTCCCTCCCAGCTAAAAGGCTGGCTAAAGCAACTAAAGCCTTGAGCTTGCTATGAAACTTCACAAGCCATGTGTTTGGGGATCTCATACAAGCACTTTTTGTAAAAGTCACAGGTGTCATGACCGAGCCTCAGAGAAAGGGTTTCCAGGAGGTTCTTTTGGGATACCTGAGGAGTAAGTGAGGCAAAGTGACATCAAATATCTAGATCAATTGGCAATTTGTTGATTACAAGTTAGTGCAGATCACTTTGATCATACAGTGATTCTTAAGGCAGGCAAGGTGATTACCGAGTATGTGCTAGAGAGAGAGAGTACGTAAGAGAGGGGAAAAAGAAAGGGAAAAGTGAGATAAGAGAAGAAAAGTATCACCACCTCAGGTTCCAACTGTATCCTGCATGGTCCATCTTCATGGTGGGTATGCACCAACAGCTTGTGGTGCTGACTTTCATTCCTGAATTTCCCTTCATTCCCCACCTATGAGTGGTTGGTAGAGATGTTCCCAAGGCAGGGTGGATCTTGCACCACTTGTGTGATGACACAGGCACATTAGGCACTGTGGTGGTCACAAAGCAGCACAGGACCCTAATATTTCAGGTGACTGCTGCTTCACCTTTGTCTGCGCAAGCTCGGCTGTGAAGTAACAATCTTGAGTTGGCACAGATGAGGTGTAGGCACCCAAGCAGTGCCTGGACTGCAGTGTTCTGTTCCATGAGTAGACTGTCATAGATGCTTGACTACAAAGAAGGGAGAGCAGAGAAGCAGTCTGTTTCAGACAAACTTCTGTGACAACAGAGAAACTGTCAGTGCAGAACAAACTTCTATGGGGATGTAGCTTACACAGCAAAACCTCTCTCCACCACTCAAAGGCTGCACCTACACACCAGATGCAGAGCAGAAAATATTAAATCTAGGTTGAGCTGTAGACTCAGACTCAAGCCTTACAGTGAAGTTAAAAAGTCTGAATCCCCAACTTGACAGAAAAATATCCATTATACACAAAATACATACGTTCTGTATATAATTCTCCTTGTTTCAATATATAATCTAATGCTTTCTACTCGGTGCTAGCCATTCCTGGATGTCTTCATGCAGCAGCACTCTTACCATAGTTACAAGTTCTCCAGATCCAGCACACTCTCAAATGATGCATCCATTTCTATATCTAATCAGCAAAAATAGTGCTTAAATTATGCCTGGGCCTGCATTGAATCAAAAATTTAGATTTTTTTTCACTCCATTTCATGATTTAAGGAGTCCACCAGAGTAGAAAATATATCTTGCTGTTGACAGCTTCAGCACATAATTTTTTTGGCAAGGTACAGGCATTCTGCGCTTCACAGTGCTGATAACTACATTGTATCAAAATGCGTTGGTAAAATCTCTTGGGAAAGGTAAAAGAAAAGGAGACAGAAATTCTGAACAACTATTCATTGGCCTTTCATTCTCTTCAGAAGTTCTGGTCCCTCTGAGAACATACTTTTCTTTCTTTCAAAACATCCCTACAGCATCCTTCTCTAGAGTGTTACAAGGGTTATTCTGTGTCAGGTAAAATGCAGTAAAACCCTGTTACGAGAAACAAAGCTTCCTGCTGAAACAGATAAAGCCCAGATTTGCTTCTATCTTTACACTGAAACAGTAAGTCACAGAATCAACTTATATAAGCTATCACTTAGGTTGTTTGAAAATGTTCCAGCACATCACAGGAGTACTGTCTGCCTGAGACTACACAATAGGAGATGATACATATTAAGACCAGGGCTATGCAAATAATTGATTTTGGATTTTGCTAGGAAAACACAAAAACTCATTTCAGATTAGCCTGACATGTTTTCAGTCCTTGAGGAAGAAAGCAAACAAAGACCCCCACTCAGGTCAGAAGGCAGCATTTCATACTTAACATTCTTAACTTTCTGAAGTGTATCTGCATAAGAAACTAATAGAGGAGACATTTTAAATGTTTATTGCACATTCTGCAAAAGAGTCATCAATGCTGTATTTCAGACAGACTTTGAAGCAGTCACTGTTTAAAGAGAAAAAAAAACTAGAAACATCAATCTTTATGCACACATACTAATAAGTTACTACTACAATTATTGTTAAATTAAAGGAAATTCCCGGGATGGGTTGTACATCTGCTGCATAGAACACAACACCGAAATCTATATAGCTGTAGTCTCTCCCTGAAGAAAATCGGAATGAAATGGTGATGTATTTCTGGAGCCTTGACAATATAGCTAGGAAAATGCTTAAGCCATTCATATTTATGTTATGGAGAGCAGTATTTCATTCAGAGAAAATATTATAACCTTTCCCTCCAAAGCATTCACACGGGTATTTCTGTATCCCCTAGGCTGTAGTGCACCGAACTAGAGATTTTGTTTAGGCTTTTTGCACACATAGATCAAAATTTAAAACAGCAAATTATTTGGAAGTGTCAGTTATCCTTTGCATCACTAGTAACACAAGAGATAGTCCTGGGCCAAATCAGGGGCTTTGATAATCATTCCCATCACAATCCTTGACATTTTCCATCTACTAACACATACTGATTCTCAGTGGTTTTCAGGTATCCATAAAACAACCAGAAGCATTTTCTACTATGTTATTAAGAAGTTTATTCTCCTGTTTGTAATTTGAAACAACTTTCTGTGACTTTCAGCTTGCCTTTAAATAAAATAAATAACTAAAACATCAGTGCTATCTAACATGCTGCCTCTGAAAATTCAATCAGCAGCACTTTCTTCTCACATATTTAAATCTCAGCATTTAAATAGTACCCCACAGCTTCAAAGCAAACACTGTACAAATATTTAAACTAATAACTAATCACAGAATCCTCAGACCACTTCAGTCTACATTGGTCCAACAATGTAAAACAGAAAAGGATTTCTACTGAGTATAAAGAAAAAAAAAAAAAACCAACTCCAAAAGAGGAAATTAATACAGCATGCATTCATCATTCTGACCATGCAGGTATCATGAAGCACTAGGCCTGCTCCAGAGACAGCAAAGCCCACACGAGTGAAGATATTCTGAAATGTGTTAGCATTAGAAAGCCAGCACTGTACACACAAAGTTTTGAGAACAGAAACACTGCTAAGAACAATTCATCAACTCATTTGCAAACCAACCTTAGCAAACACATCCTGCTCCTTCCACAGCTCTGCAACACCAAACTCTCAGCCTCCTCTCCTCAGCACAAGCCCTGAGGGGAAAGCTGTCCATTTAGAACGCATTGCACCTGGGTTAATTATATGGGCAAAGGAGGTCTACCCACCTGTTAATCATTTAGTTAAAAAACAACACCACCTTCTCCTGGGAAATCACAAGGCAGCTGTGACTAGCTTGGCCAGAACTCCTGCTCTGCAGCTATTTTTGCCAAAGCCAATGCATTTGTCATGTCCCACCTGTTCACTTCTCTAGTAACTATGGGAGGTTTACAAATTCTACTACAGCTGTATACATTTAAGCATTTTAAGAATCATAGAATCGACAAGGTTGGAAAAGACCTCAAAGATCATCAAGTCCAACCTGTCACCCCAGACCTCATGCCTACTAGACTATGGCACCAAGTGCCATGTCCAATCCCCTCTTGAACACCTCCAGGGACGGTGACTCCACCACCTCCCTGGGCATCCCACCAAGTTTTCAAAGGTGCTTAGGCATATAATTCATTTACTACAACCAAAGTCAGACATCTCTCTATCTCTGTGGCTTTAGGCCTTAAATCTGTGCAATCTATCATCTCCTAGCTGCAGTTAAAGACAATCTGAGGATTTGGCACAAACAGCTCATTTGTGTCACATCCTTCAATCAGGATTTCTTTTCCTTCCCTGGCTTTCTTTGTATGTATTAGCTTCTTCTTTCTATCATATTAAATTTACATAGTTCAAATCCATTCCTGTTTGTTGCTTACTGCTGGGACTCCATTCTGTATCTCATTTCTTCTTTAATTTAAAGTAGATGCTAGAAAACCAAGCTGGACAATTGAAATCTAATTTAGGTAATTAAAGTATGATGATGATGCCATCAGCTGACAAGTTCCCTGTAGATACCATGAGAAACACTTATTTCAAATTCAAGTTCAGAAACTGTCCAAGTTCAGCAAAGGCAATTTTGCTATAGCCAGCAAGGCCGCCTCACTTCCTCAGATGCCACTCTGGAGAGACTACAGGATGTTGGAGGAGCTTCAAATACATAGAAGAATGTCCTCTATACATGAATCATTTAGAACAGATTAAACTAGTTAACCTGATTCCTGCCACAGAGAAGGATCAGGCACTAGCCAGGGCTGGGGCTGTATTTGCAGTGCTGAATGCTGCTCCTAACCACAAATCCACCCACAGAAAAATCATTGTGGAGTCAGCCACACATAAATCTAGCCCCTAATTTGCCTTGCTTTGGTCCATTTGATAGGCAAAATGTAAGTGAAAAATTAACATAAATACATTTTATTGCCCTCTCTGCCAATGGCACCTGTTATGTAAGAGAACCTATCTCAAATTTTTTTCATATCAACTATCTCCCCAGCTCTGCAGGGCTGAAAAACCTGACTGCAAAAGGGAAATATGTGGGAGGCAAAAGACAGAGAAGTTTTTTTCATGGGGAAGCTTAATTGATTGCTTTTCTAGCACATTAACAACATTAATTATGATGGATGTGCCAAGATTTTTAACCACTACCATGAGGTATGGACGTAGTGGAAGACAAGATATAGCACAACCACTGTACATGATGCATTGCTTTTTAGGTTGTGACTTGAGTGTTCTGTAGCTGCTTCTTTCAAATGATAATTGCAAACCAGATGATACAGGAGGAAGCCCTTCTCGTGCAAATGAAGGGTGTTAGGAGGTTGGGGGGGGGATTAACAGAAGACAGAAATTGAGCTGCCTTTTTTTTTTTTTTTTCTTATATGTTTCTGTGGTGTCAAAACTGCAATCCACCTTTCATGTATTCACTTGAGTCCATGCTGGATTTATTGCATTCTGAAATTACTTTGGTTCAGCAGGCAGGCACTACTCTCAGCTGAAGTAGAGAAACACAGAGAATAACATGGCAATTAAAGGTTACCTTTTTTGCCCACTTCTACACAGATAGTTTGTACTTACTGGAAGATACAGTTAGAGGACTACAGTGCCATCTCTCTCTCTCTGAGCAGTGTTTGCAACATTATTCAACCTGCTTTCATCATAGGGCAAGCTTGTTTTGAGGGTGAATTTTGCTAGTGTATGCTAAGCAGGTAATCATTACAGCTATTGTGCATCCCACCATCTGTTTCATATAGCTGCAGACAGCTGCCCCACTGCCATTTCACATTGGTCTTCCAGTTTCAGTAACATCTTACTGCAAGAATGTAAGATCCCATTAGTTTGCATACTCTGTGCTGTGTGTTTGAAATGATGCAGTTATGTAGCAGGCCAAAACAACTAACTCCTGCAGAAGCAGTGAGGCCGGATTACAAGGGAAGATAGCTGAGACAGGCAGACAGACATGCTTAGTTGTCACACTTCATGAGCAGCCTTTGATCACAAGAGTCTTAGGAAAGCCAGTAACACACTGCTATTTTCTTACCTGAAAGCGCAGATGTAGGAGAATTTTTGCCATGTGAATTCTACCATTGGTTCTACAGCCTGCTCCAAAGAGAATAAACAGCTGAATGACTGTTTTGTTCCTGTATTAAAAAGATCTTTTTGGAGACCAGCACTTTGGTCTATCCTGAGTCAATTTGAGGGGCATCTCTGGTATGTCCCAGAAAGATGTTGTGGTAAACTGCTTCAATCAATATTCTATGTCATTGATCTTCATTCATGAATCAGTGTGAGTGAACTATGCCCATATGGTTCAGAAAGTGTCCTGGTCAGCCTTAGGTTACAGGTCATATAGACCGATCATCTGGCTAGATAGACAGGTTAGGAAAACACAGGATTAAAATTTCAACCCCAGTTAGTCCTCTGAATTAAAATTCGATAAGCCTGTAGAAACACTAGTGAGTGATTCACTACATCTTGGAAACAGAGTTAAAAACAAAATATTTTGCTACTTCTGCATAAACAGTTTACTTTTACCTTTCAGGTCACTAACTTAGACGGTAACAGAAATGGAAGAGTAAAACAACTAGGAACTCAAATGCAGCATCCTCTTTCAATTTGTCTCTCACAAGACAAAGCTTTTCCCATACAATCATAAACTCCAATAGGAAATTAATTGATTCAGTGACCTAAGAAAGTTCAAAGCTACTAAAGCAGCAAATCAGCACAATTGAGCCTGAGCCAGTGCTAAAAAACATCACATGCTACCAGTTACACACTTGGAAGCTAATTTTCAGTAGTGCTGAGCATTCACAATGCTAACTGAAGCCAGGTAGAATGGTAGGAGATCAGCACATCAGAAGATCAGGCTCTCTGATTTAAAGGCTATCCTGAGGCACAGAAAGCCTACCAGTGGGATGAAAGTATGGAAGACAATGACTGTCAGTAAGAACCAAGCATTCTGGGAAAACAACTTGAAGCCAACAAAATAATCTCCTCCATATCCCACTGCCAAGCAGAGCATAAAACTCATCACTTTAAGAACCCAGGGGTGAGAAATATTTGTGGAGAGAAAGAAAAAAGTGATAAGTGGTGCAGCAGCTTGTCAGAGCTAGGCTTTTAGGGTGACTGCTGAACAGATGCTTGATGGGAGTACCTAAGGAAAGGCTATTATATTCTCCAGCTAGTAGAACCCATCTCTGCAAAGGGATGGTATAAGAATCATTCTACACTTACCCAAGATAAAGGAGAAGCATACAAGCATACACAGCCCTGTAACTTGACTACCCAGATGTTCAGCAATTTCCAAATCTGCATAAATATAATAAATTATATTTTACTATGAAATATATTCTCTCTAGTACCTGTAAATTTGACAGCTTATTGCAGACTCGATTGAAAAGTATTTCTATGCCCTCACTTAGTAATTGCCTCTCCCACTGACAGCTACAGCTCTATCAAGACAATCCCAGTGATATTCATTATGCAACAGGATTGAAATACTAAGTGCTTACTAAATACTAAAACATGTCACCCTCTACTCTCTGGTATTTTTGGTAACCACGAAGGAGGACTCGAATATATGTATATTAAACAGGAACAAAAAATTACAAGCCCTTTCAGTTTGTAAATTAGCACATTCCCAGGTGTTGCAAACTGCAGGCTTAGGACTGGATCAAGAGTCTCCACAAACATGTGAAAGCGAAGCAGCATATTTCAGAATGTTTTGTCAGACTGGGGAGAATCTATGCTTAGCTTCTTATTTAACTTTTCCTTTGCCTTTCCTCATTCTGAAGACCAAGTTACTGCAGATATTGCCCTCAGCCATATCCTGCTGCTGTTTCTCTATTGTGATTTTTTTCTCCCCACTTCTTGAAATGCAGACACAATCTGAGTGAATCAGGATGCAGGTTCCCATTTTATCAGGTACAGAACATAAAATTGGGAGACAACTAGTTAGTAGCTCCTCCAATTTATTTTTTTCCTAAGATAAGACTGTCCACCCTTCCTGTCACCCAGTAAGTTGGAATGTACACATCTGGAAAACAGGATGCTCCTGGACATCAACATGAAACAGTTTTTTCTAGGTTGGTCGTTTGGGTTTTTTTCAGTATGGCCCACACTGTAAAGGTTCCAAAATTCTCAACACCTCCCACATAGTAGCTGCTTTCTGAATGCAGGGAGTGTATTGTAGAGGGGGGGGGGGGGGAAATCTCAAGTTAATACAACTTCAAATCCCTTTAGATAAGTAGAGACTTTCATTTGTCTGGACAAATAGATGGAAGCAATGTAGTTAACCTGGGAGAACAACTCCAAGATAAGCTTTCCCTTTGAGACTGGGCACTGAGAAAAACAAGGAGATTCCAAAAGGTAAACAGGAGATTCCGAAGAGGAGGCTTACAGGAAACCAAGGGGAGAGGAGATGCTGTTCTCAAGTTCTTTGGGAAAGATAATCTTTAATGGCTCCCTAGCCACCAAATCCCAAGCACTGTAAATTGCTAGTGTGCTAAAGCCCCAATTAAATGGTTTATCTCATCATGCCAACATCTAGTCAAGCCTCATACACTGCAGTAGAACATTTTGAAAGAACAACAGTTTTGATTCCTTGTAGAGGGGGAATGGATATAAACATATATAATTGGTTTGTTATGCTACACATTAATGCTGGTTATCAGCTGTTACCAGAGCTGAGCGATTCGTGAATATGTTATTTTAAGGTACCCCTGCTGCAGCATGCCTTGAGTTTTGCCTGCATTTATGCAATTAGCTGTATTTAATTTTCCACTGCCAGGGGTGATTTCTGCAGTAATGTGAGCTTCTCTCCAGGACAAGCTTTCAATAATATAGATCCCAATAAAGATTCAGTGTAAACACTGCTGAGCCTTGAGGATGAAATGCGCAAGATTTGAGTGCTGAAAATAAAGCCAGAGCGGAGATCTGTCTCTTCTCTGCAGTTGGCTGAGCAAGCTTTCCTGAACAGGAAGTAATCTTGCTATGAATTTAATCAATGTTATATTTAGTGGGCCCTAAGTCCAACATGCCTTTCAACATTTTCACTGGCTCTTACTGTTTTCAAGCAGCTGTTGATGAAAACTGCAAGGAAAAACTATATTCTGGTAGTTTAATTCTTATATAACTTCTCACTTTGGACTAAATAGACTACAACTCCTACATGTCCTGAATGTTGAAGCTGAAAGAAAAGTAATAATTAGAAAACAAACCCCAAACACTTAAAATAAACAGCTTTCTCTAGAATAAGAGAACAAAGAGAATATGAAAGTAGTGCCATCAAAGTTTGAATGTGGTTAATATTTACTGTGTGTCATAAAATCACATGCAAACACAGGGGCAAAGCTCCATTGATAGCTACAGGGGATGTTTACATGTAATTTAGCTATAGCATTCCCACTTTGCAGAGACACTAATTAGTACATTGATGAACTACATTGAGACTGCGCTTGCTTAAGCTAAAAGATGAGAAACATATGTCTGGATGCTGGTTATGTCTGACCAGAATGAAGATAGTGAAGCTTACACTGTGCCTCCAGGCTCCTAGCTGCAGTCCACAAAGGACAGATCTACCTTGCCCAGTACCTAAGGCCCCAGCTGAAACTCAAGAGAACTAATGTTTTTCTAAACATACACATGTTAAACAACTAAAAGAAAGTTTTATCTGATACGTTTGAAAGCAAAATGTGGTAAGAAAATTATGTTTTCTGTAGCTGGTGTACAGGTAAAATATCTGAGAAACTAAAGGTGAGGACCTGTAAGATGGATCTAGTAAAAAGTTCAAACAGTAGTTAAACTGGACACAAAATACTTGCAGAGCTTTTTTAGGTGCAGTCATTAGACCTCTTGTAGCTGTAGTGTATGTTTCAAGGATATCACACTCTCATCTTTTAGGGAAGAAGGTTGCACAGAAAGTCATCAAGGAACCCATTCCTCTTCCCCAACCAAGTACAGCCTTTCTCTCAGAGTGATTTAGAGGAGCCTATTCGTAAAAGGGTAGGCCCTCATTCTCTGAGTAACCAGTTTATAAAACAGTAGGCATTGCTAAGGGCAAGAAATCCAACTGAAGTGACACAGCAATTCCTACAGCACTGCTAGTAGTTCATTTCCATACGAAGTTCTTCAAATAGCTAGATAAGAATTCCACTCGCCCTTGGCTATCTCTGTCAACAGAATTTGCATGGCACACAACCTTTATTACAACCTTCAGACACGAATGGTCTCGCCTTGATGTGTACAGGTACATGTCATACATCCTAAGAGCTTATGAGGAAACCCCTCAGCAAAGGAATTCCATGAGGCAGTCAAGGGACCAAGTATGAAATTTTTTAGCTGGAATTGCTCTGAGATTGTAAGATATTATTTGGTTAGCTCTATGAAAATACCTGTTAAAGACAAAACTTAAGAGACAGAAGATAGTCCACATTAAAAAACAGTCCAGCACACTCATAGTTAATTGATCATTAATGTTTTGTATGTTTGTAGAATGGAGCATAAGGAAACAATTAAGCCTCCACAAAGCTTGTAGGCTGTAGAACTGATTTTTAAAATCTTTCCCTGTTTGATAGAAAATAACAGCAACTTCCAGCCTGCTGTCAGTTAATGCAGCTAAAGTAGGCAAGGCAGTTTTCTTCTGACATTATGCCACTTACAAGGGATTTTAAGATAAAAATGTGCACTCTCTCTACTTTTGTCATCAATTACCTCCTCTTTAATGAAACTGCATGTTTTAGAGACAGGAAACAATTCTACTCTCTTAAAAACATGAACAGAACAGCAGCTGTTTACTTCAGAGTGTTCAATAACATCAGGCCAACTTCCTTTCCCTCCAAAATAAGAGCTGAATTTTAAAGCCTATACCCTGAGCAGCACATTTTATCAAAATATTTGTTATCTAGTATTCCTCCCCTCACTTGTTGGAAAATATGCAAAACATACATTTAAAAAAACCCCATAGCTTCCTCTTCACTGTAAAGAGCATACCAATTTGGTGTTTTAGCAGAACTCTGAGATCTGGAGATGTGTTTGAATGAACTCCAAAATAAGCAAGGAACCCATGGCCAAAACCTAGAGAAAAGGAGGAGGAAATAAAAAGGAGATAAAGCAGTTTTCTCTCCTGTCAGCATGCTAAGCAAAGAATTCACCCTTGATTTCCAATAAATACTTCAGCAAGAGCAAAATGAGATCTTTATGATTGAAAGATGATAAAAAAACATGCTCCATTTGCTGTGCTCTGGGAATAAAATGAAAAGGTTCCATCCTTGTAAAAATAAACTAGATCCTTTTGAAGAAAAGGGAGCATTGCAGAATCTAAGCTCAATTCCTCTGCAATACCCTCTCCCATTTAGGCTCTGTAGTAAGCTTTTCCCCTTTTGGTAAGTTTTATCAAGTTTTTTTGTCTTTTTCCACTTGTCTGGGCTGAAATTTATCAATAAATAAGCAGTCTGTGAACCCCTCATCATATAACGTATTCTATACACCCGCATGTAGCGCCTATCTTTTGTCATCTCTTCAATTCTGCAAATTTTTCTCCACCTCCTCCCGCCTTCAAAGAGTCCATTCTAGCAAAATATACTCCATGAGTGCCAAATAAATAAAAATTAAAAATACTGAAGCACACTGGTAGGTTTTATTCTGTTCCAAATAGTCTGGACAGCACATGCAATGTGTCTACCCCTAGCCATGACTATTTTGAGTACCTTATCCCCTCCTTGGACTGGTATGCATCTAACAAAGGTTGTAGTAATTTGGCTGCCTTCATCATTAGCTTCACCATAATGCTTCCCAATGGCCTCTGAACAGACCTGATGACCATCGGGTACCTCAGAGTGCATTAAAACTCATTTTGAAGCCAAGACCATGGCCAGCAGCTCCTTTTTAATGAGAGCTTATCTCCCTTCTGTGCCCAAAGCACTACAAACTCTGCTGAGCTGGCTTTGCCCCAATGTTGCTCCTAACTCACCTGCTCCTCCTATGCAAAATCCTCAGTAAAGGTTGTCAATGGACCAATACTTTTTTCATATTCATGTCCTGATCCCAAAACTCAGCACTGTAAAGTGATCTGTATTTTATGGAAGTACTGGATAAGCATTAAACTTAGAACTTTTGCCCAATAGGTTACATTTTATTGTCCTTGATGACACTCCCAGGACAAGTGTCAAAATCTGGTTATCAATTCTTTTGACAATATTTCTATTAAAACAGGTCATCAGGAACAATCTTTCTGACCTTGTACTTTGAGATCTGAGAGTGCACAAGACTACACAGCAATCTGTCAAAAGTAATATTCAATCCCTAATGTGAACTTGAAATTGTTTGTACAGAGTAAGTTTTGTCCTTTCTTTTTAAAACAAAAGGAAGATGTACATTTGTCCACAAGTTTAGCTGACAGCAATAATTAGGGCTAATCAAGATAAAGGGACATTTTGTGAAAGTTTGTCCTTTTGACCTTACTGACTCATCTGCTGTCTTCTATTTTCAGTGTGGATTTTATGTTAAAGTAGCCATGGTTGCTGCTCTCAAGTAAAATAGTTAAGGTTATTGTAAGGTCTTTTTCATCTGGAGAGAAGACATGTAAAAAACAAACTATTTCAGTATTTCCTTCTTCGTTATTGAATTAATTCTTGTAACATCCTTCTTCCTAATGCATTATGCATTGAAATTCTGGCAATTAAATACTATTTCATTGCTCAAGATTTATTTTTAAAATGTGCTTTGTATTATAAAAGGCCAGTTGAAAGTACCTGGCATTATATTTTGGTCAAATATTTTATTGCAAGGCACCCCACTAATCCAGCACAAACAAAGGGTAGCTTACTTGGAATGTTTTCACAGAATTACTTAAAGACCAAGATGATCTTTAAGTATTACTTCCAAGATAAGTAACTAATTTTAAAAGCTATTTTTTTAAAACCAACTTATTCTTATATTAATCCACATAAGTGTTATTCAGTATTAATGAAATATGAAAAAGCCTGTCCAGCTTTTAGCTGAAGATGCTAAAAGATTTGTGTTGCCTTAGTTTCGTGAATTATCACCCACTGGAATAATCTTAAGCAGTTTTATTTATGTTTTTACTTTAATGCCTAGCATCATCTGCAAAATACAGACTACCTGGACTAACTCCCAATGCCTAGGAAGATAGAAGTCCAGGCAAATCTCCCTGTTATTCCCAGGGTGTTTACCTGCAGAAAACTGCTATAGCCTAGTGACTTCTAAAGAGTAGACGGATGATATTATTCATGTACATATTCACCCACCTGCTGGTAAAATCTATATATTGTAAGAATCAAAATAAAAAACCTTAACTACCAAACTTCATATAGTAAAAAAATAGTAAAATCTTAATCAAATTTCTGTCTAATGTGCCTTTATCATAGCTAGCCCTGCCTTCTTGCAAAAACACTGTAATGAACAACTGAGTAAAAGTACGTGTTACAGTACCATTTGGAATATTATGGGCTTAATTCAGTTGCCCACACCATGGTACCATTTAAAATGCTCTTGGAGTCTAGCTAGCCTTCAGCTGCAATCCCAGACGACCTTTCATCGGTTGTCACATCTGACAGCCCCCTGAATCAACACCATAGCAGATTTTTAAAAAAAACATAAAATAATAAAAAGTAATTATCAAATACAGTACTACATGAAAGTTTACTCTTGGACTTATCAACTTATTTTGCTTGCATAATCAGATTTAATAAATTACACATTCGTCAGTAGCTCAGCTAAAAATTCCATCCAACATCCTTATGGTCTGTAACAGAAACAAGCATAAAGTAATCACACAGGAAAAACTGAGATAGGGATTTTTACACAGCTAAATGCAATCTCCACTCATTCAGGGCTTTTCTCATGCTAATAATAGAGCTGCTTAGGTTTAGCAGCAGAAGACAATTGCTTGTCATGGAGTGGCATAATACAAAGTGAGACAATGTTAATAACTGAGAAAAATTATGTTATTAGCATTCATAGCATAGGCTACAACATACTGCATTTCCATTATTTAAAAGTAGCATTTGTGTGATCTGTTCAGAGGAATTCTGGATAGGAAGATATAATTCATGGACACAATCTTATTACAGCATCTGAAACCAAGAGGACTATCACTACCTTTCCTGCACACCACAGGACCTCCAGGTACAGACTGTTAAGGACACATTCATGTTTAATTACTATGAAAATGTCACATAAAGAATGAGAAGGCAGTTAAATCACTGTACAAAGATTTAAACTGAAAGTTGGTAAGGTTTTAATAACACACTGCATGAATTATGCTTCCAATAACACATAAATGTATTATGAAGCTTCAGCTGGTATAAAGCAGTTTCTTATGGCTTAATGTATTTAAAAAGGGAATGGCTGTACTTGAATTATGAAATCAAACTTGTAGCTTAATTCACTTAATTATAGCTGCAGTTAAGGCAAAAGCCATGCTTAAATACTTTTCTTCAGTTCGTGTATGTGGAGAAACAATATTCATTTCCTCTTATTTACTGGGGCACAGTAATGAAACCCCAGGTCCTCACCACACCATCGTGAGCCCTCTTGGCATGCCTCTCATTTGAGCTGGGCTCCAGCCGAACCCCAGGCTGCTTCTGCCTGTGCTGCTACCCAACACACAGGAATGGCAGCTCCTCTGTCGTGGGCCATTTTCCCAGTTTTCCTGCCACAACACCTCCACCTTGCCTCTGAATCCTACGATATCCAGCCACGCAGGCGTTTAAGAGCACGGGCAGGAGAAGGTAGAGAGGCAATTCTGAAGGCTACTAACACACCTGATACTTGATCTATCAGGTGCCCATGACCAGGTGCCAAGGGCAATTAGTGCAAAGAGAGGGCAGGGCTGCTCTGTGCCTGACACAGCTGGTTCTATCTGGATCCCGCCCGTTCAGCAGCCCTACAACAGGGCACAGCTGAACCCATCACTGACACTCAGGGAGCCTCTGTGATAACACATTTAAGAAGTGGAAAACTGCACAGCTGTGAAGAAAAAGTGTGAGAAATGAGCCCTGTGAGCACCCAGGACAAAAAGGCAGGAGGAGCTCTAGGTACCTGAGCAGGAACTCCAGTGGAGAGACTACAGTGGGGAAGATTTTTTCCTGAAGGGCTGCAACCTGGGGCACAGGAAAAGTGTGAGATCTACATTGCATGAGCTGAGGATATCATGTGTAGTTGCATGGCCACAAGCCATAGGAATTGTCCCTGAAAAAAAAAAAAAACAAAAAAACAGCTTGCTAAAATCACCTTGTCTCAGCAGGCAAAAGCAACAGCATCACCAGGCATTTAGAAGATCACATGTGGTGGCTACACGTAAAAAGTTGTTTGTTCTTAAGATTCTTCTTCATTTTACTTGCTAACGAAGAGAGGATGAGCAGCACACTACTTCTAGTACAACCACCACAATTTAAAAAATGTGGGGTTTTTCTTTAAAAAAAGACCATGATGGCATATTGGGTTCTAGCTATAGACTAATATCCCTCTGCAAAAAAATTAACATGTTAAGGAGCATTTGGAAGGAGGGATTTTATTATTTTTTTTGCATTACAAGATTTTTGCTTCACACATACAGAAGCATTTTTTCTGTTAAAGAAAGGCCTCATCACAATCTTGACTGCAGGGGAGCCATGAAAGAATCTGACAGCTCAGATCTGACTGCTTTTCTTTTTTAGGAGTTAAGTTGCAGTCTTCAGCCTCAACGCCCATCCCTACATCTGCTTTAGCTAGAAGTGAGTGAGAACATCCAAAATTTACACAGATGGACCCCTTCTGGCCTCAGGACAGCTGCCAACCCTTGAAAGCCACTGCTATTCTGTTCCCACTGCTCCAACTCCAAGAAGGCAACTACAATATTTCATGAACGTTTAACACTAACATGAAATATTAATTCCATTTTCCAGCTTTAAGTTCTATTTCGTGTTTTATCTCAAAGCCCAAACTGGCACCAAAAAAAAACCACAAACCTGTATAACTGGAAAGATTTCAGTTGCTAAACTCATGAAAGGCTGCAATTGAGTTGCTTCAAGATCACAATTAAAAGTTTATTTGCATTGTACATAAATCAACAGTCTTACACTCTAAATTATCTCATCATTAAAGTATCTTTGTAAGTTCCTGTACCACAAAACCATTTGAGCCTACGTTATCTCATTACTCATAAAATCTGTCAATAAATTCATGTATTGTGTGACTGGAAGTGCCTAGTGTATTCTTCCTAACTGTCTGACCCAACAGTAAAATTCACTTTAACATCTCCAAGCATTTCAGACCCCACACTTCAACCTCCAATGGAACACGAAGCCCTCATACTGCAGAATCCTATCTCTAAAAACCCACAGGAGTGCCAACTAGCCTCGGCCCAGCCTACTGGCCAGGCACACAGATTTCTAGGTTGCCCATCTGGCTTCCCTGTGTATATAGACAGTCTTAAATCTGACAGTTAGGACACCCACAGCCTCTGACCATCTGCACAAGGGGCATCAGGGGAAGATGGAAATTATGTCAGCCGCCTACAGAACAAGGTGAACAAAAGCAAAAACTCAACCCACAGAGGGGAAGGTTGCACCCTAAGGCCCAGCTGAAACGACACAGGAAGAATAAGCTGCACAGCAAAGATTCAGCCAGGGCACGCACTGCAAAATGGCAGCATAAGGAAAGGACCACATTGCTGCATGATGGGGACACACAGCAGGGTAGGGCTGATGGGCAGCTGAGGGAACAAGAGGTGGCCAAGGAAAGGCTGGAACCAGGTAGCCATACCCGCACCCCAGGTATGCCGTCACAGGAGAAAAGGAGCACCCCCATACTCAGTCACCCCAGCTGGGTACTGCCACCCTGCCGGCTGGGTGGGGACATCTGTAGCAGTTGCCCTGTGGGTGCAGGGCTACAAAGGAGTCATGCCCTCACTTAGGTTTAGTGGAGGCTCTAGGAGATGCAGGCCAAGCAATCACTCATCAGCCCCAGCATCCCAATGGTGTTGTCATAGGAAGGGCATTTTTCAGTTTCTCCCCAAGGTGGACAAACAGCTGAGGTCCATCCCAAAGGAATGGAAGGCCCTGTTAAAAATATTTATGCACACATGGAAAGGCTGAAAGACCAGAAGTAGTCTCAGGAACATCTCAGTCTGCATTAAGAACCCCTCCGAATAATTCTCACACTTCTGTCACCTGCTATTGCTTCCTCCAAAACTTTACCCCTTAAGCCCAGAAAAAAAAATAAATTTTGAAATCCTACTCAAATGTGTTTTCTGATATATTAATGACCAGCTAGTCCATAGCCTCCCCTGGCTTTAATGACAGCAGCTGCCAAGAAGTGGCCTTCAACTCATTCAGGTTGCAAAGGCTTTGTTACATAGACACTCCCCTACAACAAAGGGGTTTCAGCTGGATGTCGATAGTTCATTCAGATTATTCCCAATTTACACATTAAAAAAATGTTCCTTAAGCTTTAAGCAATGTCCTAAAACACAAAGGCCAAAGCTGCTGCTTTAAGATTTCCAAAGGACAGTGTATTAGTGCTGCTTCTGCTGAAACAGATGAAGTTACAGCTCACTTCACACGTCCTTGGCCATTATTCCCTATCGCACGTTCAGCTTCCACCTTATTAGTCAGCTTCTTGTTTCCAGCAGGAAACTCTCCCATCCGAGTAAGCCTCATGTGTTTAAACAAGAGGGGTTTCCACCAGCACTCATCTTCTCACTCCCTTCTTGCTAATGCAGTAATGGATCTTCACAATTCTTGCAGTTCGATAATTATGGGTATAAGATGTAGGACTTCCTCCTGTTTGTAAACAGTATCAACTTATCTCAGAGGATTAAAAAATAAACATCTTATTGTATGCCACAGACTAATAAAAAGGCTACGTATCAGCATAACAGGTACTGTATAACCCTTAAAGTTCCACTTGTGGAGGAAGTTATGCAAAGCCGCCTGCTGCTAAGCATCTGGAAGGCAAGAACACCCCAGAATGCTATAAAGTGATAGCTCAGCTCCTGGCAATTCCTTGCTTGCAGGAGAATACTTAGCATTGCTTTCCCTTGTGTCAGCAGCTCTTGTGAATAAGTCCAGTTCCTCCAGGCAAAGGGGACACACACCTTCTCTCTCTCAACCGTGGTATACTTGAAAAAAGTCACTCAAGCATCAGTCTGCATATGTGGAGAGTAAAATGCAATCAGGCAGACACGATAGAATCATCGAAAGTTCCTTTAGGCACGTCCTTGTTCAGTCACTTTGTTTGCTGGAGTTGCATCTGTGACACAGGCACTCCAGGCTGTGGGCCCAGAAAGGGGCTGTAGAAGCCTTCCCAATTTTGGAGACACAAGACAGGGATACACATCCAGTGTCAGCTGAATGAAGAAAACATCTTTTAAAAGAACCCAAAACACCTTTGGCTTTACCTATGCTACCAAATACACTCAATAGCAAGATCGCTGCAACTCAGCAGTCTGCTGCTGCCTCAGAGGCCTGAAGAGCATTCTCAGCTGCATTTCCAGTTCTCCTTCTCATAATCATCTGAATGGGTGTGCAGTGAATCCTGGAAAGGGGAAGGGAAAAAAATAAAATAGATAATGTTCCTACTTCCCCTTCAGTCCTTACTGCAAGTAAAGAAGCCAAGAATCCAAACCCATCCTTTCACTCACATGGCCAAGTACTGTAATACAACCTCGACACTACAGTAGATATTTGGCTAACAAGAACTGCCCCACCACATTCCCTCTCTGCAGTTTCATCTCTCCTGCCACCACAAGTTTTAGTTTGGATGACCTTGCTTAGGAAGAAAGGGTAGTATCTCATATCCTGGTCGCAGGCTTTGCTAGCACAGGATTTTTCTTTACCTGGGTCAGAAGCTGATGATGTCTCAGCTGTCTGTAGAACTGCAACACAGAAGGATCAGCTCTCACTACTTTTGGATCAAAATCCAGAACACGTAGACCTGCCAGGCTGCGGGCTCGGGAGAGGGCTACATAAGCCTGCCCACTTTCAAAGACACGAGACAGGGAGATTTCCACACAATCTAAAGACATGCCCTGTCAAAGACATGGAGAAGTTTGTTACAGAACAAACAGAGAAAAAAAACCAACATTGTGCTGTATGAACACTAATCTGTCCTGTGAGTCTCTCAAAGGTACCATCCTTGGCTTGATAAAAAAGGAAGCCTTTTGCTTGTCTGTGCAACCAATTAAAAGATGGGAATCAGTAGAAAGAAAAGGGCAGTACTCCAACATCAGAAAATTGCTAGCAGATATTAGGGTCTGCTAACTAACTCCAGGGAGCAAGTCCATAAATCCCATATAATCAAGACACCAGGGAAAGATGTTCTGCTCTTTTCAGTCCTAGTAATTAACCAGAGCAGCCAACAGTCTCAAGCAGTCCTCAGACAGACCATTTAAGACAGCATTTGTGTTAGGCCTGGCCAGCTCTCTCTGCAACAAGAGATATCCCAGGAGGCAGCAGAATTTACAACACAGCCTGGTTTAAGCAGTGGCATGAAAACAAACACACATCTAATACTAAATATTCATCCAAGTGTATAAAGTCTTCCAGAAAAGTAGGAATTTCATTAACCATACTGAAGAAAAACATACACCAACAAAAGGAGAGGCCCAGCCCAAAGAGCACAGCTATGACTCCTGCAGCTTCCTCAGGTACACTGCAAACCTCTCTGTCACTAAGGATGATGACTGGCAGAGAAACACTACCCTGATCAGCCCATAGCAGTAACAAATGCTGCTTTATAGTCTAATATCAGTTATGCTGACAGCTGTTCCCTAATGGTAACTATCGGTACTGCTAGCCCATTCTTGACCCTACACCAAATCATCACAAGCAAAAGAGGTGCTGCCTTCTCTGCAGATACACACACATATTCTACAGACCCCTCCCAAAGCCTTTCAGTTTTCCCTCCAGTTTTACCAGCAACGCAAGCTCACTCAGAAAATAAGGCTTACAAGGGTGTAAAAGTCTGTATGAGAACACTCACCTGGCTCTTATGAATGGAAATGGCCCATGCCAATTTTAAAGGCAACTGCTGACGACTCAGATGAATTCCTGATGGTCCTTTGAAGATCCATTTCTCCATTTTGATGACCTGTGTGACCCCACAGAGAAACCTCACCTTAGGAAGCCCTGTAGGAATGCGAGTAGGAGAGAAACAGGAATGCATTCATGATGCTCGAGAGCTAAGAAGGCAGCAAACTAAGAATTTTTTTTTCCCCCCCCTCTTTCCCCATATCAGTCTTACATGGATTTTAGGCCTGCACTAAAGAAAAAAAAAATCCCACATCACAAAGGAAAGCTAAAACCACATAAATAGGATGCCCTGAAATGATGTTTAGCACCTAGTTAAGCAAAATAATTAGTCAGGTAATTTCTCAGTTGAGATGCAAAGAAAAATACTCTGTTGCTGGTAGCAGAATATTCTTTGAGTAAAAGCAAACCAAAACAACCCACCAAGGCTTGCTTCAACAGAACAGACAAGAGATGCAAATGAGCATGCACATCTAGAGAATAAAAGCAAACAAAAGGCCTTACAGATAACTACAGCTGATGCAGTGCCTGACATAAATCTCATGAGAACCCAAATCATTTCATTGCAGACAACCTCCTCCCCGCTTTCCCTCAAATTATTCTCATGAAACGGCAAACAAAGAAAATCAACAAGTTATCAGCTACCAAAGATAAATTCTTCTGGGGTTTCCCCTCTTCAACAATAAAAAAAATCAAAAAGCTTATTCACCCTTTTGCTCATTTTCAAATCCTACAACAACTCCTCGTGCCCCATTCACCAACCCTTGAGACACATCCAGATTCTTAGCTAGCATCACCTAGAGAGAAAGAAAGGGAGAGAAAAAAATAGAGAAAAATCCCTTGGTGCACTGAACTTGCATCCTGTTCAGCCATTGCAGCTAAGTTTCTAGGCTGGAAGCATAAGCACAGCAGGCTGATAGGATGGTGTGGCTGTGGCCCTATTGCTGGATAGGGCACCATCTCCAATTTTATTGAAATGATTTCACAGCCTTTCCTTCCTAGAATTAACTACATCATTCTGCATCCATGTGATCCTCTGGTCTTTCCCAAATGTATGTACACACACTCACCTGAGCTCCAAGTTTTAGCTCAACTCTACCACCCACAGGACACTGAGCATCAATTAACTTCACTAGCATTGGGTCACTGTCCAAAGCCTCAAAAGTGTGCAGTTCTCCTACAAAGGAAAGAAAGATGTGACATATCCCACACAACACTGCAGGAGACTTAGTATTTACTCCCAACAGTAATTCCTCTTCTAACATTGCTTCTGCTTTGCTGGTAGAGCATCTTTACACAAACCTTGTCACATCTAACAGCAGAAACCCCTCCAGTGCCTGTCTTTCCAACATAATTCTCAGGGCATGAGAAGGCTCAGGAATCAAAGGCCAGCAGTAAATAAGAATTGAGTAGTCACTATTTGGAGCACGTGGCCATTTTCCCTTACTGCCAACATCAGCTCTCCAAAGAGGACAAAAAGTGAATCCTAGAGCCAAACAGGAAGGCAGAAATTAAACTGCCCTTAATTCAAATCACAGCTCGGTAAAGCATGCCCTTTCTGAAATTATATAGAAAAGGAATGCTAAAGAAAAAGGGTTATGGAGAAAACAATAATTCACTATATGTCACAGCAAGCAATAAGCTCTTTATTCCACATCAAGAAATAACAATGTCAATTTTTAAGAACAAGATTGTGATTTTTTTGTCGCCAGGCAGCTCAACTCCAACACGCACAGCTTGCCCTGGTGCTGCATGACAGAACTCCAGTTCCTCCTGAGACCACAGTATCCCCATTAAATCCACTCAGAGCTCAACCCCAAAGCCAATAGTTTCCTCCAAGGAGTTCACCTGATAGCTGCTGCAAGCATCTCTCATTAGTTATTTCCACATCATCTTTGTGGGTGCAGAGCCGTGTAGCCAAGATCCCATCACGCTCAGACCTGTTAGTAGCGGTCTGCATCAGCTGCCTGGTAACCTCCTCTGTGCACCTGGTAAACAGGAAAAGGGGATCATTAAAGTCATGGGGTCAATGCCTTCAGTAGCAGTAACCTCCACTGCCAGATCAGGCTGTACAAGCACCAGGCCTCCAGAAAGAAGGATAGAGAAAGATAACCACATGAAGCTGGAAAGCAGTGCAAGTATGTATAGCCAGGCCTCGCTCTTGCCAATGCTATCTCAAGATCTAATGAATTCCTTAGCAGAAATTACAAAAAGGAACCCTAGAAACAGTCATTCCTTACCAGGGAAGCATACATAAAACCTACTTACACTGAACTAAAGCATTTAAAGCTATTGCCCCCAGCCACTCATTCCTGATAGAGCACAGAGAAGTAACAAACCACCTTTTCCTCTGGGGAATGGGGATTACCAAGAGTTGAGTTCTTCCTCACCTGCCTAAACGGACTGCACTCAGGAGTGAGATAAAGGTCTTGTCAGTCTGTCTCCGCACTTCAGTCAGCTCCATGTTTATGTGGATACACTTCCTCCAGCTTCTTGCCTGGCAAATCATTCTCTCGTTAAGAAAGAGGCAGATTTGAAGCATGACAATGAATTTAGAGACTGTTTTGTACCTGGAAGCAGAACTTGGTTTCTTCATTAGCCTTGCAAACTGGGGGTAGCTGCAAGAAGTCCCCACAGATGATTAGCTGAATTCCTCCAAAGGGCTCATCCCGTTTTCTGACTGCCCTGAGGAGGAGGGAAGAGAGGAGAGGTTTTGAAAGCCCTCCAGAACCTGGACGCAGTCAAGTTGCATCTTCATCTATCAGTACATTTGAACCTACACCACACCACTTGCAGTACAGGATGATTATCCTCCGCTATATCAGAAGAGCTTGAATAATTAAGCAATGCTATTATGTGACATTTAGTTTTTACTTTGCCTACTCATACCATATGTGGTGTAATCCAGTCTTAGTTCTTTTGTAACTATTACACTACAGCTGCTTCTCTTTTGCAAGAGAGCTGCTTGGCACAGCATAAACAGACAGCTATATTCTAAACTCAGCTCTAAAGACAACACTTGACTCCATATACGGAGACAGCAACCTTCCAGTCCTGTGCCAGTGGTTGCCTTGTATCTATTCATATAAACAGAGAAAATCAATAACCTGTAAATTTAGGGAAATTAATTTCTATTAGTTGGTTGACTTAATCACCCACCTTGCCACTGCCTCCAGCTTGTCAAAGAACTTGCCATCCACCATTGAGATCTCATCAATGATCAAATGCTGGCAGGCCAGCCAGTGCTGCCGCACACCAGGCCTCTCTGCCAGCTGAATACACTGTTCCAGTGGTGCCTTCCCAGAGCCGATCCCTGGTAGGGGAGAAGAAAATACAGCTTTGGGAAGCTCACAACTCTTTGGGAAAGGAGCAAGAGTTTCCAGACCGTTGCTGTTGGGCAAACCATTACCTGCAAAGGCATGGAGAGTGGTGCCACCGATGTGACAAGCTGCCACTCCCGTGCTGGCTGTAGCATAGGTGCTATTCGGAGGAAGGGAGCCCACGATTTTCTTCAGAAGGAATGACTTACCGGTCCCTTGGTGGAAGAAAAAGCAGCAGGTCAGCCGGGAGACCTAAGGACTTTACTCAAGTAACAGCTACCCAGTCACCTCACCCGCACAGCCAGTGAAGAAGACGCTCTTCCCACTTCTCACTGCACCCAGCACCGCCTCCTGCTCTGCCGAGAGCCTCGTCGACGGCCGCCTCTCCACGCGGGGAACCTGCGGGACAAGTAGCGGGGCGTTGTAAGGGAGGGGCCAGTAACCGCGACCGGTAACCGGGGTCAACCCACTGCACCCTGGAACTCACCTCCGCCGGGCGCTCACCCCACGCCTCTCCACCGCTGAGGCGGCCGGGGGCGTGCAATATGTCTCGCTCCTGCAGCGGGCTGATGACGGTGAATGCTGGCGGTGGACGGTCCAGCAGGCGGGGGCAGCGCGGCACGCCCCTCGACCCGCCAGCCACCTTGAGCCGCAGGAGACGGAGGAAGCGGCGCAGCGCGTCCGGGGGCAGTCAGAAAGCAGCACCTGAGCACCATCCGGGCCCACCCGCACCGCCGCCCGCCCCTCCCCGCGAACCGTGTGAAGAGCCGCACGGCGTCACCGACCAGCACGAAACTCAGCGCCGCCGCCGCCCCACCGCTGCCGCCGACCACGCGCAGCACCGGTTGCCGCAGCTCGTTGCGGCCCAGCAGCACCACCGCGCCCCGCATCACACGGCGCCGCGAGCCCTGTCCTCCCGGCAGCGGCTGCTCCACCACCACCGTGCAGCGTAACTCCATCCCCTCCATCCTGCCGCGGACCCACCGGCAGTTCAAACTCGCAGCGTGCAACCGCCACCAATCAACGCAGGGACTTTAACTCGACAGCCAATAGGAGGCGGGAGGGGAGGAGATCGGAGAGGGGGAGGCGGGAGCACCAGTCGCGCCAATCAGCAGCCCCACGGACGGACCACGTGAGGCGTTGCCAGGCTACGGGACGCGAAGCGGCCCGCCAGGCCATGGCTACCCGCAGCGGGAAGGAGCCGCTGGACCCGGTGCGGCTGAACCAGCTCCTGTGCGAGCGGGTGCGGAAGGAACTGCAGTGCCAGACGCTGTACACGGAGTTCCGCGTGAACCCGCTCCACCGCGGTAAGGCGGGGCGCGGGAGGCCCCACAATCACACAGGAGTGGCAGGAAGCACCACGCCGCGGGGCTGAGTGTGGGGTCTGGAGCCTGCCTACTTGTGACCGGGTTAGAAACGAGCTCCGGAGTGCTCAGCTGCACGCCAGAGGCCAGCAGTTGCTCCCAGGAACGCCAGCAGTGGCCACTGTAAGGAGTAGCCAGTGGCCTTTTCTTTTGCTTTCTGCACACTTAAAGGCAGAATTTGCCCAGATTAGACAGTGCCTTAGTGAACACAGAGGCAGCGATTTAAGATTTGGAACCTACAGATCCTGAGTGAACAACACAGAGTTAAGACGGGGTAGAGAGCCCCAGCAGTACACCTTGTTTCTTCAGTCCCTGGAACAATTCTTCCAGTTAATTCACAGTCATATAATATCATAATCTATGCTGGCAGAGACAGGTGATGGGAGTAGATTGACTCACATCTACCTTTTACAATAAAACAAAACAAAGGAAAACAATTTCCTGAAACTTGGCAGTCTGCAGGCTACCACCTGTGTGGGCCAGACCTTTGCTGTGGTGAACGCAGGCAGCATCCAATAGAAGGGCCTTTACCATGTTTAACCCTCTTCCCTTTCTAGGAAGCTACTATAAGTCAGTACTCTAACTCATTTTGTTCTCTTCACACACTGCTCTTTACAACTTCAGGGAAGTAGCTAAAATGGAATCCAAGAGAACATTTGAGAATTGGGGCTATTCAGTCTGGAAAAGGCTCCAAAGAGACCTTATTGTGGCCTCCCAGTATCTTAAGGGCGCCTACAAGAAAGCTGGGAAGAGACGTTTTAGGGTGTCAGTAGTGATAGGACTAGTGGGAATGGGAAAAAATATTAGGAATAGGTAGATTCAGATTGGATGTTAGGAAGAAGCTCTTCACCATGAGGGTGGTGAGACACTGGAACAGGTTGCGCAGGGAGGTGGTAGAAGCCTCATCCCTGGAGGTTTTTAAGGCCAGGCTGGATGTGGCTCTGAGCCACCTGATCTAGTGTGAGCTGTCCCTGCCCATGGTAGGGGGGTTGGAACTAGATGATCCTTGAGGTCCCTTCCAACCCTAACAATTCTATGGTTCTATGATTTGCAAGGACAGATATCCTACACATGGCTGTGAAGCTAAATTCACATTCACCTACATAATTTCTTTCCAGTTCATGCAGTCACCAGGAAGCCTATGTCTTGGCACGATAATATAGAAGAGTCCACAGATGGTAAGAAATCTCTGAACAGCTTATGATAATAAGAAAATTACTGGTATGTAAGATTTTAAAATTACAATTAGTCTAAAAGATTACATACATGATAAACATCCCTGTGACAAGATGAGAAAGTTAAACTCATTCATGATTTTTCTTAAATCTGAGGCAGTTTTTTTCCCCATTACTTTTCATATTACCTTGCATTCATGAGATTATGCTTTTATTTCTGTTTTTAGTTATCATACTTTAAAATTCTGCTTGACAATCTAAACCTCTTTCGCTGGGGGGAGGGAAATTCTAGAAACATGTTTTATATATACATGATTCTACCTAACCACCACATACAGTAAACTGCTGAAAGGGCTGCTGAGCCTTGCTTTACAGCACTAATAACAGGAACCCTTAGAGCAATCACTCCCTAATTTCCAACATTTTGTCTAAAAAGCCTAACAGTTGGTTAAGGATGGTCTGCTTTAGTCAAGTATTAAAAGGGAGAAAATAAAACAAAACAGGGAAAGGCAGCAGATTTCAGGCAACTGAGAAAGACAAGAGCCATGGGTGCTGGTTGGCACTAGATGTGGTATAGGGAAAGTAAGATGATGCAATGCAGTACACGGGGATGACAGAATTAACAGGACAGCGTAGGCAGGCAAATCTTGAAACTTCATCAGGATAAATCCAAACAAAAATGTCATGCTGTATTCTCTTACAAGACCGTTCACAGAAGCACAGAGGTTGCCTTCAACCTTGGCTTTCTTGCTATAGCTTGGAGAGTATTAGGATGTCTAACGCACTGGTGACTGCTTTTAAAATATACTTTCATATCTATTTATGTCTCTTAAACCAACAGCCAAGTTTCTGAAACTTATTAACCATGCAGCACTGGAACCAACAAAGAAATATTCAGAGCCACAAACAGAAAGCCAAGAAATTGGCTGGAACACCACACCTTTGGTGAGTAGCGTGCTCAAGGGCTTAGCTTTTTGCAAGACTCAGCAAGGTTCTGCCCATCACACTGAAAGATATTCATGCAAGAAAATAACTTGTGGCAAATATGGAAGACAGCAACGACTAAGAATGAGCAGAGCTTTTCATGGACAAAAAGGCTTTAAAAGGCTAAGAGGACTCCTCAGACTGGCGTAGTTTTGTGAATGCAACAGCAGACCCCTGTGAAACTTGCATACAAAGTGTCTGCTATGACAGTGGATACCAAGCATATTGCCAAATGGCACATATGCAATCTTGGCTGTTTATTAAAGCATTCAGCCTCGAGAAATGGCATAATGAGCAATGCAAAGTGACATACAGAAGTACCATGAAAAGAAATGTGCTGCTGTAGAGCATCTTTCAAATTGCAAGCAGAACCATAACATTAATCATCAGGTACACATACCCAAGGCAGAATACAGCCATGATGATTCATTTGGGGAAGAGGGAATAAGCAGGAGGAAAAGAAATCTTATTAACTAGCTGAGATATCAATCATATCTGACAAATGAATAGCTGTGAGAATGACTGACTCTGTAGATTAGTGTTTTAAGAAAAGCAAATGAGAGCCTGATTAATTTTGGCCTGTTACAAAGAAACTAAGATAATTAAGAAAATAAGGGTCTTCTGCAACTTTTCGTACTGTGAAAGGCTACAGATGATGTCCCAGCAGGGCTTTGTGCAGTTACATACCACTGGTAGGATTAGACTGGCAGGAAAGAGGCAATTAAACTCAAGTGTGGGGAAGCAAGTTACATTTATAGTCAGGACTCACAATGCTCTTTCCTACATTATGTTTTCATTTTTCACCAAGTTCTACCATAGCAAAGTAGTGAACTGTACATTCTCAAATCAGTGGTACCTTACTCATTTGTCACTGGAGCATGTCTCAAGAGCAATAACACTGTGCATCACTCTCCTCAGGAGGGACTGCTACTACTACTAATTCTAGTAAAAACACATGACTATTCATCAGTTTTCTTTCCCAGATACATGTGGATCGTACTGACCGCAGACTCTACTTCCCACGCAGGAGAACCGATATCTCTAAATAAATGGCTGATACGAGGCACAGTGAGGAGTAGTGCGAGAACCTGCAGTAGAGGAGTGGCAAAGCCAGTCAAAAGCAGTTAATGAGATTTACTGTGTTAGGCTCTTCTTGTTATTAGGTGAGTCTGGTAGATTTCTGATAAAGTAAGGGGGAGAGAAAAAAGGGTAGAGAGAAATAAACCTGTTTGTAAGACTGCTGCCTTAGTCTCACTGCTGTTGTCAAACCCATCTAGAGAAATTGTCTAAAAAAAAAAAAAAAAAAAAAAAAACAAACTTTCACCATCTTGACAGGCTTCAGACTTCTTATTTTGTCACCAGTAACATGACCCAGAACTCAAGTTCACCAAGTACATGGCAATAGGAACTGCGGAAAAAGTAGTCAGAATGAAGAGAATAAAGGGCAAGCTTCAGCCACCACTTGCACACAGCTAAACACAAATCTGACATAGTTGTGTGCAAACCATTTAATGTGTTCACACATCAAAGGTTTAAGTAGAAAACAATCCTTCAACAAAACAGAAAGTAAGAAGAAATTAGTGATAGGCACTAGTTTCCACTGACTTTTTCTTGGCACTTGGAAGCATCCAGTTTGCTCCACAGTTGGCTGCTTGATGACAGCAGAAACACATCTTGCCACATAGAAACATAGAAACCCCACTGAGGAGCACAGTCCTCTTATCGTGCTCGGTTCTTCATTTTCTGCCTTGCTCTCTTTCCAGGTCTCTTCTGCAAAGAAAGACAAATTCAGATCTGTATTTTTCATGTTCTCAGTCATTGTTCTAGCTCTGTAAGTAGGGGAGGATACCACAGAGAAGGTATTTGCCAGTACCTCTGGTGAGGAAGTTTTGGGATACAGGTGGCAACAAGCTGTACTTCCTAACCTCCCGACTCGTTTCCCTGCTCAGGCACCAAACCACCATCCTCAAGTCTATCAGCAACTGAATGATGCTCTCAAAGACAGGCATTATAACTTCCAGATGTTGGAGGCACCCATCATGTACTTAGCTCTCCCTTCCAGACCAGAGCTGGTTTCCTCATCAGACAGGATTATTTGATGCAACATTTTACTTACATTGAGGGCCTTCTTTCCTCCTTTTCTTGGGCCTTTGTTGTGAGCAACTTTTGACCGGAAGCTGGATACATCATCAAAACTCTCCTTTGTGTTCCACTTTGAGCCCTTCTTCTTCCCACCAAAACCAAACTTCTGATTCTTGTATCGTCTTTTGGCATTTGGTCTGAAAAATAACCAAACAGAATTGCTGCCTATAGTCCTTTCCTCAAGAAGCTCACAAGGAGGCACATGCATCTGCTGATGGACTTCCAACAACTATCATAAATCTTTCCCCTCTTATTGAAGAGATAGACATTCACACATTTCAGTCTGTGTTTCATTCTGGACAGTTTTCCTCTTCTCAAGGAAACTGTGTTCCACAAAATGATGCGCTAAAAGACTGAAAAAAATCAAGAGATTCTGCACTCAAATATCTTTCTTTTCTGGTCTCACCCCTTCTTTATCCGTTGATTTGCACTGCCATTTTTATTCCCCTGAGATGATGGCTGCTCTTCATCTAGAAAATCCAGTTTGTCAGAGAGACCTGCAAGGAAAACGTAACAGTTTCTCACTGCCACCACAGAAAATCCACATTTTCAGTCTAAGCATGTAACAGCAGTAAGTCACCCTCCCTGAAGAACAGCTGCTTGGAAAGATTTTCACTGTCACAGTTCTGCACGGCAGCAGCCTTTCAAGCTCACTGCCCAGCACTACAAATGGATACCACACATCACACAGTCTTCAGCCTGCTCACACATCACTACTGCCATGACACATTTGCTCTCTTAGGCAAGTTGACTTTACCTTTCTGGTATTTCTTGACCGCATTCAACATATTTTTTTCTCCTTTTGTCTCCTCTGCAGAATCTCATTTTGCACCTGAGATTAGAAGCAGAATGTTAGTGGTGGTGTTCCTTGCAGTGCCCCATAGTTGGGTTTTTTTGTTTTTTTGTTTTTAAATTAAGCTATCCATATTTTGCTCTGTCTTCCTTCAAAGCAGCTAGGCAGAAGACTAGACAGATTCCACATTATTTTAGACAGCCTCCTATTGTCTCACTTTCTAAGCTCCTCACTCAGATTCTAGATCCTTGTCACAGATAGGCCCCTTTTGTAGCTCCTTCTCACCTTCTTGCCATATTTTCTCATTGCACGGAGCTGTTTTGCTCTCTCAGACCTCTCCATTGCTTCCTGTTTACTCTTGAGCTTCTGTCGAATCTTATTAGGAAACAGAACAACACCAAAATTTATCAGTAATGCAGAGAAAAATATGAGGATTTTATGATTGTTGCGCAGTCCCAAAATCAGTAATTATGAAGTATCAATGAGTGTGAAAACAAAACCACCTCTCAATCAGATAATGCTTTATGAGGCATTAACATTCTTTCAACTCAAAGCCATAACAGTTTAGAGGAACTCCTCAACTGATCTGTAGCCAAAATCTGCTTATAATAATCTGTAATGGAACCACAAAAAAAGAGTATGTTGTCACATCTCGTCTAACCCAGGTGTGTGTAGAAGCCTTGTTAGTTTCTTTCTTGGCATCGGGTAAGAGTCAACAACCTTCAGAGCCATAGAAAATGTCTTTTTGGTTCCTTCTTTGTTCACAAACATTTCTATAAGGATGCTGCATTAAAAGGGATTAGAGACACTTCAACGCACATATTCTGGATTCAGCCTGTGATTCCACTAGGAGATAAAGACTGTTCTTCAAACAGAAACCAGCAAGAGAAAGTACAGAAATGTGCAGAATTGACTTAAACCTCAGTACAAGTCTATCAGCCATCAAAACAGTGACCAAACCCTATATGAACCTCCGAGTTAGACTTCAACTAATATTCAGATTTTAAAATCTAGTCTCTTTTCTGAAACTTAAACAAAAAATTAGGGTTCCATCTTAAAATAAGACCACAGTCAAGAAGCAAGTTTGCAAAATTCTTATTTCCTACACAAATTTGGCTCACTACCCATGATATTATCTCAATAACACAGTTTAAACTCACAGAGAATCAAAACACACTAAATATTTTTTTAAAAGGTGATACTTAAATGGGGAAAAAGGATCATGTTAATGCCACAGCTGACTGCAAATCTTAGGGCAAAGAACATACACACAGCCAACTTTACAACCACTGTCAAACAAATGGAGATAAAGTCTCCATTTTTAATAATTGATTTATTCAGGACAGAACATAAAGTGTGCTTTTCTGTTTTATGTCCCAACCTATTCTGGAAATGCCCACATTGAAATACCTAAACAGGAAGAAATTTCCTGCCAGAAACAAAATTTCAAAGACACATTGTCACAGGCATTTGTCAAGGTGATGAAGTAAGTATTCACACATCACACCTTAAAGTTAATCCCTAATGCAGGCTATAACCAACACATAACACATGAAAGAAAGCCATCATTCACTGCGTGTACCTTCTGCATCTGCTGGTCTGATTTGGCCATCTCTGCAAAGTAGTCATCTGGTCTTCTAGTAGGAACTTGGAGCTTATGCAACCTAGGTAGGGCTTCCAGGACTGCTGCCTGAGCCTGCCGGTAACTGGGGAGACATCACAGCACGAGTTCTGTCACTGGGTATTGGGCATCTCACAGCACTGACTGCAAGAATCTCTGCTTTCATTAAGCTAGCTGATACCAGGATCTAATAAGCACCAACCTAGAATCGTATCAACGTGCTGTGCCTTTCAGCATTCAGTGCTACTAGAAGCAATTTAGGTGCCAGTACAATATTAATGCTTCTATCTTGCACATCTATGTTTACATAGTTTCCAACTGGAAGTTTTATAAAAGGCAAGACAAAACAAGAGAACAGTAATAACAACAACCCAGATCTACAAAGGAAAACCCATATGTCGTGCTAATGCCAGATACTTACAATCAAAGAACATTTTAATAACTTTTCAGCAAAAGATGGAAGTCTTCTGCAGAGAAGGAAATTATTTCCAGTCAAAAGACAAGTCAGCATTAATCTGTAGTTCTTTTAGAGAATGCTCAAGAGCCACTAAATGCAAAATACATGGCCCAAGAGTGACATGATACCGGTGACAGCCAGTGTAGCAGTCTGCAGTACGCCTGCAAAGTACTACTGCAAGTACACAGCAGTATGCCAACACCCTACAAAACATCTCCCTTTTTGTCACTTACAAGCTCATCTCTCTCTGGAAATCATTCTCAGGATCAACAGCATCTTTGTTAGAAGCACTCTGTGAGGGTCCACGACCTGTCCCAAAGTCACATCCAGCCTTTCCACCCAAGCCAGCTGCTTCTTAAATTCGGACAGGCACTGCTTCAGGCCGTTCTGTGAAAGATGCAAAGCACTGCACACGACCGCACCGAACCAACCCCCAGGGCTGGCCCCGCAGGATGTTAAGGTCACACCGTGGGATGCTCCTCTAAGGCCGCTGGGTGATACCCCAAAACCCCACAGCAGTGCAGGAGCCCCGCAGGCCGGCCGCGCCCCAGCCCCACCAGGGGCTCCCCTGCCTCGCACCCGGCTCTGGGAGATATGGGGCCCGGCTTGGGGGTTCCGCCATAGCCCGAAGAGGCACCATCCCGCTCCGCAGGCCCTGCTCACCACGTCGTTGCGTCGCTTCGGACGCTCCTCCAGCACCACGTTGAGCCCCGGCTTCAGCGCGCCCCTCGAGAAGGCCTCCTGGAGCTGTGGAGAGAGCACGGTCAGGCCGCGTCGCCAGCGGCACCGGGCGGCCCTACCCCGCGGCTGCCGGGGGAGGCCTCACCGCCTAACCTACGTCCCGGCCCCAGACCCGCCACCGCGGCCACGGGATCACCTCCGAGTCCGAGAGAGAGGAGTCCTCCGAGCCGGAGTCGAGCTGAAGTCGGAAACAGACCCGCGCCGTGCCATGCTCCTGCCCCGCTCCTGCTCCTGCCACCGTCGCTTCCGGCCGCGTGCGTGCGCCACTGCTGCCGCTTCCGGCGCCGCCGGGGCAACGGTTTCCACGGCGACGGCGGCGGCAGCATGTCGACGGTGGTGGCTCAGCCCGTGGCTGTCTTCGGCTGCCGGCCGCGGGTGGGCGGCGGCGTCTGCTTCTTGGCGGATCATGTCGTGCTGCACGCGGCGGGGACGGGCTGCCTCCGGCTCCACCTCCAGCAGAAATGGCACAAGTTCATCCCAGGTGGCACCGACCCCAGCCCGCTCCCGCTCTAGTCCCAGCTCCAGCCCATCCTGACCCCTTTCTTCCCTGCAGGCACCGAGAAGAGCCGGGGCGTACGGGCGCTGGCCGTCAGCCCCAGACGGCAGTATTTGGCTGTCTCAGAGACGGTGGCGGAGCAGCCGGTCCTGACCGTCTATGAGCTGTTGTCGGAGCCGGTGCGGCGGCGGAAGACTCTGGTTGCCGCCGAGCTGCCGCCGCGAGAGGCGGTGTCCCTGGCCTTCTCCCCCGACTGCCGGTACCTGGCCGCCGCCACGGGTCCCCCCGACGGGCACCTCACCTATTGGTTCTGGGAGAAGCAACGGCTGATGGCGGCGGTCCGCGTCGAGGCCGCGTGCAGTGGAGTCTGCCAGGTAACGGCCTCGGTTCTCTCGGGCTCCAGGTCCACCATGCCAGCCGTGGGCTCATTAGGCTCGCACCGGCCTTGCCGGGGGTACGGGAGCTTACACACCTGCCTCCCAAACTGAGCTGGGCCAGCGGTTCTGCAATTACTTTTAACACGGTGATTCACAACTGGCAGTTCGTTTGGGAGCCTGTTGCACTGTTTCACAAAGATGATGGAAGAAGCACACGAGTTCAACAAGTACTGAGTGCCAGCGAGCACCTGAGTTCAGGCTGCGGGGCTTGTGCACAGGTCGTTTTCTTTGGCCACATGGCTTTTACCTGGAACAAGAGAGGGAAGAAATGGCTCTAGACTACATTTTGTACAGTTTTTGTAGCCTTTCTTGGCATTTGCTGTTGGCCTTTCTCAGCAATAGGACACTGGGCTAAATAAATTTTTGCTTTGACCCATGATGGACATTCTTATGTCCCTATCTCTTACATCTTGTGAGTCTTACATCACATAAGCATACAACATGTCCCTTGTGTCCCAGCAGAAATGCTCATTGAATATGCTAGCTGTGCTCACTAGGCATAACACACCTTTGGAAGCTCTCAGCATGCTCGTGCACCATTTCTTTTCTGAAGTCTGTTCTGTTTGCTGGTCCAAGGAGTAGCTCAGAAAGAGCGACTGGAAGCAGGCTGATCTGGTACTCCCAACAATTCTGGCATCCTCCTTTGGGTGTATTTTCTTAGTATCTTTATTAATTGCAGGCAGATGAGAAGCTTCCAGTATGTAAGGAAAAATTCTCTCAATTTAGAAGTTCCTGTTCACAACAGAGACAGAGGAGTTTAGTAAAACTTTATTTGAATAAAGGGAGAATCCACAGGACAATTCCGGGTGGGGTCTCAAATTGCTGGGAGACATAGCTCCCCTTTTATACTAAATCCCCCGACACAAATTTCCCTCTCCCACTGGCTAAGGTACTCAGGATTTACAGTCTTTCTTGAAATGCCTACTACATGTCTCTCTTCAGATACAACCCCACACACATGCACACACTACATACATCATATGTTCATTTAAATTAGGTTCTTCACTTCTCTGGGTGGAGAAGTTAATATTTTGTAGTCTATTAAGCCTGCACTCTGGCCTGAAAGTTCAAAAGTTTAGGCTGTGTTCAGTGTCTGGTCATCCACAGACTCCCGCTGATTTACAGTGAATTTAAGATAAAGGTACTTTGCAGCTGCCGCTTTGTTGTTCATGCACATAGATAAGGGGAACTGTCTGGTTCCCCCTCCCTCTTCCAACCCTCCTCAGACAATTCTTCCTTTGTAAAGACACTGGTTACTTTTAATCCCATTAAGTACATGGATTGGTAGCTGCCATTTTGTAGGTTATATCTACAAGCAGAGATTGGGTGAACATCTATTCCTAAAGAGAGGAGAGTGATTGATTGTAAAGGGAACTACTGTCTAAAGTCCCATTAAGCCCCTGCTATCCTTCATGTTGGGTATTAAGGTGGCTATTCCACTGTTTTCACCAATAACTACCTAATTATTTGAATTAATAAATATTCACAATGGGCAAGTTTTGCCAGAAATAGAGAATGAATTCTGGCCTTTAAGAATGAATGGTCCCACTTTTCAGGAATCTTGTTTCTAGGAGAAGTGAAGCAGTAAAAAGGTATTTAGACATTACTTCTGTCATGTAATTCTGAAAGACAGAGACGACTTTCTTTTTGGTATTGCACTGTGATTCAGACAGCAGCTTAATTGAGGTAGTGTATTTGTAGCATTATGTAAAACTGCTACACACAGATGTGAAAACTGCAATATACAGTTCTGGTGGTTATTTCTTAGTCTCTTCTGTATTCCTATATGTTTCTATGAACTTTCTTCCTTTCTTTGTTTTCCTTTATATCTGCATATTTGTGGACATAGTTGTATAAATATTTTCTCTCTCTTCTGTTCCATAGGTGAGCTTTAGTCCTCAAGACAATACACAAGTTTGTATCACTGGAAATGGCTTTTTTAAACTTTTTAAGTACAGTGGAGGAACTTTGAAGCAGGTGAATTTAGAAAAGGGAGAGCCACAAAACTACTTGTGCCATGCTTGGCTATCGGAGGAGGAAGTTATATGTGGTACTGACACAGGCAAACTTCTCATGTTTGAAATGGGAGAGCTGCGCTGGGAGACAAGCATAGAGTATAAAACCCCACCCAGAGATGCAGAAGATGCAGCAACAAAAGGATGTGAAAGGTAACTCTGTTAAAGTACTTAGTGATAATTTCATGCTTGTGCATGCAGATCAGTTGCAGAGTGTTCACTTCTTTCCTTCTAGTCCAATTTATGAGTAGGCTATACTATTTTATTTGCTGCTGGTAAGAATTCTTGATTGCTTTTGTTCGTAAGTTTTTTATGTATTTCCTGCTTGCAGTTCTTCTGATGTCTCTTGTGAACTGGCCTCTGAAGATCCTAATCCACAACAGGATTGTTTGCCTCAAATATCTGCAATTGCAGCTTATTCCAAAGGCTTTGCATGTTCATCTAGCCCAGGAGTTGTTCTTCTGTTTGAGAAGTCCACGGAAGACTACAAGGAGAGGCAGGAAATCTGGGTAGGGAGAATAAAGCTATTCCCAAGCAGTTATGCAGCCTGTTTTCAGAGGTGGGAGTGCTTCCAATCCAGTTAATAATAATTTTTAGGACATCTCTCAATTACATTGTAAGCATTAGCTAACTATCCTGATGATGTTGAAGGGAAGGGAGTTGCCAGAGGTCACACTGAAAGTCAGTGACAGATGTCCTTTTGCAAGGTAGCTCTGCATGTTCCCACATGTAAAATGTGCTTTGAGGCTGCTAAATTTCAGGAAACCTCTAAAAAATTTCTATTTATGAAGACTTTTGGATCTAAGTAGCCAACATGAGTTTTGAAGAACTAGGCTGCTTGGGTTTTGCCCAGAAAAAAGTTTTTCTCCCCTCAGATATTTATTTCTGTCATGAGACTTGCTCACTCTTACTGTTATTACCTAACAGGTAATCTAGTAAGATTTTCAGCTGTTCTGTAGTGAGCTGTATGCATTGGCTTACTGCAGTCTCTGGACAAGAACTTTTAACTCTGATGACCTGGTCAAGCCTTCATACTCTGGGCCTAAAAGGTGAAATCTTCACTGTGTGTCAGACCCTGTAATAAGACTGTTAACAACCTGAATAATACACTTCAAAGTTATGTTATTTTGAGTCTACAGTTTTTATTTTTGTTTAGTGCAGTACTTAATATTACTTGTGGAATGTCCTCTGATGCTTTTTTCAGCCTTAATGCTGTGAACACTGTTACATTATCTTGTGCTCTTTTGTCGTCTGCCTTGCAGTAGTTGCGTGGTATTAAATATCCAAGTTGCCTAACTGATATTATGTATGTGTTTATTAGAGCACCATTACAGCAAAAGTTTGTGTGTATGTGCATGCATACTACTAAGACATGGAAACCTGGAATATCCCATGGAATGCATTTCTTGTACAGCTTCCTCAGGACCTGTTCAGGAGTAGGCCAAAAAAGTCAGGCAGACAGGACATCATAAGCATATGCTTCAGCCCCTCTGAGGAAACGATAATCATTTACACAAATAAAAACCAGCTTTATATGTTTACTATGCTCTCCACTGATCTTCTGAAGGTGAGTGCAAACTTGCCACATTCCACAACCATTGTGTCCAGTAAGGGGGGATATTGTAATGGCACAGGCACAGTGCTGCTTTCTATGATGCCATTTCATAAAATCCATCAAATAGCATCTGAACCCTTACAGATAATTATATGAGGTGCTCTGGATGCTCTGCAGCTCAGAGAGCTTTATTTCAGTAGCCCCTTACTTAGGCATTCTTCTATATGAATACCTGATGTTATTCAGCAGAATGAGAGAGGACACAGTTAAGACCATTTAAGGGTGCGTGCCATTGTTGAACCACTCAAGGCTCTAATGAAGACACTTTCAATGCAACTATGGTAGTTTATGCTCCACTGTAATATGCAGAAACCCTAATGCAATGATAATGCTGGAACAGCCATGGGAATCTCACGTTAATCTAAAATCATAGTTTTTGATGACCTAGTTAGAAGTGAAGTGAAACATCAATGGAATGAAAAAACATTCTTTACTTTGAAGGAATTAAATAATGGAAGGATGAGATAAATGTATTATCATGGAATAGACTTGTATGGGTACACCTGTACATCTAACCTGCATACAGGAGTACAGGAAGATCTTTATGGATCTTCACCTACAATAATGTTCTGCTCTCACATGAGAACTATGAAGCCAACATATTCCCTACATCACATTTCTTGATTATTGATTATAAAGTTAAAACTGATTCTACTATCATTATATTTTTAACATTGTTAGGTTCAAACCGATGCAGTGAAAGGGTTAAGTGGTTTCTTTAAATCTATTTGGTTACAGTATGCAAAGAGGTATGATAGATTTTTGACCTGACTTACTGCCTGCAGTGAAATATTGGTGATTTTTTTTGTGCTCTCTTTGTTTCTCAGGAGAAGGCAGCTTATTTTGTGTATCTGAATTTCCCACTGCATTCTGCTTCGGTTACTGGTCTGGACATTTGTATGTGGAAACCCATTCTTGCAACTTGTTCCTTGGATAAATCCATCCACATCTGGAATTACAAGATGAAGTAACGAGTTGTGTTTGTTATTGTCTCTTACTTTTCTGTATACTGTTTAGCAGTCCAACAGCAGTAATCTCATATGAATGAGAGTGTCATTCTGGTAAAATCCTTGCATAGTGTGGGAAGTAAAAAGTCTCACTGACATAATTTGAGGAGTGTGAATATGCAGTGCTTTTAAAACCAGTTCCAAAAGAATCCAAGCCCTTTTCTAATAACCCATCTTTGTGTTTCTGAAGAAAAATTCTTCAGGAATTTTTCATTTGGCTTTGTTTTAAGATGCTGTTGTCCCATCTGCATCATAGCCATAGTTCTTAAGGAAAATTAGTCCAGCTGTTAAGGCTGTATGGAGGAAGAGGGTCAGAAGAATAAATCTCAGAAGAGATGTTTTTATAGGTTTACAACCAACAGTTCATTTAACCTTCTTCATTATATTACAGTAAAAAAATATGTACTTTGTACCTTCCACACCTTCTCTGTGAATCAGAAAGTTCAGATTTGCCTCTGTTTCCTGTAACATCTATGTGATCATTCCTTAACTGACTGACTTTTCCTCAAGGACAAGTCAGAATCAGATTGTAGCTGCAGGTGTCCTCACTGGGCTAAATAATGTCCTGTCAGGAGTGCATAGCGAGTTTGTATTATTCTATACTGCCCAGTGGTTTTCTCTTTCAGCACTGTGGAGCTGTATAAAGAATATCGGCAGGAAGCATACACAATATCACTTCATCCCAGTGGCCTTTTCTGTTTGGTTGGGTTTTCTGACAAACTACGATTTATAAGTCTACTATATGAGGACATGCATGTTTTGAAGGAGTTTGCTGTGAGACAGTGTAGAGAGGTAAGAAGTGATGCAAAAAATTAATTTGGGGAGTTGCAGGGAGCAGAGTGGTAGAGAAATGACAGAAAACAGAAGCCTTTCCAATAGATCCTAGTAGGATTTATGGTATCAAAGCACAGAGAAAAGGATTGGAAAATAAGCCTGGAGACTGATGTGTAACTGTGGACCTGAGAAGCAGCAGAAGGGGTAGTTTGCTCAGAAATACTCAAGAACTGGATTTTACAGGGGAAATCGCCATTAAGAAAGCAGTAAGAGGTGGATCGTGACATGGACTTTCAGTTTTGTGTAACGTGCTGATATTCAGTCATGTTGCTGGAATTCAATGCATTAATGTTTTTATCCACTGCATCTACTGTAATAGGTGGTTGTGTTCTTTTTGTAGTGCTCATTCAGTAATGGAGGCCATCTTTTTGCTGCAGTTAATGGAAATGTAATTCAAATTTATTCCAGCATCACCTTTGAGAATATTAATAATCTGAAAGGACATAGTGGGAAGGTTAGTAAACAAATCCTACGCAATACAACTCATTGAAGTATGTATGTTGATAAGATGCATTTTGAAAGGTACAGTACAATTTTAAATCCAGAATGGGCCCAAAAGTATAAAGTAGAAATAGAAAAGTAAGTCTGGGTTAGATAGAGGTCAGTGTATACATTTACTATATACATCTAAAGAATCTGTCCTTAAATTGAAGGCGAATGATTGGCAGGTACCTGAACCAGGGAAAGTATTCCAGTAATAAATAAATTATAAACATAAATGTACTACTCACTGTTGAAATGAGCAGTGAGCAGTCTCCTGATAGTGTGTTCATAAAGTAGTTCTTACTGATACTATTCTTTTTTAAATGCTAAAATGGAATTAGTTGAGAAATATCTAGGGATTTTAAAGTGAGACTTAGAAGTATGATTCCAAAGTTGTCCTGGATTTACCAGTAAAATGGCTCCATGCCATGTGTTTGTAACCTACACATTAGGCTCCTTGGTGCATTTTGCTTTTGCCAGATACATGCAGTTAAATGGAGTACAGATGATGCTAAAGTTTTCTCCTGCGACACACATGGTGCTGTGTATGAGTGGAACTTGTCGGAAGGTAAAAAGGATTCCGAGTGTGTGCTTGAGTCCTGCAGCTACAGCAGCATTGCCCTGTCTTCTGATGCCAAAATTATTTTTGCAGTTGGATCTGACCAAACTCTCAAAGAAATTTCAGAGTCTTCGGTGAGCTAACAAGTATTCTGGGCTTTTGCTAAATTCTGTGGGGAGGGTAGTGGTGCTTAGTGCTTTGGATTCCTTATCATATACATGGTAAGTAGAAATTGGTCTGGTTTTGATAAATGGCTGCACTGGCACTTCTCTTGTGTTCTAATGTGTTTTACCACGAAGCCTGAAATATTATTTTGGTTCATATTTCTATAATTATTTACCTAGAAATCTAATCCAGTTAACAAACTGGCTTGGCAAGATTGTATCAAACATCTTGCTGAAGTATGAGAACATTGCAGTTACTGCTGTAAGTTACATGCATTATTTTTATCCAGAAAAGTAGATGATTTTGTGTGATAACCATTATATCTTTCAGAAATGATCAGTGTGTGGAACTTGGGTTGAAATTTTAAGAGTGCATATCTAGCTTAATACTAATTACTTCTAGGAGCATGTAGATTCTTTTAATTGCATTATTTGCTACAGGCAGATGTATGACAACTGCCTATGCAATTATAAGTAATCAAATAGTATTAGTGAACTTACTGGAATTTTGTGGGGATTGCCTTTTGTTTGCCTTTTTTTTTTTCAGATCCAGCATGAAGTGCCTGCTCTTGGTGTTCCTTATACTGCAGTAGCTGTTTCTCATTCTGGGCACATGGTATTTGTTGGTACATCTCTGGGAACAATTCGAGCTATGAAGTACCCATTGCCTCTGACAGGAGATTTCAATGAGTACCAGGCACATGCAGGGGCTGTTACAAAGGTAACAGAGTGCTTTTTTACTCCACAATACCAGCTGCATACATCTTTTTTAGTGCTGATTCTCTTTCCTGTGTTCTTACTGCCACTGTTGACTTTCTATGACAGGTAGTACATGGGTGGGGAGAAGAATTTGGTATAAAGTCAGACTGTATCTCCCATTCTTCTTTGTCTTTCTTCTAAGATGTCCATGACAAATGATGACCTGTTTCTGCTCACTGCCTCAGAGGATGGCTCTATATTTATCTGGAAAGTGTTTGATAAAAGACATGGGATACTAAGGCAGCTAAAGCAAGTTGAGCATGCTGAGGAAGTGCTGATCATGAGATCAGATATAGAAGAGAAGGTAAGAGGAGCAACGTGTGGACATGAACCACAGAATTCCTACTGTACAGATTAGGAATTACATTTGCATAATGGTTGTGACTACCTGTTCCTACGTGGCCTTCTGTTTAAGACAACTTGTATAGCTTTCATCATAAAAAAACCTTACAGCAAGTAGCTGCAGCTGCTTGTTAGTATGTAAACTGTATTGTATGAACAGTAGATGTGGAGAAAAGTTTAGACATTTCTCTAATACTTTTCCCCAATCTCTTGAAAGCAGTTTTGATGGAATATAGAAGTCAGAAGCTGCATTTCTATCAACCATCTTGTAAAATAGCAAAGAACCTTCCTTTTTGAACTTTTTGGTCTGAAAATTCTCTGCAAAGCCTGCCTTTCATAAATATGTGCATGTAAATAAATTGTCCTTAACAAGCTGTTGCTAATGGCAGATAATCTCTCCGTTGAAAGTACCTTCTCCATGTCCTAACAGAATCAGGCAATGCTGGACCTGCAGATTCGTGTGAAAAATCTACAGGCAGAAAATGATTACGAGCTGCATTTCAAGGACATATACTATAATGAAAAAATAAAGGAATTAGAAAAGAATTTCACGCAGGAAAGAGACTCCCTTAAAAGCAAATACCAGGTACGATTCATATTGCAGAATCAAATACCAAGAAGTCTTTCACTAAAGAATTGCATTCAAGCTTGCATTATATGTGTATGAATTCCATAAAGCACCTGAAAAAGCTAATTATTCCTTTCCAAGAAAGAGTCTTGATATCTGTAAAGCATGAAGCCACCTTTGAGTCAAGTATCTTGTAAATACAAGGGGATGCAGGAGTTGTTCTAGGTAGCCTATGGGTATCTTTACGTAAGAAACAATTCCAGTACTAAATGCTGTCTGATGGATCAGAAGGCTGTATCACCCTTGAGAAGAAATAGGCCCATGCTTTAAAAACTCCATCACAAATAAAGTTGCAGCTTGAACTTTACTATCTAGACAGGAACTTGTGGAATGGCAAATTCTCCTCAAGCAGGCACAGACAAAGAAGTAGAGGCTCTTGCAGATCACAAACTTTTCATGTTATATTAGGATTATAGGGTACCCTGTATTATATGAACTCCATTTGCTACTTTCCCTTAGCTTTCCATAGCTTTGTAATTTGTCATAATGAATTAACCTCTGGGAAAACTTGATTTAGTGACATATGGCATCTGAATTTTGGTGAGAGACTTTAAACATAAATTTTGTTGTGTATGTGATCCCTGCCAGGGGCAAGCACAAACAATTTAGACACTACTTTGCCTAGTTTCAAATTAAGTTTTTGGTTTTGTTTGTTTGTTTTTCCCCAGACTTTAAAGGCAGAGAAAGAAAAACAGGAGCTACAACACGAGCTTCAACTGTCTGAGCTGATGAACAAACAGGCCAGGGAGGTGCAACAGCTAGGTTAGACTATAACAAGTGTTTGTAACTAGAATCTGGAGGAAGCACATTAAATTCATGTGGCAGGGAGGGACTGTGAGAGTACAAGGGAAAAATGCATATATGAGATACAGGTATTGCAGACCAAACATCTGTCTAAACTACACCACATACATGATGACCATAATGAGAATATGTACATGGGTAATGTATCTTAGATGTCTGGGGTTCTAGGGGGTAGCTGACGCACAGGAAGGCTGTGCTGCCATCCAGTGAGACCTGGACAGGCTGGAGATCTGGGCAAAGTCAAACTTCATGATGTTCAATAAGGCCAAGTGCAGAGCCCTGGATCTGGGGATGAATAACACCAGGCAGCAGTACAGGTTAGAGGTCATCCTGCTGGAAAGCAGCTCCATGGAGAAAGACCTTGGAGTCCCACTAGACAGCAAGTTATCCTTGGGACAGCAATGTGCCCTTGTGGCCAAGAGGGCCAATGACATCCTGAGGTGCATTAAGAAAAGTGTGCCCAGCAGGTCTAGGGAGGTTCTCCTCCCACTTTACTCTGTCCGGGTGAGACCACACCTGGAATACTGTGTCCAGTTTTAGACCCCTAACATTCTGTGATTTCTTCATTTATCTTGTAGTTCATTGTACAGGAACAGTGAAGCCGTACAGTTCAGCAGGGAGGCTGACAAACACACAGCATAAAAATACTTGAATCAGATTTACAATCAAGATAAAACAGAAATACTGTGCATTAGTACCAAAAAGCAAGTTCACCCATAAATGAGTCCATTGCCTACTCATACTCCATAACAGCTATGCTTATCATAGAATCATAGAAGTGTGGGGTTTGGAAGGGACCTCCAGAGATCATTGGGTCCAACCACCCTGCCAAAGCAGGATCACCTACGGCAGGTCACACAGGAACACATCTAGATGAGTCTTGAAAGTTTCTAGAGAAAGAGACTCCACAACCTCTCTGGGCATCCTGTTTCAGTGCTCCATCATCCTTACAGTAAAGAAGTTTTGCCTCGGGTTGAAGTGGAACTTCCTGTTTTCTAGTTTGTGTCCATTGCCCCTCGCCCTGTCACAGGACTGAAAGGAGACTAGCACCTTCTTGGCTCACACCCTTCAGATATTTAAAGACATTAATAAGATCTTCTCTCAACCTTCTCTTTTTCCAGACTAAACAGCCCCGGGTCTTTCTGCCTTTCCTCATAAGATACACGTTCCAGTCCTTTAATCATCCTTGTAGCCCTCCCTGGGACACGCTCTAATGGGTCTAGTGTCTGGGGAGCCCAGAACTGGACACAATACTCCAGGTTATACACCTTTGTTATGGTTGTCCTCTCAAAAGAATGGCTAAATGAGCTCTTTTTAGTTTGTGGTAAGGCAGAGTAGGAGATTTTGGTGTATGTTTTAGGCTTGGAGCAGAACAACATTCTGTCCCAATGCAACAAGCAGAGATATAGCACAGTATTCAGAGACACACCTGTGAGGTGAATGTCAGCTTTGGAACAGGCAGTATTAGTGAAGGGGTAGGTAAAAGAAAGATCGGCAAACTCAAGAGATGGTTTTCTGATGTAAAATTTTGTGTGGCCACAGAGTCTAAATCCCTTATAGATCTGATGAAGAAAGATAAGGGCTTCTAGTGTAACTTGCTGCAACCAGCTGGCAAAAAGACAGCAAGTAGGACATGGATGACTGTAGAAGGATAGGCTACCCCTCTCTTTTCCTTTAGTTTTATTCATTCTGTGTGTTTCCTGTTACCAGAATCTGACAGTAACCAGAAACTCTTAAAGGAAAATGAGAAATATGAGGATCTGAAAGTGAAAGCCCAGAGGATGCAGGAGGAATACGAGAAACAATTGCACAATTTAGAAGAAAGCAAAAGCAGTGCTGTGAAGGAGCTAACAGAATCTTATGAGGCAAAACTTCAAAAGAAATCTGTTCTGCTGGAAGAGGTAGGAAACCTGATTTGCAGTTTGGATTATTGATGAAATTCATCTCCAAGTGTGATAAAATGTTGCCAAAGAGAGGAGAGATTGTCTCACTCCATGAAAATTCTAATCTGCCTGTAACCTTGGGGAAATAGGTTGACAGGTAGAATAGTACTAAGGAAAGCCCAGCTGAGTTACCAACTTTTCTGGGCTACACACCTTGAGCAAGTAACCTGCTAAGTTTAATGTCCTTGGATATTCTCAGCTTCACCTCTCTTTCTCCTAGATGCAAGAATTCCTCCATTAATGTGGGTTAAGTTATACATTTTCTGTAATTGAAGAAAGATTCAATGACCTTGTTCTAGTGAAAAGATAACATTTCCATTCCTGAGTCACAACGGTCTTACCTGCATAATTTGGAGAACAAAGAGAAATACTCTGAGTGCTTAAAAAAATCCTGCACATTGAGGTCAAAGACAGCTCAACAAAGGGCAGCCAGCTAACTGATACTTAGATATCTAAGGTGAATAAATTCTATCAGCATTACTGTTTGCAGCCCTACGTTGCAATACCAATTTGGAAAGCATGTGAGGAATGAATGTAAGAGAGACATACAGAGACTAATGCAAACCTGAGTGGGCTTGTCGGTCATAACTGATCAGAAATTGCAATTTTAAAAGATCTTCTCAAGTGTTACTCACGTTTGTGTTTTTTAGAATAGAATAGAATAGAATAGAATAGAATAGAATAGAATAGAATAGAATAGAATAGAATAGAATAGAATTACCAAGGTTGGAAGAGACCTTGAAGATCATCGAGTCCAACCTGTAACCACAACCTCACAACCAGACCATGGCACCAAGTGCCACATCCAGTCCCCTGCTGAACGCCTCCAGGGACGGAGACTCAACCACCTCCCGGGCAGCCCATTCCAATGACGAATCACTCTCTCGGTGAAGAACTTGATCTCCTCACCTCGAGCCTAAACTTCCCCTGGTGCAGCTTGAGACTGTGTCCCCTTGTTCTGGTGCTGGTTGCTAGGGAGAAGAGGCCAACCCCCTCCTGGCTACAACCACCCTTCAGGTAGTTGTAGAGAGCAATGAGGTCGCCCCTGAGCCTCCTCTTCTCCAGGCTAAACAGCCCCAGCTCCCTCAGCCTCTCCTCACAGGGCTTGTGCTCAAGGCCTCTCACCAGCCTTGTTGCCCTTCTCTGGACACGTTCAAGTGTCTCAATGTCCTTCTTAAACTGAGGGGCCCAGAACTGGACACAGTACTCAAGGTGTGGCCTAACCAAAGCAGAGTACAGGGGCACAATGACCTCCCTGCTCCTGCTGGCCATACTATTCCTAATGCAGGCCAGGATGCGGTTGGCCCTCTTGGCTGCCTGGGCACACTGCAGGCTCATGTTCATCTTCCCATCAACCAGCACCCCCAGGTCCCTCTCTGCCTGGCCGCTCTCCAGCCACTCTGACCCCAGCCTGTAGCGCTGCCTGGGGTTGTTGTGGCCAATGTGCAGAATCCGGCACTTGGATGTGTTAAATCTCATGCCATTGGACTCTGCCCATCTGCCCAGCCTGTCGAGGTCCCTCTGCAAAGCCTCTCTGCCCTCCAGCAGATCAACTCCTGCCCCCAGCTTGGTGTCATCTGCAAATTTACTGATGATGGACTCAATGCCCTCATCCAGATCATCAATAAAGATGTTGAAAAGCATGGGGCCCAGCACTGATCCTTGGGGCACACCACTAGTGACAGGCCGCCAGCTGGATGTGGCACCATTCACCACCACTCTCTGGGCTCGGCCCTCCAGCCAGTTCCTAACCCAACGCAGTGTGCTCCTGTCCAAGCCATGGGCTGCCAGCTTGGCCAGGAGTTTGCTGTGGCGGACTGTGTCAAAGGCCTTGCTGAGGTCCAGGTAGACCACATCCACAGGCCTCCCCACATCCACCTGCAGCTGGAACAAGTTTGCTGACATTGGTCTTTGGGCCAGGTTCCTAACCTGAAGCATCCAAACCTGAAGAAGAGGGTGTTTTTTAAAAACTTATTTTATGTTTGCCTTTAATCCCCTAAGAACATATTACCTTAAATGCCATTGCTGCAGTTGAAGAGTCCACTAAATGTAGATCTTCCCAGAAGAAACAAAGTCACAAATAAAGAATTCCCCATTTCTTTATCAGTCTCTTATTTTCTGCTCTAATATTTACTTTCCTTAACTGTAGGCAAAGGAGGATATGAGGGAGCAGCTCCAAGCACATGAAGAAATTATAAAACAAATGGAAGAAGATGGAGACCAAGAAATTCTGGAAATCAAAGTCAAGTATCAAAGATGGCTTATGGAAGAAAAGGAATCAAACCATCAACTGAAGGGAGAAATAGGAATCATGACTAAAAGGGTATCTCTTGTTCTGTGATGGGATCAGACCTGCACATGGCTAGCTGAGGATTAAATGTGATTAATGGCATGTCAACATGCTCTGTTAGTCTATAAATAGGTGGCATTTCATATGAGAACAGTAGCCCCTTCTTACATTAATTGGAATGTTGTAGAATATTTGAGCAGAAGCAGTAGCTGTGTGCTGATTGTATTGCTGATATGATTAGAGATAGAAGAGGTGTGGGGTTTTTAGTGCATTTTCTTTTATGTATTTTCAAATTATAAATAATATTCTAGGATGGGACAGAAATAAAATTTGCTTTTTTTTTTTTTTTACAAGATCTAATGCATTGCTTTGTTAGGAAAATACTTCTACTGCTTCATTCAATGCAGTAAACACTTTGTGTTTTGTATGCATCATAATTTTTAATTTGTTTTACTAGGATTTTTAAAGAGGCATAAAGCCTTTCAGCTCTTTTACTCAATGAGTACTACATTTACCTGAGGATGGTAGAGGTACATGTTTTCAATTTCTTCAGAATCTACCTGGAGACAAAGCATCTTTTTCTCCATACCCTCTGTTATCATGGTACTGTTTTGAGTTCTGTTGTCTTTCAGACACAAGGGATTTTCTTCATGGGTCCTCACAGTTTGACCAGCACCATTCCTTGTTTACAGCTTTCTTGGCTTCACAGATCTTAGTACTGAGATGGGGATTTTGAGGGTACCCAAGAGCTATAACAGGGTACCCTTCCAGTCTACTTTTGACATCTTCAGAGAAGTATAACAAGTGATCATGTTAAAATAATTTTCCATGGCTTGAATGTTATTTGAAGCTGATGCTCAGGTGTAATACCCATACTCTTCTTACTTGCAAATTCCTTGTAACACAGTCAGCATTTTATCAGAATATACAGAAAATGCAAAAAATGAGTATTCAACCTATTTTTGAGTTACAGATATTTAAGTTATGTGATCCTTTATCTTATCTTAGTTTGATATTACTTATCCCACAATGTCTACAAGGTATTTTACAGAGTAGGATGGCTCAGTTATGTGCAACCTTTGGAGCCTGTTAAGTTCTTTCTTGTTTGCCTTTCTAGTTGAATAACCTACAGGACAAGCTCGCGGAGCAAAACAGGGACGCTGAGAAAATGAGACAGGAACAACAGATGCTGGAAGGCATCATTAAGTCACTAGAGGGGGACATCTTGACCCTGAAGACAGAGATTCAAGAGAGAGACAACATTGTCCAAGACAAGGTGAGAAACTGGACAATTGACTGAGATCAAAGTCACTCTCCCTGAACTTACTACAGGTCTTTATTTCAATAGCATTGCCTTGTGATAAGACCACGACTAGAAACTCAGTTTTAACTTAAAGAATTTGCAATCTTTAGTTTGGGATTTTAGTTTTCAGTTGACATTCTAAACTTTTCTTGGGGGTCTCATGCTGGATGTATTGAGTTTCTCATCCCCTCTTATGGGACCAGTAGATGGCTCTTTCCAATATTTGCCCCCTCCTTCCTACTCAATCTGTGTAGACATGCAACTGAAGGTCAGCCTTCCACTAAATCTGTGGTGACTGCTGGTTTCACTTCTGCCACATTTGTGCCTTGTCCTGGCAATCTGTTTTGAGAGTGCTGTGTCTGAATCAGATCTGTCTATTTCTCCCAGGAGAAGCAGATACATGACCTAAAAAAAAGAAAAATCAGGAACTGGGAAAGTTGAAGATCATACTGAATCAAAAAACAGAAGAGTTTATGAAGCAAATAGAGTCACGTGAAAATGATATTAGAACAATGAAGGAGCAGATCCATGAGGTGACTCTCTCATTTGACCTCTGCTTCTAAGCCTTTTGTCTGAATACAAAGATGACCTGGCAAGTCCCGTGGAATGACTCCACCCTGTTTGTTCATGGACTTCTTTCAAGGATGCACAGCACTGATTCAATATCTTTACAGCTAATAAAAACATTTGTACACAATAGCTGCCCTTTAATTTTCTATCATGTGCCACCAATTATCAACACAGTTATTTAAGTTCTCGATTCAGTATTTAATTGTAGACCTTGATAGTACCAGTTTTACTTAAAATTAGATCCTGTCCTTATGTGGTTGCCCTCCACACACCCTGCAGAGTTTGCAAGATACTGCCTTTACTGATCTGCTGGAACAGAAAGCAAACTTCTCTCACAAAAGTTGCACATTTATGCATCCATAACTCTATTAAGGGATTAGGTGTTACTGTTCATCAACTAATCCATGGAAAATTTCCATGTATTTATACTTAGCTTGCAGCAAATTCATTGGGGCAGCTTCTTTATGCTATAAACTTACTGTGATCTCCCCATAGATGTACCTTTAGTTCAAATTAGGGCTATAGTGACATAGCTCATCAGTAACCCATTAGTTTTCACAAGACTGATTATTCTGAGCAAAAGCCTTTATAATAAAAAACCTAATGAACAACATCAGACTAGCACAAAAGCCCTGTTCACTCTTTTGGTCACCATCTTGTGCCAATAAATGCTGTAGTAGCCTTACAGCTTTTTGCCCTGTGTTCTTTCTACATGTGTGCCCACAGCTTTTCAGTGCATTTGCTTCTTTTCAGCATCAGGTTCTTCGTATTGTTGCACTTAACTCTTTCCACTATTGGCTGTTCATTTCCACCTCACCTATTTTTATTTGGATGGAACAGTAAAGCCCCAGTTCAATTCAAGGAAATGAAGGGGCATCACATTATTTAAGTTCCTGCTAACTTGAAAGGGAGTTGAGAATCTGTTTTTGTGTTTTCTGTGTATTCTGACAGAGGGCAGTGTGGTGCTGACTTTTTCATGTTGCAATTCAAGGGGGATCTGCACTCTCAAGTCTGTAATTCTAATCTCTGGTTTTCCTGTTATGTGTTGTTTTTTCATGTCTCCTTTTAATCCTGATTTCCTCCTTCTGTTTCCTTTCAGATGGAGCGGGAAAAGGAGCAATTACACAAGGAGACCACACAGTTGAAGCTGAACATCACACAAATGCGGCAGAAACTAAAGGCAATGGAGCATGAGATGCAAAGACAGAGGGAGAGGGTATGGAGTACAACTACTGTGCAGGTCCTACATTATGAATTTTGTGGGGAAGGAACACTGCAAAAGCAGCAATCTGAGCAAGTGGGTATTTCAGGGATACTGTGTCCAAGGATCATGAGTCTCTGGTCAATGGGGACAAAGACAGAAAACTTCCAAGCCTGCAACCTGGGTTACAGAGTTGATATTTAAAAAAATAATTATAATTCTATTTATGTATGTGGCAGTTTGTGCAACCAGCACATATTCTACTGGGTTTAACAGATCAGTGAAACAAGTGTTTAAATGACTACCCTTTCCTGCCCAAGCTTGAAATCAGGAGACACTTGGCCTAAGCAGGATCAGCACATAGGCTACCACCTATAATGATATGTAGGCATTTGCAGGGTTAAGAGTGGGCTTATTAATGGAGAAGATAGGGACCTGTTGTGTTTGACAACAAGCCTGTTGAGCACAAGGGAGGAAAAGGGACTGAAAGTGAAGGTGAATGAGCTTAGCAGGCAGTGCAGAAATGAGGGAGCAGGTAGAGGGACCTGAAAGAAGCCATGTAGAGGATGAGAAGGCAATCTTGATGTGAAATCATTGACTTGTGCATATATGTTTTGTCCCTCGTTAATTGTCTGTGTGTTGTTTCTAAATAAGATTATAGGTTGTCTGGGAAAGAACAGTGAGGAGTAGCATTTGTGATAAGCCACTGGTTTAAAGCTGAGATCTCTGGATGCTGGCACTTACTTTACCTAATGCAAGTATCCTGGATTATAATTACTGCTAAAACTTACCATTGTTCTTCAAAATGTAGTGCTCACATCCCTAGCAGATTCTTTTATGATTTGTGGACTTTTTTAACTTAAATGAAAGTAAAGTACATGTGAGCTTTCACCAGACCTTCTAGAAAAGTGCATGACAGAGTGCTCTGATGAGCCAAATAAGAATGTACCTAATTCATTCTTGCAGAAACAAAATATGGAAACTCTCGTCAGCCGATTTAAAACAGATCTTCATAATTGTGTGGGCTTCATTCAGGATTCCAAAAAAATGAAGAATGAGATCCGTGCACTCTACACCAAGTACGTGCAGCAATCAGACCTGGTGAGTCAGGGCCTTTGTCTTCTGTGTGCAGATTCATTTTTCTGGTAGTCTCATTACTGAGGCAACATGCTGTGCCCCCTCAGGCAGAGACTGAACCAGTAGACATAGATTTGCAGCAGGAGTACATGAGGCAGCAAGAGTACCTCGAGAGGAATTTGACAGCTTTAAAAAAGGCAAGGGTGAAGGATCAAGAAATCCACCAAGCTGCTTATAGGCGCATCCTGCAGGTAATAAACCTTTTCTTTATGGTATGGAGGGGGAAGAAAGAAGCAGCTGCACAAAGAGGACTTTAGTAGCCTCACAAATATAGTTTCTTAGGACTCTGACTGGGTTGATCTCTGACAGAAATTCCTACATTTTTCAAGTACTTATGTTCAAGAATTATATTGCTTGAGCTACCCAAGATCTATAATTTTCTGGACAAAAAGAGCAAAATCTCTGAAGTCATAAATTGTTTTACAGATACTTTTGTTTATCTCCCACTCCCTAATGTAAAAGGATCTTGGGAATCTCTGCTGCACAGCTATTTTTTTAATCAATTGATGTACTTATTTTTTATTTCAAACAGTATTTATCATTGCTATCATAATCAATTTTCACCTGAGTGTCATGCTGTACTTGCTCTGTAGTAGTGTTTAGGAGGTAATTTTGAAGGGGGGAAGAAAAAAAAATTACTTTCTTTGGCAATATAGTCCTGAGCCTACTGGTCGGAAGTCAGAAGAACTTCCTGCTTTTCACATTCAGGGAATTCAGGGAATTTCAGAAACACATGATGAATATACCTGCTCGTGCCAAGTTTGTTTGCTCATAATCCTTGTTCCTCACACAGCAAGGTAAACCTGTGACTGCAGGCATGAAAGATACAAATTGTTTTCATCTGGAGTGAGAGGAACTAAAGCTCCACACTAAAGGTTCTTGAGGAGTACAGCTCTTGCACAGTCTCTTCTCAACATGATCTCCTTCCACTCAGCCACCGTTTCCTTTTCCCCTCATTAGTCTTTTCTTCATTGTTAATTTATTATGCTTCCTCAGAATCATTAGAACTCTATCCTCTCATAAATCAACTTTCTTTTCTATTTGTTCATAGAGTTGCTTCAGGCTTAGGAAGCTGCAAGCTTCTTCCCTGGACCTGTATTCATTTTTTTAATCCTTCTGCAAGTTAGACATTTCCTTTTGCCCAAACAGTTTCAGAAAATAACTGAAGAATTTTCTTGCTGGAATATTGTGACAGATTGTGCTCATAATGGTAATACTTGATGTCTTGGATTAGTATGCCTAATATGAAATGATGATTAAAACTGAATTAATAAAACATTTGGAAGATGAAGATATCAAAGTTTATAACCAGCCTGGTTTCTTCAAAGAAAAAGCAGTTCTCTGAATTATAGTTGATAAATGAGACTTCACAGGCAGGAGGAATTATCATGGTCTTTCAGCCCTTCACAGGGACCTTTTAAGACTAGTTTAGTCAAATTTCTGACAGAACTTGCTTTGAAAAACTAAATGACATCTTGATGGCCTTCTGCCTCTGTATTTCTATTATTCCTCAGTTATGCTTACATTTTCAGAGCTGTACATTCCTCTGAGTGATTGTTCATTCTACTAGTGACTGCTGCAACAGATGATTAGAACGCTCAGATAATTTTAATTATTCTTACTAATTGGCAAGTTGCTTATCACTAGTCTATTAGTTTTCTTTCCAGCCTTCTGTGTTTGTAATGGCTTCATTGTCACTTGCATGCATAGAACCAGACACTGATAAATGATCTTGAAGTAACACTGCTTGAAATGAAGCATCTATAGGAGGATCTCTTCTATAATCTGCTCTACCTGTCTTTGACAGCCATCACTGTAGGGATTTCCTAGGCTGTAGACTGCATCCCAGACATCATGTTCAGTTGTACCCAATGGCCTCATCCTCCATGCATCTCACCAATCCCTTTTCTGAAGTAATGGATCTGGTGGCACAACATCCCATGAAAATGAGTTTTACCATAAACATTTATTTTAGTCCACTGCACTCACGTGCTAGCTTTCTGTCAGAATGCAATGATGCCATTAAAAGCCAATCTCTCTGGGTAGCATGCCTTTGCAGACAAATACTATCAGTGGCGACCAGCAGCCTTTTAACATCCAGCAGACCAAGATACAAGGTATTATACTACTAGACTAAAAGCAAATTATTCATTTGATAGCATCATTCAACCACTTGGAGTGAACTTATGAAGATGTTCATGCCTAAGGTACACCTAAACAGAAATGCTGTGACCTAACCCTGAAAGCTGATCAAAAGAAAATAACCTTGACCGATTCTTGGAAGTTATTGTCTTCATGTGTTCCTTAGCAATTACATTTCATCTGCTTAACAACTTGAATGAAGCAAGTTGGTTTCAGAGCAGGCTGCCTGAGCTCACCAACTCATGCTAACCTGTCTACAAAGGCCTGCAGTGATAGGACCAGGGACAATAGTTTCAAACTGGAGAAGTGTAGATTTAGATTGGATGTTAGGAACAAATTCTTTACCATAAGGGTAGTGGAACACTGAAATGGGTTGCTGAGGCCCCATCCCTGGAGATATTCAAGGTGAAGTTTTATAGGGCTCTGCACAGCCTGATCTAGTGGAGGATGCCCCTGATTAGTGCAGAGGGGTTGGACTAGATGACCTTTAGAGGTCCCTTTGACCCAGACCATTCTATGATTCTATGAATCGGTATCTGCCCCAACTATATGAAGATACATACTGCTGAGCCAGATAGTATCTGTGCTTTCCCTCATAGGCATATTGTTTTTGCAGGAAAATGTGAGTCTGATTAAGGCTATCAATGACTTGCGGCAAGAACTGAAGGTGGCCCAGAGCCAGGTACATGACCTCCGGTCAACACTAAAATTAGCCAAGAAAAAACAAGCAATTCAAGACACAGGTGAATAGTACTTCTTGTATGTTTTCTCTATTGTCAGTGCTCCTTCCATAAGGCCTTTTTGTTTTTGGTGAACAATTCTGTTACTGTCTGTACGTCACTCCAGCATCTCTGCCTGGTGCTACCTGTTATATTGCAACATTAGTTGTAGAGGGTGCTAAATACTGCAGAATCCTACTACATAACTCTACTCCTTCAGCCCTGCAAAATGCCTTTTCTTGTTCATGCCAAAGAACTCTGTGAGCTGAATCTTTGTTACTCTGATATGTCCTCTCTGATTTTATTTTCTAGCTCCTGCCAGTGAAGTGCTGTCCAGCCCAGCTGTCATAAGGCTGAATGCAGAGAAGGAAAGTGAGAAAATCATAGAAATGCAGCAGCTAGAAATTCAATACCTGCGAAGCCAAATCCAGGAGAAGAGTGAGTCCATGGAATTCTCTTAATCTGAGATCTTCCTAAGATGGAATCTGAAAAGAAGCCAAAAGACACAATAAGGATGTGACCTGGCTAAAGGAAACCTTACATTATTATATTCTCCTGGCAAGATCAGAAATGCAACAGTGTAGATTAGACTTCCATGATCCTTTACTCTTCCACCAGAAACATATATGCAGCACTCACTGCTCTGAACACAACACTCCCTTCTACTTCTGTGGAATCTGTGCTTTCTTTGGTTTATAAATGAAGAGGAAAAAAAATAAATCCATGTTCACGCAAGACTGATATTTGTGCCTTCATGCTAGGGCAGATCTGTACCTTTCTCTTGAAAAATAACATGTCCTAGTTCATAAGAGCTCATAAAACTCTGTAAGCCTTCTCAGCTATAATTTTAGTTTGCTATCATTGTGCTGCAAATGTCAACATCTTGTATTTTCCAGTATTGAATTGCCTGTGTCCATGCAAGAGACTACCTGCATTTAAGACAGATCTCCATGTTATTGCCAGCAAGTATCTGGTCGCAGACTAAAAATCAACCTTGGGAGAGCAGCCTTTGACTAGGTGTCAAGCACACCTGAGCTAGAGCCCTTGCTCAAGCCTTTGCCTCTTATCTAGAGATGTGTTATCTCATCTGTCAGCAGGACAAAAGAACAGCCCAGTTTCAAGCTCTGAAATCTGCAATAAAGTCCATGCTTTATGTTGTACCTCTCCTATAACTCTGATAAATTAATCTTTGCTTCTTTTTCCCCCAAAATTGCAATCCCTTTAGTTCAGTTTTTCAGTGAAATCCTTTTAAAAAGTCACTTTGCAAATTACTTACGTATAGAGAAAGGCAGACAGTAAGCCATTTAATTGTGAGGAGGTCAAAAGTAAATTTTTCATCCTTTCTTGTCAGTGCCCAACACTCTCTCACTGTGGAGTACTTCACATACATCAGAAGTTTAAGCTACCGATTGAGCATAGAACTACATATATGGTAGTAGAGCAGTCAGTACATCAATGTTTCTATTTCCTATCCTGAATTGTAGAGAAGTGATGAATGCTTTCTACAGACTTAAAATAATATTATACAGAAGATGGTGGTGCCAAGGCTGGATAACATGTAGCTATTATTATGGTTAAGGATACTAGGCTCATTTCTGGGCTAACATCATGGCAAAACAGATGGCTCCACAAGCTCCCATGACCTGGAAGACCTCAGTTGACTGCTTTGTCCATGAATGTGGAGTTAAGTTTCTTCAGTCTTGCTTTTTTTTTTTTAATTTGCAGGAGGACCTTATGATAGAATTGGCCTGTTAATGTGGTAGCTTAACACCCCTTCTTTCTCCCTCTCTCCCCATATAATCATCTTGATACTTCCTGTACAGAAAGAGGATGTAATTAATGTAATTAGCAAATATTTTAGAAACTAGTTCCTTCTTATATGTTCAGAACACACCCATTTTAATTTGCTAGACTCCCATGTGGTATAATTTTCACCTCTGTCAGAATAAATTGAGTGGTAGAAGCCACTGCTTTAATAGATGTGGTTTAGAGAAATGGAATCAATCTTTCTGAAAAAAGAACCTTGTCCTAGTAAGAGGAAGAAGCATATGGAAGTGAAGAATTATTTCTAACTGGTGATTAATATGCATAAACTATGCCCTTGTATCACCCCTTTATAAAGATTTTAAAGGCAATACCAGGCCTGTCAGACGAAGCCTCTGTAAATAGCTGGCAAACTAGGTTCAAGAAGGTTTTGAACTTGATCTTAGTGGGTAAGAAGGAGCTAAAACATTGTTTGTAAGGGAGAACATTAAAAGCCAGGCACAGCAGAGTGTTACAGCTGATGTTGATCAGAGACCTGCTGGAATCAAAATAGATCTAGGAGCCCTTTCTGCCCTGGGCAAACTACACCAAGGTCAATCTCCCAGGCATGTGCTGCAGAAATGTTTTCAGAATTAAGTTGTAATTGGGTTATGGTTTTGTATGCTAATGGTCTTACGAATTGTCTCAAGGCGCAAAGACACTTTCTGCTTTCTCTCTTGGTCTGCTTTGTCTGTTTCTCGTCTTGGTACCTCTCTAAAGGAACTGTTAAGCATCTCATGCTCTTGTAAAATAACAGCTCACTTTTTAAAGTGAATATATGACTATCTCTAAAGCTGAATAAGGTTTCCCCTTGGATGATGTGTTTGTTAACTGGCCTAACTAAAGGATAGGGGTTTCTGAGTGCTAGCAAGTTCATTGTTCAAGGGTGCTTGTACAGAGAAAGCTGCCACATCCTAGTTGTTTTAGGTTTGGGACAACCACTGGACAGATTATATTTTACAAGTTTTTAAAGACGTGTCAGATTTTACTCACCCAATTTCTTGAAGCTGCCATACTAATTGGCGTCTGTTGTATTAGCATATCTCAAAGCCTCCCTTCTCACAGCCTGCTAAAAAAACTGGCATGCAATTTAATAACTGAGCCTCCCTTTGTATTAGTCAGGCAAGAGCTGTTGTTCAGCCCCGTTCTTTTCTTCCTACATTCCCCAGGAGATTTCTGAGCTGCTGAGACTCACAGTATTGATCCCCTCTGCTGTCATTAAACCAAGACACAAAGGAGCAGGCATGCACTCAGTTTGTCTCATGCCTATGCTGACTGCAACATTCTTGCTACTCCCTTTTTTCTCTCTTCCTTTCTCGAATCAGTGTTTTTCTGTGTCCCTAACGCCTTTCAAAGTGGTCACCTTTTTCTTTCAGCTAGTCTTTTGTGCTCTTCTGGTGCAACTCTATTGATGCGGAATGGGGGGATGGCACCACAATGACATCCTGCCTGACTTAAGTGCCTGCTTGGCCTAATGCCATACAAAGATCTAGTCCTGATGTGATCAGATGGCCCTAGCCTATAAAGTACTGCAAGAGCTATATCGTTTCATAGCAAATACTTGCTGATTGTGGCAAACTGTCCCTAGCGCTGCCAACCTGGCTGCAGGCTTCCTCTCACCTGCTGCCTGGGAGCTGCTCCCTGGCTCTGGCACTCTCCACCACCTGGGAGGAAATGAACCGCCTTCCAGGATCGTTGCAGGGCCGGATCCTGCCCGGGAAGGGAGGGGTAGTGCCTGCACGCCAGCGCGGCTCTGGAGCCTCTCCAAGGCCGGCAGCAGGTTTGCTGAGCCACCACCCTGCTGGGGAATGCACCTGCCCAGGACAGAGGTGAGAGCCTGCAGCCTGTTGTAGGTGCTGCCCGCTCCGCACCAGGAAGGGCAGCTGGCAGGAACACCTGTTTCTTGGCAGGCAGTTGCCAGAGGAAGAGATTTTCCCCGTGAGCTCCCTCCTTAGCTCGATCCAGTGGCAGGAAAGCCAGGAAGAACCACTGCTGCCAGCCGGGAGCAGGGAGCAGCGCTGGGCTGTTGCGTGTGGGCAGCATCTCTGCAGGTGAGTCCTGCTCTCTGGGACTGTGTGTGTGTGGGAAGGGCCATACCTCATCAATACCTGCTGGCAGGTCTAGGGGCTTTACACATACTCCTGAAGAGATCCTGCCTCCATTTCTTCCTTGGGCCATCATGTTTCCTCTTTGCACTTAAGGTTTGGGAGTTCCTTGTTCCTTCAGGACTCCCAGGCTCCCTCAGTGGAGGTGCATCAGAACAGGCTCTGTGAGGCCAGGATGATGGATGTCTGTTACACATACAGAGAGGAAAAGGAACATGAAATTTTATAATGGAGCATGCATGCTCATCCACCTTTCTTACCCCCAGAGCTTCCAGGCTTGTTGAAAGGAAGGGACAGTCCACCATCATCCAGGGTTTCCCTAAGTCTTCCCAAACAATATCTGGTGGCAGGAGCGCTACTGGGACAGATGCTTGCTTCTGGGAAAGCAGCAGGGCAGCGAATGTGGTCTCTCCTAGGCAGTGTAAGTTTGCTTGGACTTTGAGCAGCCACAGAAAAGAGGAGCATTACAAATTGGTGGTTGATGTAGCAGCCAAAAGAACACGTATCTCTTGCTAGGATTTTGCGTGAGAGATGCCACATTAAAGTGCCATTACTCCCCAACAAGTTCCTCTATCCCCACTCGTGAGTCTTTAGGAGAAGAGAGGGGACCTTCTCACATGTCCCAGGGCAGCAGCATAACCTGCTCCCCGGAGCACAAACACCTTGAGCACTGCAACATTAAGAGCTTTTGATTTGTATATTAGCAGAGTTCAGGCATAAAAGAAGATACATGAGCTTCATTCTCTTTAAGCCTACTAGGCAGCTAGAATAAAATAAGCTTAGAGCATTACTAAGAGAGTGGTCATTCGGTCCTTTATTTCTCAGCCAGTTGGACTAGATGCTTGGTTTAGCTCCCTTCCAACTGAAATATACAATAGAAATAGAAAGAAATAAAAACAGAAATAAAGAAATAGAAATAGGACTATTTCAGTTGGAAGGGACCTACAACAATTCACAGCTGACCAGAAGTTAAAGCATGTTGTTAAAGGCATTGTGCAAATATCTCTTAAACACTGATATGCTTGGGGCATTGACCACATCTGTAGGAAGCCTGTTCCAGTGTTTGGCCACCCTCTTGGTAAAGAATGCTTCCTAAAGCATTAAATATGTGGAAAAAACATGTGAAAGGATGGAGAAATATTTATGCCTATTCTGGTCTAGAGGTTTCTGTGAGGCACATAGTGGTAGCAGGTCCATCCCAAGTAGACTATGGCCAGACCTGGCCAAGGAGCAAATAAGCTGTGATGAGCTGGAGAAGCAGAGAATGGAGGTGGTTTGTATCTGGGTTAGATTGTGAGGCTTTGTTGGTTCTCATCTAGATTGCTCATGCAAAGCATTTTATGTACTGTTATTTTACATCAAAACTTGCTGGTCTCTATGATGCTCACAAAGCTCAAACAGAATCATAGAATGCATCAGGTTGGAAGGAACCCTCAAAGGTCATCTTGTCCAATCTCCCTGCAGTGAGCAGGGACACCTCCAACTAGATCAGGTTGCTAGAGTTTATATAGCAACATGAAAACCATACAAGGCTGAAAGTATTGTGGGGACCTGTCCTACCATCAGGCTTCCCTTCCTGAAAGCTGTGAGTAAGCAGTGTCAGTGTCTCATGGTTTGGGGAAAGGAGGGAAGTGAGGTGTATTTCAACAGCTGAGTTGTATGTGGCTCTGAAATTAAAGCGTTCATTAACGTATGGTCTATGGACCCTCTGTCACCTATCAGACAGTCAGATGTAAAAAGTCTATAAGCAAATAAATGAATGCACATAGAATTCCCAGGCAATCAGCAGCTGTGCATCTCCCACACCTGCAGCCAGGAGTGTCCAGAAATCAGTTCATGATGGTGCTCAATTTCTACTTAAATGTTGTCACACTAGTGGGGGGGGGGGAAAGGAAAACCATGAACATTTTTGTTTTCCTGCATTCCTGGTGCTTTTCTGCTTTTCATTCCCAGCTGCAAACCAGCCCTGGGGAAGGACAGCCTGTCAATTTTTTCCTGACGTGACCTTCAGTCAGACAGTATTGTGTGGCTGGGCTGGTCCTTTCCTCTTCTCTTGCATACAAAGTACTGAAGGTGCTGGCTTCAGTAGTAAGTAGATTAATGACCTGTGACACACATTATCAAAGGGGCTTATCTGATGGGCTAACTGGCTTAAGCTCCCAAAAGGTCTGTGTTATGGTCTATCCCAGACCAAAGAGCTACAGAAAGGGCACTTGCTGTGGAAAGGCTGTCCTTCTCCTTCATGGCAGAGGAGGAATCCACAGCCCTTCCTTCCTTTCCTGGGCAAACCAATATGCTGCACGATGCCAAGAAATCAGATTCAGAAATCGTAGTTGCTGTGAGAAGCAGCTCTGTCCCTTCTCCAAAGAGTGGTGTGACAGCCCAGCATAGGGCTGCTTTGGTTTACCATATGAAGACAGTCAGACTTTTCTTAAGAGGGTGGGAGGCAATGCACCCATACTGAGGAACAGGAGCCTGTAGTTAAAGGAAAAATTCGTTAGTGGTGAGGATGGTTAAACACTGGAAGGATCCCAGGAGGGGTGTGGATCCTCCATCCTTGGCAGTATCTAGCATCTGAGTGGCTGGGGCCCTGAGATACTCAGTCTGACTTTGAGGTTAACTCCATTTCAAGCAGGTAGGTGGACCACTTGGCTTCGCAAGGTCCAATCCCACCTGAATTATTCTGTGCTTCTAAGAGTAAAAATACTGATATTAGCAGCACAAACCTCCATGGTTTATAGAAACCCAAGCAAGTGTGGATGCTTATAGAGCAAAATATTATATTCCCTGAATATTTTCAAACAGACACAAAGAAACATGGAGGCACACTTCAGTGGAAGCCTTCACCTCACCAAATAATTTGTTTAATAGAGTACCTGCTCACAGAGGTCACACCTTATTTTTTTCTGCAGCCAAGTGCTTTATCTTGCTCCCTGACCATCTTTTCACCAAATCAAAGTGTTTTTCAAAGTAACATGACACACAGTGTTGAGGCTTAATTTTTGGCTGGATTTTCCCTCATTGTCATTTATGCTGTTGTGGGGTTTTTGCATTCTGTTTAACTCACAACTTGTATGTGCAACTTCAGTCAAGCAGCAGAAGGCTCCGCTTCACAATTCTCCACATTTAATGGGTTTTTTAGTCCAAAATCTCAATCTAATCTACAAACATGCTATCTACTAGACTCACCCATTCACTAGTAAGAAGATAAGGCACCTCTATGCTTGGAGAAGGCAAGGCAGGAGGAAGCAATGCACCAGCACTGAGTTGGTCTGCACAGGACCCTCTGGAGCCTGGGTTTCTGTGTCCCAGCCCATTGTCTGCCCAGGAAGCTGTGCAGGGGGATTAGCTCACAGTGCCATGGGCCTGAAAACCCACAGTGGTTACAGACTTCCTGGACACGTGCTGCCAGCTGGCAGTATGCCCTGAGCCACGTCCAAAGTGACTTCATGCTCCATCACAGCCGGGGAGTGACTCAGGAGGAGCTTGGCCTGACACTGTCAGGCGGTGTCTGGTTCAGGCACCCCACACACACTATTGTCCTCCCTCTCCCCTCACCCTACTTTGGCCTGTTCCCAATGGAGAAGGATTCTGAAGTATTTGCTGGTAGCAAGAGGATTGCAATAGGCAATGTGATCTGTGGAGACTGTCCAAGGACAGGGAGAGCAACAGGAGGAAAGATCCCTGGTGTGTGCAGAGCTGCTGTGTGTGGAGGTCACAAACCTTCCCCACCCATTCATAATGAGCCTAGGGTCACAGAGCAAGGCAGAGCAGGGTACAAAGACAAACAGAGAGTGTTTGGCATGAGCTGATGGGCTCCTGGAGAACCATTTCTAGCAGGCAAGATTCTGCATTGTTGTCCCCCTGCATGGGAGAAGTGGCACAGCTCTGACACAGGGTTTTTGCATGAGTTCCTGTCCCTGTCCTGCTCCTGCAGGACTCCGAGCAGTCTGTTTATGTGTGCCCTTGACAGCTGAGCATATATTGTCCTGTCTGCAGGCTGTGGGTCTTCAGGGTCTGCCCCATATCCTCAAGGGCTAAGCCGTATCTGCAATACTGTCCTCCCAAACATCTCTCCTTGCTTTGGGTACTAACTGTGCTGAAGGGTCCTTCTGGTGCTATGGGACCAGTTGGAACATTCACATGCTGAGGCAGGATGTTATGTGAGAGAAATGCAAGTCGTTTTCACTCTTGGTATAAAACTACTCAGAGACTCCACAGTACTGAGTGGTCAGGACACTGGGGAGGTGATGAGCCCATGAAGCTGGCCTGCAGGCTGAGATAAGGCACTGTGTTGAGCGAAGGTTAGCTAAGCACAGCACCATGGGGCTTGTCTGCATGCTGCAGACACTGCTACTCTTCCCCTGATCCCCTCTTCAGAGGTGAACTACTTCAAGGACCAGCACTGGAGAGCAAAGTTGTAGGGTGCCAGGTCCCAGCCATCTGGGGACTCTTTCCAGGGAACTGCTGAGACCACTGGAGATGTAAGCATCATATTTCTGTAAGGAACTTGGGAGGGGGAACCACTGGCAGCACAGGGCTGAGAACATGCAGCAAGGGCAGTTTTCACTCTTCCAGTGACTGGACTGGAAGGGTTAAACCCCAGTCCTGACCCCCACTTCCCGCTGTCACTTCAGGCAGCAGAGCCAGTTGGTGACAAGAGGCTGATGCTGATGAGGGAGCATGTGAAGTCAGAGCTGTGAATGGGGCTTTATCCCAGGAGTTGCCTGCCTCTGCTCTGTCCGTGGTTCCTGCCCTGCTGCCAGCAACAGCTGCAGGCAGTGTCCTGTGGGCAGTGATGTGCCAGTAGCCTCTGAGCTGGACACATGGGGCTGGGGAGGCAGAAGACTTGCCCTTCAGACAGGCTGAAGTCTTCTTGCAGTGCATGGAGGTTTCCCAGGAAGACGTGTGTGGCTGATCTGTGCTCCAGTGCCTGGGGGTTTTGTGAGGAAGGCAGGGGAAGGTCTGCAGACCAGCCTGGAGCAACCAAGATCCAGAGATGGGCAGGGGATTGTTTGTTACAGAGGAGCAGGGTCTCTGTTTAATGATGTCTTCTTGATTCTTTCAGGTGAAAGACACAGGAAAGGAAGGACACAGCCTTCGTTATTACCTTGTGGTACTGCTCTGGGAGTGCTCTACTATGTGCTACAGCTCTGTATGGGGAGTGGGCTCTGCCCCAGTGCATGGACAATAACTCTCCAGGCGGCACTGCTGCATAAGGGAGTTCCAGCAGACCCTAAAGAATGAGTGGGAACCATCCCCACTTGAGGAATGCAGCTGCCTTCATAACTGCTGTTGTCTTGATGCTCCAGTCAACTGCAAGGGCATAGATTCATCTGTGCAACCACCACACCGTGCCTTCCACACCAGCTGCCCACCATGCCAGAGCTGGCAGAGCTGAGCAGCCCCCGCACCCCAGCAGATGCAAACCACATTCAGAGGAACATCTTGGAGGAGCATGTGGAGCTCTGGTGGTTCCAGGACCCCAAGAAGTCAATCCTGTGCTATGGGGTGGCTGTGGTGCTGATCCTGGCATGTGGGATCGGGGGAATCATCTTGCTGTACAGCACTAGCAGCCGGTCTGGGGAGTGGAGACTGGCAGTAGGCACCACACTCTGCCTCCTGGCCCTGCTTGTGCTGCTGAAGCAGCTGCTGAGCTCGGCCATCCAGGACATGAACTGCATCCGCAGCCGGGATCAGATCGAGCTCCTGAAGAGTGGGGGCTTCTCAGACTGCTTAGTGCTGCTGGTCAGTGCCGTGGTGCTGCTGGTTTGTGGGATTGTGCTCACCACCCTCTCCACCACGACCATGCAGCTCAGTCCTGCACGGCCGCTGGCCAGCATGTTCATCAGCGGGGTTGTCCTCCTGACTGCCGGTGGCGCCATCCTCCTCTGCTTGCTGCTCTACCTGCTCTGCACCTCCTGCCGCCCGGCGGCTCCCGGAGCCTGGAAGCTGGTGAGATCCGCGTCTTCACCATCTCTGGCCGCCTCGCAGGCAGGCGGCTTCCCCCGACTTCCAGCATGGCCAACCTGATCTGAGCCAGGACACTCCTGTGAACCTCATGGGATACAGCCCATCAAGAGGGCTTGCGCTGGCCTTTCCTGAAGGAAGGGTGAGTGTTTCCGCTTCTTTTGGAGATGCCTGGCACCTACTTTGCCGCAGGCTGATGGCACAGCAAGGACTTGTGGTACCTGGATGGGCTCTGTGACCTGGTTTGTTAGGAGCACAGTGCTGGCCTGGTTGGTGTTTTATCTCCACAAAGCCTCCTGTGACAGCTGCTATCTGCTTGGATGTGACCCCTGTCACAGAGTTAAGGTGAGCCTGTCCTGTACCCCTGGGGACCCCAGTATTTGCTTGGGTTTTGCAGTTCCCAGAGCTGTGTTGTGAGAGGCTGCTATTGTGGATTTCATAAAACCACCTTGTTCTCTGCCCAGAGCCACCAGTTCCTGAGCAAAGTAGAGCCTCTAGCAGCCAAAAAGTATCAGGAAATACTCCGTGTGTCAGCAGGAGGGCAGCACAAGTGAAGCAAGCTTGGTGGGAGGGACAGCAGCAGGGGCTGCTCCTGAGAAAACACCTGTGTGTCTGTAGGAGTGAGCATGGGATTTGCACACGATTCTGTGAGCCTCAGCGTGGCTGGACCACACATGACATGCTGTTTGTGTTTGCAGTGCCAGGATCTGTTCCAGTATCATATTTCTGCAGCCTGCCATCTTCTGTGTTTATCAAAGGAGTGATCAAAGAGTGTTGCTGTCAGGGCCCTGATACATTATCAGTGCTGGACTGTGTTAGGCCTGTCTTACCACACCAGCACACTCCAGTCACACAAGCCACAGACAGCAAGGTGCAATCACTGGGAGATGGTGATGGGATGCCTGAATCCCAGGGCTGGGGCTGCTGCTCTGCAAGGGGTGTGCAAGAGGGGAGTGGTTTCCTAAACCAAGGCACTTCTGTGCCACAGGAACACCACGTCTCGTCCTGTCCCTCCTTATGCCTGCACTGTTTCTGTCGCCCAAGTGCTGCAGCTGCTGTGGGGTAGAAAAGTTCTTCTGCTACTAGTTGGGCCTTACCTGGTGCTTTTTTGGGTGTTTTATGTTTATAAGGGGGTCTATCACCAAGGTGTCTTCCCCAAAAGCAGACTAACAACTCATTCCTGGGAGCTCTTCCTGTGAACAGAGGCTAATTTACCTGTAAAAATTCTCATTTCTCCCACAGAGCCACAAACCATTTCACTGCCCCCTTCATAGATACAGATCCTAACCTCCTAGTGAAGCTGCTGCTATGCAACCTCTTCATCTTCCGGTCTGCTCCCATCTCCTCTTCACCTGAACTGCTCTGCCCCAGTTGTTATTTTGCTCATTATTTGTTGAGCTCCATCTGTAATGAAAAATAACTGAGAATTACTTTTTGGTGCCTAGTAGCAGATGTATTTGGAAGATGACTGTAGCTCATTCCCTTAGTAACAGCACAAATCATCGTCTGTGTTACAATTGGGGGTAATGTTCAGCACCAGTGAACACCTCTAGGTATACACTGGGCAGTGACGATTTCATCCCTTCACAGCTCCAGACCACACCATCCCTAATGCACCCAGATCACATGAGAGCATTTCTGTATTATCTGCTCTTGCCCTGCTCCTGCTAACATTCTTTTCCCTGAAGCCTTCAATTGTTCTCCTCAAAGTACTGGAAAGTCATTTTGTCTTTTCTTTCTGGATCTCTGCTATTTCTGCATTTTCCTCTGCCACTTTCACATCAGTAGATTTTATTAAACTCCCATTATTCTGCCCAAGAGTTGAGAGTGTGTTAGTGAAATCAGGTCCTTCTGTGTTAAATCCTCTGCAAAGCAAAGAGCCATCCTTCCCTCTGAGCTGTCTGACCCCAGGTCCAGCAGGACCCCTGTGCCTACACAGGGAGGGACAGGTCAGAGTTTGGATGGTTTTGCACCATCACCAGTGCTGATCCCCTGCACATTTGAGTCACTGCATGTGCAGTTACGCCAAGCTGCACCACCTCTGCCTGCATCAGTGCTTCTGCAGCTACTCCTAGCTCCATCCTGCACGAGTGAACAGGGTGCAGCTGTCTGCACACCAAGTGTTTTGCACATCTGGCTATTTCTGTGAAGATGTATGACTGTGCCCAGCTGGCAGCTCTGTGCTGCCTGCATGCCAATGTGAATTCTCCCCTCCATAGCCCCTTCAAAATATGTGCCCAGGAGTTGTGCCAGGAAAGCAAGCTTGTGGGCCATGTCAAGCAACCCAAGGAAATGTCAGCTGAGAAAAAGCTGTCCCCGAAGACGGTGGTTTGGGGGTCTGTCTGCCCAGGTGGACAGGCTGTGCTGCTGCAGTCACTGGCTTACCTCTGCAGCAGCAGTACTGGCTTGTTCCTTTCTCAGTTCCTGTGTTGTGTGTGGAAACACATAATAAAGTGTTACAGAAGTTGACTGTGTTGAAGGTCGATACTTGAGTGCTGGCCTCTTTGTGGAGAGGAAGGTGGCAGGGCTATACAGAGCTTGCCTCTGCTCAGGCAGAGCAGAAATCACAACAGCCCAGGGTCCTTCCTGTGTCTGTGGTTACACCACCACAGCCCCTCAGATGCACATACTTACCTCCTGAGACACAATTCCCACCTCCAGGTACACATGCATCTCAATCTGCTTACAGGCCTAGACATAGCCTGTCTCCCTTACCACCACATTGTGAACCTAAGACTTTGTCATGCCTCTGAAGGATGCTCACATGGAGCACACAAAGCCTTCTAAATGTGCTGGTGCTAGCTGGTTTATTTACATTGACGCTGTTTTGCCCTGTGGTAAGGCCGAGCCTAGCATCTGGTGGCAACATCCTCTGCCTGCAATGAGCCTGGAACCAGTCTGCCTGCATACCTGCTACTGCTCCCATTTGCCAGCCTCAGCCACAGTCCTTCCACCAACTTCCTGAGGAGAACACTCTTGAGAAGGCTCCTTCTTTTCTGCTCTGACCTCCTTGTACTCCCAGCTCTGCATGCCAGATGCATTTCTCCCCACATGAGCTACCAGTCTTCTGCCCACTTTCACAGGAACTGCCTGGAGAGGGAGCTGAGGGTCTGCCACTGGATCAGAGCCCTGCTGTATGGATGTGCAGGACTTGGCTTATTTTCAGCCTTCAAAGAAAAAAAAACAACACACACACACACAAAAATATGTTGGTTTGATTGATTTCATTCATTTAAAAGGTTTAGAGGTTGTCACATTAACCCCAGCCAGCAACTAAGCACCAAACAGCTGCTCACTTACTCTTCTCCTTTCTCCTTGTTGGGATGGGAGAAGAATCAAAAGTAAAACTCAGTGATAAGATAAGAACAATAAACTAAAATATTATAATATTAAGAGAATAAAAATGAAGATAAAAAGAGTGAAACAAATCCCAAGAAAGACAAGCGATGCACAGTGCAGCTGCTCACCATCCACTAACCCATGCTCAACCAGCCCCGAACCAGCAATCTGTCCCCTCAGTCAACTCCTCCCAGTTTATATACAGGGCTTGAGAGGGTAGCTAGCTACCTAGATTGATAGACAGATATATTTTTTATGCTCCCAACCCACTTTAGATGCCAGCAGACCCCTTGAAGAGGGCCCCAGACCCCCTCTACATGCTCACAGACCTCCTTCAGATGTCCCCAGACCCACTTTAGTTGACCCTAAAAGATCCTTTGATATACCCAGACCCATTTTAGATGCCCCAGACCCCTTTAGATGCCTCCAGCGTCACTTTGTCACTCTCTAAACCCCTTTACTTGCCCCCAGGTCGCTTTTAGGTGCAGAGGACGACATGGCTGGGGGTCATGGGGCTGCAGGGACACTGAAACCAGAGTGAGACCTCCCCAGTCCTGCAGGACCCCAAAACCTGAAACCCCAAAGAGACCCCTAAACCTCACTGACACCCCACCACCACCTCCTTCAGGATGCTCCAGAGACTCCCCTCGAGTCCCCAGGGGATCCTCCAGAGACCTCCAGACCACTTTAGACGCCCGCCCCAAAACCATTTACATGCCTCCAACCCCCTTTAGAGGCCACTAGACCCCTTTGCAGCTGGTAGCAGCAAGCAGTACCTCGCCGTGTCCACAAGGCGGCAGCAGTGAACGTGAGAGTCCAGGGCACTAAGCGCGCCGAGACCCTAGCAGCGCCACAGAACAGCCCAGACATTGTGGGGATCTGACAGACCCCCCAAAACCACATTGAGACCTCTTCGACTCTTTCAGAACCCTCTTGAGACGCCCCCGCGAGCCCCCAGAAGACCCTCCAGAAGCCCCCAGAGGCCTCTATATGCCCCCAGAACCCTTTAGATGCTCACAAATTCCCCTTTGATACCCCCAGACGCACTTCAGATGCCCGCAGACCCCCTTAAGAGTCGGCTACTTCCGATTCGGCTCGGCTCCCTTTGGCTCCGTCCATCTCGGCTGAGTTTGGCTCCGACGGCTCCGTCTGTCTCCCCTCGGTTCCGTTCGGCTCAGCTGAGTTCGGCTCCTTTCGGCTTGGCTCCGTCTCTCCCCGGCTCCTGCCTGCTCCGCTGAGTTCGGCTCCCTTCGGCTCGGCTCGTGTCCATCAGACTCCGCCTCCGTAGCCCATGCGCAACAAGGCGGCGCACTAAGACGCATGCGCCGAATCCGTAGCAACGCGTCGCTTAGACAAGGCATGAGCGGAGTCCGTAGCAAACGTGCCGCTCCTGTCCCATAGCCGCGAGGGGTTCCGTGGAACACGCGGCCGCCCCGCGGCAGCACGGGGTGCTCGGTGGTGGATTGGTAGCGCCTGCCGCGGCGACGCAAGGGCAGTGCGGAGGCTGCGTCTGCGCGGCTGCCCCTCAGCCATGGCGGACGAGAAGCTGGAGCCGCTACGGTAGCAGCGGCTAGCTGCAGACCGAGCTCGGGGTAAGGCGCCGGACGCCTACTCCGCTACCGCGCCAAGGGCCTGTACCTCCGCCTCTCGGGAACCCGGGAGCGAGGGAGAGGACGGGGCGCAGCTGGAACAGGTCTCTCTGTAAATTAAGGCTTGGACTGCGGGGCGGGAGGAGCGGGAAGGGGCACGGCCTTGCCGGTTGGTTTTGACTGGAAACGTCGCCGACTGCAGCCTGAGTGACAGGTGGGGGATGAGGACCCGGCCGGCGGCCACGTCCTGCTGCATGAGTAGTTACAGTCATCAGGGCGTTTTGGGCCTGCCCCCTGCTCTGTTTGCCCGGGCTGCTGCTTTGGAAGGTTCAGTGAATAAACCTCCCACCGCTTTCTGTGCCACTCGCAAGTTTATAGATTACCGTCATTAGCCTTTTCAGTCACCTTATTTTTTAGAGCTCAACCGTATAAGCCTGTCCTGTGTTCCTTGTATGGGGATCTTCCGTACCTATCTTCCACCTTTGTTTCCTGTCTCTGTCTGGTTTTCCATTATGCTTATTGGTTTTTAAGTGCAGATTCAATACAATAATAATTCAATGCTAAGATTGCATTTTCTTCTGTGTTAGCAAATGCAAAGTGTTACATTGAATTGCATTTGGCCTTAGCTTACTTGAGTAGGTGTATATGCCTTTATTTTTCTGGGCTTTGGGAAGGTACATTATCTTAGACCTGACAGGAAGGTCCTTTTAATGTCCAAGCCTACAACAGATCCAATAGCAGTATGTGTCACACTAGTCTGGATTACTGCCATACTATGCTTTCCTCACAAAGCATATTTATTTGTTAGGGCAGCAGATTCTTATTTTCAGTATCTCATCCATGGTCAGGGAAGTTGAGCAGGCAGATTTAGCCAACACCAACGCTGCTGGAATACTTAAACTTACTGGCCTGTGTGGAATGTTTTTGGATGATGATATTCTGTTCTCATTCTTCAGAGCAATGGCATGGCATTTATTGCCTTTTTTTTGTGTGTTTTTTTGGTTGGTTGGTTTGGTTTTTTGGTGGGTATAGATGTGTTTTTTCCCCAAATCTTGCTTTGAGATGCTTGGTTGAAAGTTACACAGCTTCCTATGATAAAGAAAATGAAGAACCTGCACCAAAATGCTCTAGGAGTGATAAGACAGAGGTGGCTTCATGTTTCCTGTACCCAGGAAAAGGTTTTATTTTCCAGGTTCACTGGGAATTACAAATACACGAACCAATTCTCATCAGCTGAAAAAAAAATCTGTAAGAAAATTTTAAACCTGTTGTATGCCTTTTTGCTAGGAAGAAGTCAAATTGTTAGCTTCTTCCACAGTTACCTGCTTTATTCATTAGCATTTAGGGAAGGACCAGAAGTACAACTTTCCAGATTTCCTGAAAGACAATGGGTTAAAACAGGAAAAATTAGGGTTTTTTTCCACTTTGAAGTTTGCAATAGCTTTGCATTTCTACTTAAATAATTTAAGTAGGCTAAGGTACTTTCATCAGCTCTTACTGCTAGGAGAATCTATTAAGGAAGAAAACTTATTTGTGAACTGTCATCCAAACAGATTTTTGCTAATTTGATTATTCACTCATGACATACTGATAAGAAAAAAATGGCTTAGCATTCTAAATAAAGAACATTTCAGTTATTTTTTAAACCTTCCCTATATATGAAATGAAGATCAGAGAGAGTATATCTGCTATGAAGTTCAGCAAGTAACAGCTGCCAACTGCATGCCTGTTCCAAAGTGCTTGTTTTGGTTTGTTACTGCAAGCATTGAGCCTACCAACAGCTGGGTTTTTTATCAGAGTGATTCATGAGACAAAAAGTGCTGAGAAAACCCAAGCTACATAAACTAATTAAACTGGAAATACAAGAGACAGTAATCAACTTCCAGTTACTCGGGCTGGAGGGTAACTCAGGCACACTTACTCCAATACTCCATGATATGAGTATGTTCCTATTAGAGTATACCCTGTTCATATGAAGACATGCTGTACCAACTCCTCATATAATGCCACATGCTCTCAGTGAGATCATTCATGTTGTTTGTATACAGATCCTAAATTTCTTTTATCCAGCTTAGCCTTCCTTTTATCACTATATTCCAGACACATTACAATTAATAAAAAAGTCATACCTGTTTTCTTGAGTGACTCCTGGATATACAGGTGCATGAATTCAATACCAAACATTTCCTGTTCCTCCTCCTCCTCTTTATTTTCACACGGAGGGAGTGTTACTTGTAACTCCAGTGGGTTGTCTCTAAAGTTGACAAATCTGACAGTTCACCAGAAAAGGTTACTTGTTCAGTAGGTTTTGTTCAGAGAAACTGTTTTGAAACTGAATTAAGATTCCTCAAACAGTGTTTTGAGCAAAACACCGTGTCTTTCTTAGACTAAACTCGTCACTGTATTAATACTATTAAGTAAACTAAGCTAAAAACAGCCTTATAATAACAGTAGCCAATTGTGGTGGGAAGGAAAACATCCCACTGCAGTTTAGTTTCAGGTTTTTACTCCGTTCTCAGCCTTAATGAACTTTTACAGATGGCTGGGTAAGAACAAGAGTGTAAATGCCTGCATCCTCCTAACTTTGGCAGCCTTAGCTCCCTCTGTTCTTAGTACACCCCTGGGCCTTATTTGTTTACAAAGAGACACTGCTGCTTTCAAACCATCTTAAAACGGCAATTGTCTTGCTGGGTTAGATGCCATTTGTTTAAACCAACATTGGTTCTCCAAAATGGCCAGCATCCAGTAATTCAATTCAAAATGCAAGCAGCAGGGAAATTTGTCTCAATATACAAAACAATCTTCACTCACAGCCCTGCTTCCCCAGGATGGGTGTAACCCAGCACACAATCTTCCCAGTTCTATCCATTAAAAATTGGTATTCATCCTTTTTTTTTTTTTTTATTTTTCAAATCAAGTATAGGAGAGTTTATCCATACCACACAGAATCACAGAATGGTCCTTACATCTACTCCTTTGTCTTTAAGTACAAATGCTTGACTTCTTGGTGGCAAAATTCTACATTTTGGCATTTTTATGCTTGTCACATGTTTTTACGGCTAGCTCTTGGCTTTAGAGAGCAGTATAAAAGGCCAAAGTGGTACTTGGACCTTTTAGAGATATATTACAGTCTCCTTTTTTGTTTGGGACTGTGACTATCATAGCTTCTTTAAATGACATGTGCTACACAAAGCCAGATCCTCAGCTGTTCTGAGTCTGTGTAATTATGCTGATTTATATGGTATGGTGTTCACCTGTGGACATGCCTTCTCCACTTCATTAGTATCACTATGATTATACAACTCCAGGTTGGCTTTAAAGCCTATCTTCTAGTATTTTTATCTATATTTCCATTGTTTTCTTACCTCAGGTTTGCCATGTCCTTCATACAAACTGGAATATCTTTTAGTTTGTTGTTGCTAAGAACAAGAGTACTAAGATTCTTCATGTTACCAATGGTTTCTGGCAACGAGTTTATCTCATTCCTTTGGAGCCATAAAGTGTGGAGATTTTCCATTCTGTGAAACAGGTATTTGGATAATTATTGAGATTTAGAAAATTCATCTCATGAATTGTTAATAAGTACTTGACTCACAGCCACATGAAGGACTTCCATAAAGAATACAACAGTTCTCAAAGAAACCCAAATACCCAAGATAATTACCTGACCACCCAGTGAAAATATCACTGCCAAAAAACTTGATACCAAGTTTATTGTTTTTTGAAGGTGTTATTGCAGCTCATCCAAAATACCACATCAGAATTGATCAATCGCAAGTTTGTAGTGAGGTTAATATTAAAATAATCTTTTTAAGTAGGATTTGGTGATTACACTTTCAATGCAATGAAATTGAGACCTAAATGTGAGCTTTGAGCTTTATTTACCTGTAAATTGCATCAGGAAGCTCCTGGAGTTTATTTCCTCCCATATCTAACCATTCTAGATTCGGCATGTTGAGAAGAGCTGAGGGGATGGCAGTAAACTGATTCATGCACAAATCTACATGTGAAAGCTTCTTTAAATCACTGAGCTAAAAGGGAGATTCAATACAAGTTTATTACAGCAGTGCTGTAATAATGTTGACTGAAAACAAGAAGCAATTTAAAAACATGACAACACATTTTGGAGTTAGTAAACAGAATGGGTTTGGAGTTACATTACCTAAGGTATGTAGGTTTGAAACTCATCAGGCAGGACTTTTATCTCCCACCTGGTAGTGAGTGCCTTAACTGCTGAAATGCTGAATGCTATGACACACCCCTAGCCTTGAGAAGAAAAGGAGGTTTAGATACTACTGTCCTTACTATCTCATACTCCATGCAAAATGCCATTTTTCACTATTCAAATATTTAGATCTTCATGGTCAAATTACATGGACTCTGTTTTAGAGTGAACCTAGACAGCTTCCATGTTCTGACATCTACTACTACGACAGTACACTCTAAAAATTAAACACAGCATCAGTCAGTGTTGCAGTATTTGGTATTGCAGTATTAGTTGCAGTCCTTTGTTGAATCATGCCTTCAGGTGCTTTTACAATGTTCAGGTGATGCAAAAATGTTCTATTGCAAATCTGATCCAATTGTTTAGACACTGAATGCCACTCAAGTACATATAACCAAAGCTTCATTGTGTTCACTTTGTCACAGTCTCCAGTAGGACAGAACTATGTTTTGGCTATGAACTTCTAGTTTAAAAGCTATCACTGTATGTTATGCTGTGTAACCTGTATCCACACAGATTTTGTCAACTCTGAATTCTCATTAATAGTGTATACTTTCATTTGAAGATTTGTTGTTAGGTTTGGGCTCACTCCATTTTGCAAGTCACAGTCAGCTCAAACTATTGCCATTACTCTGTTTTAAAATAAATAAAAACAAGCAAATGCCCTTACATACTTGTCATCTCCAAGAGACTAATGCTTGGAGATGCCCATCTCCCTCATGTTGAGGTCAGTCCAAATTAAAGCTCAGTAGCAGGTGAGCACTTATTTCTATTCTCTCTTAGTTGCTTTCAACATCTCAGAACAACATTTGTTCAACTCTTTGTGCATAGGCAGCAGTATAAAGTACATCAACCCTTTTCATAGCTAACAGCTCTGATAAAGATGCTGCTGCAAAATATGCATTAAACAAAACAAAAGTTTGTGAGAACCTGAGGAGGAAGATCACAGATATTCCTGTTGACAGCCAGCTCCAATCTTTCCAAACTGATGCAGCTACTTATTTCCTTAGGAACAGACTTTATTCTGTTGTAACTGAGAAGCAGCTCTTGCAGACTAGTCAGCTGGCCTGCAGAGAGCACAAGTGAGAAATTATAAATGTTCACATTCATTCTATCTGGAATACCATTTTACTTGATTTATGCTACCCTTATACTGTTCCAGAAGTGTTCTGTGTTCTCAAAAAAACCCAAAACCAAACAAAAACCAACCAAACAAAAAGCCCCAAATAACCCCCCCACTGAAATTAAAAAAGTAGGGCTTAAGGACTCTTTAGTACAGACCTGCACTACAGAAAAAAACCCTCACCAAACCCTCAAAAAGCCCCTTATGAACACAGGCTACTCATGCTGTGGACTCAGAACACGAGCTGTTTTTCAGTATATTTTTTCTAGCTGCATTCTGATGTCTAATAGCTGCTGTGCTTACAAGCTTATTTCCTCATGGGGAACTTTCATAAAGATGTTTCCTCCATCCAGCTTTTTTTTTCCTTTTATAATTTATAGGGAATTGATAGTTTTAAGATCTGTCAGATTTAAATAATCTGTTTTAAGTAACTTAGCAGGAGTGTTAGATGAGCCAAGTGCACAAAAATGGCATGTTTGTGTGGTTTCTTAGAAAACCAACTTAAAAGAAAAGCATAGCTCACCAATTTCCTTAGGTACACTTTCAATTGAGTTCCGGGATAGATCCAGGACAACAAGATTGTGAAATCTTCCAATGAACTGAGGAATTTTCTGCAAACTAGTTCTATGAAGCTGCCATTCCTGGAGATGGAGTAGTTTCAGTAAGCATGAAGGTAGTGTCTAAGACAAGAAATACGAACCAGAAGAAATTCATCTTAATATACATGAACACAGGCTTAGGCATAGTTTTATTTGAAACAGTGTTATGATTAAAAATTGAAAAATAAAGAATAATTTATATACATATGTGTGTGTGCATATATATATATATCCTCAAGCTATACTGTAACATCCTGAAATGAACACCATCAATGTGGTTCATTCTCACCACACACTTAACTTGCCTGCTTTTTGATCCTAGGTTTCAGATGTCAGTACTACTGTCATTGCTTCAAAAACCTCAAGTCTGCCTTTTGGGTTTTCCCCCTTTTTTCAACCAAAGCAAATATAATGGAAGAATACACCTATCTAAATGGCTTTTTGCATCCAAATGGTGATGTACATTGTATTTCCTATTCTGTTAAGAAAAACAGCGAGCAGCTGAGAGCAGGAGAGATGAGGGATTTAAAAAAAAGTACAAAGTCTGCATGCTATGAGCTCTGAACAAGGAGCACTGACCTAAGGACCACCAGAGTATTGCTGGGTGTGGCTGTCACTTGCTGGCCTAATTGTCATTACTTCCTTAACACCTGCATTTCTGTGTGGCTGAGACCTGACTGTTACCTTCCACTCCGTCCCCGATTCCACAGTTCGCTGCTTTCCCCCACGCATTAGAAAATAAAATAGCCTCTTGGAAAGCACCAGCTCACTCTCACTCTTACAAAGATGTAAACAACACCAGGATATATTTTCATGCAGCTGAACACAGAAGGTTTTCACCTGGGTACATTTCAGTACTTCTGGTGTGTTAATGGTAAATGAGGATTTATGTAATTAAACTTGTAATTTGCAGTGTAAATAATTTCTAATGCAGGAAAGCCATTTGGACTATTGTCCTGGTTTGAGGCCAGGCAGATCCTCTCTTGCCCCCAAAGGGGCAAAAGAATGACACTCACACAAATGGATTGCAGAAGTGATGGAAAGTTTAAATGGAAAAACAATTGGTGTTTTACAGAAAGCTACAAGCATAGTGACAAAAGAAACCCCAAGTGTATAGAGTCCCCTACAGCATACCCAAAAGCTTCCCAACACTTCCCATCTCCCCACCTGAGTGTATACCCAAGACCCCCAGGGCTCTTTCTTTCCCCCCTACTGCTAGGCTAGTCTAAGCTGGCCAGGTCTGAGACTGCCCCTCCCCTTTCTTCTCCTGGCATTAGGCCTAACCAGGCCTAAGAGGCCTTGAGATACTCCCCCACCATTACTCAATAGAGAGCATCTCCCAAGAGGAGCAGAGAGGGAAGAGGACAAAATAGACTTTGTAGATGGATTTATAGGGTGCAGGATATTATGGGTATGAAATACGCTATTTCCTGTGTCCACCTGCTGGGACACTGCTCGGGACACTGGAGGTGTAGCTTGTGAGGCAGGAACAGAAGGCACCCAGCCTAAACTGCCACAGCTGTATTTTTGCAGACTAATGCTATATTTTTGCAGACTAATGCTTAACATTCAGGACTGAGAAGACCAGCTTGCTTTTATATTCTCACAACAGTGTCTCAGTTCACTGGTAGCAAAGCACAGTGAGCACTTCATAGATGAAAAATAGCACAACTGTGAGTGTAAATGTGTAAACAATAGCTTTCTAATACATCAGTCATGCAACTCCAGCAACATTCATTGCTATCAACATTACCTTCCATTCTTCTTCCTCTATCCTTAAAATTGCTCTTCCACCTTCATTAATAACCTTTTCTTTGAGCTTTGCTAAAGCAGCTCTCTCCTCCCAGACAAGCAATAGCCTAGAAGGGAAAGATACAGAATACAGAATTAACCAGCTTGGAAAAGACCTTTGAGATCATCAAGTCCAACCTATCACCCAACACCATCTAATCATCTAAACCATGGTGTAAAGTGCCTCATCCAGTCTCTTTTTAAACACTTTCAGTGATGGCGACTCCACCACCTCCATAAGCAGCCCATTCCAATGGCAAATCACTCTGTGAAGAACTTCTTCCTAACATCCAGCCTAAAACTGCCCTGGTGCAGCTTGAGACTGTGTCCTCTTGTTCTGTCACAGGTTGCCTGGGAGAAGAGACTCACCCTCACCTGGCTACAACCTCCCTTCAGGTAGTTGTAGAGAGCAATAAGGTCTCCCCTGAGCCTCCTCCAGGCTAAGCAACCCCAGCTCCCTCAGCCTCTCCTCATAGGGCTTGTGCTCCAAACCCCTCACCAGCTTTGTTGCCCTTCTCTGGACATGTTCCAGCAACTCAACATCTTTCCTAAACTGAGGGGCCCGGAAATGGACACAGTACTCAAGGTGTGGCCTAACCAGTGCAGTGTACAGGGGCAGAATGACTTCCCTGCTCGCCACACCCTTCCTGATACAGGCCAGGATGCCATTGGCCTTCTTGGCTGCCTGGGCACACTGCAGGCTCATGTTCAGCCTACTGTCAACCAGTACTACCAGGTCCCTCTCTGCCTGGCCGCTCTCCAGCCACTCTGACCCCAGCCCATAGCACTGCATGGGGTTGTTGTGGCCAATGTGTAGAACCTGGCACTTAAGATGTGTTAAATCTCATGCTGTTGAACTCTGCCCATCTGTCCAGCCTGTCAAGGTCCCTCTGCAGAGCCCTCCTACCCTCTAACAGATCAACAGCTGCCCCCAGCTTGGTGTCTGCAAACTTACTAATGGTGGACTCAATCCCCTTATGCAGATCATCAGTAAAGATATTGAACAGGATGGGGCCCAGCACTGATCCCTGGGGGACACCACTAGTGACTGGCTGCCAGCTGGATGCAGCACCATTCACCATCACTCTCTGGGCTCGGCCCTCCAAAAAGATGATCTGTCAGTGGTGCATCAGCAAATAGAGACAAAAATTACTACCCATTCTACTTTGTGGAACAGAGACAGTAGTCTTTTTGGATGTCAAACAACATTTATTTTATCTGGATGCTAATATACTGTCAGTTTGAGGCTGAGGTAATTTATAGCAATCCTACAGAATTTTACAGTTCTTCAGATTTACAGTCCCAAGGGAGACATAACTTTATGTTCTGTTGCCTTGCTGCTACATGATGAAAATGAGGTCATGTGGAATTCAGTTTCAAAGCCACTGATTTTGAAGCATTCTCCTAAAACAAAAGCCTTCAGTTCCACCAAAGGTACTGTGTAATCAAACAGGATCAATCAGCTAAGGATTCTTTCAGCTTGATTTCCAAAGGGGACTTAAACAAGAGTTATGCTAGTATTTTCCTCTAGTAACTTTTCAATTTGATATTCCATTTCAATATCATGTGACAAATTAAGAAGAGTTCCAAAAATAGAATGCTAAATTTCTTCACATTTCATGGAATTGCTGACCAGACAGCAGACCAAATGACCCTGTTAATGCCTCTACTGAACAGAAAGCACAGCAAATTAAATCTCCATGGGTTTGCATATCCACACAGGAGAGGATTTTAATATCTGAATTTAGATGATTTAGTATATATACTAACATTGTTATCACAGGACACAATTTGTGGTTTGACCTGACCATTTTACTAGATTCTAATCAGTGGGGATTCTGCTGGAGTAACAACTAAAGACTTGAACGCTGGATGAGTTTGAAAAGACGAGTTATAGTCTTCTAAAATGGTCTAGCTTCTCAGACAGTAAAACAATTCACATACCTTCCTGCAGACCTCTGTCTGAACTCCTTTTCTTTCTGTAATTCTTCATTTATCTTGTGTATTCTCACTTCCCAAAGTGTCTTCACTGCAGAGAATGTTCCAAGGCAAACCACATTTGCAGTCATGATCCTTACATCTTCAGATTCAGTCACAGGAATCTGACTGTGAATTTCAGGCTCAATGCATTGGTACACGTATCACCTACCAGATGGGAACAGTGATGTGGAAACTAAAATATGCAACACCCATTTGGATTATATTACTAAATTTAGTTAATGTATAGAACTGACATAATTTTACCAACTGCTTTCTTCTTATAAAAATGGATAATGGCACCTAATTAAATTTTCTTCTAATAAGAAATGGTATTCTTGCACTCTCTCTGTATTCTTAGTGAACAACTGCCTCTCTCTCAGTTCCTTCCACAATTATGAAATATAGAAATAAGCATTCATTCCCTTTCCAGGAAGAAATTGAGCTGCAATTTAAGGAAGTTAATTCCTGGTAGATGCATCCTGGCAGCTACCTGATATAAACAGCTGTAACTAAAGGAGCTTTGCACCTGAGGGAAACTCTGCTGTTGCTGAAAATAAATTAGTATATTGTATCTGCATTCATTTCCTTCACTCATTATAATACATTTTTGTTAGTAATGCATTACCTTTAAGAAAAGGTTTTTAAATTCTTCAGATTTCTCTGAGGCCCTACTGAGTGTAAGGATCGACACTTAAAAAAAAATAATAAAATTCAACCTCAAATTTTGAGGTCATCTCTTCCCTGTGAGATCATTAATAAATATTTTCCTGCAAAGCAGAAAAGCAGGATACTCAGTCACCCTAATCAGAGCAGCCCTCTAGAAAGCATTCTTATTGCCATTATCTCAGTATTTGGGGAGGAGATATTTTGGACATGAACTGGAGGCAAGTTGTTGATATTCAGGCAAGCTTGAAAGGCTAACCTTCATGCCAACAGAAGTGTACTCTGAACATTTGTGATCTGAATTCTCCCTTTCAAATTTTTTATTAATATCTGCAGTTACAGGTAAGAACAATGTCTTATGCATCATTTCAAAAGAAAAAAGTGGGGATAACTTTCTTCCAAGCAGGTAGATAATAACAATAGTTGTATTTCAAGTCTTTTCATACATATACTTCCCTACAATAACAGCTGCAGGTCTGTCTTTTAGAGCTATCTTTTCTATCATACTTCTTCCACTGCAATTTTGTGTGGCATGGATAAATCAGAATTGTTTAGTGAATATTTTTGTGTTCAAACTGTCCATCCATTCTGTTTCATGTTTAACATCTAAGTTATTTATAAAGCTTGATTATACTGAAATCACAATCAAGTTAGAATACTCAAATAATCTAGTGCTGTATGTTATTACAAAGGATTCTTAACTGCTCTTTGTTAAGGAAAGATGGCAGGATTTAACAGGTGACACAAATGGCAACCACAGTGCGGTCTGGCATTTGAGTTCCTGAAGAGGGATTGAATTCTTTCCTCTATAGAGAGGATTGTATCCTCCTCCTCTTCCCCACATAAATGTGATCACATTTTCTAATTAGAAGCATTCACTTCTTTTTCAGTGCTCCTCATAGTAATTACCTTTCCCATTCCTTGTCTCAGTATGCAACAGTAGTGACTAAGACATAGTATGAAGTTTTTGGCTATGATGCATGGTTACAATTTAAATTTTCAGGATTAAGTTTCTACTGATAAATGTGATTTTCCTGATCTATAATTTCTTGTTGTATAGAGACATTTTTTGAACTACAAGCCATTTTAGGTAGAAAACTAGAGCGCTTTCTATATAGAAGGTGCAGAAAATAGACATTTCTTAATATATGTACTGCTAAAGCCAGTATCAGACTATACAGTCAAAACCATACTTATTTTTAGTAAAGCCTATACTGGAAAACTATTTTTGCTGTGGAATGTCTATTATCCAATAAACATTGCTGTATAAACCATGAAATATGAAAGAGCGCCACATTATACAGCCTTTTTTCAGGGAGATGCAATTATATAATAACACAACTACCATCAAAAGCTTCTTGGTCTTAGATATTATTATTTGTCAGGGGGAAAAAATCCCGTAATAATCATGCCATCGCAGCCAACAATTCAGAAGTGAATTCCCCAGCATGGCTGTAAAACAACTGCAAATTTACTCCTAAGTAATCAGACTTCTCAACAACTTCACCTCCAAGCATCTGAAAGAGTTTAACAAAAACTTACCTCAATTTGGTGCTTTCAAGGGTTTTCTGTGACTTGTTGCTTTCTAAGTAAGAGCAGAGAGAAACTGTGAATCTTGTCTATACCATCAAAACCATTTAGGACTCTCACTCAGACTCCAATGCAATGTCAGTCCAGTTCTAATTTTATCCTACGCTGAGAATAGAAGGTATCACATGAGGCACTGCTGCCAGACACCCAAGCATTTACAACTCCAAATGTCTTCCCAATTCACTGAACAGCACTGGACTCCCATAAACTCCTGGATTCCCAATAGCAAAAGTTACAAATTGTGAACAGAAAGAAAAAGGACTACTTGTTACGCTCTGCGATGAAACACAAGCTAGGTTTAAATTCAAGATGACAATACCTGTTGTACTCTAGTAATGTTTCTCTGAAGGATAACTGAGTTTCAAAGAGCTATTAAATGGCAACTGACTGACTAGGAAAAGTATGACATCACTAAGTATTTTATTCGTTACTTTTGCCCATGCTGAAATTCTCCTGTTGAAGATTTTTAGTGCAAATTATCCAAGTCCAAGCAGAAAAGTAATCTTTATAAGGATGTGCAGAGGGGCTACTACTCACCCCTTTTCATGCCTCCAATCATGAAATGTTTTTAACATCCTATTTCTTCAAACAGCCCTTGGAGAAGACAAAGGAACAACTCTCAGAATCTTTTTCTTCAACCACAGCAATAATCACAGGTCACTATTTGAGGCAGAAGCCACAAAACTGGATAACTCTAACCAATTCTTTCACTGGAGAATAAAATGTGAAGATGAAATTATAAAAATATTTGGGTAAAACATTGGGTTAAAAGCCTCTTTCAGCAGAAATAACATTTTCCTCATAAAAGGAAGATTAGATTCTGAAGAGTTCCCTGTAGAACATTATAACCATAGAAAACCTCTCTCCAGGTCATGACCAAGTGAATACCTGAACAGTGATACCTGTTTTAGAAGACATTAACTGCTTTAGCTTTCAATCTTCTATGTTTGGGGTGTTCTAAGTTACAAAAATCAAAAATGAACCACCAGGTTCCTTGCTATTGGTACTTCTTCCTTCAGTTTTGGTATAGATTCAATTCTCACAGTTTTTTTTTAAATAATGTTTTTTTTTCTTATTTAAAAAAATCATAGCTAAAAAACCAAACACCTCAGCTACTTAATTTCTTCCTCCTCCTTAAAAGAGACAGATAATTAGAGCTAGGGGGCAAAAAAATAACCATCCCTTTTATTGCAGTTTTGAAAGACAAGAGAAATTTCAGGCTGATTGTGTAAGCAAAATTATTCTGTCTCAAAAATTTCAACATCTCTTTATTGCTTTCTATCATACACTTATTTTCTCAATTTATTTTTCCCATGGTCTTTAGATTTAAAAAATACACAGTTCAGACTAAGCTCTTGCCACAACAATGTACTTGTGGACAAGTAGCCATTAGGCTGTGTTCTTTTGGTAGAGTGCAGTCAGTTCTTTAAGGTAAGATGAAATATATGTTTGGGTCACCCATACAGGACTCCCTGTATAAAATTCACAAATTAAACCAATGTAACTACAATTCTTTGTGGCTTTTTTTTTTTTTAATTAAGAATAAATAGATCTGATAAAAATGAAATGGCTGATAAGCATGATATATTAATCAAACTCTGCAAGAAATTACCTACATACAGAAGGCCCTTATACCACAATAGAAATAAAAACAGCACCTTACATGTATACTTCCATGCTTCCCTCCTTAGATTACCTGCTTTCCTCTTACTCAGTCTCAGCATCAAGGATGATAGAAATTCTGTGACTGGTAACTTGTGTCTTGCATCTTCACAGCTAAGTACAATAGAAAACTTTGGTCTACAATTTTGGAAAATGCTCCTGTGAAGGCAGTTTTTGATATTAGAGAATCTAAAGAAAGGAGAAAATGTCCATTTTGTGCCCCATAGCTCTCTGGTCTTTTCTATCTGTGTCTGTTTGCAACTTGTGTTTCTAGGAGGTATTTCTATCCAATAGTTTTATTCATATCTCCTAGTAAACAACCAGTGCCATCGTCATCATCTCTTTAGGTTAGCTTAAAGCCACATAACTGTTGTCTGTTCTGAAGGGTTTACATGAATCCATTATGTGTCTCAGATCCAAGTTTAAAAAGTCCTTACCTTACATAGTATTTTTTTAGCATTAGTTCTTTGTTGTATCTGATTAATCTTCAAAAATCTAGTATCTGAACACCAACAATACAATGTAAGTGTTCAGAACATGCTCTGCTTACTGTCAGGCTTACCTAAATGAGATCCTCCTGGTTTTCAAAACAGACAGACACTTTTCTATAAGAAATAAAACTAACTGGAAAGTTTTTAAAGATTAAAAATACAGAATATTCGAGAGGGTACTAAGTTATCAATAGAAATTATTGGTAAGCATTTGAATAAATATACCCCCTTCATTCATAACTGATGAAGAGTGCCCATGCAAGTACTTGCCAAGAAGAAAGTAGACTAGTAAAATATTTGAGAGGTTTACTCAGTTAAACAACAGAAAGCTCTCTGGACATCTTACAGCAGAAGCACAAAAGGCATTTTATTTATATATGATTTTTGCATAACTTCTTCTGGTAATTTTGGATGTTATTTGTTAAAATAAATTTACTTGTCCAACGAAGAAGAACTCTGAGTATTTCCCTTTCAAAACAGGTTAATCAGATTATAAATGCTGCAGATGTAGATCAGTGTTATTCAGTCACACCAGCCTCACAACCGTATGTACTATAGAAGGCAAATTAAAGACATTCCACCACCATACCAAGAAGTCACTCCATGACTTACTAAGCTTGACAGTCTGCTGTAGAAACTACAGCACTAATGAAAAGAAGTAACAACTAATTCATAGCTTGATAGCAACTGTTGAGAACTTTAACCACATAAAAGAATTATATAATGTGAGTAGCAAAGGGCACATGCTAGCAGAGCCAGCTTTTGTAGTTATTCAGTCTAATCCACAAGAAGTTTGAAGGCATATTCTATCCATGGTTTCCTTCATTTAAGGTCTAGCAGCATCGAGGCAGGGTTCTCCAAGTAAGATTTCCACAGGTTAGAAAACCGGGCCATTGTAGCTCCATCAATGATGCGGTGATCAGCTGACCAACTCACATTCATTATCTGTGCTTTAAATACTTCACCTTTTTCATTAAACCGAGGAAGAACCTAAAAATCAGAGGAAAGGAAACAAAAGAATAGAAATATTAAATACTTCTCTACTTATTCTTCGTTGATTCATTAATCTCAATTAAAGTATTTTGCTGAATTAGACAGCAGTAGTACCATTCGAACACAAGGACATTCCCATTACTGTTTGTGCTGCAGTTTGGAATATATTGCAAACTGACAGAGCAGGTTTTCAACCTCATGGAACTACTAAAGTATTGGAAACCTTTCTTGACTCAAAAGTTTCTTCCTGAATAGTTTAATGCATTATTATTGCTCAAAGTAGTGGTTTCCTTAAAGCATCCCCCTAAACAAAGTCTAATAGGAAGAACATATAAGAAGTTTTATAAATTAATACTAATTTCACTTCCAGCATTGATTTCAAATGTCTGTGCTAAAGAATAAAGCTTGAAATTCAGAAAACACGAAACCGCCTTCACCATACAGAGCTGTGGATTATGAAACCAAACTTCATTTATCAGAAAATTTTCCAGTCTTAAATTTTCTCCTTGATGACAACAGAAATGCTATTGCCATGTTGTAAAAACTTGTAAAAATAGATTTATATTGTTTCTTAATAATAAAAAGGCTAAAGAGAGATGTGAGTGAAATTTAGCAGGATTCTAGAAAACCAAACAAATCTAAACCTAAGAGACTTCTATTTAAACACTTGATGTTTCTGCACAATCATCTAAGAACAGCACACAACTTTTCAACCACAGGCTATGCAGCTTCTGTAACATAAATAGGAAAAGTTGGTATGAGACAGACAAAACAAGGGCACACTCCATGTTTCATTTTCATTCCAAATTATCTTAGTTAACTAAGTACTCACATCACTGAGGTAATTTTAATATACCTGTATCTTTCCAAGTGCTCCAATGGCTACTTCAGGAGGTAGTATCACTGGTTTGGCGTAAGTGCCACCAATCTAGGGGGGAAAAAAAATGCTGAGGATATTAGTTAACAGCACTTTTTTTTTATTTAAAAGCAGGTGACCTCTTGCATTAATTGCTACAAGTTTTGTTCACTGCCCATTAACCTTCACTACAGTATTCATTTCAGAAGCAATTTTTAGATGAAGATCTCATTTTTTCTGTACTTACTGTGCCAACATTTGAAAGGGTGAATGTTCCCCCAGAGAGATCATTTGTTCCCAGTTGGCCTGCAGAGCCCAAGGACTGTAGGCGATTTAATTCAGCAGCAATCTCAAACACACTACAGACTTGAACATTTTTCACATTTGGGACAATTAAACCTTGCTCTGTGTCCATAGCAACTCCAATGTTGTGTGAAGCCTGCAACGAATTTCATTAAGCAGATATTAGCATGATCTGTCAACATTAAATGTATTTTACACAAAAAACATTTGAACAAGGTCTTATTTATTTATCTTTTTAACTTAAGAAGTGCTTTTTATAGTAGGCGACTCTGTTACACATCTTTGAGGGAAGAAGGGGACATTTTTTTTTAGTATCAGTTTTCCACATCCCGAAATCCATTCTGCACTCAAAATATTTCACAAGGATGGTTGTGATGGGCAACAAAACATGACCAGCAGATTTTGAAGACAGTATTAAAAGTTTAAAAAAATAAACTAAAAGAAAAAAAAAAAAAAAAGAAAAAGAAAACCCTGACTTGCCTTTCATTTCCTAGAAGGAATACATAGAAACACATCTCAGAGATACTGATATATCACAAAAGGAGTTTGTACTGCAAGGAACATGTACACATCACCTAAGAAAATAAACACTTGCTGCTCAGAAGTATCAGTCCAGCACCTTGTATGAAAATTAAGTAAATCTGTATCAAAACTGAGTTTAAAATATTACTTTAATACATAAAGGGTTGAGCACTGGAACAGTAGAACCAATGTGCTATTACTAAGAATAGGCTGTATAAGCTTTAAAATGTTCTCATTTTAAATGTTTGGCCAAGCTTCAGGTGACATGTTAGTATTTTTGAGGCAAGCCTGAACACCAAAATGACTCTCACTAAATGAACTAGTAAAATAAGATCAATAATAAATGAAATCCAATCTTAGAATTTGGAAACACAAATTATTTTTCAGCATGATATCATAATTTTGGTTCTTACAAAGAACATGGCTGAAAAGACCACATTAGCTGTTTGGTTAGATTTTCTGTTCACAACTTTTATCAGTAGTTTACCAACCTTGTATGTGACATTTTGACAGCTTTCATCCAAAGAAGCATTAAGAATGGGGTACTGCAACAATCCCAGAGAGGCAGCCTGTTAAATATAAAGAGAAAAAAAGGACAGGGTTTTGTCTTTTATAATTGGAGAGCTGCATGGAAAAGAAGGAATGATCAGAGGCAATTTAGACTAGTAACAATGCAAAATTGTCTTAAACTCTTTGGTCTTGTCTGTTGATATTATGTCATTATCAGAATGGCAGGGGGGGAAAAAAAAGACAACTTACAAAACCTAACTATACATCTGACAGACACATAAAACATTATAATTACTCTCCCAACAATTCCCATCAAATATCCCAAGACAAAAGTTATGACATTGAGCAACAACATCATTCTCAGCTATTTAGATTACAACTATTTCAAGGAAGTAATATCAATTCTCCCTTAAGAAAGCATAATGAGTGATTACTTAGCACTCTGATTGAAACAGCATTACCAGAACTTCCAGACTAAGCTCTGTATTCACTGTATTCAATACATAGCTGAGGCAATGCATCAGCCTTCACTGATGCCAGCCATTGGAAATAGCAATTAAATGAGTGCAAATGCTTGGTCTTCTGAACAAGGGACATACTGATTCACCAACAAAAACATAACCACCCTAATAATACCACCACATTTCACATGAGGTTCATTTTAACAGAGTTTAGAAAATGTACTGACAGTTTCCAAAATTTCTTTTGTGTAATTCAAACACCTAGTGAGGTTTACTCCCATAATGAATAAAGCTTTAGCTGCTCTATCCTTCCCTATTAAATATGTTTTACAATTTCCATGATACTATATAATCCTAACTACAATTCCAGCAGGAAATTGGGAAGTGGTTCAATAAACAAGAAAAAGTGAGACTTTTTTTGTGACCTATAATTATTCAGATGATGAGAGGTACACCAAACTTAAAACAATCACTGATTAGAGTTGGGCAAAATCTGGGTTAAGTCCTCTAAGCAGCACTCTGCTGCACGTCTCACCTTTATGAAGAAAGGCATAAAGGAAAGCTTAACTCCACGGATTTGTGCTACAGGTTTCAGCTCTTCTCGCAGATGAACAAGCTGAGTCAAATCAATTTCATCACAATAACCAAAGTGGGGTATCTTCAGGGCTGCACTCATAGTCTTTACCATTGCCTTATGAAAACCTGGAAAATATTCATGGATTTCTTAAACTAACAAAATCAGCTTCTGGAAAGGTAAGGTGACATTTCAGTTATTTGTTTCTATTAGATAAATTAGATTACTTTAAAAAAAAAAATCCCCAATAACAACAACAAAAAAAAGGACAGAGTAAAAAAAGGCAAAAATTTTTATCCTCCTCTTTTAATGTGGAGTTTCTTACTTTAGTGTCTTGCGTGGTACTCCTCTCCAGAACAAGTGTGAATGCCAAAGTACATGCAAGTGATCCCAGTCAGAATCAAAGGGGCCTTACCTCCAGACAGGTGGAGGAGAGGGACAGCTATAGACTTACTGCATTGTGCAAAATCGATGGCTTGGCAGGGTGAAGAGGTGGAACCCATCTGTATTTCTGGTGTGACAGAGGGCTCTTTGCTACTGCATGTGTTGGAAGCTGAGCACCAGAATGCAAGCTACAGTTTGCTTTCACTTGGAGGGGTGGAAGGAGTCACTGAACTCAACTGCCCCAGGGGTGGAAACACAGCCCCACGATTCAGACGGTCATGGACTGATCCAGGCTGTATTGGAACAAAGTGGAGCTCCAGAGCATCTGCAGTGAGCAGTCTTCGGTGTACTGCAAAGTGATCTCACGTTGAGTGAGAATGGACAGTGACTGACATAAGACGTCTACTGTCTGATGTTGATTGCTGCTGGGCATGATGCTAATGGTACAGAATAAGGAGTGGAAAATGTCATGGACTGAGTTGAACCTGCTGCTGTTACCCATACATGCTGCAGTCATGCCAGCTTCAAAAATGAAAGTCCTAACCAGAGCAAAGTATTATGGGGCTCGAAGTCTGGACTGCAACATGGGAGGCTTCCTGCTCTGGTTGCTGTTTCTGGATTCCTGCTAAACCCTTAAATTTGCTGCACTTTGCCACTAACCACAATGTGACAAATTCCCACGTTTCAGCATACATTTCAAGAAGCATGAATTAAAAATGAGAAAGTACAGCTTGCAGCCCAACTCCATCCAACTGAAACATGAACAATTATCTCCTAAAATAGTAACATCATGCAACGTGCTCCCATCAAAAGGAACCCAACTGTTGACTATGTAACATTTACTGGTAGCCTATTGTGAACACTGTCTCAAGATTTTAATCATTTACCTGTTATAGGTTCAGTTTTGTCTTTTCCTGAAAACACAATGGGTCTGGAAAGAGGCACAGGAATTTTACGTTCTTTGTCCTTTGGAGCAGCTGGCGTAGATTTTGGCAAAGGTGGCATAATTTCAGCCTTTGGTGACGGAGGTAAAATAGCTCCTGTTTGTTTGGCCAAGTAATTGAGTATGTCTTCTTTAAGGATTCTGTTATCTTTCCCCGTTCCAACAACTTCACTCAATTTAATCTGAAAAGCACAAACAAGCTATGATGCTTTTGTTTTACAGCAATATAAATATGTCAGTGTGAGCTATGGCTAAAATTATTCCAGTTATCGACCTAACATACCTACAGGGTATTTTTCCCCTTTCTATGATTTATTAGGTTCTCAGCATGATTCAAATCACCCAGAAGGCACACTTCATGTCTTACTCCATACTTTGAGGAGGAATTATGAATATTGCTTAACATGTAATTTCTTCACAGGATCAATAGTGAAACATTAATTTGAGAAAAGCTCTTTGTCACTTAATTTTCTCTACATATTGTTTTGTTTTGCTCCTAAAAATGCAAAAGCTTTCAAATAAAATGGAATATTTATAGATTCATGGCCAAAAAAACCAAACACCCTTAGAAGATCACCTAGCATATCCTCTGCTCTAATGCAAATCTGAGAAATAGAACAAAGTAGCTAAAGCTGAGATTACATTCTTCCCTCCTTCTTCCACAGTCTGTTCTGATACTTCATTATTTTCATTCTAAAAAGATTTTCTTCATTTACAGCCTAAGGCATCCTAGCTACATTTTAGGACCAGCAATTCTTTTCCTATCCAACATAATCATCAGAAAGAACAGTCCTCTTCATCTTTACAACAGCCTTTACACATTTGAAATGTGTTTAAAAACAAGCAATTTCTCACTGCACTTTCCTCTAGATCAATGTTCTCCTAGCCAAACTGCTATATAAAAGACAGATAAAATTGCAGTAGGACCCAATTCAGCAAGCTTACATTGTTCTCCATGGCCAGACGACGAACTGCAGGGGTTGCTAATGTCTTGTGACCTTTTATCTCTTGGTGAGTGTGCTCTTCATGAGACATAGGAGGTGTTTCAACAACATCTTCTTCTGGGGCAACACCTGCAAGGAAAAAGAAAAACATTTACTTACTATATTACAAGTATTTGCTAAATTCTGACCCCAACTATTCTGCAAATCTGTGACAGCTGGAGATTTGAACATTTACTTTGAGCTACTGTGGATGAGAAGATAATGTGTTGAAGGCTGCTGCTTAAGCTAAACTTTAAGTAAGAAACATCTAGTTCTTAAGGTTTTAAAGCCTAGTAAAACAGCACAGCTTTTTCTACTTCATTTTCTTGACTTCATAAAAGGAAAAAAAAAATGGTTTAAGATTTTCTGGAGGGAAAAACAAGCTCCTATGTTAGTGATGGTTTTCTATGACAACAAACCTAACAAGCACAAGAGGAAAAAAAATCAGCTTACAGTACCTTTTGAAGCATCAATTTCAATGTCCACTAATGGTTTTCCAACATAAGCAATATCATCTAAATTGTAATGGAGTTTTCTAATGATGCCATCATAACGACTAGTAATAGTAACAGAAGCTTTATCACTTTGTACTTCACAGATGCTATCAAACTGAGACACGCTGTCACCTTCTTTTATATACCTAAGAGAAAAGACACAGGCTGCTATAAAACACATTAAGTGTAAAAATCTGTGCTGTATAATTTTTTTCGTAAGTTCAGCTATTTAAGTCCTAACAAGATGAAAACGTATTCCAGATAAGAATTCTACATAATGGATACATTTGCTGAATACCTTTTGCCTAACTGTTCCACAGCTGTTTGTTAAGTGAAATGACACAAAGATTTAGAATATTATCCCACATACATTTTTACTATCTCAACATGAGGAGACACTTTATGGTGAGGGTGACAGAGCACTGGAAGAGGCTGCCCAAAGAGGTTGTGGAGTTTCCTTATCTATAGAATCAGTAAGGTTGGAAAAGACCTCAAAGATCATCAAGTCCAACCTGTCACCCAAGATCTCATGACTACTAAACCATGGCACCAAGTGTCACGTCCAATCCCCTCCTGAACACCTCCAGGGACAGTGACTCCACCACCTCCCTGGGCAGCCCATTCAAACGGCTAACAAATCTCTCTGTGAAGAACTTTCTCCTCACCTCAAGCCTAAACTTCCCCTCACACAGTTTGAGGCTGTGTCCTCTAGTTCTGGTGCTTCCAAACCTGCCTGGATCCATTCCTGTGCAGCTTGCCCTGGATGATCTTGCTCTGGCAGGGGGACTGGATGCCACGGTCTCTAGAGGTCCATTCCAATGCCTAGCACACTCTGATTGTGTGATCAGTTTCAGAAAAGAAAGTGGGAAATACTGTCTTCTCTGCGAAGTATTTTCACCTACTTGTACAGAGAACAAGTCTGTACAAAGAACAGTGCTGCCCTCCCTCATTGTACACTTTGATTTTGCCTAAGCCATTCATCACTGGCTTTTTATAAACTATTTAATGCCCCAATCTTTTGCTGAAGTCAATAGAGAAAGGGTAAAGGGTAAAATTATGTGGATTCTCCAAACTAGTCTTTAATTTCTAAAGTTTAACCTAAGCAAGTTTAATATAAAGACAAATTTCCTGGATTCTAAGAGCCATTAATCACTGAAGGAAAACCTATATACAGGTGCAGTTATGGCAACCTATTCCTTCCTTCCTTCTTTTCCACTCTCAAATAGACCAGATTGTAAATAAACAAAATGTAAAGCTGAGTATATACAAGATCTTGAACTGACAAATATGAAGTTTGGAAAACTTAAGGTGTAACCCAGAAAACATAATAACAGACAAATAACCAATAATACAGCTGCTGAACTGCTTGCTTAGTATATTTCTAAGGAAGTAAAGCTTACCATTCTTTCACAGTCACCTCCGTAATCCCTTCTCCAATGTCAGAAAGCTTAAACTGGACAATTTGGCCACATGAAACTTAAGAGACAATAAGGAAATACAGCATATTTAATATTAAATGTAAGACATCAGACAGTAAAATCTAAATGCATAAAAAGCAGTCTAGATACCAATCATATACAAAGGGCTAATAAAACACTCATATAATAGCAAAATACAATAAATTATCTTATTAAGAAGATTACCAGCAGATGTTCTGAACAATCGCTGTTGATGACTAAACTTGAGGGCAGCTTTGTCAAACAGGCACACGTATTTTGATTTTATAAAGCCAATGCTGCTGCACGATCTAACACGGTGAATGCAAACCTGGGGGAGAAAAGTCTCAAGTGTTAATACGATGGACTGAGGAATGTAGAGCTCATTTAATATTCCTGAAGCAACAGTAATACTAAAATAGTTTAATTATAGTTCATATAAGAGCAGTTCTTTGGGAAACAATTATACTGACTACATACCAAACATACAATCACCATTAAATTAGCATAAGGTGTGCCAGGTTTTTAACTTCTGTCACTAACACGACACTTGGGAGATCAATCACAATAACAAAACCAATTAACAAAAATCATGACAAGATCTGGTAAGAGATTCATACTTGCTGTTGTTTCTGTAAGCAATTAATCAGGACACATGTATAAAAAGCATACATAATACCAACATCAGCCATCTGAAATATTCTTATCCAGAACAGATGCTGGAAGGGTCCCGTAGACTACAGAAAAAAAATCAGCATATTTTTCTGTATCAGTTCTTATTGCAGTTAAAGCTTGATGAGAAGTACTACTTGGAAAAGACATTCACATCAGAGGGCACAGACAGTTGCCATTTTATTTCTGTTAATATAAGATGCAATCGTCTTCAGGTAAATACCATTTCACATCAACTTTAATGACATTTTTTAAGAATTAGGTGTGAGATGGTTTTCTTTCATGGTTACAATTATGTTTATTCAGAAATCAATTTAAAGGGTCAAGAAAATTTTCTGAAAGGTTCTTCAGACAAAACCTTGTGCTGTAAAGCATCATATAATCAGTCATGATTTTGGTCAAAAGCAAAGCCAGTAGCAATAAAGAGGCATTTTATCATTAATCTCAACAGAAGTTAGTTCAGACCCTTTCTTATTTAGTTAAATTCCTTAAATCTAATATAATTCTGATGTTATGTTGTCTTTAGAGTGCTGTAAAATTAATAAAAATAACAATTTCTCTGTAGATACTCTCTCTAATTAATTTAGAGATACAAAAAAAAAAATATTTGGGTGCTACAATGTACCTCAAGTAGCTCAAAACTGTAAAATTAAGAAATTATCTTCTTAGAGGAGCCAGAAAACAGCATACCTGCATGGGAAAGTTCATTTTAACTTCTGTTTAAAAACATCCTTTCAATAATTACAAAATGTATCACACTTTCTGATTGTCCTCCCCACAGCCCCCCACTGCTCAAGTAACTGCTTTTGTATTGCACTTTAAAAAAGTAGATCATTCAGAAAACTACAATTCTGATATGACAAGGTACATATATGTTTTTAACACTTGATAACCAATACGGGTAGTGAATTAGTAACGTTACTGCCAAAAAAAGAGCAAACTGGTTTTGCTACAGAATAGTTTAAATGCTGTTTCAAATGATATTTGCATTTTTTAAAACTTGCATTTTTCTGGTTTGCAGTTTTGCACATTCTTTACTAAAATCTTGGTGTGCCAGAATGTTAAAACAATAATATAATACCAAGTATCTGCACAGAACAGGGTTCCGTCCTAACAAGGGAAAAATTAAAATCCATGAAATAAAAGGGGCTGTGCTTATTACAATACAACACACCAAGTTGGAAGAGACCTTCAAGATCATCGCATCCAACCCATCAACCAATCCAAACCACCTAAACAACTAAACCATGGCACCAAGCACCCCATCAAGTCTCCTCCTGAACAACTCCAATGAAGGCAACTCTACCACCTCCACAGGCAGCCGATTCCAATGGGCAATCACTCTCTCTGTATAGAACTTCTTCCTAACATCCAGCCTAAACCTGCCCTGGTGCAGCCTGAGACTGTATCCTCTTGTTCTGGTACTGGCTGCCTGGGAGAAGAGACCAACCTCTGCCTGACTACAGCCTCCCTTCAGGTAGCTGTAGAGAGCAGTAAGGTCACCCCTGATCCTCCTCTTCTCCAGGCTAAGCAACCCCAGCTCCCTCAGCCTTTCCTCATAGGGCTTGTGTTCCCAACCCCTCACCAACTTTGTTGCCCTTCTCTGGACACATTCCAGCAAGTCAACATCCTTCCTAAACTGAGGGGCCCAGAACTGGACACAGTACTCAAGGTGTGGCCTAACCAGTGCAGTGTACAGGGGCAGAATGACCTCCCTGCTCCTGCTGGCCACACTGTTCCTGATGCAGGCCAAGATGCCATTGGCCCTCTTGGCTGCCTGGGCACACTGCAGGCTCATGTTCAGCCTACCGTCAAGCAGTACCCCCAGGTCCCTCTCTGCCTGGCTGCTCTCCAGCCACTCTGACCCCAGCCTGTAGCACTGCATGGGGTTGTTGTGGCCAATGTGCCACACTATTTTGACCATGCAATCATTGTAATACTATTTCTGTGCAATTCTGAATAAGGAAATGGCAAAAGCCTATAACGATAAAATCAGTTCTAATAGCCATAGCACACCCATCTACATACCTCAATGTCTGAAAAAATACAGTAATAAAAAACCCCACAAGCACAGTACTAGCAGTTATGTTTCTGTCACCACTATCATGCTGTATCACAATTTAAAGGCAATAGTAGCACAGTATGATACCACTTCTCTGGTGCAAGTCTTCTGAGTGCAAAGTTACTGTGGTGAGAAAAAGGTGAGGACTCTGTGCAGTCTCTCACTGATGCTAGGGATGCAACAGCCACTGACACCTGGTTGACCACGACTTGTTTGAACCAAGACAATATGGGAGCTCTATGGTGTTTGAGGGGAAATGGTTTCTTTTTAAGGCAACAACCAAAACTAAAAAAGGGGCAAGGCTAACTGTGCTATTCTGAATCACCACTGATCAGAAATTCTACTGCTGGCTTTAGAATGTTTTTCTGCAGCCTGCAGGCAATGAACTACGTGATGAAGTAACACTGAATTTCAAAGTCAAATTGCGGTTAAAGGATACCTCTCCACAGAACTCTTTTGACTTGCCGTCGCACTGAGTCATCTTAATGAACTTGCAATGAACTTGGGGTTTGTTTTGAGTAGATACACTGTATCTCCAATTACATAGTTGCCTATATACTAAACCAAAGCCCTTGGTAGCACCTTCCACTCAGACACTATTCCTCACCTAAATAACTGGCACTGTGTTCTAGTGTCTAGGTAACAGTTATTTTTCTGCTACTTAACACAAAGTCCCTCGGGCTCATTTCTCTTCTTCACAACTTAGAGTCCCCATTGACAAACACTATTACTTCATCCTTCCCCCTGTTGCTAGCCGAAGTGCTTGCAAAAGCACTGAGACTATTCAAATAAGGCCCACTAATGTATATAATAACCAGGCTATTTCGTGGATCTTATCACTGTTTCACAGTAGATCATCACCAGAATTAGTATATCTAGCAAAATTCAAAATGTGCTTGCAGGAAACACACAAAGTAGCCACTTCTGTAGTTCAGTATGCACATAGATAAGGTGAGCATTACTCTATCAGAACCTCCCTTTGGATTTAAAAGTAGATGATTTATTTACAAAGAAAACTGGAGGGAAAAAATGTTATTTTCAATATTCTTAATTAGTAAAATTACTTATATGTAGCTTAAAACTAGATAATTACAAAATACTACTGAAGAAATTCCTCACTACCATGCTTTCATAATATAATATGAATAATTAGGGGGGGGGGGGAATAATAGAAAGCAGAATTCATCTTTAATTTTGTTCTCACTTGTATTATCTTACAAAAAGATGCTTCTTTTTCTGACATTCCACAAAACAGAAGTGACATAGTTGGAAACCAACATTTTGCTACAGCAGGAAGACTATAATACAGTTACGCAGAAAAAAAGTACATTCACTTCTTTAAGTATGTTATCTCAGCTACTTAACAACTATCAAGGCTCCTGAGATTCAAAGAAACATGTTTTCCCTTTTTGTGTGCTTAACTACGCCGCACCTGTGCAGAGGTGCGATACGTATGCGGAGGAGTGGCGATGGCAGTGTAACGCTCACCAGTGCAATGCATCAGATGACGAAGAAGGATGCCAGTAGATTATTACAGGACACGCACGTTTCTTTCACATGAAATATAGGCAACAGGGAAGACATTCAGGAGCAGCAGCGTGGGGCGGAGGAAGCCCGTTCTGGAGGTTCCTGGGGATCGAGGGCACTCTGACCCCCAAGGCGCAGCGGGCAGGCTCCGCTGGCACCGAGGTACCACGGGGCGTGCGGGACTGGCACCGTCGGCAGATTGGCTGCGAGGGACAGAGTCACCCGTGCCGCCGCACCGCGGGATAGCGGTGGGACGGGCTGGGGCGCTGCCTGCTTTCAGGTGCAACTGAAGTGGCCGCTGCCCACCCGCAGGCACTGGGGAGGTGGCGGCCGGGAGGGCTGAGGGGAGGTGGCAAGTCCGCGAGCGTCTCCTATTTGCTTCGGGGTCTGAGGCGCGGTCCTCGCCCATTCCCGGCTGAAGGGAAGCAACAGGGCTTCAGGATGCTGCCACCGCCGAGACGCCGCGCGCTGTCCATCCCCTCACCGGCATACCGGGAGCGCCACCACCCGCAGGATCCCCTGCTCCCCTTACCAGGCGTCCCGCGGCTCGGCAGCAGCTCCTCAGAGCGGTCACGGCCGCCATCTTACTCCGGGAAGAGGCAGCCCCCACGCCCCACACACCTCCCACCGATCAGCCAACCGGACTGCAGCCACGCCGACCGCAGCCAACCAGGCAGCAGGCACGGGCCAGGGTGGGCGGCAGCGGAGGGGGCCGGGAGTGCGGCGCGGTGGCGGGAGTAGCCGGCTGGTCCCGACCGCCCTCCGGGGCGCACTGGCAGCTCGGAGCTGTCACACACCCACGAGAAGTAACGGGAGGACGAGCGCCTCACGGGGTTCCTGTAGCAAAGCCGCTGGCTGTGGTGCAGGGAGTGCAGCTTCCCTTGGCCGAAATGGCGGGAAGGCCTCGACCTTTTCTCGTACACCTGCAATAAAGTTCCGAGAGTGACTGCCAGACCAGAAGGCGTACATCTCTCCGTGCTTCTTGTAGCGATCTCACTTGTAGGGGGAAACTATGCGCTTGTGACCGTGACGGCAGAAGCCCGGCCTCCAGACTTCAGCAGCGGCCCAAGGCGCTGTGGGGCAGAGCTGTCCCCGCGGTGCTGCGTCCCAGATGTCACTTGGTCACGGCCTGCAAGGTGCCGCGTTTGTCACTGCTCCGGCCTAGCGTGGCCCTTAGCCGTAGCCTTGGGACAGGGGAAAGACATTGCCTCCTCCTGGACGCCGTGCTCTGGTCTGTGCCGGTATATGGTCCTTAAAGCGGGGAGAATGAAGACCTCACTTCGCGCTGCCCGGACGCTGGGCCCCGGCGGCTGTCTCTCAGGCCCCGGAGCCGCCCCTGCCAACCCACGGCGGGTGGGCGCCGAGGTGGCTCCGCCCTGCGCCTGCTCCAACACCGCCGCCCGGCCCAGGCACCGACAGGTTGGGGCGCACTGGAGCGCGTTTTGTGCGCGCTTCCGGCTCGCCGTCTGCGGGGTCCCGCTGGGATTCCATCGGTGCGGCGGGGGCCTCTGCGAGAGACAACTCCGCTTGCTGCCAGTCATGGACGGGAAGAGGGTGGAGATAGACGGCGGGATCATGGAGGGGGTGAGCTCCAGCGGCGGTCTGGCCTCTCTTTACCTCTCCCCGGGCCAGTAGTGGCCGACTGGGTGGGAAGTGTAGCGCCTGACTAGCATCCTTTCTCCGCGCAGGGTGGGCAGATTTTGCGAGTGTCTACGGCCCTGAGCTGCCTACTGGGCCTGCCGCTACGGGTGCACCGGATCCGCGCCGGAAGAAGCCAGCCCGGCCTCAGGTAAGGGCCATCCCTCGTCCTCATGTCTTCTTTTCGCCCGTAGGGCTGGCGCGGGCGCGGTGGTCCGGGGGCGCGTCCAGCGGGGTCTCGTTACGGTGTGTGTGAGGCCAAGGCTGTATCCGTGCAAACTCTTTAGCTTGCTTTTGGCAGAAATACTTCCAAGAACAAATCTCATATTTCTATTGCTTTGAGAGGGCCTTTAAATCAGAAAGTCCTGTCTGTGGCTCACTTATGTGGAAAGAATTGCTTAGGCTGGATGAGACCTTTTATATCATAGACCACAACCGTTAACATAACACTTCCAAGTCCCCCACTAAACCATGTCTTTAAGCACCATGTCGACACATCTTTTAAATACTTTTGGGGATGATGACTCATACCCACTCTTAACCTCCTCTGGCACAACCTGAAACCATTCCATCATCCTATTATTTGCTACAGACCAACACCCACCTCATTACAACCTTCTTTTTGTAGAGAGCAATAAGGTTTACCCTGAACCTCCTTTTCTCCAAACCGAAGAACCCTAGTTCTATCTGCCACTCCTTTTAAGACCCTTCACCAGCTTTGTTGCTCTTCTTTGGACAGCACCTCCATGCCTTTCTTTTAGCCAGGGGCCCCAAACTGAACACAGTATTTGAGGTACAGCCTACCCCATGCCAAATACAGGGGACAGTCACTTCCGTAGTCCTGCTGGCCACAATACTTTTGATAGCAAATATATGGAAAGATTGAGCATGGAGGAAAGCTAGAGTATGAACTGATTACCCCACAGTCTCCTGGTGAGAGGACTGGACCCCTTGATCTGCCTCTCTCAGTGCTATTCCTCCCTGTCCATGTCTGATTGGCCAGGGAAAGTGAGGGCACTGCCCTGGTTACCATCTCTTAGGCACCACAGTTATAGACCTCCTCAAAAACATTCTGAAAGGTGCTAAGCAGACTGCACCATATGAAACATGAAAATTGAGGTCATGTCATGCCTCAGCAAAACATGGCTCATTGAACACACAGTACTAAGAATAGTTCATTTATATCGTATTTAAATTACTCAAAGGGAAAAAAGAACAGCAGGACAGATACATAGTAAATCTGCTAAATCTTTCGTGGCTTTGGCAACTGGTTACTGACTTGGCTGCAGCTCAGTACTGCCATCTTTAACCCATTGCATTTTTGTCCAAGTATTTGTCACATTAGTACAAGCCACTGCTCCTTCATCTCATGTCTGTCTCAACCCATTCTAATAGAAAACACACCAGAACAGCCAGAACAGCCTGAATATTGCTCCTTTGGCTCCTGTGAACTCAGAAGTACTTTAGGAGTCAGACTGAATTTCTGATCTATGTTTGATCTGAAATTTGCAATGGTAGTATTTGTTAGCTGGTGTTTAGTAGATCTTTTAATGTAACATGAGTATGCAGTCTACTTACATGTATCTTTAATTCATATCCAAGGCCTCAGCATCTATCTGGATTGGAGATGATTCGAGATCTATGTGAGGGTAAGCTGGAAGGTGGAGAAATTGGCTCAACAGAAATAATCTTCACTCCTGGGAAGATCAAAGGTGGAACCCACATAGCAGATACGAAAACAGCAGGGTATGTCTTTGTACATGGATAATGTCTGACCTGTAACACCACTTAACTGATTTTGGTAACTTTGAAATTATTAAAAATGAGCAGAGGGGAAAAATAATATTAATACATGGGTGAGGAGCTAAAATCTTTGCTGCCTGATCCAAATGTATGTGACCAAAGAACCTTTAGTGTAGGCAGGATATGTATGAATAAAATCAATGCAAATTAAAAATTATAATTGCTATGTAAGTTGAATCCTTGGTTAATGTTAAGCAAAACCCAGCTGCCTGTGTATTTAATCTGTTATTTTCTCCCATTAGTACATTACATATCAGGTCACATGCATCAAATGAGGTAACTGTCTCAAATATGTGAGATCTGAAATAATCCTTATCATATAATAAAGTAAATTTGGAGATTTTATTTACACATGCAATGATACAATATGGGATACTAGTCTTGGAACTGGGACCATGCTATCCGTAGTTATATGTGCATGTCTTTCTCCTATTCTGTATTTCTGTGTTGGCTCCTTTGTTCTTGGGATCTGTTACAAAACCAAGTAAGTGGGTTTTAGTTATGGAAGACTGGGGTGAGCAGTTGACTGGAAGCTAAGTCAGGTTAGGCATAAGTTACAGTTTACATTAAGAGAAATATTTTTCTGAGCTGAAACAGTGTAAACAGCTAAGCTGATGCCTTTTAGTTAATACAGAAAGGTTTAACTAAGCAGTGATACAGCAGAATTAGTGATTAAACGCAAGCAAAACAAACAAACAAAAGAAACAGAACGGTTTACAAACAGAAGTTATTTAAGAAAACCAAACTGTGTTTTCTTCAGCTCAATGGTGACTACCGTTTTCACGATTCAAAATGTTTGAAACCCCTATGAGATAACCATTTTCTTTTACTGAAAAACTAACTTTTGCAAAATTTATCTTGGAAGTTGCTTAGTATCTGTGAAATACAGAAAGAATCTGGTATCTGGTATCAAGTAAGTGTTAGAATTACTACCTAAGCCTTTTCTGGGTTTGTCATCTGCTAGCTAAAGCTACAGTTTTCACAATCCTATCACTACACCAAGTAAGCTACACTATTTTTATTTCAAACAAGTACATTAAAGATACAAGTACTGAGAAACAAAAACTTGCCTACTTAGACTTGCTAAGGGCATGAAGTTTTAAATTGATTTTTTTTTTTTAGTACTAATACATTTATAGATTACACTCAAAATCAATTAGTTACATAAATGTTCTGGAAAGCCATTTGTCTTTGATGTGTAGTGATTCTATGGAATTATACAGATTATGACTACATGACATGGTAGGGGGTTGGAACTAGATGATCCTTGAGGTCCATTCCAACCCTGACAATTTTGTGATTCTGTGACATTTGAGTGTTTTGTAATTGCTTTTAGGAGTGTGTGTCTACTGATGCAGGTAGCAATGCCCTGTGTGCTGTTTGCCGCTTCCCCATCAGAACTTCATTTAAAAGGTGGGACTAATGCTGAGATGGCTCCTCAGATAGACTACACAGTCATGGTAGGGAAAAACTTCTTTGGCTTGGTGCATCTTTTGTGTGTATATATACAATGTAACTGCAATACTGCTGTTGCTCTTCCTGCAAGTTTATTTGAAATTATGGAATCAGGCATGGGAGTGTAACACTATTAGTGTGCTCTATGTAGAGAGCAGCCAGTGTTTCATGGATTTCCCTGAAACAGCAACTAGTCTTTTTGCTTCTAATTATTGAAGAAAACATCACTTAAACTGTATTATTTCTTCTAGAAGTGTGATGATTTGCTAAAGAATTTCTCTCCCTCATTTCATAAGAAAGTCCTTTTGCACTATGTGTCATTCAGAAGAAATGTGAAATAAGCTATATGGATGAGACTGGCTGTCTGTTTTGTTTTGAATAATGTAACGAATTTATGTGTTGCCCCTTTTTTTTTTTTTTTTTTTAAGACTATATAAAATAGTGGAAAATTGTAAATGCAAGATAGACTCACTCTGCGATTTGTATATACGCTTGCTTTCCAGGTTTTCAAGCCAATTGTTGAAAAGTTCAATTTCACATTTAATTGTGACATAAAAAAGAGGTGAGTTATGGGAGATGTGGCAAAAGCAGACCTTACTGAACCACTGTGTAATCACAGAAGCACTCACACAAGGTGCTTCAAATCAAGCTGAGGGATGAATTTATAATACATAAACTAATCTGCATTAGCTGCCCTCCTGTTCTGTCATTGCGTGATGAATGTGATACGGCTCGCTCTTGTTTTTATTTTCCATTGGTGTCTTGAGCTGCTGTTAATGGGCTACCTCTAGGGGAAGCACATATTAAACAAGTAGTACATTACTGGGGTTTTTCTGATGTGCCAAGTAATGCTTGTGTTAGGTTGTTAATAAGATGTGCAATGTGAGGCAATACTATTGGAGAATTTAATTCTATTATAAAATTTTCAAAGGCACACATCAATAAAATTCATATGTACAGAAACAGAGACTTTAAAATGTATAATACAATAGAATACATGAAGAGCCTTCTGCCTCTTTTCTTGGTTTCCTTGTGATCTTTGTATTTATATCTGATTACTGTTTCTAAATAGGGGCTACTACCCTCAGGGAGGTGGTGAAGTTGTAGTTCAGATGTCACCAGTCAAAGAGTTGAGCCCAGTAAACTTAACAGAACGTGGCACAGTGACAAAGATATATGGAAGAGCATTTGTTGCTGGAGCGTTGCCTATAAAGGTAAGAGCTGATAATAGCTCTGGTAGTATCCAGCTTCATAAATCTATACAAAATTGCATGTAATCTGCTTAATCTGCCTCTGCTGTTCCTGTGTTCTGCAGTCTTTCATTTTATTAAATGGATTTGATTATTCAGGCTGTAGAATAGAATTTTGGACATTTCTAAAATGCAGAGCAATACGGTAGCAGCTAAACCAGGAAATGAGAATGGTATCCTTGATATCCTTCATATGACTGTTCAAAAGTCTTCAATACATATTGAGAGGTATCTTGTATGTGATTTACATATCATTCATATTTACATGGCTTATTTTAAATATGGAATCATCCCCTTCATAGATACATGGGTCAACTATGGTGCCATGTCTAGGCAGAGGTCAGACTACATCAATTTTTTGTCAAATATTGCTAAGGGTATTAGACACACAGTTTCAGGTAGCAAAGGTAAAACAGAGATTTGTTCATTTGTACTCCCTTCTATTTATTATTCCTGTTCTGTCTGTATTTACAGCAAATGAGTGGTGGGATCTCCTTAAGGCTCCCTCTCACACAGGCTAGGAATTAGTAGAGGAAGGAAAAGGAGAAACTAACTTAGTTTTTGAAGACATGTGGCCTGCTGGGTTTGGTCTCAACATCTCCAAACTATGAATAGTGACTGTGATTGGATCACAAGGATGAGATAAGCTTCATCTCCTGCTACCTGCCTGATTTTAAACTGTTACTTTTCATTATAGCTTACAGAACATACCCTGTACATAATAGTTGTGGGGTGCTCTAGTTTTGTGTTTTTGTTTGGGTTGGTTTGTTTATTTTTTCACGATCTAATGTTTTGAGATAATCAAGGCTAAAATGAAATCATTCTTCCTATGAATGGAAAAATGTTCTTGAATTTCTAGTGACAGTTAAGCTTCTAGATATATCAATGTAATTGTCCTTCAAGCATTTAATGTTACCATAATTTTATTGGAAAATTCCTAGAAGAGATGATCTTTAGTGCTTACTTGTAGGGTTTTATAACAATCCTTTGTTTTTTAGTTAATAAAGTAGTCCCTTTAATCAGAAATTAATGGTAATAATTAGACTTATGAGGATAAAGTATTACTATAGTTACATAATTGAATCTATGTTTTTACGTCCTATCTGTCAGCTGGCAAAAGACATGGCAGCAGCAGCAGTGAGATGCATCAGAAAAGAAATCAGAGATCTTTACATTAACATTCAGGCCATTCGAGAACCTGATGATCATGCTGTTGGGACTGGAAGTGGAATAATGTAAGATGAGCCCAAACTTTATATTGCTACCTGTAACTTTGCTGGTTGATTAGCTAGATACTGATTATGTATGTGCTAAATAAAGTGTAATGTATGTGATTTTGTTCCTAATACTGATTTTGTTTTTTCTACTTAGCATTGTTGCAGAGACTTCAACAGGTTGTTTGCTAGCTGGATCATCACTTGGCAAGAGAGGTAGGAGTTCCATGAAGTACACTTCTTTCAGATTTAGCTTGATGTGCTATGAACAAATAGGAACCTGAAGAATAGTCTTTTCAAAGATCTGATGCTTTGAGTGTTGGATTTTTAAATGCATAGTTTTTAGTAATAAAGGACAGTGCAAATGAGAAGATTTTAAGACAGTTAATATAATCTTACACTTTGTACTAGGATGCTTCTGTGTAGTGACAAAAATTACAAAATTATTACATTTACTTTTTATCAGGGTGGATTTTTAAGGATCATTGAGCAGAAAATGCTTATGGACTTTAAGAACATACAGTCTTTGTGTAGTTTTAGTTCAACCGTGAATCTAGATGTGTGTCTAGATTAAAAGGAGCAGAAATTATTTTGTTTTAAAAATGGTTTGAATTAATTATTTCTCTGCCTAAGTTGGGCTACTTTCTTTCCACTGCTTAGGAAGTATGAATGTTCAGATGGAAGGGGTTTTTTAAGTGGACATGTGAGGCAAGAACATGTAAATGAGGTTTAAAAAGTTGATAATTTTTTGATTTTTTTTTTTTTCCTTATGTATTTTTATCCTGATGTCCTGGATTTCTCTGTTAGGAAAGAATCCTGACAAAGTTGGCATTGAAGCAGCTGAGATACTGCTTAAAAATCTTAAACATGGTGGAACTGTGGATGATTCTCTGCAAGACCAGGTAAGGCTCCTGGATGTGTTTCCATGCTTTGAAGTAGCAAGAATACGCATGTATGCATTACTTGCAAAGAATATAAATCTAAGCCGAGAAATAATTGAGATGTAGACTGTATCTCTATAGGTGGGCATGGCTTTATATAATCATTTTATAATTAGAAGTTGTAGGAGGCTTCCAGGTGTGGTCACAGCATCAGTAGGATTAGCAAATTATATGGAGTTCTTAGCAACCACAGATTCCTCTGGCTTTACAGTAACACCCTTACATTTTCCCTCCCTGTAAATTTTATTAGGTATTGATGAAAGAGGTAGGAATTTGCTTCTGTTTGGTTACTCCATGTAGTGGAATACAAATAGCTCCCTGGTTGCATATTAAGAATGATACTAAGTGAAGCTATTAGAGAACAGAATATCTAGGAGGTGCTCCTGTTTGCCTTGTTCACCCCCTTTCACGTGAGAATGAAGATCCCTCCCCTACCTTATTTTCGGTAACACAGCCTCATAAGAATCTTGGGCTGTTCTAGATGGGATGCTGTTAACTCTTACCTGCAAACACCTGCCCACACGTTATGTAGTATAACAGGAAGTATTTAGGTCTTGGACCCATCCTACTTTTTCTAAAGTCTGCACAGTACAATTGGTGAAACCTGCCACAGCTTGATTCAGCGTATATGGGAACTGCTCAGAGTTATGCTTACAGAGTACTTGTGGCGAAGTTTGTAATTCACTTCTCTCTTCTTTTCTTTTTCTTTTTTTAATATCTGTCTGGGGAATATGTCATCAGAAAGTGTAAGAATTGAAAAACCTTCCCAAGTTTTTTGTGTCCATAAAGATAATTTACCAATCTGGAGTACTTCAGGATGGGAGAGAGTGAAGTTAAAAGTAGTAAAGTAGTAAGTAACAGGAATTCAGTGGCAACCTCCACTGGACAAGTAGCAGCCCTTCTACAACAGGCATTTAGAATAGTCACTTCCAAGCATCCTGAGCCTTGCAGCATTCTTAGCATTCAGCATCATGAAGTTTTATGAAACTTGACAAACCACACTTTTACATCTGCAGACATTTCATATGACTTTCCTTTTTTGTTGTTGTTAGCAACTCCCTAGGATCTGAAGAGTTACTTAATAATTACCTTTCCTTCCCTTTCAGCTGATTATTTTTATGGCACTAGCAAAGGGAGTATCCAGAGTGAAAAGTGGACCAATTACACTTCATACTCAAACAGCTATACACTTTGCAGAGCAGCTAACAAAGGTGAGCACAAAAGTTCAGGAAATTGATTGTCACCCAGTAACTAGGTAATGTAGCGTTTAGCAGGCATTGTGAACTGAATTTGATCATGGAGGGCAAACACTGATAAAATAATTACTACAATATTTATGTAGTTTACCTGTAGAAAGTGAATATATTTTAGAGTTAAATGCCTTTAGGATGGTCAGATACTTTCACCTCCTTTATTAAACATTTAATCAAATCAAAGCTGTAATACAAACACATGGCAATATGATTATTGAGCATCAAATACTGAATGTTTAAACTTATTTATGTTATAACTTCATTGGTTATGTATTCCTAATCCTGTTTTAGGCCAAATTTACTGTGACAAAGTCAGAAGAGGAAGATCCCAGTAAAGATACCTACATCATTGAGTGCCAAGGAATGGGGATGATAAACTCAAACTTATAGGGTAAAATGAAAAAGAGAAGCAGCAAGATGACAAAAGCAAAACTCAACATACCTCAGTGATGCATTGCACTACATTTCGATACATGTGTGAACAGGAAGAGCCTTCTGTCACATCTGAGTGATTTAACTCCAAGCATGATGTCAAGTTTTTCCTTGGTGTGCTGAGAATGGAAAATTATTTGAAAAATTGAAATCTCTTTTTTTTTTTTTTTTAATTATTTTTTACCATGAGCAGCAAAATCAGTAAGACAGGACAGCAGATAGAATATGTTGTATGTATTTGAGAGCTTTGGTTTAGCAGAAGTTCAGACTCACCAAAGTAGAAAATAGCCATGTCAGTTTTGAAAGCATATTGATGCATTCTTTCCCCTTTGGAAAAAGTGAAGTTCTATTGTTGGGGAACTTTTGTGTTATGAGGTAGGTGGAAAGAAGTGCACCATTAAATCTCTGTCCTTGTTCTTTAACCACTGTGCTTCAATTGTGCCTGAGGAAATAATAAAGCACTATCACCACATGAAAGCCTGGTGCTTACATTTGCTGTTACCTCAGGGAGTAGTGTCAGTAGAACGTTGATACAAAGTAACTTGACAGACTTTCCTTTTCTCCCTACAGGAAAAAAAACCCAAACAAAACATCACATCAAATAGGTTTGTTTTAAATCTTTACATCTATTTTTAAAAAACTTTCTCAGGCAAGGTAAAATAATGTGCTACATCACATCCTAAACACAAAATACTAGCTTAATGATTGATTGGATTTTCTGTCTACGGTTGTCCTTATTAGCATACTAACTACATTTTCACCAAGCTGTTGGTTGTTGTTTTCAAAGGGAGTACTTAATTACAGCTGAGATTAGGAAGCTGCTGAACACGCACACGTAGAGAGTGATTGCCCATTGGAATCGGCTGCCCATGGAAGTGGTGGAGTCACCTTCATTGGAGGTGTTCAGGAGGAGACTTGATGGGGTACTTGGTGCCATGGCTTAGTTGTTTAGGTGGGTTGGATTGGTTGATGGGTTGGACACGATGATCTTGAAGGTCTCTTTCAACCTGGTGTATTGTATTGTACACACAGATGCATACATGTATGTACACTGAGCACTCCATCTACACAGGTGTATGTAGGCATATAAAATCCAGCTGGGTTATTCCCATTATGTAGACTACGTGTGGAAGACCTTCTGCCCATCCAGCTTTGATCATGCCTTTTCTGAAGTAAAAGGAAGATACAAGAAGTAGTAGGGCATAATTTGTTTTGCAGATGAAGAACTGGATCACAGAGTTGGAATCACATAACCAAAACTATATAAATACTCTGTAAGCTTGAATTAATTTACACATTTTCCACAGCCCAGTCTGCAGCCTTTGCTCTAGGATCTTTTTCCTCCATTGAAGCTAACAGCTGAAGATACATCTTGAAGTATTGTTTGTCTTGCTCATTACGATAATCAAATTACTGCATTTATGACATGAGAAAAATCCTTAGATAATATATAAAAAACGTTCAACAACTATCTGCTTAACAATGTCTTTCTTCTTTGCATTCTTCCCCTCTCCCCATGCAAAAACTAGTGCAAAAGAATGGCTTGCAATTAATTGACTACATAATTATTTTTTTTCACTAATACTGGGAACAGACTGAAGGCGGCAGCAGATACCTGCTGAAGCTTGTAACAGTGATCCTGGACTGCCCTTGAAGAGCACCTCTGGGAATGAATTACTAGCCTGTGCTGCTAATGATATTCAATGTTTCCTTTTGGAAGAACTTTGTATTGGAAAAAAAAAGAAAGTAAGTTTCCTTTTTGTTGTTTTTGAAGTTTCATCCTTGGATTCTCTGTAAAACATTACAGAAACCTCAGGCTCACCAAGTCCAACAGATAACCCTACTCTACGAAGTTCACCACCAAACCATATCCCCAAGCACCATGTCTAGACGACCTTTAAACACATCCAGGGTTAGTGACTCAATCATCTCCCTGGGCGACACATTCCAATGCTTGACCACTCTGTGAAAATTTTCTTCCTGATTCAGTATCTTTTTGCCAATATCCAGCCAAGCAACTTTCACAGAGTACAGGCAATTAAATTTATCTTTTATTATGCAATTCCAGTGTTCATAGAAATGCTACTTGAGAAATAATAAAATTGCCATTCTTTCTACTGTTATTTTAAGAACATCTTTATAAATTACAATACAGACCTAACACCTTCCCTTTAGGTTTTAAAATCTCTAGCTAGTGCCTTAGCAGTGATTACAGGGCTTTCTCATCCTGTAATCACTGCTTAACTTTAGCAAGTAAGAATAACCCACTTTCTTGCCTAGTAGATTCTTTGTGGACTATACTTAGATGTTAGTGCCTAGGTGGTTTAAATAAATAAATCAGTGTAACTAGCTGCTGTCACATTAAGAAAGCCTTATGAAGAAGAGCACAGCTAAATTAAATCTTTTAAATTTAGGCAGACTTCTATATTTTTGTGCACATATACATTCTATACATTATGTATGGAAAGTAGGATAAGCTTGAGCATGATTTTATGTCTGGTCTCAAAGGCTGTCTGGAGTACCTTGTCACAGCTTTGCTTTGCTTTTGAAAAATTATGCCAGCTTGCACACTGAGATACTGCCTCCAATGCTACAAAATTCTTTCCCACATTCACAAGACTGTCTTAGAACAATCACAGCAAGACACAAGAACCAGTGAAACGTTGAGAGAACTATCTCACATTAGGATTTCTATCTCTCACAGAATCACAGTTTGGATAAGACCTTTGAGATCAAGTCCCACCTATCACTCAACACCATCTAATCAACTAAACTATGGCACTAACTGCCCCATCCAGTCTTTTTTCCAAACACTTCCAGGGGCAGTGACTCCACCACCTGCCTGGGCAGCCCATTCCCATGGCCAATCAATCTTTCTATGAATAACTTCTTCCTAACATCCAGCCTAAACCTGCCCTGGTGCATCTTGAGACTGTGTCCTCTCATTCTGTAGCCTGGAAGAAGAGACCGACCCCCACCTGGCTACAACCTCCCTTCAGGTAGTTGTAGACAGCAATAAGGTCTCCCTGAGCCTCTCTTCTCCAGGCTAAGCAGGTCCAGCTCCCTCAGCCACTCCTCATATGGCTTGTGGTCCAGACCCCTCACCAGCTTTGTTGCCTTTCTCTGGACACATTCGAGAATCTCAACATCTTTCTTAAACTGAGGGGCCCAGAACTGGACACAGTACTCAAGGTGTGGCCTAACCAGTGCTGAGTACAGGGGCAGAATGACTTCCCTGCTCCAGCTGGCTACACTATTTCTGATACAGGCCAGGATGCCATTGGCCTTCTTGGCTGCCTGGGCACACTACTGGCTCATGTTCAGCCTATTGTCAACCAGTACCCACCGATCCCTTTCTTCCTGGCCACTCTCCAGCCTCTCTTGTCCCCAGCCTGTAGCACTGCATGGGGTTGTTGTGGCCAATGTGTAGAACCTGGCACTTAGATGTGTTAAATCTTATGCCACTGGACTCTGCCCATCTGTCCAGCCTGTCAATATCCCTCTGCAGAGCTCTCCTACCCTCTGACACCTGCCCAGCTTAGTATCATCTGCAGACTTACTAATGGTGGACTCAATCCCCTCATCCAGATCAGTAAAGAGTCTGAACAGGATCAGGACCAATGCTGTTCCCTGGGAGACACAAGCACAACTAGTGACTGGCTCTCAACTGGAAGTGGCACCACTCTCTGGGCCTGGCCCTCCAGGCAGTTCCTAATCCAGTGCAGAGTGCACCTGTGCAAGCCAGGGGCTGACAGCTTGGCCAGGAGTTTGCTATGGGGGATGGTGTCAAAGGCCTTGCTGAAGTCCAGGTAGACTACATCCACAGCCTTCTCCACATCCACCAGGTGGGTAACCTGATCATAGAAGGAGATCAGGTTGGTCAGGCAGGACCTGCCCTCCTAAATCCATGCTAGCTGGGTATGATCCCTTGGCCATCCTGTACATGCTGAGTGATTGCACTCAGGAAGACCTGTTCCATAGTCTTGCCTGGCACTGAGGTCAGGCTGACAGGCCTAGAATTTCCCAGTTCCTCCTTTCAGCCCTTCTTGTGGATGGGTATCACACTGGTCAGCTTCCAGTCATCTGGGACCTCTCCAGTGAGCCAGGACTGTTGATACATGAAGAAGAGTGGCTTGGCAAGCTCATCTGCCAGCTCTTTCATCACCCTAGGATGGATCCCATCTGATCCCATAGAGTTGTGAGGAGCCAAGTCTATCCAACACTTCCTGAAATCTGGTCTATCTAAACAAAACTTCATTTTGGAAAGAATTAAAAAATGTGCAGGCTTTGTTTCTAAGGAAAAATAAAAGTAAAGAAAACAAACCAAAATTGAGTTGAACAAAAAATTCCCAGTGAAAATTTGAAATGCAATTGCTGTCTTCCAAACAGACATACAGAAGTACATAAACGCTTGGCCATTATATTAACAGAGATTAACAAAACCCAGGTTACCAGAAAAAAACCCTCTTCCTAGTAAATGCACAATTAAGAGCAGCTCAGCAATATCATTAGTGCACATCCCCACTCTGTGTAAGCCTGTTACAAAGAGCAGCAGGTCATCAGTAATGGGCAGTCCTTGGGAACTTTCTTGAGGTCTCACTCAAGTGTCCATCCCTGTCTTGTGACATGACCCCTGGAGCCACCATTAGATGAATGTGAAGGTTGCTTTTCTGGACCTCCATTGCTTGCTTTTGCCATTGTGATGTCTGTCCCCTTATGCTATCTTTGCAGTGCTGTCTGGATTGAAGGAATCTGGTACTGATTCAATCAGGCTTCACACGCAACCCTTTTCTCCTCCACAGTTAGAAAATCTGTAGAGAGCCACAATGGATTTTACTCTTCAGCAGAAGAGTGTGCACACAGAATTTTATTACCCAGGCCTAATTCACATCCTGTCACCTCATGCTGACCTCTTACCAGGAAATGTTAATCATAATTATTGTTCTTTTTCTATATACAATAATTAATACTCTTCATTACATATGTACTTGAACAAACTTCAACTGAGGTAATAAAATTCATTAAATTAATTTGGGGCTACAAGTATCATTCATATTCTGCCAAGTTGTTACTTTCTCTTTTCAACTGGGTTCCACATCATTAAACTTCAGCCCTCCAGGTTTTCATTACTTTCAGTTCACTTAGATTTTTAAATCTCCAAGTCAAAACATGAGCTGCAGATCTGGTTACATCACACTCCTACAGTGCTCGTGCTTTGAGTACTTAAGCTTACATTTTACAGCATAATTAATTGTTAAAATGAATGCCGTGTGTGCAAGTTAGTTGTTGGTAGTTGGTGGTGTAACTTTGCTATTTTTAAACTTCCTGCCCTTTGTGAATATTAACTAATAATTACAGTGCATTACTTGAAGCTTTTCAACTTTCATTTATATCCATTTACAATCATATAATTTTAGTGATAAGGTTGGATTAAGTCACTTGTGGGAATGTATTAACCTTTTGTTCAGGAAGAGATGAGACATAATTTGCACCTGCTCTGCGAATATGCACTGGGTTTTCTTATGTTAATCAGGCACATTTGAATCTTACATAAAAACTTCAGTGTGGGTGTATAGATACAACTAAGATGCTTACATTTAATACTGCTCAAATAGGTAGTGGCTATGACTCACAGGTTCTATATACCAAGGAAATGGATTGATCCTCTCACCGTCTCAAACTGTGTGTCCCTGGTGTATTTCCACGAGAGAGAATTGTGTTTGGATGAATGTAATGATCAGAGAAAGGCACTGCACTGACACATGCAGGCACTGAAGTCTCAAGACAAATAATAAGGGCATTACATACACCCAGTTACAAAAAGTTCCCCGAGGAATACTGCTTTCTGATTCTGACTGAAAGGCATTACTCTCAAAATGAGTACCTTTGAACATTTGCTCATGCCCTGAAATCTACTTCAGCTCCTAACCATTCCTCTTGTCCTGTTCTGGCCACTATATTTAGTATTTTCTGGACAATGTTGAGAATTCTGCATCAAGTTTTGGGTCCCTCCATACTAAAAAGGGAGCAGTGGTCTGGAGCTGGAGCTCTGTGAGGAGAGACTGAGGGAAGGGGGCTTGCCCAGCCTGGGGAGGGGATGGGTTTGGGCATCTACCAGCAACCTGCCCGTGCCTACATGTAAGTTACAGAGGATATAGGGTCAGGCTCTTCATGCTGCTCTCTGGTTGGAGGATGAGGGGCAGCAGGAATACACTGAAACAATAGATGCTCAGGCTGGACAAAGCCCTGACCAGCCTGGACTGAGCTCACGGCAGACACTACGCTGAGCGTGGGTTTAGACCAGAGCCTTTCCTACCTATGCTCCTTTCCTACCTCAATTATTCTATGATCCTGAATGCCAGTCTGGCAAGTGATGATCATCTAAACACAATGCAGAAGAATTCTCTAAAATATTGTAGCATGGGTTATTTATAACTCCCAATGTTAAAATGAAATGTGGGTTAAATGAAGCACTATACCAAATAAAGGTACACAGGAGGGGGAATGGCAAATTAAATTACTTGCAATGGAAACAATGAAAAAGGTTTTTTTTATGCTTAGAGCTACATCTTCTGAGTGGAAAACAAGTGAATGTAAAACCAAAGACTCAGTCTGTTGGCGATTGGAGAGAATAGGAGGTGATACCAACATATATAAATTAAGTGTGGTAGGTCAGCTGGAAAGTGCTTCCCTAATATTGGACTGCAGAAAAGACTGTAAAGACTGAGGTAAAACAAGTGGGAACACAGTCCTCTGTAAATATAGGCATAAACAGAATTTTTCCTTTAATCTGAGATTAAAGTTTAGGAAATCTCCTCATAAATCTACTTAGAAGCCACAAGCTCTGTGTGTGGAGAAGCTTCAACTAAAAGCTGTTTGATTTTGAGTTTTCATACCACCCAGCTGTGTCTTAGGAGTTTCACTCTCTCTCTCCTCCTCTGCCCAGGAGGCTTTCTGACCAATGCTTTCCAAATCTGATACCACAATCCCATAATTATAGGGTATCTGCTGAAAAAAAAAAAAAACCAATCTCTGATTTGAAAATTCTACTTTCAAATAATGACTGAATCTTTTCCTTCACATACAAGTATCTTAGGATGAAATTTTAGATAGGTTTTCTGCCACACCATGCAAAGATTGATAAAAAGAACAACTTTTATTAGCTCAGAAAACATCTGGAAGTATTTCTGTTTCTCTCCTTTCAAATAAACTTGTCTAGCCACTTAAAAGTTTCATTATCAGATGAAGGATTCTTGTGGGAAAAAAAAAGACGACAATTTGAGAAAGGATTTAATGATTTTCCATATGGAAATCTCTATATAAACAGAGAATTTTACACACACTGCACTGTTATAGTTTACAGAACTCCAGATGACCTGAAATTTATGCAACTCTTGTAATCCAGGAATGCACTAATAAGCATATGTTTTCTCAGCCATTAATGCTTATAATGTCTGAATAAAATCAGGCTTGTTTTAATCTCAGACTTCTTTCTTTTAAAAAAAAAAAACTGGATTCACTTTTTTTTTCTCCCCCAGAATGGGCCCTTTTACAGAAAGGCTGGGCAGAATGAGACAGGTTCCAGTACACTGTATTTTAGAAGCAATGGTCAAGACTTTGCTGTGATAATTACAACAGCAAACCTTTGGTTATAATAGAATGAAACCGTGACTGAGGGAATGTACAATTGTATAACTGAAGACAGAATTTGGACTATATGCATAAATGAAAAAGATTATCAGATTACAGCATTTGGCAAAGAAAGGTAGGGAGGGTAAGCAGGGGATCTGAATGACATTTCCATCACTTTTATTCTACTATCATACCCCTTAACTCAGCCACAGGCTACTCTGATTTTGAATTATACTTCACCGTAACAGCTTGCGAGTGAGTAGTCCACAGGAAATTACTTATGCTCTTTCACTTGTCTTTCTGCTATGCAAATTTACCAATTATGTTGCTTTTTACAAATGTCACATCTCTCTTCCCCTTTCCCAAGTTTCCTTTGATTTTTCTTTACTCCCTGACCAAGGATATGTTAAAAGTTAGGTCCTCTACCACCACTATTTTAAGATGCGAGTCTACAAAAAGGTTCTCAGTTAATAGCAGTTCATTCACAGAATATCCAAGTGAGTCAAAGAAGCTACAATGAAGTAGCACTGGAAAGCAATGACTCCAACTGAACAGGGAATATCAACATGTGCTGACAAATGTTAGATAGCTACAGTGGGCTCGTCATCAGACATGAGGGTAAGCACATGGCCCCCTTAAACTTAAGTGATTGGTGTTGTATAAATATCTCTTATCAGACCAAGATTGCTAGCATTCTCTTCTATGTGGGAAAGTTCATTTTCATAACCAAATTATCAGATGTGAAACTGTAAAGGAAGACTATGCGAGTGAACTACACCAGTTCAAAAAAGGGCTTAAAAATTAATTACATTGTATGAAGTCCAGCAAATCTTTGGCCCTCTATCCCTTCAAACCTTTCATCATATTATTACTCCCCAGATTGTAGCTCTGGACATTAAACTTCAGCTCCTTAGTTTTAGCAGTGATTTTGCACAACTGACTTCTCAGATGAAACATTCTTAATAGTACCAATTATTTTTTTTATACTTTTTTTCTCTTTGCCTTCTAGAGTGCAAGTCTCTGGTCCTGAAAGCCTTTGAAAACAACTCCTAATTCTATACTTTTCCTTTCTCTGTTTTTCAGTGCTCAGGGAAAAAAAAAAAAAAAAAAAAAAAAAAAAAAAAAAGAGCAACTTTGAAAGCTAAGAACTACGAAGCTGACTTCCTTCACCTTATTATTTACAACATAAACTAAACTGCTGGACTAACTGATTTAGATGTTTTATCTTTCAACAGGACAGGGCCTGCCTCCAGATAAAGAATACTTACATACCTGGACAGTTTTATTTCCAGAAGTGGCTGCTTGTCCTCTTACTAAAATTTACAGCTGTTACAGTATGTTCAAGTACATGAGAACATACTGAAGTTCACTTTGCTGTCTTTTGGGGTTTTTTTTTTATGTATTTATACCTGCACCACTGAAGACAGATTAGATTAGCAGTAATGGAATAGAATATTTAGCATGGGTTAGTATAGTTGAAAAATTCAAATACTAACTGAAAATACTTTCTATATTTAGGCTCGAGGTGAGGAGAAAGTTCTTCACAGAGAGAGTTGTTAGCCGTTGGAATGTGCTGCCCAGGGAGGTGGTGGAGTCACCATCCCTGAAAGTGTTCAAGAGGGGATTGGACGTGGCACTTGGTGCCATGGTTTAGTAGTCATGAGGTCTTGGGTGACAGGTTGGACTTGATGGTCTTTGAGGTCTTTTCCAACCTTATTGATTCTATGATTCTTATTAACTTCCTACTTGAATAAGGCAATGAAAGTAAGGGAACCAATGATAAACACCCTCGGAGAGAAAGGGCCAGTGTAAAGCAGAACTAACTTGCTTTGAGCACATTTTGGTCAGTCAGTGCAAATAATTTTGAAACTGTTCTTTTAGATAGATTTGTTTGCTTCCGTCTCAGAACATGGTGACCTCCAGGACCACAAGACTTATGCCCTCTGACTGCAAGCCAGATTCCTGTATCCTGTTTTTTTTTATGTAATATGTGCTCTTTAAAATAAGCACAATTTAAATACTTTGCCACTCAATCAAGAGTCAAGCCAGAGCCCACATTTAGATAAAATCTAGGTGTGTTTTATCCAACAATTATTTAATGATCCTGAAACAGAACCAATGAAAACTTCCTCATGAACACCTCAGCAAATTGTATATCTAGTGACTGCTGCTGTTTGGAGGGAAAGCTATTTAAATTCTTTCTGGCAAAGGAAGAAGTTAAATCCCTATTTTTTACTTTCTGGATGATGCCTTAACTCACATATTGTGAAAATAAAATTAAATTAAAATAAAAAAAATAAAAATAAAATTTAAAAAAAGGCAAAAGAAGGAAACCATACCACATTCTCCTTGTCCTGATTGTTAAATGAGTCCCATCTCACACTGCAAGATCACAAACAGATAGGAAGATGTCCCTGCAGTAAGAACCAGGTTTTGAACATATTCATGTACCACCTAGGTCCCAGCACCAACCACCAAGAATTTATACAGAAATATACAGAATTAATCAGGTTGGAAAAGACCTTTGAGATCATCAAGTCCAACCTATCACCCAACACCATCTAATCAACTAAACCATGGTACTAAGTGCCTCATCCAGTCTCTTTATAAACATTTCCAGGGATGGTGACACCACCACCTCCCTGAGCATCCCATTCTCATGTCTAATCACTCCTTCCGTGAAGAATTTCTTCCTAACATCCAGCCTAAACCTCCCCTGGTGCAGCTTGAGACTGTGTCCTTATGTTCTGTCACAGGTTGACTGGGAGAAGAGACTGACCCCCACCTGGTTACAACCTCCTTTCAGGTAGTTGTAGACAGCAATAAGATCTCCCCTGAGCCTCCTCTTCTCCAGGCTAAACACCCCCAGATCCCTCAGCCTCTCCTCATAGGGCTTCTGCTCAAGACCTCTCACCAGCCTCGATGCCCTTTCCTGGACACATTCAAGTGTCTCAATGTCCTTAAATTGAGGAGCCTAGAAATGGACACAGTACTCAAGGTGTGGCCTAACCAGTGCTGAGTACAGGGGCAGAATGACTTCCCTGCTCCAGCTGGACACACCATTCCTGATACAGGCCAGGATGCCATTGGCTGGCTCATGTTCAGCCTACTGTCAACCAGTACCCCTTCTCCACTCCTCATGAGCTGCACAGTGAGCCTTGAAGGGTCAAACCTAGGAATTTAATTCTCAGAGGCAGCAACCACAATCCAAACATTTTTTTCTTAAAGATGCTTCTCCAATCACATGACTGCATGAAATTCAAGCTTCCAGTAAATCCTAGGCAGGCTGTTTCCAGGAGCTACTATTTCCCTGGAGATGTCAGTAGCCTGGGTAAGACAAATAAGGTCAAAACTCAGCAGAAGAAAACAAGGAAATCTCAGCAAAACTGGCACAGTTTTCCTTATGACCTCATGACATCTTACAAAATCTGTGATACTTAACAGGTTAAAGTTACACTATGTCACACCTATTGTCAAGAGGTATTACACCTATTACAATAGCTATTACACCTATTGATCCAAGCCTTTCTTTTGCCTCCTTTCACATTCTGTCTCCCTAGTTACTATTCACTTTCTTTGTATCTCTGGCTGTATGTAGCATGTGAATCTGTGACCAAGACAGCAACTCAGGGCCCACTTTCTGGGCTGCAGACTTGAGCACCTTCAGCTTGCAGACTCAGTTGCAGTGGAACCCAGTATTTGTGACAAACAGTATTAAAAAACAAAAGTCACATTTACTTTCTTTTACTTCCTTTTCGGCTACTATTTTTATTTTATGTGCTCTGCTTTCAAGTTAATTTCTTTCCTGCTTTATGTGCATTTCTTCACCTTCCTTCTGAGTACACATTTCCCTTCTCCTCCCTCCTCTCACATTCACATCTACTTACAGAAGCATTACAGTATCACAGTATTGTTAAGCTACAGAATTAGAAGCACAGTCTGGCTCCAGCTAACCTTGGTCTTTGCAAAACCATTTTCCATCCTGCAAACTACAACAATTGGAGGTGCAGAAGGCATCCAAGGATATGTCTGCAAGCCTCTCCTACAGTTTAACTGGACAGAGGCTCAGTTCCCACCAATGTAGCACTAATCCCTGGCTGCAGAGACAGCTACAGTAATTGGTGATACTTACGAAAGAGAAGGAATAGTGGAATACGGGATTCACCTTATTTCTATGTGAACAGAGGAGAGACCCATTCTGCAGTGTGGTTGGAGGTTTTTACATTAAACCATTTGTTCTTTAAATTACATGAAGCTGAAGCAAATTAAGCTCATATACATAAAATGCTGTAGCAGTGCTTGAGTTCATGCTCCAAATTCCTGAAGCCAGCTGCACCCATAGAGCCTAGAAGGGGAGGACTTTCATGTGAACCTGGCTATCCCTACACATGAGTCACTCCTCCTGGTGAACCCTTAGCTCAACCAATTTAGACAAAGTGAGATTTAATGTGTAGGTGTCATGGATTATCTGGGAGTTCCAGCTAAAGCAAGCTGAATATGTAGATGAATATGTAGTCAGCCACCATTCCAGCAAACAAAAGATCCCCATTGTGTAGAGAGTGTTTTGTGAAGGCTTGCAACTACCTCCTTAGCAAAGTAAGTTATTTGCAACAGATATCTTTGAAAGAAGGACGTTTTTCTTTTACTTCTGCTTGTTTAGGTGAGAGAGTATTGTTCAGAGTATGCCTAAGACTGCATCCAAACTGCTGGGAAACTCTGATGAAATTTCACAACAAAACTTGTGTAAGGTTCCTGAGGTTTCCCAACTTCATCCAGGAAAAGAACAAGACTGGTCTTCAACTAAACCAAGATATGCAAAATCCACAAAATATCCAGAAACAAAACAGATTAAAGAAAACTTCATCAAATGTTAGAAAAATCTCTTTTCTAGCACATGCTTTATCTGCCCCACACTCAAACTACCACCCTATGAGGAAGAGCACTCTTCAGCCCCAGAGTATTTCTCCTACTAGTTAGTGATTTACATGAATTGAGCTTCACTATATGCCTGAATGTAACATGGCAGGATACAGAACCAAAGGGTAGGTGAAATCAGTTGCTAAGATGCATATTAAGAAAGACTGAGTCAAAAACCAGGATTTAGGATCCCTGGTTCTCAGTTCCTACCTGCACCACCTGTCTGCTTTCACTATGTTGTAGTGACTGTGAAATTTTAACTATTTTGAAGATTTACACATATCACTGATGGCAATGGCATCTCAAATCTCTCTAGTATAGGGCTAAAAATTTAGCTTTTTATTTTCATGCTAACAAATTTCTCAAAAGCCCAGAAGTACCTTATACTGTTCAAATTTGGCACAATTTTCTTCTCTGCAACAAATCTTGCATCCAGCTTGGGTGCTGTACCACAGCTGTTCTGGTAGAACATTAACACTTGCAAGCCTCAGAACATATCTAATGCCCCTTGAAAAATAAGAAGACAGAATAATAACAAGATGAGAGCAATTCAGGAATAACTTCTATTTATGAATCTAGGGGAGGTCTCAGCTTAGGATGTAGTGCAGTTTTGTGGCAATTTTTAGGATCTTGTGCACAAAATCAAATGGAAAACCTTTGCAGAGAAACTGCTATATCTGGAATGCTTGTAAACAGCACCAGCTTTCACTTAAAATGGTTTACAGATTTTAGTAATTAACAGAGTAAAACCTAACCTGGCACAGCTTTACAACTACATGCAGATGGAGACATTATTTCCCTTTAATCTTAGAAGCAAATAGTAGTAGTGTTGATGGTGGTGACAAACACCCAGATTTAGGTCAGAGGATTAAAGAGCTGCAAGCACAGCTGCTGGTGCACACTACAGTTATGCTTCTCTAAAAAGCCACAGCTGTTGTTTGACATGAATTTTGATGCTACACAGATATGTGTCTAAACCAGATGACTCTAGATTACCACAGAAAAATTATTTCCTAAGCAATTCTTTATGAAAAGACAGCAGGAAGACAAACAGTAGCAATTTGCAGATTTATGCCCTTGACTCAAGAATTTTGACACAAATTTGAGGACTTTCTTGTGGGTTTTTGTTGTTGTTTAGCAAGTGAGTGATAATACAAGATGACAGGAACAGCATGAGTTCTTATCTAACTTGCTGATTCAAAGCAGTGCTGCAAAGCTGCTGGAGTACCAGTATGTTTGTATCATATGTAAGCCAAAACTGCTGAAAGTAACCTAGAGCACACACTCACAGGTCTGCTCACCAGGTTCCTTGGGGAAAGCACCTGGCTCCATGATGAAGGCTTCCTCCAGGGGCAGAGAACACTGAACACTGATGCAGCTTACAGCTCTGCATTTGTCCTGTGCACTGGGTGTCCCACTGTTCCACCCTGCATGCCTCTTGGTTAATGCCATCCTGAGGTGAAAGACACTGAAGAGGGGTTATCTTACTAACATGAGGAAGCACATACTGGAATTCAGGCTTACATCTGGCTGCTATGGTCATAAGACAGATGACAACTTTCAAACAGGAGAGGAGCCAAAGAGGTGTTTTCTGTAGCTAATACTAAGAACAAAATACTTATTAATTAAAAACAGAACATGATGACCTTTCCCTCACATTAGAATTTCCTATAACTTTCCATAGTGAGCAAATCTATATTTTAATTGACTCCTGATGATATTTGAGATATATGGATGGCTGATCCCAAATGCCATTTCCAATGATCTGAAAAGGAAAAGGATACGGCTGCAAAGCGCTACCAGGACCATGGTAGGAGAGAGAGAGCTCATCATCGTATCTTCTTTCTTAAGGGACTAATCTTGTATCTATAATCTCTGATAAGTCTAATTTATTTCTATAGTACAGGTCTCTGCATTTATAAGAATGCAAAGACAACCATAAACTCTTTTTGGGAATAAAGATTTATTGGAATACACTTTTCAGCCAAGGATACTCTAAAGGAAGTCCTAAATGTGATTACCTAATACACTGTGAATGTTCAGGAAAACAGAAAATATTTCTTAGTCAACTTTCTTGAAAAATCCAGGTCTTACTGCAAATACAAATGCTTACTAAAATTACTATTACATCAGTAGAATGACTACCCCCGCCCCATAATATAAAAAGATCAGTTTTTCTCCCAATCCTAAATCTATAGGAAACAATTGAGCTAATTTTTAAAGTAATTATCCAATCTGCTTACATTTGTTTAATTTTTTAATGTTACATATCAAAGTGAGAGTTCTTGAAATATGTAAGTAACTGGTTGCTCACTTATACTATGTCAAATACAGTAACTGGCAATCCAAACTGTATGCAGCATTAGTCTTTAATAGATTTTGCACAATCAGCGCTCCAGCTATAATCTGTGGGATCACTGCCAAATCCCTCCCTCCTGATGCTGACAGCTTATGGCAATGCTCTGTAAAGCTCCTCACACTACATTCTCCTGTGCCCCAGATGCTATCTGGAAATCATAGCTCACTGCTGAAAGTTTGCTGAAACGTTTTCCCACTTTCTTCCATTTTGAAAAGAGTACAAACCAAAGAAGTTTAAAATAGACCCTTCAAAAGGTCCCAAGATATGAGACACGGAACTCAGGAAATCTGTACTTCTTTCCTTGCAAACAAGGATGTTGTGCACCCTATGAATTTGCATACTTTCAAGTGACAGAACAAACAGAAAATTAGTAAATGCAGTGAAGCAAACTCTGACTCAGGAAAATCTTGTGCCTCAAAACTATTGGAGGCTGGGAGTGTATTTGGAGAGTATATTACAAGTCACCATCCCTGGAGGTGTTCAGGGGGAGATTGGACATGGCACTTGGTACCATGGTCTAGTTGTGAGGTCTGTTGGGACAGGTTGGACTTGATGATCCTTGGGGTCTCTTCCAACCTTGGTTACACTGTGATACTGTGATACAATAGTTCTTGGTTTCACAGATTTTTCTTAGGCATTAACTTTTACCTACTGGTTAAAAAAAAAAAAACAACTTGGTTTGGCTTAGTGTGGTCATTCTCACACTCTGCATTATTGTGCACCTTATTACCCTTTCTTCAGGTCTTTCTACAGTTATCTTGTTACCTCCTATATTGGTTTAAGCTAACTGGCCCCACTAGGAGGGACAAGGGATGGGGGGATGGGGCTACCCCCCATTCCCCACTAGTGCCATAGAGCAATGAAGTTAAGCTGGATCATATATTCTACACTGTGCTCACATCATACTCACTGCATGACAGGAAAAGGTTTGGCCAGGGTTTATGGGACTTGTAATATATTCTATAGCTTGTAAAGTTTCCTGTTACAGGTTTTTTTGTGTTTCTTACCCAGTTTCCAGGCTGGGGTTCAGGCCTCTTGTTTTGGTTTCAGTTTCTGCACTGCAGTGATGGGTTTTCAGTTTCATCTGCTGTGTACGCTGTCATCTTTTCTCCTGTTCTCTTTGTTTTTCCCTTCATGTAGCCTGTTATCCCTGCAATATAGTAAATTGTCCTTATTTCAACTAACATCTGGGCCTCTTTGCCCACAAAGATGGAGGAGGAGGGGAAAGGAGAAACCCCTCTGTTGAAACTGGACTGCCACAGTTCAGCTGCCAGCTGAGTTAAAACCAGGGCACCTTCATACCTGGTTCTGGTTTCAAATGGGTCTGGTTTCAAATGAGTGTGTGCACTCATAAAAGACGGTAGAAACCTTGGGGGTGAGTCAGTATACATCTCATTCAGTATTTACCTTCACTTCTCTATTCCATCAAGTGCAAGGCTAAACAGGTGCCTTGATCACATGTCATATTCACTCAACTATCTCTCATCTCTGCAACAAGAGGGCTTTTCTAACAAAAATCACCACAGCTATTAGGAGGTCAATTTTCATATCCAAAGAAATGTGTATTTTGGAGGCATATACAGCTCTATTTCACTGAACCAACAATGAGCTAGACACAAGAAAGAAAAAGCAAGAACCATACATGCAGGCTACTGGTAAAGTGTGCTCTCCAGCTGCCTGCTACGACAGGCTTGCTACAAAACAGGGAACAAGAAGCATTTTGTTCTGGCAGTAAGTTTATAGATGTTCTAAACAGGATATTTCAGTGCATTTATGTTTTGAATGCAGAATTTCCAGCCTATAAATTTACCTGTAGTTGTGGAAATAAATCTTCCTGTATCCTAAGCATTTCTTAAGGTGTTTCTATGTATGTATCAGAGACGTTGGCTGGCAGACAAAGCAAGCAGAGTGCTATTCTTCCATGTTCTTCCTCTTTACTTCACATCAGAATCTTGGGAAGAATGGGTAACGCCAGCATTGTCACAATTTCTCTAAAAAGCAGTGATGATCTTTAATCAACACAGTATCTTGCTATCTGTTCCATACCTGCTCTGTTATCAGCACCAAGGCCATTGTGACCATAAACTAAAACAAAAGACTCAACAACAATGCAGCACCACAACTGCATTTTGTTTGTGAAAAGGATTTTCCTTTCCTTTTTCCCAGGGTTTATCTGCAAAAAAATAAATTACCTTTCTAAAATGTTTATGTCTGTATGCTTTTCAGATAAGAGTGTCTGAATGAATCATTCAATAGTGAGGAATCATGCTGCCTTGCCTCACTCAACTGTTAGGATGCTTGAATATGCTTGGAGGGACAAAATGTTGCCAAATTTATTTGAACAGGGAATCAGTAGCAACAATAGCAGAAAGATTTTCGACATGACTTTAAAAACTGAAAGCAGTTATGTTTAAACTCTATTTCATAGGTATTTCTGATACTGAAACAAGTAAATGAAGTCCCCATTTGTGGTAAGATTTTGTTGCCTAAGAAGTTAAATGGAAGCCAATATACAATGCCACTAATGATGCCAACCTCATTTTCTGAAATTCTTTCTTCAGCTACTTGTAGCAGTGCTAAAGGATCTAGTGCTGGGTTTTTTCCATGCACACCACGTGCATGGGAATGTAAAAAGCTGGTTTGATGCACTAGGTTTGACTTGCTAAACAGAGAGGCTCTGTGTCTCAATGGGTATCAGTGTCTCAAAGTTACATAACTGTTAAAACCAATAACCTCCATCACTGTAAGTCTCAGCGCAGGCCTGAAATAGGTGGAAGTTTTCCAGACATGGCATCTGTGTTGGAAATGTGAATATCTTCAACACTATCCAGCACTGTTTCTTTCAAATGCTGAGAGCACATGTCCCTTACCTGCATCTCATCCAAAGGAAAGCTAAAATATTTTTAAAAAATCAAGAGCATTCAGTCACAACATAATACTTTTTACAGTTAAGCACAGCAAAGAGCAGTTAAATGATCCTGGTTTCCTCATGTGCTCCTTTCTGGTTCAGTTACCACATACAGGTATAGTTTCGTTGTTGCTCTACTTCAAGTCACATAAGCAGAGTCCCAGTAAATATCTGCCTTTTCAAAATATATATTCAATTAGTCCTGGCATCAATCCTAAGATTTAAATGCCTAAAGTTCTTCACACTGCAAAACACAAAGGAGCCCTTACAAGGGTAAATTTTCAACCTGTCAAAAAACCGTTCCCCTTGTTTCATTACCAGCACACCTTACACAGCAGAATCACTACGAGGAACCATGAACACAGGAAGCAAGGGAAAATTCACACCTTTGTATCTCGTAGAGACCCATTTGTCCATTCTGTGTACTTCAACAGCACCATAAGGACTCTTCAGGTAGGAAGGGTGACAAAACATTTTAATTACTAAGATGCCTGGTAGCTAACAACAAAGTGCGTAACTCTTTTTACAGGTATTTCTGTATTTCTGTTATCATCAGCAATACATCATCTTGGTGGCAGGATATCTATAACATGTGGACCCGAAAAGCTTTTGATGCTTAAAGGCTGTTGAGACAACAGAACAAGAGAGGCAGTTTCACTGACACAACTGCTTCTCTCATTTATTTTTTAAGTGGGAAGTGATCTTCAAACAGATTGGAGAGTAGTGTCAAAAACTCTTGTCAGTTTCTGATCAGTCTGGTAATCAGACTGACTGCTATGACAAAGTTTTAAATAAAGGGGAAAGCTGATACAGAGCTTGAAGGACAGAAAACACCATTTGTGCCAGTCAGCATGGTTTTATGGAATGTAGTCATTATTAAACAAATTAGGTTTAAGGTATTTGGATTCGTGAGGTATTTGACTTTGTATCACATAGCTTTTTGTTTAAAGAAAATGTATTAAGAACAGTTCTGAGGGACTGTGTCCTACAAAAGACTGGGAAACAGTAATGGGAATAAGGAATTGATTAATTCTTTATTCCCTACAGTGATTCTCTAACAAAACAAAACAATCAGAAGACAAACAACCAAAACAAAAAGGCAAATGTGAAAAATGCTGTTTATGAAAGCAGAGCTGCACAGAGGAAAACTAAAGAAACAAAATCACTTTTGGCACTGGCAGAAGCAGCACTGAAGGCTCATACACAGATCCTTTGTCAGATGTTAAAGGGTATATTAAAGTGCTGGAGAGGATTTAGAAAGATTACAAGGATTATTTACCACTGTAGAAAATGCCTTCTAGAGAAAGCTAGGCTTACAATAGTTCAATCTGTTTAATTTATCAAAGAAATAACAGACAGCTTGACTACAGTATGTAATTGTCTTGTGCAGAGGAAAGTGTCAAAGGTCAGGTAAATTGGACTATGTAGTAGGCCACGTTCATACAGCAGAAAGGACATGGATTACTAAGGGTAGTATAAAGTACCAATTCTCCATTTGGGAGGAATTCCTAGTCAGAATCATATTCCCTACAGGGTGACAGGCTCTGCTCAAAGAAGTTAACCTGGTTCGGCACAGCAGCAAGTCAATGAAGTCAAATGGCCTGCTGCAGCCAGAGACACTACATCATCATTTAAACATGATCAGCCTGCTAGGCCCTGAAACTGAGGGCAGCCTGTTCCTGCAAACAAGGCTCTCAAGTCTCATCTCCAACAGATAACAGCACTTCTGTCATGGTATATAACTGCTGCTTTCAGTATAGCATTTGAAACCACTCTTGAAGAAGTTCAAAAGAACATGTCTTCTCTTGCTTGAGCTTTAAATTTCATGGAAAAACATGTTCTAATGTTCACATTAGCTTTTAGCTAATGGTATTGCCGTGATAAACACTTGCTCTGAGGACGCAAGGGTAATTGGTGTGCTTGAACATAGGCCCAGGACTTTGTAGAGAAAATCTAAGTGGACCTGTCACAGCCCTTTGCTTTACAGACCACTTTCTTGGTTATAAATCAGTGCCTGTGGTAGGGACTCTTACCTAGATCTCCAAGCAGCTCTGACCCCTTCTGAAAGTGCTTGTTGGCCTGGGGCCAACAGGCAAAGGCTTCATGCCTTTTTGGCAGAACAGAGGCTCTGCAGTTTGCTTGATGAGTAATATTGGGAAAAGAAATAACATTCCTTCTGCAATTTAGAAAACAAACAAACAAACATAAAACCAAACCCAAAAAAACACACACAAAACCAAAACAAGTTAGTCTGCAAACTTTTAACCTTCATAGGACAAACTTCTACCAAAATCAGTAAGGGAGGAGATCCCCTGGCAAGTTCCTTCTTTGTGATTTCCCTGGGAGGAAGTTTGCTGCCCACACAAGAGCAGCCTCTCCTAAAATGAGCACTACAAGCTCCATCTATTAAGTTAGTGTTTCTGGGTGAAAAACTGGGCCTGTTGAAATCCTATTGACATAAACAACTGAGCCAACTCCTATTGATATAAATGACTTAATGGGGACCCTGAGAGGGCAGACAAGCCATGAACATAGTAGGGTCTGTATCTGTATCACAAATACTGGTGAAACTAATGGCAGAGAAGATATAGAAAGACTACATGAACATCAAAAGGTTATTTTGAGATGACTCCTATTTATTTTCCTATTCATTTTTCCTCTTTTTTATTCCTCCTAAGAAACTACAGGAGATGGGAAGACATCACAGGAACTGCTAAGACCTTTCTCCAAGTAAGCCTTGCCCCAGACTGCTCAGGAAAGGCATAAGAAGGCAAGACATCCCTTACTGGATCTTACCATTGATCCAGCTACCCCAGTATATCTCCATCAGTGAGATATTTCTATTTCTGCAAACCATGGCCACTTTCGGCAGTATATTCCCTGAGGGTTGCTCAGCCTTACAAGCCATTGGATTAGGGATGTTATACAGTGCATTTCTGCCTACTCCTTTTAGTATCTGTTTATGGATCTTTAGTCCACTATTTTTTCCATTCCCCTTTTGAGCCATTTGATACTGCTATCCTCCACAATCTTCTGCAGCAGCTTCCAGTATTTCTCCATTCACTGCGTAAAGAACTACTTTCTATTATTTTTGTTAAGCATCTCTCCCCTCAATTTGTATGCCCTGCAGTTCTGGCATTGCAAACAGCAGTTCTGCATCTGTTGTTCATTATCAACTGCCTTAACAATTTGGAAAACATCACTCTCACCCCTTTCTCCTCCAGAATTCCCTCTCCAAACTGGAAAGTCCCAGGCATTTTCATTTTTCCTGTTTTCCAGTACTCCTCTGTATCTTTTCTAACTATCCTTCCTGTGATACAAATACCAGAACTATCTGGTAGGAAAATGCGTGCACCAAACTCCTGCACAGTGGGAAAAAAATAAATAAATCAGGCTTTCTGGTTTGCTCACAAGACAGCAATGAGACAGGCCTGGCATTATTCTGAATAAATCTGCCTGGCACCACCTCCAAAAAAATCTATGTCATAGGCCTGTCAAAGCTCTCCTCCTCCTCTGTCTTCAATCTTTTCTTCACCCTCCTACTGCATGCTCACATTCCTCCAAGCCAAGTCCACACTGCTCTCCAATTTTTCTGCTACACCTCCACTTTCCAAGCCTCCCTTTCCAAATGTAGATAAATGCAGGACCCTGCATGCACTAATTTACTGTGCACGAAACACTGCTGAACATGCTATGAGCAAGATATGGGAGCTCTACATCACTGCCTGATCCTGAAGCTGGCTTCCAAGAGATATCTGCTTATGTACTGCTGTTGATGGTAGTTATTACCATTTGTATAATGTACAACTCTTTTCACATGTCTCTGACCTTATATGCTTGACCTTCTATGTGTGTGCAATTTTGGGGCAGCCAAGTCCACCGTCTTAACAGTGTCTCAAGGCTGCCAAGACTAGATGCACTTCAACACCTCTGTTTCAGTGCCTGCACCTCCCACAGCCTTGCCTTCTGGGCTGAACATCACCAACCAGATGAGTCAAAGCAGCATTGCTAGCCAGGAGAAGGAATGTAAGGGAGAAAAACATCAAACACCACCTCTCCTTCCCCCTCATCTCTGCCTCTGCACAGAAAACTCACTATTTTCACAGCCGTTTTGGAATACTAGAGGGAGTGTATGGTGGAGAAAGACTCGAATCAGGGTGAAGCATGCAGGCATCAGTTGTCTATGGTTTCATTTTCCACAGTGAGAAGCTTGGGAAGGGCATTTATTCAGGAAACAACTGAACCACCATTGCTGTGGATGCATAGATCTTGCCTCTCCCCTCACCTGTCTTTAAGCCTCTGCCTGCCTTGCTTGTGTCTTTACAGCTAGGGTTTCCCATGACACTCAGATCTGCTGCTGCTAAGGACAATAGTTTTTACTGGTTCCTTCACAGAAGTGGGTATTCTAACATAATCTTAAGCAAGAATCACTAGGGAGATCTAGGCAAAGAAACCTACTGGTAGTTTATTTTGTGGTGGAAGTTTATAAAGCACATTTATTAGCAGCTTATATTCTAGATGAAGGGTCTAATTTGGCTCATCACAAAACAACCTAATTCTGACATTGATTTGAGAATGATTAAGCCCTGCAATATACCTTGGCTGTTGTAAAACTAACTAGACTATAATCCCATACTCTTTATGAATAATATTTAAAAGAAAATGTTCCAGAAAGGAGCCTTGAGATCTTAATTTAAGTTAATTAGGAATGCATAGCCCAGTGATTATGTAACTTCAGTGAAGGTACAGAGTTTATGGCAATATGAAAAAGAGAATATTTTAAAAACATGTCTATGAGAGGACAAATTATATTCAAAACATTCATTCTGTCCAGTAATACAAAATAAAATATTGTCATCATGATTCATACCTCTGAATTAACAATGTTTCTCTGTACAGTTGCAGTAAGGCTGTAATTTTACAAACTGATATTCACTTGAATATATTTATAACACAATTTATACACTATGTACAAACCTAGTTCTCCAAGGAACTCTTTGTTCAGCATGCTTCAACACAGAAGTGTTTACCAGTTTCTAGGAGAGGATGCTAGCTTTCCCTGGAATTTAAATACTGAAATACTTATTGAAACATGAAGAAGAATCTCTTTGCTATCATATGGCAGTGTTCTGAAGTCACTTGTTTGTTACCGTATGTCGTAGAAGAGAACCAGTCACAACAATAAATAACATTGCTTATTACGAACATAGACTTATACTGATACAATCACACTTTCAGTCTGAGTGCTTTTACGAGACTGTAGGACCCATTTATCTTCGCTTTTCTTGACAGATAGATCAAAATTGCAACTATGGGTACTGCTGTTGCTGCTGCACTGGAGAATGCAATAATCAGTGGTATCATTTGATCTGCTCCTTCCAACTTCCCTATAAATGGAGACAAAAGGAGAAAAAAAGTTGTGTGAAACCTGATTGAAACAGATGTAGGTATATTACTGTAAAAGCAATGTTGTGAATGACATTCCTTTGGAACTTTATTTCTGTTTTCATGCACAAAGCACATTTCAAAGTATTTTCCTTATGCTTTTGTCTTTAGTAACTTATTACACACTTAATTTCCTAGTCACTGTCCTGGTCCTGAACTTGCCATACAAGTTCAAACCCATCTGGTATCATCTATGATGTAGAATGCCATGCAGTTCATGAAGAGTGCAAGAAGAATATCACATATTTTTCCCAGGAAACATATGGGACACTTCAGGAGTCTTTAGATCTTTCTGTGAAACAGAACTTTGTCTGGATTAGTCTCACCATTCATGTATATGGACAGAAATGCAGGATCCACATTTTTCTGGCTCCATCCTTAAAGCTACTGCACAAACTCAGGTGAAAGAGACAATAGCATCAATAGTGAAAGGAAGTTAAATACATCTTATTCTCACCAGCTGTGCTGTGTTGTGCTTTTTTTCAGGTTAACTGCAGTTTTGTTGTGCAAGGATCAGTCATGAGCTAGTTGTGCTCACTTTGGCACAAAATTAATCAGAAAGTATGAACAAAATAAGCTTATGGTAATAAACCTACCTACAACAACTATATCAATTACTTCAATGTTGTTTCCAATCTCACTGAAAATATCAAACAAGTATCTGCCTGTATAATTTTTTGTGACATTCTAGAGTATAAAGGTTCCATTCACTGATGGCAGAATTATTTCTTTCTCCCAATGGATGTTTTTCAGGCCCATCTGTGATGGTGAGTTACTTTGTGCTCTACATGCTATAGTGACATTTCTCTTTCCTTAACATTTTCTGATGGATATAATAATGCTGTAATATTTTGGGGAGGAACTGCAAAGAAAAGAAATGCAACAAACAGAAGCAAAAAATCCTGAGGTATCCAGCAGCTTGTACACACAAAGTACTAACCCAGTTAACGGATTCACCATACTATTTGAGCACATAGCTGTAGATGCTATTGTCACTAAATTTCACACACTGCAGTCAACAGACACTGACAGAAAGAACATTTTATTAGCTGATGGAGTATGTTCTTATCTTTCTACATTATAATTAGCATTTTCTTATTTCCCATTCATTGTTTATTCATTTGAGTTCATGAAAGGACACAGACCAAAGATTCAGAGGTTGATGTCTTCTGTCAAGAGAAGAGAAAGAAAAGGCAAAGGCAGAAGTCCTATAACAGTATGTTTTTTTCACTAGGTTCCACAATTTTACATCTCATTTTCAAAGGCAGAACTATGAAAAATTGTGAAGCAGCAATTATTTTGTGCATCTACAGTTTTGGACAGAAGCTTGTATTAATACTAAGATCTTACCATCTATGACAAGAATCCATGTAAGTCACCTCAGTTTTTTAAAGACTATTCATTCTTAGTGGGAATGGAGATACTAACTGGGTACAGCTGTTATTTTACCTAACCTTTGCCATAAAGCACTGTGTGCTTTCTCAGTTCATTATTCTACCCACCCATATGTTCCTGCATCCTTTAGCTGAATCCTATCTATTGTATATTTGACAGGGAAAATGGTGTATTTTTGGGTGCAGCTGCAAAACTAGCATGGAATAAGGAAAGAGATGGATTGGTGGCAGAAGTGATCATTAAGCAACACATTGTTGCTATGCAATAAACAGAAGTAGCAGGGCTAAAATCAGAGAAGTTTGCTGGCTACTGAAATTAAAACTGTGCAATGTGGCTGAGTCAAGACAGGTATGCTGAGGAAATCAGCATTTGGTATGTCTTAAACACAGCTTGTGAGAACAGGATGGAGTGTTGTAACTCAAGGGAGAGCCAAGGGGCTGTAATACAGTCCCTCTGCAGAGAAGTTTCAGCATGTACTTTCTCTTTGAATCTTTTTTATGTGGTGTCTGGATCCTCCACTGAGACCTATTTGGAAGAAAGTACAGGCACTTAGTAGCTTTTTTGCCTTGTGCGTACATTTGCCAATTGGAATGCGTGATGGAAGCTCAAGGGATGTGAGGGCTTTACATAAGCTTCCTGTGCTAAGGCAGATTTCCCCCTTCATTGTTAAATGATTCCTAAATTACTTAATGACATTAAAGTTATGTTTTAACTCAAATGATAACAAAGACACAATTTCCCCATACTTCACACAATGAGATCTGGATATAAACAAAACAATAACAAAAAATGTGTTCTCTGTTGTTCTACATACCTTGAACAAGTAATTTCACAGTTTCTTCTTCTTTGCCAAATTTATTATAAGCTTCACATTCATAAAGCCCCATATCTTGAATTTTAATGTTCTGTATAGTTAATGTTGCTTCTTCAAAAATTTTCTCAGACTCCCCACTGGATGCCTTTTTCTTCCAAGAGATCAAAGGAGCTGGATTGCCAGAACTAGTACATTCCATTGTCACAGTTTCTCCTTCTTTAACAGCAGTAGCAGGGATAATGGAAATCATCGTATTCCTTGGTCCATCTGAAAGGAAGAACTCTGTAGTGAATCATTATTGAATGTTTTAGATATGGACCTAACATGTCCTACTGGATGCCAGGTTATCAGCCTCCCAAAGTTGATTTATTTTTCTTTTTCAGAATAAGTAAAGCCCTCAGTATCAGAGCTTCCACACAAACTGTCTATAGCTTAAAGGTATCAACCAAGTCCTTCTAACCAAAAATGTTAAGGCAGAGCTTTTTTCTGAGAAAAGATTGTCATTACATTAAAGATTTCATGCCTTTGTTTTGCTTATCAGCATTGCTCCTCAGGCAAGAGCACAGGACTATGCTGATTTTTTTATACTCAGAGGATTTTGCTTAGTTTGATGGTTACATTTATCACTGAAGTGAGTGGAGAATTAACTGGTTATTTTTAAATGATTGGGAAAACATTACACATACTTACACTCCACATTAAGTGTTATTTCACTTTCACTTTCCCCAAACTTATTTTTTGCTACACATTCGTAGCTTCCTCCACTTGGGAACGTCACAGATGGAAGGAGAATTCTCCCCTCACTGGAAGGCCTTGTGTCTGCACTGTCAGATTTTCTCCTTAAAATAATCTTGGGAGGAGGGTTGCCCTCAGCAGAACATTGTATTGAAACATTTTCTCCTTCTTGAACTGTTGTAGAAGGCTCGATGGAGAGTTCTGTGAATTTTGGAGCACCTGCATGACAGAAGAAAAGGCTATATAAGGTTATACCAATACTATAACAGGCTGTAAAAAGCTGAACTAATGCAAAAGTGGTAAAGATGGAGAGGGTTATAAGAAACCAGGAATTTCTTGCTCAAGGATCTGTTCATTTTGGTTTTGATCCCAGACTTCACCCGAGACTCTTGGCTTTACTGAAATGGTAGCAACAATAACAATAATATCCCCAATGGTTTTATTATTAAATTACTACTACATTTACTACTAATGCCCAAAACTACTAGTTCAGAGAAGGAAGCTGTGCTGTCCCTCTAAAATTGCTATGGATATTAGCATTTTAAGCAAATAACAATGCCCCCCACTTCACCACTTTCTCAAATTCTTTTATCACTCCAAGTGTGGCACTGCAGGAAATGTAAGAAGGTGTGCACGTACAGCAGCAGTACAGAGAAAATTAGCTGAAAATTAAGCAGAGAAATTAAAAGCACAGCCCATAAAGAGCAGCAGTAAATTGAAAGCAAAATCCTGAATGCATGACAAAGGCAGCCCCTTAATTTCTTAATTGTCAGTTTCAACATCCTCCAACCCAGAGGCACCTGAATAATGCAAGCACAATTCAAGCAGACTTGTACCTTGTACAGCAACATTCACAGCTGCTTTCTCTGTTTTATTAGTTACCAGATTGTTTACTTCACAGAGGTACAATCCTGAATCAGTGAAATGGACTTGGGGAATAAAAAGGGTATTGTTTTCTATCAGATGCTGAATACTTTCATCAGCCATATGCTTTCTCCAAACTATTTGTGCTGGAGGATTACTTTCAGTCACACATGTGAGTTTCAGAGGGTCTCCTTCCATTGGTGAGCTGCCTGGAGAAGCAGTAATGATAGTATTTCGTGGACCAACTGGAAGAGAACAAAAGAGTGACAAGGTAGGAATGAGGAATGGTAGTTAATGAGGAATGGCATACACATCTTTAACACTAGCTTCTCTAGAGGGAGATTTCACACAATATCAAGAAAAAAATTAATGTGTTCCAGTGACACAGTAGGACAACTTTTCCAGACTTGAGAAGACATTTAGTTTGCAGCACTGAAAGCTGAACTAGACAAAATGTGTACAAATTTATTTATTTTTCACTCTTACATTTGTCTCCCCATTGTTTAGGACTATAAACTTAGAACTGCTAAGCATACAACGGCAATTTTAAAAACAATCATATATCTTCATGCTGCCATTTTAATTATGGCCTTACTCTCTGACTGAGCACCAGGCAGAAGAGCGAGAGAGGATTTACTAAAGCATTACCTAACTTCTTTCAGGAGCAGCAGTGGATATTTAATGACTCAATGACTGTTATTGAGTACAACAGAATTCAACTGATTACAGCAGATTATCTACAAAAATAATAGAGATGAGAAGTGTAGATTATAAATTATTTATAGCACACACTTCTTGAAACCATTCTGTGAAACAGTACTTGGTGCAAAAGCCCCAGAATAAAAGTACTTACAGTCTGCATTCAGTTTCTTAGAAGTTACTCTTTCTTTGGGTTCAAAGTCCATATCAGCAATTGGTAACTTGGCTACACAGGTAATCTCTTTCCCAATATCATCAGCTTTGAGATTAAATGAATATGGCACAGTTTTAGTCTCCATATTTGTGCTGACCTCTTCATTAAATGTCTTCTCAAAAAGAACATGCTCCCCTTTCATTAGTAGTACTTCCAGGTGATCAGAAGGGTACACATTAGGAATTTTACAGATGACAGTAGCTAGTTCTCCAGAAACTAAGGATGGGCTGATCTCAATGACAGGATCACTAGGGAAAGCTGAAAGAATAAAATAAATTTCTGTAGTTTAGTAGATATGAGCTCTAGGATCAACATGAGACCAAGATACAGACATCAAAAATCTTTAGAGACATTTAGAACATGACCTTACAGCAACTTTATCACAAAACATATCTTGATATAAAGACATACAAGTCTTTTATAAGCACTTCATATGCTAACAAGAATTATATTTGTACATTTGTTCAAATATCTGTACATTTGTACAAATGATCTAACAAGATCCAGCAGGGCACCTAGACAATGATACAGCTGCCTAAATATAGGCAACCAGAGTAATCCATATATCCCATTTTCTGTGTTTAAATACCACTACCCTGCAAACTGCAAAGGCTTCAATTAGGTACTCTGCATCTCAACCATGCTGGGGCTTTTAAGAAGAATTTTACATTTTTACTTACAGTAAATTTCTACTTTGATACTCTTCTCTTTTTTGTCTTTCTTACCACAGAAGACAGTGCACAGATAATCATGAGAATTCAATACTGTAACTGGATTCATAGTCAAGGTAGAGTATGTCTTATGGTTGCTCACTGTTCCTCCAAGGGGTTGTCCATCTGGGTCCTCCAGAAAAAACTTGGTGATGCGCAGCCAGTAGTATTGCATGTGAGTGTGAGTGTTTCTCCAATCTGTGCAACAATTCTGTTAGCAGGCACAATCTCCATTTCAAAAGCTTTAACTACAATAGGGAGAACACACATACGCTCAGCAGCATTCTCAATATTTACTTTCCCATTTCTTTCATGTTTTACTGCGACATGAGGACATTACTTTGCAAGCTGACTTTACAGTATGTAGAGGTTAAACTAATAAAGCTCACACAGTGGTTTACATCTCAAAAATACCCTACAAACATTGCTATTTTTTGTCTAAGATAATACAGACTCAGATGACTTTAACAGACAGTTCTCAGGTATAACATGGCATAAATAGATAAATGTATTGGCACAACATAGCGTAGTTTTGTGGCCTTTTGTTGTTGTTGTTGGTTGGTTTGGTTTTTTGGTCAGGTAGATCTGGTACTCAAAATTTAGTAACATTTGAGAAGAAGATAGCAAGGATAATTGTGGAATCATTTTCAACAGGACACTTAGTACCAAACTTGAATGATGCTGTCAGGAATGAGTAACAATCAAATATGCAGTGATATACTGCAGTTGTCTCCTGGACTGTCTTTTAGCAAACTCGATTAAAAAATGGTTGTGTCATTTCAGAGTACAGAAAAGCTCAAAGTAAATGTCAGGGGAAAAAAGCTTTCTGACATTTTGACAGAACTACTTAATTGACAGTTGTATTCACTGAAATGTAAAAGAAACAGGAACAAAGAGAAATAAAGATCAAACAGTAAACTGCAGGTCAGTTAAGACATAACAAAATTAAAACCAAATTAAGCAAACAACCCCCAACTTACCAGTCATTAACAAACACAAAATTATTACCACAGCTTGGCTGGTTCTTCCCATCTCTTTTAACGTTTTAAATTGCTGTTACCAGGTAAAGAAAGTAAATTCAAAAGCCTTGCTTTCTGTTTTCGGTGAAGAAGCACATCGAGATCATGCTGTTCTGCAACACTTTATCAGAATAGCTCCAGCCTGCTCTTTATAAAGGCCCTCCTGGCGGTGGAGCGGGAAATCCCGGGACGGGGAAATCCAGCGCAGAGAGAAAGCGAGCCCTGCCGGGTGGCGCCGCCGGACTCGGCGCCCTCTGCTGCTCCTGGCAGCACGGAGTGGAGAACCTAGGAAACTGGGCAGGAACTACGGCAACACGGGCATGACCAGGCTTGGAAACACTAAGTTAAGATCTGATCCTGCAAGCAACTGATAAAATGAAAGAATGTGGGTAACTCCAAAGAATTGAATGGCACTGTATCTCAGACAGAAAAGTTTCTCGTTTACTTTCAGTGCAACGATTTTTGCAAGGCTGAGTCCTGAAATACTACCAACGATACTCATTTCTTTGTAGGTAGCTTTATCTAACTCAGTGTTTCCTTTGAAAATTGTGCCGCCAGTTTAAGAGGAGACATTACTCACGCTCCTAAGTATTTTTGATCCCTACAAATGAAGAAATAAGTTAGATAAGACTCGATAAGCCTGATTTAGGCTCATCCTGTTTGGATTAACTGAACTAATTTTCCCAACTCTGCTTAAAAAATGTCTCTAAAATGTCCCTCTTTTAAAATGCTGCTGGTATGCATTACATTACTGATATGCCTTTCAGACCTCCTAGGCCCTTTTTATGCATCATTTAAGTACAACAATTGATAATATAGCTCTGGGCCTTTGGCTTCCAGTAGGAAGAATAATACCGTTTGGAATATTACTGGCTAAAATAGTGACAACATAATGAAAAAGGATGACATTTTCAGTGTTTTCTTTTCAGCTGGGAAATGTTATGAATGCAAACAATAGTTAAAGGTTTCCAAATCTCGATTGCTTATTTATTCAACCACTTGAGTAGCTCACGTTAGTCAATTATGAACCACCAAATAAAAACAGCATGAAATTCAAAACAAAACCTATATGTCTTCAAAATATCTGGCAAATAATTTGGCTTGTAATAGTTTGGTCATTTGATGTCTATGAACTATTGTCATCATATAGTATATTTTTAAAATAGTGCAGATTCAAATATCTAATGCATGAGTAATAATTTGGAAACACAAAGGCTGAAGCAACAATGTTGTAAATGCCAAAGAAAGGGAATTGCTGAAAAACTGGCACAACACCAACGTATCGCTTTCTGAGTCTAGCAGATCTTATGGTTAATAACGTAGTACCAGCTATAAAATGACACATTCAGGTGAGAGCAGTACCAGGCGACACAAGTGTCTATAAGCAGTGTGTCTTCTTCAAGGAACAACTATTTTCTCCATTTTCCTTGACTGCAGCTGACCCTACATTTGCATCCTCATCAAAGTATAACTGCACAGCACAAGCTGCTGCAGAAACACACTAGGTAAAATACAAAGCATCAACCACTTATCATAATACTTTTATCATACAATTCATCATATAATATGATCATTATACACTTATCATAAAGTCATCAATAAAAAAGGAATGTCATGATTGTATGAAGGTAAAATGGTGAACTCAGGTAAAAGTATGTCTTCAAAATAATAATAACAAAAACAATATTCAGAAATATGAAAAACTAGAACAATCCAAGAATCAGCCAGGAGATAGGAAAATCTGAAGCACCTAGCAATGCCTAAGCAAAAGTCACTAAAGCTGAAATTCACTGAATTTCATAATATATTATTTTTATTATCATCATCATAAATGGTTTTATTAAAACAAGAGAAAAAAAAATCCTAAGTGTCATGAAATTCAGTGAAATGTTCCTGAAGTACCAGAAATCCAAAATCTACCCAAGGTAGGTAACAACAGCTACAGAATATGGTTTTACTCACATAAAAGGGTTTTGCTGAAGAAAATTGAACTCTCTTAGTTATGTTGTAAATAAATACTTTTTAATCACAGGCAGAGAGAAATTAAATTCTTCTGCTTTGACTGCTTAAGTAATCATAAGCTATACTGAAGAAGAAGAGGCAACATTTCCTTGATTTCTGGGAAATCGGTTTCTAGACACAAAAAAATATAAATACAGGAGGCCACATCCGCATGCTGGAAAAATTGTAATCAAGTCCTTCATCAGATAACGTGAAATAGGAAGTAACTGTGATCCAGCTCTCAGTAAATTAAACTGGATAGCTGCCATTAACTTTACTGGAGTTTGATCCCTACTACAGGAACTACTGTACTGAGTGATCAGACAGATTTAACTCAGACAGTATAGGTAAGAGCAGGGTTAGCCAACAAATACTATTAAAGGAAGTGCTGCCAAAAAATAATAACCCCCCCAACCTCTTAAAGCTTGCTCTTTACCCACCTTCAGATGTCCAGTTACAAATATGAGCCTTACACATATTTTTTAAAAAAGATGTACTTTACTGGTGCTTCTATTACTCTCAGCATCAGTCTGCAAATAGAAAAATTAATATTAAGTTTTCTTATTTTCAGAACTGGCTGTTCTGTCTGAAAACAGAGGTCATCTGAAAAATGTTAGTAGAGGAGGCTCAGGGGAGACCTCATTGCTCTCTACAACTACGTGAAGGGTAGTTGTAGCCAGGAGGAAGTTGGTGTCTCTTCTCTCTCTAGCAACCAGCACCAGAACAAGAGGACACAGTCTCGAGCTGCACCAGGGGAAGTTTAGGCTCGAGGTGAGGAGGAAGGTCTTCACTGAGAGAGTCGTTTGCCAATGGAATGGGCTGCCCAGGAGGTGGTGGAGTCACCATCCCTGGATGTGTTCAAGAGGGGATTGGACATGGTACTCAGTGCCATGGTCTAGTCATGAGGTCTGTGGTGACAGGTTGGACTTGATGATCTTTGAGGTCTCTTCCAACGTTGGTGATACTGTGATACTGTGAGTTGGAATAATCCAGCTTTTTATTCAAATCCCCAGCAAAGGATGTTAGGGATAAAAATAGAGGATACACTGGATTCACAGTGAGATTGAGCATTAAAGAGTCATCTGGAAGAACTCCTATCACAGGCAGAGAGTAAATGAAAACAGTAATGTAACACATATTACAAAAATATTGCTCGAGGCAAAAGAGATTAAAAGAATTAAGCACGGGGGTGTAAATGTTTGTTTTCCAGTACATCTAGTAATCAAAAGAGACTTTTCTTGGGCTTTGATGGATAAACAAAGATAAAAAAATTGTGTCCCAGAATGGACTTTGGAAATACTGAACACATAATTTTTGGCCTGGCATCCTTCAGGAAATGAAGATTTACTTTCAGTTACTTTTTTGGAATGTTAGAAAAGGAAAGCATTCAGAACTGCGCTACACCTTCAGTTTAAGTCATACTTCTACAATGCTGCTAAATATCTATACAATGAATCTCAACTAATTTCCTCTAGATGAAAGAGTAAGTTCTTGATGTTACAATGAATCAACTGAACAAAATGCACATGCTAGCTACCCAACATTTCTAACTCTTTCCCTGCATTTTCAATGTACTGCACTCTATCAGGGAGACTAGTAGGGGAAAGCTGAAAGGCTAAAGCAGAATTTGGCCTCTTAAAACATTCACCACTGGGTTTGTGATACATGGCCCAGGACCTATGGAAAAGAGGGCTATCTTTCTCTTTTGGCAGGGGAGATGTTTAAAAAATAAAAAAAAAAGTAAAAGGAAACTCATTTGATTCAACATTCTGTTTTCTGTGTCAGCAGTCAAATGCCTCATCCCCATTACCTGCATCTAGAACCACCGTTGGGGATTTCTGCCAAAAGTACCCAGTGCTAGAATAATAACTTCTATACAGGGCTCCAACAGAAAAACATATGCAACATGTTTATTACTAAGCATCTTTGTGTCCTGTCAGCCTGACAGGACAGAATCCTTCTGTGGAAGTCATGACATTCATGCAGTGCTACAGGCTGGGGTGGGAGTGGCTGGAGAGCTGCCAAACAGAAAGGGACCTGGGGGTACTGATTGACAGCCAGATGATCATGAGCCAGCAGTGTGCCTAAGTGGCCAAGAAGGCCAATAGCATCCTGGCCTGTATCAGGAATGGTGTGTCCAGCTGGAGCAGGGAAGTCATTCTGCCCCTGTACTCAGCACTGGTTAGGCCACACCTTGAGTCCTGTGTCCACTTTTGGGCCCCTCAATTTAAGGACATTGAGACTCTTGAATGTGTCCAGAGAAGGGCAATGAGGCTGGTGAGAGGCCTCGAGCACAAGCCCTATGAGGAGAGGCTGAGGGAGCTGGGATTGTTTAGCCTGGAGAAGAGGAGGCTCAGAGGAGACCTTATTTCTGTCTATAACTACCTGAAGGGTGGTTGTAGCCAGGAGGGGTTGGTCTCTTCTCCCAGGCAACCAGCACCAGAACAAGAGGACAGAATCTCAAGCTGCACCAGGGGAAATTTAGGCTCGAGGTGAGGAGAAAGTTCTTCACAGAGAGAGTTGTTAGCCATTGGAATGGGCTGCCCGGGGGAGGTGGTGGAGTCACCATCCCTGGAGGTGTTCAAGAGAGGATTGGACATGGCACTTGGTGCCATGGTTTAGTAGTCATGAGGTGTTGGGTGACAGATTGGACTTGATGATCTTTGAGGTCTTTTCCAACCTTACTGATTCTATGATTCAGGGGAGAATATTCAGCTAAGTCTGACTTAACGCCTCTTCAGCCTCAGATTATAGGGATGTTACAAAAAGCTCATACTTTTAGGTCTCCCCCTTCAAACTGCATCCCTCACCCATCTCATGGAAGAGCTCCTTGGGAGGCACACTGGACATCTCAGTTTAAGTAAGCCTTTTAACAGAGCTTCTGATGCTTTATGGAAGCAGTGGAATGAAGAGCCTTCACAATACATAAAAAGTATCTGATACCTCCACAGTATGACCATGCCTAAAGAATAAAAGCAAAAAGAATGTGTTGTAACTAAAATAAGAACTATTCTTGGAGAGAAAACATATCTGCATCAACAAAGAGGGTTCTTGTCAGGCCCTATAATCCAACATGAAACTAGAGGATATGGATGAATATTGCTGATTACGTGATTTATACAACGATGGCCTGCCAGCCTCAAAACTTCCAGTTCTCAGCAACCTCAACAGCGTGCTTCACGGATTATATACCATCTTTTCTTCCTCAGTGCCTACTGGCTTTTTGGCCCCCAGAGATTCTCTGACCCTTTGCGCTCTCTAACTCCCTCAACCTTCTTTCTCATCACTTGACAATAATACAACCTCTGTAGATACTCCAAGAGGGGGAGGAGAGCACCACTGACTACCTATAATTTTCATCTCTGGATGGGAAGGATGAGCTCTACATGCAGATCTATTTAAGGGGTTGTGTCTCTTTCAGGAATTGTAACTTTGTTCCTAGCTACAAAAAGAACACCAACGCGTTACCCCGTAACCCACATCACACCTCACAATTGTACACCACATCTCACTTGTCATCTATTGAAAAAAGGAAAAAAAGAAACAGCTTAAGAAAGTTTTGTCATCTGCTTCTTTCCTTTTTCTGGAATTTCTGAAGTACTATATATAAAAATAAATGCTTCCTCCATTGTCTTTCTCAGGCACCAACTCCCCAGCTATGACACTTCCTGTTTGGTTAGCCAGAAGGCATTAATACTCCACAAAAGATGCCAAATAAAATAATACAGAAGTATGATAACTTGAATAGAATACAAAACAGTTAATTTCTTATTTTCTTCTATTCAGAGGCATTGACTGTTTCATTTCATAGAAGGAACAATAAGTTAATCTAAAAAAGAAATAGAAGCCACCAGAGAAAGAAATCCTAAGTTTAATCTTAGTCTTTTGTTCCTGGCAAAAACAAGCTGTGGAAACTCCACATCTTACTTGGAGGAAAAAGAAAGTATGATTTTAATAGTGACATAAGTAAAAGTGAAACTGTTGAATAGTCTTTGAATTCCCATACTCAGGGTGCCACGTACTCTACTGTAGGTCAGACTATGCTAGTTTGGGTAGCTGAGCTTCCACTGTCTGCAGTGACATAATTATTTTTTTTAAAATACATATTTTTTGCGATATTCTCTAGTGTATTTCAAGAGCCAAATTCAAACATGAACCTTGGAATATTCAGAATCTCTTTGGGAATTTTGAAGTAGGAGTCCAGATATACTTTTCTTTTGAGCCAAAAATACTGAAACATGTCAAAGTCATTTGTTCTCATTGGAATTAGAGTTTTTCAGACAAAGTCATTCAAAATGGTCAGAGTAAAATAACAAAATGGAATTTTGGTCAAAGTGCAGATGCTGGCTGGGACCTGGGATAAGGCACGATAAAGTCAGTTGAAAACATTTAACAAGGGATACGACCAATTTACTTAATTCCTCCAACATTTCACATGAAATTCCAATACCACTAAATATTGTGCGCCTGTCGTGGGTTAAGTTGAACATTTGCTGCTTTTATTCAAAACCATTCTGCCTCATGCCAGCTTCAAAATAAGAGTGCTGGCTGGAGCAAAGTATGATGGGGCTTGAAGTTTGGATGGAAACATGAGAGGCTTCCTGTTCTGGCTGCTGCTTTTGGGTTCCACATTTTTGGGTGGTGGCTCTCTTCTGCTGGGATGGCAGCAGAACAGGGAGGGATGGGTGAGTAGCTTGGGTTTTTAGCTTGTTCCCTTCTGTGTGCTGCTGCTTGCTGCTGTGCTTTTTCTGCAGATAGGTTAAGGTAATTGTGATTATTATCACCTCATTTATTCAATAAAATCTTATCTCAACCCTTTGTCTCAACCCAGAGTTTTTTCATATGTTACTTTTCCCTCACTTCTTTGTTGCAGGGAAAAGGCTGTGCTATGCTAGCACAGTACCTCATTAAGGCCAGCATTTAACATGATCAGATTAAGTTAACCATGAAGAGTGGAGAACTTTTTGACCAAGCTTTCAGCAGCAGCTACTCTTCAAGGGACTTCTAGATTCTTGACTGTGGGAAAATGGAGGTCAGTCACTTCCCTATTTCCCACCTCCTTGCTCTTCAGTCATGAGGTATGTATATCCCTATGGATCCAGAAATACAAAGGGAATGATATGAGCAAAGTCTGCAACAGACCATTCCAGCTGAAACAAACACAGAAATCAGATTCTCCTACACAGGCTACTGATAAGTGCACTGCTTCTAATTGCTTATCCTTCATCTTGTCTATCATACACTATATTCTTTACTCTCTTATGAGGGTTCATATTCTGAAGAGTTGTGTCCAGCTCTGCAGGTGTTATTTTTGCTGCATTGCATTACGCAAATGTTATCTTTGTAGTCCCACAGTGGAGTGGCTCACTAACAGAAATATTACACAAATACCAGACAGGAATTAAATGACTTAACATTTCATAATTTCCGAACCTTCCATGTGGGTAAGGATTAAAGGGATTGGGAGTTCTAAAGAAGATGACCCTCCAAAGGGAAACAAGAATGAATGAACTGATTTTTTCTTCTGCCAAGCCACAATGACACGTATCCAAGGGGAAGCGTTTTGCAGTAGCAAAATATGTGTGTTTGTGTGTGTCCATAGACAAATAAATTCAGTGACACTTAAAGCTAGCTGCAGGTCTGTTAAAGGATCTGGCGCCTTTCCTTTATCTCTTGAATGTGCTCTACCATAAATGAGCAATACACTAGTTTGATACTTAAAGAATTTATCTCTTTCATTTTTCCCCCACAGAGTTAAGTATCATCTTAACTACTTGCTTTGTTAACACTTTCCTGGAAGGAATATGCTAATGTAGGATAAAGACAATGGACAGCCAAATTTTTCTAGACAGGCAAAGGTAAGAAAGATGTGCATTGCTGGATTTATGTCTCCTTTAAAGGCAATTACTTGGCTAGGCATCAAAGCCTCAATCCTTGTTGTCTGATATGGACAACTGAGCAAGAATGACTTTCATAGTTGTGTCACCCTCTATCACAGACAACATTACTCCCTGGTGATAAGAGAGGCAACTTGAGAAATGTGATGCATGTTTGAAATTGCTGTCAGGCAGGATAAAGGTCTGTGCTGTACTAGCTTGAGAAATGTCTGACTTTCAACATTTCCATGCTTCTTAGGTAGGGATCCTCCTGAAATTTCCCAGAATTACATGTGAATAACAATTCATAAGGAACAGATAGTTTAACAACTCTTTTGGTTGGATAAATTTTGCCTCATTGGCTTAATTTCTGACTATAATTATCTCCACGCTGTGAAGAAGAGATATTAGTACCTCTCTCCCAATAGTTCAGCTCCAGACAAATGATCTACCTATAGGATTTTCTGGCCAAGGTTCTTTCCCTGCTGACTGGGTCAGACAACCATGTAGCTACTGCTAGGACTTTTCATTTGGAAGCTGAGACATCCTAAAGATAACAAAGCATTTCTGTGCAGCCCACAGGTTCTAAAAGATAAGGAAGATACATAAATGTGGTGTATGTGGTGCTGAATTCTTTTGTAGATCAAGAACCAAATCCATTTAAATTCTGGTAGGCTCATTGAGCTTGAGATGAGTTTTACCTCTGCAGTATCTTTCTGTATTCTGGATATCAAGGAGTATGGTGAGTTGGTATCTGCAAGACCATCAGGATCAGGGCAACAGAATATCATGGGGCAGGTTCAATGGTGAATTCACCAAGATTTTGAGGAAATTATCTTACACTCAGTTTTCTAGATTCTGAATGAATGCAACACAATTATATCACACTGAAAAGAAATACTCTCTTGTAGTTCTCTATTACTGATTTCAAATGTTTGATATAAAACTACCAGCCATTAAATGATTTGTTATTACATTTCATTACACTAATTCACCTGCTATAGTGCCAAGATCCAGCTGCTGACTTTGCTTTTCTTGCATTTTCAGATGTCTTGTGTCGTGACTGTATTGAATTTTGTGGCATGAAAAGATGTTCATTCTGCCTCTAAGGTCAGCACATGGACCTTGCTGTAGTTTATGGCTTCAGAAAATGTGTTTGTACATAGCAAATATATTCTGTTACCAACTCAGGATCTCAGACAATTTGAGAAAAACTGTTTCCCTTTATCCTGCATATTATATTTATTAATTGGAATGTTACTTTTTATTTATTTTACATGTGGCTTATTAATTGGAAAATTAATACATTTATTTTAAAATATTATTAGAGGGTTTTCATATTTTATGTAAAGGAAGACAAATTTTCAGGTAGACTTTGTAGCGCAGTATGATTACAAGAATGAACAAAAAATTATCATAAGGTTCAAAAGCAAACAGTGTTTAAAAATCCATAACTACCTGGGGAAAGCAATTACTAAATTAATCTGCATGATTTCCTAGTGTCTACTAGATCATCCTGTTACTTTTTTTTAATACAAGTGATAACACTGCTTTCTCAGTTTTCAAAGGACGTGGACAATACAGCCGAAAAAGACCATTCACTGAGACTAAATCTGCAGATGATTATCAAGATTAATAAATTATTAATTCAAATTTTTGCATAACAGTCTTTTGTGAAGTTAGTTTCATTTTTGTGAATTATCTGTAAACTTACATTGATCTTTTATTTTCTCACTCTCCTTCATAAAATTTAACGTTTTAATTAATACAGTCCATACAATGGTATTTGCTTATTTAAAAACTCGCTTTGTCCTTCCAATCCTGTTTCAGACAATTAAAACTCAGACAAGTTCAGTGCTTTGGCAAACAAAATTATCCAAATTATCCACTGGACTTGACAGAGAATAGCCCTTTTCTGGCACATAGATATAAAAGAAACCACTGTGAATAACTGGAAATCCTGGCAGGATCTAATTAGAAGAAATAGGACACTAAAACAAGCATGAAATAATCTGTAATTTCTTGGTCATGTCATAATAACCACGTTGCATCAGTTGTAACAAGTTTGTAACTACTCTTTAAGGTCATTGAACGTGAAATGCTATGGAGGTCTAACCTGATATGTGATAGACAACTTCCAGTTTTATCTTGGCTGCAATTGTTTGCTGTGTCTCAAAAGAGAAATGCCTACATTATTCAAAAAGCTCTCTCAAGCACATGGAATGTCAAGAGCCTGGAGCGACCTATAGCCTGCATTGTCACATCTGGGTTTACAACACACATCAGTGTTCAGTAACAGTGAACACAGCTTTGTGCTTCCCAAATGAATATGCAGTAAGTGCCCAGGAGCCCAGGGGAGCTTTAAAATCTTGCTGTTAAAGAGGAATGAAATCTGCCATTCCTGCCAATGTAATAGTGCTTTACACACAGCTTAATTTCACAGGCTCTTCTATGAGAAATTTACTACTCAGATGAGAAATTTACTACTCAATGTATGCAGGAATGCCAGACACAGCCACAAACTTTATAAAACTTCCAGTATCCACACAGTGAGAGGTTATTTTAAAGAGCAGTAAAATTCTTATGAACATCATAATTTCTTCTTACTCTAAGATATAAGACCCTTCCTGACCAACCCCAGCTTCATCTCAGGAATCACAATTGCTCCACAGAACACAATAAACAATGCAAACAGAAGGAAAAAATTCCAAGAAACAAACCAACCAAATACAAAACAGAAGAAAAAAAAGAAAAAAGGGAAAACAGGAAATTGATATTAAGAAAAAAGTTCTTCTGGAACCATTATTAAACAGTCTGAAATCTTCAGTATCTCACACATTCTAAGAAAAAAACTTTTGTCTTCTTGAATAGTTGAAATGGAAGGACAAGTGGTGCTATCAAGTACAGTTCAAATAAAAGACAATATTATAGAGAATATTCTCTTATTTTAATGTATTATAAAACACATTATGTTTTGAGTTGGAGGTTATGCTTTTTATCTTCTTACACCAGAATGAATATTTTTCATCCACAAATTCTGCTGCTGCCATTTCTCACCTAGAAGTATTTGCTTTTCATCTTCTACATCATATTTTAAAAGAAATGCAACTCTTCTCCAAAACTTTTGACATAAAGGTCTACTTTTGTAAGAGAAAAAGAGTATTTCCAGTTAATTGAATATTCCTCTGAATCCTTCTAAGAATCATGGAAAGTAGGCAAGGAGATAGCTAGTACCCCAGATCTCACTCTTCCCCTATTTACAGTGTTTCTGAACTCAAGTCCTGTGTAAATGTGCACAGCAGTGTAGTTTTTATAAGGAGACAGAGATGGCATTTTCCAGACTTTGCCACGTCACAGAGGTTTTATTTTATCAAACTTAGATTTTTATCAGAACATATAAATACCTGCAGAGGATCAGTGTGAAGTTTATTGAGTCAGAATCCCATCTTTGACACTGACCAAAACTATGAAAAGATAAAAGCTTCAGAACAGAGGCAGTGCAAGTATGGGAGGCCAGTGTAAATGGGATGATCTTCAAAAAGGCCAAATGCCAGGTCCTGCACTTGGGTCACAATAACCCCAAGCAATGCTACAGGCTTGGGGAAGTGTGGCTGGAGAGTTGTCTGGCATAAAGGGACCTGGGGGTTCTAACAGACAGGCAACCGACTATGAGCAGTGTGCCCAGGTGGCTAGGAAAGCAAATGGTATCCCAGCTTGTATGAAAAATGCTGCGTCCAGTAGGAGTAGGGAGGTGATTGTCCCCCTTGTACTCAGTTCTGGTGAAGCCACACCTCAAGTATTGTGTCCAGTTCTGGGCATCTCAGTACAAGAGAGATGTGGAAGTGCTGGAGCCAGTACAGAGGAGGGCAACTAAGCTGGTGAAGGGCCTGGAGAGTTATGAGGAGCCACTGAAGGATCTGGGGCTGTTTAGTTTGGAAAAGAGGAGGCTGAGGGGAGACCTCATTGATCTGTACAACTACCTGAAAGGACATTGTGGAGAGGCTGGTGCTGGACTCTTCTCACAGGTAATTAGTGATAGAATTTGAGGGAATGCCCTAAAGCTATGACTGGATAGGTTTAGACTGGACATTCCAAAAAACTTTTCACAGAAAGAGTGGTCAGGCATTAGAATGTGCTGACAAGGAAGGTGGCTGAGTCACCAACTCTGGATGTGTTTAAAGGTCATTTGGACATGGTGCTTGGGAATATAGTTTAGGGGTGAACTCTATAGAGTAGGGTCCTAGGTTGGACTTGGTGATCCTGGGGATCTTTTCCAACCTGAATGTTTCTGTGAACACAGTTGCTTACATAGTGACTTGGAGAGAGATGATTTCTATGCATTTACTCTGTGCTTTTGAGTACATGATTCAATACCAGAAAAATCCTATAAGCAAATGCAAAGAAACTGAGATTAGAAGGATATCTTCGCCATAACACAAACTTTCTTCATCACAAAGAACAATCTTTATCTAAAGAGTAAATGTTGGCTTTGCAACACTACTTGAAAATCCATGTCAAAAATTATTTCAAAATACAAAGACATTTCAAAGGAAACATCTGATATAGTAAATCTCTAATGCATATAGTAAAAATCAGTTTATTTTCTGATGTGTTTCTTTCCATTCTCCTCTTGGGAGAAAACTGGCATTTAACATTTTAGTAGCATCTATTATCACTCTTCAAACATTTCTCAATTTTAGCAGAAAAACCTCTACCTTGTCCAAAAATACCACAGATGAAAACTTTCTGTGGCTTCAGTCTTTTTCAAAACCCCTATGTCACACAGGGCATAAAGAAAGAAACAGGATATCCGAGTAAAATACACAAAAATAGGAAGAAGTTTGTTTATGAAATGGCAACCAGAGTCCTGACATATGGCAAAGGAAAAAAACATTGAGAATATTGTATAAGTTTTCTGACACTTTTGTTTTGTTTTCCTGGTTGATTTATTCACCTTTTTTTCTATCACTATGGCAAAGGCAACTATCCTTTGGAATGAAGACCATCTACCCTCCCCCACACTTCCTCCAGGACAGAGAAGAAAGAACATCAATTTATTGTCCTGACAAAGTTGGCCACCTGGACAGTGAGACCCATCATTCTCAGGCCATAAATGAAGACTACAGTGTATTCTGGCAAAATCTGCACAAAGAACAAATAATCTGCTTCATTAGCAGCATTTACTATTGGTTCACTTTCGAACTTACAGCAGTGGTCAACAGTGGGTGCCTCAGCAGAAGATGAAGACTGCACATAACAGGCCAAGTTCATCGTGCACTGCTCTAAATTCTTTCCTTATTTGCTCAGAATATTATGTCCCCTTATTAGAAGCTTGACTTACTTTATTAGCCTGCCTTTCTTTAATGTACATATTATTCCTTCAACAGTGAAAAAACATAACCTTTTTTCTTTTTAAGTCAAAATCCATACAGAAAGAACGATACATACAAAGAGTGGCAAATATTGAAGCGTGTAAATTTGCATAAAATGACAGCATTTTATCTCTAAAACCAGCAAGAAACTTCCTTAAACTTTCCCAGCTAAAAAGTATCAGATAATCAGACAGGATCATTGCCTGAAATCAAAACCTGCTTAATTCAAGGAAATGCAAATCATTTTACTGGAAATGAGAGGAGTTCCCATTTATCAAAGCACAGTGCTTACTGTTCTTCAGATAAGAAAAGTAATGTTCCTTGTTTCATCTATCCTGTGATATTTATAACATTGTAGTTGCCTGCACTTAGGCTATGAGATCTGCATTTTACCTTTAATCAAAATGAATTATAGGAAGACAGATGAAAAAACGTGGAAAGAAAAAAAAAACTTACGGTTTATGATGGTCTAGAAATTAAAATCATTGCCATGCAAAACCTGATGTTCTATTTTTATATTTTATACATTCCACCTAGCTATGGGACTTAGACAAGCTTTACTGCACTTCTACACATGCATCTACACATTACCTTGTAGTTATCCTATATTTAGCTGTTTATATCCACAATTTAATCCCACCCTTTTATGTCCCTTTGAATGGATATCTTTCCCAGTTAGAGTTTAAAACTCCTTAGAACTCAAAATGTTATGGCCTAAATAGTAAAATTATTAAAAAGTTCTGTGCTATGTGAGACATATGCAGATGCATCAATATAATAAGTTGTTAAGGTCTAAGTGACATACATACTGAATAATTACACTCAAAAGAGAAAAAGCACATACCTAACTGTACCAGTATAGGTACAGAGAATTATGCAACATGGTCTGGCCAGGGCAGTGGTGGAGTCACTATCCCTGGAAGTGTCTAAGCAATGCGTAGAGCTGGAGCTTAGGGACATGGTTTAGTGTTGACCCTTCAGTGATGGGTCAAACATTGGACTGGATGAGCTTGGAGGTCTTTTCCAATCGGATTTCTTCTGTGATTACAAGCTCCACTGGAATCCTTCCAGACAAACATTGAACCATGTTGTAGAAACATGTTGAATTATGTCAGTCATCAGAAGTACTATATTCTCTACGGGGCACATAAAGTGTATGGGTACAAGCAGAAAGGTATCTCAAACTCAGTTCTAGTTTTGTTTCAAAAGTTTTTGAAAAACCCATATATTGCTTTGGTTTTGACATCATTGTCATGTGCTCACCAGCAGAACACAGAAGTAATCTCCTCAATGCAGACACACAATTGCTTTCAATTTCTTGATTGGTCTTTTCCTCATGTGTAATACATCCTATTCCTTATCATATTATTACAGTTTTTTTGATTTGGCACTCTAGTCATATATTTTATAAATGTCCATACAGCATTGTTACATAGTAAAGCATCACATTCATATGATAGTAACAACAACAAGAATAGAGATGGCAGTTAGCTGAAAAAAATAAGGCAATTTAGAGACATTAATACTTTTTTATTTGCCTCTCTACCAAGAAATATGTGACCAGGGTAACTTGGCCATATAAACATTCATGAGATTTTCTACATGTAGGCCCTGTAAATCTTGCCACTAATCAGGCACTGCAAGTTCTTTATTTGTAATAACTTCAGAAAGTAAATTTTGATTATTTTGGACCAATTCAAAGAGGATGGAGACTTCTCCTCCTTTGGATGGACTTCAAAATGATGAATGACTGCCAAGGGAAGCAGCCTTTGCTAGGAAATGTTAAAACAATGCAACAGGTCATGGCAAGTTTCCCTCTAATTTTTTTCATATGCAGCCTTTTGGGTAGCAGAGGGAGATAGGGTCTTTCATGTGAAAAAATGTCCCCAACTGAATATTATTTACATTATCTTTTTAAAGGAGAAATATTCTTCGGACATTGAAAACTAACTGTTATGTAGTAATGGGCTGCAGTGTTCTGCAGAATCTGTTCTCTGAATTCACAAACAGTATTACTCCAATCAACTACGTTGTATGTCTGTAACTGACATAAAATATTCCAGGATCATCACAGCTTGAGCAACAGTAGAGAAGAATTACTTCTTTCTTCATTATGGAGGGCAGGCAATATTTGTGTGAGCTGTAAGTGTACATACTGGGGCTTGTACTATGCCCCTGGATGTGTTCTAGACAATTCAGGATTACAGAATCACAGAATAATATCCTGTTAGAAGAGACCTTGAAGATCATCCAGTCCAACCTCTGACCCAGCCCTGAAGGGTCAATATTAAACCATGTCCCTAAGCACCAGGTCCACACACCTCACGAACACTCCCAGGGATGGTGACTCCACCACTGCCCTGGGCAGACCATTCCAGTGTTTGAGAACCCTTTCAGTGAAGAAGTTATCACAGTATCACAGTATCACCGTATCACTAAGGCTGGAAGAGACCTCGAAGATCATTGAGTCCAACCTGTTACCACAAACCCCATGACTAGACCATGGCACCAAGTGCCACGTCCAATCCCCTCTTGAACACCTCCAGGGACGGTGACTACACCACCTCCCCGGGCAGCCCATTCCAATGGCAAACGACTCTCTCGGTGAAGAACTTTCTCCTCACCTCCAGCCTAAACTTCCCCTGGCGCAGCTTGAGATGGTGTCCCCTTGTTCTGGTGCTGGTTGCTAGAGAGAAGAGGCCAACCCCTTCCTGGCTACAACCACCTTTCACGTAGTTGTAGAGAGCAATGTGGTCGCCCCTGAGCCTCCTCTTCTCCAGGCTAAACAATCCCAGCTCCCTCAGCCTCTCCTCATAGGGCTTGTTCTCAAGGCCTCTCCCCAGCCTTGTTGCCCTTCTCTGGACACATTCAAGTGTCTCAATGTCCTTCTTAAACTGAGGGGCCCAGAACTGGATACAGTACTCAAGGTGTGGCCTAACCAGTGCAGTGTACAGGGGCAGAATGACCTCCCTGCTCCTTCTGGCCACACTATTCCTAACACAGGCCAGGATGCCGTTGGCCTTTTTGGCCACCTGGGCACACTGCTGGCTCATTTCCTAACAAACAGTCTAAACCTCTCTTGCCACAGCTTGTAACCATTTCCTCTAGTCCTGTCACTTGTGACCAAGGAGAAGAAGCTGCCCCTCCTTGCTCCAGCCTCCCTTCAGGTAGTTGTGCAGAGTGATGAGGTCTCCCCTCAGCCTCCTCTTCTCCAGACTGAACATCCTCAGCTCCCTCAGATGCTCCTTGTAGGCCAGGCTCTTCATGAGCCTTGTTGCCCTTCTCTGGACGGACGTGCTCCAGCACCTCAATGTCCTTCTTATAGTGAGAGGCCCAGAACTGAACACAATACTTGAGGTGTGCCCTCACCAGTGCTGAGTATAGGGAGACGATCTCTCCATGCTCCTGCTAGCCACAGTGTTTCTAACACAAGCCAGGATGCCATTGGCTTTCTTGGCCACCTGGGCACACTGCTGACTCATGTTCAGTTGACTGTCAACCAATACTCACAGGTTCTTCCCCAAGTTGCATATCCCCATGCCTGTAGCTTATCATGGGGTTGTTGTGACCGAGGTGCAGGACCTGACATTTGACCTTCTTGACCTTCATACAATTACCCTTGGCCTATCAGTCGAACCTGTCCAGATCCCACTGTAAAGCTTCTCTACTCTCTAGCAGATTGACACAGCCACACAGCTTGGTGTCACCTGCAAACCTACTGAGGGTGCACTCAATCCCCTCATCCAGATCATTGATAAAGATACAAAAAAGGACAAGCCTGGGATACACCACTAGTGACTAGGAACTGGCCAGACTTAGCTCCATTCACTACCACTCTTTGGGCCCAGCCATCCAGCCATTTTTTTACCCAGAGCAGAGGGCACTGAGCCAAGCCTTGTGCCATGAGTTTCTGAAGGAGAATGGTATGGGGCTGAAGGAGGATGCTGTGGCAGAATGAGCCGTTCCATATGAAATAAACAGAAACAATGGTTTTGGTAGAATACATAGCATGTGGTAACAGGTAGGACACATTTTAACAAAATATATGGTAACATTTACATATGCTGCAAGACTCTATAACTTGCAAGACCACGCTGTGCCATAGCATGTGGCCTTTGTAGAATTTTTTTACTTAGAGGACTGTTACTTTTAGGGGCAAGTCAATCTATTGTGATGCTACTTTGGCAGTTAGGTTGGTTTTGCATTACTTTTTACTGGGTACAGATACACATCAAGCTAATACATAGCCAGTTCGGACATGTAGAATTTTCATCTTGGTTTTCAGTACAGATTTTTGGATCAATAATTTTTAAATTTCTTCCTTAAGTTAGTCTTGCTTTGTACTGGCTGTACTGAGAACCAGCTCTGTGATGGAAGCAGGACAAAATCCCTCGCTCTGCTATGGCTATGTTTTTTCCAAATATTTTGTTAAAGGCAATTTCCAAGCTTTCATTTCTTTTTGGTGTCTATTTCCAAGATCACATGAGGCATTTAGTTGGTAATGTCAGCAGAAGCTTAAAAATATTGAGGAAGAAAAGAGAAGAAAAATGAACTCCAAGTGCCCACAAAGCAGTTACAGAAATGTTACATTTCACATAATTAAGTTAAAGGACAGTAGGTACTTCAGGAGTCTCCACCCTAAAACAGTTTCCTGTTTTTCAAAACTTCAGCTACAGATGGCAAATGCTAAATGATTTACCTTGATGCAGTTCATCTCATTACGTCCCCTATGCACTGCTTGCAAACCTTGTCAATCACTGAAATTAATCTTTATAGATGTGAATTCTGTGCTGATGGACTAATGTGTACATGCCAGATTGGAACCCGATGTGAACATACTTCAATTATGACTTTTCATTTTCACTGTGGAGTACCTCACACTTCTGAGGTGCTATAGTAATAATAAAAAAACCTTTCATGCACTCAGGGTAGTCCTGAATGCCAATACATCACAGCTCAACAGCACAGCTGACCTGGTGAGGCTGTAGGTTTAAGGCATTCTCATGGTCTCTGTCAATATCAAACATTATGATGGAATTTCTGCAACCAGACACTACATTTTTAAATACTATTAAGGTTGCAAATGCACATATGCTATAAAATGGGAAAGAAGAGAATTAAAGTTTACTTACATGTTCACATTTCCCAGGAAACCTTCCATTCTTTTACTGTAGGAGACGGACTGTGGGAATAGATGAGGAGCTAGAGGACAAGGGAGACTCTTTGAACCTGAACTTTGCCTTATTTAGTCAGAATTAAAGTTAGCGAAAAATGTCTTTTGCCTAATTAAAGTAGTAGGGGATGATTATTACTCTGAAACATCAGGTGCTCAAATTAGGCATTCAAAGTTAACGGGGCTGAGGTGTTCCAGAAAAGTCTATGGAAAAAAAAACATGTTTTGGCAATCTACATCAACCATGTGGGCATAGGTACAAGAAAAACATGTTCAGTTCAGCACATCTACTGTCCTCTGAATAAGCTGCAAGGGAAGGGAAAGTTTGTAAATCCTGTTACTAATGGAAATTGTTGTAATCTCCTCACGATTATCAGGAAATGCTTTGAGATTACAGACAAAGAAAAAAAAGGTATTATAACCGAGCAACTGAAAAAATAGCTTTAGGCTATATCCAGCTTTGAGAGAGTTTTCACACAGGAAGTAACATACATTTGTCCCATTTCCTACACACACATCCACTTCTACAAGGAAAGAACACCAAGCAAGACCTTGATCCTCACATCACTTTCTTTTGCTTTTTGTTTTTCTGTACTAAGCATGTCCAAATTCCAGAAAACTCAAGAGAAATAACATCCCTGCAAAGACAAGGGGAACTTCATCCCTGGAGTATGACACAGGCAGAGTCCTTCAGGAAAGGCTTACAGCTAATCTATTGTTCTCTTACTCACACAATACAGAATAAACCAGGTTGGAAAAGACTTCAAGATCACCAAGTCCTTTGTAGGCATTTCTTCATTTGTACCTGAAAAGCAAGAGCGCTTAGCTGACTGCTTTTTCACAAGCCATTAATGGTACAAGCCACTAAGGAATGCAGCCTTCCTTTCCAAGTCAAACACTTCGTTCTCATAAATGGGCCTGATAAAGAACTTACTTTGTGACAGTCCATCTTATAAAACAATAAACCTGAGATCGGTGAAGCATGGCAGAGAAGCAACTCACAGCACTTGGAAGCTGGTGTCAAGCATCCAGCAGCGTCTGCTGTGAGGCTCTCCACAGCACAGGCTCCTCTGGGTTCCTACAGCAGTCTTACAACTGACCATGAACAATCTATCCAGGGAGCTCATCAACCAAAGAACAACATTCAAACTGTGCCTAAAACTACCACAGACACTGGAGGATTTTGTGCAACACATGTAGTAGGGAGTTACAATGGAAAAATGAGTGCAGTTGAGCTTGTTTAATATCAGATTATTTTATGTTACTTGTAACCTTTAAAAGATTTATTTGCAACCAACATATAAAACTATATGCTCTGGAGGCCTCAAAAGTTTCAGAACATTACTGTTATCATCTCCATTTTCAAACATGGATGGGCCAATGCTGCAAGGGAAACCTCTGTTCATGTTAAAACTGTGTGCTTAGACTAGCTGTGGTATAAATCATTCCTAGCTAGATGTCCCATGTGCAAGAACCTACATTATACAATGGCAAAAAGAATAGTCTGCTTTTTCACATGTTCACACAAGAGAGGTATCAAGGTGCTGGAGTGAGTGCAGAGGAGAGCAACAAAGCTGATGAAGGGCCTGCAGAATAAATCTTATGAAGAGCAACTGAAGGAGCTGGGGCTGTTTAGTTTGAAAAAGAGGAGGCTGAGGGGAGACCTCATTGCTCTCTAAAGCTACCTGAAAGGACATTGGTGCTGGTCTTTTCTCACAGGTAATTAGCAATAGAAAAAGAGGCAATGGCCTCAAACTGCAACAGGGTAGGTTTAGACTGGACATTAGGAAGAATTTTTTCACAGAAAGAGTGGTCAGGAATAGGCTGCCCTGGGAGGTGACTGAGTCAAAGGTCGTTTGGATGTGGTGCTTGGGGATATGGTTTAGGGGTAAACTTTGTAGAGTAGGGTTATTGGTTGGACTTGATGATCCTGAGGGTCTTTTCCAACCTGGATGTGCAAAACATACTCAATTTGCTGCTCTTTCTAGAATTTTCTACATAATAGCATGCTTTCTCAATAGATTACAGAGGCTCAACATAATATTTTCTACATTTCCTTTTCTCTTAAATCCTCTAACTACACCCATTAAAAGTAAAAAGGCTCACAGTAATACATTCACTAAGAACTCGTGAATAGATCGATGCACATTAATAGACCTCCTTCGTGATAAAAATACCAAGGACTGACCTTCAATGACTTCTTTGTCACAGTGTGAATATGTATGTAGCTTTTCTTACTCAGACAGGAAGTGGCAGGTCACATTCTCACAGTAATTTCCTCTTTCTTCTTTTCATTTTGGACAGTCAGAAGTCATGCAAACTCCTTCAGAGTATGCTGATGGCTGCATGCAGTGGGAAATCAGAGAACTGTCAGCGTTAGAAGGGACCTCAAGGATCATCTAGTTCCAACCCCCTGCCATGGGCAGGGGTACCTCACACTACATCAGGTTGCTCACAGCCTCATCCAGACTGGCCTTAAAAATCTTCAGGGATGGGGGTTCCACCACCTCCCTGGGCAACCTGTGGAATAGTAAGTCATGGCATAAATATCTAACAGGTAAAATATGCCAAGAATCAGCATCTTATGAAAAGGTAGCCACAAAGAGAAAATTGCCCTTGGGAAGAAAGCTGCTTCTCTGCCAAGCAGGCAGTTATTTTGGTGAGTTTGAAATTAGGGAAGCTCCACCGTGCAAAGCACTGAAACACTTTAAACACTGCAGTCTGAATAGTACCTGTAATATCTACTTCTCACAAGAATATAGTTCTCCATGTCTACAGAAATGTTCTCAGACCCAAAGGAACTCAAAATATTTCCTTTTCACCATCACATGCCTATACTTCCTTCTTGATTATTGCATGGCTTAGCCTTTGGTTCCCTGCAACTGTTCATCACTTTGTTAAAGCAAACAGCAATAACCTACAATGTTGAAGACAATCTGCTGACAAAGAGAATTTGCTTTGTCATTTGTCCTTAGAAGTCTGTACAATACCAAACCTTGACTAGTCTCCTGTGACAAAATAGTTGAAAGTGCTAGCATTTACATTCACACCAGTTATATGAACCTTTCTTCCAGATGTGTATCTTTAAGTACCTCTTCTTTCCATGTCCTTTCAGTTATCAGTAAGTTCAGAGTTGTTTGGAGATTCTTCTGGCTGGTAATTAATTTTCCATCTTATTTTCAGGATTTCAATTTCACTATCTTTATCCTTAATTATGAAGTCATCTGTAACTTTATATACCAGTTTCAGCACATCTAGTTTCCCTCTGCATAATTATTTTCTGTTCACAGTTCTGCTGAGGGCAACTTAAAAACCTGCTGTTGTTTTCTTTAAAGTCTCTCTTTTACACTGACAGTTCCCACATTTTCTATCACTGTAACTGTTCTTGTGCCTTTTTTTCAGTCATCTCAAGATCACAGGATAAATGTTGTAATTTATTTTCCAATACACCTTACCAAAAGTCAATTTAAAATATTTTGACTAATCTATTGTTCTGTGTGCTGAACACCTCTTACTCCTTTTTAGCCATTTCTTCATTTTTACCTGAAAAGTGTTAGCAAGAGCACTCAGCTGACTACTTTTTCACAAGCCATTAATGGTTCAAGCCACTATTTAATGTAGTCTGCAATTATTCAGATAGCTAAAACCAGCATAACTGTAAGATATTTTTAGCATCATATTTGCAGGCACCTAACCTGTTTATATTCCTTATAATTCCCAATACTACCTGAATTCTCAAACTGTTTGCTTCCAAATCCTTTCCAAACCCAGTCCCATACTACTTGCTAATGTTGCATAAACATGCTACTGTTCTTTTCCCAACAGATTCCTGTTGTGTCATTCCAGCTCAACAGTAGAATTCAATTCATTAAGATTTCCTACTATTCTTTATTTCAGTTATCTTCCTGGAAATGCCCAACCTACTTGGAAATTTTCTGAGATACTGAAACTGAAACCCTTTACAGAATAATAATAATAATAATAAAAGAATAGAATAAACCAGGTTGGAAGAGACCTTCAAGATCATCGTGTTCAACCTATCAACTAATCCAACCCACCTAAACAACTAAACCATGGCATCAAGCACTCTATCAAGTCTCCTCCTGAACAACTCCAATGATGGTGACTCCACCACCTCCACGGGCAGCCGATTCCAATGGGCAATCACTCTCTCTGTATAGAACTTCTTCCTAACATCCAGCCTAAACCTGCCCTGGTGCAGCCTGAGACTGTGTCCTCTTGTTCTGGTGCTGGCTGCCTGGGAGAAGAGACCAACCTCTGCCTGGCTACAACCTCTCTTCAGGCAGTTGTAGACAGCAATAAGGTCTCCTCTGATCCTCCTCTTCTCCAGGCTAAGCAACCCCAGCTCCCTCAGCCTCTCCTCATAGGGCTTGTGTTCCAAACCCCTCACCAACTTTGTTGCCCTTCTCTGGACACGCTCCAGCAAGTCAACATCCTTCCTAAACTGAGGGGCCCTGAACTGGACACAGTACTCAAGGTGTGGCCTAACCAGTGCAGTGTACAGGGGCAGAATGACCTCCCTGCTCTTGCTGGCCACACTGTTCCTGATGCAGGCCAGGATGCCATTGGCCTTCTTGGCTGCCTGGGCACACTGCAGGCTCATGTTCAGCCTACCATCAACCAGTACCCCCAGGTCCCTCTCTGCCTGGCCACTCTCCAGCCACTCTGACCCCAGCCTGTAGCACTGCATGGGGTTGCTGTGGCCAATGTGCAGAACTCCGCACTTGGATGTGTTAAATCTCATGCTATTGAACTCTGCCCATCTGTCCAGCCTGTCGAGGTCCCTCTGCAAGGCCTCTCTACGCTCCAGCAGATCAACACCTGCCCCCAGCTTGGTGTCATCCACAACTTCACTGATGATGGACTCAATGCCCTCATCCAGATCATCAATAAAGATGTTAAAGAGCACAGGGCCAGAAAAAAAAAAAACTTTAAATGGATTAAAATTCCTTTCATCTGTGAAACAGAACAAAAGAGGATCGAAAAACTCTCTTAATATTGTGCACTAAGTTCAGCCCAGGTTATCAGCACATTGGAGGTGCTGTACTTCAGTATTTCTAGTTAGCAGCTCTTCAAAATACTGGAATATATATATAACATCAGTGAAGGCATTAGTTCCTGTTAACTACAGAACTAAAGTCTCATGTATGCATTAGCGTTTTGCTGAAAGAGAACTATCATTATATAAGAATTTTAAATGAAGGTATAAAAATGCTACCCCTTAATTAGTAGAGTGTTAACCAATGAACCAAGAGGCTTGTAGGCTTTGTGTAAAAAACGCTTCAACAAATTTTTGCTATAGCAATCACATCTTAATTGCTCTGAACACAGTTTGTACATCTGTACTCAGAGCAGACAGCAGTTTAGTGGGGATTTGAAAGCAGTGGAAATACCCTTGTGAAAAAGAGGAAATGGAAATTCCCTCTCAACCGCTATTACTTCAAAAATGTATTCATGCAAAATTAATATCAATCATAGATTAAGTTGACTGTTTAGGATTGAGGAAAAATATTCCTGCATTCTTGATCTCTTGCAGAGATCCACAGGGGCCTATATTGTTCCAAAAATCTGCTCATATTCTCAGTAAAAACCTCATCCTCTGTATAGATGGAATCACTCTTGTCTTTTGCAAGACTAGACTAAAATACAAGGGAGAAGGAACACTCATGGTCAGGCTAACACCCGTTTCACCCAAATGCTGCAGACAGCAGAGCAGATGCATGAAGGTGAGGATCTGTTATCTGGCTGAATGCTCTCCTCTTTTTTTATCTCAGCTGTGCTGCAGCAAGTTGCATTTAGATATTGTCCTCCTAATAGAAATACTGTGCTGTAGAGCTCAAAGCTCACACTCAAAAAGAAGCAAAAAAGAACAATGCAGAAGTGAGAAGCAAGTGGGAGTCCTTTCTCCAAGCAGCAGGCCCAAGAAGGAAGGCTGCTGCTCCTGGGAAGGTGCATTGTGGGTGGGGAGCAATTGAAGAAGCTGCAGTTACTTTGAAAGCTGTAAGGAAGGAGATGCTTAGACAAATAAGACTGGAGTCACTTGCTTTTAAGCCATTACCACAGCCAAGAAAATCAAGAGTTTCAACAGAAAATCACAGAATCACAGAATGGTAGGGCTTGGAGGGGACCTCTGAGATCACCTAGTCCAACCCCCCTGCCAGAGCAGGATCACCTAGAGCAGGTTTCACAATATGGCACCCAGGTGGGTTTTGAATGACTCCAGAGAAGGAGACTCCACTACCTTTCTGGGCAGTCTGTTCCAGTGCTCTACTGCTTTCAAAGTAAAGAAGTTCCTTCTCCTATTTAGATGGAACTTCCTATGTTCAAGTTTGTGCCTGTCACCTCTTGTCCTGTCACTGGGCATCACTGAAAAAAAGACTGGCCTCATCCTTCTGACACCCACCCCTTAAGTATTTACAAGCATTGATAAGATATCCCCCTCAGTCTTCTCTTCTCCAGGCTAAAAAGCCCCACATACCTCAGCCTTTCTTGAACTGGAAAGCCCAGAAATGGACATAGTACACCAGATGAGGCCTCACCAGGGCAGAGTAGAGATGAAAACAAAGATGTGTGGCATTCCTCAAGATCTATCTATCTACAAATGCAGTGGCAGGCTTTAGATCCACATGTTAAATGGGGCAAACAGAAAAACTGTCTTTCAGTCTCAGCTTTTTCTCTGTTCTCTATCCTGCCTTCTTCAGCAGGTAGCCTGGAAAACACGTCATAGCTGAATTAATGCAACTAAGTCAGAGTATTTCTGGAAATACTGAGGCAGGGTTGGGAATTTGTCATGTAATTTGCAATGGAATCTTGCAGCAAATATTCACAGAGGATTGAAATAAACAAATATAATTAATTTGGCACCTTCCAAGAATGTTAAAGAAATTTGTTTACCACGAACAGGTTTTGAAACAGAATAATTATTTCCAAGGGACTATTGCAGCATAAATGCATTTATAATAATTATCTGAAATTCTAATCTGCTTTTCAAATCAGTGTGATACAAAATGCTATGTCAGGGAAGAGCCTATTCAACAGCCCATTATAATGTCATATTTCTAATACATTCCTAATACTGTTCAGAAACTACTTTCATTGTAATAAATAATTGCTCATTAATTAAGAGCAATTAACACCTTTAAGAAATTTTAATACTTTCTTCTACTGTTCCCATCTTCTGTGAGAAGACTCAAAATGTCCTAGGCCTAGGTACAGTCACCAGACAAAATTTAATTATCCTATTACTTTTAGTATTTTACAAATAGATTGCAGTTTTCCCTTGAGATACACTGTTTGTGGCTATACCATCTTGTGGATAAATACATTCAAGGACAGTGAAGTAAAATTAGTGGCTTCAACTGAAGGTAAGCAATTAAAAATATATTTAATTTTCAGAACAATTATTTTTAAACATTTTTGTGGATTTCAAGTACACTGACTTTATCAACTTGTGCTTCCTTCAGTTCACCTATGACACTAAACCTAAAAACAGTCATGTTGGTTTTCTTGCTGATTATGCTCATTTTAGGGCAGTTGCTGCAATCCAAAATTAGTACTTTATTTAGCATCAGCACTTTCTTGAAAACAAATACAAAGTTTATGTTTTTTTTAAGAATTTGCTGCATCACACATTTAGAAAACACAAATAATGCCACCAACCCTGACGGAGATGTACCTTATAGAGTGTCACAGGAAACAGAAATCTGATAGAACAAAGAGATCTTCCTATCCCAAATAACTAGAAATTGGACCTGCTATTGTTTATTTAAAACATAGGGGAAACACTGTTTCCTGTCACTATACATGCATTTTGCTCCATATACAACATGACCCTTGACTTGTAATAGACATTAGAGAACTTCTTAGCTATTCAGTTTAGCCATTATGGACTGAACCTGCAGAAGGTTCAGCCAACATCCACATCACTTTAGAAGGATTTGACACATCATCAGAAAAAAGAACATGTGAGTTTCCTTCAATTCTAGGGGAAAGTACTTGAATGGCCAAAAAAACTAACAAACCAACATTGCTAAGTCAGACAGTACTCTGTAGACAGTCCTTGTTGCTGAGACAGCATAAAGCAAGGCTCACAGCTATGCAAGCACTGTATCAACACTACTGGATTTCTTTTGGAGGCTGAAACCTGCAGTCAGTTCTCTGACAAACTGGATGGCATGGTCATCACCAAGAAACAGCTGATTCCCAGAAGGTTAAAAATATATTAAAGATTAAGGCTGGTGTCTAATAAAACAGCAGTAGCCCATAGTTAATTAGAGATAAGGCGCATGACTTGCCATGTCTTAATGTAAGCTGGAGAAGTGATACTACTTACTGGGTGATGCTCATTTTTCTGGGTAACCTATGGAAGCCACGTATTCAGTGCCAATGGGCAGATCAGCAAGTAAGTGATGTTTCTAAAAGGTTCTATCAGGAAATAGAGGCAAGGGCAAGATTTTGTAATTTTTGGTAATTTACTCTGAATTTTCCTCCTAAATCCCTCCAGTCAACCCTTTTTTGTCACAAAGGGCTTTTATGTTTTCCATCTCTTGGAAAGCACCATTTTTCTCATTTAAATGTGAAGTACATCATCCTAACATACTAAGCACAGGAGCTAAAGAGGACTCCTGAATCATCAAATACACAATAAAGCAGGAGGTGACAAATTCAGTGTGTCTTGAAATGGAAGGAAGATCTTAAAAACAATTGCTGTGCAGTTATTATTTTGTTGTTGTTGTTCTTATTTTTAAACTAAGTGCCATGTCAAAAGTAACTGAGTCTTTGCTCTTTGCTAGCCCAAGGGAAATTTGTTTTGCTTTTCCAGCCTCTGCTTATTCTCATAGCCTAATTCTTCAAATTTCCAATCCAACTGCAAATTAATACAGACCTACTTCTCTGCAAACTTTTTACAAAACTTTTGGCCTTCTTCTTTCACTATGCCTTCTGTCTACAGACAATTTGTAGCCTCCTTTGAAGCATCTTTGATAAACTTCATAGATCCTTGCCAGTATAGCTGTGCCCATTGTCTCATTTTCATTCTCAAGAAGGTGTCCTGTTCTGTTCCTTCTAACCCCATTTTCTCTTCTTCATTCCTACTCCTTGGCTCTATTTTCCAGCAACTAGTTCCTTAACATTATCCTTATATGACTGCAATTTAGGAACTGCTCCACTGACCTTGATATGCAGTTCTGCAACTGTGTAAGCATTAAAATTCTGTGGTTATATTAAGCTTGTAGCTTCATTTTTCTAGTTCTGGCTTCCCAGAAGTTCCTCAGCAAATACTAACATTGCTACCTTTCCAAATTAGTTACATGCCCACTCACACCCCTTACTGTCACATTAGTGTCATTAGTGCCACTGAACTTAGAAGGAACAGTATGGTATTCTGCAGTTACCTTCTGCCATGATAAAATACTACAATATCAGTCAAGTATTGAACCTCTTTTGTGGCAAATACATGTTTGTGCAACTTGCCCGTTTGCATCACCATACCTTACCTCTAAGTCAAATAACTATTGAACTCCTTTAAAAAGAAAAACAAACAAAAATCTTCCTTTGTCAAAAGACCTTGGATCAAATATAGCATGCCACAATGAAAACCCCTTTGTTGCATAAGCAAAATATACTTTACTACAAATGCAAAGTTTTTCAGACGCCTGGATTTAATTTACTTTCAAATGCTGAGACCTTCTGTAAACTTCTTATTAAATAAGACCTCCCTGGTCTGTTTATTTTGTGTTTTAATAACTTTTACAGTTCCTAAAGAATTCTTAAGCTTACACTGCCTCCTTCTACTCTTAAATACTAACTATAAGTCAGGTGAAAGCTTTGGTTAACCTTATAATTTTAATAAAAAACTGTATTAATATATTATTATCTGACTTCAATTTCTGACAAAAATACAAATGGAATTACATATATTACTTAACTAGGAACTAGCAAAACTTACTAAAAAAAAAGTGTTCTTAAAATAGAGATTAGGAAATATGACATATGAAAGTGTAAAAAAAAATAGTGTGTGTAATGAATGCCTTACAATCACTATTCCAGACATTTGGTAGTACAAAACTTACACTTTGGCAGTACAGGTCCCTTTGTTTACATCCTTGCAAAAATCATCAAAGATGTTTAATGAGTGTATCAAGGTGGATTTTTTTCCTATCTTGCTGGACCAAATAAAATGAATGTGTTGGTGTCCTTTAACTGCATACCTGTGGTGCATTGCTTTTATACTTCCATATATATTAGCATATTAAGAGCGGAAATATCTGAGTGTATGTTTAAAAACACAAATGTGTGAGTTATATTGAGGCAATGATACACAACCTATTTTCACAGTTTTATCTGTGTAGACAATCTTAAAGGTATTTTACATCTGTAATCTTCTCTTTCTTGTCTATATGCTTAAGTATAAGCCTGTTACTGTTATGAAAACTAAAAGCTAAATAATTGTATCACTGGGAAACTTGTTCCTTCCCTAATCCCAGTTCAGGCATTCTGACCTTGGGTTTGCTGATACCCATTAAATTTCAGATGTTTTTTAGATCAGAGAGGCTTGCACAACTTCATCTTGCTCACAGGCATGATCTCTTTGGACCATAGTGCCATCTAGCTTCTCTTTTCCTGACCTCAGTAATTCTGTGTGCTGAAGACGATTGTGTGATGCAGCAAAAGGAAGTCCAAGGAGCTGTTATTAATAAAATTGTCAATCTAGTCTTGACTATTCATCTAGACACATGGCTGAACAAGGGAAAGAAATTACCAGTACTTGACCATCAATTCAAAAATGGGGAAAAAATATGCATTTTCCCTTGGAATAGGTCTTACTACCTCCCTCCAAAATGGAAAATTAGGATCCTTACTGATGCTCTAGACAAGTTACCCGTGCCTTTGAGAAAACTCTGGCACCAGAGCAGTACTAATATAGACTTCACAGGACATCAAGGGCAATGTAGCTAAACCTTCTCACATTGCTGAAGGCATTTGTCTTTTAAAGAAAAACTCCTGCTTTCAAAGGAGCAATATTTGAAAAGACCTGGAGGATTCCCTTAGGTGCCAAACAAGGAAAAATTCTAGAGAAATACAGTTTTCATTCACATGAAGAAAGAGTTTGTCATGAGTGCATCAGGGCAGACACAAAATGGTTCACCAAAAATCCTTGAAAGAGGCTATGTGAAATGGGAACCCTTTTTGGGTAATGGATTTCTTTGCACACACCTAGAATTTGAGATCTACTCAAAGTCACCTGGGTTTCATTTGCTTTCGCAATAAATGCAGGACCTACCTATATGCAAGCATACAACAAATCCAGGCCCCTTAACAAAGGTAATCTCATAACAAAGTAGAAGACCAGCTCAGTCTCTTTCATACCTGGGTCTGGCTCATCCTTGGCAGCTTCTGGTGAGCCAGGACTACACAATCTAGTTTCCTTAATATTTCTAATTCACCAATGTGCTCTTTACAGCTAGGAGGGATATCTCCTATTCTGTCTCATGAGCACAGTTCACTTCCATTGAGTGGCATCACTACACAAACCTTCTCAGTGTTAATGCCTAGTCATAAAGCAGTCTTCAAACGCACTTCAGACTCAATGGCAAGAAAAAATATTTTCCATTACATTCTACTAATCAATCAAATTTCTTAAATGATTAGGGTATAATAATGTCTTAATCTCTAAATAATGAACAAACTCTGATTCTGCTGCCCTTATTCCTTTTTACACAAATCACTTTAAGCATGTAAAGATACAAGGATAGAGATCTACTGAGTGTAAATGGTGGCATATACATGCAGCTGTTAGAGGGGTGCAGTAATTGTGATCTTTTGCAGATTATTGTATGAGAGAAAAACTTAATCAGATCCCCAGCTGGCCACTGAAAAAAAGTAGGCTGCAGACTAGCAGCTTTCCTAAAGAGCATACAGACACAGCTATCCTTACTGCCCACAGCACCCACTTTTGCTTGTTTTAATGAACACTCTTGGCAATAGTTTGTTCATTGACTATCTGAATAAAATTATTTTATTTATTTTAGGTGCCTATGCCAACCTAGGAATGGCTGGCACACAGACAACTTTGCACACCTGTGCTTGAAACTTAATACTGATGTGAAAGTATTACCAATAATATATTACAAAGCATTTTGTTCTCAAAATCGATTAATAAAAGCAGTACTTCAATGTAGTACTGTGTAAGTGATGAGAACAAGAAATGAAACAACACTGCAGTATTTCTACAGATCTCTGTGCCTGTCTATCCTGACCATGGTGCCTATAATTATTTTTAAATTACAGGTACAATTAACATATAATCAACTATTTTATCCATTAGGTTAACATAATATTTATACTGTTAGATGTTACCAAATGAGATAATAGTTACAAGTTACATATGTAATATGGTAGGTTTTAATCCCCAAGTCCCACTCACACAGATATCTCAATATAGTTTCCTTGGAACTTTTTCACATTTGGAAAGAAAATCGTTTTATACTTTTGCCACAATATTTTTTTTCTTTAGTATTAAGTGAACAATTTTCTCCCAAATGTAAAAGAAAACAGACCAGTAATAGTAATAAAATCTGAACAGGATTTAAAATTCATTCTCAGAGTTCTGCCCCTACATTCTGCAGAAATCAGATGACTCTCTGAAAACACCTATTTTATTGTCTGGGAAGTCACCTTCTGCCTGCCACCCACAATCTGTGGTCCTGTAAACACACATATCCCAGCAGTCCTGGCTCTGGTTCTGGACCTTAGAGATCACCAGTCTGTGCCATCAGAGAGACCTTGAGTGGAACATCCATAAACTATGTATTATACTGGAAAAGGGTGTGGACTACCACACTGACACATGCTGCCAAGTAGGCTTTCACATGGGTTCTCTGTGCTTTGAGTAATAACTGCAGGGTTCTCTATACTTCTAAATTCCCAAACTCAGCTGAAAGGATGCTTGGCAAGGGATAAGACGTTCAGGCAAGTTTAGTCAATCTTAAATGAGGTAAAACCATAGTTCAAAAAGGCCATGTATTTCTGAATTATATACACATGTATGTACACAAAGGATATAGTTTTCCTTGAACGCTAACAAAAGGTGATATATATTTCAACATATACACATGTGTGTGTGTGTATATATATATATATATATCCACACACATATATAATTTTCCTTGAATGTTAATAACTCAGAAACTAAATATTTTTCTGCTCAAAAATCTGAAAATGTATTCGTGTTTGGGCTGAGACCAAACAAGGGACACTATCATTTCAAACATAGATTTTTAGCAGAGTGTGACTACACTGCTGAAGGGACTATAATTATAATCTTGACATTACCATAACGACCATGGTTGCTATCAGGTGACAGGTATAATATAGATAATCAGTAGACAGTACAATAGCAATATTTAATCATGCATGAGAGAGAGGAAAATTAATTCATGCATTTAATTCAGCTCAGAGCCAGTATTTGTTATATTTATGACTTTCCTAATCCTGTAAGCATGTACGTAACAGTTACAATAAACAGCAAAGAACCAAGCAAGGTATCTATTTTGGCATCCAGAGACGTTACATTTACTCATCATATACAACAAATAATTGTTGCGTTCCTATGTATCTCTTCTTAAAAAAAAAAAACACAACAGAATAGCCAGTGCTATTGCATTGTTTTAATAACATTTAAAAAAGAGAAGCTGATAACCACAGCAAAGGCTATGACAAGTGCCTTTGCCTTGGAATCAAACAGAAGCAGTAGTGAGGCTGTTCTTTTGTTTCCCCAGGTTACAGTCTACCAGTTCCTGCATTTAATCAGCCTTAGAGAAATTAAGCCACAATTTAAAAAAACCTACACCCTAATCTAGAGCAAAGGAAGATACTCTGTTGTACAGAAGAGGGACAATAATGCTAACATGGCTGCTCATTTCAAATCCTGCAAGATTTTACCACTACCTTTATAAAAAAGGGTTAATTGAAAGAGATTTTATTTATGGAGGATGCTTCTACTACTGCAAAGAAGCTATTTCAATATGTGTAGATAGCAACAGACTAAATGCAACAGAAGACAAAGCAGTAATACACAAACATAGACAGGATGTAGTACTACTTACATTGCTTCATAATATTTCTGGCTACTAGCTCTGTTCAAACCTTGCTGCTTCTGTCTCCACAGCTACAGCCACTTCACTGAGCCTTAGAATGAAAGATGCAAAGTTTATAAAGAATCACAGAAAAGGTGTTTTAAGAAATTACATCAATGTCAGTGACAGAAAATAAGAAAGTGTCCATTACAGGCAAGAAGACAAAGAAGGTGAAAGAAATCAAAGGAGATACTTCACTATGACATCTCAGCAGAATACACATAAATCAAAGTGCTCTGCAGAACTCTGAATGTTGTTCAAATCATCTACTTTGTCTCTCAAGCTCTCTCTTTCAAGTTTCCTTCTGTCTCTAATGCTCACTTTGATGCCTTCAGACTGACACAGGATCTCCATCACATTTATTAGCTTCAGAGCTGATCAGGATGGACGCAGCTCATGCCTGAAGCCTATCTGCATTTTCAGTTCTGCCCCGAGACTGTCACAGGACTACTGAAGATTCCAGGCATCCTGAAGACATCAATTGAGAAATTCCCATCTGAGATGGCAAATCCATGAAGCTGTAAGTAAAATAGTGAGATATCAAAGATATCTCTCCTACAGGTGTTATGTCCTTCTGTTTCTCACTCTAGGAGTGCTCTTCCACTTTCCTGATGCAGCTGCTTTTTGAAGTCTCAGGAAGAGAGGGAACAGAAAAGCCAAGTCCTGCTGCAGTAAGCAAAATTTACTAAGAAATCAAAGTTGTGTAGCTGATTTCGACAAATATTAATACCTCTCTATCACAAGCAAACACCACTAGGATGCCCATTCAGAAAACAACAAATGTGACAGATCTATGGTAGCAGCTATTGCACTTTGTAGGACTGCTCCCAAACACAAGTTCTCTGTGGTCTCAAGTGAAGTTTTTCAATAACGGCAGCTCCATCTTTGTTCCTTGTCTCTTGATCCTTGAACCATGGGAGCTGTTTCTCTCCACTGAGAACGTGAATTACTGTTTCTTCGTGTTTCCTTTATAATTAATAATAAATATGGTTTTCATCTGCTGTCAGCTCTAAAACAGCAGGCAAACATTTGAAGCAGAAGATGATCTCACAGAAGTACAAAGAAAAAAAGGCTTTTAAGAAAAAAAAATAAAACTTTTGGCAGAGGCACATTTTTGTAATTCATTATTTTAACGCATTGTCCCATACAAGCATAGTCCAGCATGGTGAAGCCTACAGTGCCACACAGCTTCCTTGCCTGGCTTCATCTTTCCCTCCAACAGGCAGTTGCTTTTCTTACAACCCTTAACAGCCTGGCTCTGTACTTACAATAGGCTTGGTGTGGGATTGCAAGTTAGATATCCCATAGCTTGCCCTAAAGAGTTAACCTTCCTGGATAAGTTACTACGTTTCATCACAAAGGAGTCACAAGTGGTTTTTCTTCAGGATTTTTTTCCCCCCCAGTTCTTTTAATTTCATGACTACCTGCCCAGCCTAAGTGTAGGGCAGACTACACAGGAAGCCTTGATATATTGAACTCATTGACAATAAACAAACAAGGTGTTCCACACTCTTAAAAGAGAGCCATTTTCCCTTATAAGGCCTTGTTTTCCAAGCCAGATCATTAGATCACCTTGTATGGTAACAGATTGGTTTGAATACTTGCATAAAGGTTTCTATCCTGGGATGAGGTCAGTTTTGACAAGTTAATCATAATGAGCTAACAAGTGTTTTTCTCCAGCCTTCAAATTATTTGTGACTTCTTTTCTATGCTACACATGTTTTTTACATAGCCTTAATCAAATGCAAATATCTGTAAATATAGATACAGCATTTGTCCACTACTCTACAGAGGAAAAACTCACCTTCAAAACCTACTCAGTCTTAAGCAGAAATATAAGTATGTGGGATTTATCTCTCAGTTCTTTGGTCCTAGTTTATAGCTGTCTCCAAAACTTAAACTACTCAAGGAGTCATGCCCCGATCAGCAGGATCAAGTACTTTTCCCTTAGCGAAGGAAATTACAGAAATTACTGGAGAAAGGGAAAAAGAAGGAAAGAAGACAGATTATTACCCTGGTAAAATGATGACAGTGCATGGGATGGATTGACATAAAAGAGCAAAAAAAGGTAGCTTTCTTAGAACTTGAACAGTCACGAGAAAAGCTATTTTCGCTGCCGTTTGGGAAAGGGACTTCTGAATTTAAAGAATACTGCAACAATCTAGTTATGTGATTTAAGATGAACTAGAAAGCTAAAGTATATGTTGTCACTTTTTTCTTTAATGAAATGCTACACTTAAATGTCTTCATTTGAAAATAATCTGTATGTGGGTTTTTTTAAAAATAGCATCAATTTGGCAGTTAGGGGGAAAAAAAAAAGGTTCACAGTGTGCTTTTATGGCTGACTGAATATGGAGGTTAGCTAAGACGTTATCCTTTCTTGTAAGTCCAGCAATGCTGTTGAATGCAGCCTCCGTAAGAATCCTGACACAATTCATAGCTTCAGAATTTTGATTCCAGAGGTTAAAGAATATTTGCCAGTGTATTGAATGTTCTTTGTTAAAAGAAGAAATTGTGAATTACATGGTTTTCTTCATTAAGAAAAGCACAGAGTTCATTTTCCTTACATATATATAGAACTGAATAATCTGACATGGTTTGTTTCAGCATAATCCCAAGACTCTTCTAGGTTTTCAGACTTTTCTGTGTGCTGTTTCTCAGGATCACACTGTCAGTGCCTCTGTCCTGTTCTCTTTATCTCTTTATATTTATCCAGTTTCATTTTGCTGCCTGTTCTTTTCTATGCACATTGTTTAGGACAATGATTGTCCAGTTTTGGTGGAGGCTCATATTATAGCTACCTGATTCCATAAAGCAGCTTAATGGCTTTTCATGAGTGTTTTAAACTAAGGATAACTACAAAAGATTTACTCCAAATGACAGCTTCATGAACATCCTCTGCAAGCAATTTTCACAAATAACCACATTTCTGCTTTGGGGTGTTATTCTGAGGCATCACAACTTTACCTTCAGGAAGCAGGTCCCACGTGCATTTCTGCATGGGCACACTGCAAACTGAGTGACAGCTTCACTTCGGTCATTATACACCAAAAGTTGTTTCCAAGCCACATTACTGCAAAGGGCTACAAATAGCCTATTACTAACTTGTAGCTGCTTGTTTCCAGATGCCCTGAGAAAATAGCAAAGGAATAGGCACCTATTGCACATCAACAAAATGTCTGATCTGCGCTTGCTGTCTAATCACTCCAGTGCTTTAATGAGATCACAGCCCCCATCTACTACATGTGAAGCCAGCTGACCAGCCATTCTAGGAAGAGCAGCTTTAGGCTGTGCTCAGACAGCTTGCTTAGCATAACACCAGATCAAAGTATGCATTCAATTCAAGCAAACCTTGCTCAACTTGCTGACAGGATTCCCACCATCTTGAAAGGTTGGTTGCTTGAACAATTTTAAACGACAATTTTTAAACGACAACTGGCAACACACACCCTGCATCTGTAAATTAGTTGTTTGAGCATGGCAGACATGGATACTGAAGAAAAGTCACCATTTAACTAGCAGTGGACAAATTTTAATCAGCTGTAAAAGTAAAGCATAGATGCCAAAAATTGAGTCAGATCAATTTTCTCAACCAAGAAGCAGTACCACAGAGTCAGAAGTTGAGCTAAGCCGAGCTCCCGTTGCAGTTTACCATGGAGTATTTACAACGCAGAAATACAAAGAATATGGCTGTAGAACAAGGCATACAGGACTTTTCTGAGCAGTAATTTCTCAGAGAAACTCATCTTGAGACAATTACTATTTCTTAATTACCTTAAATTAAAATTATTTCTGTGTAACACTATTTAAAGTCACCTGAGTATTTTTAAAGAGTCAAAGATTTACAGTCAGATGTAATTACATCAAATTTTACAAGGGATTTCCAGCTGTTCTCTGGAATTAATGCATAGCATAAGGATAGCTGACTGGAGTTTTGTACATGATAGCATTTTTCATACATGTTTGCATTTAAAACATATTCTATATAAAATACAGGCATTTCAGATTTACCTTGCATGCTATTTTACAAGGGAAGAAGCCCAAAAGTTCCAGTTATCTGATGCTTGGACACTGAATTCTGAAACAGGTTATTGCTTTAATTCCAGACTAACATGTTCCATAGCCAAAAAATCAGGGGGACATTATCTAGTTTTTTATTTTAAAATTTGTTCTTTTGCTTATGGACCCAGTACTGAGCTCTACCCAGTGTCTTCAGCTCCTTTTGCCATAGTAAGAAGCGGTGCTGTGCATCCTTCTGCAGATTCTGGTGTAAGGATTACTTTAGAGTTAATGAACCAAGACAGCCCTTGGTTTAGCTTTATTTTGGCAGTGATCCAGAGTGTTTGCCAGAATTGGTATAGGTGTGGTTGGAACAGTTTTCCTTCACCTTTTGCTGCCCAAGGCTAGCAAAAGCACAGTCACTGTGATTAAGATGAGATATTATAACGAGGATAGAGTGGCTCCTCCACTCTCCAAGATATGTGCACAGTGTTGATAAAATAATTTTTGCATATCTCATGTGTTCATGTTTTCTTGCTAGCCCTCCCCATTTTTCTAACACTGTCACTCAGTGAGCATGCTCTCTCACACTGTTTCCAAGATGGGGGAAGCAGCTCTCTGTAAGTCTCAGACACAAGGAAACTTCTCTTACTTTTCTGCAAGTCCTTGCAAAGAGCTAAAGCTGTTTTCAAGATGGTAACATTTTCAGCATGTCATGGTGATTTTTATTTTTTTTTAATTTTCCTTGTGAAGCTTTGGCTCCTTGCCTTTGTCAAATCCTGTCCTCAAGAAGAATCTTTTCTTTGATGAGAGTGTGGTTTTTTTTTTTAATTTAGAGAAGTAAAATATTGATATGTGGCACAGATGCCTAACAATAGGCCTTAGACTTGGAAAAAAAAACAAACCAACTATTTTCTTCCTCTTAAAGCAGCTCCTATTGAAACTGAAATCCCATCAGGTAGGGCAAGCAAAGCATAGAGCATTATAAAATTAAAATATCACTCATAAGGCCTTTTATGTTACACCCATCATGCTTATTTCTTGCTATTGTCCAATCGTTCAAATATCCTCACAAGAGCTGCCAAAGTCCTATGAATACCTGTCACCCAATGCAAAAAACTCTTGTTGCGAAGAACTTCTCTATGTTCCTATGTGTCCACTCTTCACAAATTACCATGATTTAGGTGATTCAGAAAACAACTACCTCCTCCTAGTCTTTTGTGCCAGAAGGAGAGAGAGTCTTATTTAAGTATCATCACCAAGAAAACAACAGCAGCTGTGTTGGAAAAGAAGAAGCAGGTGGTCAAACAACAGAGAATGAAACACAAGTATTTTAGGTCCATTCCTGGGAGGAATGAGGCTGCAGCACTCACCACCAGAGTTTGTTTCCCTCGCCACACTGCTCGTGTCATCTTGTAAATGCAACATATAATCTGTCTTTTTACATTAAGCAGAGAATGTGAATTCAGGCATCAGCAGTAATGTACCTTAATACAAATACCATAAACCGGTAACTGAACAGGTGACAAAGTTAGATGGACAACACTGGTCTCCATATTATGTTGCAATTTATCAATACCTTAGGCAGAGACCTCTATCAGGACAGAATTTTGAAGCAAAGTATCTAAACCAGATCACTACAAAGGCAGATGTGTTCCTAACATTTTCCACTGATAGCATCGCCTGGAAGTTTGCTGGGGAAAGCTGATGAAGGTTCTTGCATGGAGCAGGGAGTAGGTAACCTGGGGGGAAAAGGAAGCAGTTCCTGGTGCATCTGTGTGCATGTATTTGTGTGGGGGTGTGAGACACTTGTCAGTTCTTCACAAATGAGCCCTGTGTTCAAAGAGGTTGCGTCAAAGAATTACTTCAAATGCTGAAAGAATTACACAGATTTTATAAAAACAAACTTGCCGCAAGTCTCCAAAAAAACCTGTCTCATACTGAAATATTTAAAGCACTACGACAGCTAATACACGTTGCCGTATTTACCAGTAATCCCAGATTTCTTTTCCGCTCTTGGCTGGAGTCCTGGCCGGCAGCCGGGCGCTGGCAGCTGCTGGGATTGGGAGCGGAGCTACGGGGCCGGTAGGGGCTCCGCTGCGAGCAGGCAGGCTGAAGAACGCTCCAGCGCCCGTCCAGTGCCTCGGGGCAGTCGGAGCCTCAGGCCGCCTGTCACTACGGTGAAAGAGGAAGCGGGGAAGAGATGCGTGGAGCCCCAAAGGAGCAACAGGAGAATGTACAAAGAAAGGAGAGGTATCGGGGAGGCGGCCAGGTCGGCAGCTACCACGACACGGGGCCTCACCACCGGGCGCGGCGGAGGGACAGGCAGGCAGCTCGGTCCCCCGACCTGAGGTGAACACTGGCGAGAGGGCGGCGGCGCGGCGTTAGGGCACGAGGCTATTCCCGCCCGACCAGCGCGCGACGGGCCCCTGGGCGCCCCCGGCGGGAGAGCCGCGGGCTGCTCAGGGGCCCTTGCCCTCCGCCCGCGCTCAGCCGCGACCCCTCAGCGCGGCGCGGCGGCGGCGCTGGTGCTGCCCGCTGTGCTTCGGCGCCGCGGCAGCTGCGGGCATGGTGGGGCGGCGGCGGGGCCGGCGGCAGTGGCGGGGCGCGGGGCGGCGGCGGGGCCTTCGGCGCGGGGCAGGACGGAGCGGGCCGCCCGGCGGAATTCCTCGCTGCGCCACGTGTAGAGCAGAGGGTTGAGGGCCGAGAGGGAGCAAAGCAGCAGCCAGCTGGCGGCCTGCAGCGCCGGCGGCGCCGGTCGCAGGAAAAAGCCCAAGAGGCTCACCCACACTAGGGGCTGGGTGCCCAGGAGGAAGACGCAGCAGAGCAGAAGGACGGAGACGCTGCTGAGGCGCCGCTGGGCGCGGCGTGGCGGTGGCGGGGCGGCGGGGAAGGGCAGCTGATGGAGGAGGTGGAAGTTGAGGACGCTGACTCGCTTGGCGCTGCCCCGTACCCGCCGCACGATGCCGAGGTAGCAGTGGAGCAGCAGAGCAGTCTGGCCCAGCACGGCCAGGGCGAGAAGCAGGGCGGTGTAGCGAGAGCTGCCGTCCGTCTGCCGCAGGGGCGGCTGCTGGGCAGAGCCCGGGGTCCAGAGCCCGGGGAGCAGCGGGACCAGCAGCAGGGCGAGGGCCCAGGAGAGCCCGATCATGCAGCCTGTGTGCCTCCGCTGGTAGAGGGCCTGGTACACGCTGGGCAGCTTGGTGATGAGCACGTACCTGTTGAAGGCCACCAGCAGGTGAGAGGCCAGGGAGACGGTGAGGCCGAGGCCGAGGAGTCCCCTCGGAGCAGCCGGTACTCTGCTGAGCGAAGGGAGGAGGAGTTGGGAGGCAACAGCCCCAGCACAGCCTCCTGGGGCATCCACAGGGCGCACACACTTAGGTCTGCCGCACAGCCGTTCACGATGAAGGCATTGCTGGTTGTCTGCAGCTTCTTGAAGGAGAAGACTAAATAGATGACCATCACATTGGATAAAGTCCCTGAGATAGCTAAGACTGCATAGAGCAGTGATAGGAAGATGCGGGTCCCAGAGGAGTCCTCCCAGAGCAGCAGCAGAGGCGAGCTAGCACTCCAGGAAGAGGCGTTGGGCATCTCGCTGAATGCAGCTCAGTTTTGACTGCTCCCTGTAAATCCCATCCTTGCTTGGGTCAGAAGATCCTGCTGCAGGAGTCCCCCACCAAGCACATCGGAGGATGTGTGGCTGAGAGACTCTAAGGCAGGCTTCAGTCATACAAGCTGCAGGGTCCGGAAAAAGGTATTTGCAGTTAGGATCCAGAGAACAGCAGTGTCCAAGGCAGGTAGATAGCAAGTGATCCCACAAATTGTAGCTAACCAAGGTGGGTCCATAGGGAGCAGGTAGCTGTTAGCAGATCAGAGCATGACTGAGGATTCTGTAATTGTGAAGACACCAAAAGCAGCAGCACCTTGCAATCGGCAGCAGTAACGGCAGCAACTGATACAAAGCTTTGCAGTTTCTCCTGTGCCACAGTACGTACACTGTATATCATTCCAGGAAGATTCATCCCTTCCACTCTTCATGAATTATTCAGCAGATTTTCAACTTGTTAAATCAAGAAAGGGGGGGAACCACCCAACAAAAAACACCGAATCTTGTGCTCCAGAAATACTGCAGCTACAATCTGACTCTTTCTGCTTTGCCAGTTTCCTGATCCTAACCTGTTTATGCACCTTCGATGTGCAGCAGGCTTTCAAAACGGTGTCAGTCACTTCTGTCTGAAATCCAATCTATATTATACACTCCCCTGCTGAATACTCAGACTGATTTTTTGCTAAGAGAAAGTATGCTATGCTCTGCAAGCTTGAAGTTAATTGTAGAACTGGTCTATAAAAACAATATACTTTCCAAATCAAGTCTTTCAAACAGAATATACACACACATCCTTGTTAAGGCAGTATTTATCTGAGGAACAGGCTGGTCCCAAAAAAATCAGCCTGTCTTAGCCTGCAGGAAATCGTGCATCACCAAACAGCAGGTGAACACTGGTGTCAGCAAGTACACAAGCAAAACACAATCAGCAATAGTGTTTGAAACCAAAATTAATTCAGAGCACAAGCTTCCTCAGAAGTGAATGACAGGTTCTCAGGTAGAGTAAAAACTGATTGAAATGAACTGGGCTTAACAATCCCTTCCTAAATGGAGAAGAGTTAGTATTGGAGTTCTCCCAGGAATTCTACAGTGCTATACCCAAAGACAAAGTATTAACAGTAATCATCCTGGACAAGATTTAATACAAAGCTTTCAGAAGAGGAATGACAACTAATTTTGTGGCAAGTTTAACAGAAAAGCTGTTTTCTCACATGGCTTTTATGTAGGTTACTGAGTTGATCTAAGTGCATGAGGTATGATCCATATATTGACCAAGCAGACCTTTATAATGTGTTTTTGTTAAAATGCATGAATCTAACAAATAGATAATGAAGTTAATTTGTGTTAATGGATTATTTTGTTGCAGCACAGCACATCTTTTATTTGACAGAAAGGCTCATGTTTACAATTGACAGAACTATTGATCCAAATGTGGATTTGGTACAAACATGAATACCTGTGTTCTTTTAAAATTAATTAGATTGCTCATGTGCTTAAGGTTAAAGACATACCTGACTAATTTACTTGATCGGGCCCTTAATTACCATATTTTTTGCCTGCTGCACTTTACAGTGTAGATCTAATCAAGTGTCAAACCTTTTGAGGCCTTTCATTGTTTAGCTGTCAGTAGAGAACAGTTATTACAAAAACTAAAATCCTCCTCTTTCTGCAGTACTGTAATTGAAAAATATTCTCTAAATCTGTTACATGAAATACCTCCCTAACCAAAAAGCTTCCTAAAGCACCCTGTAAAGAGATGATTGTTTCAGAAGGCATTAGCCACAGAATCATAGGCCCGGTAGACCTCTGGACTATTTTTATGTGTTTATCAAACTTCCTTTTAAAGATCTCATGTGCTACAGCTTGTTCTCCCAGAACAAAATACTGATATATGAAGCAACAGAAATGGCAAAGTTCAAGGCTAAGTGAATGGATGATACGGAACAAATTTGAGGGTATTTCTTAAAACCTACAAGGTTCTAAAGACCTTCATTACCTTTCACTGTCCCCAGATTGGTTGTTATCTAGGTGTTACAGAGTACTGTATAATTAGTTTTTGAGAATTAAGTATTTGCATTAGCTGACATTCACATGTTTTGTATAATAAATCAACAAGTTTAGGAGAAGGCTCAGAAGTTGATTCCTATGTACAAGAAATGTTTTAATAAACTGTTGTTCTTTCATATTTACTCTACATATCCAAATCACCATCCACTGCCTTTTACTGTGATTTTTAGGTTAGACTGTCACTAGAATTTGTGCAACTTCTAAAGCATCTGCTCTATTCCTCACTTTGCCAGTCCCTTGGAGTGACAAAGTAACAGTCACATACCACTGACATCCTGTATTGCAGTACAGATGTACCTGACAGGAGTATTAAACACTGGATAAATAATCATGCCACAAAGCCAAGTGGCAAAAATTGGCAGCAGAGTTAATGTTAGAACCATTTGTGACCACTTTTTAATTAAAGGAAGCTAAATAAAAGCATGATCTTTTACATTCTTATGGACAAAGACCCTGCTGTTAGCAAGACTAAGGCACCCATTGCACATGCAAAAAAGACAAGGTATGTTACACCTTTAACAAGGGTCCTTGCCCATGTAAAAGTTCCATCAGCTTTTAAATTATGGTATTTTGAAATACCACCTCTACATCATAATATCAACACATTAAATGCTTGATGTTATACAAAGCAAAAAGATTATTTAGAGTTAGCAGATACCAAAGATATCGATCATACTAATGTCTACTTGTCACAGCATCTTATTAAAAATACATGGTTTAGAAGAAAGAAGGTGATTTTGAAGAGCTACTCTTCAATTAGGATTTTAATTTGTGTTAGTTTACATCAAAAGATCTAACTAAAAAAAAAGCCAAGAAACAAGGAAGCTGTCTGATACAGGCATTTTATTATCAATTAGCAGTATGTATATAAAGATATATATCTACATTTCAAAATTAAACAATATTTTATTAAGGAAAACTATTTATATCAAAATACACGCCAAAATTATTTATAAGAGGTAGAATTACCTTACCATTCTTCTATAATTCATGTACAGCTATGTTGTATATATATTCACACACATGTGCTACTTTGTGTGTGTATATCTTACATATACACAGTTGTGAAAAAAAGTACAGTATCGTATGCAAATTTTATTCATTTATACAGCTGCTCTCAGTATTGCTTATTAGTGCTTGGACTACAACTTTCCATAGCAATTTGTGTTCTGGTCTTTTTGGAAAATAATGTGGCACTTCGGGTGTAAAGCTAACAGGGCATTTACAGGGCTTCAGGAACAAAGACTGATAATTCAACCCAGTTTCTGTGGACCTTGGGGAAAAGCTCGTAGGTAACAAAACTGTTTTGGTTTCCTAAATCAGTGGCAAATCTAGTCCTCACATCTCCTTACATTTCTTTGCTTTCAATGCACTTGCAGAGTTCTGAAATTTTATATGAGGTCTCTAGTACTTCACCGTAACACCACTTAATTGCAATTCTAATTCTTAATCACCTGATTAAACCATACTTTAAAACCCGTCTTTACTACTGACCAAAATATTCTGTGATACAGGTTACATTAGCTATACATTTAACATAAGTTTTCAAATGAAAATTTTTCTGAAACATCCAATGGATAAATGAAAGTTTAATGTATTTCCAACATTTACTTTAGTGTGCTGTGATAATGAAACTGGACACGTCAAATGTAGGTTAAAAACATGTAAGTAGGCAGCACTGCCAAATTCATAGTACAATGAATGTCCTTAGCAGCTTAAATTTGGTCTGCCTTTTTGCAGTACATATTGCATAGCAAAATTTTAACAGTCTACATTTAAAAGGTAAAACAAGTTGAAAAAAAGCATTAATGTACAACTGAATCATTGGATAAATTACTTCCTCTTTGCAGTGAAAGATCAAAGTTACATTTCAACAAATATTTTCCCTTTTTCTTTCATAGTGTTTCCATTAGCAGCTGAAAGTGGAAAGCAGGCTATGTATCAAGTGCTTTCAGTTGATCATGTAATAACTAGTCTCACTAGTTAGACTTCCATTAAGTTACTAGAAGGCCAATTAGTGAAAAAGCAATTACATTAGGCTCTAAGCAATGATGATGGACCCATAAAACAAGAAAAACATCTTGTTCATTGAAAAATTTGCATATCTTTGATAAACATGTAAAAAAATTTTAAACATTTTTGTAGCAAAGTGGATACTAAATTAAAATATTCTAATTTTAACATAATTTTTATATATATTTTGCATACCAAAATATTCTCTTAATACATATTTTAACACTGTACACAAGTTAATAAATGTCCTAATGAAACTCATTAGAAATATATTCAAGCTGTCTCAATATTAAAAATTTAAATCTGTATATAACATGGGATAATAAATTTCCATAAATTCAACATCAGTGCATCTGCAGTAGTTATTAATAAGAAATATCTGCCTGTTCAGAAGTCTCTCCTTGGTGTGAATGTTTTAACATGTCTTGTATTGAAGATTCCTCCTCAGAGTGAGCAGCTTCCATAAGTAGTTCTTCATGACAGACTTCAAATTTAAAAGCTCATCAGGTTTCACCAAAGCAGCAAGGCTTTAGTACTGAAAAAACTCAGACCGAAGGGACTGCAGAGAAGAAAAACTGATTAAAACTTCCTGAGGAGATTATATTTGTATATAATATGCATTTTGCACTTAAAGGTAATGAGTAGAGGAGGGACAGGAAGAAGAAAATAGAGTTGGAGAGAGGTATCAACCACTGCACAGGTAAAAACTCAAAAACTGCCTACAGTCCATCAACTTTCCTGTATCTACACTTTTCAACCCAAATTCTAGAGATTCTTGAAGAAAGTGTTACAAGTCCTTTAAAACACCACCTTGAAACAATCATTTAAAAATGTTAGGAAGACAAATGATTGCAGTCACTCTAGCTGAAATACTTTCTTTTGTCCTGAATGAGAATCTAAGCGCTACTGTAAAAAAACAATACAGCATACTTTAGATGCTGATTCAGGTAATGACAACAGAAACATACACAGCATAGCTAAGTATCACAGTATCACAGTATCACCAAGGTTGGAAAAGACCTTGAAGATCATCCAGTCCAACCTGTCACCACAGACCCCATGACTAGACCATGGCACCAAGTCCAATCCCCTCTTGAGGAGGGAGGACATTGCTGCCCAGAGAAAGCTCTCCTGCCCACTGCAGGCTTGAACTCACGACCTTCCCAGTAAGAGTCTTACGTGCTACCAACTTAAGAGCACAACTATGCATATCATGAATCAATTAAAGTATGATTAGTAAAATCAGATGAAAATGAAGCACTGCAAATGGTTCATCTGGATTAGCTAGCAGTCAGTGTAACTGAGAGGAAAGCATAACCTGGTCTACTGCATTTATTTCCCTTTTTGATTCTAATGACATCTAAGATTTTATAATACAGTAATTAATCAGTTTAGACAGTGTACAAACATTTGATTACCTGCTACACAGGTGTGTTCAGGAAGCCATTCTGATGAATCAAATCTTACTTGAGAGAGATCCTCGCTATACTCGTATGGTTATAAACAAATAGCAAATAAAAAAACCCAGCCATTTTAAAACTGCATCAATTAGAATTAAGAGACCCACTACAGAACAACATGAATCCCAAGAAAGCTCAGGGCCTTGGAGTCTTTTCATGCTACTCCTACCTGCTCACTACAGAAGTACTCTTTTCCAACCACAGTTAAACCTATCAGTTAAAGTGCATAAGTTAGATAAGCCTTTAGAGCTTTAATATCACGAACGCTCACTTTTTCTGTCTCAAGTTTCAGTGTATATTTTCAAAGCTGTCTTTTAAATGCATTTTCACTTCTTGAAGATCTGAGACCATCTGCATATTCTTTCCTAGGTTGAAAAAAACTTGCTGTCAGCATGTAAAGATTTGAATACCACTGACTAAAAAGGGTTTGGCTTTACTATGGAATGGGTTCAATATGAAGGGTATCAGTGAGATTAAACAGCTCTAACAAGTATTTTTTTCATTATAGGCTCTGAATCACCATGGAATACATAATCATAGAAGCTTATTTTCCCCACTCCACTCTCAAATAATCATTCTGGGTTATTAGCCTTGGTAAAAGCATTTGTCAATTTATTTATTATATCTGTAAGTGTGAGTCAGAAGGAATAGCCATTCATTAATGAGCACTCGAAACTTCTGCTCCCTTAATGATCCTCAAGGACCTGTATTTTAAAAATAATTTTTAAAAAATGGTTACACTTAATTAGAGTAATATTTGAAATGGATCCTTCAAAGATGAATTCCAAGTAAAGCTGATGAACAAATATTAAAAAAAGGCATTAGTAATTATATACTCTCATATGTTGTACATTAATAAGCTGGCCAGACAGAGGGTAACCAGAAAGCACCGTACACTCCTGGTGATTTGGGGAACAGCTAGTATTAGCTGACAAAGAACCACATCGTTACTTAAACAAACAAGCAAACCATAAATTAAAGGTTCTGAAGCTGAAACCAAAATTCTTAAAATTGCCTGGAATCCAAGCTGCAAAAATACGGAAAAAATTAACGGCAACATATAAAAAGAAGAAATCTCCATGTAGCACGGACTGCTTGGAAACAAGGCAGCGTGCTTTGTTAATTTTCATTACAGATGGGTAGGCAGGGTTTATTTTATTTATTTCCAAATTGAGAAATCTGTTTTTCAGTGTGTTCCCACCCTCATCATAGCTCTACTTTGCATAGCAATGACTTTTTCCTAATGTTTGAAAGGGAAGAATTAAATCTAAGCAGCACTTTTCCCAGACCAATTGATGTGAACTTCCTATAAAGTCCCTATTTGTAAAAACATAGTGATAGTCATAACAACTGAGCTGGTGTAAACTATCCAGACTGACTTTTGAGTTTGAAAAATTATACATTCCATTTGTGGAGGCGTTTTTGGTTTTGTTTTGTGGTTGGTTGATTTTGGTTTGGTTTTGCTTGTTGCTGTTTTGGTTTTTTTGCAGTTGAGTCATTTGTCCTCTTAAATCTTCACATTGTCCAAGGAAACTGATTGTAATATTTCAAAGTATGTAATGGTGACTTTGAAATTTTATTTTATTTTTTAAATCTTTTGAGGAGTTTTCTAATTGAGAATTTACATTCCTAACTCCTTTTTGCATTGACTCAAGAGTATGGCTTGTGATGCTGAAAGCTTTATCAAAACCAAAAAGCGCAAATATACCTATAACAAGTCATGATTTTGTACTTAACAAAATCTTATTTAAAACAGAGATAAAAAAATTAAGGAAAAAAGCCCAAAGAAGAATTGCCTGCTGAACTGCAATGCTGAACGTACAAAATCAGTTAACAGAGTAGAAATCCTCATGTATACTCCCATAGTGGTCCCATGGAGTGTCTGATACCCAAATATCAGACATTTGAAGAAGAACTAAGAAATGGTTATTTTAATCACAGTTTATGATATCTAATGAAGTTCATGCTGAAGCAACTGCTTAAATTACCATCATCTTTGGTAAGAGGCATGGGATGCCTACTAGAAGAGAAAACAAGCCACAGATACATCTTGGCACTGGAGCCGTGTTCACATGCGTCCAGCTTTGGCAGCAAGTTGAAGAGGAAACAGCTCTACAGCATTTTAGGGCTACTTTTTAGGACTCAAAACATGCACTTTTCCAAGAGAATTGCAAGAAGTAATCTAAGTTCTTTCAATTGTGCCTCAACTCTCCCAAAACACTGTTGCAACAGCAATGTTGCAGCAGGCAAGAATTACTGTGAAATCACTCTAAGCGATCCTTTGAGTCTGCTAAACATACAGATCAGCAAGATGCACTAGTGTCTGTGTGTCTTTGCAAAGGCTGACCTATATTCATTAATGGAAGTTCTTATTAAGAAAAACAGCTCTACAACTATAAAGCTCATGTATATGAATTTAAAAATACTGTTAAACTTCTCCACTTGTAAAAAATTTTCCATCTTACGAGTTCCCATGACAGCTATAGATGCAAAAGGTGACTCATCTTAAGACTACCCAGTTACATACTCCTCAATAAAAACACATTTCAAAGAACAATCTTTTAACTATTATAAGAGTGAAGTAAAATAATTTTGTTGTGGTACCTTAAATGTGATGGTGCTCAATAAAAATATTTCTTCAAATTGTAATTATGAGATACTGTTTAATCAGAACATCCAATTTGATGTTTGTGACACATACTATGGCTGGGTTTAAAGCTTTGTTGCATGAAAATGACAATACATAATAAACTCAGAAACTATGTAATCAGTTATTTGAAATAGAAAAATCTAAAGGGTAAGAAGGTCCATAAAAAGAGACATAAGAAAAGGTATTAGTTTAGGGGTTTAAATTCAGGAGTGATACGTTTTCATGAACCCTCCATGATCTAGATACTTGAAAGAGATGGAAAAAAAGCAGCTGAAATGATAAGCAAAACCAGATAAAGATGCCATTCAGAAACATTAAAGGAAGCCAGAGAATTATGCTGGGGGTTTTTTGAGACAGTTTTGCTCGCAGAAGCAAGGAAGGTAAGCATCAGTTAGAGGCCTGAAAGTGCTGTTGTGCCTATGAACTTACGGGAATTGACTGACTCTGGCAGGGTGCTGGAGGAGTTGTAGGGCCCATAAAGGAAGGCTGCTGCATACTCATCTGTCACGGTGCTGTGAAAACTGGTTTGGCTGCTCAGGTTGTTGCCACTACTGCTGCTTCTGTTGTATAAGTTGTTGTTCAGTTCATGGTTATTTCTGTGAGGCAGCTGCAAGCTACTGTTCAAGTGGCTGGAGATATGGCTTACTGAAAAACCTGTCCTAGAGGACACTGATGTCATTTTGCTTTCATCGTCATCTGAAGCAGCATACAGGTTCCCTAGAGAACTGGCTAGTCTGGAGTTTATGGAAACGCTGAATGGAAAACATATGGGGGGAAAAATACACACAAGGTATGTACAGATACAAAAAAATAATCAAACAATCCAGACACTAGGTGAATAACACAAACCATTCTGAAATCATTTGTGTTTGCACATGGGCTAGTCTTCTAGCTTTCAAAGACTGAAAACAAGAATTCTTTGGCAGGAGTTCCCAAACTTTGTCCATTCAACACTACCACAGCCAGTTGTCACCTCTATCAAATCATACATGCATGCAGGAGATTGTGTTAAAATGTTTAGGCAGTGCCTGACCTATATTTAAGTACTTTGCATTCATGTAGCAGATTAAGAACTCCTGTTTGTTGAAATCAGCAACATGACACAAGTCAAGTAACCAAGGAGTAATATGATAACATTTAAGAATAAAAATAGCATGTCCTGAAATATCTAAGTTAGCAATTTTCTTCAAGTAAATATTTGTGCCCAGAAATTATTAAGAATTTATCAATCACTCTCCATTTCATTAAACATCCATAATTACTTAGTATAATAGTAATAACGATCCTATTAATTACCACCCAGTATTCTTTTGGTATATAGACATGGGAATTCTTGCAGAACTTCTATAAACTCAGATGGCTTAAAAAACTCCCAAACAACTGAGCATAACACGGTCCCTGACTTGACATAATCCCATCAAAACTCTTGTAGCACTAGTAGGTTTGGGGTTTTGTTTGTTTTTCATACCTGCAGGCCACTAAAATTTGGCTAGTGAAGTAGAAAATCTCTTTGTAAATAAATGTAAGCCTTCCCGAACCCCAGAGTACCAAGCACTTCATAGACTATGTATGTGTTGAAAGCCACTGTAGTATACAGCAAGTATTTGTAACAAAATGAGAAGAAAGAAAAAAAACCTTTTAAGGTTAGAGGCCAAGGATGTGGGAATTCTGCTTATTCTTTCTGCAGATGGTGAATTAACTGCCATCACTTTGGAGGCCTTCAGAGGAGACATGGATACTTCTGTGCTACCTGAAGTATTCAGTCTAAAAGGAGTGCAGAGTTTTAGTGAGAAGTAGTATTTTAATAACTGAAATACACATCTCAGAAACACATCCTGTCTTTCAGTAAGGAGGAATTCTCAAGCCTGAGCACTGAGAACTCCAAAGTAAAAAAGTTTGCTTGTTTTCAAATACCTCTTTTTTCAAACTTTCAAATCTTACATTCCCACTGTGTGAGGTGTCCCTGCCCATGGCAGGGGTTGGAACTAGATGATCCTTGTGGTCCCTTCCAACCCTGACTGATTCTATGATTCTAAGTCTTTTCCCTGCTGTACCATATTACACAGTTAAAGGCTACCTGTCACCCTGATAATCTGTGGAGGTTAACTGTCCGTTTTGTATCAACTTTATTGTAAATTTGGTTATAAATACTGTAAATTTGAGAATGAGTGCTTCTTGTGCTTATAAAGCAAGTATGAGTAGAAAACTCGTACCAGCACTGCAGCTTTCATGAGAAGCACAGCATCAATTCCACATGACGGCAAGAACGCTGCTATGATGTTGCACAAAACATACAGCTCTTTCTAGGGTGGGACTCTTAATGACCAAATTCTTCCTATTTTGATAATGAGCTGTAAGTATAGTACACTGGACTACTCAATAAGGTTATCATTATAGCTGTCCATATTAGCTGATTAAAAACTAACAAGCTAACAGCCTTGCAGTACTATGATATTCTTTTCACCTTTAGACCAGGGGATATTGTCATGATCAGCTCTTAAAGGAGGAACGAACTTGGGTACACATTTCTAACCACAAGCACAGAAGGAATGATGTTGAGTAGAAATAGCTTTAATTCCACACCGAGAAAGGGTAAACAGACATAAAGGTTAGACACGTGGAGTAATCCACCTCAAAATCCCACATAGCCACAAAACTGAAGATAATATCTTCTTTTCAGTATTAGTTCTTTAGAACATTGTATTTTAGATGCAATGGGGTAAAGGATTAAATGGTTACAAACCCAAAAGACTCAATTCAGCCATACTTGTAACTTAAAATCAAGTTGACTTTCAGTCTATGTTTCATTTTCTTGGAGGGGCACTATCAGCACTGATTTGAAATTAGAGATCATAAATGAAACATGTAGCAAATTAGTAGAAATTACTGATTTTCTTAGCCCCACATCTAGTAATGTGTAGAGTGAGAACAAGTATTTAACTTTACACAGATAAAGTGGTTATTAGTTAAACAGTCACTCTTCATTGCTTAACAGCACAAATATTTTTTTAAAAAGTGAGAAAATTACTTGTATGTGCTAATTATTTATTAATAAGAATTCAAGGTATCCCCAAAATAGAGCTGTACCTTTCTGTCCATTAGATTCCCCTCCCACCATTTAAGTTTGCTACTTGCCACTTCTTGGAAGCCTGAAATTGCCAATCAATTGATAAATATAATTCAAATCACTGAAAAATTAAGACTTAAGTAGTATATATTTAGAACTACAATTTTTAAAGTAATACCTGAAAGGTTGTGATAGTGACCTCGTGTGCAGTTTCACATCTTGCATCCTGAAAAAAACCCCAAAAGCAGCAATCCTTAATAAAGGACAAGATACTTTTCCCCTCCCTCAAAACATATGTCTCGTACTGGCTTTAAAGTACAAGCCAACAAGAATTAAGAATTATTGACAGTCATTATTTTCATTTATAGATGAAAAACAGGGAAGTACATCAGGTTTATTTTCCAACCGCATTTTTACTGGTTCTGAAAAAGTCAAAATTTTGATGAGGAGTAGAGAATCTAAATCTCCTTTCTTTTACTTTAAAACCATTACCTCTTGTCCTGTTGCAACAGGCCCAGATAAAAAGACTGTGCACTTCTTTTTTATAGACCTCCTTTGAGTACTGAAATCCCTTGCAGCCTTTTTTTTCAGGCTGAAAAATCCCAACTCTCCACCTTTCTTCATAGGAGAGGTGCTCGAGCCCTTGGATCATTTTTGTGGTCCTCCTCTGGACCTGCTCACATTAATGCCCTGGGCCAGTGAGGGCCCCAATGCTGAGGTCTCACCAGAGTGGAGCAGAGGGGCAAAAATCACCTCTCTTGGCCTGTTGGACAGAACTCTTTTGATGCAGACCAGGACACAACTGGCCTTCTGGCCTGTGAGTGCATATTGTCAGCTTACATCCAGCTGTTCATCCATCAATGTTCCAAAGTCCTTCTCTGCAGGGCTGCTTTCAATCACATCATCCCCTAGCCTGCATTGATAGCAAGAATTGTTCTGGCCCAGGTGCAGAACCCTGCACTTACTCTTTTTGAACCTCATTAGGTTCACCTTGGCCCACCTGTCCGGGTCCCTCTGGATAACATCCTGCCCCTCTTGGATACTGAACACACCACTCAGCTTGGTGTCATCTGCAAACTTCCTGAAGGTACACTCAATCCCACCGTCTATATGACTGATGAAGATATTGAACAGCACTGGTCCCAGTACAGACCCTTGAGCAATACCACTTGTCACCCAACTCACCATTGAGCTGATGACCACTACCCTCTTCATGTAACCACCCAACCAATTCATTATCCACAAAACATTCCAGGCATTAAATCTGTATCTCTCCAACTTAGAGAGAAGGATATTGGGGGTGGACCATGTCAAAGGCCTCAAGGAAACCCAGATAGATGACATACATAGCTCTTCCCTTATCCAATGATTTAGTAATACATCATGGTAAGACCCGAGGCTGGTGAGGCAGCATGGCAATGCCAGCATGAGCAGTGTGAGCAGTGTGAGCAATCTGGCAGTGTAGGCTTAGAGCCTGACATGGTGGTAGGCCATGCTCAGCGTAAGTGCAAAAGTTGCTAGCACTGTAGCAAAACAGTGCTGTGCCTGCAGCAAAACAGTGCTGTGCCTGCAGCATGTAAGTAAAGCAGGACACTGGTAGCTATGAACACAGAAAGTTATCTGAGAATAACAGGACACGCACCTGCATCAACCACCTCGCGTGTTAGTAGTAGCTTGACCAATAATCTATAATAGTGTGATGTGTGGTCACTCGTGGGGAACCAATGAAGCTATGCCAACAATGCTCCCCAAGTTTATGTAAGTTGTAGAAATTCCCTTAATATGCACTTCTTTTTCCTTTCTTTTCCATTCACTCCACTTTACTGTGCTATACTCACTATGCTTGCACTATAACCGTACAATATTGGGACAATAAAGGAACAATACTAGATCATATTGGTCGTCCGTATTGACTCCAGTGTCCGTCGCTGATAAGGCAGGACTTGCCTTTGGTGAAGCCATGCCAGCTGTCTCGAATCACCTCTCTGTCTTCCACATGACTTAGCATGGCTAGAGGATCTGTTCTACAATCATCCCAGCACACAGGTGAGGCTGACAGGTTAGTAATTCCTGGGGTCTCCTTTCTAAAAATGGGTGCAATGTTTCCCTTCTTCCACTTACCAGGGGCTTCACCTGACTGCCAGGACTTTTCAGATACAGAGAGGGGCTTGGCAACTACATCAGCTAATTCCCTCAGGACTCTGGGATGTATCCTATCAGGTCCCATGAACTTATGTATGTTCAAGTTCCTCAGGCAGTCACGAATGTGGTCTTCTCTTACAGTGGGAGGAACTTTGACCCCTTTGCCTCATCTCCTCATCTTGTGGTCCACCAGCATGAGAGATATGAGGAGAGAGGTTACTAGTAAGGACCAAGGCAAAAAAATGTATTGAGTACCTTGGCCTTCTCCTTATATACAATTACCAGCTTGCCACATCTGTAATTACTAGCTTGCCATAGCAAGCACAGACTGAATTTAAAATTGCAAATTACCTCAGAATTAATTCCTTACCTCAAAGCTCCGGTTGCAGCAGAACACTGCTGTCTCCGACTTTTTAAGGCATTAAGCCTATCTCCCTGTGTTATGCCATTCTGAGTTTCCACACCTGCTTTGTCTTCAAAATCATTCTAGGAAATTCAAAGTATGCAAACAAAGAAATATATCAGATTCTTTGGAGTAGTGTAGTTTCAAACTATCAAACATCTCCCTCACAAAGATTGCAATTTTAAAGGCTAATTTTCTGCATATATGGGACACAATTCTGTCTTTGCATAGTTCCAGTAAATTAAATGTGTCACTGTACAAATGCACCTTCACAGAGACTTTTTGCAGCAGTCTAACTGCAAAGTCAGTTTAAGATGCTTGGGTATAAACACCAGTATTTATTCACTTTAAACAAGTCTGGTTTTATAGAGCAGAAGCTCCAACTCCTTTCTTCCTAAGTTAGCAGCAATATGATACACCTTTACACATTCCAAGCTGCAAATTGAACTTCCAAATGGGAGACAGTACCTTAACAAAAATGGATTCAAGGTGCACTTCCAGATTATGATAGATCAGATGACAGATTATTATTTTAATTTATACTAATAACTATCTGAAGAATTGTCCACCACATTCCTGGTCTTCTCCATCAAGTAAAGTGATGTAAAAGCTCTTTACTTATTATAGAGCTCAGACAGGATTAACCAAGTGCATAGTTCTTCTAAACTGCATATCACAGATGCTGTAGGACACTGGAATTTAAGACTTCTACTAGCCCAGAAGCAGAAGGATGTTGACTTGAGTTCACACTTTATGTCTGTGCTTCCAAGAAATAAGTTGTAAGGTCCTCACCCTAAATGTATACATTGCATCAGTTTATCCATAGCACTGTGATAAAGCAATGAACAATTATATCTCATACATTATTAGCTAGAAACTTGCAATAAATAGACTTCCTTTACCTCCCTGAATTGACCCAAGTCTTGTACTTTATTCAGGCTGTCACTGATTGACATGTCATTCAAACCACAAAGAACTCTGTTAATGTTTCCATCAACTACTCGTTGTTTCTGCTTTGATCGGATGAGATCTCCCTCCAGCCATAACATTGCTTGTTTCCTTTAGGATACAAAACCAAATTAATTCATATCAACAAACTTGCATAAACACAAAAATCAGTATGAGAACATGCTGCTCTTACAGGTTGCCAACATGAGACTCTTCTGTACATCTGGAAAAAAAATGTTCAAGTGTCCATCACCAAAACGCCCTCAAAAGCCAACCCCAAACCTGTATAATTTTCAACGTTAAAAAACACACACACACACACATCCCCCAAAACAACAACAAACCCAATCCAGAATCACCAAACAAGGCTGCAGCCATCACAGAAATATTACAGGTACTGAAATTTCATTTCACAAAATCCTACTGGGAAAAGAGATTAACTAAACAGGAATCTAAAATGGCACTTTAAAGGCTTTTAAAAGAAAACTTTAAAATTCCTACAAGGTACTGCTTTTAAATCCATAATGTGCAGAGTAAATGGTGATACAACACTTTCTAACTACTTACTAGTATGAGTTCTGTGTATATGGATATCATGCAGTAAAACTACAGCTGACCTGCACAGTGGAAGCAGTCAGTCATGTGAAATTGAACAGGACTCTATTATCAGTTTTCAAAAAATGAAATATTATATCCTTCAGATAGGTGTCAAAAATAAATTGCTACAACATGCATAATCTAAGCAGGCTTTTTGTTGATGAGACTGCAGTATTCCTCCATAAGGAAGCTTGCTGGGTAGGTACTGGTCATGCTAGTTCCATCCAAGAACTGAGACCCCAGTAGATATCATTGTTACAAAATTTAATTCCTATATTGAACAGGAACAATTAAAAAAAAAATAGAAGAATGAGGAATTATATCAGAATATACTTTCAGTGGCAACTTTTCTTTATTGAAAACACAGTATTATGGCAAATCTTAAGAGGGCAGAGCCACCTGCCTAAACTTGTTCAATAATAAATGAGAAAGGAAAGCACTGCCAGAAAAACTTCACTACATCCCAAGAAAATATCAACAGAAGGAGCATGAGAGGGCAAGGGAAGAGGGAATGCCACTTATATCAGCTAACAGGAATAGCTTAGAAAACATGCTTGAATTAAAAACCTTCAACATTTTTCAAGATTTATTGTGTTCACAGTAACAAACTGATCCAACACATACTCAGGTGGGAGAGTGTCTAGAGAAAAAAAAAAAAAAACACCAAAAACTCAAACCTCCCTTTTTAAACCTCAGAGAGCTTAAAAGACAAAGCAAAGGCTGGGAGATCAAAGTGACAGGATTTTACCTTTTTGTCAGCTGCAACATTTTAGCCCTGAGGACACGATATTTTATGTTAGACTATAAAGTATATTAGAAGAATGCAAGTAATGTTAGCTCCTTTTTTTTCAGTCTCATTTTGACACTACTGGTGATACTGCTTGAATTTTGCCTGACTGTCAAAACAGGTATCCATTGCCATTAAGACAACAAAAAATTATTACTGAAAAATACAACAGATCTTAGGTGTGAGTAACATAGGCATGAATGAAAAAGAATCTTTGCCTATCTATAAAATCAATTCAAGTATTTACACGCCACTGCAGAAAACACATGGGCCTTGTTTTTCCTTCCTTTCAAGTAAAGAGTACTTAACAGTCATACTGCCTACTGCCTTTCTCTCTTAATTTTGTTCTACAGTGGAAGTGATGAAGAGTGCATCATGCAGGCATCAGTATGGTGTGGAGAACTTCAATGTCCCTCCAGTGAGTACTTGTGGCTTGTGAAAGCTTCCCAGTACTTTGAATAATGGTGGGAGACCTCTCAAATAAAGGAGAGCCTGTGAGTGGTACTGGAAAATACACAGGAATCTAATTCATGCTCAATTCCTATTATGAATTATAGTAATGCTCCTTCTTCCTTTCTGCTAGCCTATGGATTTTAAGATGCAAGATCAGCACATTTCACTGTATTTGTATAGTATCTAGCAGCATTGTTTTATTCTCTTTTTTCCGAAAAAGAGACAAATTTGTGGTGAGTTTTATCAATATGCCTTTTTTTTCCCCTCATAATGGTGAAAATGCCGCCAAGTAAACACCATCATGGAATCATGCACAATATAGAAACCACTATGAAATAAAATTTAATGTCTACATCACTGAAGACAGTGCAATTTTGTCATTCATTTCCACTCAAGATCAAACCCTGAATCACACATGCAAATGATCCCTACATGAAATGTCCTCGACCCCAAGTATACAGTGACTTTTGAGAAGGAGCTGTAGGATGCATTGGTTTTGCTAGTGACTATTAGCTCCAAATCGGAAACTGGTCATACATTATCATCATAAGCTGTTTATCACATACATACTTACTTTTCAGTTACAAGAAAGAAAAAATCATATCATACAACTGCAAGACTAATTTTCAGTGTCATCACAGGCTATTTAAAAAGTATAAAAAGTCTATACTTTCTATGCTAGTATTTCAATAAATCCTTATTGTTGATTACATTTTCTGTCCACATCTGGACTTTACACTTCCAACACACTTATATTTAACTCCTAAATATGCCTCTAGGTAAAACCACGCAGAGTCTTAAGACCCTCTGCCCTTAGAGGTTACAAAATCCGAAGTACTTCAGAGAAGATGACTGCTACTCAGCAAGTTTTATCTCCATTGAAATTAACTAACCTTAAATATATTGCAACATACAGTAATACATATCTCATCAGTAGAGAGAAAGTAGATCCTATTAGCAGTGCAACATGGATAAGTATATAAAGCAGCAGTTGATTTTCAGTAGTAAAGAAGGTATACATACTCTTCCAAGAAGTGTTGCTGGGGTCCAATAATAGAGCCTGGTCGACATATTCTTATCCAAGCAATGGCTTCAGCATGTGTGAACTTGTAGTGTTTCATTATGTAACAGGCAATCAGTGTTCCTGTTCTCCCCAGGCCAGCTACAGAAAGACAAATAGTAACACCCACAGAAGATGCCATAATCATTTCACAATTATTAAAGTATGGGATGTAAGAAAACTTCTTTACAGTGTTATTCAGTGCCTTAAAATTTGAAGAAAGAATTTCTGATTTGTAACATTGGACTTCCTATGTTGTTATGTGATCTGCTTTAGGTGATCCTGCTCTGGTGGGGACAATGGTCCCTTCCAACCCCTGATGTTCCATGATTCAATGCTCTAGATATAAGAACAAATACAGCACGCTTCCAAAAAGTTATCAGCGTTCAAGAGCACATGCAACTGTGATTGCTCTTGGTATTTGTACAATTCTACTTCCAATTGTTTGGGGTTTGCTGCTGCTGTTTGGTTTTGTTTTGTTTTTTAAAAAAAAAAAAGGCAGAAAGATAGCAAAACCCAAACAGTAACAGGCTGGTATTTTAAGAAAAAAAGCTATGACTAAGCTGGGTACAAACTTCCTATTTATAAAACAAGTGAAAAACAAAATCAAAGAAAGTATCTTCAGGAGGTTAATGCACATTTGTTGTAAATTAAGGTTCCAATCTGTGCAAATACATGTGTATATCACACGAGATAGTAGCATGTGTTTTCTCAGCCAGAGGCTTTTTTGTTTTGAATCAGGTTTGTTGTACAACTGACCTATAGAACTATTCACTGCTATCTGTATAAGCAGCAATGAATGTTGATCAGCATATCATTTTATACATCAATAGCTTTAAAATAATTAAACCCGCTGACTCTCAAACCACAAACTAATCCTGTTTTGAAGTGAAGAAGAGACAGAAAAATTTTCATAGTAGAAGCTAACTAAAGAGTAAGAATTAATCTTTCTAGCCCTGTGTCTTATCCACTAGTAGAGTGTCTCCCATCTAAACCTTATTTCCCCTGTAAATGCAGGATTTGCAATTTACAGTCTCATGGTGACCAGCTATTGTTCATGCACCACCATCTACCTGAACAAAAGCTCTCTGAGCAGGCAGACATCCTTGCTCACAATTATATGCATGACTACAAGCTCTTCACATTTAACCAGTAACTACACCTTGCTGTGGCTTTTTGGAAAGTTCAGATGATTCAGGCAAAAGGATGAAGATAAAGGTTCACAAATAGTGAGATCCTGTAAGTACACACTGGAAGAGTTGAGTGTTTTGGGCTTGGGGTTTTGGGTTTCATTTTTTGTTGTTTTTAAATGCAAAAGGAATGCAACACGCAAATAGATAACCAAGATCTGTACTATACCAAACACATCTGACTAAGAAAATGGTCTCAGAAGATGGCAGGTGACAACTACCAGCTGCCCACATCACTAAGACTTCAGTTCTTTAATTTCTTGCTAATACACAAACTCTCTATAGCAACTGTTTGCATTAAACCATTGTATGACTTCTAGGACAAAACAATTTCTAGTGTGGAAGGTACGCTTGGAATATTTCCGCAGTAAAAGAAAACTACAGGCAATACATTAACTCTGCAGTAACTCTTGATTTAACTTCATCTAGGCTTATTCAGTAAGGTGTAAAAAAACCTAAAATGACAACTGTTGATTTGCTTATCAAGTAGTCAGATTAAAGACCAAAAATACTTCCTTTAGCAAGTGTGTATCTAAGTCACTAGATAAATACATTGTATTGCTTTAGCAACTGAGCCTGCAGAATGATAATCTACCCCTCCTAGTAGAGAGTCTAAACCATTATTTAGTCAATTAGCAAATGCCTAGCTTATTAATGCCAGAATTTCTGGTTTCTAGTTTAGCAAATAAACTTATTTATCTGTGATCTGTATGTTTATTGTTCTGGGGAAAATTATGAATGGCACTATTCTTGTTACTGATCAGCAAGACATTTGTCTTCAAAATGTCCTTAGAGAACTCTAAACATAAACCAAGCCGAACCCTTCAAAGCTGTTGTTAATTGTTCTTGACTAAGCATGTTTTGTGTATTTTCTGGCTGATTTGCTGATACAGGCTGGTTGAAATGCTGGAAATGTAGAAGTCATAATCCACAGGAAAGTGCAGAACAGTGCAAAATCACAAAGAAAACTTTTTAGTCTGTTTCCTAGCCAATTATCATAATGCTGTGAAAGCATTATACAAAAGAGAAAACTCCATCAACTGAAACTCACGCCTTCAAGTGGTATTAAGGAAAAAATGGAACTATGAACAACAGATTCTGTGTTACTGTGAGCAGCAGTGTAGGATGGGAGAATTTAATATGCACATGAAAATGAATATTTGTTGCCTGTTTAGTCAAGTATCATAAAGTAATCTTACCTTCACAACCAGAAAAGGGTTGCTTTTTAAATGCTTCACTTCTGGAATAAACTCTGTGAATGAACATTTATTGTGAACTTTAATCTGAGAAACAAAGAAGTGCCCATACCTTTACAATGTACAGCAATGGCACCATCAGCATTTTCACAGATGTTGAGGAACCTCTGAACTATACTGTCACTTGGTGTGCTTCCATCTATGAAGAACAGGTCATAATGCTCAAAACCAGCATCAGTGAAGCGCTTTGCCTCATACATTTTTTTGTTTAGTCTTATGATGGATGTGACATTATGTTTCTTGAAATAGGGAAAGTAGGCTTCAGGTGCATGAAGAGGATACCCTGTAAAAAAATAAAGCAAACAAAACTGGCCCTCAAATCTTTTTGGAACAGTAAACGTGCTGATACTGAAAATGCTTTAATATTGTATTCAGAAAAAACACATTAAGTGCCATAAAAAACTGTCCACAAAATACTAATAAAGACCACTACAATGAAAAAAGGATCAGAAAAAAGTTTTAAAAAGCACAGCCCTTTCTTCTCTACAAGTAGGGGTTTATACATAAAGCATCTCTTATCTTCTGCTCATTTGCTGTGACTGTTTAACTTGCTGGAAAATACAAGGTAATAAAATAGCCTTGAAATATTCACCATACCATTTTCAAGTTTGCTTTTTGGGTGAGGTCCACTGAATGCCAAAAATTTTCCAGGAACAATCCAGTTGAAGTCACCATTTTCCACTCGCTATGAAAATTTCCAAAATGAAAGAGAAAAATATTTTAATATCTGCACATACTCTCTCTATATATATGTGAAATATTATTTTACTTTTTACTATGTTCTTGATGCACTAAAGAAATGCCATTTCAACTGTAATTAGCCAGCTTACCTGTATGAAACAAACTAACCATGAGCTGCTTGTCAGAAACCTCTTCATAAAATGAAACAAAAGATTTTTGCTGAAATTTCTCAGTAAAACCACAAAAAGCCTGTATCTAAGATATGTGTCCCTTAGAGAGTTTAGTGTTTCAAGAGACCTACTTGTAACAACAAACACCAACATTCTTGCATGTTTTTATCAAAATATAAAAAAAATGTTTCTCTGTAAGGCACTGGCTAAAAAGCCCAGTTCACAGAAAACAAATTAAAACCCAATTAGCCTTCAAAAACAACTACCCTTGAAATTAATAAATTGAAATTTACATATTGGCATAAGCTCTGATGAGCCAGTAATCGTGGAAGCAAAGTATAAGCCAAATAAAAAAAATACATTACACCCCCTCCCCCCAACTTGCAAACTGAAATTTTGCATTTCTTGCTCACTTTAAAATGAAAGCTTAAAAAAAGCTCAGCAAATTCTATCCGTGCCAAAATTAGAAGCTTCTTTGGAAATGCAGAACTAGGGTTCAAAACTGCCTTCTTTTTGTTTTAATAGAAGAGTGCTCATTCCTCATTTGGCAACACAGTTATTCTCAGCGTGACTTTTAAGGACATGGCACTCATTTCAACTGCATTATTAATCTTGGTTTTTTAGCTCTCAGCTCATCCGAACACACTAATGAGTGAAAAGTTCTGATAATGGACATCACTGTAATCAATTCATCAACTGTTTGCTTAGCTAAGCCCATTAGGCTTACTCCAAACACCATCACACGTTGAAAAGATTGCATAAGGACTAGTGAGCCAGTCTGGCCCTCCAGTTTGTGTCACCATTGTAACAGCTCCATTTCCGTTAAGGAAGAAGTCCTCTTCAAGAAGTTAAAAGCATTTAAAATTTTGTATTAGCAGTTTTATTTGTGATTTAAGCAGTTCCTTGTAGTTACATGGGCTGTTGGGAATAATTTAAATTTTAACCAACATGAACTACAGGTATACCTGTGTGCATATACTCAGCACTATATGCAAACATTATCATGCATTATTATTAGAAAAAGAGAGTTTGAGTATTTTACATGTAGTCCAACCAAAGCTGCCTTGATATTATAGTATGATGAAAGAACCACAAAGGTGAAGTAGAATTTCCTTTAGCCTCTCTAAGTTTTGCACAACTTTCCTGCACATAACTATGCCTTTGAAGAACTAATGTAGCAAAAATCTGGAACATTTACAGTTTTAAAGTGTTAAACAAGATAATGGGATAGCTTCAGTCAAATATTCTAGCTTTTTTCAGACAGATTTACACCTACTCTGTGTGTGTGTGTGTATATAATCCTAAGAATTCCCAACCATTTCTTGGTTTCAGAACAAGTATTTTTCTTTTGTAAAGAGAGTAAGCAAAAAACCAGCAAATTAATAGTTTAAATTTTAACTACTGTTCACTTAATGTCAGTCATTCAGCAGAAGCTATACAAATTTCTCAGTCTAATCATATGGAACATTAAAGTATACAGAAATCTAAGTTTTCTACATGTTAGAGCATGCCTACGGCAGCCAATATCTACTGTATATATTTGTTGTAAATTAAGTTTTTCCAGTTTATTCCTCTCCTGACTTCATCTTTGCTTGCACATTTATGAAGCATTTCCTATACCTGCATGTACTTCAGTTATGTGCTGAGGCGCCCATATCTTATTGCTTCTAAAATAAAACAGTTACTTATCAATGTATTATAATATATTTGGATACTTAAATTGCAAAGACACTCATCTTGCATGTTTTCAACACACAGAAAACGTGTTTGGAAGTACATACATTACACATGAACATGGGGCTTTTACTTGAGTTACAGTGTGTTTTCAGCATTCTTAAGTTGTGGCATACTGTACAGTCTAACTTAGGTAAAGCAAACATATTCAACATGTTATTAAATGTACAAACCTCATAGTGTTCATACTCATCCACATCAAACGTCTTAAAGTCAAAAAACCCATGCTGCAAGGCCTAAAAGGTAATAGGGTGTTAGTTTACACTGAAACAGGGCATATAATCTCCTTTTAACAGTTTTGATTCTCAAAAACTAAAGCACTAAAGGTCTGTGCTTTTGTCTTGTTGAAGCTGCTGTGTTAAGACATTATTACACTCTGCACAGCGGAACAACACAGACAACAAGAACAACAGCACTAAAGTATGTCAGGCTCATTATTTCCCCTTCAAAAGATTACGGTGGGACATAAGGATGTGGCTTACCACTTAAATCATAAAACTGATTGTCCCCACTCCACTATGTATGTTTGGGTTTTTTCTGTAAGGCAGACAAGAAATTAAGAAGCAATTTCCTTTTTGTTATTCAGTCATTCAATTATTTCCATGCTAAATACATTTTTATGTAGGAGGACATAATGAAATATAGAACATTAAGAAATGTATTTTCTCTGCTTCATATAGTACTCTGATTTTATCACCCTAATACTCAGGCAAAACTGTACAGTATTGCATATATTTTATGTTTTGCTTTTAATACACATTCCACTGACAGAATAAAGTTCACTAGACTATATTAGACAGTATTTATTACAGGACTGAAAGAAGCCAAGTTTTATATTTGGTTACTGCACTACTATTAAATATGCCAGTTTTGTACTAAGTATTTGTTTATACTACCATATTAAACCCAATTCTATGAAAAAGGAATTTATAGCCCAAATTTCTACCAAGAACAGGTGGAAGATGTTTCTGCAGCATGTATTTACATGGAATCTACTGCATTCTGAGAAACAGAGATATTACAGAACATTTTGAGATTAAGGGGTGATAAGAAACACACCACAGAGATATGATTTAAAACCCAACATTCATCAGTCTGCCATTATTTGCTACATATAGAGAGCATTTATATTTTTTTTTTAAACATGAAACAAACCCAACTCTGCTACAGACAATATGGGCTCAGTGACTGGACTTGTCATGAAGCCTAAGATAGCAACAAGTTTGTCTGAACAGCTGCTTTTGAAAAATGTATTTCATTTAAGCATGGTTGGCTGGCTGCACTCCAGAACCTGTAGGCCCTCTGAATTACATGGATATATGTGGACACTAACACCAAATTTACCCAGAAGGACTAAGATTTTCCTTCAGAGAAAGTATATGTTTCTGCTCAGAGTGTTTTTACCTCTTTTGGGTGAATTGGATGAAAATGCAATGAAAAAAATGTGGGAAACAAAGAACGAAAAACTGATTCTCAGTCATGTTTGTTGCAGATAAATGACGGTGACTGCAATGACTGCCTCACAGAGCTCCAGGATCCATAGAATGCCATACAAATTAGAGTCTTGCAGATAACTGACAACTCCTTTCCCACCCCCACAGAACTAAAAATATTAAGCCTGATCTCTGTTTTCCAATTTTTCAGCTCCACTTGTTTTGCCATACTTTTAAGAACTACAAATAGTCTATAAAGTGTCTGCACAGAACTGTTCAAATAGCCTGTTCGCTTCAGCAAGATCACTTGGAGATGATGAACAAAATGTAATCTTTGCTTATAGTATGATGTATATACTGCAGCACAGGGTAGCCAGTTAAGATGTGAGAACAGTTTTCTTTTTAAAAAAAAAAAAAAAAAAAAAAAAATCGGACCAGGACTGCTGAAAGTGACTCATCAAACCCCTAGTAAGATATGTTAATTTTCATTCTTTTTTAAACAACTTTGAAGAAATAAAAATAGTATTAAATACTGAACCAAGAGTGTGGAGGGGAAAGTTGGGGCCAAGTACACATGGGAGGTCATTGTGCCCCTGTACTCTGCTTTGGTTACGCCACACCTTGAGTACTGTATCCAGTTCTGGGCCCCTCAGTTTAAGAAGGACATTGAGACACTTGAACGTGTCCAGAGAAGGGCAACAAGGCTGGGGAGAGGCCTTGAGCACAAGCCCTATGAGGAGAGGCTGAGGGAGCTGGGATTGTTTAGCCTGGAGAAGAGGAGGCTCAGGGGCAACCTCATTCCTTTCTACAACTACCTGAAAGGTGGTTGTAGCCAGGAAGGGGTTGGCCTCCTCTCTCCAGCAACCAGCACCAGAACAAGGAGACAAAGTATCAAGCTGCACCAGGGGAAGATTAAGCTCGAGGCGAGAAGAAAGTTCTTCACCGAGAGAGTCATTCGCCATTGGAATGGGCTGCCCGGGGAGGTGGTGGAGTCACCGTCCCTGGAGGCGTTCAAGAGGGGACTGGATGTGGCACTTGGTGCCATGGTCTAGTCATGGGGTTTGTGATAACAGGTTGGACTCGATGATCTTCAAGGACTCTTCCAACCTTGGCGATACTGTGATACATAAAAACTACTTAAGATTAATACACAGAATATCTGGGTGTCCGTCTCACTTTATCAGCCTATGTAACTCCCTTTTATCAAGGGTTGTAAATGAAATATCAGCAATTCTAGTGCACCGCCTGCTCTGTTAAGAACTGTCCCCAGATAGGACTGGTGCATATTCACACCAATTCAGAAAGCTGTCCAAGTCCAGGCCAGCTAGGTAATTGTGGAACCTTCTTCCATTGTTGCTACTCAAACTGCCCTTAGTAACTTTGGCTTTGTGACAACATACTACTCATTTGCACACATTTTTCCTTGAAATAAGATTTTCTAATATATTGCAATAGTAGTTTCCTTCACACTTTTTCAAAATTTGCTTCAATGTGTTTTGCTCAGGAGAAGTGTTTAATATTACCTTGTTTATTCCCTGTAAACAGTCCAAGATCGTAAGATTGTATGTGCAGTTCCCAAATGAAGCATCCCTACAGATTCAACACAAATCAATTTAAAAGACACACAATTATTTTAAGTGCACAGAGAAAAGCAGCACACAACAGAACATAATCAAGTCACTGAATCCCCACTAACAACTCCAAATTAAAGTCTAGAGACAGTATCTTTTTAAAAGCTTGCTCATGCTAAAGCAGTCCCCTACCAAAGATGTACTTCAGGGTAGTGCAGTTAGATACTGCAAATTATTTTACATCACATAAATATATGCCCTTTACTAAATTACTTATTCTGTCCTGGAACAGACATCCCCTGTCAATTGTATAAGGATAGTAAGGACAGCAAATAAAGCAAAACTTGCTTTAATCATTATTCAAGTTTTGAGTTACACTGTCTAAACAGGGAAAGGCAAATACCGTATTAGTTTGGATTTAATCTGCAGGCTCTTATTTTTATGCCTGAATTCAGATGTGATTAAAAATTATCCAGATATAATCAAATCTAAAACTACTTAGCCTTAGTTTTGCCACCATGAAAACAATTCCTCTTTAAAAGATAGGATACCCCCAAACAAAACATATTCAGGTGGTAAGAGACACCAACATAAAAACAAGTAACACCACCAAAAAATAACAGCAACAAATGCACCATGAATAAATAAAAAAAAAAAAAAAAAAAAAAAAAAGTACTTTTCAAAGTGTGTTTCAGACCAGTTTGCATTTTAAAATATTCTGCCTGGGCAGATCATTTTGTAATAACTCATTAAAGGTATCTTTTATACTTTTGCTCCAAGCTATCTTGTCCAGAGTACTAAGAACTGCAATTTATTAGAAGAGCAAAGTTTTAGGTTTCAGCTAGATATATCTTTAATCAATAATTGATTAAAAATTTCAACTTTCATTAAAAATTTTCCTTTTTTCATAGTCTGACTTGCTATGGTATGCTTCTTCAATCTCAGTCACGTCAAGACTAGAATATTCTCACATACTTTAAAAGCAGGGTAAGTACAGCAATTTTGAGCAAGCTGTGTTCACAGAAAATGCATTTAAGAAAATTAAAAGCTATGATTTTGGGAGTGTCATATTGCAAAGCAGGATACTCTAGAAAAGCTTTTAAGTTAGAGTATTAAAAAACACTTAGCCACAATGTTTTAGAATGGGAACTTTAAAGTGTGAATAAACCTTCACTATCCGAATGCAAAGATGTTTTTGAAAATGAAAAGCCATAGAGTATTTTCATTACATTAGATAAGCAAAACATACCAAAGCTGTAAAATATAAGCTTTACAGATAACCCGTTTTTGACAGGGGAAATTTGGATAACAAATCATTTTAGCACAATATCCTTTTAGCAAACAGAAAAGGTCTTCAGAGCAACAAATCTTAAGGTCCCAGTGGGAACACATACATAGCAAAAAATCTTTAAAAGCTGTAACAGTTTTATGAAAGGGCTGACAGAAACACCAAAATCTATGGATATGTAAACCACAAAATTAAGTATTTAGAGAAATATGAATGGAAGATATGATCTATATCACGTTATAGCAAAATAACAAGAATATGTCTTTATTTTACCTATAGGTATACAACTACCTTTTCAACTGGTAAGGCATCTGATACTGCAATACATAAGAATAATACTGGGGGAGAAAGTCACATAATTGCTAATCCATCATAAGAAGCATTATGAGAGTGAGCGAGAAGGGAGGGAGGACACTGAACTTCACCTAGATGTACCAGACAAACCTATCACAATGTCAGGTGTATTCTTAGTTACAGTTCCCACAAACAGCTATTACTGCTGGAGTGCACATGGATGCTGGCAGATAATGTCTATTGCCTACATCATCCATGCCTCAAACATCTTGTTTCTGTCCTGGTGCACCTAATCATTGAAGTAGGCGTACTCTGACTGGAGAAAACAGCTCTTCTGACACTTGCCATCCACACACAGTGAAATAAGAGAAAGACTGAAAGACAGGAAAATTCCAAACAGGCAAAGTTTTGGAATGAACAAATAAAATGCTGTTTAAATCTAATCCAAAATTCCCAGAAAATCCAAAACCAGCAGTGTTCCAATGTTTCTTTTAAAGAAACACAACACTGTGAGTTAACATCTGAAAAACTCACACACCACACCACACCCCCATCTATCACGTTATGCTTCTGCGGCAGAATGTAATAACGTCATGAAATCACAAACACTAAATATGAATGACAGCACAGCATGGTAGTGAAATAACACCTGGAAGTGGTGGCTTAATATTACCTAATGCTTCAAGGGAAAGCATGATGTTTGATGAGCCATGGAAATACTGAGTGTATTACACCAGACCTTGCCAGAATCTCTCTTTTTTTTTTTTCCTCCCTCTGCCCCTCAAGTATCTTCTGGTAAGAAAACACAAGCAAATCATAAAAGTGCCTTCCATCATAATTTGGAAAACAAGAAAATGGAACAAAATCTAAACACGTTTTTTTCTCCCTTAAATCCATAGCCATAGTTATTTTAGCACTCCCAAACCTTTTCAAGGTAAATGCAGAAATAAATATATTCTATTTTTAAATTTCTTTTCTTCCCCCCTCTACTTTCCCAAAGTACAACTGGCTGGTTACAATCAATTCCGGACACAAAAACTTTTCTGAAACTTTACGCATATATGCTCCAGAATTTTAAGCTAAACTTTCTACAAGGTACTAAATTTTAGTTGTAAGAACAAATTAATCTGGTAGAAATTATATGTATAATCCATGAGGACTTTGCATGCTGGATCCATTGATATTGTAGAGCAACATGTGAAGTACAGGTAAGGCAAGTGCTTGTGAATTAAGTATTAGGAGGTGAAACCTACGTTACTATTTGCAGAACACACAGCAAGCAACAAAATGCACTTTACAGACCTGTTTTAAATATCAAACCAATTTCTAGTTACTTCAAAGAAGTGTTAGTATTTCTTTAGAGTTTAATCAAAGAGCATTTTGCGGAAGTATTAGAGAGGACAGATGTTTAATGCTCATCTTAACACTAGCTACATGTCTAGAGAGGCCTTGAAATACTCAAAAGGAAAAGATTAAGAATTTATAATGACCCAATTTCCTGAATGTTTTCAATGAATTCCTTGAGAAAAATATCTTTTTTGTTTAGATGGACTTGTCTAAGGTATTTCAAGTCACTAAGTCTCCTGATTCTTTCTTTGTTAAAAGCAAAACCAAAACAAATCTTCCCTGGAGTCTCTTAGATGACTTCCTCCAGGCTGAGGCTGAGTTATCAAGTTCTTTTTCTGACCAAGAAGAAACAGACAGAAGTCATAGCAAATCACTAAGAAGCTTTGCAAATATTTATAAAACAAATTCAATTTGATTTTTTGAATCCTCCTGAATTAATGCATGCTTTTGAGAAAACGAATTTAAAACAAATGCACAACAACTCGTTCAGTTTCACCTTTCTTTGTGTCAGCTTGTCTTCCTACTGATTTTGCATAAATTTACAGACCACAAGATAAAAAATTGGGTACTGTTAGATTTTAGATTATCATACCATAGCGTCTAGAATTATCTAGCACTAGACTCACCAGCATGCATTTTCTTTCTACCAATGACATATTTTGAGTTTCAGAGTAATAGTTAATAACACTAATTTTAGTTTGCATAAAATGTGATAGATTTTGCATTGGCCATATGTTGTACCATAGTAAAACCAAATACAGGCACTAATAGTTATGAGGAAGTTATGAGCATTCTAAAGAAAAAAAAATACCTTTACTGTCCCTGAAGAAACCTAATTTTAGATGAAATCATAAATATTTCCAGACATTCTAATTCTCCTTCTTTGTCCAGTGCACACAGCATCCTATACTACAGAAAACTGATGTTTGTGCTTACATTCAAGACAGTAACTATTTTTAACTTACTTATGTGTACACAAAAAAACTTTTCACTGGTGGAAACCAAGCTATTTGGATTTCAAATGCTGTACCTCTTTTGCTCAGCTCTAAGATTTCTGTTTAAAAAGACACAGAAGGGTAAATAAGACTTCATTTCCTATCAGAATAATAGAACAGAGTATGTACAGACATCTCCTGCAGAGCTTTGCAGTGTGGGTGCTCTGATTTCTGTTGTTGGTCACAGGGTTTCATTACGGTATTCTTCCAGTCTTTTATGGCCAAATGCATAACCACCTTGATTTCCAAGCAGTGTGTTTATCCGATAGTATTTTAATTGCTTTCAGAATGAGAAAAATATGAATATTTCCACGAGATGCATATGTAGTATGAATCTGAGCTGGCATTACAGAGATGCAAATCCCACATCCGATTTCCTAGTTACTGCAGCTGACCTCAATACTGCAGAATGCTTTCCCTTTCACCAAACCTCTAACTGCTGCCAGTAACAAAATAATTTGTTTACTTAGTACTTGCCAAACCCCAAAAACTACAACCTAAAATCTAGCTCTGAAATTTGTGTCAGATCTAGAGACACAATAATGGTGAAATGTATTTGGCTTCACCCTTTTGTATGAAGCCAATTAGAGTAGCTTGAGGTAAAAACACAAAACTTAAGTTTCACCGTAGGAAAATGCTATTTATGATGATCTTAGATGGCCTTAGTGCTGTTTTCTTAAATGAAAGTGAAAAGATACAGTAAAAGGTCTTCAAGACTAGAGCATCACCAAGTGACAGGGAATCAGTCAAAAACAGGATGAATGTGTCTCAACGACAATAGTGCCTTACCCTCCTGCTTTAATTTTTATATTATAAAATCAAACCCAACAAAATTTCCATGTGTCTCATATGAGAGGTATTCTGATTTCTTTCCACCCTTGAACAATATTTGCTGAAGCTGTCTTTAAACGAAATACCAGCTGAAGATCTAAGCCGATTATGGCTTTTTGAGGTCACTGAGCTAGATGAAAGTAGTTTCCCAGGGATCACTTCGTGTAAACTCACCTCAGTACTCTATTAAAAAATAGAAGTAAAAAAAAAAAAAAAAAATCTAACAACCCTGCAGCCTCTACCTATTGAAGGTTGTCTACTTTTTTTTTTTTTTTCCCAAATACAAGACATTTCAGATATCAAATTAAAAAATTGGTTAAATACTCTGGCTGTAATGAGATCTGAAATCCAGCTGAAAAACTCTTGTGTTTGACATTATTGACATGACCTATCCTACAGAAGTTATATAATATTCCAGGATACAAGAATAAGTTCAAGTCAGTAAGTACTGAATACCAACTATTAATATCTCAAATTATTTCCTTCCTAGACCTTAGAGTAGGAGGAAAAAGGCTTGTTTTTTCATAGTAACTAAGATTTATTTTAGTTCAAGACACTAAAGATGTGGAAGGAATGCAAACTTTCTCACAGCATGAATTTGTTTATTTACCACATAAGCTTGATGACAAGCAGACATATCACCTAAGGCAATGTTACTGCTTCAAGCACAGCTTCATTTGTTTGAGTCTCATGCTGTATTTTGCACCAGAGAAGTCCCAAATGTGTTGGATTGGACAATGGGAGAAAATAATCTTGAAGGCCTTTGAGAACCAAGGAAGGAGGAATAAATTATTGCTTCCTCATTCTGAGCTACTCTAGATTGTCCCACTGCAGATGTACTTGTACTTCTCTCAGACCAAGTAGTTCTTGAGCTCCTTATATATCTATTCCAGCCTCTTCCTATGAATTCAACTGCCAAATGTCCCCTCCCTAACTATCAGACTTCCCCATTTCTCATCTAGCCTCCTATCTTGTCAGAATCCTCCAGTATATTTCCACACTCTCCTGTACAGCCAGATCATGCAGTCTTCTTTCTCAGCAGGACAACTTATACAGGTAACAAAATCTGCTTAGGTTCTAATCCAGTGTCAAGACCTCCAGAAGAAACTTAAGTGCTTATTCAGGTTCCTCAGATGGTCACAAACCTTGTCTTCAATTAGTCGGAGGAACTTTGCCTCCCTGGTCTCCATCTTGTGGGTCATCAACATAAGAGCCATGAAGAGAGGGGTTGCCAGTGAAGACTAAGACAAAATGTTGTTGAGAAACTCAGCCTTCTCCTCCACTGTTAATAGTTCACCACTGCTGCTCACCATTGGGAGATCTTTTCTTTACCCTTCCTTTTGTGGTTTAGGTACCAGTATTTCCCTTGCCAAGCTCCAGCTCTGCCTTGGCCTTTCTGACCTCATTCCCACACAACCAGGCAACGTCCAGCTCTTCTTGGGCTTTGGAGTGCTGTTGATGACCAGGTTAATGTATAAACTCTCTGCCAATAAAAGGTATCACTGATCTGATACCTTTTTGATAAAAAGTGTTTGATGGCTTAAGATTCGTAATCAAACTGGTCTTTACATATAAAGCTACCATCCTACCAGTCTCTGCTTTATCTGGCTCCTGTAGAAGCTATGAGAAGAGAGACAATCTCATCTTTCCAAGGGGCTGTGGGATCAGATGAATTTGATACAGGCAAGGTAGGTCTGCATTTACAAATGTGTTGCCTAACTCCCTTAAAAGAGGATATTTACCTCATTGCATTTGCCTTTTATGGCAAGCATTTGCCTAAGAATAGCATGAGGTTATTGTCATTCATAAAGCACTAGAACATGAAAAAAACTTGGAAGTCTCTTTATCAGCTAGGCATGATAGTTAAAACTCCTCAGATTCAAATCTCAGCATGACCTTAGTACAGAGAATAAAGACAGATTGATAGAAATTATCTACGATTCACTGAGAACAGAAAGTCAAAGCAATTTAGTAACTTGAATATCGGTACTTGTTCTGTGAAACAGAGAAAACATACTAGCATAAAAACTCTTTCATGTAAGTCTAGCTGGTAAGGTCCTATGTAATTGAAAATATTTTAATTACTTTAAAAGTGTAAAACACAATGAAGAAAAGTTGTAATTGCTAAATGACAAACCTGCTAAGAACTATTTTTAAAACCTCATAGCTTGCAAGGCTGAGTCTTAGTTAAAACTTAAACCAATGTAAAGGGCTTTATTATTCCAACATAGAGCAAATAGTTTCATTAGAAATAGTTTGTTGTTTTTTTTCTGGAGATCAGTCATTTTGATACAATGTCTGTATCATACAAGAAACCTGTTTCTGGGAAGATAATAATTAAAAAAAAAAAAGGTATTTAACAAATTCCAAAAAACAAAGGTCCATTTATCATGCTCACATACCTAAATGGAAGATAGGGTGGATTAGATCCAGACAGAAGTGTTCTGTAAGCTTCTTCTGGTGTCTTCTTCAAGTATATTACCTGAAAGTGATGGAGGGAGAGGGAAAAAGTGATGGAGAGAGAGGGAAAGAAAAAAAAAACCTAAAAAAAATAATCTCTGAGCCTGAACAGTCATCCATATGCAAACTTTCCCCTCAATAAACTCCCAAGAATGTATACTATGCTCCTATGACATTTAAAGGCCAGAAAAGACCTACACAAAGTAAAAGATTCAGAAATCAACACAAGTTAACAGAAACTGAGATTCCTTTTGTGTTATTGCCCTCCTTACAAAAATTACAAAAACCCCAAAACACCTAAGAGTCTTCATGACAGCCAAAAAAGACACCTATACTAGGAGTTCTCTGTCCAACTTCAAATGAGTACAAATATTATACAATACAATACACCAGGTTGGAAGAGACCTTCAAGATCATCGCGTCCAACCCATCAACCAATCCAACCCACCCAACAACTAAACCATGCAGCCAACTGAGAAAGGAAACATTTATCCATCACAGCTCAATGAAGATTTTCCAACACAAATTTGTTTTGATTCCTAATTGCCAGTATCAAACTGCTAATTAATAAAAATACCCAATTCAACAAGCTGAACCTGTTATTATGAGACCAACATATAATGTAATACCCTAAGACAAGGCTCATTCTGCTACTGCTGAACACCATCAGGTGCATCGGCTTAAGCAAGAGATTAGAATACCATTACATCTTGTTGCACTTCCATTCCTATGTGTACAGTAAAACTGGTCACAAAATCAATCTAACTAAGCAAGTGCATTATTTACAAAAAATACCTAGACTGGCATAGTTCATGCATACAAACATGTTTTGTAAACAAAGCCACACCATTTTCCTAGCCCACCTTACAACCAGCACCTACATGGCTGCTTTTTAGCTCGACACACACTTAACTGTTGAATATGAAGTACTCTAATCATCATTTTCTTAACCAAGATGAAGCTTTAGTCAACCTCTGACCAGTCCCTGGTACAGACCAGTATGAAAAGCTTACTAGCTTCAGAACATTCTCTGTGGCTTCTGGTAAGACTCCACAAAACCTAGAAGCACCCTGTTTCTGATCACTGAAAAGCCCGTGCTGCATTCTTGACCATTTAGGAGGAACCCTGAACACAAATAATTTCACTAGAAATTTTTTTTTTTTTCTGGAGATCAGTCATTTTGATACAATGTCTGCATCATCAGAGAAGTCTGCATCTTCTTCTGTTCTTGCAACACTTTAAATACTTTTTTCCCCTCTTAATGTTGATTTTATGACAGAAGTAACTTTTGCAAAATTCTTAAGAGCAAGGGCAATAATTTAGCAGTTGGACATAACTAGCCCTAATATATTGAAAGTCCATTGCAAAAACTGAAATTTACAAAACCTCTTCCTGAGATGCAACATGCAAGTAGGCAAGCTATTGCCAAAAAAAAGTAAAGACTTAACTTTTGCTTAAACTTGTGACTCTCTTATTAAAATGCTTTAAGAGCTATAGGGTGTACAGTACAACATGTTTAAGAAGTTGTTTAACGGAACAATCCAAGTTGCATAATCACCACTGAAAACCCATTCCTAGAACCTGATCCACTGTTTTCCATGTTTCATTTTACACTTAATATTTTAACACTAAGACAAATAAAACAAGCCTTCTCAATTAACTTTCACACCTTGGTACAGTTCATACCTATAAGACTTTCTGGTCTCAAGAAGCTTGTATAACTGAAGACATAAAATCCAGAAGGTCTTACAGAATACATATATTCTGTCTGAATATTTGGATATTCAAAATGTGATAGATCAAATTGCCAATTAGACACAGTTCTGTTACAGAAGAGCACGATTAGATTTCTTCAGGTCAGTAATCACCCTATCACATACACTAAGAGTGCACATCTTCTGCATCTGACTGAACATAGCATTTATAGGTAACACACTTCAAAAATACATATATTATTTCTTGAGTGTAAAATTACTATGCCTGGAATATGAAAAAGTAAGCTTCTACAGTTAAAAACAAACATCAGATAATTAGATGGATCGTAAACACCTTTTAGAATAAACACTTATTTTATCAATCTACTTGCATTAGTATCAATCACTATAGAATATGGTGAAAGAATTCCTGTAAGACTTAGAGCTTAGGAATACACATCTATAGAAATAGTTCTGGGATGACATATGCATGGAACATATTGGAAACCTTTGTACAAATTGTTTTCCAACCTTGTACTAAATAGTGATGAATTGGAAAGTTACTATGTGGTGTTTTCAACAAGAGACAAAATAGATTTTGTAATGTAACTGCATCAGTTAAGAATTATTCTTGCTAAATAGTAACTTCAATAATCAGAAGATAGTTAAAACCTCTTCTAGTCTGACACAAGAGTAACTATCAAATGCAGATGCAGACCACACCCACATTCTAGCAATGCAGAACTATAAGCAGCTTGAAACAGGCTAGGTGAGAGTTAAACGTATGCGCAGTCGTGGCACACTGATTTACCTTATTGTACACATAAGATACTAACTCTTCATGTGATGTGCCACCTGGGCACGTGGCATATATACAGAGTAACACTATGGCATACATACTGTGTACTCTTCCCCTCTACTTTCTTCTGAGGAGTTTCTGCTGCCCTCCCCTTATCCTCACTTTGACTCCTTCAAATAAGGACTAGCAAATATACCAGACTATTTCCATGTTTAAGTCTTAAATACTGTAAATATGGCATAGTCACACTTCGCTGATGAATCCTCTGGTTGGAGTTTTGTCTTGCACTTCACAGGTCTCTGCTCTGTTCCTACAGCCTGGCTTTACAAGAAGTTCTCTCTTCATGGACAGCAATATATGCCTTTTAATGCCCTAAGCACAGAGACTAGCTAATCAACAGCTACCGAAGATAGTCATATAACAAGGAGTGGACAAGGGGAATTAAAAAGATAACCACATCCCCTTCAAAATACCAGCGTTCTGTGCTTTCTGAGGCTTCTAAGAGGTATCAAAAAGTGAAAGTAGGATCAATGATCCAGTGAAGGCAATAACATGCTGTAATCTATGTATGCGCTAGATGAATGCTCTCTAACTATAGGCTTCATCAGAGCAGTGAATCTTTCTAAACATAGACCTGGAGACAAAGCAATGCAGGCAAAACAAAAAGCAGTCTGAACAGAATGACTGAAGTTTCTTTATAAACTACAGGTAGTGAAGCATTACCGAAGACGCTACAATTCCGATAGATTTTGGATCTGAAGGGATAGTAAAGTTCATAAAGATACACCATCAAATTTGGAAGCTCCTTAAACCACAGAATTGGAAATTAATTCCAGGCATAAGGCCTTGTAGGTTAATGTCAAAAATATCAACAAACTTGGAACATTAAGTCATTTGTTGTTCCATCAGGGCTACTCCTAAGGGTTAAAAATCTAGCCCAAAGATTTTTAAAATTTGAACTTATTTTTAAATTTACATAGACCTTCTCCAGGAGCATTCACACACTATTCCCATATTTGTAGTAAAATATTCTATTTAATTACAAGAATCTGCATTTACTTTCATGCTTTTCTTTCAGCATGACCTCAGTCCTGAAAAAAACCCACTAGCTTTCACATAGCATAAAGCCTGGCTTAAGGGGCTTCTAGAACTCAGTTAGCCATGTGGCTGGCACACAAGTGGCTGTGCCAGTGTCAGCTTGGAACCACAAAACTTATGTGCTATCATGATAAATTAGGTTCTTGTCACTAAGGTAGCTCTGTATATTGCATATTATCTGTAATATCAGAAGGCTGAAATATCTCAATTTCTCCATGATTCTGGGCAGGCTATGAAAATTTACTGAGAAAATCATGCAGTAATCACTGCGCCTTTGGGCTAACTTTAAGAATGGCTGTCAGAAAGAGCTGTCTCCGCTCTGCTATGAATCTCACTACTGCCACAGGCTAAGACAGCCAGGTTTAGAGATTAAGTTTGTGGTTTGCCTTTTGACATCATGACGATGGCAAACATGAATGTGATCTGCCAAGCCATTTCCCATATAGTCAATGGGATTAAGTATCAAAACAAGGGCTTCCCTAAAACTGATAAATCAGAATTTTCAGACAACTTTAAGAAGATTCACAAGACATTCTGCCTACTTCCCTAAAGGAGGATCCCTTGAGATTAACTTTTACACACAGCCAATGTCTTGTACAGGAAAGCTAGAAGTATCCATGTGGTAAGTAATACTCACCGCATATGCACCTATCAAAAATGCTGCATTGGCTCGTTTCCGCTGGTCAAAACTGGTATAGTACACAATCTTCTTTCTTGACAGGCTGAAATACTGCCAAAAAGCAAACCAAAACAAACAAGATCAGACAGCATATACACTTTAAGAAAGTATTTTAAAAGTCACTTTTCCAAAACTGAAAAATAAATCAGAAATAAAAAAAAAAAAAAAAAGAAAATCTATTTGTAGAGATATTCTTAAAATTAGAGGAGAAAAATTTACCGATACCATGAACAATCTTCTTACATTGTAGATAAGAGTGCAGGGAAACAACCAGTGTACCAGGGCAGATCTCTTAGTTTGACGTGTGATAATATCCTATAAAATGCAGTTGAACCAAAACGTTCAATACAAGATACTGGATTTTTTTTTCCCCCCAAGTTTAAATAATTGAACAATATCTTATGAACACTGATTAAAGACATTGAAATTTTCAGACTAAAACACCTTCCTATATGTCAAATCTTTTTAGCACATAATTCTGCGGAGAAGACAGAACAAAAACTGAAGCAATCCATCTTACAGGCATTTTTTAAGTTAAACACTACTCTTCTATATATACTACCTAAAAATGGACTGACAGACATCTTTAGAAAGCTTCAACAGCAAGAATTTATTTTTAAAAAAGACTGAATGATTGCACAACTGAAAAGCCCCCCCAAAAGCTAGGCAGAGATAAAACTAGTAACACTTGCAATTCTTTCTTCAGAAAAGAAAAACACCTTTGTCAGAATCCTGTGGACAAAGCTCGCATTGAAAACAAGACCAACAAATATCAGAAAAGAGCACTAAAGACAAACTGCAGCAAAACCGAAGCCAGACAGATAAAACTGTAATTTACAAATGGTGAGTTGGACAGTCTAGTCCATTATTTTTTAGCTTAGTGAACTACTACACTTCACATATATTCTGCGACACTACCACTCCTGCTTCTCTGGACAGATTTCTACAACACAGTAACTTCGGAGGAAGTCATCAAGAGACATACTGGATTTTGCTTCTAAACATTTGAAGTGCGTTTCTCTTTTAAAAAGTTGCACATTTTACAAACTGCCTTTATGCCAGTCCTGCTGTTACCCATCTTCAGGTTTTAACTCCAATTTGACAATTGGAGTTTCTTTTCCTAATGTTGGCACTGATAGCCCTTAGGAATGGGAAATAAGGTAACTGCCACAGGAGTGTGTTTTATTGAAGTGCTGCCAGCTTTATTTCACCTCCACAAGTCTGTAAACATCAACTCTTATCCTAAATCTTGTTTGGAGTTTTAGGACAACTTTAACCACAAATTTTGCAGAAAAACCCCAAATTGATGATAAACTCCAGAGAAACCTGATGCATGTATCACAGTGAGTATCCTACCCCACTCCACCTTTAATAGCAGTTCTAACTGTCCATTCCAGTCTGGTCTTACTGTCCACAACTTCCATAGGTGTAAGGAGTGCTAGGTAATGCAACTGAGTATATCTAAACAGGACTGTGATTCTTAAGATAGTGGAAGAGGTTGTAGCTCGAGAACCAACAGCAACTTCTCCCTCAGTATATATGCAAACACACAAAGCACAAGCATTTATTTAATTAGTGAAGCATTCAACTACTATTGAAACTTGACAAAATTAAATTCAGTATTTTTAAGATCTCTTCTTTCTTCCCCTCCTCAATTTTTTAATTTTAGTGTTCCCTAACTACAATTCCACCCATGATGTGTAGGTGGGATAAGATTAGAGTAGTTATGCAACAGTGACAGAACTTCAATTATAACTTGTTGACTTAAAAGTGAAGTTCTTTGCAACAGTTTACAGTTCACCTGAAACACTGCCTTAAACTGCAAAAAGGCACATTCTGCTAGCTAGCTAGAAGTAAGTTCTATGTAGTAAGACCATTTTGTGCAGAAACAGTAAGAAAGTTTAAGCAGTTACACATCCCATTGGAAAACAAAATGTAACAATACAATAGCTCAGCCTCTGTCGAAAGATATACCCCAGCGTAGTATCTTTAAAGTCAATCTTTTGAACTAAAAGCAGAGATTGTGTAAGAAGTGTGCACTTCTGGTTTAGGCAATAAAACCAATTCATTGGATGAATGAAAATGTTCCACAATGTGTTATTTTTGTTGTGAAATTACATTATTTATTTTTAAGACTAGATTAGTCCTTGTTTCTTGAAGAGCTCAAAAAGAGGTTTACTTCCACAGAAATTTGATGATAAGCTCAAAAGCAGCCATTGTGGACTAGAGTAATAATCTCTTTAAAATCACCAGATAATCTGAAAGTGTTTTATTTGAAGGATATGGTTTATTATACTTCCGTTTCTGAAGCAATAAATTACTGTGATGGGTTTAGTAAGTTCAGATCAGTGCAGATGCTGTTTTTATATACGTACACACGCATTGGACATTGGGAACAAGTTCTTTACAATGAGGGTGGTTGAGCACTGGTTGCCCAGAGAGGTGGTTGAGGCCCCATGCCTGGAGATACTCAAGGTGAGGCTCAACAGGGCTCTGGGTAACCTGATCTAGTGGCAAATGCACCTGCTCACTACAGAAGGGGTTGGACTAGATGAGTTTAGAGGTCCCTTCCAACCAGGGTGATAATTCATAGTATCATAGTATCAGTCAGGGTTGGAAGGGACCACAAGGATCATCTAGTTCCAACCTCCCTGCCATGGACAGGGACACTCCACACTGGATCAGGCTGGCCAGAGCCTCATCCAGCCTCGTCTTAAACACCTCCAGGGACGGGGCCTCAACCACCTCCCCAAACAACCCATTCCAGGGCTTCACCACTCTCATGGTGAAGAACTTCCTCCTCACATCCAGCCTGAATCTCCCCACCTCCAGCTTCATTCCATTCCCCCTAGTCCTATCACTACCTGATATCCTGAGAAGTCCCTCCCCAGCCTTCTTGTGGGCCCCCTTCAGATACTGGAAGGCCACAATTACGTCATTAGGTAATTATCTGTAATAGGACCAGCAGTGAACACAAGGTTGCCAAACTCTTAATAGACAATGATGTACACACATGTATGTACACAAACAATGTATGTATACACAACCTGCCTTGCTTGCAGTCCCTGCAGTTCCATGTATGTGCCCAAGTTTAGGTATACTGAAACAAAAGCAAACCCCTCAGCAGCAATACAATTATCACACAAAAAATGTTAACCCTACAGTTCATAAGCCTGCAAGAACCTTCCTTTTCCTGCCTTTGATCCTTCATACTTGTATCACATATCTCAACAACACTCCCTGATTAACCTTGCTTTCTGCATTTATTGCATAAGGCTAAACACACAAAACACAGCAGTTTTTTTAAAAGAAACTTTAATTAAAACAGACTTATTTAAATAGAAGAAAAAAAAGTTTCATAAATGAATTGGGGTTGCCTAGTGGAACATTTTCTTCCCCAAACAGAATCTGAAGAACAAATATGTAGGTAGAATGGTCAAGCATTTTTGCTAGCTTTTGTCTTGGCTAGTCAAGATCATCTTTATAGCAATCAGCAATCAAAACATTACTAACATAACAAAGTCAGAAAGGATTTCCTGTACAGCATAACCAAGACTTTAGCTCCAGTTTCCTCAGCAAATTGGTGTCCAAATAAATTCTTCATTTCAGAACAGAACTACTTACTGTTTAAAAAAAAAAAAAAAAAAAAAAAAAAAAAAATCAGTAAACATAAAGTTACAATACTTTATTTTAAACTATTGGTCTGCCACTAGCACATTTCAAACTGGTAGCCTTCTCTTCTCTGTCCCTCAAAAAGAGCAAGGAAAGCAGAAAAATGCCTTCACGTTTAATTCCTCTTCCAAACCTGAATTATAGCCGAAAAACTCGGAGAGGAAGTTTGTGTGGCTGGTTTGTTTTAATGAAATCTTACACTCTTCATTTCATAGAAGTTATGAACTTAATAAAAGTTTAAGTCTTAAATTCCTTTCAAGGCACCATATCCACACAAAAACTACCATGCCTTGTGATTTATTTTTTTTTTTTTTGGTGTGTGATAAACTACTTTTAAAGACCCTTTTCATAAGAAAAGTATATGAAGTGCGTACCCAATCAAGTATGTATCAAATCATGGCAGAAGACATCTGGGCTTAAGCACTGCGATTGCCTCAGGATCCCAAAAGTTGCACTATGGCAACCATCCAGCAGCAGAGGCTGAATTTCCAGAGAATGATAATCTGTAGTGCCTTTTACTTCCTCTCAGCCAACTCCTACTGTTGGTTACAGGATATGGTCACTCTTACTGCAATAGCATGCAAGCTATCTCCACCTTGTTAGTCCAATCAGCACTTCCTATCTCTCAAACACTGACCACAGGCTTCCAGTATGTCCCCTATTGCCACATGGGAATTATTATACTCCTGTTTTGCAGTTGTTCATTGCATCAATGCTTTGCTAGCAAGTCAGTCATAGGTCATGAACTTCTGTTTTACAACTTGTTCAAGGCTCAGGAATAGGCAACACTTGTGAATGACAGACATGAGAAGGTGAGAAGTAGAAGGACAGAATCCGCAAATTCATTATTCTCAACCAGTGAAGTTGAACAGCAGACTTTTGTAGCTAGGCCTGCAGTACACATCAGATGCATGCTTCAGTCCTGGAACTTGTTTTATAAGTCTACTTGCCCAGTGCAGATAGTATCTAAATTAGGACAAAGTCCATAGTGTGTTTTAATGGTTAGAAAAGCAAAGCTTACATTAGCAGGTACTGGCCTACTTCAGGGGTAGTACAAATTAGACTGTCTGGAAGCTATTCATGTGCAAGTTTCTAAGTGACCAAGCATTAGCTGTTGGATTTCAGCTATTACTTTCAAATGGTTGGACTATCAGGTAACCCTTCTCTATTATGCACCAGTTGGAATCAACCCATTTGGAAATAGCCTCTGGTTAAGGCAGCAGCAACAGCACTCCCACCCACTTGAGCTCATGAATTTCTTTGCCCTATTCCTGACCATCTGTACTCCTCACCTAGCACTGCAAGTGTGTTTGTTGTTACCATTGTTTTTAAAATAAAAGTTACATTAAAATAATATCACAGTTTCATAAATCAATCCTGTAAACATCTACTAAATCAGTTTTAATTTGGCTCCTTTGTGTATGTTTTCAGTTATAACAGATCATCTTTGCATCATACTGATTACAAGGCAGTTATGATGAACACTTGGCCTCATTCAATGCAGATGGTGGTTTTATAACATGACTAAAGACTGCAGAAATTTGTTTAATGTTGAATCATTAAAAAAACCAACAACCCAACCAACAACAAACCCAAGTCCTGAGGTATTTATTATTTGAGTTCTTATATTTTCTGTGAGAAACACTGTGTACTTCGGGTATGACATCTGAAGGGGTTCTAGTTCATTGTATGAAGGTACTGATCACAGTATCAATTTGAATATGAAAAAAACCCATAACTTATCTTTCTAGCTCTCAAAACCACAGTGAAAGTTTGCATAGGTTTATTAGTGGTTCTTTGCTCTTCTTCACAGAGCAAGTATCCTCTAGAGTCTTTAATAACTTAAATGTAAGGTCACAAACCACAGAATTAAGTTTAAGAAGAGAAAAAAAGAACTAAAAAAAAAACCCCAAACCAAAAAACACCAAACCAAACCAAACCAAACACCACAACAAAAACCCAAACACATTCCTAGTGAGTGAACATGATTGGTCATGTGTTTGAATGGGATAATGGCACTGGAAAATAGGGTGTTAAGATGATGTATTTATAAGCTCTGTTTAGTGTCAACACAAAAATGGGAAAATGTTATCCCACTATGAACACAGGCATTACAAAACAAAGAAGTAGAGTTTGATTTTAGTTATAACTAAGTTTCTGCATTAACAAGCAATGTAAATTTTCACTAGAAGTACTTTGTAGCAAAAAGGTTACAGCAACTCTACAAATTCCTTGATGTGCAGACCTCTTAAGGCTTTCTGACTAAGTCAGCATGCTCCTGGAAGCAGCAGATATACGTCAACCTGCCTAACAGTTTAATTTGTGCAGCAAACACTAGTCCAAATATATAATGCCACTGTCTGTTCTGTTTCATTTCTAGTAGTTGATACGTTTCCTATATATACACAGCAAATTACTCTTTCACAGGACCAGGTTAAATACACAGCTATGTGCTCAGCATGCTGGGTTTGGCTGGGAGAGAGTTCAGCTTTCTCCCTAGCAGACTGCATGATGCTATGTTTTAAGATTTGTGACTAAACCTGTGCTAACAACGCACTACTGTTTCAGCTATTGCCAAACTGCTTGCAGAGCACCAGGATCTTCTGTTTCTCAGTTAGTCCCCACAGCAAGCAGGCTGATCTGGGCAAGATGCTGGAAGGGCACAATGATGGGAAGGCACACAGTCAGGACAGATGACTATAGGGATATTCCATACCATAGAACATCAACATTCAGCAGTAAAACTGAGGAGTGGTCATTCTCAATTACAAGTTTCTCAGAGACTCATCACACATTGGTCTGCTGGTGGGAGGTGGTGAGTGCATTTATACAACTTGTTTTGCTACCCCTATCCCATCTCCTCTAATTTCTCCATTGCAACTGTCTTTATTTCAACTCAGAAGTTTTTCTTCATTTTGTTCTTCTGAATCTCTTTCACTGGGGTTAAGGCAGGAGTGAATAAGCACCTGCCAGGTGTTCAGTTTTTGACTAATACCATCCCATATCAAGGATGCGGTTTGTGACAGGACACTGTTGTTAGAACAAAATTCAGTTGTGATGATCTTAAGAATTAACTGCTGTGTTTCCAGATTCTAGACAACTTTGTAAAGAAAGGACCAACATTGTGCAGTTAAAAGGAAAAACCACCATGGTATCCAAAGATGCCAAAAAATTTTCCTCACTAATGAAGAGCAACTCAAAATTATCTTATTTCCATATAACAGTTACTGATTCAAGAAAATTAGAATGCTTTGACAAATTAACATAAGGAGTGATAATTCTGCAAGTAAGGCAAAGAAAAAGGACTCATTTTTATCTGCGGCAAAACACATTCCTATAATATTTATTAAAAACAACATTTAATTAAATTGAATGAGATTTTAAAGTTTTTAACTTTTCCACTGAACAAGATTTAGCTTAAACAGTGTGATTTCAGGGCCCAGGTTTTGGTCCTGTTCATGGAGATGGGGTTTTGGTTGGTTCTTTTTTCAGTTACCATACTACCATACACATTTCATTAGCTGCAAACCCATGAAATACCTAGCTGCTTTTTGCTAATAATGTCTTTAAACTGCAAGGCTATGAAAAAAGGTGAACACGGCCTTTAGTTCGTGCCTTACCTGTTAAGCAACATTCACTCTACTCTTCAGAGGAAAAAGAATTCAGAACAAAGAATAACCTTAAACCTTAAGAGTAACCATCTAGATAATGAACACCTAACAACCACTTTCAAACTGGATACTGCATTTTAACAGAAAAAAATTAGAAACATTATTTTTAAACAAAGCTTACCTTTAATTTCTTATTTAGTTTACAGCAGTATCTGTATAACATTGCCAAGTTTAAAGGTCCAAAATCTCCATAGAAACTGGGAGAAAAAGAATAAGAACAAAACTGTGTTATTTACAAAAAAGAACTAAGGAAATGTTAATATGCATCTTGTTGATAGTTAAAGCTGCAACAGTACAAGAAATGAGTCCTTTACTGATTCATTTAAGAGAACAACAGTAACATTTAATGTGAAAATATTTGTAGCTTCAGTTTAAGATGCTCCATTATACATACACTACAAAAAATTTTTATTTTATTTTTTTTAAATTCCATGATATCCAGTTGGGTTTTGGACAAAACTACCAAGTGAAGAACTTCACAACATGATCTACTCCCCTTTAAGCCATACTGATGGCATGCTAGGTAAATGTTCTACAACTGCATAAGATGAGAATATATCATTAGATACTATGGAAGAATAAGTTAAATAATATTTATGGGTATTAAATTTTATCCATTAATGTCTTGATATGACTGAAATTTAAGCTTATTTTTATGCCATCCTCCACTATTCCAGAGATTATATATACACTTTACATATAATTATATCCCTTTATGCCCCAAATCCTCTCATTTCTAGGCTGTTCTTTCAATTTATTATTTCGTGTCTTCTGATTCATTTCCTAGATTCTTCTTAAACATTCATATTACCTTTGAAATAGCAATCATTGCTAAGAACTAGTAACAATAACTTGCATAGGAAAACTGTTGTACAAGAAAAGTAGCAGTGCTTTTCCTAGATAATCCTTCATATAGGCACCTCTACAACTGGTAATAGCCTTTACCTATGCAATTTATAATGACACCTTCTAGAGCCTTTCCCCGCCCCACCCTGTAAAATTGCTCAAAAGGTCAGTTGCAAGCTTTCTCCATTTCCTTTTTTATATACAGAACTCTGTCTTTAGGCACACAATATAAATTACAATGAGAATGGGACTATGAACTACTGTAATCTGTTTTAAGTGTTTTGATAAAAGAGACAGATCACTCCTCTTCTATTGACAAACAAAACTGGCCATCACCATCTGAACACACCTTACTTGGGGAATGACAAGAGAAGAAAGTAATTACCAGGCTTCAAGGAATGAAAACTCACTCAAACCAGGTAATCAGATAGGTGGAAGTACCTTTCAAGCTTTCTTCTCCATGGAAGAAGGTTTGGTTTTCAGGAAAACTAATTATGCTCCAGTTGAATGTAAGAAAATGGGAAGACGTTGCTCAGAGAGGCTGAGTCACAACATAACTATATAAGGCTCTGAGCAACCTGGTCTTGTTGACCTTGTTTTGAACCCGGGTCAGAAGGAGGGGGAAGTGTGTGCATGTGGTGTTTGGATTAGACGATCTTCAGAGCTGCCTTCCAAGCTTCAGGTATTCTGCTATTTTAAGTGGACACACAACACGGTATAAGTGCACAATCTTTTTGGTGCTTGTAACTTCACTAGCATCCTCCTCCCCACATTGTCTCAAATGAAATAGACAAGCCCAGTACAAAAAGGAGACCACTTCATTAGTTTGATCTCTGTCTAGGACAAATAGTCCCCCTGCTACACCAATGCTATTGTAATATCATCTACTTTATGATAGTGAATAAAAACATAAGTGTTTGTTAAGATTCAGATCAACCCTTCAGTACTAATTATTATGACATAATGCTTAGTTACAGAAGCTTGTTAGCTGGGTCAAAGACTAAGCTGTCTAACTATTAGGACTTTATTTGCAGTTTGCACAAAAGTTAACTAACTCAAGGGAAAGTTGTTGTAGAAAAGCAGGGATTAACTTTAGAACTTCTCATCTTGTCTTACATAAGTCTGCCAGACATGGCCAAGGGTTGGTTATTTTTAAAACAAAACCCTCCACAAAGTTTTTAAATAGAGATGGCTGTTATTTTTTCTAATGTTCAAAGTAGGACAAGTAAGAAGTTAAAACTGGAGCTCTAAAGTGAAGGTAGATTCTAAAAAAAAACCACTAACTTACTAACATCTCTTCCCAATCTGCTGCACTAACACCCTCTCTAAATCATAAAACCCCAGAACCCTATCTTGTTCCATTAACTTTGTTCTGTCATTTCAATATTATAAAAGAATATAATGTAGGATTGTAAGATTCTGTGAAAAATACTTTTAAAAGCACTGTGGAAAAGTGCATAATGATATGAAAGGATGTGTAGGAAAAGCACATTTAAAATGAATTTACAAGTCCATTTATCCACAAAAGGCCAATTGCTGTATTTTGGTGTAGATAAAGATAAAATACATTTGAGTCTATCCATGAACTAATAACTAATTATATTTCAATTAAAAAAGCTATTCAGATTCTGTTACCAATGTCAATCTTTCTCTATTTCCCCATCACTTAAGTATGCTGTGCTGCTCTTAACATGGGGCAGGTAGGGGAAGTATCAGTGTTTAATATTCTGGTACTATAACTGTTTGTCTACATTGCAGAAACAACCTTTTCCTCAGAATGCAAACAATCATGAAGGAAAAGTACTTTTGGTGACTGTTGCAGGAGCATTATTATCCATACTTCAAACACTGGCAATTTCCAAATTATTGGCATAATACTGGGGAGCCGCTGGCTTCATTGACTGTGGTGGATACATGCAGGAGCAAGGCTGTCATTTGTGTAATTTTAACTTTCTCCATGTAATACCTCTAAATTGGAGTAAGTATTTTTTTAATTGGGCTATTAAAAGACAAATTAAACAAAAGCTTTAAAAAAACCTCCAAAGAGTTTGACAGACAATACAAGGCTCTGTACTAAAGTCAGTGAACACTGACCTAAAAAACCCTTCTTCAATGTACATCCTTAGAACTAACTAGTTTCCAGTATGTTGAAACTGAAGGATTTAACCTTGCACACCTGTCACTACTTTCAGTGTAATAAGTCTTTTCCTTTTTTTTTTTTTTTTTTTTTTTTTCTCTCCTCCCCACTTCACTTGATCCCAACTCACCCAGAGGATTTTCTTCAGAAAACAGTTTCAGAGTTAAATGTAAACAGAAGATACCAAGCAGGGACTACAACGAAGAAATTACACACCAAGTCAGTATCAGTTGAGAGCACTCTCAGCAAGCCTGCTGAAGACACCAAACTATGTGGTGCAATCAACATGCTGGATGGATAGGATACCTTCCAGTGGGACCTTAACAGCCCCGAGGTATGGACCCAAGCCAATCTCATGAAGTTCAACAAGGTTAAGTTCAAAGTTCTGCAGCTGGGTCAGAGCAATTCAAAGCAGAAATACAAGCTGGGCAAAGAACGGACTGAGAACAGCCCTGCAGAGAACAAACTGATGAGAACCTCAACATGACCCCAGCTAAACAAGGGCAAAGAACTACTGGGGGCCACTAAGGTAATTAGGGGAGTGGAACACCTATCATATGAGGAAAGACTGAGAGAATTGGGTCTGTTTAGCTTGGAGAAGATGAGGCTGAGGGGGATCTTATTAATACTCACAAATATCTAAGAGGTAGGTGTCAGGAACATAAGCCCAGACTCTTCTCAGTGGTCCCCAGTGACAGGAGAAAAATGGGCATAAACTTGAACATCTAAACATGAGAGGAACTTTGAGGGTGGCAGGGCACTGGAACAAGCTGCCTAGAAAGGCGGTGGACTATCTGTCTCTGGAGACTACCAAAGCCCACCTGCATGTGTTTCTATGCGATCTGCTTTAGGTGATCCTGGCAATAGGGCTAGACTTGATCTTCAGAGGTCCCTTCCACCCCCTACCATTCCAAAATTCTGTCAATGTGCATTTGCAGCTCCATGGCAGGGGTGTTGAAATGGATGATCTTGAAAGTCTCCTCCAACCCAAACCATTCCATGACCTGAATAATAAATTTTATCTTGCAATAGTGAAGAGTAAAAGGAACTCAAATCATATTACTACAGCCACTGATAACATTCTACCTAATATTATTTTACTCCCATCTCTTTTACAGGTAATAGACTTCATTTGTATCTAGATGTTTTAATAAGCATTTACACACAATGAAAAAATCAGATTGCCTCTGAAGCTTAACCCAGTTAAGAGAGACAGTAATTTACAATGGAGGTGGGAAACAGGTATGGTATTAATCTACATTTAATAGTATTTTGGTTTAATCAGTTACTTACATGATAGTTTAAATTAATCTTCCCCCTCATCTCATGGAAGCTTGCTATCCTTTTGCTTCTCAAACTAAACAGCAGCAAAATCCCACAATACACTAAGAAGAATATCTAAATACTTTAATTCAAAATAACTATCATAATGTTACCTGAAAGCAGGAGTATGTGTCTTGCATCTGCATTCTCCTTATAACAAACACCTGCAACCACTCCTTCCTACCCATTCTCATAGCATTAGACCTGAGGTATTTGCTGCATTGTGTTATAGGAATGGTCACCCACCTAGAAACACCAGCTCATAAAGAGCAGATTGGTCTAATTTTAGTTACTGTACATTCTTCCAGGGAATTTAACAGAGAAAGAAGTGTAGTTCACTGTTCCACAGGACAGCAAGAGTTGTTGCTCATTGCAGTTCCATGGGATGCCACATGAAGGTGCCATGAATCAAGTCAAGCCTTGGGCACCTCTTGTGAATGCTCAGTTCACTTTTTCACTAAGCATTTGAATACCATTGAGCCTAGTATAGCAGATAAACAACTTTCATATTTTGAGCTACTGAATGGAACGTGGTTGTGGTCAAAGATTTTGAAATCAGTTGATAGCTCCATACTGACAACACAACCTATTTACGGCCAAGGTTCTCTTTCCCTTTCCTCTAATGGATGACTGGAAGATTCAGGTTACTGCACCATATGGCCCTTACTGCATGTGCTCTGAATCTAGCGGTTAAGCAATACAAGAATCTGCTATGGCAGAAGTGGCCAACTAGCTACTATAGGAAAATTATTCAAATCATAAGCTGAATACATCTTACATGGAACAATGTTTCCAGATGAAAGTCAAGTGCATCACAGAATCAACCAGGTTGAAAGAGACCTCCAAGATCATCAATCCAATCACCCAACCCTAACTAATCAACTAGACCATGGCACTAAGTGCCTCATCCAGTCTTTTCTTAAACACCGCCAGGGACATCGACCCCACCACCTCCCTGGGCAGCCCATTCCAATGGGCAATCAGTTTATACATTCATTACAACCTAACTCCTGGTCAGGAAATATTATGTATTCTTTCTTCATCCTCCAAGATCTGCTTCCTAGTGCGTTTCTACTTCTTACTTCCCACCTTTTTTCATGCACTTTAGATGTTCAGTGCACTGTCTCCCTGCTATAGCCTCACCAGTTCCAGTAACACGTGAATTGCTAAGAGCTTTCTTATCTGGGGTGAGGTGCAATCCCTAACACTTAATACTGCTTAGGGATCGCACACTTCTGAACAGACAAAGGATAATACAGCAAATATAACCCTAGAAATGATCTGTCACCTCACTGCTTGCATCTGAGGGTAGAAATAATGCATAGGTTCTCGGTTATGTAAAACATCAGGTATTTTCTCCATTTCACCCTCAATGTTTCAGATCCCTGCCCATGGCAGGTGGGTTGGAACTAGATGATCCTTGAGGTCCCTTCCAACCCTAACAATTCTACAATTCTATGAAATCCTCCTTAAGATCCCAATTCTTAAAATTCCTCAAAATTCTTAAAATTCAACAAAACCTCCAGATCCCAACTGCAATTAAACCGCTATTCCAGATATATGTGTTTTCATTGCACTGACCTCAAGAACAAAGTATCAGTGAAGAGGTTTTCCCATAAAAACTTTCCCCACAAAATAATCTTCAGGTTGTACTAAAAACCTGCTCTCTTTGGGGAGACAGTTATCTTGACAGAGGCCAAGTTTCTCATACAGGGTTTCCAATATTAAGATACACTCCTGTCCAATGTAAAATTGGAGCCTCGGAAGCAGATCTGTTTTATCCCGGTACTCTTTTACTGCTAACAACAACAAAACAAAAAATCCAAAACCCACACAACACAAAAAACATTACATTAGAACTCAACAATTGCTTTTATCTTTTTCAGATGGAGAAGTGAAGATGGATATGGCAAAGCAATGCGCTAGTTTATTCTTTGAAACATTTATTAAGCTATTGGAGAGAACGCCACAGACACCAACAGCATTTGGCAAGTTTAAAATGTAAACCTATGTCAGTAGATTGTGTCTGAAAGAAAAAAAAAAGAAGAATCAAGTATCCCAGTTTGCAGATCTTTTAATTTTGCTTGCAGTGAATTTAAAAGTCTGTCATTTTAAGATGGGAAACAAAATAAACTTGGAGCACTATTCTTAATGTTAATGTGTAAGAATTAGACATACAAAAAGTGGTGTTAGTATATCAAGTTCCCCTGCTCTGTATTTATATTCACATTGATAGAAGTTAAAAGTTAAGGTTTTTTTTTTTTAGTTATTATTTTTACTAAGTTCTTGGTCATCTAATAGCCAAGTTCAAGTCTTCAAAAGCTACTAAGGAAAGCTAAAAGTGAACAAGGAACTCCTTGTTCTCTGTGTGAAGCAAGAGCTCTGTTTGTCGTAACGAGGGTAAGTGTAAGTTTTCTTTTTCCTTTCAAACAGTATAAGCCACAGAATGATAGAGAAGTTCAGGTTTCCTATGCAAGTGTTGTTACTGGATAGCCACAGAAAAGAAGCCAAAGTGAAAATAAACACGTTAACCCTTACTCTTCTCACAGTAAAGAGAAACTCTTCTTTGCATATACATGTGCAGTCTGGGGGGTTGGGGGGTGGGAGGGAATGCTACCAGCAAAAGTTCAAACAGTACTCATTTAATAATGTTGTAGCTAAGTATTTAAACAGTCTTACTCTACTGCTGCTAGGACTCAAAGTAGCTAACATTAAGACTGCTGCATGTCTCATTACAGGTAAGATCTCAACAGCTGCCTGCCTCAGAGCTCCAGGATTCTTACCAAAATTATTTGATAAATTTAATGTCTCCCTAATAAGGGCTTGCACTGACACAGGTTCAGAAAGTTGAAATAATAGATGGGCGAGTAACATACCATGGCTTGAAATAAAGTTGTAGTGTAAAACATATGATATTCTTTGTTCATCCTATTGCTTATTTTTACAGCTGCTCACAAGATGTCAGAGACTAGATTTGCAAAAGCTGTTTATACAAGAGATCCAAAGAACAAATCACTGAATAAAAACACCGATTTTGAAGGCTGCAAGTGTAATGAGAAACAGGAATCTCTTACTGATAAATTATCTAAATGGTAATTTCATTTGAGAAAATTACTCAAAAATGAAGTAAAAAGTTGCTTTGATAAAGATACGTGAAAGCCAAGTTAAGCAGTCAAGTGTAGTATTCTCAACCCAGATTTGTTTACTGGAAGGTGAAACATGAAAGACGCTATTCTTAGAGAATAAAAAGCTTCTTACTAGCGCCTAACTCATTAATTGAGGTCTTGCCAAGTCAAGGCTTGACTATTTGCCAAATGACAGTCTTCATCAAGATGGATTATTTCTCATTAACTCCATTTTTCCTGCAGTAATACCTACCTGCACTACATTACCCTGAAAGACTATTCCCTTACAGGCAGTAGCATACACTCTCAGGAGGGACTTCAGAGAATTTCCAAAAGAGACTGACAAAATCTTACAGAAACAGCACAATCAAGAAAGAGAATTCAGAAGTGGATAAATTCATTCAGGTCTCTCGTTCCCTCAGCTGAGGAATTTACACACCATTTCCCTAGCATAATAAATTCAAGGTTAAATTGCAGCAAACTAGAATAGTGACAGTTCCAGAAGCAGGTTCCTAGTCAGAGCACATTTGAGATGTTCTTAAAAGTGTTTAAGCCTCTTTATTCCTCTCAAAAGTGTGAATGTTTAACTAAGACTGTGATAGGAATGCATTAGAACAGTTGTCAACTTCAAGTGAAATCTGAAGGCTAAAGTACTCAAGATTACATAACCACACTGTTTACAATTTTGTGATAAAACCTACGACAAGCTGCAAGAGAAAGTCAACATTTATCAGAATAAAACTTCTAGAAATACAGCTGTTTTCTTTAATGAATGGGGTAGACTATTAATGTACACTGCTTCCTATGTCTCTTTAAGAAGGGGGGAAGGAAGCAAGGCTGTGACATTTTAAGTACCATGCTCTCTAATCAGAAGCCTACATATTCATGAGGTTTTCAGATCATATATTGCTTCAGTAATGATACCTCAGTAAAGTCAGCTAAACTGACTCCAGTAATACTCATATTTATCACTGAAGTTAACAGACTAACAGCCCAAAGAAAAGCAGTTTAATTCCATTGACAGTGAAGTACCTTTGTCTTGTCATTAGAAGGCACTTCAAGAAAATTCAGTCAATAAACAGTCACAGTAACAAAGCTACTTACGTACTTCACAGGTGCTGAGGATTCTGGTCCCCAGCAGCAATAAAAAATTTTTTTTTAAAAATCGTCCTGAGATGCAGGACTTCAAAACCCACCTTCAGATATTTATTTTGCTATCACAGAACAAGTATTTCTAAGCGCTTTCTCAGGAAGGCAGCTGCATTTTTGAGAAAACAAGAATCTGATCTGGTGTGTTAAAGCTAGACTCCACTACTACTTACAAACAAAACCCAATGTCAGGCCCCTCACTTTGCAGCCTGTGAAACACAACAGACTGATGTCAAGCTCTGATGAGCACAAGGAAAAGAGAAGCTATAGTAAAATTAGTATGTTCAAGAACCAACAGACTTGCATCTATTCCTCATTTTGCCTCTAGCCATCTCATTTCAGGAAGATACTAAAGAAAAGAAAAAAAAAAAATCTTACCGATACCTGCTTTTATTTCCCTGAAACAATATAAACCTCCTTAGAGATGAGAGGAAAAAGAGAGAGATTAAAAATAAATCAATAAAATAAGGCATCATTTTACTAATAAATATTGCATACACTCATAGTGATGGGTGCTGCAATACAAGTATCAGTGGAAAGTTTAGCACTGTTATGTAAAAGAGTTAGGTTATTACCCAAAATTCATTCATGCCACCTGGTGACTGTCACTTAATTTCTACTGTTTTAGTATTCTAATCTAGAGCACGAGAGTACTATTACAATATCAGATACAGGATGACACCATTAAAAAAGGCCAAATAGATCAGGAACTATCAATTCAGAAAATAGACTATTAATTACACGTGCAAAAATCTGTAGATGTATTACTATAGAATATAAAGGAAACTTTGCTTGTTTCCGTTGCCCTGGCATGGTATCTCTTATCAAGTTATACCCTGGTATGTAGTTAACAGATAATTGGGTTAACAACTATATTTACTGCATTCCCATTACACACATTAAAGAACATTATTTCTCCCCCTTAAATTTCTCAGTACTTTTCCTTAAAAAACCAAACCAAACCAACCAACCAACACCAGCCACAAACCCACAACTACCCGCACACAAAATCAGCTACAGTCCTGGATTAGTATAGTAATCTGTAACTAATAGTAAAGAACTGTGCTGTAACCTTTCTACCCTCAAGATCAAATCGAACATATGATTCCTTCACCTTTTCTACAAGTCTATTAAGCATTAGAAACAAAATACTTCAAGTCAAGCATAACAAAGAAGTCTGAAGAGACAGAAAAAACATTTTTTCTTTAATTAATGAAACACAAAACAAATTGCTTAAGATCTCCAGTTCAATCTTGCTTTTAATATTAAGTCAGCCTTGCCTTAGGGTGCTACTGAGGTCCCTTCCAATCTACATTAGTTAATGATCATTACAGAATCTACTCCCAGTGCAAATAGTAAATCGCAAAAGTTAACTTTGGGAACAAATCATTGAGAATTGCAGTAGAAGACACAGCTTAAAATTAAAAAAGACTCAAAAGCATGTGTAGACAAGAAACACTGAAACCATATGCTGTACATAGAAAGTAAGCTACAAACCAAGGAAGATGGGTTTACTCCTTCACAGAAGCAGTATGAAAGAATGGCTGAGGCTCAGAGGTTCTACTCATACAGATACAAAGGTATATTTAAAGTAAGAACACATTTTTGTTTCCCTTGTGCTGTAAGCAAATACCTTATCAAGTGGCCAGCTATAACACAGGAGACAGCTAAGCTTAGAAGACAAGGCAGAGCAACTGATTTTTAACCACACAGCAATTATTTTATTTAATGCATTTCATGTCCTTTAGAAGTATTTCACAACTACATTAATTTTACTTTTGAACTTCTATGTGCTGTGTCTTCCAAATGTAGGAAGCTTTCACTTCACAGAAAACACTTTTTCTGCTGTTCTAAAGCCACAAAAGCCAACAGGAAGTATTATCTTAAAACCCTCTGCAGACTTATTAAAAAAGTTGCAGACGTTCTTCACAAACACATTTAAGTTTTGCCTCCTTATGACTCTGTATAAGAGATGATAATTTCATACTCTCTCTACAATAAAACTATTGTTTCATGTATTAGTACCGAACAACAATCTCCCGTTTAAGTCCTCCATTGAATAAGATGTAATTAGAGAGACACTCTCCATCTTATAAACAAATTTTACAGAGCTCAGATAACCTTCCCCTAGGTCAACCACAATTTAAGCCATCTAAATGGCCTTGCAGCTGTTTTGGGGGGATTTTTTAATAGTAGCAATCTTGTCAAACTAGTTTTAGCTAATGTATAAATATATTCAGGCTAACTTTACACTCATGTTTTGTGCTAGTAGCTAAATGAGGCAAAAATATTCTATACAGTTAGTATTGAAATGTGTTGGGAAGAAGTCTCAGGTGATCCCTTTGAATATCCAAAGCAAAACTGATCACAACACTTACTTTTCATAGACCAGTTCCTCATCAGTACAGAAGTAGTGTGTATTTGCGGTACTTTTCGGTTTATTTCTTAAAGTAGCAAAGTACAATCGATCTGAAAGACAGATTAAAGCATCAGCGTCGGATGGACAGCGCAGACCGCCGCACCCCCACGGCCCGCCTGTCACGCCGTCGGTGGCCACCGCGCCCTGCGGCTCCATCCTGCCCAGGAAGTGGCACCGAGGGTCTTTTTTCACTCCTGCGTGAGCCGTGCCGCAGGTAACCGCTCCACCCGCACCTCTTTGACCGGCTGGGCAACCCCCGGGAGCAACTTCAGGAGGGCGGGGGAATTTCTGACCTACAACGCAGCAACACATAGCAACAGGTGTCGGCCTTGCTTCGTACCGGAAAAGAGAAGAGGAAGGAACCGCTCAGGCGTGCCCCGCGGCAGCCGACAGAGGCAGCTCGCAAAAACCGCAAAGCAAAAGGGGCCGAAGCCGAGCTAGGAGCGCAGAAAACCCCACAGAGCCGAGGGAATGGGGGGAGGACGGGAAAGAAGCCAGGAGGGGTTCCTTTCAGAGGGAGGCTCCAGCGAGCAGGAGTCCCGCGGCCAGGGGACGGGTAGGGATCCCCTGCCTGTTCTCACCTTTCACGAACTCCGAGGCTCCCCCAAGCACTTCGGAGGCGGCTGCTGCCGGCTCCATCTTAAAGAGGGCGCGGAGGAGCGAGGCGCGAGGCGGTTCCGAACTCATGGCGCTCTCGGGCAACGCCGGCGGGGCCGGGGCGCGCTCGCTGGGAAGCGACCCGTTGCCCGGAGAGGCCGCCCACCAGGAGCCACGGCGCTGGCAGCGCCACTGCCACAAGCCCGCATGGGAGCGGATACCAGCACTAGCTCCGGGACTCGGCGAACAGCCGAGAGAGCAAGCGGATGCCCATAGGGACTTCAGCTCCACCCCGCCCCCAGCCAGGAGACGCCCCCGGATAAAGAGGCAGCGGGCGGTTACCAGGCGACCGGCGGCGCCGTAGCAACTGCGTTACCGAGCCTTTGTTTCTCCCGGCACAGGGCCGAGACGAGCTAGTGACCAGCACCCCCACCCCCCACGTCGCTCCCTGATCCGACAACCCCGCCCTCCGCCGCACAGCGCCTAGCCACCAAGCAGGCAGTCCGCCAGCGCCCCTGATCCGCCAGGCAGCGGCTTTGCACCCGACACAGCTCCGCCCTCCGCCTTAGCCTTACGCTCACGCCCACCGGCCGGTGGAGCGTGGGTCCATGTGCGCCCCAGAAGCGCTTTGTTTCTCTACTCTCCTACCCGAGGGCGGCCCGTAGCAAAATGCCTCACGGAAACAGGGGGTCTTGAGGTACAGCTCGCAGGGCGTGAAGCAGCGGGAAGCAGACCTGAGCCGGAGCTAGTATCTCAGCAGGGTAGATCCAGCTCAGGATGCAGATGAGCGAGCCGCACAAGCTGGGTCGGAGGCAGCCTGAAGGGAAAAAGGAAGCGCTGCCCCAGCATTGTTCTCTCTTCACTACCTGGAACACTTACTGCCTGAGGCCTGGCCTGGCCTGCACCACCATTCAGCGTGATAGACAAGTCGATTCTCCAATGAAAAACTGCCGCCTTACGTCTGCAGCCAATGAGCAAGCGGCGCCTGGTGAAGAGAGGGTTGCTGCCGGGTACACCCTTCGAGCTGAGGCTGCAGTGCTCTACGGACACTCGCAAGCGCCTCCTTTGCGCCAGCCCTCGTTTGTCACCTGCTGGGACCTACCTCCCTCAGACAAGTATCTGCTCGGCAGCGTCGTCTGAGGGGAGTAGGATCTCGGGGAAGCCACTTGAGAACAGAAAAGGACGATTTGCACCTCTCACTGCATGAAACTTTTAATGCACTCATTTGGGCTATGGCCTCTCGCTGAGAATTCCCCTAGCGATTAAGAATTTCATGTATGCTTCAAAGGCTGTTGTAAAACTATACAAAATTACTTTTAAACTGATGCTTTTAAAAAGTTAAAGACTGACTTTCTGATGGTTCATTTGCAAAAGCTGAATTAGCTTGTAGTTTGAAATCAACTTAAAGAAATGAAGCATTGAAAGTGTTAGAAATGCCTTCCTTCTACCACCCCTTCTTTCCGAAAGAATTAGAGCCAGATGGAGCAGACACTCCACCTAATTTTTACAGCTAAACAAGCAAAAGGATGCAAAGAAGAGGTACACTGAGGATACAGAAAACAAGAATTCTTTCCAAAACCAAACAAATCTCAGCCTTGAAGCACCTTAAGAAGACATTGTAACAGAAAGCAGTAAGTAGCCCTCAGGTCCACATTATTAGCATCACTGTTTTCCTAACCTTATAAACTACCTACTGTAGCTACAAGTTCATTTAATTAATTATAGTGTGTTTGCAGCTGAGATTAAATGAGAGTAAAGCACTTGTGACTTTAATTTCTAATATGGATTTGCCTTATAAACAGTATGAATTACTACAGAAAATACTTCTCTTGTGCTATTGTTTTCTATCTGCTTATTTTTAGTATAGGTTCTAATGTGTACTCGTGTTCTTACATTGCTCTTTCCCTTTTCTTCATAGCTCCAAAAATAATACTCCTAAATACAACTCCATGGTCCTGTGAACTTGGGTAAGAAATCTCATTCTCAGTAGTAAGTACTATTTCATACAAGATGCTTGCAAGAGATCTCATGCAAATTCTCCTCAAGTGGAGTGCAGCACAGACTAGAAATATGCTACATTTAACTGTAGTGAAAGTTTGAGTAAAAAGTTGTGTTAAGCCCCGCTATTGTTCTGAAGAAAATATTATCTTTATTCTTAGCTTTAACAAAGCTATCCTGGGCAACAGAAGCAAAGATGGAGCAGTATAATAGGCTAGCTATCCAGTATCTAGATCCCTAAATAGTTTGTGCTAAGCTGATGAGTCTAGGAGGCAAACATGACTAGAAACTGAATCTGTCAAATGTTGTTTGTACACTTTTATACCTTTTGGAAAATTACAAATAGTGGTTTTGTTTTACACAAGTTCTTGGTGGTGGCAATTAACTACAGCCTTTGTAAGCACACCAAAAAAAGTTAAGTAGCCTTTCTCTGCTTCTAATGTACAAAATAACCCTTTTTTTCAGTTCTAGTATTGCATGTTATAGCCTTTAGTACAATTATCTAATAAGTTTCACCTTATGCTAGCTTTAAGAATGTTCTTCACCTCATACAATTTTGGTTTTATAATCCCAGTTACTGTTCTTAACATTGGATATGAAGTATCAAGGCTATAGTGACATCCTGTGGCGTTTTTTTAAACTGCAGGTAAAATGATGCAATAGGACTGTAATAAAAGTGCTTCTTTAAGACTATTTCCCAATTTTTTTTCCAACAAGAACTTGGAAATGCATCTTTTACATACAGAACATCAAGAGGTGGTTATGAATCTGTTTAGACTCCAAAATGACACCTATGTTATCTTTTAGAAGACATCATCATGAGTATTATTTAAAATAAATTCTCAGTAATATATTTCATTAAATAATCTTGAGGCACTATCATAACCATCAAGGAGTAAACAGTTAGCAGGCTTTTAAAAAAAATAAGCAAAACCCTTTTGGTTCCCTTTTGACTTTTCTTTGCTATATAAGACTAACTGCTGAAATCTGTGGGTTTGGATGTTTTTTGTTTTTTTTCCTTCCCTGCATGAGTGGGCCTTACCTAAATCAAGTGAGTGTATGTGACAACAAGTACTTTTTTTTTTAATTGCTGGTCATCTGTTTGCAAACTGTGAGTTCACATTAAACATCTAACACTGAAAAATCTGGTCAATAATCTAAAAATAAATACACTACAAATCTGTTACATGTATTTTATTTGACAATGGGACAAATTAAATTTACCAGTATAATAAAAACTTGTTCTGTTAGTTCTTTCACTGATACAGAAGAACAACAACAAAACCCCCATCAAAACACAAACAAAAAAACAGACAAGAAAACAGCAACCCAAAGCAACTCCTCCCCCCACAACAAAGAACCCAAACTACAATCTGGCTGAACTGACAGTTCATTTCACATTTTAGACATTAAATAACATCTGTGACTCTTCACAATTCTAGTTAATACTGCACAGAACAGAAGTTACAGACCAGTAAGTAAACGAAATGCAGTAAATGACCACTAGGGAAGTTGCATTTCTGGAAAGATCACTGACCTGTTCGTATACTACTTATCACTAGAGCACAGTAATTAAAATCTACTTTTCACTCTTACAACACAATTAAGCAGACTTTACATTGCCATGTTAATATTTCGCTCTTTAAATTTTACAAAATTACCAGGAAGACTTCACTGAGCAGAAACTCACACTCAGAATCAGCCCTGCTGCAATGAATACAGCATTTTTCAATCACTTTTTCTTTAGCTAACTTAACTACCAAAAATATACACCATTTGTGCAGATGCTATTTGTGTTATAGGTACTAGCTGTTATTGATTATCAACAGATGGTTTTGAACTGATGCTAAGAATCCATTAAAAACTGATGTAGATGAAACAATCTACTGTGGATGCCAGATTTGATTCCTCTGTGTGAACCAGGAAAACCACTGTCTTTTGTACCTTCCTCTATACCACAGAAGTTCTGTAACTGCAAAGGGAAAGGTTTGTCCGATGTCAACATGTTTCCAGAACTAGAGTCCTGATCTAACAGAAGCTGTTAGTAATAGCTATTTCTTGCTATAGATGAAGCTAGGGAATTCAAAGACTGGTAACAATCCAAACCCTGACAAATACCACTGCTTTTAAAAACACTTCTTTTATAATGCTTTACCTGTTCGCTGCACATTTTAATTCCGTTGACATAGCCACCAAAAATGAAGATGAAAGGAACCAAAAAGTCAAGTAAATACTCATTTGAAAGAGCAGGTAAAAACCAGCAGACCTGTAATATTACAAAATGTATATTCTATAATAAATGTAGACTATGTTGCTCTTGCTAGGAATTATAAATAAGACATTTTTTTTAAGTGAGGATTTTCTTGGGCATGTTTTTGTAACAATGTACACGCAAAATATCAAAATAAAACTAATTATAGAAGTACTTAAGAGAGTAGGAACATCACATCCATTTCTTCTGGTTGTTTAGGAAAGTTTCCTATTTCCTGTATTTGTGTTTCTTATGTTCCCAATAGCTTTTACCTTTCAGCTGCTTGCAGTGTTTTGGCAAGTCTAGGCAAATTAGTAACAGGAAAAAAAGCCATCTCATTTTCCACTGTCTTAGCAGTAGCAGACATTGCAGGCAATGGTGAGGTACTCTTTCTCTAGCTTGCTTTCACAGCAGCTTCAGGAACATCTCAGTATACAGAATAGCTTATATACAAACTTCAGAGGGGTTCTACACAGGAGCCTAGAAGCCTGGCCAACAGTTTACTGTAGTGCTTCTATAGTTTCATTGGGAACTGGCTAGGAGGAGATGAGGAGAGGTGGGGGAAGGCAAGGAGGCATCTCAACATATAGCTAGACTTCATTTGACTAGATACATGTATTTAAAAAAAACCAAAGAAACAAAAACAACTCAAAACATAAGCACTGAAGGGTAGGAGTGCATTTTTGTCTGCATGTTCCTGCCTAATCAGTAGTAACAGATTTTTCAGGTTTTAAGGAAAGAGGATGATTTTATCACAGCTAACATTAGCATATATTCTTTAGCACATATTCTTTAACATTAGCATATATTCTTTAAGTTTTCTCAAAACTTACCTTGGAGAACTAGTAAGAAAAGGAAAGGACAAAAAAAAAAAAAAGGCAACAAAAAAAACCAACCAACCATAAAATGCCCATAAAATGCAATATGGAAAAAATTCAGGATGGCCAAGATGCAGCCTTCTTCTCTCCTTGAACTCAGTACAATTCACTTGAGTTTTGTTTAACAACCTAACTCCTCAAATTCATTGGCTTACATTTTATTTTTGTGATTGGCATAATTAGGGAAACCAAACTGAGAAATCATGATATTAGAATATTTTAAAGGCATGCCATCATAAATATTAACCAGTTTATTTACACAGTAAGATCTCTGTAACAAATGCTCTGCTCGGTGCCACATTCCAGAATAGCCACTGTTCGTGTCTTTTTCTAAATTTCTAATATCAACTGGCTTCACAAACACTCCTGAAGGCTTTCCAGTATGCTTTGATACCAGAAAATTCATGGCAATATCATCACAATTTTGAGTTTCATCTATTAAGGTGTAAACAGCTTCTGGCTGTCTTTGAAAGTCTTCTAAATACCCACTATGAAAAAATGCTGCACCAATAAGAACCATAGAATACTGATCTCCATTTCCAAAGCCAGGGTTCTGCAATTCAAAGCTGCCATAACTGTATACGCCTGAAGGAGTAGAAATATGCTTTCTTGGAACAAATCCAACTATATGCTCTGGAAATTGCTGAAAGAGAAAAAAGAAATTTTAAACATCAAAATGAGCCCAGCCCATAAGATGAAATAAAAATGTGTGTTAAGTATTTCATAGAAGAGTTTTATGCTTTTTTAGGAGGAGTACAAGATTGTCAGGAAAGAATGAAACTGTATCAGCATAGATGCTGCAGTGAAATAAGTTTTACAAAACTGATGAAATATGCCTCATTCCACATCATGCAGTCTCAAGAAACATCTATTCACAATTTGCAGCTGTGAATCATGCACTAGAAGTTTGCAGACAACCCCTCTTAGAAAGCAAGCCCCCATACACTTCTGTTTTGCAGTCCACCATCAATTTAAATAAATTCAGTAGTCCACAACTTCAGTGTTAAGTACAAGAGTTGAAAGCTTGGAAGTTATAGATTACAGGTATAGCTACTACTGAAGAGTATTTTTGCAGTATCTACTGTTCAATGGTTTAATTCTAAAATATAACTATGCAGCTAGAAAATCAGTGGTAAAACATGATTTCATATTGCTGTCGTCAAAAACATTAATCTCAATTGTAACTCACAAATGCTGCTTGCTGGGGTGCAAAACATTACCTGCCAAACGGAAAAGGCAAAAGCAAGGTCATGAGCACTGACTAGTGTATCATCATCCATCATTAACACAGCTGTAGGAAAAAAAAAAAAGAGCAACTTATCAAAAGAATAAACAGGTGAGGCACAGTATTTGACACATTAGCTGTCAAACTTCTGTAACTGTAAAGCTGAATTGCAAAACTCAATTCCAACTGAGAAAACATACTCAGATTTTAAAGCTAAAGAAAGTTCACAGCTTTGTGGTAACCAGAAGCAAACCTACATTTTAGATCATTTGCCAGGTTGCAACAGAACTCAGCAACTTTTGACCATCTGGGTATGTGTTGGAAAATTTGGGACTGTTTGGCAAAGCTACTTCAATTTCTCCTAATCTTGTGTGAAAACAACCAAAATAGAGTTAGATACCATTCTTTAGTGTATGAGATGTATAAAGGATTCTTAGTACAAACTTTTACCCATCTCCTCAAGACATGCAAGTTTTAAATAAGCAAGCTGAACAAACTGCACGGGCAACACTCAGTACTATTAACTACAGAAGGATTAACTACAGAATCTTTAAGCAAAATACTATCTAGAAGTGGAAAAAGGATATTCTTAGACCAAAACTCCTAATGCATTACAGCTTTTTAAGTCAGCATAAATCCTATTACAGTAAATAAAAGACTTGGGAAGTTGAATTTTCTAGTGTCTTCCTCAAAGTCATGGGATATGAGAAGCAGGGCATGTTAGGAAGGGGGCAGTAAACAGAATTACCTTCACTAATCAATGAGTAAGGTCAGGTCTGTAATGCAACATATGGGTTTTTTTTCCACTTGAAACAAACAGGACTTATTGTTGTGCTTCTCCTGCAAAGAGCTTAGGAAGAATCTTTAGATGAATAGCCGAAAGACTGGGGAAAATACTCTTAAAAAGGATGTACAATTTGAAATAGAAAGCCAGACAGTGAGGCAGAGGAGTTTCTCTGAAGAGAAAAACATGCTTGAGAACTTAGTCTTGAAATGAATTATTAAATCAACTCTTTATCAGACAACTTAAGTCCATATTATTGCAGAGACTGAAAAAATACATGCACTGTGAATTTCAGTTTATAAAGAGAAGCTGAACTACCTGTGTTTGCCTGACAAAGGAAATTCAGAACAGACAGCTGCAAAAGCCAAATGCATTTGACATCCCTCTTTTTTTACCTCTTTACTCTTAATTCACAGCCTCAGCCCTGCTGGTGGTAGTGTGCCTCTGATATCATAGCATAGGTTTCTTTTGCATTGCCTACATTCTATTAAGTGGCTCTGCACATCCATGGATTCATTATGTAATATTAACGCAAGCCATCTCTTTTAATATTCACATTTTAGGTGTGAAAATAGTGTTAGTAGAAATACAAACCGATGATTACCTTTTGTTTCCAGCTCAGGGAAATTCTGAAGTCTATTCCTCATGCGATTTACAGTTTGAACTTTAAAGACAACAGGGACAGGATGAGGCCCCAAGGAATTCCACATTTCCTCTGGTATCTTCTCACCAATGTTGTTCCACACAACAATTACTTTATGTAGGTGGGGGATGGCTTGATAATGATTTAGAAGTTTTAGCAGCAAGTCAGTTCTATTATATGTCTGCATAATAAGAGTAAATGAATCCAAGAGAGACTGACTCTGGGGTTTTGGTTCCCTTCTCAGATTGGGCATTTTGTCATCTTTGATATTGGGAAGCAAAGCTGTTAAAGCACCTGCCACAAGAAGCAAGACAACGATCACCACAGAAGTGAAGCGTAGTAGGCGGATTCCCATAACTCTTCCTGGAAGCTTACACAAGTGAAAATACCTTTAAAATAAGTAACAGGAAAGGGAAAGTCATTAATCCCACATATAGGTATCTCCCTCACTTGAGCCATGCTCCCACAAGTAGCTTAAGTAAACAAATAAAGAGGACTTTAGGATTTGGGCCAATTACTTTCAACTGTCAACACACACATTTGTGGTAGTCTGCTTCTAATGTTTACTTTTTTGGGTTAACTTTGAATTTTGCTTTGTGAAAATTAATTTAGAGTGAATTCTCTGACACTAGATTGTTCGTTATCTCTTTTTTTCCTCATACATATCTCACCATACCTACCCATCTTAAAATAGAAAACAAGTTTGTATAGAGTATATTTTTCAATGCAGAAGCTATGCCTCAGCTGGGAAGTAAAAGGGAAAGTGCCTCTCGAGTTCTGGCAGAAGGGAAGAAGTAAAACGCTCTTCATTTTTCCATTGCCCAAGGACCATACATAGATGGAACAATCTTTATCAGCAATCTGCTGGGCATTTTGTCAATAGCTTGTATATTGGCTTGATAATAGTTGTTAACATGGAAAATACAATTCTGATTATACTGATACTGCAAGACAAGTGGAGCAAAAGAAACATGCCAAATTGAGGAAGGTAGGGGTACAGCAACATCAGTAACAACTGGTCTGCTAAACCCAAAACTCAGCACAAACTGGAAATGCTAGGTGCTATGTATCAGCTAACTTGGGAAGCAGCCTTAGCATAAATTTCTGGATCCTCCTGATTTTGGAGCTAAACAGATCTGCTTAAAAAGCAGAGGTAAGTAGCATTCCCAGTTCTCCAGACACTTATAAATTGTAAACTCAGCAAGATCCAGCAGCCACTGCATTCCATAGTTTGCATCTCGAATGATGTGTCATCCACATCTGTTCTTCCCACTTTTCCTGCAAGATTAGCATGAATACGAGATGAATATTCTAAGCTTACTACTAAACAATTACTTGTTTGCACACATTATTTATATTACTCCATCAGTAATTTTGGAATTCTGATCAAAATAACTGATCCAGGACAGCTCCAATTACATTTTTTTTTAGAAACTATATTTTTCACAGAACTTTTGATTTTTTTTTTTCCTCACAGTACATATACCATGCTTAAAAACATGAATATAAATTATTTTAGTCTACAAAGCCTCTCAACTCACCTCATTGTTGCCAAGTAGAATTGTATTTCCCCTTCTTTTTTTACAGGACAGTTGTTTGTGGTCTTTGAATCTGCTGGAAATTAAAGGGACTTTATAACTGAAGACCAACAGTCACCCCATATGCTATCCAGCGTTCAAGAAAATGTTCCTCTCAATCACTGACCAATGTACACAGTCTCAGCAATTATCCAATCCCTTTTCCTTTTGCTCAGTTGAATAATTGTCTTTACTTTTCAATGAACACTCTGGAAAGAAATTATTAGACCAATTGGTTAGAAAGGGAAAGACAGCCTGTTTCTCTGCTTGTAATATTGCTGCTTTGTACCAATGCAATGTCTATGTCTTCCACCCTTAAGGGCAACTACAAAGATAAAAGTAGGTCTACAGAATCTCAGTCTATTCTTTTGTTTACTAAGCACTACTGAAATATATATTTGGCTACCACAGCCAGGTAATTGGTCCCAAGTAATATATATTTTTTTTCTGGCTCCTGCCTTTCACACTGTCTTTTCACTAAGCTTACCAGTTGTGTTAGAGGTTTAAGACACAGCATTTTGTTCTTCTCATCTTGTTTGGCAGCTTGGCAAGAAGGAAAGCAAATACAACTGTAAGCACATAAAGGAACAAGGCACAAGATGCAGGTCAGAAACTTAAGAAATTGGTCTCTGTTAAAGCTCCTAGGTTGTTGGGAGGGATTTTTGTTCCATTAAAACTTGTTGAACAAAGAAAGGATTTTTTTATTGTTGATTTAGAAAGGGTAATAGAAAAGTTTAGAAAGAAGAAACTGGTATTTAATAATTGGATCTACAAGAATTTTAAGTAATTAGTTTAAAATTATTTATTAAAAGTACAGAACTGCCAGTTTGTGTATATACCGATCAGAATACGTCCACACATACATGTCTTTCCAAATATGAGTTCTGATTTTACCACTGCCTTATCTTGTGAGGCTGGAGAGATCATTGAAACTATTTCTAGAAACGAATCACTTGGTTTGGTTCCATCGTTTTACAGTTGTAAACAATCATGCCTGACTTTTTAAAAGTAATTGGTAGTAGTAGCTATTCATCATTTCAGAAGTCTACCGTATCTTGGTCACACGTGCTTTTAAAACGGTCGACCTTAGATTTTCCTTCCCTAGTTGCAATGATACTTATCAGTACTACCCTAATATTTATCTAGTTAAAATTTAAAAGCTCGCTGAAGATGGTACAAGGGGCTGTGATGACAAATAAGGATGCTACTATAATTTTCTTTAATATTAATACCCACACAAATCTTTCCAGTAAGAAAGTGCCCACTACTTTTGCCAATAAAGTTATCAAATTGAAACGCATGATTGACCTAACAATTCTTACAGTACCGCCTGTAGAAATCAGTTCTTCAAAACAAAATTGATGGAAATAAAAACACGATGTCAAGATACATCATTTTAATCCTCAATCCAAGAAAAAGTCTTCTGAACACGATCCTCTCTTCGCGAGCAGCACCTCATCACAACACTTAGTAGCAATCACACGGAGCCACGCAGCAGAAGCGCTCAGCCTCCCCTCCCGGGCAGGGCACACCGTGCCCCCGCACACCGCCCACACCAGCCGCCCCTCACGCACGATTTCGCTCACGTTCAGGAGGGGGCCAGTGGAGTCCCTCGCTTCCCCAGCGCTGGGCTGACCTTCCGAGGCGCCGCTAGTAGCGAGCAAGGCTGCAGGACGCACGGCAAGGCAGAGCAGAGGAGAGGAGATGCCGACACGGCACCCTGCGGTTCGGCCCGCCCGCGCAGGCCGCTCCAGTGACTCAGGGGCGGCTCAGAGAGGACCGCCACAGCGCTACAGCGGCGCTGCCGTACCCCGCTTCCTGTGGGGCGTCCCTCCGTTTCCTCCCAGCAGGCCCCGGTTTGTAGTTCGGGGTCCTACCGCGAGCAGGGGGCTTGCCCCACCGCGCGGCTCCGGCATTTGTACCCGAAACACCGCTCCCTGGAGCGTGGCATTGCACCACAGCCGGCCGCCGGGTCTGGGCCACCACCCCACCCCCGCACCGAAGGTTGCCGCAGCAGTCCTAGGAGCACCAGGCATCGTAACCAGAACGCTGGCGGCAGGCCCATAACAGACGAGAATTCACACTCTGAGGTGTGCTTTGGTTTGTGTTTGCAACAGGCAGCTCCAGTTCAGCTCCGCTTGAGCAAATCCCCAACAACGCCAGAGGCAGGCAGCACCCGCCTACAACCCCAGCCCTGCCTCCTCCGCGCCACGAGACCCGGGCGCCACGCCCCCCACCACCCCAGTCCTGCCTCCTCCGCGCCACGAGACCCGGGCGCCACGCCCCCCACCACCCCAGTCCTGCCTCCTCCGCGCCACGAGACCCGGACATCGCTCCACCACCACCCCAGCCCTGCCTTCTCCGCGCCACGGGACCCAGACGCCGCGCCTCCAAGGCCCGTGTGCCGTCACGGCGCAGGCCGGAAGTGTGATTGGCGTGTGGGCCGGCCACGGGGAGCATTACCGGCCCGCCTGGCTTGCCTGCTCTGCCGGCGGCGCACGCCGCGGCCTCGGTGCCGGGAAGATGTTACCCCTTTCCATCAAGGACGATGAGTATAAGCCGCCCAGGCTCAACCTGTTCAGGAAGGTGTCGGGGTGGTTCAGGTGAGCGGTCCAAGGGGAGACCGGACGGGAGCAGCAGGGGCCGGGGCCGGGGCCGGGGCCGGGGCCGGGGCCGGGGCCGGGGCCGGGGCCGGGGCCGGGGCCGGGCCGGGGCCGGGGCCGAGGCCGAGTCCTCGCGGAGGGACTAGGGAAGGCTGATGCCGAGGGTGCCTGGGCCGCCCGGCGAGCGCGTCCGGCCTTCCGCCGCTGCTGTACCGGCGGCCGGTGACTCGCTGTGTGCTCCGTGCGCAGGTCCATCCTGGCGGACAAGACCTCCCGCAACCTCTTCTTCTTCCTCTGCCTCAATCTCTCCTTCGCCTTCGTGGAGCTGCTCTACGGCATCTGGAGTAACAGGTACCGGGGCGGGGGATACGGGGCGGGAGCAACTCGGAGCGCGCAGGAAGCGGCAGCTCCCGCCGCGGCCAGTGCCACGTCTCCCCTTAGACGGGGCCGGGCCGCCGCGGGCTGGGGCCATGCATCCCGGCCTCCTTGCCCGCCATCCGGAGGGCCTGTCGGCAGAGCCTTGAGGGTTGCGGGAGAGCTTCCCCAGACTAGGAGCGCTCTCTCGGTAGCGACCGGTTATCCCTTCATCCAGACCCCAACAACTCAGAGGGGAGGCGCTTCGGCTTGGCCACTCAGCTCAGCTCATTTAGGGAATGATCTTTGAAACTGGTGCTGCTCGCCTCTTTGCTGAGGAGAAAGCTTGTCCTTTGCGTGTGTTACAGACCTGGTGGCTTTAACCGTTTCATCCTGTTGCATGCCACAGAGATCCTTTGCTTCGTTTGTTGGATCACAAAATCCGGCTCTGCACCAGACATCCATGTGTCCGAGTAATAAACAGTAATTACACATCATGATGTAGCTAAGTGGTACATTAGGCAGCACATAAATGTAAACGGTGGAAAAAGATGGGGAACTTGACTAAATTGCTACTGAAAATTTTGTAGTAAATTTAAGCAGAAGTGCAAAATAACTTTAGTATTGATGTATGGTGTACATACAGGTAGAAACTGTACAGGTAGTTGTACTTCAATCATTCTTGATAGAATTGTCTTACGGTGGTATTTCAGTCGAAGTTAATACTGAAGTTTGAAGTGGACAGGCATGGAAATGCCTTTTAAGCTCAACAGTGTGTCCTTCCACTGTAGCCTTAAAGAAGCCTTTATCAAAAGGTGGATTATGGACACACACTACTGGGACTCTTAAGAGTGTTCAGCGAAAGCAGCAATGTAGATTTGGAAATAGTTGCATACTGCTGTTTATAGTTTTTCTCTAAATCTCTCAATGTACTATAAAGTTCTTAACCTTGATTACAGTAATTGTTGCAGCACTGGAGAAAGCACACTGTCCTGGCCATGTGCAGATCATCTGGGATGTGCTTTGGTTTGGCTTTGATGTGATTCACTTTGCAATTGTATGAGGATTATTGAATGTGTAGCCTATTTATTCAAGTATAGGTATTTTTTTAGTAGCTCAGAAGATGCAAATGTTTTTCTCGGTGGTTCAGGTAGAGCTTTTTGTTTGTGTGAGTTTTAATGTCTTCATTTTAAGCATCATAATTTTCACTTAGTGTGACCAGAAATTAAATCTATATTAGAAAAAGCCTGTATATGAGAGAATTAAAATCAGAAGAAAATCAGAATCAGAGATAGTTAAAGTCAGAAACAGAAGTGATACTTGCTGGAAGTTTGTCACTAAAGAGTTGGGCTTAAAGAACCAATAGTCTTAAGTATCTTCATCAATGGCATAGATGGTGGGAGCGAGTGTATGCTTGGGAAGTGTTCAGACAGCATTAAGCTGAGTGGTGCAGTTGACACACCAGAGGGAAGGAATGTCATCCAGAGGGACCTGTGCAAACTTGAGAAATGAGCCCATGTGAACCTCATGAGGCTAAACAAGGTCAAGAGAAAGGTCCTGTGCTTGGGTAGGAATAATCCCTGGTATCAGTACAGGCTGAGGGATGAAGAGATCATCATGAGCAGCTCTACAGAATAAGACTCGGGGGTACTGGTGGGCAAAAAGGTGGGCACAAGCCGACGATATGTACTTAGAACCCAGAAGACACAGTGGTGATTCTGCTGCCCTAATCTGCTCTGGTTAGACCTCACCTGGAGCACAGTGTCCAGATCTGGGGACCACAACACTAATACATGAACCTGTTGGAGCAGGTTCAAAGAAGGGCCATAAAGATGATCAAGGTGCCGGAGCACCTCCTGTATGAGGACAGGCTGAGATGGGTTTATTCAGTCTGGTGCAGAGAAGGCTCCAAGTAGATTCTTGGTGGCCTTCCAGTACTTAATGAGGACTTGCAGGAAAGATAAGAAGGGACTCTTTATCAGGGAGTACCATGATAGGACAAGGGTTAACAGTTTCACACTGAAAGAGTGTAGATGTAGATTAGATATTAGGGAGAAAAATCCTTATGTGAGAGTAGCGAAACTCTAGAACTGATTGCTTAGACACATGGTAGAAGCTTCATCCCTGGAAACATTCAAGGTCAGGCTGAACAGGGCTCTTAGCAACCTGATCAGTTAAAGATGTCCCAGTCATTGCAGGGGAGTAGATGATCTTTAAAGGTCCCTTCCAAGCCAAAGCATTCTATAAAAATTATTTCTTGGGTTTGAAGACAACAGCTCCTTTGCTCTCCACATGAGAGATGCAGAAATAGAATATTTTTAAAGGGGATTTTCTGTATTATCTTGGAGCACTTCCTCATTCCACTGTGGCCTGTCTTGGGTATGGCCAGTGCCTGATGGTGCAAGCATTAGAGGCATGATCTTGAATTCTGTTTACTGTTCTAGATAATGTCAGTGAGCATAAGGTAGCAAGGCTAACTGGCTGCTGTGATTATTCAGATGATTCTTCCGATGGCTTCCACAGACTTTTTAATTATGGTCCTGGAAACTGCACTTTTATTCATTTAAATTTAAACAGGTTGCTGTCAGTTCTTTGACAAAGATTTGATTTTAAAACCAGAATATCTGATTTCAGCCCCTAAAATTTTATCAACAAGTTCTAAAAATCTTCAGGGTATTTTTTGTTTGTTCAAATTCTTCTTAATTCTTCTTAGATTTTGTTTGCCAGTTAAGTTGTTTCCTGAACTCACACAAATGACAAAAATACTGTATTGTCCTCTTTACAAATACTCTGGTGTGTTGTTTTTGCACAAATGGCAGAGCTGAAGATGGTATTTTGTTAGCTGAGAGCTTGTTTAACATTGGAATCTGCAACTTAAGCTGTTCTGTTTTAAAATACTATTATGTGCATACTTAGTCAATTTGGTATTGAAGTTATTGAATCAGTTACAGAGGCATCCCGTTTAGACACAAGGTGTTTGAGTACAGGGTTTCTACTAGATTATACTCTGGATGATGTGTTCTTGCTTACATCCCAGTGTTGCTGGTGTTTCCTTTAGTAATCACTAAGTATCCAGTTTTTTTAAGGTTTAATTAATTTACAAGTGATTTTTAAAAAAAACAACTTCATATTAAATCAGATATGTTGTCATGGGCATATGTTGTCAAATTTTTGGGCAACTTTGTTTTGCTTGATTCACTCATTTCTTTTACTGCAGACATGAACGAATTTTGAACAATTTTCATTGTTGTGTGGAAACTCTTCCAGAAGAGTAACAAGCTGAGAATGGGTTTGAGACTATAGCTTTTGGACATGCTCAGTGCCATCACTATGGTGGTGTTGGTGGTCTTCAGCAGAACAATCTTAGTGTTGCTGCACTAGTCAACCTATGTATATATATGCTGCATGTAAGATGTACTCAAAAGTAACACATACTTAACACAATATTTTTAACTAGCTGTGTGTCCTGGGTTAACACAGCCTGCTCTCTCAAGCCCCTCTCCATCCACACAGACAGGAAGGGAAATAACACAGAAACCCTCAGAGATGAGATGAGGAGTTCAATGAGATAATACGCTGTACAGTTACCTTAGCAAAAGAAGCAGCAGCAAAAGTCAGCAATAAAACGGTTTCCCCCACCCAAGCACACAAAAGCCAGCCCAGTGTAAAAGACCAACACCACAAAATCAGAAACCAGAAGCTGCAGCCGAAGAGGAAGTCTGTCATGTTACAATGTGAACTTCAAGTCCCATGATACCTTGCTTCAGCCAGGACTATCGTTTCAGAGCTGGCATGACAGCAGCATGGTATTGAATGCACAGCAGCAGGTTTAACTCAGCCCTTGACAATGTGAAATACGGTTTCTACACACTTATGTGGGGTTGATATTTAAAGGCAACTTATGTGTATATGCTTTTCCTGCTGAATTTGCTCATACAGTTAAAGGATAATTAGAAATATAAGAACCTTTACCTGCCACTAGAATGATGTTGGCAAGACATGCATCTGTGGGTATATACTCCGGGGATTTTGGTTTGTGTCAGTGGAAACCACCACCTGCTACCACCAAAATCTTATGCTAGGAGAGAGGTTTTTTTGGCATGCTTCTGAAGTGCCTTCCCTAAGCTAACAAAAGCATTTCTGTCGTCTTGCCTTTAGTGCTGATCTAGTGTGGACAGCTTAGACACACAGCATATTCTGCTAATGTGTAAAAAGTGAAGTGTTGGGGTTTTTCATACTCAGCATGTAGCATATAGAACATAACAATTTTTATTTTTTTTTCTGTTCTTTTCCAGTTTAGGTCTAATATCAGATTCTTTTCACATGTTTTTTGACTGTACTGCTTTGTTGGCTGGATTAGCAGCTTCCGTTATTTCAAAATGGAGGTCAAACGATGCTTTCTCATATGGGTAAGAAACTTCAGGCTGTTAACTTAATGTAGTTTAGCAAATGTTTAGGTGGTAATTTTTCACTGTATGAATAAAACCTTTTTTTGCAGAACATGGAAAAGCTATGTTGAAAGTGTGTTTTTTTAAGGTGAGTTGTGTAAACCTTTAATATCCCCTTAGAAATAGTAAAACTATGAAGACATTGCATTTGGGCAACAGGTTTGTAACATCTGAGGTCTCTGTGATCATACAAGTGAAAACAAGATGCACAGCAGAAAGTTGTCTTGTATTGTCTGGGCACCAGCTGAGTAAGAGCAGCTGCATCATGAGTTTGTGCTCGCAGTGCAGTGAGATGCCTTGCAGGGAACCTCAGTCTGCTGGTGCTTCATACCTGTTTTAGAGTAGAAAGTTACAACTGAAAGGAGCTAAGTCTCAGTGATGCTGTGCCTGGGGTTGTAAATCACGCTTCTCAGAACCAGCAAGATTCAACAGCTGTGGCTGCCATTAGCAGATCCTCAAGGCTGAGGTATGTCATCCCATACCACCTTTCTTGGCTTATAGCTGCTGCATCTGGTTCTGTTTGAAGGGCACTTGGTTCTGTTGCACATTGCAGTTGAACCCTGTAAAACAGTACTGGTGGTACCATGTTGTTAATTGCTAACACTGATTAATTAGTGACAAATTATCTGTAACATGGGTTGCTGCATTACTGACCTGAATGCCAGCCTTTAGCTTCAGCTGTCTTGCCTAAGCATGGATCATGCAGTTAAGGTGGAAACTTTCTGTGCCTAGAAATCAATTTAGGAAGAATTGATTGCACCATTGCAGTGAAAGCAGCATTTATATTAATTATTGCTCTGGCTTAAAACAGCTGCAGTTCCATTTATTAAAGAACAGCCACAGTTCAGTCTGATGTGTGCTACACTGGAATTACATGTGATTCTAACCCAGCTGTTTCTGTTTTTTAAAAAATTACTACCTAAAATAATTTCTACATTAAACTTTTATTTAAAACCTTCCTGCTAGAAGAGAATCAAACTGCTATAGTTTGATGTTAAACAGAATTTGCATTAGCGGACACCGGTTACGTCTTGTGTGCTCATCTTTGCGTCTTCCAAACATGCCATAACTGTCAGTAGAGGTGATCTTAAATGGGAAGATTTTGATGTTTTCTTTCATCTAGATCAGGTAATGGCTGATCTGGATCAGATGATTTCTGTCAAAATACAACATAATGAATTTCATGCACATGCCTGTAGTTTATATACTGCATGTTCAATTTAGCAAATCCTTCTGTAATACATGTACTGGAAAACTGGAAGATTGTACTCTAGTCACTAAGTTCCACTTCTAATTTGCAGCATTTAAATGGAAGCGATAATATCTGCTGTTGCCATTTTCTTTCTTGCAGGTATGTTCGAGCAGAAGTACTTGCTGGTTTTGTAAATGGTTTATTCCTCATCTTCACAGCATTCTTTATTTTTTCTGAAGGTGTTGAGGTATGTTATAAAGTCAACTGCACTATCAATTGTCATATTTCTATTAGTAGAGCATATTTAATAGGGATAAAATTATTGAAATTGCATTCAAAATTGGTTACAAATCTGATTTGAACAGTGAATAGGCTTCTGAAATTGCTGGCTTATGACACAAAAGCCCATGTTTTTCAGTATATCTGCATTAGCTTCTTAAATAGTGCATTTTGATTGTGTGTAGAGCTTTTGTGAGATTTACCCTGTCTTATTTTCTGCCAGCTAAGTATGTCATAGAAAGATCGTCTCATCGTTAAAGGACAGATGAGGCCAAAAAAGAATGTCTAAAACTAGTCATTCAGAGGAGCAAAGTTAGTCACAAGAAATGAAAAGTTGAACCTTCTCATTAAAGAAAGTGTCTTACCTTCCAAATCTTGAAGTCTGATGTAAATGGGAATTAGTAATAGCTTTAACATTTAAAGGGCACTTTTTGTCATTTTTTTAACAAGGTGATTCAGGTAATAATTTCAAGACAAAAAATCAGGCATCAAATGCACCTGCACTAAAATGAGGTAGGACTAAGAGTATGATTCCTAACTGACTCTGATCAGTTTGCCTTTACTTTTTAAGGGGAGATAATGTTTATTTAGACTCATAGTTCAGAATGCATTCCAGTGAGTTTTTCTTCATAGAGATCTGGGAATACCTTTCAGAAATACGTCTATATGCTGGGCTACAATTTCTTCTTAGTCTTCATTTGCTTCACCCCCCACCCTTCTGAGGAGGAAGGAAGAACTGGCATTATAGATTCTTGGAAGGTTTTTGGATGACTCCAGCAATCTACACAGTACAACAAACTTGAGTGTTTTTGTATGGGGTTGAGCACATCCCACAGTACGATGAAATCTTATGGGAAAAGTAAGGATATCAGAATAGTCTATGACACTTTCAGAACTGGAGTAACCAAATTTCAGCTTCAGACAGTAAGAAGCAGTCTGTGTATCATCCCAAAACCTGGAAGTCCTGAGTTAATTTCTAATTGTGTCTGTATAAGAACACTCCTGGATCTAAGCAGTTTTTTCGGTGCCTTTTAGTAATGTAAAGAGATTGTGAAACTACATTTGCTTCTTGGTTTGCTGGGTTTTGATGGTTTTTGTTTTTGGGTTTTTTTAGAGAGCTCTTGAGCCTCCTGATGTGCATCATGAGAGACTTCTTCCTGTTTCTATACTAGGATTCATAGTAAATCTCATAGGAATATTTGTTTTTCAACATGGAGGTCATGGGCATTCACATGGCTCTGGTAGGATATCAATAATTTTCAGTACTGTTTCCTTTCTCGGTACCCTGTGTTCCAGGACCTTAGAAGGCTCCAATGGGAACCCCAGGATTAAATTTTAGTGTCTTTTTGGTGGCAGTCCTAACCAAATGTGTATTTGACTCATTGCTGTATTGAGTTCTGTGTTTTATTACTAGCCCAAATATGTTACTGTTGCACTTGTCATGTTAGTGTCCATTACTTGGAAGTCCTAGAAGTACAGAATTTGCTTTCTGCAATGTGCGGTCTTCTGCACCTCATTGGAAAGATTTACAGAGTGTCTTTTGGCCAAAATTAAGCTGGAGTTAAGTGAGGTCTTGGTTGGAAAATTTACAAAACTGTGCCTGAACCAAATTCTAAGTATGGGATGGTTCAGCTTCAGGTGCTTCTCAGCATAGTATCTTTTGAATTTAAGTGAAGAATTTATTTGCCTTAATATATTCAGTACATATTGAGGTGGGTTGTTTTTTTTGCAAAGTGAATTGCTATCTCTTTCAGCTTAACACAGAAACTGGTATAGGCTGGTTGAAGAAAATAGTCTTTGGTCTTTAAGGAGCAATTTAAGCTTGAATTGTCAATGTGTGAGCAACAGCCAATTTCAAATTTCTTAGATATTTTTTATGTGCTCATATCTAATTGTGTACTAAGAGAGCAGATCAACTTGTCTCGGAAGTGGGAATGTATAAAACCACTTGACTTCTCAAATATAGTATATATTTTATGTAGCATCACATCATAGGTTTAGGCAATAATCTGCTAGTGTTAATTTTCTTAACTTACTTAAAGCCATACTTTAGGATCACCCAAAAGATGAATAGATGTCAAGTAGCTTTGCAAGAGATGTAAGCATACTTTCATTCAACACTTGAATTTGTCCTCTGACAATGATATTTGTTTATAGGGCATGAACACAGTCATTCTCTATTTAATGGTGGTCTCAGCCATGGACACAGTCATGGAGGTCATGGTCACAGCCATGAACACAAACATGCCCACGGGCACACTCATGATCACAGCCACGGACACTCTCATGGTCAGAATTATTGTCACGGTAAGTACTTAATTAACATCATAGAGCATTTTAACTTCAATCTGCTCTTAATGATTTACTGAAAAAAGAAGAGAGGGTGCTGGCAGCTTGTCGCAGGCATACGTGGAAGTAGTTTCACTAGACATGTGGTATGCTACACCACCGCCATGCTCTGCAGCTCCTTTGGGTATGTGCTGTTTCACCTGTAGTGTGTTCATAGTTTTTAAAGGTTTTGCTTTACTTACTTTTTTTATTTTTAAATGTTCACCACAGTGTTATGTGTTGCCAAAAGATGAAACAGATGTATGCTGTAGCAACATGACGAGTTACTTCATCTTCTGTTTCAGTCTTCCATTACAATCAATATACAAAGTTCAGTTGCTTTGCTGGTGTCCTCTGAATAATTTTACAGAATAAGGTTAAACAATGGTTTATGGTCTCAGATACAAGATTTTTCCCTGTCTTGTGCAGTCATAATCCACTTTAAAGCGGGTTATGAAAAAAGATACTTGGTATCCGAGCTACGCTTCAATCTTTTCTGTAAAGGTGGTCAATCTGTGAAGAGACATCCATGAAAAACACGATCAGTAGCCTTCACTGTGGGAGAAGCAGCAGCGTGGTCATTACCTATTTGAAACAATGCAAATCAAAGCCTTATTGTAATGCAGAGTTGTCACTCCTCTCTGCCTAAGCTAAAAAGTAGAATCTAATGTAATTGAAAATACACACATTCAGAATGGAGAATAGTGTGGTAAATTGCACACAGAAGGTGACAAAGAATATAAAAATGTTTGCTTGTCCCTTCCTTGCTATTTAGTAACAAATTAGTGCTTGTTTTCCAAGTGTTCTCCTGGAAGTTTGGTTGGAAAGGTGTCCCCATGCTCCCCCATGTCAGTGGGACAAGGAATATAACTGTTTTGTGCAATGTTATATTCAAATCAACTTTTGCATGAATTATTATGCATCTTCACTACAATTCATTGGTTATCCTTTAAGTCTTAAAATATCTTTCCGATGTATTCCACAGAGGCACTAATCCGCTTGGATGAGAGGATTTGGGTTTTTTTACTTAGTTTTTCCTTCTCTGGGTCTTACCTTGTTGTTTTATAGGAGGTATAAATCCTTGCTTAAGTGAAACATTTCTGCTTAGCAAATGCATTTGTATTTATATTGTTTATTAACTAGAGCAAAAGGTAGTCAATTGTGAACAGTTTTTCTGTTCAAGACATTTCAGAAAGAAAGATTGTGGAATATGCCATTAGAGAAAACATTGTGTGGGTTAATATGCCAATAATTGTTTTCACAGATGACCATTCTCTTGAGGGGATGGCTGGATCCAGCAAACAGATTTTACAAGGTATGATGACAATAAGTTTTCTGGTTTTACCATAGTCTGCCTGCCTGGGACTGTTGTCACACAGCTGGTTTAGAGGATGCCTTGAGGTTTAGCATTAGAAAGACATGAAGTTTTTCCTCCACTTCCACTGCAAACAGAGCAATGCTGTGCGCATTGCATGGTTAGGCATTGAGACGTGCACTGAAGTGTAAATGAGTAACAGTGTAAAAGTGAGATCTGAAAAGCTGGGGTTCAGCTTCTGTTACTCATGCTGAAAAAGTCAAATAATGGAAATCTAAGAAAGAATAGTTAAAAGCAGAAACCTAAAGAGCCTAATTGCAGTGTATGCTCTGGAAACTGAGAAATGGTATTATTAAGGTAGAGTATATTTGACAAATATGGGTTGATATAACTGTTAAAGGGTACCTGAGCTTAAAACTTGTGTTTCATCGAGCTATCACAGTTGATCTAGACCAGATGGTAGTTCACTCTAAATTGCTTGAAGAAGGAGTGTTAGAATCCATGATCTCTTGGACATTAGTGTAAATAAATTACTGGTAATTTAGATGTAATTTTTGAGCTTGGGGTTTTGTTTTGTTTTCTGTTGTGCTTTTGTTGTTTTTGTTGTTTTAAATTTCTCTAAGAGTTCAGAAGTTAAAGGGGGAGAACGATCTAAGTAATTATTTGGCATACCCAAATGTCTGTGCTATTGTCTCTTTCTGAATGACTTTCTGGCTTGTTTGTAGTCCTCAAAAAGGAACATTTCTGACCTCTCAGAATGTATAGTATGCCATATTACATATATGTTCAGTACCTCAGTGAAAAATGTTGGAAAGTCAGTCTTTCCATGAAAGGCCCATACTGATTGAACCATAGGAAGAAGACTCAATTTTGTATAGTTATAATTTTTCAATACTGTGGTGGTTTGGCTCCATCAGGCTACTAAGTACATATAAGCTGCTCACTCACTTCTGCAGTGGGACAAGGAAGAGAATTAGAATAAAAACTTAGGAACTACTCTTGGATTGAGATAAAAATGGATTAGTAAATGAAGGAAAAAAAATCCACCATAAATACCCCAAAACAACACCCAAAAAAATCAGTCCCCACCATCACCAGAACAAAACTCCCAGACCAACCGAACACCCCAGACAAAACAAACACCCCCACCACACCCCTGCAAAGTGATGGTCACCACCTCCCACCAGCAGATCACTACCCAGGAAATCTTGGAGCAGCAACTAATTTGGAAGAACAATGCCCCAGTTTTATTCCTGTGTGTGGTATTACATGCTATGGAACATTCCCTCTGGTCCATTTAGATCAGCTGCCCTGGCTGTGTGCTCTTCCAGCATTGTGCCCTTCAGCATCTCGCCCACCTCAGCCTGCTTGCTGTGGGGTCAGTGAGAAACAGGACCTTGGTGCTGTGCAAGCAGTTTGGCAATAGCTAAAACAGCGGTGCATTATCAACACGGTTTTAGTCACAAATCTGAAACATAGCATCATGCAGGCTGCTATAGGAAAAGTTGACCTCTCTTCCAGCCACACCCAGTACAAACGTAGACTTGTAAAAATCATGAAGGAGTTGATTTATAGTTGTGTTGTGAGAAGGGATTATCTTAATCAAAAAGAAGCTGTTTCTGAATGACTGTTCCTGTCATTGCCAGTAGAGAGCGCCAAAGCCTAAATTTTAGCTATCTGCAAAGTGCCTGTTTCTGCATCTTTTAAAGTAGTCTGTTGCTCTTCAAAATAAGAGTAAAGCTGTTAATGTTTGCAGTATTGTTTAAATCTCAAAATTATTTGTCTTGAATTCCTTTGGCAAATAACTTCTACAAGATGCCATCCCCAAAAAATTACCATCTCTGAAAGCTTTGCAGAGCCATTTCTGGTAACAGTCTTTCCACTTTATACAGTCTTTATCATTGTAGGCATCAGAGAACATGAGTTTCTTTGCTGTAATACAGGTGGGTATTTTTTAGGGGGTGGTGGAATTAGCTACATCCCTTTATCAACTGCTTCAGTTGATAGCCATGTGATGAAATACCTCTTACTGCTGCTCAGAAAAGAAATTCTTCAGATGCTCTATCTACTATAAATCTGTTGAAATCCTGCCGTTACTTTCTGTGTATTTGACCAAAAACTGACCATAAATCTAACAAGCATAAATTGCATTACCTGGTTCTTGCAACTCTTCTCTGTAAACTGTCTGTGAACTACTCCCTTAGCCTAAAGAGTACACTGTTGTAGTGATATCAATTTATCTCTTGCAGGTGTATTTCTACACATCGTTGCAGACACGCTCGGAAGTATTGGTGTAATCATATCTGCAATACTGATGCAGAACTACGGTCTAATGATAGCAGATCCTATTTGTTCAATGCTGATAGCACTACTTATAGGTGTAAGGTAAGCAGTGCTGTCACTGATGTTTGGTAGTATTTTTGCTGCTCAAATTACAGCTTAGAAGAAGAATTTCATTTGTGATGTGAATGACTTGGGATGTTTGCTTTTCTTCCAAGAGCAATATGTTATGTTTGCTCTGTATATTTTGGTATATTCTTGCCTGAGCTATCTTTCTTTTCCTTTTCTACAGTTACAACTTTTGCTCTTAAAACTTAAATTTTACCCTGTTTGCATACTACTACAAAAATGTCTTTTGAGTTCAAACAAGAAAGCTTCCCCTCTGTGTTTAGTACACGCTTATATAAACCAATGTACTCCAGTAAATGGAGCAGAATGGCTTCAGAGCAGCAGAGTTGAGCCTGTTGGCAAAGGATGTGTCTCCTTGTCCTTGACGAATCAAGGCTGGTAAACTTCATGTTTGTTTGTTTTTTTCCTTAGTGAGAACTGTCTTTTCTATTTGTATTCTGACACTTTGTTATTCCTTTGTAAGAATTGATGGAAACGCTGTGAGTAGTCCTGGGCTTTCCTAGTTGTTGCTTACCAAGATCCCTGTAAATGCAAAGCTATTTGGACTAGACTGGACAAGCAGGCATTTCATTCCGTGATTGCTAGTACTGAGGCTTTTCTGGCAGCAGTTTCAATGGTGGCATAGGGCAGAGTGCTGCAACTCCAGTTACAACCAAATAACTGAACACCTTTGTCTCTTCAGCAGCAGTGAATGTCAACTAATTCACTCCAGCTACTGATGCTTGCACTGTATATGGCATGTTTATATCATGTGCACAGTGACACAGAGTTAGTGATGTGAATCTCCCTGTTCATTACAGTAAGGCAACATGCTTCAGGCACTAATACGCCCAAAAAAATCTATGTGCTAGAGATTACTGTGAAGTTACTCCTTTAATATGTAAGCATAGTATTTTCATTTAAACCTCCTGTCACTTCATAAAGGACAAATTATTACAAACAAATTCCGTTACTGAAATCTCAAAAAGTGGCAAAGAAAATGTGCAGGTGGCCAAGGAGGAAGAAATTTGCTGAGATCACAGTTGAGTAAAACATGAGTTTACATACACTTTTTATTTTAGCTGTGTGTCTGGCTTTGTGTGCAGCAAAGAACACATGGAGTGTTGGTCAGAAAATACCATGCAAATGAGAATTAGGGTTTTTTTTCCTTCCATTTGTAGAGGTTGGAAGAAGACTGTCTCCCATAATAAAGGTTTTATAATAAAACTGTCTATAGGCCAGAGTTGGGAGGAACTGACTGAACTACTGACTGTTGCTCTGTGTTGCTTCTGTGATCCTTCACTAAGGCACCTCTGAGGTGACATACTCTCTGCCGAACTCCTTGCACAGAACATTCTGGCTGCACAGTGAAAATCGAGGGTGGAATTCTTCTGGGGCTGTCTTCACTGACAAATAAATACCCTTTAAAGCTTAGTGGAAGCAGAAAGAGGGTAGGTCTTACTGGAGACTGACTGTCTGCATCACAGAAAAAGCCTGTCTTCAGTAGAATTCTATAGAAATAGTGTTAGTACCTTTTGCATTTTGGGCTTTAAAATTTACCTTTTTGGAGGAAGAAAAATAGCCCACATATTACTGTTCTGATTTGGAGAAGCAAAGGCATGAAGTCAGACACTTGGCAAGTTTTGTCATTCTTTTACTTGCTGTAGAAAGTTGTTTTCTTCATTTATGTATTTATCTGTTGAGTCTTGACAAGCAGGGGAGTTGGTAGTTTGTAGTTTCTCAGTCAGATGATTACCTTTTAAAATCTCTGCATCATAAATCTATGGCCTGTTCTGAAAGGTGAAGCTGGTGTGGATGGGGGTTTGTAGCTCTTGAGTAGTCCTGGATGCTACCAATGATATCTGATGATTCTTTGGTTGCTTTCTGTGCTCTTGCAGTTGTCTTTTTAATTATGAAGCATAAATAGGGCATACTTAAAATGGATCAGTCTGTTTTGCTGGCATTTGGTTTCAAATCTCTTGGTTTTTTTAAATGCATGGCTGTTCAGTGGCTATTCAGGATGATGCTTTTTAAGGTTTTTGTAAGTTGTTTTCCTCATAATTTAATGTGCCTAAATCAATAAATCATTTCTCAAATCTCCAAACGGCATTTAATATTTAAAACTGAACGTTCATTTCTTTTTAGCCTTAGGAGTCTAAGCTGTGTTCTAAAATGGTGAAGCAGTTTTAGTATTTTAACCAGCTATGTGAGATCAGTCATCAAGCAAAAGCCACAATTCCCATATAGAGCAAAAAGTTTGTCCAAAACCACTATTGGAGGCAGATGTTTCTAGAAAGGCACTGTAGACTAAATATGATACTACAGTGGATAGGGCATGCAGGCTACATATTAAGTGGACAACGAAATAAGGCAATTTAGTCATGTAGTGAAGATTTTTCCATGGGTTATGTAATTTATAAATAAAGTGTAGGGCTGCTTGAACATGATATAATATGAAAGAGCTTTGGGGGAGGACATACCTGTAGAGTGTGGGGCATAAAAGTATTAAAAAAATTACTTTTTAAGGTGAAGGACTTTGAGGGGGTGTTCTGTAGCAGAACTCCCCCAAACCAGCATATGGTCATTGGTGGTGCTTTAAGCCCTCGTTGCTAAATGGCCTGCACTGCTTTCATTTACAGGATACTTGGCAGGCTTGCTTGAGAACCAGAGTACTACATGTTATGAAAACAGGCAATTTAAAATGGGAAAAGTAAATTTAAACCTGTGTTCCTTGTCTTGAGTGAAGTCTGCAGTCTGATTAAAATCACCATTGCCTAGTATAAAAAAAACATTATTAAAGTTCTGAAATAAGCTGACAATCTTGGCACTGCAGATGTGGATGGTGGCTGGAAAAAGAAGTATTTTGAAATCACAGAAAACACCCGGTTGGAAGAGACTTCCAAGCTCATCCAGTCAAACCCTCAACCCAGTGCTGAAGGATTAACACTAAACCATGTCCCTAAGCACCAGCTCTACACACTACTTAAATGCCTCCAGGGATGGTGACTCCAGCACTGCCCTGGCCAGCCTGTTCCAATGTCCAAGAACACTTCCAGTGCAAAACTAGTTCCTGAGATCCAGCCTGATCCTCCCCTGGTGCAGCTTGAAACTATTTCCTCTGGTCCTGAGACCAAGAAGAGGCTGCCCCCTCCTCATTCCAATCTCCCTTCAGGGAGTTGTAGAGAGCCATAAGGTCTCCCCTCAGTCTCCTCTTCTCCAGACTGAACAACTCCAGCTCCTTCAGATGCTCCACATAGGTCAGGTGCTCCAGGCCATTCATGAGCCTCATTGCCCTTCTCTGAACATGCTCCAGAACCTCAATGTCCCCCTATAGTGGGGAGCTCAGAACTGAACTGGCTGTAGATTTTCAGCTATGGTATTTGAAGGGGCAGAGCTTCTCTTGAGTTGTGGGGATTAAATATGCCACATTGAGTTTTAAGATTGTGGAAGGTAAACAAACACTGTTACCACAAGTGTCCTCTATTTTCTATAATGGTGAGAGCACTAAATTAATTTCCTGCTGTGCTCTGACTATAACTGTCAAGGGTTCTTTACCCAGGATTTGTTTTAAGCCTTTCTGTCCAAGACAATGACAGTTTCAGAGCCTTGCTGACTGTGTGAAGAAAGCACAGGCATTAACAGGATAGGACCGGAACAGGTATGAGAGTTACCTGAATGTGATACAAATTGGTTAGGAGTCTGATACTTTCCCTCTTCGTTGTTAGTGAAGCCATGTGTAGTAGTGGCATGGATTTTATCAGGTTCATGTCAGTAGCTTTTATCTACTTGAACATCTCTCACTTCTGTAATAATGTAAGTGAACGTGTGGTGTGCTGCTAACTCATTCAGCACACATAGCCACCTTTGCTATTGTGGCTTTGGAGAGGATATATTTATGTCCCAAGTTCTGCTGTAGGTTAGCACCCCTTTGAAATTCCACTGTCTTGCAAGAAAGTGTAGTATTTTAGATTGGTGGCTTGGTAATCAGAGACTACTGGAACATTGTGTCTGCTTCAGCAGCAGAGTTTGAAAAAACTCTCCACTTGGTGAGAGCTCAGCATTTATTTATTTTCCTCAATAATATTTCTTGTAAATAATAAAAAAAAAAGGGGAAGTACCAGTGCACTAGCTGCTGCAAAGACAAGCAAGTGTATTTTGCACTAATGACTAATCCCTCAAAAACTGAAAGCTTGGTCAAATTCTCTAACCACATTTTCAGCCTGTTTGATATTGCCATCTTTCCTAGTGTTTTCTTCAGTCACATGAGATGGAACATATACTTTAAGTGTCTCCTGGTGATTAAATAATACTGGGTCTTAGTTAATGTTTGAGAAAAGAGCAGACTGTTGTAGTTTGGGTTTTTAATTAAAGGTTTTGGAGTTCAGTAATAGTCATGAAACTGGAATACCTGAGACATCAGAAAAAAGGATTTTTGTAGTTTGTCATGTGCGTTTGCTTTGCAATAAAAGACTACCTTGTAAGGTAGTACCCCTTTGGATGTAGAACTGTATGCATGGGCTTCTGTGTTCTAACAGCATTTCTGAGGGCATATCACACCAATTTAGCTGTCTTTTGGCCTTTTCAGATTTGCAGAAGAAAACTTTGTAGCTGAACACTGTGTCTAAATTAGAGGAGGGAGGTGTGACCTGTGATATACTTCAACTTTCACTACTGTATCAAGCCACATCCTGATTTACCTCTATTGACTCGTAAGATGTTAGTGTTTCAGCTGAACACCTTAACTTTAGCTTCTTTGTGAAGCTTGGATACAGGCATAACTTGTGTAGCATTAATGCCAAAAACTTGCACAGGAGGTTTTTCTCTGGGAGCTTTAGTGTGGTGCCACCTATAATCGGAGTAGTGTGTCTTTTGTATATTAGTTGATTTTGAGCTTATAGTTCCAACACCTGCTGCTTAAAGCTGCAGCCTATTACCTGGTGAGCAGAGATACTCTCTGATGCTTGAACACACCTTGTTGATTGCATAGACTTAACCTTGGAAGATAATTTTCTTAGGTAACAAGGTTTTCAGAATGAAACAAATCCTAATGTCAAATGCCCCTTCAAATGAAGAGCTCTCTAGTAGGGTTTTAACTTCCTCTTTTCAATGTGCATCCTGTGCCAGATGGAATCAACAAGTTCATGACCAAGTGCTTTTTTAGAATTGGTTAACATGCCCAGCCTGCTGGTCTTAAATGGCCATAGGCAGTTTCTCCAAGTCAACTTGTCAACTTGTCAACTCATTTCCATTCCGTCAAGCAAATTTGATGTAAATAATTTCTGCCAATCAATCTTTTTCTTTGATTTCTTTCACAGTGCTTTTTTTCACTCTTAGCAGCAAGCTCCTACATTCCCTATCCCTTTAGTCTTTTCCCTGGAAAAAATCATGCAGCCTGGTACATCTGTGCTTTCTGAAGCCTTTGGATTAATTTGTTAGAAGGCCTTTGTTTAATTTATTGGGATGGAGTCACCGTTCAAAAATTCTGTATTCAGTTTGCATTCTGAACTTGTGTGTTGGTTTTTCAAGTTTGTTGTTGTTTTTTTTAAGAAGCAAACCTGCATTTTAAATAGTGAGTTAAACTGAAATCGATTTGGCAATGGAGTATTTTGGCAGCTTCAGCTCCCTTTGATTTAATGCTTGTGACACAGACATTATTTAGTGAGATGGGTTCATTGATAAGGGAACCTTTTCCCCTAAACGTCTATAATCCACTCTCTGTAGAAACTGACACTTCAATTAATCTTCCTTTAGACAGATTGACAGTTACTGCATTGCTAAATGTTTAATTGTCTTGGTGATGGGTCCAGCTTAGGCAACTCTTGCCTGCCTCTAATTGCTTCTTCCCATTTCGGAACTGATTCCTCGGTAGCAGCGCAGCTGCACGAGGGCACGCAATGGAGTGCATCAGGCAGTCAATTTGGCTGGAATAACCAGTGTGCCTGCAAGGACACTTAATTTTAGGGTGGTGGTTTTTCCAGGGCTTCATTAGACAAGAGTCATACACCCTCTGATTCCCTCCCACCCCTGGCTAAGGATGAGCCAAGCAGTGAGCTGAGTAGTTGATCAGCCAGTGCTGCCTCTACATAACAACTGGAGCTATCTCTTTAAAAATGGAAGTGGTTAGGTCATACTGTTCACTTTCTACAAGCAGACAGCTGGGTTGTGCAGTGTGTTCTACATCACTTCATGAGATTTGAAACAAAGCTGCTGTAGTTTCATTTTAACAGGTGGCCCAATTCATTTCTTACCAATGTGTTCTGGATGCTTTTTATCCTGTCACTCTAGGTACACCAGCATTGAGCACTGAAATTCAGCTTATACATTTTTGAAATAGATCATTATTTTTGTTAGTTGACACATGCTCTTGAAATGAGATTACTATTGAAGCTCTAGTATTGGGCTTTAGGTACTTGTTACCCTCTTGGAAATTTTAGGATGCTTTACTGAGCCAGACTTGGTGCACTACTCCTAAACAAATAAAAAAATCACCACCCTGAGTACTGAATCAGAGTATAAATTTTTAGTGGTAGTTTCAGAGTAGAGGCTTTTGTGGGTCTCCTGGTTTTATTTTAAAAAGGTAGTAATAATTTTTTTGAGTGTACTATGTTTCATCTTAGTTTGCTGATTAAACAAGACCATTTGGCAGGAAGGGTATCCGTGATTGCTTCCAAATGTTTTATCCTTGAGCTTGGATGAGACCCTACACTTAGTTCACTTAAAGAATATGCTAAGTTGTCTGTTTCTGACAAAATTGCTTTGTTAAAGCTGGACTGGTCCATGCTAATTGTGTTTTATGATCTCTGCATTATTATCTTAGGTCATAAGAGAAACATGCCTTAAGCCAAACACAAACCCAAAAACCATTTCAGTTTTTATGGTTAGTTGTGAGTGGTTGCTGTTGAAGTAGGTTTTGATTTTGAGGTACAGTTCTCAACTGCTTTGTTGCTTTTAAGACACTAAGAGAATTAATCTCAAATCCCGTGATTAAGCTGCCAGTTTTTGTAACTGCCCACCAGTGGTCTCTGTTGGAAAATAACGGGAGAAGTAATCCTGCCTTTAGTAAGACAACACAGCAGTTTTGTCAATACTTTTGTTTTCTGTACCAGACTTACATGGCAACTTCCTCAGCTTCTGGTGAAGCAATTGAAGAACAATTCAAGAGCATAGAAGGCATGTTACGTTGCTCTTTGTTCTGCATTTTGAAAGTGTAATAGCAGCTAACTTCCTTTTTTCTTTCCAGTATTGTTCCGCTTTTAAAAGAATCCATTGGGATTTTGATGCAGCGAACTCCTCCTTCCCTGGAAAATGCCCTGCCTCAGTGCTACCAGAGGGTGAGCTCTTAGGCCAGTTTTGCTTTAGACTGAAGGAGCCTCAGCTGTGTGTATCATGATACTTTGTGATGTTTTTCCAGTACTGCCTGTAAAAGGATCCCTAGCTTGTACAAATGGAGACAGCAGCATGATTCTCACCTTTCCAAATCCCTGAACTCTTTGTAGCTTGAGCTGAGTTTGTGTTTTAAAATGCACCATGTTGGTTTAGAAAAAGGTATTGAGACTTTTTCTCTCCAAGTACTTTGTGCAGATACAAGGTGTGTAATGATTCTCTGTCTTGTTCAGTTTTTATCTCCTTAGGATCTAGTTGTCGGTAAAGTGCGGTGGACTAACATTGCAATTGTATTTACGAGAATATGTATTTGAGTGCCTCTTCCACTACTCCCGTTTAACTTTCCTATTACTGTGTCATGACCTGAACATGGAAGCACCTTTTTGAATGTAATTCAAAGCACTTGCAGGAGCATTGTCTTCCCGTGGGATGTTACAAGATTTTAATAGTTGTATGGAGGGTTTGCTAAAATGGGATGGGGGGCAGGAAAATGGATGTTGACAGGGCAAACCTAAACCCTCATGACATACTTACAGAAATACTACTGTATTTCTGTTAATAGTTGGAGTCTCTCTCAAACTGTTTTATGAAAAAAATACTTTCAATTGCAAAAATGGCTATTTTAATGGAATGCTCTCTCAAATCTAGTAACCCCAGCTTTTCTGTCTTGGACATCACTGTTTTCAGAAGTCATTTCAGTAAAATATATGTAGAATGTAAATGCAGCAAGGTACCAGGTCATGACACATCTGTCTGGTTTCACCTCCCTTAAAATTACTGAAGTGTAGTAATAAGGAATACAAGTGAAACATCATCAGTTGAGCAGTAAGCTAGAAGTAGGAGTTCATTTGCTTCTGTAAAACAAACAAACAAAGCAAGCAAGCCTCCCCCAAACCACAATGTGTTTTGAACAAACATTCTTCTCAAATGATGTGCCTTTCGATTTTTTCCTCTATTTTTAGGTACAGCAATTGCAAGGAGTTTACAGTTTACATGATCCACACTTCTGGACCCTCTGTACTGATGTTTACATAGGAACTTTGAAATTATTAGTGGCTCCTGATGCTGATGGAAGGTGGATTCTAAGCCAAACTCACAATATTTTTACTCAGGTATGTCTCATTAGTGGAAAGTACATCCCAAAGTGTAAATTGCCTGTCATGTGATGTAATATTGTAATTCTTACCAAGAAAAATTAAATGTTTCTGGTTTTGGTATCAAAGTGCTTCTGTGCTCCAGTGGTTTGCAACAATTTTTAAATGGAATTACTGTAGCTCTCTGCTTTAGGTTTTGATGCTGCTTAATGGAAATAACAGCTGTAGTTCTCTGAAGTGTATCAGATGAAGTTGAAACTCCATATGGACTTATAAGGAAGCATGAAAAAAGATGAGGCTTCCCTCAAGATAGGGTTTTCAGCTATAGACTGGACCTACTGAAGTTTTCCATGGTGCTGTTGCTGTATTTTTGTCATTCATTTCCATTCCTCTAAGAAACCATGGGCGCTGTATGTTTTGTTGTCTTGCAGTAACATCTGTGCGCTTAGACCATCCAGAGCCAAGTATGCTGGTGTTAGTCCTGACATTGGAGAGCAGCATTTGGAAAAACTTATATATCTTTCCATAATGTCCCTTCTCTGCTTTTGAGTAAAGGAGAATTCTGTGGCTGAGCAGGAGACAAATATTCCAGTTTATAATCAGTGTTTTAGTTAACAAAATATTGTCAGCTAAAGGGTAGTATTTTGGATACATAAAATCACTTACTTCCGTAAGTTAGTTGGACAGTAAAGAAAGCAGGCTTCTGATGGGGTATGTTTAATACTGTAAATACAAAATGCTTCTGTCAGCAGTTTAATTAGTGCTTGCATAAACCTTCTTTGCAATGCTTTCTGCAGCGGGAAAGCCCTTGTGTGCTTATGTGTACGTTCTTTTCCTACTGTCCTGGCAGCTTGTATCTGTGATGGTGTGGTGGATTGTTTATGCATCTGATAAGCCCACACCTCCCCCAGTTTGATAACATTTATTAGAAGTTCCAGACTGGATTATTTTGTTTGAGATTTTCTTGTGCATTGTGCATACTCCTTTTTGGACTCTCAGGAGAAACACTACTGAAACCAACCCTCCGACGCTCTGTCTGAGTGCACAAATTCTTTTGAACTCCTTAAAGTTTAAGGAATTTGTAAGTAGTCAGTCATGGGGAACTCAGTAAAAATAAACACATTCTTGTATATTTATTGTGTTAGAGATGTAGGGAAGGAGGATTTATGGTTACAAATGTTCTAAAATAAAGCTTTATTCAGAAAGTTAGATACTTTTTGACAGATTCCATCAAGTAGAGTTCTAGACTGAGTAGGCAGAAATCTGCATAGCTTATTCTGTGCACTTTGTAGTTTGTCAGGGATCTTAAGTCTCCAAACAATTGCTGTAACTGTGCCGGTATCAAGAGCCATGTGCCTAGGAAGGGAATTCAGAGAATGAGGTTTATCATTGGTCTTTTCTGACCTATGATAATAAGTGGAGGAACAGTTGGAGCAAGTAGAGACTTTTCTCTTCAGTAATATTTGCCCTCATTAATCTCAATCTAATTGATAGTTGGTTTTGCCACTCGCCAAGCTAAAAGTCGATGGTGGTTGAGCACAACCTGATCTGCAGCAGTGTTCAGTGTAGTGCTTCAGGATGGCATTGCATAACCAGTGACATTGTTGCTAACCTGCTGCTGAGGTGAAAATGAATAACTTGGGTGGTTTATTTTTAATGTTATTTTATACCAAATGAGGATAAACCCAAGTCCTTCTAACCTAGCTTAGTAAGAGTTCTGAGGTGATAAATGCTTTCAGTACAATTTGCAGACACTAAAATAACTTGAGATAAAGGGATTATGATGTCATGTAAATTCACTGTAGCTGTTGTTTCTTGCTAAAATCTGGTGGTAGAACTGGTTCAGACAACAAATCCCATGTAATGCCCTTGTGCTTAGCTCCATTTTAAACTGACAGCTCTTCATGCAGCTTGCTTTTCACAGAGCTTTTGTGACAGCTATTTAGAATGGCTCAGAAAAGGCAGTGTAGCAGGGCTACTGTTAATTGTGTGATTACATCTGTGCACTTCCCTGTGCACCTTCATACAGCTCCTCAAAGTTTGGAGGTTTCCAAATTGCCAGTATCTCAGTGAGTGATGTGCTAAAGTGGAAGATAAATTACAGGAAAAGAAAACACTGAGATTTTTTGCTGGATAACTTACTGGTGTGGATGAGTGTTCCAGATGATTAAATTGTTTTGGCTTTACAGGTGGTGTTTTTTTTAACCTTCCTTTTCTTTCCTACAGGCAGGAGTAAGACAGCTTTACATACAGATTGATGTTGCAGCCATGTAGTGCATCTCTGAAATTGTGCTGTTGGACCAAAGTTTTCTGTACTGTAATGTCACAACAAAAGTACTTCTCAAGACAGAGCCTGCCTCCACCGCTGTTCTGGAATTGACTGAATAGATTTCTGCCCTCGGGCTATGAGTGAAGTTCCCTTCTAAGGAGTAAATATTGAATGAATGTTATGAACTCTGGGTCTTGTCTTTTTGTAGCCCCTAAACTTGTACGGTTTTGAGAAGTTTTTTACTTACCGAGATTGTGGTACTGCAAACTGTCATGTCTTCAGTCAAGCTGCTGAAACCACTGCTGATTCCCATAAACCCAGTGTTACCAACAATTGGAAACTTGGTTTGTAGATAATGTCACTACAGCTGACATGCTTCGATGTCATTGTATGTCTGTAGAACTGTTTGTACTTTGCAAACTTAATGAACCAAACCATATTGGGTTTTCAAAGTGCCTTTTATATCAGGAGAGGTATTTGCCAGCATAAATATGGAGCATCAAAGGGGTTTTTTTACTTTGACGAGTATCTTGTACACAGTCTGATTATTTACTGGTGATGTTTGTGGGGGGGTTGTGTACTTGCATAACTGTAGATGTTAGACTTCCTTTATACCTGCAGCTTACCAAATGGGCAGAAGAATTCTAAATGTAAAAGGCAAAGCTGTCTTGGAGAGGTTTGCTTATGAAACAAGCTGGATATTTTGTTGCACATATCTTGTGGCAATTATTTTGGTCAGAATGTTAGATTTATCTCTTCATACTGTTGAGAGTAATGAGACATTACATGATCAACTTGTAATCACTGAAACAACAGGTAGCTGAGGGAAGATGATGATGGTAGAGGCAATATGTGAAGTTTTTTATCTTCTAGGTTACATGGCAGGAACAATTAAATCCCTAATTTGCTTATCAAAGCTTAAATCTCCTTGATTTTAATAGATTGCAATATTTTTTATTGAAGTGATGGACAAGGTAACTTTTGCCTTTCCCAGTACTGAAAGGGGCAGTTCCCAGTGGTTATACCTGAAATGGAAATAAGGACCATGGTTCATGCTGTTTAAGATTATGCTGTTTCCAGTCTGGCAGGTGTGATACTTTTGACTATCTTATTGTAGCCTCCTGTGTTTTGTGAGGGGAAAAAAAACAGCAACTTTTTAGTGCAGTAAATGTTTGTTTGTTTGTTGGGTTTTTTTTCCCCCCAGAAACATCAGTCTGTCATGTTTTTCTCGCATTTATAATAATTGTACTCTTTCAAAGACAATCTTTGAGATGATAATTCCACTATGCTACAGTAGTTAACTTAGTAATGAAAATTTCTATGTTTTACTAGCAGAACATTGTGGAGTAATAAACAAGACAGGCATGTTTCTGATAAATCATGGCCGATACTGCTGGTATGGTGTTTCAGTACTCTGGTACGTGATCTTTGGTGATACTGAAATCAAGGCCCTCTGCAGCTGATGGTGTCTGTGTAGCAATAGCTAGGCCCTATGAGAGTACTGAAGAGTCCTTCACAGAAATGGTTTTTTTTGCCACTGATGCTGCTGAATTCATGACAGAGATGAAGAGTTTCTTGCATTCATTCTGGTGTTCCTATTTTCATCTCTTAACATGAACATGGTGGTTGTCTTTCATGGTTTAACACCAACCAGCCTCCAAGCACCGTGTGGCTGCTCACTTGTTTCTTCATCCCCACCCCTGGTGGGAACAGGAGAAAAATCAGGAAAGGAAAAGTCAAACTTGTAGTAAATCAACCAGCTTAGTAATTGAAATATTACTATAATTGTAATAAACAGGAAGGTAACAGAAAGATAAAACCCAAGAAAAGGCAAGTGATGCACAATGCAGTTGCATGCCACCCACTGATGCCTGCACATCAATCTGCCACCTTTGGCCTCCCCCGAATCCCCTGCTGCCAGCTCCCTCCAGTTTATGTACTGAGCTTGATACTCTGTGGTTTGGAATGTCATTAGAACAGGCTGCCCAGGGAAGTTGTGGAGTCACCATCCTTGGTGATATTTAAAAGGTGTATAGATGTTGTGCTGAGGGACATGGTTTAGTGGTGACCTAGTCAGCTGTCTTGGCCATGCTGCTTCCCAGCTTCTTGTGCACCTGCTCATTGGCAGAGCATGAGAAACTGATAAAGTCTGTAATGTAGGATAAGTGCTACTCAGCAACAACTAAAACATCAGTGTGTTATCTACATTATTTTCATGCTAAATCCAAAACACAGCACTGCACCAGCTTCTAGGAAGAAAACTATCTGTCCCAGCTGAGAGCATGACATTGCCAAACTGATAGGTGGTTCCTGAATTTTTCAGATGAGATACTGCAATATGAATGCCAGTTTTCTACAAAGCTTGGGCATGTACTCTTGTGCTTGGAATTGAAAACTGAGTGTAATTAAAAAATAGAAGTAAAAAGCTTTTAAGCTTTCCAGTCTCTTCCAATCTTTGGAGCCTTCTTTATTCCTGTTGCTGGTTTCTGATCTTGTTTGCTTCTCTTAAGGATGGAGGTGCAGAGTGCCCTTTAAGCTGGCTGAACTAGTCCATGTATTTCTCTTCTGGTATTCTGCACAGCACCCTGCCAGGCTTCCTCTCTGTCACACCTTGCAGGTTGGGAGTTGGCATCTGAAAGAAACTGCATGTAGGGTGCAAGAATTTGTTGAACAGATTTGAGTATTGCAGTTTGAGATACCATTTGCGTGTATGTTCACAGAATAGCTAAATATGGTGGTGATTATAGAGCAGGGGTACCTTGTATTGGTTTGTAGTATGTTGCACGTAGACTGCTTCATGTTTCTTCACTGCATGATTTCTTTATTATGGGTTTTTTGGTGTTAATGTTACTGCTATTTGAAGCTAGAGAACTCATAAGGTTAAAGGCAAGCACTGGGCAAGCAGGCTTTGGTTAAACTCATTTCTATACCAGCATGTTTTGGGACTGGACTGAGTATTCCTGAACTTGCTGAAATACTCAAGTGCTGTGCAAACTGCTCAGCTTTGCCATTGTTGTAGTTTTCTTAATAAAAAAACAACTGCTGCAATTTGCTTCCAGCTGAGAATCTGCCCAAGTGGCAGCTGGGTTGGTTTGATGGTGGCGTGGTGCTTTGTTTTGGGGTTTTGTTTTTAAGATTTACATCTACAGACTTTGTAAATATGGGGATTTGAGTGAAAAAGTCTGTAAGCTGGCTACAACCACACAATATTGATTTTAGTAACTTTTGACATCTTTTTGTTGCTTATGACTTACATGACTGTCAGAAGCCTATTTACAAGTCTGAGTTTTCTAACCAAGGCAGCACTTTCTGCACTATTTTTAAGGACAACATTATGTTTTTATAGTAATAAATGTATCATTTGCTAAATGTAATAGAGGATAGTGTAGAGAAATCATATTTAAAGTAGACTTGAAGTCATTTAAGACTTTCTGAAAAAGGATAAGTAAGCATCACAAAATTCTACAAAAGACAGTAGATGATATGTATCCAGTAGGTACAGTCACATCTAGTGTGTCAGTGAAAGGAATGACATTTGATTTTCATTTTTCTTTTCACCTACTAAGGGGATACTTGCTCAGAGAGTACAGATCAGGCAATTGAAAGTGCACCTTCTTTTGTCTTGAGTGTCAAAGCACCAATATTTTGTTTTGCTAATATCCTAACACTTTGCTGCTTATGTAACACTTTGCTTTTAATACTTCCTTGGAGATGCCATTATTTGAAGAAAGACTTATGTGAATGAAGATATCCAGAGATGGATGAACATCTGCAGATCATCTGCTAAAACCCAGCTTCCTGGTATCCAGTACTGAATTTTGAACCAAGTTTTCCAAGTATAATTTTTCTCATGTTTTCATGTAGCTGAAACTTGCTGTGGGGTTCCTGGTCTGTCTTTGTGTGTTGTTTCTTTTCTGTGACTGGAAACAATAACTTAGAACCACATTATCCCAAACACCAAGCCTGCAAACAGCATGATTTTTAAAGGACCTACAACACAGTAAGAAGATTAAACCAAGTGCTACAGTAGAAGAAAACTGGTCATGCTAAGTTTGTAGGTTTCTACATAGGCACAGTCTTGCTCCTTAGACCAACAGGGCCCCTACAGCCAGCCACATGACTTGTGTGATTTGCTGGACTAAGGCAGAAAGTGCTAGTCCAAATATTACTCTACTTTACGTGTAATACTGCTTACTCAAATGAAAGTTTAATTGCATCCTTAGTAAGAGCTGCTGACACTATTTTTATATAAAAACTGAAGCTGCTGCTACTAATAAAATGAACCTTAACTGGCTCTTCACAGCCATATTTTATTTCCCCTGAAGAAGTAAAGCTTATGTTTAAAGGTGAAGGAAAGAAAGGGTATCTCTCTTCAAGCCGTTTTAAGTGAACCTCTTTTGGGAATGTAAACAAAATGTAAGAGGCATGAGAAACTGCTGCTGAACTAGTTTTCCACTCTGCACCCACTGTGCAATCACATTTTCATGTTCATGGCTTTTATCTCACAGTAGATTTCATGCTTCTATAACATGCAAACCCGGATCAATACTCATCTAAAAAGATAAACTTTAAGTATCAGTTCAGTGCAGCAGCTTTAGTTACTAGTTAAGCCCTGTCCTGTTTTCCCCAGCAGCCATCAGGCTCCTGTTTCTATCATTCTTGGCAATCCCACCCCTTGTAAGCATGTTTGGGAATGGACATAGAGGGATTTGGGTTGAATTTTTTTTTTTTTTTTAAATAATCCATTTCTCTGATTCCTAATGCTGACTCAGAGGTTAATTCCTACTTTATATGCATATGAAAAGCCCTATCTGCAACTTGCTAGGATTCCGCTTTGGATTTCTTCCCCATTCAGGCTTTGTTGCCATGACTGTAACTACTGGGACTTCATTGGCCAGAGTCTGCTCTAATGTGAAAAGGCTGCCAGTTGGGCTTCTGCTGTGCCTGGCATGTGAAGACCATGTATTTCACTCTGTGCAAATGTTGATTTGTCTACCTGTCTGTTTCAGTGACTCACAAAAGATTCCCACCTATGTGGTAATGTGGCAGAAAATGTGTTTTTATGCATCTCTTGTGCCTTTCCTGTCCCGCGTGTGCTGAAGCTGCTCATGTATGCTGGGATCTTCTACAAGAGTTAAATGAATTACTACAGTGTTTTGGCTGAAGTATGAAATATTGTGAATAATGAAACTACCAGTCATTGATGGTAGCATACAGCATATTGCCTTTACCTTTAAAGTACAGGGATTGCTCTTAGCAGTGATCTTCCGTGGAACAGTGCAGTCTATCCAAATACCTGGAAAGGACAGTTCACTAAAATTCTGAAGGTTGTGTATGATTTTGGTCTAGAATGCTAATGTTAAGTAGCTTAGCCATGACTTGTCCCAAGTGCAATATTAGATTTTTAATGTAATCTTTTCTACTTGAATATAAAATGTTAAGTGTCCTGTATTGCTGAAAAGATATGGGATCAAAATTTCTTTCCAATAAATCTTCAGTTTAAAAAACTTGCATCTGCATGCAGGTCTGCTTTGTTCTCATACATAGTGTGAAGACTAACTCGTTGAAATAGCAACCACAGTAACCCATTAGCTGATTTACAGGAGAGTGTGAGAATTCTTGCAGTCTTGTTTTCTGAAAATTGGCTGAAGTGAATTGTGGCTGCTGCAGTTTGAGTCCAGCATTAACAGATGAAGAAATCCAGTTTGTGTTGCAGCCTTCTGAAATGAGAAACTGTGTGGCTTCTCTGTTTCACCAACAGGCCAAGAGGTAAGCACTTGGTTTTCTTCCTTCAAACATAAGAACTTTCTCACCTGTCTGTGAGATACTCTCCCAAGTGTGAAGATGGATACGGACCCAACAGGTTTTGCATACTGATGGTTTCTTTTGGTGAATACCACATTTCTGGAAAGGTGCAAAGCAGAACTGAACATGTAAAATGCACTCATAACAACGTAGGTGGTGGGCTTGGGTCATGTACTACAGCACGTGATGTCAGACAGGGTACCCGGTGTGCTGCTTCAGATCTCTGCTGGCATGCACTATCATAATCCTCAACATGCAGATGTCAATGAACTGAATCAGACACAAGGTTTTTAAGTTTTAAAGGTTTCTGAGAGTTTCCACATGTTAGAAGATGATGCCAGCAGGTGCAGATAAAATGAGTTTGTGTTCTTACAATGTTGTCTCATGAAGCAATATACACTCTGACTGCACTTGGCCAAGCTCAAAATACTCATAGGAGGAACTTCATGCTTTCATTAGATAAAGATGGAATAACATTTTAATTTTTGGTCTGTTGAAAAGCATTCTTTTCAAAGCTAGAACTATCTACAGAAAAAAGCTTAAGCATTTCCAGCTCCAGAGGATGCATAGTGCCGGTAACAATCAAGGAATGTAGTGGCCCACCTAACTCCACTGTGGACATCTGATACAGTGTGCCTGAAACAATCTTCTGGTCTGCAGCACCCACACGTGCAAGGCCAACACAAATGGTGTTTTCAGTCATTTCTGTAAGAAAGAAGTTTGAAAGAAGATTAAATGACTCATTTAATCACTTCATGGTCATCTTATAAAAAGCACTCAAAATGCTTAAAGTTTTAATGCTGCTTTCTTCAACCTCCAATTAAGAAATCATTGGAGTGGCACAGAAAGAAGCTTGTTCTTTAAAGGAAATGAAACTCTGTCTTGGGGATGTTTTTGAGCAAGAAGGGGAACACAAATTCATTCAGGAATTGTGTTCACTGTGAGGAAGCTGCTGCTTCTGATTCTATTTCAAAGATAAAATTACTTTCATTTTAACAGTATTTGAGGAATGAACTTTAAAAGGAGGCACATAGCTAGACAAAAAACTGAGTCATCTTTATAGCTACTGTCTCCATAAACATTTTTCATAGTTTGCTCTTGGCTAGTATTATGATTTTGACCTTGAATTCTTAGTTCTGCATGGCTGAGCTAACCTAGATTCATACTGCTATTCATGCAGAGCAGAGTGTGACCAGTCTAAAGAAAACATAGCAGAGATGCCTCTAAAATGATCTAAACCACTCAGAATCCTCCCATCTCCCACAGCTTCAATGGATCAAAGACCTTAGACTTGAAGATGGATAGAAACAGTATAGGGCTCTAACTAAGCCCCCAGGAGCCACCAGTGCTCATTCATCCATGCTCACTGAACAACACCATGTTCAAGCTCTGCTAAATCCTCTTCACTAAGGTTTAAGGCAGCCCAATGCCACTGCAGAGCAAGAGAATGCTATGTTTAAGAAGACAACAATTCAGAGGCTCATTTGAGAGGGGCAGTAGCAGAGAGAAATGCTTGCATAATAGTACCTGCTCCTTCTCCTTGGAGCCTTCTTTTTTGAATAATGGCAAGAAGCTGTTCTGCAGCTTGATTGACACTCATATAGCGTGGTGGCTCATAAATCTTTCTACCTCTGCGGGGAAAGAAAAGTAGAGAAATTTCACATATGACCCATTTCATTATCCCTAATGTTCTTGCAGTTTATTTCAAGAAACCTCTAGACCAGCAAATCTGAACTTAAACAAGTCCATGATCTCAGAATTGGCCTTTCAGACAAGAGTGAAACTTTTAAGGAAGACAGAAGTCTCTTTGTGTTCTCACCACACCTGTGAAACAGCAGGACCTCCAGCTGGCAGATATTTGAGTCTCAAAAGCAAATTCATCTGCTGGAAGCAATATGCAGGTTTTGCAGCTATTCCTGAAAGATGCATTAGACTAATTCAAGGGCAAAGTACTGCTTTTCTGTCAAATGCCCTGTAGACAGATGATTACAGACTAGGGAGACATTCTTAAATGAAATGCAGCTTTCTTTGCCAGCTGGATTCAGTCAAACATATATTATTTTGCAACTCCAGAAAAAACAAACCTCAATGATACTATGAGCCTTCACAAATGTTAATTTAGACCAGAGCTGCAGCATGTGTATAAAGTAACCATTTATATTCACCACTGGCAAAACAGACAGACTGCAGAGAGATGACTGAGATGCAGCAAGGCCCTTTTTGAAGACAGTTAAATGAACTTGAGAGCATTTTCCATTTAACTGATTAAAAATGGTGGTATGTGTTCAGCACTTTGCACTACTTCTAGCCAGTGTAAGGAGGAATGCATTCAGAATGCTGCTTCAGCTATGAAATCTATTTCAAGATGGGGCAGAACAGGAAAATAACACTTCACTTGCCAAGCGGCAAACTCACCCCATTATGACCTGCTGCTTCTCACAGAAGCTGGGGGAAAAAAAGATTATGTTCTGCTGCAACTTCATTCCATTACTGAAAATAAAGCCAGGTCCTGTTGTAATGAACAAAAAAGTGCCACTCCTTGTAAGAAACAAAAGAATGTGGCCAGTGAGAAGTACAAGAGGAGAAGGCAGGTAAGTTCAGTATTAGAATATGGGCAAAGCACCTTTGTTCTTTGTACAGAAAAGCTCTTTGTAGACACACTGTGTGTTTCTCTGTATTTTCAAAATGGTGACTCACTTCATTAGATTCTCCAGAGACTGCTCCTTCACTTTAATATCTGTAGAACAAAACATATTAAAACATGAATTCCCTACAAACAGCCTGCTTAGTTTTCTTTGTAGGTAAAGTGTAATTTAATTAGCAGATTCTGTAAACTTTATAACAGCATTCTAGTTATTACAGGAAAAAGAAACATAGATTACATTTGACTGTTTCATGTGTAAATGAATCACAAAGTGCTGGGGTGTTATGTATGTGGGTTCACCCAAAGATGGAGCAAATTTCACAGATGACTAAAAATACTGCTAAATACACAACTAGCAGCCTGTGGTAGTTTGAGGCTGATGCCTAGAAAATTTTCCACAGATTTTGAGCAAAACATGGTAGAATGTAAATTAATTACCATTGGATATAAAAAGGAAAATAAAGATAAGGTCTGAAAACTAACATAAAGTTAGTTGTGTAAACTAACTCTCTTTTTGCTTCTTTGCCCTAGCTGGTGCTTCTGTTAGCTTGCCGACCTTGCCTGTGTTCCTTTGTTATGGCTAAGTACTAACAAGCTACTCTTTGCTCTTCTTTCTCTTGTCCCTTGTCCGGAGGGGAAGGGAAGAGGAGGAAGTTGTTGGTAACCCCCTGGTTTTGTCCCGGGGGTTCTTGTGCTGTTGTAAATAAATGGTAAATATGTGTAACTACTGTATATTTTGTACATATTTGTTGCATTCCATATTTCTAGACTTTAGTGTGCTTGTAAATGCAACTTCATTTGCTTTCTAACTGAGCTAGTCTGGCAATCTTATTTTGGGGGAGTAATTTCAACCCACCACACAGTTGTATTTACCACAGGGCAGCAAAATGCCAGCACGTTTAAGCACCTCAGGGTATTGGGACTGTTCTTGGTTACAAAAGGTAAAACAGTGTGACTGATCGACAGCCATTACACCACTGCTGTGCAACCTGCCTTTTGTTAGCATTTCCTTCCTGTCCCAGTCAAAGTTTAGAACAACCTTCTGGTAAGAGGGGGAAGAAAAAAAAACAGAAAACCAAAAACACAGGAGGAGTCAGGTAAGATTCTGTACTTCTGCAATAGTAGGACACTAACAGCCCACAGCCTCTCCCAGAGACAACCAGGTGCTACCTCTATTCAAATGCCCCCAGTACTATCACAGTGAAAGCTGGATATATTTTATTTTTTTAAAAGCATTGCTTAAGTTAACCAAAGTGAGACTGCAAGACTATTAGTGCAGTTTCCCAAATGCCTTACAGGCCCATGCAGTCACTTTGCATTCAGAAATTTATCAGCACTAACCCTTTTAATGTCACATTTGCTTATCTGGTGACCTCATTCAGTTTGATAAACAATTGATACACAGACCAGCATCACCAAGTAGTAGTAAGAGAATCATTAATTTGGAAATAGGTAGTTTTCAGCAGGGGGTCTACAGTGAGAGGTGGGTACCACAACTGTCCCAGAAACACGAGATTTCTTATTTGATTTTACTGTTTCAGAATTTTTACTTTCTCACTACCCCATTACAAAAATCAAACAGAAACAGGGAGATCATACAAGTACCACTTTTATGATGCAAAATATCTTTAAAAAGACTTTGTTTAAACATACTAGAGTTGTCACAACCCTTATGAAATCATCTTTGAAATAAATCATTAGAATTCTTATTTTTAGCCGGTTTTGAACACAAACAAATTTCAAGGCATTGGAAAGTTTTATGTGCAATGATGCTTGCACATTTAAATTGTTTCCTGGTCAGGATTCCTCCAGTTACCACAGAACTTGTTTTTACTTAAAATACTGATTTATTTAGCAGTGAGAGATCCCAGCTATGTACAGAAAGGTATAGAATTATATATACACATTTGCAAGGGTCTTACTAAGTTTATATGCAGGCAGTTCCATAATATTTTAGAAGTTACCTAGACTAGCAGAGTTACTCAGAAAGCAGCTTTCAGATGAGGATTGTTGGGTAGGATAAAAATCAGATAGCACCATGGGAGAGCCTGGGGCCAGGGCTCAGCTGGGAGCAGCATTCCATTGCAGCTCCATGATCAGCAAGGATTTTTAACAGCACTGGAACTTCTCACATGACAATCACCTCTTACCAAAACATCCTTAGATGAGGTCATTTAGGAAAGGGAGTATCACCTGACAAAACAAGCAGCGTTACATACACAATTTATCCCCAGAAAGTCAATCGTGCTGAGCTGAGCTCTCAAAAATGCTGAGCTCTAACCTAATTAAGTCAATAAAAGATAGCTGCTAGTCACTGCAACCTGAGCTTGATCTAGCTTAAAAACATACTGATCTTTAGATCAAACATGGGCCTCCTGCTTCTGACTTCTACAAAGACAGCATTTCTTGTGGATTTTTTGAAGAGGAATTAAGAAATTGTGGCTACTGTAGCACAATGGCTGAACTGACTCTAAGTATGCATAAACATTCCAATTTTTGGTGTATTTTCAAAGACACATGCTGGCTAAGAATTTCGGGAACACTGGAACAGGTTGCCCAGGGAAGTGGTTGAGGCCCCATCCCTGGAGATATTCAAAGCGAGGCTTCACAGGGCTCTGGGCAACCTGATCTAGTTGAGGATGCCCCTGCTGACTGCAGAGAGGGTTGGACTGGATGACCTTCAGAGGTGCCTTCCAACCCAGACTGGCCACTATGATTCTATGACCTGTTTAATCACAGACATCCTCTCATGCCTATCACTACTGCTTCTGGACGCTGCAGGAGATGGTAGCTAAGGAAGCAGGGTAGCTGCTGCTCACCAAGTAAGCACAGTGTGTGCATTCCATTCTGCCTGTTCCTCTCGATCTTGTCAAAAAAGCTCTCTGGCTTCCACGTGTCTGTCCAGAAAACTATGGACACTGTCTCTCCAAAATTGTACAACTGTAAAACAAAGCAAATGCAATAACACACAAAACAAGAAAGAAAAAAGTAGCACAGCATTAAAAAAAAAAAGCTATGAAAATCATGAATAATTGGCAACACTGAAATGTTCTGAGCCTACTTCCTAAAGACGTTTGATACCTCAGGGAGAGTACCCTACTAAGTGACACATAAGGCTTGCTCCTCCACAAATGCACGATGAACCATTGCATTTAAAATAACGCTTCCTTCTCAGAAAGCTGCCCTGTGCTTCTCTGTATCTCTCGACTAGTTATAGTGCATTCTCTCTCCTTTCTTTTTAACACAATCTGTAATTACGGAACTGTTTTCTCTTCCTCATAATAGAGATGGTACTGTTGTTCTTTTACTCAGCAAACAGTACCTGTAAAGCTTTTATCTATCTCTGCACTCTCCTTTCCAATATATATTGACTAACTTTCAATCTAACTTCTGTTGTTACATAAGTCTGAAGTCCTTTTAAAGGCAAAAGTAAAGCTGTATGTAAGCTAAGGCAGCATTTGGCCTGGAAGTTTTTGTAACCTACTTGAGAAAGGGTAAAACCATGCATCAGTTCTGGTCAATTCATCTCTGGAATGGATCCATCCCAAATGAATTTTACAGTTTGCTAATACTCTGTCTGCTCAAACCCACCAGAGAAACAACAGCTATCCAGACTAACCTCCCCACTTTCTCTGTAAACCTGGAAGGAAAAACTGCTTCTCCAAGCTTACTACAGGAGACACTGTCTGTGCTGTTAGCAGAGAACAGGACCCTCTGTAGAAGCAGGTCTGTGCTACCTGGGGATTCCCCTATGCATACTTACTTTACTGTGGCATTAGGTTGTGGTTTTAACTCATTTAAGCTGGCAGAGCAGAATGTGAATCAAAGCAGAAACATGTTTGTTTTGTTCAAGAGACCACAAGCTCAGTTTTTAACCATTTACACTCATTTGATTCAAAGATTCCTGGAATATTGCTGAAAACATTTCCTCTTCTCAATGTTTCTTTCTAGCACAAGGACAAGAACACACAGTGTACATTTCACAACCTGAAGGTTCTTACAGTAAACTAAATATAGGTTGAACCAAATTAATTGCTCCTGATGTAACTTGTTAACTATTTCAAGGCTGTGCTCTAGAAAAATAAATAAACCCAGCTTTTTGTCTGTTTTTCATGGGGCTAGCTAGAACTCTTTCCATTTTGAAGCAAATCTGAAGAAAAAAACATTCCAGCAAGGAGTTTCTCCTTTTCACTGTTAAAGCATCTGAGAGCAAGTTAACCTTTAATCTCCTTCAGTCATCGACAACCACTGAAATCTCCAGTACCAACCTAACTAGCTTACCCCATCTGCCACCTGAAAGCCACTGCAGCTACTTCCCAAAGAGCAGCAGCCCTCCTTCAGAACAGAAAGTGACCTCAATTAACCTCACATCTTACCCCAGTCCCTTTGGCATTCTAATGACCTGAAGGAGAGAAATGTCCCCTTTTAACTTTTACCAAAGAAAAAAGACATGCAGAAATGGGCAAACTGTTACTATCTGGAAATTAAATCTTTTAAACCACCCTGCCACATACTAAAAACAAGCTGGGCATTCAGCTTTATACCCTACAGCATTTGTTCTGGTAGTTATTTTTCTCTTTTCCATTGATCATTATAAAGACTCTCCATCATCTCTGCCAACAAGAAGTTAAGCAAGTTATCCCTTTTATGCAAGCACTGCCAGCAACAATCATTGAATCTGTCCTTTGTCCAGTAGGTTTTGCATTCAAACTGAAATCTCAGTGTCAAAAAAAAAGAGTAAAACATTTTTGCCAGCAATGGCCTGTCTGTTCAGTAGCAGTAACTCAAGGATACCTTCACCTAGTATTGATATCATACAAAACTGTGCTTCTAGTCTCACAACAATACATTTCCTTTCTCCACACCTGGACAGAACAAGAAGTGGCTTCTACACCAACAAGATGGAATGAGGCATATTTTATTAACCTCCCAGAAATGTCTTTGCAACTTACACCCCTCTACTGAGCTTCTGAAGAATAGATTTCTTAACATCAATGCATATATACTTTACAATAAAAACAGTGGAAACACTGCTTTGGGAACTTTCTGGTACACCAGTGATCTCTGAATCCCTGAAACTGAAACAATAAATGGATACCTCTATTGTGCTGGACTAGCTGCAACCAATTACCTTACAAGCTCTTCTACGGACACAAGTATTTCTTCCTGTGTTTGATGTCTGCAGAGGTGTGACATTTATGTGAACACAGGCACTGTTCTTTCCACCACAGTAAAGCTGCATTAAAGCAGCAACACTTAACTGTCTCACAATTACAGTTTTAACTCTCTCCCTGTACCTCCTGCAGACTTGGTTTGTCCCTAATACAGTTCCCTGTGCTGCATTCTAATTTCTACCTCTTTAAATCTAGCATGTAGTACAAGGCTTTCAAGGAAAGACTCACTGAAGAGAGAGCAGTAAACACCAAAAATTCCACTACTGTTCTAAGGACTCAGCAGTTACAGAGAACAGAAGGTCCACTAGAGCTAGAACCCACTGTCATTTAAAAAGATTCTTCCCACCAACCACAAGAGATTGAACAGGGCCCTAAATTCAAGATATCATGCTTGTTGTTGCAATAAAACCGTAACACATGGTTTGTTAATTGAGATGAGTTACAACACACCTGAAGATTAATGTCATGCTTTGAGATTATTAAAAAGATGTTTAATAGGACAATGAAGAGCTCTGTGTATTTGCAGTGAAACCATCATGCTGAACAGTTGCCAGCACTGCTTTAAAGAGAGGTGACAACAAATGAAGTTTCACAGCGGTCTTCTGTGTGCTGCACTCTACAATAAGCAGCTGGGGTTTAGGAGTGGGCATGACCTGTTCTGCACAAGCTAAAACATCTCAAGCATCACATTTGCACTCGTCATCAGATTTGTAAGAGTGCCTACATTCTGCTCAGGCACAAAAGTGCCAGAATTTCAAAGGGATCAGTGAAATGGTTGGACAGATATTTCACGCTCTCAGCTTGCAAACTAACCTTACCTTCTCTCCAATGCTCAAACACTTCACAGAAAAATTTCAAAAGGTCATTTTGAAAGACCTCAGTCTTTGGAAATACTCTTCCCCCCACCCAAGCAGTAATTGGCTTAAGCAAAGCCTTTTGCACTTAAATTTTGCAATGCAATAGCTAAAGTCAGGAAAGGAAGCCAGAACACTTTACTCCAAGGCAATGCTCTATCTGCCTGAGTTTTAAGCTTCTCATAAAATACTGCTCAAAGCTGTTCTTCCCTTCACTCTTCACTTTCTTCACCTCAGAACAAGCTATAACTTCCTATCTTATTTACAAATACAATATGAAATAATATCTGGCAGCTTTTGGTATTGAGGTGTCTATTTTCAGTTAGTATCTTTAATGCTTCTGTAAATTATATCCTTTGTTTTACTTGTTTATATAAGCAGAATTGACTGCTGAGAGGGCAGAATCAACTGTAAAAGAAGTGCTGTACCAGGATTTCAGCTTGAAAAGCCTGCATGCAAGTGGAATTTCAATGAAACTACTGAGCAGCTTTGTTTATGGCCAGTCTGAACAGCACCAGACACCTGAAGTGGTTCACATCAACAGTCCTCACTTAAAATACTGGTGTGGCTAATCACCACAAAGATATGGAACATAAAAATAAGGAACAAGCTGGCAGACTAAATGGGGAAACTGAAAAATGAAGATCCTCCATTCCTTCTGTCAAGCAGAAGAGAAGATGTGAGATTATATTAAAGGTCAGTAGGGCAACAGCTGCAGAGAGACCAAGAAGTAAACATTTCAAAATGCAGGCATTTATTTTTACAGCATCTTTCCCAGAATTATTGCTGTATCAGCTGCAATGGTGACAAAGCAATTCTTCACTAATGAGCCTACCTCCTTTCCTAAAAGAACTGGACATGTTAAAGAAAGAAGGTAAAAAAGAGTCTTATCATTACATTTTTCAGACCTGACAGCTGTATACACATGCAAATGCCTGTAAAGTGGCAGGACCCAAATGCTCCTCAGCTATGTTCTGTGTTCAGTTGGTCTCAGGTTACACTGCAGGTCGTTCTCACACGACAGGTGTGTTCTGCAAATGAAGATGCTGCACAGCCTGATCACATCCCACTGACAGATACCAAGAGGCTTTCAAGTCCCAAGAGCGACTTCACAAGTTACATTCTTCACCTTGTCTTCCACACTTTGGCCACAATAACCCCTTTCAGTGCTACAGGATGGGGACAGAGTGGCTGGAGAGCAGCCAGGCAGAAAGGGACCTGAAGGTACCGGTTGACAGCCAGCTGAACATGAGCCAGCAGTGTGCCCACACGGTTAAGAAGGCCAATGGCATCTTGGCCTGTTATCAGGAATAGTGTGGCCAGCAGGAGCAGGGAAATCATTGTGCCCCTGTACTCAGCACTGGTTAGGCCACACCTTGAGTACTGTGTCCAGTTCTGGACTCCTCAATTTAAGGATGCTGAGACACTTGAACATGTCCAGAAAAGGGCAACGAGGCTGGTGAGAGGTCTCAAGCACAAGCTGAGGGAGAGAGGCTGAGGGAGCTGGGGTTGTTTAGCCTGGAGAAGAGGAGGCTCGGGGAGACCTTATTGTTCTCTACAACTACCTGAAAGGAGGTTGTACACAGGTGGGAGTTAATAGTAATTGAGAAAAACAGTGATGGTAAACAGTTTACTCACTGTCAGTGAATAAAATACATTTTGTGTAGAGACTCTCCTGTTAGAACAAAGTGTTTTTGAAGGTCAGAGCACAGAAAGAGGGTGGAACCCACAAGGTTCTGCTCCTGCAGCTACTACAGGTTCTCTATTTGACTACGAGCGCAGAGAGTAATGACAGCATTCTTCTGCTTCCTTATCTATAAATATTTTCCTACTTGATGCTGAAAATGTACTCACCTATTCAGTAAAGACTCAAAAGTGACACAGTAAGCACTGGTTTTGCATTTAAGTGACCTGCCAATAGTGAAAAGATGAAGCTATTTTATGACTGGAATTATCTTACAAGAACTAACTGGATTGCAAACCAAAATAATCAGATTGAGATGAATCACTGAAAGAAACAAGGGGACATACAAGATGTTTGTTCAGAAGCTATTCAGGTGGAAAGTGGGTATGTCTCAAAATAAAGGCAGGTCTTTGCCATAACATGTTTTTTTCCCAGCTGCCCTACCAAAATGTGAAGTAAATGCTTTCAAAACTAGCAACACCACTCTTCCAGAAATGTGGCCTATTTTAGTCTTTTGTTTCATCCCATGGCCTGCCTCCAGGTTTGTGCTTTTTTCACAGCAATGCCACTATCTCAAGCCACTTCAAGCTGCATCATTCCTTTATGTGCACCACAGGGCTGTATGATGCAGTCTTCCTAATTTGTCTGACCATCCATACTGCTACCTCAAAGATATGTTACCGGCATGGGATCAGAAAGACTTCTGTCCTGAGAGCACTGCTCTGGCCAGAGACCTTCTCAAACTAACCCAGATGTCATGCAGATTAGGAAGCAATGAAAAAGGTGTAAATTAGATACCCTGCGAGTTTTTTGCCTCTTCATTCTGAGGCTATATCCTTACCAATCAGCCCTATTCTGAAAAACTGAGTGTGGGTACAGAGACAAGTGACGCAATGCTGAATCCCAGCGGGACAGATCCAAGACAATGTCTTGCTCACAGGGTAGCTGGGCAGCGGTAGAAACAGAGGTAAGCCTTTACCCAAAACCACAGCACTTTCCCAAGCTACGTAACTGCTCTGCAGCTGCTGCTGAGAAAAGCTGAAATGTCTCAGTTGTTACCACCCACTACAAGCGCTGAGAATTTCAGTCCTCCTCTGGGGGCTTCTGTTCCCTTGCCCTGATTTCCCTGGTCATGTGCAAACTGCATGACTTTTTTTACCGGTGATTGTTCCCCAGTACAACAGGAGTCAGAGTGATCAACATGCCTACATGTCAGACAAGAGCAGTGAACCTACAGAGAACATGCTAAGAGGCACTCACACAGAGGCACTTTTCCTGGCTTTTCCCCCAGCCATATTAATTTGTGTTTGAGGGAAAAGATGTTCTTCAGTCTTGAAAAAAAACAAAACAAAAAACCCAACCTGATACAGTGAAGCACAATGAGAACAGTGCATGAGCAAGCCACACAGCAAGTCATAAATTTGTATTGCTTTCAGTAGCTATGGCTCATTGTATCAATATATTGGAGCTTCACAGAAGTTAAAAAAATAAGTTAGTTTTCAAACCTAAAACAACCCAGTATTTCTTTGTACAAATACAGTCACCTGTGCAGCCTTTGAAACACTGGGCAAGAGAGTAAGAAACACACAAGCATCTGAAAATAAGATATTCGACCTTCTTTACTATCTAGCAAGAAATACATCCATGAATTAGAATCATAGAATCATAGAATCAGTCAGGGTTGGAAGGGACCACAAGGATCATCTAGTTCCAACCCCTGCCATGGGCAGGGACACCCTACACTAGATCACGCTGGCCAGAGCCTCATCCAGCCTGGTCTTAAACACCTCCAGGGACTGGGCCTCAACCACCTCCCTGGACAACCCATTCCAGGGCTTCACCACTCTCATGGTAAAGAACTTCTTCCTCACATCTAGCCTGAATCTCCCCATTTCCAGCTTCATTCCATTCCCCCTAGTCCTATCACTACCTGAGAGCCTGAGAAGTCCCTCCCCAGCCTTCCTGTAGGCCCCCTTCAGATACTGGAAAGCCACAATGAGGTCACCTCGGAGCCTTCTCTTCTCCAGACTGAACAGCCCCAACTCCTTCAGTCTGTCCTCATAGGAGAGGTGCTCCAGCCCTCTGATCATCCTCGTGGCCCTTCTCTGGACACGCTCCAGCACGTCCACATCTCTCCTGTAATATGGGCTCCAGAACTGGATGCAGTACTCCAGGTGGGGTCTCACCAGAGCTGAGTAGAGGGGGAGAAGCACCTCCCTTGACCTGCTGGTCACACTTCTCCTGATGCAGCCCAGGATCTGATTGGCTTTCCGGGCTGCAAGCGCACATTGAGAGCTCATGTCAAGCTTCTCGTCCACCAGCACCCCCAAGTCTCTCTCCTCAGGGCTGCTCTCCAGCCAGTCACTGCCCAGCCTGTATTTGTGCCTGGGATTGCCTCGACCCAGATGCAGGACCCTGCACTTGGTCTTGTTGAACCTCATGAGGTTGGCTTGTGCCCACCTCTCCAGCCTGTCCAGGTCCCTCTGGATGGCATCCCTTCCCTCCAGGGTGTCCACTGCACCACACAGCTTGGTGTCATCAGCAAACTTGCTGAGGGTGCACTCGATGCCACTGTCCATGTCACCCACAAAGATGTTGAACAAGACAGGTCCCAGGACTGATCCCTGAGGGACTCCGCTTGTCACTGGCCTCCACTGGGACATGGACCCGTTGACAGCCACTCTTTGGGTGCGGCCATCAAGCCAATTCTTTATCCATCTAGTGGTCCATCCATCAAACCCATGTGTCACCAGCTTGGAGACCAGGAGGTGGTGCGGGTCAGTGTCGAAGGCTTTGCTCAAGTCCAGGTAAACGACATCAGTTGCTCGCCCCTCATCTATTAATGCTGTCACCTGAATTGAATGTGACAAGCCATCATTTTGACTTCAGTGACTCACTACTGTGCAGGACAACTGTGCAACTCTCAGAATGTTGTTGGCTGCACAGAAGCACTGCTCTGATGACAAGAGACATGTTCTTTTGTGAACACTGGGCTGTAGCTGCAGTTTACTGAAGGCCTAATCAGCAGTTACAGCTCACTACGCACATGGCTTTCAGAATAGCGTATAAAGGTGTTTCCTGTTTTTCTCTAGTAAGAAAGAAAGAGGTTTTGTATCACAATCAGATTAAAACAGGGAAAAAAGCCAAGCCTTTTCTGTGGTGAAGCAAAAGAGGAATCCCTGCTATACTTGACAGCAGTTTGAAACACAATAACCCCAAAAGTAAATTGGTGGCAGGAGGCAGCCATGAATGTAAAGACTGTTGAGATTATAAACTTCCACCACAACTCTAATTAAATCACAGGCTAATTGTTTTGTACAGTATCCCTCACTTGCTGTTTTTGCCTGTAAGGAGCCACGAATTGCTGCTTATGGTCTGCCCAGTGATACACTAGGATCACTATTTCCTAAAATGCTTTATACAAGAGGAATGCTGACTCGTGAGAAGGCAGCCCACCCCCAAGCTAGAATGGAAAAGGAGACTAATCCAGAGTGAGTAACATCATATTTCCTTTGTGGTCAGTTCCCTTCAGTACGGCAAAAGGAAATGGTAAACTAATGTCCAAAACTCTGCATATGTGAAAAACCTGATGGGCTGTGCAGTCTATTCCCTGTTAGCTTTCTGCTCCTTTGTTTGCAATTAATCTGGAAGCTCTATGCTCCTCCTTTCTATACCCATCTGGAGTTGTGGAGGAAGCAAACTTAGTCTGTTCTCTTTGGGAATATGAACCTTACATCTTTCTTTCTGATGAATGTAAAAGAACAATAAAAAGACAGCGGGCAGCAGAAACTGCTTGTCAACAGCTTGCCAGCAGAAACAAACTGCACCACCATGAAGCCAAAAGGGGAAAAGGTGAGCGTCAGCCCCAGCTCTTGTGTTATCTGCCCCAGTAAGCGCAGCTGTGTGACATCTGTCATGTCTGCTGTACATGTACATTTGATACCAAGGAGCCTGTTTCCTTCCTAAAAGCTAATTTTGCCCAAGTCTTATAGCAATAGGCAGGTACCACTAAGAAAGTACTCATGGGAAGAATCGCAGAGCGAATCCTGTGCTGCATTCCCTTTAGCATTAGCATTCATGTCTCAGAACAAGCGTCAATGCAACACTGCTGAAATGCCAGACCAGATGGCTCTCAGGTTTCTAAGCCATTCAGATATGATCAGAGACAGAGATAATACCCAGCTTAATGCAACACATTTTCTACTGCTGGGCAGCACTGAAATGAGGCTACTGGTGTTTGTATGCTTGAAGGTGTCAGTTGTTGAAATTATTAAAAATGGTGCTATTTTATACTCGGCTAGGAAGGAATGCTTCCTCCTTCAGTGCTGAAAACTTACTGTTCAAGCCTACAGACCTAGTATGTAATATGCTGACATTCCTATGCTTGCTTCAGTTTTGGTTTGGGGGTGCCCATACACAGACTTGGCATTTAGACAGGCTTCTGCATGTTCCTTTTATGACAAGACCAGCATATTGCTCAACAGGATATCAACCTAATTTAAGAATAAACTTTTCAGCTGACCATCAGTAGTAGAAGGAAGCCAACATGAGCAAAGCTTTAATTGTAAAGTAACTCGAATAAGTAACTCGAATACCGAAGTCTCTTGGGACAGAGGGAAGTTAGAGAGAATAGAAACACTGCTATTCATTTTCACATGTGCTCATCAAAAGGGACTTTTGCTGACATGTGGCATGATGAAAGGGAAGTGTTAAATTCTGCAGAAGAAATGTACAGTTGCTGCAGATCTTCAAACTTCAGATTACAGCATGCTCTGCCAAAGGGACAGAAGAGTTCAGCAGCAGTGGAAGAGAATATAAACAAAAATGTTACCTGTAAACCACAGCAACCCACTGCATTCAATATTGAAGCATTATGAACGACCTCATATGGAATCCCCAATTTTACTGCACGTAGTACTAAATCACTGTGTGTTGTGGCCCTGTGTCAAGATGAGAAAGGAATTACAAACATTCAAGCAATGAAGTGACCAAGCATCACTAGTATTACACTTTGTTTTGAAAGTAGAATGAAACTCTTCACAACTAGGGCAATGCAGAAGTGCCAAGAGGGCAGCAATGACTTGACTAATTGCTGTGGAAAAGTCCAGTAAGGCTTCCACATGTCATCTTCCCGAGTTGAAAATACAGGCATCCTTAGTACATCACAGTTGTTTACCATTTTCTGACGTCACTAAAACTGCCACACCAACACAATTGTGACTTTTAAAAAGGCTTTGGCAAGTACTTGAAAAGGAAAGTTCTATCTATCTATTGTGTTCTGCAGGTGTCTGTGGACAGCTGTTGAACTGTAGAAGTCAACTCTGTTTGGCATAAATCTCAACAAAACTTAAGTATTTCCTTACTTGCTGCACAGCCAGGACTTCACCGGTCCATGCCAGTGCATGCCAGGAAAGCAACACACTCAAACTGGAACTTTGAATAGACCGAGATAAACTGCATGCAGTATTTAGAAGCATCTTTAGACTAAATCAACTTTAATAACATTTAAGCCAAATTACTCTAATTAACAATGATCAAGTTGGACTAATCAAGTTTATTTTGAAATAATTAAGAAAAATCTAGTTAAGCTTAGAATCAAGTTAAATTTGGCTCCAGGTCTATGCTCAAAACCCACCCTACAAGAGCTACTGGGCTTGTAGTTAATGCAACTGTGATTAGAGGATCTATAGATCCAGCAAATCTTTGAACTGCAACAATATTTACACATGTATCTGGCTTGTATAAACCCTTGCCACTCCATTTCCCATGTGAAATATGGAGATGCACTTACCCCTTGCCTAAATTTATCAAACCTGAACAATAGCCTTAGCCTTCTCATTCCTGAGATGTACACATTTCTGTATGGTTATTCCAAAGAAGGAAGCAAGAAAGAAACAGCATATGCTGATGAGAGTAACAGAATGGGAAGACTTCTTTCACCCCGGCCTAGGAGAATTCTCCCGATTTTTAGTTTCACAATTTTGACATTGCATGCCTGACTAGCACCACTCAGCAGATCAGGTGCTTTAGACTGGACCACAAATGTGGCAGCAGAGGGCTAAATTGTAAGGATCAATAATGAAAAAAGAAATCAGTTTGACTAGAGCAAAGGAAAATAAAGGAATTCTGAATCTGAATTTGGGAAATCACACACCCTGATACATAAAGACTCTCAGACCTAGGAGAATGCAACACTTTGGTTAGTAAATAAACTACGGTCCTGACTTTGATAAGCAGAGATGATGTAAGAATGCCTGTTCCAACAGGTGAGTGGACTCATTTATGGCCTTGTATATTCCTTTCACATATACAGGACAAGGAGAAATGGAGGATTTTGTGGTTATGCTAACACTGACTAGGGGATCAGCTGGCTTCATTAACTCAAATTTGCTCCAGACATTATTTTCTCCTAATAGATCTGTCAATAATGACTGCAGCTAAAAGCAGAAGCACGTCCATGAGCACTCAGATAACACCATCTTCTCTTAGGACAGAAAGATCCAGTAACCTCATGAACCCCTAAATCCTTAGGGCTCCGTGTGGGCATAGGAGCAGTTCCAGCTGCAATATATAGAGCCAAGAACATAAACATTCATAGAGAAGCAACTCATTCAAAAAAAGGGTAGTTCTCTGCAATTATGTACTATGTTAATCAGAATGGAAGTATTTTGACACTGAAACTAATGAGGAAGATCAAAATACTGCTTACAAGTAGCAATTACATGTCAATGCATGTGTGTTGTGGTTTATTCCATCTGTGTACTTGTATCAGCCATTGGGTCTGAGCACAAGGGTATAATAGGTAACATGGTTCTACGCTCAACAGGAATCCTAATTTTAATGTTAATGTGTTGAAAGTATAATTAATGTTTCTGAAATGCAGTATCATCTGCCCATAAGTAGGAATTGTTGCATCAGGCATTCTCTTGCCAGTTCCTTTCCAACCTGTATTTACATAAATTTTCTGCTTTTGACAGAAGGGCACACTGCTCCTCTTTTTCCATAAACTCTCTCATTTTTTTCACTCACAAATAGGGTGCCCAGTGACTCAATTTTTCTTGTGCCGCTTAACACTGTGGTATAAATCTTGAATCACCAGCTGGAGACTTAAAAGGTCCTCTGTATGGCTTGACATTACAGATTGATGATGCCTGACTGAAAAGACAGAAGGGGATCCTTCCGGTGATAGGAAAAGACTATACACCTCAGCGGGAGTAAAAAGTGGAAACAAAAGGCTTTAATAAACCAAAATAAGAAGACATTCATAATGACCTAAATGATTCTAAAAACTATCATATATCAAAACAGGAACACTGTACAACCAACAAACAGCATTCATTCTAAAACAACTGAACATAAAAGCTGCAGTTTGCAAGTACAAATAGCAACTAAAAGAACATGGCTCAAAACACAGCACCTTTCTGAATTATGTGATAGCCTAGAATTTCTTCTGTTAGCAGGTAAAACCTGGAACAAAATATTCTCCATAAAAGCTGGCATAGAGAATGAAATTACAAGTGACTGTTGAAAGAAAGATTTATACATTCTGGAGGATCAATATTCCTATCTATAAGGGATATCCAGGTAAGGAAAGTCCAAAGCAAGATAAACTGTAGATAAACATGAGTACATTTTTAATGCCATTAAAAAATATACAAAGTGCTTCTGGACTGAAAATCAACTTCTTCATATAAAATTACAGTTACAAAACATGGCTCCTTCCTATTGAAAAAAGAGAGTGATCAAGCTACAGCAACAATTAAGAAGTTGCTTTGCCTTACCCAAAAGGATCACCAACTACAAGAAATGCGACATCACAAACATCAGCTTCCTTTAAGATGCTGTCTGCTTCTTGTTCCACTGTTTCTCTGTCAGCCAAAATCAATTCTTTTCCATAAAACTCTTCCTAGAAATTGAAATCAATAAGAAATACCAAAATAAGACACTTCAGACTGTGTATCTCTCTGACTGCTCACTCAGGAACACAGGCAATGGACACTGGAAAAGACCAATTTTACTATTCTCTCCAGAAGTCCAACTCACTTCTTAGAGAAACCAGCCTCCCCTTGCAGGAACACCTGAGCTTCCCATAAAGCATCTCCCAAGCTGAAAAAAATAAGTCAAGCACATTACTCTGATATTGACCTGGGTTTTTATGCCTTCTGCGTCAGTTAAGGAGCTGCTCCAAAAGTAACTCAATCACGCCTGCATACTGAAGGTACAGGGGTGGACTCCAGGTATAGTTAATTTAAGATTTACCCTACTGGAAGGCATTAGCTTTTATAACACTGACATTGAACCAAGAGAGATGCAACACTAGATGTACCACAACCTATTGTTTTAGATTTTTCCTCAATTAAGGAATGATTTCACATTAATCATTCATCTTCAGGTCTCTACAAGAAACAATTTATTATCTATACAGATAAACATGTATTTGATCATGTCCTTTGCTTTTCTTCAGCAGCTCGGTAATCATCATGTCTCTTAGTATGTTTTAAATGCCTTTATTGCCAGAATAGAACTCATGTAACAAAACATTAGATAGTTCTAGAACATGTTGTCTGACCATCCTGAGCACATCTGCACCATGTGTCACCACACATTTCACACGTTCGTGACACGATTAGATAAAGGGTTTTTCCCAGGGCATAGGCCAAAAAAAGGCAATTTTGTTCTAAATAGTATTTGGGAAACGTGGGTGATATTACAAACATTAATCAAACGACAAAACTAAGTGAGTTACGATCCAGAAAGATTTTCCTCTGACTTTTCCTGTGACTTCAGTGATAGCTTCACCTACAAAGAACAGTTGACAAGAGAGTCTTCATACTTGCAGAGACCCTTCCACAAAAATCCATCCCACAGTCAGAATAATAAATATGGAATCTCCATTACTGGGTTCAGTTCTAAAGATGACTTGCTCACCATTCTTAGATAAGTTTCTCTATCTCTGTAAAATGCGGGTATTATTTTCCTTGAGAAAGACTGCAACCTACAGATTTGATAGAAAAGGGACCAAATATATGTGTAAGCAAATATTGCATCTGTGATTCAGAATGGTTGATGGCCACCCTAAAGTGCTGCTCAGGTCTATACTCCAACTAATGACAAATGTTGACACCCCATTTGTTTTAGGTATCTTCCACTAGATGCTCATTAGCAAGTGGTCCAGCACGACAGCAGCAAGTCTATAATGCAAAGCACTTGATGCTGACAACACACTACAAATTCTACACACATTTTGGTGGGTCTACCACTGGACCAAACTAACTTTAGTCCAGGATAGTAAGCAAATACACGCTACAGTGCAGCAAAGTGCATTCCCAGAAGCACTCCTTTCAGTTTGTTTTCATCTAATGGAATCTATTTGTATGCTTTTGAGACTGTTCCACAATGCATATGAAAGCACATTAATTAGAGAATATATAACAAGCATTCTCCTGACAAAAAAACCCCACAAAACTGTAGACTCACTAGAACATCACTGGGTACAAACAGTTCTTTCACCAAATTGAGGGCCAATTTAGATGGTCAACATCAAATAGCTTTTAATGTACATTTTAGGCCAACGAGATAAACTAAGCAAGTCATGTCATTTGAATTTAACAATCTGATTTTAAAAGCATCAGCACAGGAGGATGCCGAGAAAATCCCTGCAGGACAGAATTTGTTCTTTATCTCTTGACAGCTTTCCCACAGCTTTTCATGTTGCTTAGAAGAGGTTGACTTTCAGATGACTGCATTCAGTATTGTCACTTGTGTGCAAACTGCACGTTGACACTTCTTTTAGTTTGTTTTGACTGATTGCTTTTCCCAATTATACCATCTTTGGGACATCAAAGTTTCTAAAATAACTAAATCAATAAAACCCCAAACAAGTATGACTTATTGCCACATTGCTCAACAGCCCATCTCTGACTGAGTCTGGAAGTCTCAACCTGTTCAGACTGCCTGGCCCACGAGGAAACATGGATAGTCATTTTACTGTTCCCAGCAGGCACACTCTAATACTTCAGGCATAAGCAAAGGTTCAAGGTTCCAAACCACGTATTTTTCTGGTCTGTCTTTTGATTACTTTTTGTTTGTTTTTGAACCATCAGACATTTTTCTAAACAAATCATTCAATCTTTCAGGATTTCCATACATTGTCAGATTTTGACATGAAAATTGTCATCACCGCTTGCAGGAAGGTGATCCCAGGCTTCCCACAGCAGCAAAACAAATTCTCCCATAAAATATAACCTCCGAAGGTCCCGTGCGGCCTTTTCCCCGACAACCGCACTGTTGACTTCCCCAGCTGCCGTTACCGACCCGCCGGCCCAGCACCCTCCTCACCCCTTGGCGTTAAAGCTCCGCGCCACCACGGCGGCCACACCTACCAGCGCTTCCTTGCCCACCGTGAGGATAGACGTGTAGGCCTCCAGGTACACCCTGTGACACCGCTTCACCGTCTCCAGCCCCTTCACTGTGATGTCCTTGGCATCTCCCAAGCCCAGTCCAACTATATACAGCATCTTTGCGAGAGGGGTGCGAAAATGCCGTCGCGGCTACCTATCACAGGAGGGGAACGAGCGTCACCCGGAGCGTCCCACGCCACGCATCGCTACCACCCCCACCGGCCACGCAGACCTCGCCCCAGTCTCCCCACACCTCTCACCTGCCCCTTTACGCCAGGACACACTCCAGCCCCACACAGCTCGGCCGGGCGCGAACCGCCGCCAGCTGCCCACCTCCCGCCTGCTACCCACCGGCCGCGCCGTCGCGAGTGGCCACGCCCCCTCCGCGCTTTGCGGCGCCCGGCGGCGCGGGGGCTGCCGGGAGCTGTGGTCCTCGTGGTAGGGCGCGCGCGGGCAGCGGTTGTTAAGTATGGCAGCGGCGCGGGGGTTGGGGCCCGTGGTTGCCCCACGCTCCTGCTCGCCAGCGGCCGGAGCATCCCGGTGCTGGGGCTCGGTAAGTGCCGGGGCTCGCGGCAGGCCTGGCCGAAACTCGCGCCGGAGACGCCTCCCCACGACAACCATTGTGAGACGGTGGCGGTCATCGTTAGGTCAGGTCAGGCCTAGCCCGCCCTTCGGAGTTTCGCTCTGCTCGCTTTGGGGAAGCCTGGGATTGAGCCTCCCGCTGGTGCGGAGCTCATCTGTGCTCCTCCAAAGGCATATTAGTGGGTGAATCTTCGTGGCCCTGTTAAATGGAACCTTCTGGGGCCCCAACTGCTGCCCTGCTTCAAGGCAAGCAGGTGCTTTTCTGCTTGGGAGTATAAATCCGTTTTTGTATCACCCCCAAGGTTTTATGTGGTGGTTTGGTGGATTGTTTTTTTTACTTATGAGACTTCATAGCACAGGTGTTGGTGTTTTTTTTTAAGCACACTTTCAAGCCTGAATTAATCTTATTGGAAGTTGTTGGATTATTTCTTTTGTGAGCTGCACCTGTTACAGCCAAAAGCCTCTAGGAATTTCAGCACCCTGAGAGTCAAGAAGGCCCCTGCTTTGCTTGCAGGAAGACATGGCTCATACGTGTGCTGAAAGAACTCAAACGCTGTTAAACCCTGACAGGGCGTCAGAATCTGGGGGCTGTGTTATTTATTTCTTTGTTTGTTATTGCTGAAAACCAAGGTTTTGTGACATTATATTGAAGTTTAACAAGCACATGGCTTTTTCTGTTTCTTAAACAATTGTGTATAGCATTGTTAGTATCTTTTCCAGAGAAAAAGACCTGCCTGAAAATAAGAAAATGCAAAGGGAAACTGACTTCTTTATAATTCACATTCTGTTGTTGGTTGTGCAGTGAGAAGTTCTGCAGTAGAGCTGATTAAACTCTTTAAACTTCTTTTATAAAATGTGAATGGGGGATAAGGATTCTGTCCTTATAAGACCATATTAGTCATCTGAGTTAATGCTAGTGGTAGTTCAGAAAAGCATCCTCAGTCAGTTCCAGAAACAAGACTACAGACTAACCAGAATACACTTCTGCAGTATGAACTCAGGCATGAAAGTGTCTATGAAATTTGAAACTTTTTTTTTTTTTCACAAGGCAAGCAAAGCATTTGTTTTCCCTCAGCTCTTTGAGAAAAGGAGAAAGGGATTTTCTTTTTTGTTGAGCTGTATATGGTATAAACCCAAGACTTGCTTGCAGCAGAATACTCCTCCTAGCTGTATATAGGAATATCAGGGTTATGCTATTCTGAACTCCAAATCCATCTAAGTGGTGGATTTGCGAAGAGTTCGAAAGAGTCAAACTATTAAATGGTTAGAAGACATTTTTCCAAGTCAGCACAGGAGGCTTAATACCAGTGATTCTGTGGTGTCTGTGCTGTACGTGTAACAGAGATCTTTTACTGTCCCAAAAACAGGAGTTGCAGAGTGCTTGGAAGATGAGCCACAAAAAGGCAAATTCAGACCACACAGATAAAAATGACCATTGTATATTTGACCACATCTTCTAGTTTGTGGTTGTTGTTTTTGTCTTTTTGTATTGCAGACATTAATTAGTTTTTATTTCTTGTAAAAATAAGGAGTTAATTTATCTCTTGATTAACATATTCATAACGTATTCTAAAACATGAATACCCTTTCCAATAAGTCTTCCAGGACACCATATTATCATGGGTCAAATCAGTTTCCCAGATTTTCCATTATTTTACGTAAATATACAAATCAAAGGCACTTAACATTCTTTGTGACACTGGAGTTCATCAGTCACACAAGTTACCAAGCTAAGCTGTAAAATAAAATGACCCTTATGCTCTTTTCATCGTTATCCTATGAGTATATACTGACTTCAGAGCAATTATTTAGTATTTTCATTAGTGTAAAGGAGGGTAAAATGTGAGATGTGGATCTTAGAGCATAAGAAGCCACCTAAGTTACTAGTAGTGGGTCTTTAATGGTATTAGTCTGGTTTCTCATGCAGAAGCAGTAAGTGAACAGTCTGAAACAAGCACTGCAAACTAAGTACTCAAAGTCATCTGATCTGCACATATTAGTTAAAAAGTCTTAGCAACTTGGCAACATTAGCCAAAAGACTGAAAAAAAAATGAAAGTAGTACTTACAAATCTATAAAATGTTGATACTGCCCTTACTGCCCTCATTTAAGAAATACTGGGGCTGGGTTATGGTGTGAGAGTAGCTCAAGACTCACTGCACTGGCACTTGTGGTCAAGCTGTAAATACTATGATATGCAGCCTAACACAATGGGATCTTTATCTATGGTGGGTGTTGCCACTTAAGTGCTCTTAAAAATTAATGGCTTATTTTTTGTTGCAGTCTGACTGCATTAACTAACGTTGGCAACACAAAAAGAGGGGGAAAAAAAAGGACTCTGCTAGTAAGTGCAGGAGAACTTTCTTCAAAGAGGATGCGTTTTCTGAAAGGCCATGTTCTGCAGCCTGTATGATTTCGTTGTTTCTTTATCATTTCTTATCCCTTTAAACATGCAGACATAATGATTATCTATGAAAAATCATCTTTGAGAGGACAGATGTGTATGTTGTCTCTGTTGCTAGATAAAAAGCTTCACAGAGATAAATACCCTATGTCAAGCTGGTTGCAGCTATCCAGTCATGTCAACTGGAAGGCAGCTCAGATAGGTATGTGGGTTATTTCCAAGTGATGAAACTGTTTTTTTTGCTGAGAGCTGGAGCAGGAGACATGTAATGTGTTTCTCAGGCAGAACATGTTAAATAGGAGTGCAACAGGAGCTTAGGATAGCATTCTGTCAAAAATATCTGCTCTTTCTGTTCAAGCTTCATTTGCCAGAAGGTATGGTAGTGGTACTTTTTGAATAATTCTGTCTGTTTGTTTTATGGGCTTCCATGTCACAACTGCCTTGTCCTTCCATATTTGTATAGCCAAAATTCAGTAAGTTGGTCAAGGTTTGATGCAAAAGGGGAGACAGGAAGGAAGTTAGTTAAGTGTTTTTTCATTAGGCTACCATTCCTTTTCTGATGCTCTGCATTTGCTCACTCTAAACTGTTCTTAGTGAGGAGAATCCATTTCCATTTAAAAATCTTGTGAGAAAGATGGATCTTTACACTGGAGAGACTATACAGTGAACAAAGTTCATGATCAGTCTGAAAGGTTACTTGGAATGACATGCCAAATTCTGTATATCCAAAATCATGAGTGCATGAATGCATATTCATACTGTGCTTTATCCATCTTCTGCCAGCTAAAAGACAAGTCTGGCAGCAGTGGTAAAACAAGCTGACTTTCCTGAGATGCCTGCTGATTAGTATAAGGCAGCCTACCTTGGTGTTAGAAATGTGCTGTGTAGCAAAAGTTTTACTTTTAAAACAATCTGCATCTTGTTTATTCTATGGTTATAAAACTTGCTGATAACTTTCTATGTGTTGCAGTTGGATTCTGACAATTGTGTTAGCCAATGCTATTCCTCTAGAGAGGCTCAGGCATGTTTACGGTCAATGATAATTTTCATTACAATGGCTGCTTTCAGCTAGAGTAGGCTTAAGTCTAAAATTAATTGACATTTTGGCCCTAATAGTTGATACAACTGTAAAGCTATTTGCCAGAGAGTACATTACCTCATAATGGCTTTAGATTGCTTTAGAAAATTAATACATTCCCTATCTTGCTAATAAGATAGCTATAATTCTACACTTTGTCAGTGTTTTAGAAATACAGGGCGAATAACTAATATAAAACTATATTGTTTTGAAGTTGATGCAGTTACACATTTTTGTAGGAGTTGTGTATCAAAGAATTGCATACTTTGAGAATCTTTGTACTATAGTAGAGAATTAAGTATACTTACGTTGTTTTAATTTAACTAGAGGATACTTGGTGCTTAGCCAAAACAGCATCCTCAAAAATTAATCACTTGTTGAAATGATACACACAATGTCATCTCTTCAGGCTTTGGAAGAAAAATGCATACAGTTTGTAATGTGCATCCTTGTTTCTCTTCCACTTAGAAAGTTGTTGCTTCTTTTTTCTGTTTTCTTTTGCACCTCTCCCCTTCTTATTTTCTTATTTTTTAATTTGAAGTCTGATGGATAAACACCCTACCCTGTAAAGGATATCATTCAATAGCACAAAAGCTTTTTTTTCCTGTAACTCAAATGCTAGAATGCTTTTTCAAAGTGAAATGGTGAAATTCAGCATGGCATCGCTCTTTGTGGAGGGCTCTGTGATATGAGGGAAACTTGATATAGTCTCTTACAAACACACTCTCTGAATGCTTTATTATATATATATGTATATATATATAACTTTATTAGAATAGGTCCCCAGAACACCTATTGTAAACCTCTCTTAAGGCTTGTTCTGGCTGTCTCTAATGAAACTGTCTTCATGCCCTTGATTTGGTAGTTATATTCCTGTTAGAAGAGGTGGGGGATGTGTGCTTATTTGGTTGGGGGTTTTTTCGGTTGGTTAACTGGGTGGGTTTTTTAGGGACAGTAAGAATGAAAACTGGGGTGCAGGGGTCATGGAGAGGCTGGTGATTCCTGACAAGATGTACTGGTGACATGAAAAATTAATATAATGCTTTTGTGTAAAGTTGCTTTCTATGTAATGTTTTGGGTAGCTAGAACTAGTAACAACATAATGAGATAAAAAGTTCTTTAGTGATCCCTTCCTATTAAAGTATAAAACTAACTGCAGGCTTGTTTGGGGCTTGAGGACAGACAATTGCTAAGCAAAATAATAAAATCTTTATACTCTTTTGTGCCTTACACATGTCACACACAGTGAGCATTTTATTAATAGTAATGATGTTCTTTATGGAGATCATTCAAGAATGGACAGTGCCATTATGCTAGGCACTGTAACTGGGAAAGCAGACACTTAATGCTCTAGCAGTATCTGGTCCAATTGTCAAAGCCTGAGAGGATAAAAGTCAATCTGAATAAATACTATTATGTCAATTAGCACTACTGTCTTGCTTAAATTCCATTTTTACTCTATTTGTCAATATATTGCACTACTAACAAAGTAAAATAATGCAGACACACACAGATAATCCTGCATGCTCAAGGGAAACCATTAAAATCCTCATTTATAAATGTTCCTTAGATACGATTTCTGATACTCAGATGTAGCTTTATGTAAGTGAAGAAATTGTAAAAGTTTGTACTGACTGCATTCCTGGAGACATTGCATCATTTGCATTGCAACCATACAAGATTTACTGTCTTGCTCCCAGTCCTTTTCACAGCAAGTGGGATTTTTCTAGAGAAAAACATAGAATCAGATTGCTCTACTTTTTTCATCAAAATGCTACACATTACTTGAAACAACGCTCAGTGGAATTTTTTAAGCTTTACTTTCATTACATACTACTAATGCAGTTACCTACTTCCTAGAGGTTCTCATTCTTAAACCTAGCTGGGGTCCAAAAAAGACCTAGTCCTGTTGGGATTGGAATGAAATGAGATTTTGCTTTTCTATTCAATGACAGCAGAGTCAATCCTTCACTTTTTGTCGTTTTCCACTGTTGCTTCCTCATTTTCTCTCTCTTCTTTTTTTTTTTTTCCCCTTTTTTTTTTTGGGGGGGGGGCAGTGGAAGGCTTTGTGCTTTTTTTTTTTTTTTTTTTATTCATGGCTCTTGTTTCTTCATGGCTTTAGTTGTTAAGGAAATTTATGTAACAGTGGTCCCGATACCAAGACCTATGGCATTCCACCCTATTAATCTTTCCCTTTAATAAGAGTCGGCTGTTTATTTCTCCCCTTTATGTTTCAGCCATTTATTTTTTTTATTTTATTCTGTACTTCTCGCCCATGGTTACCAAGTTGCCTTAATAACCTCTTGTGATAAACAAAATGCCACATCTATAAATCTTTCTGTCTCAATTCATCCACTGTTTTAGTAGATCTGACCTTGAGAAGCTGTACTTGAGCTTTGAGGGGCCCTAGATAGTTAACCTCTCATGTGAAAATGCAGCCGTATCACAGGCAGCTGTGTATTTGTACACTGTGTATCAAAGCCCTATCCTCTGCTAATCTGACTGAACCTGCTGAGCTCCTACCTTCCTTGCTTTCTTCTAACTTTACCTTCTTCCAGTCTAGTGATGTTTTATTCCTTAAAAAAAGACTGATTACTATACAAATGTTGTTTTAAAGGATAGTGGATGCGTTTAAGGCAAAATGCTGGGCCAATTTTTACTTGGAATGTACCCACAGTACAGAAATGTTTGGGTTTTTCCTGTGGGATATTGTTGCTTTGTCTCTGCTGTCTTTGTACACCTATGAATCTGAAGTCCACTTTTTGTGGACTTCAGGGGATTTTATCTTAATTGTATTTCAGTATATGACCTGTGATGTAATAGCAGAAAGACGCAGTGGGCATTTGAACTTCGTTTGTGTCACATCAGCAACAGGGTGATTGCCAAACAGAATCCAGCATGAGAAACAAAACTAAGTAATACATTTATGTTTCTATCACTGTTTAATAATTAAAACCATTATCAAGTATCATCAGAGGCACTTTGTGTATGATTTTAAATTTCCTGCTGCTATTAATACTTTTAAACATTGCAAGCTTAGTTGCCCACTAGATTAACAAATTGTTTGCACTTGGACAGAGAAGCAAGCTGCATTTAACTTTCACCGTGTTTCTGTTGTGTAGCAAAATGATACCAGACTGGGGGAAGGGAAATAAAAGCTGACTTATCTTTGAAGCTTCATGTGGTAGACTTTAGTTAGTATACTTTTTCTCTGCCAGAGGTCCCTAGCATAGTTTTGGCAGTGTTGTAGGGTGACATCACATGTTGCTGTAACCTAAACTGCAGTAATTCCTTATGCCTGCAAATGGGCAGGAAGGAGGTACTGATTCCTAAACTTTCTTTATGTTTAAACTGAGTGCCTCCAGCACAAAGTCTGATATAAAATGCTTGTTAGAGGGTTGGGGGAGAGGGGAGAGCAAGGGGAAAGCCATTTTGTGCCTTTAAAAGTTTTATAATTGTGAAGTCGGTTCCCCAGGCTGAACGCCTGAATGGAAGGAAGTGCTTTGCATTCTAATAGGTACTATTCTAAGGTTGTATGTGCCATGTGAGAGGAGGGGCTGCAAGATACCTTGTTTGTCTTGGAAACCTTCAGAAAATGCATTTTAAATTCTTAGATGATTTGAGGGAGAAAAAAAAAAAAAAAAAAAGGGCATTTGACCAGAAACCTTCTTTATTGTTCAGGTTTAGTTTACACTATGGATGGCTTGGTTGCTACTGTCCTTTGAACTCATGAATGCAATTAATTAACAATGAGACACTGCAAGTCTCAGACCTTGCAGCATCACGTGATACTGCAGGAGTAGGATCTTGACACAATTCACAATTGCACTTAATTCTGTAAGTAGTCTGGTAGGATGTCAAAAATTAGTCATCAGCTTGAATGTCATCTTGAACTAGGATCTTACAATCACAAGTTACTGTACATTTATTTTCATCTTCTAAGTCACTATAAATTGAAATTCTCTTTATTTCTCCCTGTAATAACATTTGTACAATGATTTTGAATTTCTTGGCTCATGGTAAACTCTTCTTTTAAATTTCTGTCTTTCTGCTTAATTGTATGCTGATTATGCTTAATTGTAAATTATTGATGTAACTTATTTTTAAGTCAAACTTTCACAGCAGGAATGATTTCGGTAGTCTGTATTTCAGTAGGATGTTATGGTCTTTGATGATTCTTTTTTTTGCAGAAGTTGTTAGAAGTAGGAAAACATTGTCATAGGACTGTCTCATTTATTGTGAAGTATTTCCAAATGTCTAATGTTGTTAAACAAGTAACGTAGTGTTTATCAGCTAGAATAGTTTAAGGAGGTATATTAAAGGGCAGAAAAATAAATGTAGTACTTTTTTTCCCTGTCTGTTTATTTGCTGTGCATAGTAGTATCCTGATTTGGTACTAAGTTAAAAATTCTAGCAAGGTATGATAAGTACTGATCGTAATTTCAATTGAGTTAAAGGGAATAGAAAGAAAATCATTTAAAACTGGTTCACACTAGCAATTCTTTGTACGCTATTAACTGCTAAGATCTAGTCACAAAACATTATTCTGAGGAGAAAAGGTTTAGTGAACCCTAGAAATTGGATTTGATTTATGCCAGAAAATCTGCCTTTTCACTGCTTGAGATTTCTATGGAAGGAAGCCACAGTCTTTTACCAAATGGTTTCTAAGGTAACATCTTATAGCAGAGCATCTGAAACCAATTTGGTTGTTAATGAGAAATAGTTCTCACGGTGGTGGGAAAGTGTGGAGCAAAATAAAAGACTTCAAGATTTGGCAGTCTGTCTGTAAAGGCATTTAAATAAATGTGTGCTGCTGCTCTGCTTATGAAATTTTAACGTGAATTACACATTCATAATTGCTTTTCAAATGTATAGATCACTTTCCAGAGTTGTCCTTCTGTATGAATTTAACTGACAAGGTCTGCGTGATAAATATAGTTGTGTGCAACAGCTGAATAATTTAAGTAGCTCTTTCCATCATAAATCTCTTTACTCCTACAGAAAAGAAGTTTGAATTTTTTTACTGATTATGTATTTTTATTGCTAGAAATACATTAGTGAACTAGTTAAATAGCATAGTACCTTACTGATGATGGATGCTACTTTGCAGAATTTAGTGATGCATTCTGAGAAGTTTGTTTAGTACCTCCTTTTCTAAAGTTCTGACGATATAATTGTAGTCAGTGACCAAAGATGTATGATCATTTTACAGTAGATGATCTGAATAACCTTTATGGTCAGAGCCTCTTTGAGATGGAGGGAATAGCGTGCTTCTGTCAACAATGGCCCATTGCCATTTTTTCCTTCCTCTCAGGAAGAGAGAAATCTAGCAGTTCTGTCTTCCCTTTCCCTGGATACATAATAAGCATGTAAGGGCTCTCTCTTATTCTTTTGCATTGCAGCAAAGCTGTATTCCTGCCTTCTGTTCCTTGGTGCTGTGTAGAGTTGCCTGAGTACAATTGCATAGCTTAAAGTCGTGCTTGCCTGCTTTTCTTCCTCTTGTTACTGAACTCTCATCAGCTTGTTCTGAGTCACCCAGGAGAAAAATAGTCCCAGAGAGATCCCTTTGCACTAATAATGGATCATACTTTGCAAAAAAAAAAAAAAAAAAAAAAAAAAAAAAAAAAATTACCAAGTAAAAGCTTTTTTTAAAAAAAGAATAATTATATCCATAATCCATACAGAGGCAAAAGAAACTTCATGGTGTAATCTTTAGACTACATAAGCTAGGTCTATTAACATTGTTTTGTTAGTACAGTGGAGTTATTTAGGAAGGTGAAAATACCACATACCCACGTTTTCTGGCATTACAGCTGTACTGTATGTAAATGCTACAAAGACCTCTATTGGGAATTCTTCTTATACCAACATGTTGTTGTTGGTTACTTACTGTTGTTCCTTACTGTGATGCTGGCAAGGTGGTTCTCGCTGTCCTCAGATTTGGAGAAGTGAATTAATGTCCATATTTCAACTCCTGTAGCTCAGATTGCACTGTATGTGTGTCCAACAGCCTCATTTGGTGCCTGAGTTACAGCACTGCAGTGGCATTTTTGTGTTGTAGCATCACAAAATACAATAATTCCTGCAACTCATAAACAGCTTCAGTGGCCTTGGGCAACCAAGATTTAGATAAACCTGTGTGTTGCTTCAGTTCTGACCAAAGCACTGGTTACATACTACAAGTCTGTTCAGTATATTCCTATTATCATTGACTTTGTTCTACCTGAGTACTGATGTCAGATCATTAATCTCGGATATGATCTCTAAATATCCAGGCTGTGCTTTCATTAACAGGAATTATTCTAATATAAGTGATTCTGACAATTTTAAGAAGCCAATGTTATTCATGATGCAGAACATTTTTGTATATTCAGATAAATAATACTTTCACATTTCACAAAGTCCATGAAGCCAAACTCCTGCCCAAAGGAAGAGAGAAAGGGAGAGAAAGTAGGCCCTGATTCGCTTTTGAAAAGCTACTGGTGCTTTGGATCTCTGCGTGTAGTTCTACAGCTTCTGTGAAGGAGAGCAGAAAGCTTAATGAGGCTGAAAATCAGCTGCGATGGTTCATAAACTAGGCGAGGCAGAATAGTGTTGTGGTTTGTTAGCTGTATTACATTTTGGTGTTTCAAAGGAGGGGGGCATGCTGATTTTTGTCTTGTTTGTCTTGGGTTGCTAGTTGGTTTTGTTTGTTTCCCCTGGAGCAACTGCAGTGTGAATAGGATGCTGCGTTCCTAATAATTTCTGGAAGCTTTTATGGCTTACTAGAGCATGTTTCTCATCCCAGTTTTGCTAGCAGTGTTCTTCAGGATATCAAGACAGAGACGAATAATCATGACAAAAAACCCCAACATAACCAATTAAGCCTGATTTTCAATGGATTTGTGTCCTCTGACCTATATACATGTTCCCACTACAATATCCTCGTGCCTCCCAACCAAATGTGAAATTGGATTTTGTCTATAAATATGTGTACACTGTGAACAAAGAGCAAATCCTAGACATGTAAGAATGTTAATGTGTTCAAATAATGTCTGAACTTAAAATGTAAAAAAAAAAAAAAAAAAAAAAAAAAAAACCCAGAAATATAAGTCACTCCTCCTTTTGTCACCTTTCTGTGACTGTGAATTTTAACATTTTATCACATGAGTAAACACAAGAAAACAGTGATTCCTAAAGTCTAGAAACTGTTACATTGGTGGCATAATTAACTTAGAAACCCATTGCTCGTGATTAAGTTGACTTGCAAAGTGATAGTATTGCATTGTTATGCTTTCATTTTAATTATTATTTTGTGCATCAGGACTGTTGTAGTTCATTTTTAGGCACAGAAATTGAGATGATTCCCTCCAGACTGATCTTGGTCTCTTATTTCCTGTGAAATAAGTGTGTGTGCCATCACTGAATGAGGAACAATGAGAAAACTATTCTGAATTTTCCTTCTTCCACTCTCTCCCTTTAACTTAAAAGGGTTAAATGTTTAAAAGAGGGGAAAAAAAAAGCTGTTTGTCCTAAATGTTCTTACTGAAATCCATTATGTATGAAAAGAGTGCGAGTCCATTTGCAAGACCTCTAAATGAACTCCATTCATTCTGTGCTTAGAAATGTCCATTCAGCCAGAAACAGACACAATAGTTACAACCTTGTTTATTTGGCACCAATATCAGCTTATTAAAAGTGAAGGGATGAAAAAGCATAGTAACTTTTCTATGCTAGTTATGTAATTCTTTAAAAGGATTTATTTGTTATCTGAATAGTGTAGGAATTGCATATGTGTTACTTGCACTGCAGTAACTTTGCATTGATCTAAAAAAATGTTTGTGAAGATTTTCAAATAGCTGTTTTTAAAACATAAGTTGATCTAGCTTGACTTACCTTGGTGTAAAAGATGTTATAGGGCCGTGACTCAGTAATTTAGTGACATATAAATCCTAATTGGTGGCTATGGAGAAGAAAGTTTTGAAGATTTGTCTCTTCAAACATTAAAACTTTGTTTGCGTTTGGAAGGCAAAATACTTATTATGCATCTGTCAAAATTGTAGAAATATGTATATATTATATTTATTACATTTAGAATATATTACATATATTATCATTTCATCACTCTAAAATCCATGAAGAGGATAAATCTGGAATTCAGTACTATGTAGTTCATAAAATGGGAATTGTCCCATAGTGATCAGTAGAATGTCATAATCCTTAGATGTATGTGTGAGATACCGGTTCATGTTACATTTTACTTTAAATGAATTGAAGTACTGAGGAAGATTAAAGAGGTGTCATTTGCTTTCCTTCTGAGATTAGGGATGAGCAGAAATAATAAGCATTTAGGAGAACCTGGCTTGCCTTACACACAAGTAGGACTTTTCTAAGTTCTTGGTTTTCCATGCATTGTGTGAGAAAGACTTCATGGGTGCTCTGTGTCCAGTTGAGGTATGGGAGGTTCTAAGAATGAGCTGTGAAAGTAACTGTGTTTTCATTTGTCTGTCAGTCTGGGTGGCCGTGTTAATTTCATAACATACAGATAGCATTTGATGTAAAAAGACATGTTATGTTTGGCAGGATAGAGGAAGGTAACAGCAGATACAAATTTCACTATTCTTCTTTGACCTGGAGTCCTTTGTTTAGGTTCAGCAGTAGCTGAAGACCCTGTTGCTGTCACAGCTGCACCGTGGCCCTTCTGCCTTGACTTAGTCATGTAGCCATTTGCATGATGACTCTTACTTTGTACCAATGGGGCCTTTGCTAATCATCATCTCAGAAGGTGGCTTTGGTAGCTGACTGGAACTGACCGAGCATCTCCTCCAACAAACTGTAGAAAATACTGTGTGTGGGAATTGTGTGAATGAGGGTGAGTGGCTCATGGCAGGAAAAACAACTAACAGGAAAGAGTAAGTAGAAACATCATCCTCCTTTCTCTTAACCAGTTCTTTATCTGACAGTCCTCCTGCTGGTTGCTTTTCCTGCTGAGTCTCCTCCTCCTTCCGTCCTCTTGACATGCAAAATACACATCCAGTGAATACCTACGCAGTGAGAGTTACAGTACTTTGTTTCTGAAAACCTCTGTATGCCTGTTCAGGATTCCATTGTTTTGTTTACTGCTGAGCTTGGCATTATGTGAATTGCACCTGTGCCATGGCCCAGTCTGGGCTTGCATAATGCAATAATAACTTGAAGCTACCGGGATTTCAGAGCAGAGGTCTCAGGATGCGTGTTCTGGAAAGTAAATAATTTGTATTTTGTTTCTTGTTGTCAATATTTTAATCTGTAGATATTGTATTCCTATATGAAAATTAAGTGCCATATACTAGTTTTCCATGAAGTATGTGCTTTCTCTTTGATTTATGTCTGATCAGTGTCAACATTCTAGCTTTTTACATATTTTCACATTTCTTTGCTATTAGGGAATGAAAATTGACTAAGAAGATAGAATAGAATAGAATTAGAATAGAATAGAATTACCAAGGTTGGAAGAGACCTTGAAGATCATCGAGTCCAACCTGTAACCACAACCTCACAACTAGACCATGGCACCAAGTGCCACATCCAGTCCCCTCCTGAACGCCTCCAGGGATGGAGACTCAACCACCTCCCGGGCAGCCCATTCCAATGACGAATCACTCTCGGTGAAGAACTCTCTCCTCACCTCGAGCCTAAACTTCCCCTGGTGCAGCTTGAGACTGTGTCCCCTTGTTCTGGTGCTGGTTGCTAGGGAGAAGAGGCCAACCCCTTCCTGGCTACAACCACCCTTCAGGTAGTTGTAGAGAGCAATGAGGTCGCCCCTGAGCCTCCTCTTCTCCAGGCTAAACAGCCCCAGCTCCCTCAGCCTCTCCTCATAGGTCTTGTGCTCAAGGCCTCTCACCAGCCTTGTTGCCCTTCTCTGGACACGTTCAAGTGTCTCAGTGTCCTTCCTAAACTGAGGGGCCCAGAACTGGACACAGTACTCAAGGTGCGGCCTAACCAAAGCAGAGTACAGGGGCACAATGACCTCCCTGCTCCTGCTGGCCATACTATTCCTAATGCAGGCCAGGATGCGGTTGGCCCTCTTGGCTGCCTGGGCACACTGCTGGCTCATGTTCAGCTTCCCATCAACCAGCACCCCCAGGTCCCTCTCAGCCTGGCCGCTCTCCAGCCACTCTGACCCCAGCCTGTAGCGCTGCCTGGGGTTGTTGTGGCCAATGTGCAGAACCCGGCACTTGGATGTGTTAAATCTCATGCCATAGGACTCTGCCCATCTGTCCAGCCTGTCGAGGTCTCTCTGCAAAGCCTCTCTGCCCTCCAGCAGATCAACTGCTGCCCCCAGCTTGGTGTCATCTGCAAATTTACTGATGATGGACTCAATGCCCTCATCCAGATCATCAATAAAGATGTTGAAAAGCATGGGGCCCAGCACTGATCCCTGGGGCACACCACTAGTGACAGGCCGCCAGCTGGATGTGGCACCATTCACCACCACTCTCTGGGCTCGGCCCTCCAGCCAGTTCCTAACCCAACGCAGTGTGCTCCTGTCCAAGCCATGGGCTGCCAGCTTGGCCAGGAGTTTGCTGTGGGGACGGTGTCAAAGGCCTTGCTGAGGTCCAGGTAGACCACATCCACAGGCCTCCCCGCATCCACCAGGCGGGTCACCTGATCATAGAAGGAGATCAGGTTGGTCAGGCAGGACCTGCCCCTCCTAAATCCATGTTGGCTAGGCCTGAGCCCCTGGCCATCCTGTAAGTGCTGTGTGATCGCACTCGAGATGACCCGCTCCATAATCTTGCCTGGCACTGAGGTCAGGCTGACAGGCCTATAATTCCCCGGCTCTTCCAACTGGCCCTTCTTATGGATGGGCACCACGTTGGCCAGCTTCCAGTCTTCTGGGACCTCTCCAGTGAGCCAGGACTGCTGAAAAATGATGGAGAGCGGCCTGGACAGCTCATCCGCCAGCTCCCTCAGCACCCTAGATGCAGTGACAGTATACAAGAAAAGCAAAACAGAAAGGAAAGAAGGATAAAACATGTCCCTCATAACCCACTGACAGTTCCCTTCTGATTTTGTTTGTTCAGGTACCTCCCATCAAGGTGGCTATTCCCATGATGCTGTGGTCCATGCGTTGCAAAACTGTGGCATTCGTCATATTGACACAGCAAAAAGATACGGCTGTGAATCTCTTCTCCAAACAGCTATCAAAGAGAGTGGTGTGAAGCGAGAGGACCTCTGGATAACTACAAAACTATGGCATAGTGATTATGGCTATGAAAACACAAAAAAGGCCTGCCTGGATTCATGTGAGAGACTTGGTGTTGAATATCTTGGTATGAGTCTTTATAGCTCATTTATGGTGCCTGCCATGTGAGTTTTTGCAAGGATGGATGAATTCCTGAAAGAAAAGATGTAGTACAGATAGATCACAGAAACCAGTTTCTGCCTTTATTTGCACAATTGCAGTTTTCATGTCTGGTTTGTTCTCTAGGAAGTTGACATGCATGTATTTGAGAGCACAAATTTTGCCTTGTTGCAAATATTTGAAGAGGTCAAGATACTTTTTTTTAATGGCAGATGTCGTTGCTAAATTGATTTGAGAAACTACTATGTGAGTTTCCTCTATTTTACTGAAAACACCTGAAACCTGTGAAACAAGAATTCATAAACTTTACAGTAAATTATTGGTAGCAGAGTGACACAAATGCCTAATTTCTTCTGTGATGTGGTACATCTCTTACTTGTAGGTCAATTAACTTTAAAAAATTCTGAACTGCCTTTGGTTTTGCCTGTCTGGTGCAATAAGTTTTGTGAAAAACACTTGAAGTTTCCTCAAGGCTTTAAAAGATTGAATTAGACTTAATGCACTTGTAACTTACTTGTTACTCCCTTATTAAATAGGCAAAGAGCTGCAATAACGACACCAATTAATTCTTTGCAATGGATCATAGAAATGGAGGTACTTGATGCCTTTTTTTTTTTCTTTTAATGCTTTTGCTGCTTCTTTTCTAGCTGTAGCAATGAAAATGAAGTAGAGGTAAAGGAAGATCAAAGTAATAATCTAAAATAATGACACTGGTGGAGATAGTGTATATGCTGATAATCAAGAAATACTTGATCTAACTATCAAACATTATTTGGTAGTCAGTGTGCTGAAAACCCTCACCCTGTCCCTCTGTTACCAATAAATAAACTTTAATGAGGAAATGAATGGCTTTTGTGAAGTACAGATTTTCCAGAATTAATTGGAGGGACTATTAATGCAGCAATAGAGGTGCTTTGCTTGGGTACTTTGCAAGATTAAAGGGAAAAAAAAAAAACCTGTATCAGTTAAAGACCAAGGTATTTAATGTGTGTACATCTTTGGCTCCATTCTTTCTGGAAGTTTATCCCTTAACTTTTTGCATAGGTACAGAACGATGCAAAACTAATTCAATTCTCCTTTGTCCTGTGCAAAAACAGGTCTCTGCAAGGATACTTCATAATGCTTCAAGCCCTTACTTTCTTCTTTAAGCAAAACATCTTTCCCCCTGTCTGCTTTTTCCTTATGTTTTGCTTGCTTTCTTTTTTTCATCTGCTTGCTATGGCCCTGGTCCTGAATGTTGATGAGACAAAAATTTGACTCAATTCCAGGAAGTAATTTTTGCTGATTCCTTCTGGTACTGTAATTTGTTGGGTTTTTTTTTCTCCTCAGCCAGTGGTTAAAGTAGGCACTTACACAGATACTCTGCTTACACATTGCTGCTAGCAGAAATAGGGGAAAAAGGGGGAAAAAATGTATCTGAGAGCAAGAAATGTACAAATACTGTCAATGTGTGAGTTAATCCTTGAAATAGCATAAACGGAACATCAGTTCATGAGATAGTATATACGAACAAAAAGAAGAATTAACTAAATCTAAGACAAAATAAGGAGTAGTACAAGTGTCTGTGCAGTTTTCTGTCATGCCATTTTGTTGTTGTTTGTGGGAGGTTTTTGTGTTCTGTTGGTTTGGGGTTTTTTCATACCCTCACCTGTCTTCCCTACTTCTTCACCTTTCTTCTACTTATGTGGAGATGTCTGAAAAATGTATAAACTTCTTCCTGAACCACCACTTAATCTGACATAGTGACCTAAATCAATGCTGGCTTCAGCTTGCTTTGACTTGGTGATTTGTAAACTGTGATGGCTCAGGAAACAATTCACATGCAGTTCACTGATCTGTCAGTGAGGATGGTGACCTGCAAGAAGGATAGGATAGCAAGTAGACTAACAGTTTTGGCTGCTTGCGTTTAATCCATGTTGGATCAGCTTTATTGACCATTTTTGTTGTTACAGTCTGCACTCATGGAAGAGATATGGTTGAGTACTATGTTTGTGTCCCTGCCCATGGCAGGGGGGTTGGAGCTAGATGATCCTTGAGGGCCCCTTCCAATCGTAACAATTCTAGGATTCTATTATAGGGAGATATAAATATATATGCACACACACACACTAGAGAAGTAGACCCTTAGAGGAGGTACAATACGTGCTGTGTGTCATGGGGTTCATAGAAAACATTGTGCTTTAGGGAGTCCTGCTTGAAAGCACTGAGGTGGAAGGTGCTGGTTAAAGGATTTTCAGGCAAAAAGTGGCAGTATTATGAAACAAAATTTTTTTCAGGTGTTTCAAGAATGCTTAGAGTAAGAGCTTTTTATTGTAAATTGAGGCTTCTTACAAGTCTAACAAAAGTAGCTGAAGTGCAGAAGATAGCTTTGGAAATCTGGCTATAAGCTTCTTGGACTAAGCTCTAGATATCCTAGCTCTGTTTCTATTCATACCTGCATTTTGTGTCCCTTTGTTGTGGATCAGGCTATACCATAGAGAGGCCATGAAATCCATGACAAGAAAAGAGTGACATTTTTGCCTAAGGTTATTCAGGCAAGTAAATTCTTTAGTTACAATTGTGCAAAGCTGGCAGCTCTTCTGTGAAACAAGAATGTTAAATAAAGGTAATGTAATGAAATCAGAATTGCCTGGTTTCATTATATGATGTTAACTAAATATGTTGGTGTTCGCAGCATTTCTGTAAAGATCTCTGGTTCACATCGAAAATTGATAGACCTAAAATAATACATCTGTGACGTTAGACCTTTATGTTGGAGGAAAAGTTAGTAATTCAGAAGACTGCAAAAAGAAAAAATTGAATGTGCAACTAAGCTCTTTGTTCCAAGGAAGGTTGTGTTAATTTGATGGTGGACACTGGAATCATCTTCCAAGGGAAGTGGTGGATTCCCCTCCATTGGACAGTTTGAAGACTCAGCTTGACAAGGTGCTGGGCCATCCCATTTTAACTATACCATTAGCCAAAAAGGACAGACCAGATCATACTCGGGGTCCTTTCTGGCCTATATAGTCATCCATTCAGGCTGCATTAGAGATGGGAAATAATCTAACTGTAATTATCAATACTAGCAGTATATAGAATGCCAGCTGTTGAAACAGATAAACTGTTGAACGCAATCACAGCTTTCTAAGAGAAAGTGTTCCATGTAAAACACAGTTAGGAAATGTTTCTGATAACTGTTTCTGGGGCAAGTGGTATGAGGAGATCAGTGTTCCAGGATTGTTATTTGAATCGGTAGGTTATAAAGCCATGAGTTGGCATTATGTGTGGGCAGTGGTTGTAACATACCCTGCCTTTTCTAAATCTGGTCCTCAACTAGCAGTCACAGTAAACCCATATGAAATGGCAGCAAATCTTGAAGGTTTGGCAGTAGCAGAATACATTCCTTGGGATTTGGATCAGACCTCCAGAGTAACTTCCTGAATGTGATGTATGGGTTACTGAATTCATAAACAATTCTGGTTTCCTTTTGACTGTTCTGCATCTGCCACATTCAGGCAAATAAACCTATCACAAATCCACAACTGGAGTTGGACAAATGTTCTGCCAGCATATTCAATGGAACTGACGAATCATATGAAATATGAGAGTACACCCAGTTCAGATTGTCTGTTAATTCTAAGCATTTTGAAGGTTGCTTCACATTGATCCTTGTTCCAATAGAATAAAAAAGAAACAAATTAAAAGATTGGCCAGGAGAGAAAAATACATCATGTGCATACTAAGTGCAGTGCTGAATGAAAAAAGCAGGGAAAATACAAATATTGCAGTAAGATAGGTATGCAAAACATTGAAAAGTATACTTATGCTTTTAGGGTGCATGAGCCAGGGCTGCTTCTTAACAACTGTGGGGTTTTGAGTGAATTTTGACCCTGGATATTTGGGGTTTTTTTAGTATTGTACTAGTAATTTGAATGAATTGCGAACTCTTATTTCCATGACAACGTGGAGTTGGCTTTAAATGTGTAAAATGTCCCTGTGCTTCTGAGTTTAAAGGAACTGTGTTGATTGTAGGTGCTGCAACCACTAAGATGTAATAAGCTACTCCTATTTTAAATCTGTGTGAAAGCAGTTTGCATGTTGATTTTAGCTTTCCTGCAGCATTGCATTTTGACATTTGAATTTCATGTGCTGACTTGCCACTGCACCACTGCTGCTTGGTTGTCTGTAAAGGATGCTTTAAAAGACAAAATCTGATTGTGAATGTTGGGAGAGTTTTGTTCTCTCTTAAGTGCATCCTGGTACTTCAAATCATTGGATCTTTTTTTGGTTTTGAGTTAAAATTATTTTTAAAATATATGGTTGGAATACATCTCAAAGTATTGATGTAGCTACAAGGCATGACACCATCATTCTCACAGATAAAAAGGTAGTCAGTTTTTAAACATCTCCAGTGATAAAGTAATGTCTGTCATAATTACTAGAACCTTAAGCTATTGTGATAAATAATTTAAAACTAATTTCTTGCCTCCAAAATGAAATGGCAGCTCCATTGCTTGTTGCAAGGTACATTGTATTGCTTCTGCTTCTAGCTGTGCTGTGGTGATTGGATGACTGGAAGAAAGACTATTCTACTCTTTATCTCCAAGATAAGGTACCTTTGCCCCAAATTTTTTGCAAACTGTTTCTGCACTTCGTGATCCAGTAGATGCTTTTTAGCCCTAGTGTGTGCATTTCTAACTGTGAAGTAATCTTTATTTCAAAAAACACAATAGATTGATAGGAGCATGACATACCTGATAACACCTTTCTAAAACAAAGGACCAGTGGCTAATGATGATCACAGTGAGGTCTCAGATGTTATGCTTTTTGGATTTTTTTTAATCTTAGAATTGTTAGGGTTGGAAGGGACCTCAAGGATCATCTAGTTCCAACCCCCCTGCCATGGGCAGGGACACAAACATAGTACTCAACCATATCTCTTCCATGAGGGCAGATTTTAACAGCAAAAATGGTCAATAAAGCTGATCCAACAGGGATTAAACACAAGCAGCCAAAACTGTTAGTCCACTTGCTATCCTATCCTTCTTGCAGGTCACCATCCTCACTGACAGATCAGTGAACTGCATGTGAATTGTTTCCTGAGCCATCACATCATCTCGTTCCAACCCCCCTGCCATGCGCAGGGACACCTCACACTAGATCATGTTGCTCAGAGCCACATCCAGCCTGGCTTTAAAAATCTCCAGGGATGGGGCCTCTACCACCTCCCTGGGCAATCTGTTCCAGTGTCTCACCACCCTCATGGTGAAGAACTTCTTCCTAACATCCAATCCAAATCTACCCATTTATATTTTTTTTTCCCATTTGCCCTAGTCCTATAATTACCTGACACCCTAAAAAGTCCCTCCCCAGATTTCTTGTCGGCCCCCTTAAGATATTGGAAGGTCACAGACCAGAGAGATCTATGTGCAATTGTTTGAAAGTTTCATGAGTTACTGGTATCAAAAAAGTGCCCAGTTGGCTCATGATTTTTGCGACAGACCCAAAATATTTTTTTCTTTAATATGTCTGTAGTGTACCTTAGTGTTCAAAATTCAGTACTGCTCTAATGGGATTCTTTGTGTAAGCAAAATACTGTAATTAACAGTAACGCACACAAAGGGGAAATGGTCTATTACAGTGAATTTAACTTGTTAACTAAGTTGAATTTGTATTTATAGAGGTGCAAAGATAATATGTCAGCCCAGTGGTATAGTAATCATTAGTGCAGTACTTAAAAGTGAAGAGAAAAAAAAAAAAAATATGCCAAGGGATCTGTGTTTCCAGAAAGTAGTGCTGTATATGAATTGTGTGGTGCATTCAAAGAACAAAAAACTCTGCTCTATATTTTTTTCTTTCTTAACTGTATCTTTGAACTGCCCAAAAAGGATTATTACAGAACACAAAGGCAATGAGCACATCAGTTGTGCGTTTATTTCCTTTTCCTGTTTCGTGTTGGACTAATGAGTGTGGCAAATGCCAACGCCTCTTTCACCGGGATGCTTGCAGTTTAATCTGCAGTTAGAATTTAAACAGCATGGAATTGTTTCTCCTTCTGAATGTCAGGCAGTGCCTACAAACTTATAAAGGAGTTACTGTACCTATAATTTTTGAGTTTGGAACTCTGAGTCTAAGACATGTAAACCTTCTGGTTTTAAACAATTTGTGTTGGAAATGCTTCCTTTCTGAACAGAAGGATAGTTTTTTTTTGCATGGAGACAACACACAAAAAATGCTTTCCTGATAAGCCAGTTTAAGTGATTGCCTAGATAATTTAATCAGCAGTAAACCTTAATTGTGTTTGAAATTGTGCTGATACCTCATAAAATGTTGTAAAGCGTATTTTTTCCCCCTTAAAATATAAAAAGGAGAAAAAAAAAATCACAAATGCTGCCACACAGTTGTAGAGAGAAAAAAAAACAAACAAACAAACAAACAAACAACCCCACAAAACAACAAAAAAACCCACAACAAAACAAACAAACCCCTGCATGAAAGTTTGGGCTGTAATTTTCAATGGAAATTAATAAAGGGATGTATTCTTTAGAAAGGTAAAAATTTGATCCACTACTGAGGTTTTATAAAATACCTGTAGAACTGCCAAACAGAAGTCATGAAGACTTTCAGCAGTTCAGCACTAGTCCAATCTTAATTCTAGTGACCAAAATCCCTTTGGTTTATATGAGGCTTGTTATTGTTAAAAGTTTATTAAGTCCATCTGTGACTCAGAAATTCTGTTTGCAGTGATGTAAACCTATGTTCAGCTTCTGATACCTTAGCTGTTAATTAAATGTTTCATTTATTAAATCCAAATGGATGTGTATGGTAATGATGGGTAGTAATTGTAACTATTTTCATCATAATATGTTTGGGACCATTATGGATGGAAAATACTGCTTCACGTGGTTTGGTATCTATTTTTTTTGGACACTGTAATGAGTAGTCTGGTTCTGTTTCTCTTTTAGATCTTTATTTAATGCACTGGCCTGACACACATGTTCTGGGCAAAAGCAACCGAGAGGTCCGAGCTGAAACCTGGAGAGCTATGGAGGAGCTCTATGAGCAAGGTGATATCATAATGAAAACCTGTCTTGGCAGAAGGATTTGTAGTACATTTGGGGATGTAGGGAGTTGATAGCGAGAGATGTTCAAAAACTTAATTTGAACTGGATGCTCATGTTTCAGTGGGATTTGGGTGTATGATTACGTGAATCTCTGGAAATCACAGCATTAGCATTTTGGTAAGTTAAATGAGAACTTTCTGTTGCTTGTACACAAGACATTATCAAGTTCTGCCCATAAGACTAACAGCATTGTGCATACTTTCTTGAGGAAATTTGTGGATAACATTGAAATGTGTATGCCACTACATAACGTCTTCGTAGTAGCCTCCTCTGTTTTAAGCATAAATCGTGCTAAGTTTTACTTCCTTCAGATGTTTGTCATTTTCCAGTCTGCCGTATGCAGTGATATTTTGCAGATCCATTTGTGCTTTTAAAAAGGCCAACAAAACAATGGCTAAATGAGGAACAAATACTCAACTGCAGATTCTTTGGTGCTAAATTTTGTGGGGGGAAAAAAAAAATCCAAGAAAAGAGATAATAGAATAGAATTAACCAGGTTGGAAAAGACCTTTGAGATCATCGAATCCAACCTATCATCCAACACTATCTAATCAACTAAACCATGGCACCAAGCACCCCATCCAGGCTCCTCCTAAACACCTCCAGTGATGGTGACTCCACCACCTCCCTGGGCAGCCTATTCCAATGGCAAATCACTCTTTCTATGAAGAACTTCTTCCTAACATCCAGCTTAAACCTCCTCTGGTGCAGCTTGAGACAGTGTCCTCTTGTGCTGGTGCTGGTTGCCTGGGAGAAGAGACCAACCCCACCTGGCTACAACCGCCCTTCAGGTAGTTGTAGACAGCAATAAGGTCTCCCCTGAGCCTCCTCTTCTCCAGGCTAAGCAACCCTAGCTCACTCAGCTTCTCCTCTCAGGGCTTGTGCTCCAAACCCCTCACCACCTTTGTTGCCCTTCACAACTTCTTGGTGCACTGTGAACTGCAGTTTATATTCATAACAAATGGCAGAGTAGACTGCCTCAATCAAAATTTATCATGTAGATTTAAGAGGAAGTATGCAGTATTACTACAAATAGTGTTATAAGGTAAGATTCTCTCGGGCAATGTGGACCACCCTGTTTGCAGCTGCAGAGCTCTACAGACAGGGAGTCTACCTGCTAACCCAGACCTCCTGAAATTGTGCAACTAGCCTGCTACAATCACTAAAGCAATGACAGGCTGCCACTCCCAGTTTTATCAGAGCCGTAGATAAACCTGTTCTCTTACATTTCCAACTCTTCAGTTGCTTTTGGTCTGCCTCTGGAAACACAGAAGTAAATTCTTTGATACATCTTTTGTTCTTGCTCTATATGGTAAGCATAAAGGAAATTGCAAACAAGCATTTTCTGCTATGTAAGAGATGACAGCGTTCTGGGTTTTAAGAAGTACTTCACTGACTGAATGTTTTAAGGCATCAATGACTTTTAAGTCCAAGGATTCAACAAGGTACTTCATCTTTGATAATTTTTTCCCTGATGAGTGTTTAAGTTAGTGCATATCATTTGTGTGCAGGTGCATTGTCCTAACTTGCCAAAAGGTATTTTCACCTTTCATTACTATTCTTATCATAGTAGCTTTATTCTGCTTTCACATGTGTGTTTGATCTTGCCTGTCTTGCATAACTTTTCTCTCTTTATCTTCTTAATGAGAAAGACAGTGAGCTATTCAAATGGTCTTTTTAATCATTTCGCTATATTCACAGATCATTAGAGTGCAGGTATTTGAAAATCTCATTCTTTCAACTTCAATTTAAATACAGGTTGATATTTATTCTGCAAAATTCCACTTAACTGGGGCAAGCAACATTTTAAAATAATGCAAATTATTGATAATCTTTTTCAAAATTCTTACTATTGATTACCCTAGGAGGAGTGTAAATAAATTGTTGGCACCCAGGAGATGGGTAGATTCAGACTGGATGTTAGGAAGTTCTTCACCATGAGGGTCGTGAGACATTGAAACAGGTTGCCCAGGGAGGTGGTAGAAGCCTCATCCCTGGAGGTTTTTAAGGCCAGGCTGGATGTGGTTCTGAGCAACCTAATCTAGTGGGAGGTGTCCCTGCACATGGCAGGGGAGTTGGAACTAGATGATCCTTGAGGTCCCTTCCAACCCTGACAATTCTGTGATTCCAAGACTGTGAAAGTCTTCGATGAAGATTTTTTTTTTTTTTGTTAAAGGTTGTATTAAGTTTTAGATTGGTTATGATGGCCACAAGCTGGTACAAGAACATAAGAGAAATCCTAGCATCAGCATTCATAGCTTTGACAGAATGTTGGGGGATTCTTGTGTCATGTCTACAAAGAGAGATTCAACTAGGTTCATGTGAGATCCAGCACGTAGCAGCTAAGACACGGGGCTGCATTAGCACAACTTGCAGGCTTCAGGCCTAAAGTGTCTTTTCACCCAGCTGAGGAAAGACCAGAGATTTTGAGTCTGCCCCTCTCGAGGTCAGCATTCAGTAATTGTTAAGACTCAGCCCTCGGATAATAAAAACTGCATGACAGGGGAAAAAACAGAATAAATCTGAATTAGTTTTCAACATTATTAAATAAGTATCTTGGGGAGCAGAAGACTTGCATGAAAAGTTAAACAAAACTTCCTCAGATTGTAATGATCCGGTTTTAGTGAACTACTAAGTCCCTCTGGCTGTAGAAGAAATGGCTTCCTATCTGTGCTCTTAATGAAGGTTTGGAATTGAGCTGTAACACCAGAATGCCATCATAAATAGAAAATAATAGGTTGGGATGAGCAAAGAACTATCACTTGGGATGCTTTGCAATCACTAAAAAATCCCTCGTGGCTTACACTATACCAGGTTTGTGTTTCATCAGAAGGAATTTGAGGTTAACATTTTTCAAAAGACTCTCTTGTCCTGATATGATTTGAACTGAAAACATGAACAATTTAAAATAAGAATCTGAACAGAATCTTCTGGAGATCTCCATTTGATTACTTACCATACTGAAGTTTTGAGCTGCACTTCTTGGATCCAGTGTGCATTGTATCTTTGGAAACTAAAGTGAATCTGGTTACTGGCCCAAGGTTTGGGATCACACTTGAAAGAAAGGTTCATAATTTAGCACTATTTTTACCCTTATTCACTGTTCAACTGTGTAATGCAACTGAGCAGCTATCTCAAGATCTCCCTTCAGGTTAAAAATTTCCCAGAATCTTGGCCATGTGTCTTACAATTTTTCATGAGGGAGATTGTGATATATGTGAATGCATCCCCAGAAATACTCACAGGGGTTTGAAGCCACTATTGTCCTTAAGTGCAACAGTATGACTAATATGTTTATTATCTATTGAAGTTTTTATCTTTCCAGGTGTTTTAATCCCTCTACTTTGTATCTGGAATGTGATCCTATGTCCTTCTGGTTTGCCCTTGAGATACAGATACTTTTTTTTGTTAAATATGTTCATCTTTTATTTTCTCTTATGTAAATCTTCTGCTATGCTTTAGAGTCAACTAGAAGTCCTGCCTACATCTTTCCCTCTTTAACCTGAAATTTGTGTATTTTTACCCTCTGTCCTCTATTCCCTACAAACGAGGCAAGGCTAGCTTGCTTTTTTTAGTATTCAGTTGTATAGCCAGAGCCCAGACATAAAATTTTCTGGCTTCCATTCATGTTCTTCCAGGGAAAAATGTCATACAGCCCTGGTCAACAAAGGCAGATACGTTTACAGTGGTATACAAACCTACAACAGTTGTTTCATTCCATAAGGTGAACCAAAATGTAAAAACAGTATGTGCATTTCCCCCAAATCCTACAGAAAGTCCATTTGGATCACTCACTCTTCATGTTAGTGAAATGTAACTCTGCTTCATTCATGAGAGAGATTCACATGCTGGGTGAGAGAGGATCTGGTGTGGAGAGTTCTAGTTTGTCTTCCAGTCTATCTTCCGTAAGTCTTCAAACACTGGGGTATGCATGCATTTAGGCCCAGCCTTGCTTTTCAATAGGGAAACTCTGCCAGATTATCACAAGATTTTCTAACAGAAAATCATTGCATCTCCTTTATGTAGAGAATTAGGGACAAATTAATAGGGGAGGGTAATTACTATTTTTCTTCACTGTTTTTTTAGAATTGTAGTGTGTACCTGATAGTATAGGATAAAGGCACTACCTGCCCTAGAAACTCCTATATCAAATTGCTGGATGGTAGGCCAAGTGATTGTTCTTTGTTCATAGCAGGAAAGATCTTATTGTTAAGCTGATTTCTAGTAGCTGAAGACAGCAGTTTTAAGAATTAGTTTCTTTAAATGCTGTTATGCCTGAGCTGCTTCTCTGTGTTTTTTGTTTGGTGTAGGGGTGTTGTTGTCATTCCTGTTGGCTTGGGGTGGGTTTGGGGTGTTTGGTTGGTGGGGTGTTTGGTTGGTGGGGTGTTTGGTTGGTGGGGTGTTTGGTTGGTGGGGTGTTTGGTTGGTGGGGTGTTTGGTTGGTGGGGTGTTTGGTTGGTGGGGTGTTTGGTTGGTGGGGTGTTTGTTGGTTGTTGTGTTTGTTATCTAACTTGTTAATCTGCTCCAGTTTGGAGCTGTTTTCACAGGAGCTGAGTGATTCCATTGCTGTATGTCCATCTGTCTTAAGACTGCAGTAAGAGTAAAGAAGTCTCTCTGTACTGCAGTGCTGAGAGGCAGAGAATTCTATATGTGTTTGTTCAACAGCCTGCATATGTGTTTTCCTTTAAGGAGTATGGGATAAACAGTTCTGAGGGAAAAGGGAGAAAAGTTTTGGTCAGTGACACATTGGTGTATAATCACTGGCTCTTTCTGTTGTAACAGCTGAAATCAACTAGGATTCTTGTAATATCAAGGCTATGGTTTGAATTTTTGTGGTCTCATACATTGTAATTTCGTAGAACTATCCTCTCAAATAACTCAGGACAGAGGCCAGACTGCCTACAGAACTCATTCCAAGATACATACATTGAGTCAAATATTCCCTTGACAGCTGCAACATTCTTGTATAGGCATTTGTCTGCTGGCAGATGAAAGCAGTGTGGCAAGCTGCTTTGACATCATGAATAGTCATTATATATGCTCACTGGTAATTGGTCTGTTCCTAGCAAAATGACCCTTTCCATATGCAGTGTCTTTAATGACCGTGATTTTGTGGCTAGCCCATCATCTTGGCAAGCTGTTTGTACACACATGCACATGATTACTTCTCTCCCCATCTAAAAATGCTGGGAAGAATGAGGGCCTCCAGCCACCTTCTGCATGGAGTAACACAGTGGGGCTTCTGGATTCAGGTCCCACTGGAGCTCAGTGCCATTTTACTAGGAGTGAAATCTTTTGCTTATCTTTTTAGTGTAAGCAGTGCAGCTCATGCTTACATGAAATACTCATACTTAGATCAGAAATTCCTTAAGGTGTTAACTTATGATTTTGTTAACCATGGAGAAGCACTCTTCAAAATAAATACAATTATTCCATTAATATGTTAGTTTAATAGTCTTCATGTATAATTTGAAGAGAGTCCCATTAAGGACCAGAAACTGTTTAATTCAGTAATTGAAGCTATGTCACTATGTTACTGGGGAAAAAAAAAATTTCCCTAGTTCAAAATGAAAGAAGAAATTTCATCAACCTTAACAATATTCTTGTCCTTTTCATCTTTGGGCACAGACCAATGCAAGCGTCATCTTTTCTTCCTCCATTTTCTATCAGCTGTTAAAAATATGAGCGAGGGCTCAATGTGAGTGGCAAAAACTTCCAGTACATCCTTTCCGAGGTGACACATTCTGCTTTTATTCTACTGAAAAAATAAAACTATGCTTTTGTCTTGTCAAAGGATGAGCAGCTGGCAATTCATAAACATTGGTTATACCTCCACAAAATATTTCTGTGGTGTTTATGTTGGTAGAAGTCATATGCGAGTGTGCGTGCTGAAGTTGCACCAAACTTTGGATGAGTAAAAGCAAGTAACTAATTTTCTGAGCAACACAGCTTTTGCACATTGACAGTAGTATTTTCTTTGTACAGATGAAGACATCCCTTGAACTTGTTATTATCAAAAACACAGTTCAGAGACGTGTTTTCATGGGTTGAAGGTGGTTGCAGTTGTGAGGATGTTGGTTGCACCCCACCCTGTTGATCAGATGAGATAGCAGTTAAAGACGTATGCAAAAGAAGAAAAAGACGACTGCACATTTATGTTGAAGATCATGAAGAAGTCTTCGTAACATGCTGTAGAATAAGGCATTTTGGAGCAGATGTAGAAGCAAGACCAAATGTGAACTGGCATGGCTGTCTATCCCCATTTGTTATGTTTTGCCTCTGGGGTTTGGTTGGTGGTTTTTTTTTTTGTTGTTTTGGTTTTCTTATTTTAAAATCAGTTCCAAATGTAAAGATTAGCCCTCAGACTTCTTTGTTGCATGATTTATTGGAGTGTATGGTTTCTGCCTTTTCTGCTACCAAGTGAATCCCTTTTCTCAAAGAGTTAGATAAATCTTTTGGCTTAACTTATTAAAGCAAATCTGCACATTTGTGTACCCACACAAGTGCCTAGAAGTCCCATTGTGAATATATGAACTTCTGGGAAGAATGCAGTGCTGATATATATTTCACAGTAAAGTCCATGTCTGAAATAACTTCTTGTCTTAAGAAGCCATGTCAGTGATTGGGGGAAAAGTCATCATTTATCTGGTTTGCATATGTTGAATTCAAGCTGTAGATTCTTGGCTACTGTAAAGCAGTATTGTTTTATTGACATCAGCTAGCTCACTGTTATTCATACCAGCTGGGAATCTGGTATCACATCTGATAGGGAAGTCCAAAATGTGTCCCAGTTCAGGAAGCAGTGCTATCAATAGTTGCAGTGGGGACAAACTAGTTAGATTCTAACTGATCTCAGTAACGCTTTCAAAGGGCTAGTTTTAAGGGTACATATTCTAATGGCCCTTAAGTATTTAGCTGAGTTGCTGATAATTTTGATCACATTTTCACAATATAGCATGTGGTGGCACTATTTATTTAAGGTTGGTGGGATTGATTGTATACCATGTTGCTTTTGCAGTTTTGTTTGTCCAGCTGTTTAGGTGCAGATGTATAAAGGTCTAGATACAAAAAATGTGTTTTCAGCCTTTTTTAAAGCCTATTTTCTGTTCACAGTGCAATTGTGCATGCTTAAAACTAAAATAAGAGATAATCTGTAAGAATACAGGGCATTGATTCAGTTTTGAAAACAAGTGGTAAACAGCCTTTTTGGTGGATATTTTGTTAATCTAATGTAGTTTGTAATGTCAGCTCAATGAAAAAAAATATATTAACTAAGACAGTGTTGCATTGGAGTAGTGAGAAGGAGCAGCCAGGGTCAAAGAGCCAGGACACATTAAGCTAGTGTGGCTGTATTGTGCTATTGAGTTGGTCTTTGAATAGCTGTGTGAACTGAATGTTTCAATCACAGAAGCTGACTTCTACCCATGTCTCTTCTCCTGTTTATCATGGTTCACAGGTGATCTGTAGCAGGAAAGCAATTTTAAAGTGGATAAGTACCTATAGTGAAGTCATGAATAGGATAATAAGAAACCCCTTGCAGGAGGAAGCAATGATTTTTTGCCACAGTATCCTGTGTATCTTAGGGCACTTAGGCTTTTAATATCTGTGGTCTTTTAGTCTGTGATATGGGAATGACTTATTTCATAGATCTAGAACTTAATTCTGTATTGGCACTGTCAAAGTCACCTGTTTTATTTATCAAGGCTTTGGCTTGCAATCTGCATGTGAGGCACACTCAGCCTACAGCTCTGATTTAGCAAGCTGTGCTGAAATCGAATCTTGCATGCTCTCTGTGAGTAATACCATTTACTCACAGAGAAGTTCTTAGTGTGCTTATCAGGGAGAATGTGGACCTTTCCAACCTGTGTAACCTTCTTTAACAATGATACAGTTACTGCAGCTGACATCTTGTGAAAGTGGATCCATTTCTGGTTTTATTCTGTGGCCTCAATAGAACATGTAACAGAATGGGCACTGTTCACTGGACGTGGGAATTCTTCCTTGCTCTGACTCATGTAGAGCATTAGGGAGGGGGAGGAAAATGGGCTCCACAAACCTAGCATCCACTTTTTGCCATTTTAAAAAACCTTTATGATCTGAACTTTGGACCTTTAATATTCTGGAGGATATTTAGAAGTTTGATAAAAGCTCATAGCAGTGCTAGAGAAAGATAAGGTTCACTATTGTACTAAAACAGTGCTGTGGTGCCAAAACAGTGTGTATATGCTTTTTTTGTTGTTGTTGCAAGACTAACGGTGCCCATCAAACTTTGAATAATTGGTATTATACTAAATAGAAGAAAAAATAGCTTATCTAGATTGTCATAAAAAAAAAAAGAAGCTTTAAACTTAATCGTCAGTCCATTAACATGATGTGTTGCTTCACAGCAGCTGGGAGTAATACAGTGTGGTAAAACTACCCATGTGGTGGAGGCCAAGAGTTTTTGGTAGAGAAAATAAAAGATAGTAAATTTTTTCCCCCTATAATCAACCATTATTTTGCTAATATGTTTTCTAATGTGCCTTGCAGTTTCATGATAGTTTTTTTAAGCTGGATAGAAGTTTCTGTTCTACTATTGTGGTCACTCAATTTTTAGCATGCATAAAAGAAGCATGGTTGCCAAGTTTTCCTTCAAGCCTGTGAAGTCAGAGCTGCAAGGAGTAGGACAAAGCCTCAGTAAGCTTTGGGAGCTAATGGGGGATTGCAAACTCTTTGTTTATTGCACCTGGCACTTTTTCAAAATGTGCTTTGTAGTGGCCAAACCACTCATTTCCTCAGGCAGATAAGGAGGATGCTTTTGCTCTCTGCCTCAAAGCTTTCTGAGTGCAGAAAAGGCAGTACCTTCTGAAGGGATTGGAGTTGACACATTGAAAACTTTTGTCTCAGAAGACTAGTTGAACTGGTTACATTAAAAAGAAATATAGACTTTAAAAGCAATGAAGTTGAAATAAAGGGTTCTAATTTTACCAAAATTATATATATGGATTCATGCAAGTGAAATGTTTTCATAGTGTTGTCTTTTGGGGAGGAAAAAAAAAAACAAAAAAAAATCTCCAATTATTCTTTCTCTGTTGTCTGGGACAATTTTTACTTTCTTGGCAATTTTGAATTTGGAGTTCTCTGTACAACATCTCTTAACACAGGAATGCCATAATACTGATTTTATTAGGAATAACTCAGATGAGTAAGACAAAACATAACGGATGAGAAATTTCTTGATGGGAAATCTAACAAAAACTTAAGAATTAATGGAATGGGACTATGACACAGACTTCAAAATCTCCTATGAGAAGTATACTAGAAGCAAAATATCTTAAAAGTGTACTGTAGGTTGGTGGGGAAATTGAAGCTTTCTGTGGAAGTAGACAAGTTTAATAAGCACTTTCATCTTTCATGTCTGTGAGCGGTGTTTTATTTCAGCCTGAAATAAAAGGTTTATTCTTCAAGGGCAAGAACAGCATGTTTTCTGAAACTCCTTAGCTTTTAACAATGGAGTGTAATATTTTGGTTGACCATTGTGTTAAAACTGAAAGTGTTTTTCTGACTTGTTTTGGCATAATGATTTGTTAGCGTTGGCACTCCAGCGTTGTTTGTCAATATAAGCCAAAAGCCCAGGTTCTGCTCCTTCTGGAAGACTACACAGAATTCGGGCAATCTCTATAGTGCAGGTTATAACCTAATTATGTTCTACAACTTGAACAGTGATAACTTCTGTAAGGGGAAACTGACTGGTGTTTTAGTTCCTGATGTATTTTTATTCTCCCTTTTGTATACTACTAAAAGAAATCACATTAAAAAGTGCTGGTAGGTGTGCAGGTTTTGCTGCTGTGCTTCTGCTAAAATATGTGAGAGCAGCACAGCAGTCAAATTGCCTGTATTTATACAGTTACTGGCTTTTCTAATGGTAAACTGATTTTCTGGTAGTTTTTAAAGGCATTAACAATCTGTTTATAATAATTACCAATAAACTGTAACTTCACTTACAGAATTTCACAAAAGGCTAGAAAATTTTGTTTTATCCAGGTAAATCTAACCTGCAAATTCATCTTACAGCTCATATTTTTACATGCCAATTTACAGTATACTTGAGAGGTTTTTGGTGTGCTAAGTTGTTGTTTTGTGTTGTTTGTTTTCTTTCAATACATGAAACATGCATTTTAGGGATAATTGCTTGGTTAGCACATTTTTCTCCAACACTTTGTTAGCTTTCATTTCAAGTTAAATTCTGCCATTTAATGTATTTGCAGCTCTCAGTTGCATTAATAAGCTTGTTTCCAGGTTCAAATCAAGGCTACCCACATAGCTCCCTGTTGACCTCATGGAAGTAGCAATTCTAACTGTGGAATGAGGACAATTTCAGTCCAGAAATCATTCTTCTGATATCAAGTAGCTGAAACTGAAACTGCCCAATGACTTTTTTTTACTTTTTTTTTCTGAAACAACATCTATAACTTTTAGGTTAATGCCATTCTCTTTTTCTATAGTATTTGTATGCCTGTATATAGAATTGGCACAAATACTGAATTAACAACAGTGATTGAACTTCTGTATTCAAGCACTTGGAGAAAAACCTTTCCCTCTGTGGTCCACAGTTCAAGAAGGCCAAGGAATTACAGGAGAGAGTCCACTGGAAAGCCACTAAGATGATTAGGGTACTGGAACATCTCTGTCTTACGAGGGAAAAGTTGAGAGAACTGGGGCTGTTTAGCTTGGAGAAGAGGAGGCTGAGGAGGGATCTCATTAATGCTTATCAATATCTAAAGGATGAGTGTCAGGAGGATGAAGCCAGACTCTTCTCAGTGGTGCCTCGTGATAGGACAATGGGCAGTGGATGCAAACTGGAACATGGGAGATTCCATGTAAGCGTAAAGAGAAAATTTTTCACTTTGAGGATGGCAGAGCACTAGAACAGACTGCCCAGAGAAGTTGTGGAGCCCCCATTTCTGGAGGCATTCAAAATCCACCTGAGCTTGTTTCTGTGTAATTTACTCAAGGTGATCCTGCTCTACTAGGGGAGTTGGACTAGATGATCTTCAGAGGCCGCTTCCAAACCCTACTATTTTGTGATTCTGTGATCTGCAGTTAGACTAAAATGTAGACCAAGCCAGTAAATACAAAGTTCACATACTGAGGAAATGGGTCTGATTCACAGTCCATGCAATCACAGCCCAAGGAGACCTCTACTAGCCTGACTAGGGTTGATTTCCCCATTAATTGAGCACAGAGCCAGGACCAAACTATCAAAGATGAGTCAGAGTTGAGGTGTGATGGCAGGCCAGTATTGGGAGTTGTTCTTTATTGTATCTGAGGTTTGAAGGAGGCCCATCTGATTTCAGGACTGTCAGCACTTAATTTATACATGTGCATGCACACTTAAGGTCTATTTTAAAACGTAACCTTCATATCACCTATGTGCCACTTAACTTTATTTGCATGTCAACAAGAGCTGAGAAATCTAGCCATGTTTTTAAACTTGATGCTTGTTAGATATTGTTCCCTTAACTGACTTTTTTTATGCTGTGTTTTATGTAATGTCTCTTAATGGTCTAGTAGCAATATAAGTAGTGCTACATAGTGCATTTAAGCTGTGTGCCTGTGTTGTATTGCTCACACACCACCTTATTAGTCTTCATCGAGTGTTCCACTCCAGTTTTTGGCAAGCTGCTTGGAACACCATTTCCTTCTTTTCAAGCTGGTGGAGTCCAATTGTTCTTTGCTTATACTACCGTAGCTTTTCCCAGAATTTAGCCTGGAGTTTTTATACACTGGGGAGTTTCCAGCATGTTTAGATTATAAAATTATTTCCTAGTGTGACTGTGACAAATCATGCTTTCAGATAATATTGTCAAAGTAGATTTTGGTGCTGGTTTTGTTTCTTTGCAGTACTTTGCTACATATAAACTGTATGTACAATCAGTTTGTCTCTTGAAAATGATGTTTTTCAAATCCTCCCAAATAGGCAGGATAGTCCTAAAACTTTCTCTTTGTCCTGTTTCTGACAAGGTTTGTGTAGATCAGTTGGTGTAAGCAACTTTCTTATCAGTCATCTTGAGCAACTAAAGGAAGACTGTGTGATTACTCCACATGTTAATCAGGTGAGTGGATAAGTATATTTAAAGTATCTGGGTTTGGGGTTTTGCTTTGGTTGTTTTGGTTTATAATCTCCCTATGCCTTGAAAGACTCCACCCAAACTAGCCTTAGTCGTACAATTTCTTCTCTGTTGTTCCTATATATATATACTGGAAACTAGTCAGGAAAATGACCTGAAGGGGAGGTGGAGGGAAGAGTCCTTCCTCCTTCCCTTTCCCCGGTTTCTCCCAGGCTGCATGTTTGTGGCTGGTTTTAAGACACAAACAAATGATCTATGTGTTTGATAATAAAACAGTTTACAAATAAAATTCAAGGAGCATTGAAAGTTTAGCATCTCTACAATGAACAACATTTTGGAGAGCCTGTGTTCAAATACTGTGTATAACTCTTCAAAGCAGCACTGGAATCCTCAGGTAATTACATATTCATGCCAAGAGTACTGTTTCACTCACTTCTCCCTTATTTCAGGTTCATATTTCAAGGCCACATTAAATTCAATTATTAACTTCTTATTTAGAAAGGTGCTGTGAGAGCCCTGGAAAAAATCTTTTGCTGCCCTAGGAATATAAAAAATGGCTACTTAAATACTGGCAGACTTCCAGGCCATTCAGAACTATTCTCTTGTTGCAGTTTTCTGCCCACAGCTTGTGCTTGAAAGGTCATATTCCCATTCCTACCACCTCCTGCCAGTGGAAGTATGCTTATGTTAACAGAACTGGGAACTGGAATGGATGAAGTACAGGCTCGTGCTTTTCCCCTTTGTACAGGTGATGAGGACTTCTGGCAGCTGTTCATGATTTAATGTTATAAACAGCCACAAAAGGTTGCTCAAAATGTGGCTGTCAGCACCTAACATCTCTGACTTTGGCTGTCCACTAGACCAAAGGTTGCTAAAGGACAGTTATAAGCAAAATTAAATTAATGTGAAACCATATAAATTATTCAATAAAAGCCATTGAAATACGTATTAAGATGGGCAAGCTGGTGACTGTTTAAGCATCGGAGAGTTTGCTAAGGTTCAATTATGTCTCCTTTTCAGAAATATGCATCTTCAAAGTCTCACAGGAATTTGGAATGGGTTGTTACTGTCTGTCAAACAAGAACAGCCTACTCTAAATCACTGCAAGAGAAAAAAAAAATAATTCTGGATTTGTTTTGAGATTTCCTCTTAGCCACAATGCTAAAATATTACCAGTCTCACTGTGTCAGTAGTGTGAATGGGGAAGAGTTGTTTCCTGACGCTGTTTGATGGCATCTCCTTGTTTGTGGTTGGAAAAGAGAAGGCAGACTCGAGACAGAAATGATACTGAGAGGTGGGAGAGTGCCCCTGCTTTTTTCAGGTAGTTATTTCTTTAAGGTGTTGCAAGCATTGGTCCAAATCAAAACAAACCCAAAACAACACCAACAAAAATCCATTCCATTGCAAACTGCTCCCCTTTGAACAGTTTTCTTAAAGCATTAATTTACACTGCTTAGAGTTACAGGAATCTTAAAGACCATAGCTCAGGTGGTCCTCAGAAGAGTATTTATTGTGTTTCTTGCTTGGTGTTGGAATGTCACTGAGTCTGATGGTGAGATTATTTAAACATTATCAAACTATTAATTCCTAAATTTAAATTGGGAATGGAAGTATTGTACTGAATTATCTTCCGCTGTCCAGAGTTTATAACACAAAAGGTCTTTGCTGTATTTCCACTTGAAATAGCATTCACTCCAAAGAGCTTATTTCTAAAGAACAAAACAACCTGCAAATACTGTATACAGTATGTAAGGAACAAGTCAAGGCAGATCACTTCCTTGTTAGCTATGTTGTATCTGCATAAAGGATTCAAGGTGTTCTTACAATTCCAATAGTTCTTGTGATGTTAAAATGGAAAGTTGTTTTATTTTCTATGGAGGAAGTAGGAAGGAATAAAAGAGGAGGTTCTTTGTTATACTTTTATAGTCTTCACAAGCCGGATCGTAAGCAGTGCTTCTGTTTTACAAACCAGCCTGCAATATTATCATAGCTTTAAAAAAATGTAGGAAAAGCCCATCTTTTCAAGAATATAGCATTGTTAAGGTATTCAATAGTAAGCAAGCACCTTTTACAATTGCATCCTACTGTTAAAAATGCTGTTGAACACTATGTAAAATGAAACCTAAAACCTCAAAGTCACAGGTTTGTATTTCAGAATTTCTAACTGACTTGGCAGCAGTAAATTTGGATTTATACTGAAGTCTCTTTGAAGGTTCTTAAACTCTCATGAGAGGAAACAAAAAATTGCATTTTCTAAGAATTTAATTAATGTATGCTTCATTTCATAAAGCAGTACACTTATCCCAAATATCTGCTGTTCTGCTCCAAAATCCACATGGATTTCTTCTACTTTTATAAAAGTGGAAATTGCTGTGTAATGATCTCAAAGATATTGAGTAGTGTTGTTAAAATTGCATCAGTATTGGCCTCTATTATGTAAATTTGTACAAGGTAGAAATGTATTTTAATATTTTGAAGCATTAGGAAACATCTTTGTATGTAAAGTCCCCTGAATTGATCCTGTCTAGAGCTAGGCTTGCATGCCAATATTGGAAAAAGAAGTAATTGTAAGGCTGTGAATTCCCACTGAGATTCTGCTTGATGTTCAGAGGCAGGGAAACTTCACCTGGTGAAAATAACTCACAATAGGGTGGAAAGAGTGAGGCTTTTGTATACCATCATTCAAGGTATGATTTTCTATGTCTATGTGTCAGGATCAACTTGGCTCAACGTTTCCCTATTGCACCACGACTGCTGTAAAAGGCAGTGTTTACATAGAATTCCCCTGTGGCTGACAAAGTAGCAGCTGTGTAATGTGAACTCCAAACTGGTTTATTCATCAAATGCTGGGTTTTATGCACAAATAACTCAGGGTAGAGTGCCAGAAAATATCAAGATCTTACTCTACCACCTTGTGACGGACAGCCCATGTCTGAGAAAGGTTTGACTAAAATAAAAAGGGTGGGGCAAGCCAGGAAGCAGGAATTATTATCTTGAGGGGAAGCACATGTTGGCTACTCACCCTGTGCCTCTTCTAGCTCAAGATGCCCTTTGCATTCAGGTGCTGCTAGAAACTTCCAGAAAGTTTTCACAAGAAAATAAATTCAGAAGTTCTTGTTTCATGCATTTGACTATTTTAGAAGTATGTTTAGGAAGGGAAGTAATTGCTGCTACCAACACACAACTGCATGTGCTGAAAGACTGCCTGAAATTTGCAAGTCTCTTGATTCCATGGAAGACACAAAGTGTAATCTTCCCAGGTGGGAAGTAGTTGTTACTGTGCATTCTGCTTGTGAAGCAGGCAGATGACATCTTAACATGCTGTTCTTACTTTAAATATTTCTGGGGTAACCTGGAACTATACTGTCTAGAAATCTTATTAGACCAGCAGCTAAATTCTACTTACAGTCACATTAGTAGTAAATGCCATATAGGGGTACTGCTGACTTTTCAGCATTTGATTCTAAATGCATCATTCATTTATTTACTATTGCTAGGCTATCTTAGTTGTTACATCTAGTGTAGAGAACATCTGCTAAAATTGCTTATTACTATTGTATTAGAGACATACACCCTGCTTGCTGTTTTCCCCCCCCCCCCTCAGTTTTGCATAAGAACAGTGAGAGTATTTCCTAGTCAGCTCTGGTACAAACAAGTGACTAGTATGACCTGAGCAGTGGTCTCACCCATATAAACATGAAATACAAAAGCTACGCAAAGGTCAAGAAACATCAAAGGTTGAAGACATGGATGTCTGCTGCTCGAACCTTGTTCCCAAGTCCACCTAGTAATTTAGATCATAGCAGCTTTAGACTGACTTAGCGCAGCCTTTGAGGGGTACAGTTTCTTCTTACCACATATTGGATGGCTGCCAGCCTATTGTTCCCAGCTATTGTTGTCTGAGAAGACAACGTGTACTAAAGATGAGAAACAGGAAATGTTCATTTGTCCTCTTTGTGGCAGAAGACATTTTCCAGATTCCATGTGTTGAGGTAATTGTTCAGAAGAGTATTTTTCTTCCAAATGCGCACGAGTTAGATTGCTGGAACAATGGTGATGGCCAGTCACAAAAACACGTCAAGTGGCTACGTATTTCTTAAAACTAAACACTGCCCATTTTCATCTGAAGGCAGAGGAAGGTAGGCTTCTTGCAGTGCATAAACTGAAGTACTTACTTAAGTAACATATTAAGGAATGTTTCAAAGCTTCTCTTTTGGCCTTTGCTACATGCCCACATATGTGGTTCTTCCGAGATCTTTACTTTCCAATAACTTCTGTTTCCTTTTGCTTCCAACAGCTACGTCTGTTACTTTTCCTCTTTTAACTGGTTCTTGGCAGTTTGTGATCTTCCTTCCTACGAAGAGTCTCCTTCACACTTCACTCCACAGCATGATTGCTTCCCTGTATAATCTCTTGGTCACAGCCCACACAGAATAAAGGATTTTTTTATGTGCAATCCATGCCAACAGGCTTTGCTTCCAAGGTCCAGCCCTCATCCTAGGCAAATCATTCTGTTGTGTCTCTTGCAAACTCAGTCCTTGCCCAGCCCCCTCCCCTTGCCTGTGCAACTCAGAGATCATTAGTAAAGAAACAGAAAAGAAAACAGATTTTGGGGAAGAGAAGGTAGTCTTGGATACCCAATGAAAATTACCTGATGCTGGACTATATTTGCATTATATCTGCCACTATCTTTGCGTTAATTTCTAAAACACCGAACAGGAGTACAGTTACAGCTCCAGGTAGGGCAGATAAGTGCACCATACACCTTACTTCTGGGAGAAGCATAAAATACATAGTATACTATTGTGCCAATTAATGGTAAAATGCTTGTGGATTAATACCCTTCACATGTCTTCCAAAACTGATAGCTTGCATCTGTCTCTCCCCGAAGCAGTGCTTTCACTCATGTATTTTTTAAATGAGAGAAAAAGTATTTTCATTTATCCTTGATGTTTTCTGCTACATGTACTCTCAAAGATTTTACTAAAAGTTTGTTTCTGTTTATCTAAGGTTGAATACCACCCTTTCCAAAGACCTCAGGAGCTTGTCAATTATTGTAGGAGAACAGAGATTGTTTTTGAAGGCTACTGTCCTTTAGCCAAAGGGCAAGCCCTCACTCATCCTAGTATCATTGAGCTGGCAAGGAAATATGGCAGGACTCCAGCACAGATTTGCATCCGGTGGAGCATACAGGTAATGCAGGGTGGTAATAAAAAAATGTCTTCTCTCTCACAATTACTTTGGATTTTGTGCACCAGACAAGAATTTACACAGAGTATTTTTGCCTTCAGTATGTTGATATTCCTGAACTATGCTGTACTGGAAATCTGGAATGTAGTACACCTAGCCTGGCTGTATCTCAAATATGCAAGCAATGTGGTCATAAAGAATAAAAAGAACCATCAGTAAAATTGATGTTTTCAAACTAAATGCTACAAGCAGTGTGGGGCATCATTCCATTTCTGTCACTCAACACAAAGTACTAAACAATGAAATAGTCTATTAAGTTGACATAAACCATGTCATCTATGTTGGAATTAGCAATGCAATGTATTAGCTGCAATTAAAAATAGCATGGAGAAATGTCAGTGTCCTTTGATAAATAAAACCTCAGAAGCAATGTCTTGGAGTATTTTGAAGAGAGAGAATTTTCTCTGAAACGGCTTAAATTTTAATGGTGGGAAGCATTGTTTTTTTCAGAATGGGATTGTCACTATTCCAAAGTCCACAAATGCAGAAAGGATAGAGGAAAACTGCAAGGTAAGGTTTGCTTATGCATTCAAGCCTGACTAGCATCCAAATTACTGGGTTTGATACATTGATACTTCGATTTGCCTTTTTTCTTATGCTGGTTTTGTGTTGGGGCAACTGAATTAAAGTTGGCAAATTATAGTAACAAAATTACTAGAATGTAGTAGAAAAGCATAGTTCACAAATGTCAGAAATCAGCTGGAGAGTTAACCACTGTGTAAAAAAAAAAAAATCATCAGAAAGGTCTTTCCTTACTAGTGGTTTTATTTATTACTAGGCTGACTTAACCATATCACAATCCGATCATAGTTTGATCCTTTTTGTGATAGACATGTCTGCTACTTAAGTCACTGTATGTGTGGAAGTAAATCAACATAGCTATAATGAGGATTTCTCCTTTTTACATAGCTCCTACCTTGACTTTTTATTCTGACATGCACGCTGCCTTCTGTGGTACAAGCGCAGCTCTTCGTTTTACCATATTGTGAACCCGATCAGAAAGCAAAACCAGATTTTAAATGCTTCCTTTTACCTTTTATTTTCTTTTCCTCAATTGTATTTTAAATCCAGATGAATTCTGGGTTTTGCAGTTTTCTTTATGGCCCAACAATTAGTTTCACACAACTAAGGGAATGCATTGCAACAGAACTTAAAACACTTGGGATAGATAGGAGGAGGGGAGAAGTAGCACAGCCCTCAGTGTATAATATTATAATGTATAGTTTCTAGTTCTGTGATTGGTCTTTGGTTTAGACTTGAAAAGCTTGAGCGTTGAGGTTTGACTGTAAGGGTCATTGCAGCAGACAGTGATTTCTGGATAATGTAGGATGGGAGGAACTTGTTTGGCAGCAGTCCAGGCTCTGCAAGATCTTTTTATTGAGTATGGAGGAGCTCTGATGAAAACAACAGACCAAGTTAAAGCAACTTCATTTCTGAAGTGAAACTAAGACACCTTCTAAGCAAATGCTGACACCATCCTGCATGTTGCAGGTCTTGCCATAGGAGAAGTCAGTGCCTGTAATAACCTATGCATGACGACAGGAGGTTGCTTTCAAGTTGATGCTGAGGCACTGTAGCACTGTATCTCTTTCTGTATTAGCTGATCCATGAGTGTTTTGTCTAAGTATACCTAGAAAAGATAGATCTAGCCTTTGGTCTGCTAGTTTTGTGACCGTCCTGGTAACTTCCAGTAATTCTCTTTAGCTAAAGTTCTAAGGAAAAGAATGATAATGCTTTAACATTGGGATACAAGTTGAATACTGAGTTCAAGTTTCCAGAGGGATTGCAGTTGAGATATTCATATACTTGCAGTGACTGTAAGAAGTGCTATCAGAAACAGTTTTGATATTACCATTGCCTTGGACCTTTCCCTAAGGCCAGGGCACTACAAACCATTTTAACAAATACAAATGAGTAGCAGAAGCAGCAAAGGACCCAGTGAAGCCTGTCAGCTTAATGGAATATTGTCTGTGATAAAATGTAATAATTTCCAGAAGGAAAAAATACAGAAAAAAAAAAAAAAATCTACCTTATATTTAAATGAATCTTGGTTAGTTTAAATAACAGCAATGCTCTTTATTATGTTTATGTTGTTAACCATATATGCATCCCTATAGGTGTTTGATTTTACGTTAGCAGAAGATGATGTTGAAATTCTGAATGGAATGCATGATGGAAGACATGTTTCCTGGGACCCAAGCCTTGTTGTGTGAATGAAGGTTTGAGCTTTTTCTTTTGTCAGTGATCAGCCACATCATGTACTTTAAATTCAAAGAAGGCTACGATAAGAATGCAATCATAAGATTAATGGCTGCTATTAATGACTGATTTTAAATTCAAAACATTGATAACCAAATGAATATTTTTAGAGGGTAGCACTTTTGTACTGAGATATTACATCTCAAATGGTGAATGGTGCCACATCCAGCTGGAGGCCAGTCACTAGTGGTGACCCCAGGGATCAATTCTGAGCCCCATCCTGTTCAACATCTTTATTGATGATCTGGAGGAGGGGATTGAGTCCACCATTAGTAAGAGGTGCTCATTGTTTACATTTTTATATATGTACTTTTAGAATACATGGAATTGGAATTGCATGCGTGTTGTTCCCCAAGCTGAAATCCTTCTGTCCAGATTTCTGTAAGACAGGCTTTCTCTAGAGAGAAAACTTTTGCCTTTCTACAATGACTATGTTGAAGATAGAGCAATGCATCCAGTGTAACCCACCCATCATCTTGCCAACAGGAGCAGGGGACACACCTGAAAATGGAAAGCATGCATTCTTCCATGTTATGTAGGCCTTTTATGGTAGGACTGATTAGGGCGCTTCTTTCTAGGTAAGAGAAACCACTATTTAAAAGTAAGATACAATTTATCAATGTCAGCTACCCAAGTGCAAACTATGAATGGAAGAGAACTCCCATGAAACAAATAGAGAAAGGAAACAAATGAACTCAAAGGTAGTGGAAAGGGTAAGGTCATTTTCTATGCAGTTACTTAGCTTCCTGTCTGAGTGGCTCCCCCTTTCTTTTTTTTCTTACCTATTTCTGAATTTCATTTTTTTATAGTACTGGAGATGAAGGCACTTAAGAGCTTTTAATTTCCAAAATATTTTCTGTTAGTTTCAAACTGCATACTTTAGGATATTTTTTGGGGTGTTTGGTTGGTTTTTGGGTTGTTTTTATTTTTTTAAATCAGGCTGCAGAAGTACTTCTACCACACCTGACCCTCAACATAACTTTCAAGACATTATTTTTCTGACTGGCATGTGTAATAAAGAAACTGCAAATGTTCACAAATCACCTAAGCCAAGCAGACTGCATAATAGTCATCCTTCTTCTTGTGCTGTGGGTAACAACAGCTGATTTTTCTCTTTTAAATGGCTGTGCTGAACTGTTCTGACAGGAAAGCTGATGCTAGCCCCATGGTTTTGAAAATGGGGTCATAGATGGAGTAACTCTTGTTGGCAGTAACTGAATCCAAGTAGTTAACTCTTTCCATGTTCCCATACCCCTTCCAAAGCTTTGGAGCTTGTCTCTGACTATAGTGTATTGGGAGAAGATAGCACATAACCCAATTTCTTGGCAGTTTTTTGTGCTGCTGTGCTGGGAGTCTGTAGTTGACTGGCACTTTTCACTGCCCCCATTAAATGACCTGCACTTTTGAAAGAAAGTGTTGATTATTTGCAGCACCCTGTAGTGAGGTTATGGTATATTTAGGATACAATTGATGCAGTTTTACTATTTGTCTTTGTGAGTAGCTGCTTATCCATCTGTAGCATGGCTTAGGACTAATGACAACTGCCAGGACGTTACAGAATAGTAGTGGCTTCTAAAGCATAAGTACCATCTCTGAAACTCACAACTACCCATTGGTGGTGGTGGGGGAAGTACAGAAGCACAAAACCTAAAATGAATTTAAATCTATGACACTGATACCACTTCCCAGTGATATGACACATAGCACTTGTAAGCCATTAGGTATGTGCTTCTCCCAGCAGCTTTGCACAGATCCATTGTACCAATCTCAATTACTGCGCCCAAGAGGAAAATTTAATAGTGGCATTGCTAGCCAGGGTCCCTGGAGAACCATTCTGTAGCTGAACTACTAGTAAGAAATGTCAAGAGTATGTTAGCAGCATTATCATCCTACTGGTTGCCTTGTTTTCCCCCCTCTAATAATACAAATAAGTTATATCTGCAATCAGGAGGTAATTTCAGATTTCCGTCTAAGACTTTTGTTTCTTCAGAATAGCATCTTTGGGTCAGTTGTTATGTCCCATTAATGTCTTCAGCTTACCCTAGAAGAAAACAAACAGTAGAACTTCAATTGACTGAACCCTATCACTGGAATAAAAAAAATCAACCTTCACAAAGTTTTCTGATACTGCAATATGCAGTTTCATTACTACAGAACTCCTGCTACATTTTACTACATATGGAAGGGAAAGAAACAACAGAAATAAACCACCCCAAGATAAACCCATAATTAGATCTATTGAAGCCTGCTACAGTTTGGGGTGCAATGATTGCATGTCATCTTCTCAACTACTTCAGTTCTTTACACTTGGACTTTTCAGATTAGTGATCTTAAAACAAAGTACAAATAAATACAGCACACATTTTACAATAGCCTTTTAAAACAAAAAGGACCATTTAGTTATTATCAATATCAAGAACTTGAAATAAAACCAGACCTCCAAACTATAGAGTGCTAGTACTAACCAAATGTGTACTGTGGTCTTTGCCATGTTGTCATGACTTTTTTTCCCCCCCTCCAAACCAGGATTTTTTTTTTTAACCTGAAGGAAGAATGTACAGAATTTTTGAACACTACAAGTATTAACCAAAAATTAATTCATCTACCTTATCCTTTGTGGAAAGAATAATTTTAAACCACAGTGCTCCATAGTGCAAAGGTGATCCAACTGAAACATGAGTTCATTTTGAACTGAATGCTAAATCTACCTTGTTCTCTTGGGTACTCAGTGCCTGATAAATACAGCTTATAAAATTGGTATCAGTGGCTTGTGTTTAGTGTTAACAAGTCAATAAAATAATTTAATTCACTCTTTGTTGCTGTTTTTACAGATACAGAACTGCTTTCTTTCAGCATTTTCTCTGTTTTCTGGAAACTTCTTGGCCATGTTCTTGTGGCATGGGTTGAGCTATCTCATGATATCAAAACAAATCTTGTGGCATGGGTTGAGCTATCTCATGATATTAAAACAAAGTTTCTTCTGCTTGCATGTACTTTGAGTGTTGTTTTAACCCATTTGAACAAGCAAGTTGGGGCTGTTTGTCTTTCCTTACAGATTTTGAAAAGTACTAGTTACTTAAAGGCACAGACTAGGGCATGCTAGAATGTCTGTAAACCTTGACAAGTTATTCAAAATACAGACTGTTCTGGGATTACTGTACAAATCTGCGTCTGACTTTAGACACTTATGTCTCTTCTAGCAACGAGAGTTCTGGGGAACGCTGCAGGGCGCTTTTGATACTTTCTTGGTGAGAAAACCTATTCCATTGGTACTGTTTCAAGGATCCCCTTCTCTTTACGTAGCTTTCCTTTGCAGCCTAAGTTGTGTCAGGATGAATAAAAGTATTTTGTGCTAAATAAGATTTTTTGAAGGTGCTGATGAGTAATTGTTGGAGAAAAGTCCTTTGCTTATCTGTCTTGCAGAGTTTTTGTATCTTTTCTGTTTGGCTAAGTGCTAGCATTAAGAGGCTGCAGTCTGCTGGTGGTATTAGAGGCCATTGACCCATTAGTATGCAGACTTTGGGAATACTCCAACTTTCAATTTACTTTGATGAGATTAAAGCATTGTCCTGCAAGAAAACTGTCCAGTGACTAGCCAGGTTTCTGGGCACCACCACCACACTGAGTTCTCATAGGAAGTTCCACAAGAACTTTGGTTGTCATAGGCAGCAAATTTCACTATTTTTGGTGCCAGACAAACCATGAGTCTCTGCTTACCCCAAGAGCTCCTAAGTCCAAGAGCATACACATGTTTGGGATCCCTGTGAACAGCAGTGTCTGCCTCTATGCTTGCAGATGTGTTGCAGGAACCTTTTTTAACCAGGTTACCAGGTCATGTGTCTCCTGTGTTAATATCAGTTTGGTGTTCTGATGTGTGCAGCCCTTCTGCTGGTGTTCATCTGAGGCCTGCCTTACAGTTGTTTCTGAAATGGTAGATGAGTAACATTGTGCTGTCCTTTCTCCTTATTCTAACCAGGCAGTTCCAGAGCCAGGTTCTTAAAGGAGCTCTATATAGCTTGGATTTCTGCAGTGCATTTCATGGAAGTAAAGCTTCTGTAATGTTGGACCTAGTGACTGGGAAGTTACTGAGGAAAGAGTTCTTGTTCTGTCACTGGGGATGGAGTACAACCCTGGTGTAAATCACCTCACTAAACACTTACTAACATACTTTTGAGTTGGCTGGACCAACCTGAATTTACCTCTGAGTTTCAGCCTGTGTAACCTACTTAACCACATTAACCTATTACCGCTGAGGTTTTAGCCTTCAGTGTAAATCCAGCTGGTCTGGCTTCATTTGCCTAAGAATGAAACTGTATTTCAGTTTTCTCTCAGCCAAGACATCAATAGATATATATATAAATATATGTGATCATCTAACTTTTGTGATGCTGTTTGTGATACCAAGACCCATGTGTTTGGTGTGTAACTGAAATTGCCCAGGTATTTTACACAGCCTCTCACAAATAATTCGCTGGATGTCACATCTCTAAGTTGGAGCCCTCTCAGTTGGTTAGGCCAATGACCTAAACATGAAAGCATCAGGCTGTTGAAACCTTGAGTCATTCTGTCCTGTAATTAAAGCATGTCCCTTTAATATGCTTCTCTTGCTTAAAATTACATGAGAATTATTTCCTAGAGGAAAATGCCTAGTGAATACACTTTAGTATTTGCTACAAATTAGCTAAATAAAGGGGAAAGCTTGAGATATCTAGGGTCTGTCAGGCAGTTGCAGGGGATGCATATGTCAGCCTCAAGCATGATTTATCTCATGTGCCTTTTCTGACAGTTGTAGTTTAACGGCTGTATTTTCCTCCAGGCTCTCAGGAGGCTAAACATCTTTTCAAGTTTCTAGCTTTGTGGTAGAAGAGTAACGTGTGCTTGCCAGTGTAATTTATCTGAGTCATTCTGGGAGAGGCGTGGAGCAATCGAAGCGTGACTATTAGTATAAATAAGAGAGGACCTTTCTGAGGAAAGCTGCTTCCCCGTAACAACTGATGTGATGCTGTGAGCTAAAAGGCCTAATATATTGAGCTTTAGATACTCCCTTGTATTTTGAAGTGGAGTGAAAGAAGAGAGCAAGGAAGGAAGAGGGGAATTTCTGTAAGTAGAACTGTAGATTAACCTTCTCACCTACACTGAGGAGTTTTTTCTTTTGAAAGTTTGAAAAGAAAAAAAATTATAAAACCTAAACTCGGTCTCTGTCACAGCACTGTTTTTAAAACAGTCAGCACTTTGTCTTTAAAAATTAATTTTAAGCTTTTCTTCATCTTTGTAAACATGTTGGTATCTTACAGCATCCTCTGAACATCCAAAGACTTACTTGCATGCGGGAAGCACTACCATATGCTCATGTGTGACAGTGGCATGAATTGAGTCCTCCCCTGGCCAGGGGTCAGTGCTGACTTTTGCCTTTGTCGTGTGGTGCCGGTACATGTGCTGTGGGAGGCAAGCTGCTGGTGAGTTGTGCAGCACTGCACAGGAGTCTATAGGCCACAAGTACAGGTGACTCCCGTATCGCTGCTACTGCAGCCAGTAGGCCTGCCAGGTTAAAAACAGCTCTGCACGGCCCCAGCTTACTCAAGTAAGAAAAGGGAAGAGCCTCTTCCAGCTATGTTCTTTAACGTTACTTATGTCTCCCCTGAGCAAGGCCCGAGGTGGCACAGAGGATACTTCCCGAGTTTTGTCGCTTCTGTGCCTGTTCAAAGTGGGATGAAAGACGGGTACGATTAGAGCCGGCACCTCCTTCTCCGGACTAGCTGCCGCTTTACCGTCGGCCCCGTGAGTGAGGGCGGCGGCGGCGGCCAGCACAGGAAGGGTTGGAGCCCGGCAGGGGCAGCCCCATCCCCGCGCCCCCAGGCTTCTTGGGGGGGTCGTCTATAAAAGTTCCGGCACAGCAGCGCCCGCGGCTGCTCCCGTCCCGGCGGGCAGGGCCCCGGTGCGCCGGGCGGAGTGGGGCGGGGCGGCGCGGCGCGGTGAGGTGAGGATGCCTCGGCTGCCGACGGGGCGGTTGCGAGAGCCCGTGTGGGACTGGGCATGCGGGTCCTTACTACGAGCCGCCCCGCCGCCGCAGGCAGGGAGGAGTTAGAGGGGAAATCGTCGGGAACGGGGTGGAGAGCAGCAGCGACAGAAATATTAAAACCACCGACCCCCGGCCCGGGCGGTGGAGTTACTCCGCGAGAACGCAAAAGATGCGCAGGGCCGGTGTGGGCTCCGCGCTACGCCTGAGCGAGGTAAGGCTCGTGGAGCCGCGGCTGCGCACCGCACCGCGGGCACCGCACCGCACCGCGGGCACCGCACCGTGGGGCCGCCTCTGCGGAGCCTGGGGCCACCGCGAAGTACCGGCGCCGTGGCTCGCCTTTCGGCGCTTCCCTCGGAACTCCCGAAACAAAAGAGGCGAGGGAGTTGTCTGGGGCCCGCCGTGCCCGGCTTGGGGCCGCGTCCGGCTGAGGCGGTGCGGAATGGAGCCGGGGAGCGGCACGGGACAGGAGCCGTGCGCGCTACAGACCGGTACGATCTAGAGCCCGGCAGCGGTGCGGACTGGAGTGGGGAGCCGTGCCTGCTGGCATCGCACCTCCTGCGTTGCCCCGCTGAAGCTGTAACTTTGCTGGCTCTTTCCTTGCAGGATTTCATGTCCTTAATTCTTTTGGAAAGTTCATTGGAAGATGTTTACGTGTAAAGGGAGTTTTCTCTATCTCTGTATTCCTTAACGATTTTAAAAGCTTGCATTGTTTATTATTCAAATGCAAGGTGGGCAGTTTTACCATTCTTTGTTTCAGACCCGCGGGATAGGCTTTTTATATATTTCATTTATTTTTCCGTACTTTGATGACTTTCTAAAATTTGTACTCGTTTTTACTTTGCATACTTTTGTAAAGCATCTTCTTCTGTTTAGTGAGGACACCCTGTTCGTGTTCATAGCTTTGAGATGATCTCTTGCTTATAGATAGATAGATAGATAGATAGATCAGTGAATTCATCACTCGTCAAGGCATAACTGCCCCCTTCTAAAGCATAGTCAGGCTTTATTAATGGAGGAAAAGACAGGGCTCCTGTCAAGTAATTTCTTGTGCAGGCTTTCCACACATTTGCAGTTAAATCGAATCAACCTCTTTCCCTTTCTAAATCTCGCTGTTGTATTAAAAGGTGTATTTCCCACTGAAGGTACACTAGAACTTACTGCTGGGGAGCTTTGACATCGTTCACATTAGAAGAAATTCCATTAACAGTCCTTGCTGACTCCATTTAGTTGTTCAGCTCTGCATAACACGACTTTGATTAGCTTCATCTACTGAATGCACCTAACAATCTCTTACATGTATTTTAGCAGCTGAATGAAACAGATTCCTATGTGAAGACATTTGTGGGTGTGACACGCAACCAACCTAGTACATTGTTTTAAAACATTTTTCACTGTTTGCCTTGCATATTTTAATTCTGGGTTTTGTGCCTCTTGTTCTCAGGGCTGCAATTTCTGAGACTGCAGCAGTGCCGGGCAGGCTGCGGGGGCAAGTGGCTGCAGGACCACCACCGGGTTTGTGCTCAGTGTCACCGTCCGGTGGCCACTGGGGAAAACAGCACCCAGTCGGGCACCATGAGCTCCAGCACCACCACCCCGCTGAAGGTCGTCAGCAGCCTTGCCAACACGGATGTCAACTATGTCATCAAAGAGCATTATAATTACACGGGGAAGCTAAATGAGAATGCAGACAGTGGAATAAAAGTGACATCAGTGGTTTTTATCATCATTTGCTGCTTTATAATATTAGAGAACATTTTTGTCTTGCTCACCATCTGGAAAACTAAGAAGTTTCACAGACCCATGTACTATTTCATTGGGAACTTGGCTCTTTCTGACTTGCTGGCTGGTGTGGCTTACACTGCCAACCTCCTGCTATCTGGACACAAAACCTATAGCCTCACCCCCTCCCAGTGGTTTGTAAGAGAAGGTAGCATGTTTGTTGCCTTGTCAGCTTCTGTGTTCAGCTTGTTGGCCATTGCCATTGAGAGATACATCACCATGCTGAAGATGAAACTCCACAACGGCAGCAACAGCTTCCGCTCCTTCTTGTTGATCAGTGCTTGCTGGGTTATCTCTGCAATACTTGGGGGACTCCCAATCATGGGCTGGAACTGTATCAGCCTCTTATCCAACTGTTCCACCGTGTTGCCTCTCTACCACAAGCACTATATTCTCTTTTGCACCACAGTTTTCACCGGTCTGTTGCTATCTATTGTCGTCCTCTACTGCAGGATCTACTCCATGGTGAGGACTAGGAGCCGCAGGCTGACATTTAGGAAAAACATTACCAAAGCTACTAGGAGCTCAGAAAAGTCCTTAGCTTTGCTCAAGACAGTGATCATAGTCCTGAGTGCCTTCATCGCCTGCTGGGCTCCCTTGTTCATTCTGCTTTTACTGGATGTGGGGTGTAAAGTGAAGACCTGTCCAATCCTCTATAAAGCAGAGTATTTCTTAGTACTGGCCGTGCTCAATTCAGCCACGAACCCTATCATCTACACGCTGACAAACAAAGAGATGCGAAGGGCTTTCATCAAGATTCTGTGCTGCTGCAAATGTCCCCCAGCAGACTCGGGGACCAAATTCAAGAGGCCAATCATTGGAGGGATGGAGTTCAGCAGGAGTAAGTCTGACAACTCCTCCCACCCACAGAAGGAGGAAGGCGACCATCCTGAAACCATCATGTCTTCAGGCAACGTTACCTCATCTTCTTAGGAGTAACCTGGGGGAGGGTATTTCAGAGCCCTCCTCTGACACTAGGGAGCTGAGACGCCTCCTGCTCATGACAGCAGTGTTGGGCTAAGCGAGTGAGTAGCCTTAGTTCTCATGGGGCACACGGTGCACTTGCAAGGCTGGAGTTCAAGAAATGGGACAGACTGTTCTGGCTTGTTTTGTCTTTGCACTGAGGCAGCTCAGGATTGTCAGGCGCATTCATATCCTGAAATCTCCTTAGTAACTCTGAAAGACTGATGCCTTGGTGAAATGATGCCTGGTGTGTGTGAGAGAAAGAGAGAGGGGGAGGAGGGAGAATGAATCTTTTTTTTTTTTTTTTTTTCCCATGTGAGAAGAATGTGAAGTTATTTCTCCTTTAGTTGCAGTGCACCACTGACACAAAAGATCCTTCTGTAGTGAATTTAGTGGTTGCTCTGGTATAGTTGGTCTGAACTGTCTGTTTAGCACATAACAAGGAAAGAGATAATACAAATACAACTTAGACAATGTGCAACCATAATTTGGCATCACTTTTCAGAGTTTTTAGTTAAGTCTTAAGGTGTTATGTGCAGAGTCCAAAGCTGTCAGGGGTTTATTAAGCAAAATCATAGCTATGCATTTTTGCTGTTGGTCCATATTACATCCTAAGGCATTTCCACTGTGTCAGATTTCATGGAGTAGCTCAGAGAAGCATTTGGCCCCATACATTGATCACCTTGTTATTCTATAGCATTAAACAAACTCACTATGACAAACGTAAGGTAGAATTAAAGGTAACTTCTCTTTAAGATGTCTGAAAATAAATCTAATAGTATAAGATACTATTGACAACAGCAGAATTTTTGCCTAAGTAAAGAAGAGTTAAAAGCCACAGGGGCAGTTCAGTGTCTGTTTCACAGCCTTTCCAAGGGTAGAGATGGGTGGAAAAAATCTGAACAGAGTACCCCGAGTTTCAGGAAAATCAAAGGAAAGTAGAAGTGAAATTACAATAGCTAAATGCACTTCCATAACAAAATGCAATACATCTTGGCACATTTTATTAATAATTTCAGCAAAGGTTTTATTGGTTCCAGGAAGAAGTACCTGTTGTTAAATTGAATGTATTTGTTTTACAGCATCATTTTTACTCCTCTGTTTTTCTAACCTGTGCTAATGGGGTTGAATGTGTATAATGTAAATAAGTTAATAAGATGTGGGAGACTTCATGCGCCTAGAGTATTACTGTAACAGAAGTGGTATATCTGGGATAGCTGAGAGCAATTGACTGATTTACAGTTATTGGCAAGTCCTAGAAGTGGTATTTTGTAAAGAAAATGTATTGCCTTTGTAGTAAAATTTCCAGTGCAATTAAACTCTTGGGGTTTTTTTTTCTGGTTAAAAAAAAAAAATAGTATTTAAAACATTTCTGACTTTTATTGTTCATTTTGCACATAGCTTTATTGACTTCTAAACATTAATAAACTGATTTTTTTTAATATTTTGTCATCAGATCACTAGTCATTTTGAACTGTTAAGGGGTTTCTTCTTGACAGAAGGCAGTGAAAAAATTTGTTGATTTCAGTACATGCTGGGATTAGGCCAATTCTGTGGGAACATAAGATGCATAATGCTACTTACAAGATCCTGATGTCATATATAAAAGGAACACTAGAATATAATTTTTCATCAGCATGCTATATTGATGAATTGCCATTGGAATGTCTACAGCAGCGACGCATCTCCAACAGCTAATGAAGTACAAACAAAAGAAAAACCAAGCCTGACACTTTTACAAAGGCTGCCTAGAGTAGAAGTGAAAAAATTCACATCTCTCACTAGTATAGTTCCTAAATGGAACTCTTAGCTTACTGCACACATCAAGGAAGTTTATGAAGTGGCAGGGTAGTTGAATAGGTGCTGCACTACTTCCACAGGCTTGACTTCCACTTCCTCTCTTGCGGCCATTCCCTCTCAGTATTACTTTTAAGTTCCACAGAACTCTCACAGGATGCAGTTGGAGTCTGGAGATAAACCTCACCTTCTCATACTCTGTGTCAGCACTGTGCAAGGTCTACTGTGGGAAACGAAAGCTTGCTCACCGAGGAAGGCTCTGGGTCACAACCTCACTTCCTGAAGGAAATTCCAAAAATGCCCTGAAGACAAAAGAGTGGAAGCAGGCTGGAATCTCTCTCCATCTGTCTGCCAGTACGGAAGGAATGATTTCATGTGTGCTCACTTCCTAGGCTTTTTATTGGTGACCTGAGCAGGGCTGGAAAAAATGTCAAATCTGTATTTGCGCACAAGATAAAGTCTCTCTTGGCTCAGGCCTGTATTTGGGCAGGGCTGGTTTACACCAAGTGCTGACATTCAGGAGGGAAAGCACTGCTTTGTCCCAGGGAAGCCACTTCTATGCAAAGCACCAAAAGTAGATAAACCATAAAAAAACCACAAGTTACTAGTGAGTAACTGAAAAGTAAGAGGGATGAGTCAATGCATAGAGACATCTGAATTCGTAGAGGTGGTTTTTACCCAAAAGACAAGGGCACTTCTGCTCTTGAAGCCTTACAACCATTAAGGCTGTTTGTCCCACACTGGTCTGATATCCTCTGACAGGATGAGCTGTGTCACAGTAAGGCTGTCACTGGGCCCTCCTGGCTACCACTGGGCTTTCTGTATTCATAGTTGATAGCCCACAGGTGAGTCATTTCCCTTTGCTTTGCCTTTGTTTCTGCATCCCTCATTTATCTAACTGTGCTGCAGGCCTTTTTGGAAAATGCCTGCTTCCCTTATGGAGGTGACTGTGTGATGGAAGCCCAGTTTAGGTAAGGAACTCAAAGCTGTATGTAAGTCACATGGTGCAATAAAAGCAAACACCAGAGTATGGCACTGGGCCATGGGAAGCATTTCCTGTGCTCATGATGACTGAAATCTGTTTCCTCCATAGACTGACCACATCTATGCATGTAGACAAGATTGAGACAGGGAACAATAATTATAATATAATAATAGCACTAATAAAAATTAGGGGAAAATAAAAAAAAAAAAAACAGGCCATTTGTACTGCTCTTTGCTTACTATAGGGAAACAGCAGCTCCTTGGCCACAGACACGCACAGCCATACACCAACGCAACCATTAGGCCAGAAGTGCAGTGCTCCTTATTGAAGTGTGCAGTGTAGGAAGCATCCTTCCCAGGCCCTGGACTACCTTCTGTATGCACTGACAGGGTGTGCAGCTTTGTCCTGCTGTTGCCCATGTGAGAAAGTAAAATGAAAGTGGAGAAGCTGCATTGTGCCAAATGCCTACCTGAAATAAAATAGTCTGAATTATCTGGAATAACCTGGCCCTTTGATGTATGTTCTTTTTTTCCCAGCTGTTCCTCCAGGGTAAGCAACAGCCCAGGGATAGAAAATGATGATCAAATCTGTCTGTTGCTCTCTCAGCAACTCCCTGGCTCGGTGTGTCTGTGTGAGACTGAGGTATGATGGGGTGCACATTGTGCAACAGAGGGGCTGTGGTGAGAGTGCCCTACAGACAGCTCAGCAGGAACAAACCTTGGGCTTGCTGTACAATGCAGGCAGCCAGGGACATGGAAACCATAAAAATAGAGGTATTCATCCCTTTCTTACTCTGCCACCCATGAGATAGAGGGATTGCCCAATTGCAACATTTCTTAATTTGGCCTGGAACACCTCAGTACTGATTACATTTTGTATGGGCTAAGGCATTATCAGATGTTGTAAAGAGTCAGATTGACAAAGCATCAAAAAATGTGGCTATGTAGACCAGGCCTTTGTAAACTACTCAGCTCTGAAATGCTGGATATTCCCCAGGGATAGGCTTTGTCATTTGGAACGTTCTGAAATTTCCCAGGAAAAGCATCTATAATATTTTAGTAATTCCCCATACTCTGCTTTTCTTGGAAAACAAAATGATTCCAACTACAACTGAACCCGTGAAGATTTAAGAAACTAACAAAATCCACTTAAATTCAGTTCACCAAATCTGCTTTCACAAACTTTTCTAATTCCATTGTTGTGTTCAGAGTTTGCACATTCATAATTGTCTAATTTGTTCTGATAAAACTAACTTTATTTCACATAAGTCTTCAAGAATTGCATCGAGTCAAGCAATCTTCCTTCAATTATTACTCCATGCAAAGGATTTTCTATGATAATTAACAGTAATCAAATTTACTCTGCACACGAGTCAGATATAAGAGTATGTGGTACAGCTAACTTGTTCTGGTACAAGTTTTCCAATTAAATAAGTGCCTGGAGAGATGTAATATAAATGAAGATAGTTAAATTTTGTTTGGTTTGTGTGTGTGTTTTTTTCAATTAGGAATAAAATTAGTGTTTATGGGATCCACTGCAGAGAATTACAACCTTAAGGACACTCTCCCTGCAGGACCAGGGTGATGAACTCCTCCTGTGCCTCCCTGCTGATGCACAAATTAAGAGAAATCCTATCAAAGCAGCAGCTGTTAAACACACCCCCATAGCCCCCAGCAACGCTCTACACAGCCAGGTCTCTTACTTTACCGAATAATCTTTTATTGGAGTGAAACAGGAACCATTTCCTTGCACTTGGACGCTCCGTGCTACTTTCATGGGACAAAAAGGCAGGAAATCCCATCAGCCACACCTAGGAACGCTCTGGCATGGAAAAGTCCTAATAAGGCAGAGTGACAAAGCTCCCTCAACCCTCTGCGAACCTTCCACCAAGGCTGGTTTAGTACTTGCCTAATGGAAAACTGATACAAAGGCAAATGCCTGCCTGGAGAAGACCCCTTTTTAAGTACGTGGTACAGTAATTATACATTGAAATGGCTCACTGGAAAGGTATGTGACCAGACCCACACAAAACATTACCACGTGTAGGTAACATTTGCAGTGTTTATTCAGATCTGTCTTCCCAGCTAACAGTGGGCTCAAAATACAGGCTGCGTAAGTTTTTATAAGTAATGAACACTTGGAAAACACAGGCTAGATGGAAATACCTGAATAAATACAGGGTTAAAATTATCTGTCTGATGGGCTCCATGAAATCTTTGATGAAAGCAGTATCACTACTTGGGAAAAACTGTAGTTTGAGTCATAGCTGATAGCTGACACTTCCTGGTGCTGACTTGAGCTCTCTCCTAAAGGTAGTTTTGCTTTCTGGAGCATAGATACAGTTGGCATAAACCAAGACTTCTTGACTTAGCAGGATGCTGGTATAAATTGCTGGAATACTGTCTCAGACAAATTCTTGCCTGTAGTGAGCACCTACAGTTCTGCAATGTGAAAGTGGGGACGTGAATTGCTATATGCAATAGAAACAGATTTCATGTGTTTACTGAGAAATTGCAGTAACAATTCTCTTCATGTTAAAATTTGATTTGGCACAAGACCGATTGAGAATGTAAGGAAGCACAAGATTTTAGGGACGGTTTGGGATTGCTGGAGGGGTATCAAGACAATAGTCCCGGTATTATCTACTTGACATGAAAGGAAGGAATCCTCTCTTGTAACAGACGCAAGGCTGAAGATTTAAACTTATGAACTCTACCCTTAGACCTGCAGTTCTTTCCTAGGCAACATCTCATGAATTTCCACCTTCCCACAAGGACATATAAATAATATACACATTAAGAATGTTTACAACAGAATATTCTGAATTTTGTGCTACTATTTAAAGAGCTGGTATCTGTGGCATTTTGAACATGGAGGGTGGTTTTCCAGCTCATTTACTGCCTAGATACTCACAATATTTCCTAGTGCTTTGATGATCTGGGTGCTGCTGTATTACAGTTACTAGGAATAAAAAAAAAATAATCTAGAAATATGCGCAGCTCCACCGTTGTGGCTGGAAGAAGGATCGAGATCTTGGCTGAAAGACACATTCTGAAGAGGTGCTATTACTGAAAAACAACTTGACGAAGTCTGTGTTATTATCTTTCTCGCCTTCAGGGAAGACACAACTATGGTCTAACGCTTTCTTCTAATCTGGTGACCATACAGATGTCTGTTGTACAAGGAACACACGTGAGCCGTTTCCCAAACACCAGGCACTTTTAGATGTTATTTCCATCTGGTTCAAATGCAAGATAAGAAATTTCTTGTAGCTGGTCTGTAGTTTCTCTCTCTGATCAGGGTTATTTCATCAATGTACCTTTTGAACAAGTCTTTTACATTGGCACAAAGATGTTACTTCAAAGCAGCCTAGAACTTTGTCCAAAAAGTGGTAACATTCGTTTTGTTGTTTGTTCGGGGTTTTTTTGTTTGGTTTGTTGTTGTTTTTTTCCCCACCCCGGTCTTAGAATTCAAAACATTTTGTATTTTATCAGCTACCTTATTGATTTTGTCATACTTCACACATTGCTCAAGGAAAGCTTTCATCTCGGAGGCTGTCCATTTCCTATGCATAAGTGGCTGCATTTTATTTTCCTAACAAGTAACAGGCATAAGGAGAGGAACCTGTCTGCATAACCGAGGTGATAGTGAATGCTCATCTTTTAACTTCAAATAGTTCATCAGTGGAAGTGCTCTATTCAGGGCTCTAATGATACTGGTGAATTTCTGCTTTTCACTAAACTTGCTGAAAAATGCAGGGGCATTAAAGAGGGTTCAGAGGACAACAAAGCAAGGCGCTTTAATGGGATGAACTAACATAAAAGGCTCAGTGAGCGAAGCCTTTTCCCACCGCAGAGACAAGAATGGGGAAACACAATACTCAGCCTAGCAGCTACGCCATGGAAGTGTGCTGGGTGATACAAACAGAAAACTTTTTAAAGCGCCAGGCAGAAAGCAGCTTCAGTTTATAGGAACCTGGACCAGTTAAAACATGTTAGGTATTTCAGATTAGAATTTACCTGAATCTTGACGTTTGAAGACTCAAAGTGCCATAGCCTTTCGGAATACAATAAAGGGCTGGGATTGCTGCGGTTTTGTAAGACTGCTGTACTTGAACGTGCGATCTTTCCGACGGCACCCAAGGCCGCAGACCACCTCCACACAAAATGGCCGCGGGCGCTGTTTGCCCGCCTCGGGGGGCGCCGGGGGAGCCGCACTTCCGCCACCCCAAGCCGCAACACCTGCGGGCAGGGCTGGCTCTCAGCCCTGGTAAAGATTGACGGTGGCTTCCAGTTGCTTATTCTAGGGCGAAACCCACCCTCTCTTCCTCCCCGTGCCCTTTCCGATGAGGCCACTGAAACCGCTCCGGGTGCCCTCGCCCATGGCCCCCTTCCTGTGTGCTGCTCTTGCCCTCGCCCAGCTTTTCCTGCTGGCCCGGCCCGACTTTTCCTGCGCCGCGCTTCCCTTCCTCTTCGCTTCCCTCCCTCTTCGCTTCCCTCCCGCCACGGTCTGTCTGGCTTTGCTGCCGGGGCCGAGCAGGCAGGGGCGGGCGGGAGGCACCACGGGAAAGGGAGCCCCGAGCTCGCGGGACGCGGCACCAGGGGAGTAACAACAAAACAAAACCACCCCCCGATTAAGAAAAAAATGAAAAAGAAAAAGGCAAAGCGCCCCTGAAACCCACTTTTCTCTCGATAGTAAGTAAATCAATCAAAAGCACGTGCTGTAACGGGAGGTAAGTGTGAGGAGTCCCACAGTAAGCAACGGCGGCGAGCGTCCCTGCCTGCTGACCTGCGGGCTGCCGCAGCTCCTCGCCTCACAGCCCCGCTCCTCGCCTCACAGCCCCCAGCCGGCGTTCGCAGCTCTTGAAAGGTTAAACCAGCTGCTCAAAAAGCGTGAAGGACCGCTTAGCCTTCATGAGTGCTGCGTTAATGGGTGTTGAGCCTGAACTTTAAAGGTGAGAATTTAGGCGCAAGCAGCTGTGAAGCAGGCCAAGCCTTCTGAAAGTCATTGGTTTTAAGTACTTAAACACTTTTATTTATTGCTGATAATTGCACCAATTGAACACCAATTCACCCCTTAAAGCGCGGTAAGGAAAGCGGTGGACTGAGGGCATAGATGTGTTTCTGGAAGAAGCTAAGGCCCAGTTTCCTGTGGCCCGTCCCAACCCGCTGCTCCTCGGGTGGCAGCAACGTGTGTTCCCTCGCGCCCCGTACACCTCCAGCTTTACCTCTCAACGTATCTCACTACAAACAGGCAACCCTGGGTAAGCTTTTAGCGTAAGGTGAAAGCAGCCATAATTTTTTTTGGTGGGTTTAAGGGGGGGGGGGGGGTGTTTTGTTTTGGCAGAAGTGCTTTGCAGGTCTTCGTTTATGAAAAGATTGTTGTTGAAATCGCTTAGCTGAAGCAGAACTGGCTCTGCAACTGGCTGTTCGAGGTGGTATGGCCGAGGGCCTTCCCGGAAAGCCCCCAAACATACCATGCTCTGTGGGTAGCCTGGCATGAGGCGCTGCCGGGAGGGAGGCGGTAGCTGGGAAAGCGGGGAATCTCGTGACCTGGGGTGGTAAGGAGGGAGAGCAGGTAGGGAACCTGGGTGTCGCAGGCCTGGGTGCCTTGGGTGTTGTGCCCAAAAGAAAGGAGGACCTTGGGTCTAGATTGATTTCTCCCCGCCCAGTATGGTGGGCTGTGGTGTTTGCGTGGGGATAGACCTACAGTAGTTGAGGTGAGGTTGTGTGTGGTGGGGTAGGTCACATTGTGTAAGTATGTTAGGCTACAACATACTTCCCCAGCTGAAGTACAGTGAGAGTAAATGATACTACATGAAATTAAAGCCCGAACTTAAAATACAGTCTTGGTAGGTGGAGTTTAATTACAAACTCCACTGAACACAAATACAAAACCTGTGGTGCAGATCACAGACAAAGCGCTACAGTCTTGTCTCTACTGTAGTCCTCCAAACCTACCTGAGTATTGTCTGTGATCCATCTGGGCAGCCTCTTGGGAAAAGGTTATTTAAAGATGCAAGGCACAGAGCAGGTCAGTACCGGCACAGAGCAGGTCAGTACCGCCCCAGTTTGACACCGTGAGAATTATGATGCAAAGTAATGCTTACTCAGAGGATCCAGCTTTTTCAAACAGGTTATTAAGCAGCTTTCACACCAGTGTCTGCTGATCTTGTATACATTTGTGTAGATCCTTTATTGATAAAATAACGGAAGTTTTGATCCTTCTTCCTGAAGAATGTTCTTTGGGACTTGTTCATTCCGTCAAAACGTTTATTTGCTGAGATAGAAGGGACTGCAAACAAACAAATCTGATCACCTACGCTGGAGAAAGCAGCAGTGTTCCTAGAGGTCATATTTTTCATCCAATTTGACTGTGTCCCTGCACAAAATGAAGTTAGTATGGCTCTGAAACACACTTCAGAGCAAAGTGGAGAAAATAACACAGCATTTTTAGCTGTATTTCAAGGCATTTTGGTATGTGCCACTTGCAGCCTTAGCTTTGTGTAGCCTCTACTCTCTGTTACGGAAAATGTACTTAAAAATCTTTCCCTTCAAAATGAATGCCATTGTGAGGATACAGTGAGTCAGAAAAGAAACAAATATTAACCACAAAATAAAGTCAATCTAAGCACTAGTAGGAATTCTCCCCCTGTCCATCAATCAGCTGCAATACCTTGTGTTTCCTTGTGTGATCATGATTTGGCAGTAGTTTAATGAAACTGAAAGTAGAGTTCCCACAAATCAGGACTTTCACTGATATAATTGTATGCATGAGACCAAAGCCAGAGAATTCAAAAGATTGTCACCTTTGAACATTGTCTGGAAGTGTCAAGCAGGTCTGGAAGTGTCAAGCAGGTCTGTGTTTGCCTGGATTTTAGAGGTAGTACAACGATGGTTTTAACGTGTTCAGATTGTTGATGACGAATGAAGCCTGTGAGACTTTGTCTGATACATACTTCACATTGCAGCTTTTGCAGTTTTTTAAAAATTCAGATTCAGGTAACATTGACATCCCCCTTGTGCTATAGGAGTGGAAAGGATGTCAAAATGCAAACGTCTTGGTTTTTTTGCCCCGTCCTATCCCACAATACCTAGCTCCCTTAGCTGGCTTTGCTCTGTTACTCTTTCTGGCACATGGCATGTTGGCTTGTTGACAGCCCTTAAAGATTGGTAATACTCTGTTGTTAGCCCTGCTGTTAGACTTGGAATTTTAGACAAAGGTGGATGTAGTGGAGGACTCAGACAAGTCCTGCAATTTAAATCAAATTTTGGCTGTACAAACATAATTCATAAAGAGTTAATGGTCAGATTTCCCATGTTGTCAAAATGATACTCAGGGGTTCCAGTCACACTCATGAAGATTGTTACAGCTGTGTCCATTTCAAAGAAATGTCTGGCTTGTTTGACTAGTTGTGGCTGAGGAACAACAGTTTCTGTGCTGATGAAACATGAGAGGAGAATGTAAACATTGTCAGTCATTTGCCTTTGACTCCTCATTCTGGATGGCTGTGTGTGCTTTAGCATATGAGTTAAATGAGCGTGACCTGGAGAGTGATTTAGGAAAAAGGCTTGGACTTGCATCTGTCTCGATCCTAGCACTCTTTAAAGTGCTGCCACAGCATACTGTGAGTATATTGGAGTTTGCAAAGGTGAAATCTGGGAGAATAAGTCAGATGGAAAGCAAAGGAGACCAGAATAACAGGCTGCCCTTCTTATTTCTCTTTGTAGCTACATGTTTCTGTAGGTTTGTATGTGATTTTAATTTCCCCTTCACATGGAAGGTAGGTCGAGTGCAGACACATCTCTTTGCTTTGACCTGGGCATCTGAGCCTGAAAGCTGTGTGGCTGCATTAACCACAAGACAGCGAGACAGCCTAAGCAGATGTACCATATTTTGTGTGGTTTACTAGTTTCAGCAGTGCTAACGTGGCTAGCTGGTGTCTGGACTTGATCTGTCTTGCATCTTGCCAGCCTTAGATACTCCAATTTATCTGCCCCCAGGCACGCAGATGTACCCAGAACTGTTTTGATTGCAAAGACATTACTACAGTTCCGGTTTGTGGTTACTGTCTGTATTTCAAAAGAGAGCTTTTATATGTAAAGCATTGAGGAAGCTTAAATTACACTGTTTACTTGTATTCTCTAGAGAAGGATTAAAATTCATGCTTATTGTCTTGCTTTTCTTATGTGTTTTATTTTGTTGTTTTGGGTTTGTTAAGCGGGTCAGGCATCATTCCCCATTACTCCTTGTTCAGTGGTCTGTCACAGGATCCTGCTGCTTGGTCACTAAAAGGCACACTTGCTCTTTGTTATTATACAACAGTTAATTAGCAATGGGACTATGAATGGAAAGCATTGTAAAGCAGAAAGAAGACTGCAAGAGTTGTAGAGGGAGGACACTCATTTAATGCAGATCCTATGCTCAGATCACATTTATTCTTGGCAAAAGGTGGTGGAAATTCTATCAAATTTGTTAAAAGTTCAGCCCACTTCTACCAGACCTTCACCTGACCCTCTCAGTGGTCACAGCCTAATACATTGATGCTGTTTTGGGTCAGACCTTGAACTTTTGCTGTCAGTGAAAGATTTACCACCAGTTAGCATGGGAGCAGTGTTGTAACTGTAATGAAAAATTAATGATTGTTGCACTTCTTAATTTTTCCTGTGCTCTGCCTTGCATGCTGGCTCAGTCCTTTCTCTCAGCATGAAAGGAAATCCTGCAAAGCTGAGCACAACTGTAAATTTCAGAATGACAATATGAGATGTTTAGAAAAACCAAACTTCAGCCCCACCCTACTAGGCAGGGACGAATGTTTATGTGAGCAAACCCATAAAGTCTGCATCAGTAGGAAATACAGTGGTTTGTTCGTTCATTCTTGAGAATCTAGAATAGTGCAAAACAAGTGAATGGTGGATGTGCAAGTGCTTATTTCTTTTCATGAAATGGAATTCATGTCACAGTTACAGAGGTACTTTGTGAAATAACATATGCCCCAGTTTATGGTACAGAATGTGTACTGCTTGCATTACTTGTTAAGTACTAGTACTCGATAATTAAGGCCTTAAATTCTGAGCTAACTCGGTTAACTTGCACAAAATCATAACCAGAAACAGGTGGATTGGCGGGCAGCTGCTGGGGAGCCGAAAGTTACAAGAAGATCAGGAGAAAGAGCTGCAGGCTCAGAACAGGCTCTGAGGTAAATGTTCCATGTTATCTACACAACTGGAGCACAGTTTTACTGTAATTTTGCAGAATTACAGGATTATTTTTTAAATAGACAAATTACTGTATTTTACATATAAAACCATAGGTTCTAATAAGGTCTGGGTGATCAGTACTCTGATGTGGTGTTCCTTTCATGTATGTTAAAAAAAGAACAAAAGGGAAAAAAAAAACAAAAACAAAAAACCCACCCAAAACCGCAAAGAGGAATAAGTTCAGGTGCTTGCAACTCGCACCTTGTAGGAGCCTAAACACCTAACTTAATTGCAGTTTAGGAGGTGAGGCTGCAGGTTCTCCTGTGGGTGACAGTACTCTGCACTGATTTTGTGTGCCAGATGGAGTTTTTCTGTCTCAAGTCTTCACACATCATGTGAATGACGGGAATATCCACTTACATATATTTTGGGTTTCTTTAATCTCCAAGAATGTGCTAGCATCTTTGTTTGAAACTCAGATTTTTGGGAATATGAACCACTTTTGAGTCTTAAAGTTTTGTTCATTCTTAAACTTAGGTGATTCCAGGAACTTGGCTACAATTTTTACCTTTTTTTTTCTTTTTCTTGGAACTTGCCTCTGCCTTTCTTTATTCTGCCAGGCATGGAAGGAGAAATGACAAAGGTCCATGAGAAATGAATGTTCCCTTGGGGCTATAGCATGGCTGGACATAAGGGAAACACTGATATGTGTTGGATTAGGAATCAGTCTGATAGGCTGTATTTTATGAAACTTGCAATTTCTTAAAAATCTAAATGTTGCATGAAATCACTGAACAGAAAGGTCATCTAACATATTGTTGTACCCTCAGTCATAATAAGTATGCAAGGTCATCCTAGAAACAATTTCAACTTGTTTGTGAAGGTCTTCCTGGGTGAAGGCTTGAAAGTTCTTCAGGCCATCCATCCTAGCACTTTGCTGTCCTTACCACTAAAATCTCTAAAACCACCTTTTTGCAGTTCACGGCCATCACTTCTTATTCCATCCACACTGCCTACTTTCATTTGCACTTGTGAAAAAATTTTAGGTATTAAAAATCTGTCAGTCTGCCACCTCATTCTTTTAGTCTTTAGACTAACTTGGTCCCAGTTGATGAAATTGTTCCTCAAAGATAACCCTAACACCCCACACACCCCCTGACGCTCTTAAATTGGATATTAGTATGTGAGCGTGCCTTAAGAATAAACTACGTTTTGAACATACCAAAGTTTTGTGCATACCTATGTCTATCTTAAGACAGTATGTTACTAGCTTTAGAATGAATGTGACCCCTTTTAACAAACAATAGCAACGAGAAGTGTGCAGGGTTGTTCTTCCAGTTGCAGACTTTTTCATCAGCTTACCAAGATCTGTTTTGTCAGTTCAGGTGAATGAGAAAAACTGGTTACTTATTTTTCTAATAAAAGCAGAAGTGTTCCTGAATAAATTTGGATTTGTGTTGGTTCTTCTTGGTACTTGCTAGTGAAAACTTAGGAAATTCTATGCTATGTAAGTAAATTTTCTCTCTTGTTTGGCACTTTACTTGCAGCCTGTCACCTGTAAAGATTCTAGAAAATTTGCTCAATCAGCTCAGCTTTTGGTAAATTAGCAAACACGTTCCTGTCTTCACTGTTTTTATGCCCCCAAATTTAATTTAAAACCACATTCTTCTGTGACTGCAGAAGGCAATAGGAATACGGATGTGTGCTGTATGCTTGCTCCCTTCAGCTACTGTCATCTTTACTATGGCCTCTGTGACATCGCAGTGTTCCCACAGCAACCAGCGGTGGGGCTCCTGCGGGACTCTACATCAGAGCAAAGCCCACTTGCTTTGGGATGTTCTTGATCCTCCTACCTTCACCATCTGACTGTGCTTGCTCCTCTGCTTCTTCTAGTCTCTTCTTCTTTCTCATTAAAAAGTGCTGGTTTTGTGTGGCAGAAGAGAGCTTACAGGAAGGGATGCTTAGAGCATTGGTTTGGGGGAAAAGTTGAAGTGAAGTGCATTCCTGTCCTGGAAAAGGGAAAAGTGCTCCTATCCCAAAAGTTAATTTTTCTATCAGCCTGAGAGAGTTGTCAGTGGTCCTTGTCCCGTTTCTGTTGTAACACTGTTACCCTCCGGCACCCTTGAGTTCGGTCGAGAAGCAGTTTGACCTTATTTAGATACTTAACTGGCCAATTTATACACCCGGGATAAAGGCGAAAGTTAATTTTTGAGTCTGCGATTAGGTAGTATGTAATGAGGTAACGTGATTGATGGATAAATGAGTTCACTTCCAAGTTATTATCGCTTGCAGACTGTAGGCGCTTTAGGCCGAGAGTCTGTAACAAAATCTGGCCGCGGCCGCAGCGCCGGGAAAGGCAGAGGGAGCTTCACGCTTCACCGCACAGGCGCGGCATCGGCCCCGACGCGCTGACCTGTTGGATGCTGGCGCCAAGGGAACCGTGCGGGACTAGAAGTATTTATGGATATTTCCCAGTACGCGTCGTCTTCTCAGCTATCTACGAGAAGGCCTGCAGTGACGCTTGTCTTTGAGCACTCGGCGCCGCTGCCGAGCAGCGGAGATGCCAACGGCGAAGCTGCTGGCGCGGACTTGCCTCAGCCCTCCTGCGGCGGGGCGTGCCCGACCCCTAGCGGCGGGGAGCGAGTGCCGCCCGGAGCTGGGCCCTGTCGCCTTCATCTGCGGAATTGGGTGTGGGACACGGAAACTTCAAAGCTTTCCGCCTCACTGTTCGTATAATCCACTACTGTTAATGCCAAGGGCAAGGGCTTGTGTAGGGCAGTGACTTGGTCCTGTGTGATATGTTGTTAAAAAGAGCAAGATGGTACAAAATCAAATGTGTACAGGGCAAGGATTTTGAATAGTCCTGTTTTATTAGGGCAAGACTTCAGACTTCTGGTCTTGGATTTTAACATTTAATACTTATATTATTCTGTCTAAACTGAACTAGTTAGGAAAAGAGGGAGATGTGAACAGAAGAGGGGATGCTGTTACCAGACTTTTGTTTGTAAAGGCAATAGAAAAGATTAGGCAATAGTTCCTAAAAAAATGACCTGTGAGGCCATGATTGAATTGACATTGAATCTTATGCAATCTTATCAGAAACAGTAATTCCCAGATTCCTAGCATTTTTAAGGAGACTTTGTATAAGTCTCCTTAAGTACCCAGATGCAGTATTAAACTGTTGAAAATACGTATACCAACTTTATTCTTCTACTACTGATGTTTCTCAGTATTGCATTGGGCCACTGTCTTCCTTGAAAGCAAGTAATCTTCCTCTTTGAAACAGTAAGAAATAGTGAAATGCTGCTTTATATTGAAATTGTAAATTTGTAAAGCCAAACACTCAGAAAGTCAGAAAGCCCAGAGTACTCCTTGCATCAGCTAGGACTATCAGCATCAGCAAGTGACTCTTGGGAAGTGCAGGATGCTGCAGCCTTGTCTGTAAGCTGGTGTTTTTATGTGTGTGGTGGTGGTGGGTTTTTGTTTCCCTGGTATGAAGCGCTGGAAAGTGCTCAGTGGGAATGACTTAATGACTTCAATAATTCAGCTTCCAGTCCACTAAATTTCTACCGATCCAACATTGGTTAAGATTCTTGAAGGATTGAGTCAGATTTTGGTGGTGACAAAGTGTGGCAAAAGTGTATTTCTCAGCTGAACCCACTTTGAAGCTAAACCTGTTAGAACTTCCCAGTGAAAGTGGCAGATTTGCAATGATGAGAAATGTGTATTTCAGTTTGGGAATTTTTTTTTTTTTTTTTTTTTTTTTTTTTTTTTTTTTTCCATTCCCCCTCAAAAAACCTTACTCTGCTGCAGATGGCCCTGTGGTAAATGAAAGCAGAATGCTTAAAGTTTGGCAAATGAGAAACAACAGGAGAGGTTGCAGTGAAAAGACAATTGCTAAGCAGCATTGGCTGTATATTTTGTCATTTTTCATGTGTGTTATGAATCATTCTTTCCTTTTTATGTAACAGAGAGCTTCAGTCATACAGAACACGACCAAACTTCATAGCAGTGTAGCTAGTTGCATGCTTGTTTTGTGGTGTTTGGTTTTTGTTTGTTTGGGGTTTTTTTGTGTGTGTGTGTATTTGGGTGGTTTTGTTTGTTTTAAAATCTGTATCTTAAAAAACAAAATATTAGGAGGAACTTTGTAAAATATGTGTGGTAGGTGGATTCCTGTCAGCAGGATCAAAGCATCATCTATAGCAATAAAATTAGGAGAGAGTTGTGTTAGTTTTGAATATGGTGTAGTTTTCTATCAGTAAGAAAAAAAAAAAACACAAAGGGTGAGGCCTTTCACTAGGTGAGGCTAAGCCTAGAAAAAATGTTGCATGATGGCCAGTGCAGTTTTTTTCCACTGTTCATTTTGATAAGGTACAGCCTCCGAATGCTGAAGGTCTGCTACCACGTATGGACTAACCACATTAATGTAAAATGCATAGGACAGTGAAGCACAAAGAGCAATGCTGCATTTATGCCTTATAATCCTAAAGGTCATCTTTGGAAAAGCGTCTGGGCTGTTTGAGGTTTGGCTGGCCTGAATCAGCTTATAGGAGGAGATGAGCTAAATCTAGAACAGGCAAATGAAGCAGTGTGGTTTTTAGAATACAGTCTGCCTGCTAATTAGTGGGTTGTTTCTGTCAGTTTTAACTAACTGTGCTTTTTCTTATATGATAACTAGAATTCTGGATTAGGATGATGGTCTAACAGATACCACAACTGGACCTGGGTGAAAAAAATAGTAATACTGCAAGAAAATCTATCCTGTGAGTGCCATCACTAATAGGTTATTCCAGAGTTGCTGGAGAAATATATGTTTCACTGAGATGCTTGAATCCTTGTAGGAGTCTTCCCTCAAACCAAAACCAAACCAAACCAAAACAAAAAGGTGCTGAAGCAATTGATGGAAGTTAACAAAATAGAAATAAATGCTTAAGGTGGAATAACATTTTCTGAATGGTAGATGTGATAAAGGGGCTGGAAGTGTTCAGTGGTTTTGTCAGGTCCTTTGCTTCCTGACTACTCCTGGCTTTGATTAATAGGTCAGTTCCTTTCTGAATGTGGTTCTGCTAAGCTGTCTTTGTGATCCTAATCTTTAAATTGATCAGTCATTCCTAATGATCCTGTAATATGTATGTGGCAAGTTCTTCTGCACAGGCTGGTTGGGCACAAACACATAGTGTCTGCAGAAAGTAAAAAAAAAAATTATGAAGAATGACCAGATTTCTGCCTGTTGTTCTTACTATTATTGTTATATATTATCTATTAACATAATTGGTATTAGTATTGTTGATGATGATAATTTCAGGTGATTTAGGATTCTATCCACTGGGATCAGTACTGTATTTCTAGAGACACATACATAGTTTATGTAAAGTGCCTCTATCTGTGAATGTACAAGTCCATATTTTACCAAGTGCATTTCTAACAGTATAATTCTGCTTTTGTTTAGACAATTGTATAATAGTAAAATTATTTTGATTTCTACAGAGATACTTTGTGTTTACTCCACTTTAATTTGCATTAGGTTGGACCCTAGCATTTTTACCATAGAATCACAGGATCACAGAATGGTCTCGGTTGGGAGGGACCTCCAAATGTCATCCAGTCCAACCTTGTTTGCAGTCAGCAGGGGCATCCTCAACTAGATCAGGTTGCCCAAGATCCCTGTCCAGCCTCACTTTGAATATCTCCAGGATCCTGATCACTTCCCTGGGCATCCTGTTCCAGGGTTTCACTACCCTCATGGGGCAGAACTTGTTCCTAACATCCACTCTAAATCTACTCTTTCTGAGTTTGAAGTAATTGCCCCTTGTCCTATCACTGCAGGCCTTTGTAAACAGTCTCTCTCCATCCTTCTTGTAGCTTCTTTCAGGTACTGGCAGGCCACCATTAGGTCTGCCTGGAGCTTTCTCCCGGCTGAACACCCCCAGCTCCCTCATCCTGTCCTCATAGCAGAGGTGCTCCAGACAGTGATAATTTTCATGGCCCTCCTCTGGACCTGCTCCATCAGGTCCATGTCCTTCCTGTATTGAGGGCTCCTGAGCTGGACACAGTACTGCAGATATACAGTAGAGTGGAGTCAATCCTGGATAATGAAGACAAAGTTCATGTTGACTAGGTTAATTAAAGTGCAGCCCGTGTCTCACTATCAAATCAGTTGGTCTGATAGCACAGCTCAAGTCGGTCTTCTATATGTGGAGGGGAAACTATATTTGCAGTGTGCAGTGCTGGCCCTGCTGTGTTCTCCGTTTCCAGCAGAGGGCACAGAAAGATGCCTTTTGCAGCTTCCCTGAGCAATATGAGCGGCACGTTTTATGTATTGCAGCAATAAATTACGAATTTGTAGAAAGGAGGAGAAAATCAAAACCAAGCGTTTCATATAATACCAAACACAAAGAGGACCCAAAATTTGCAACATCAGCTTTTCAGTTGATGCTTTGGCATAATTTTTTAAACCTTAGCCACTCAATATATGTAACCTTACTCTTATGACATCACCTGTTTCTTTCTTAGTACTGTAATTTCTTAGCATTACAGTAATGATACATAAGGCGGGGGAAATTATATCTGCTGTCAGTGTTCTCTGTTGTGCAAGGTCTACTCTTGATTTTTCTGTAGCTGCAGATTCTGGTTACCCATAAGATTTCTTCCAGCTGTTACTGCAGCACTCATCATGTGAGCCAGGCTCAGCACATGCTTCTCCCTTGGTCACCCATTACTTTTCTTTTCTGGAATCAAAATCAGAGTTATCTCTGAATCTGTGCATTTCAGTGCAGCTAGTTTTAAGCAATTTATCTGACCTGCTTTTTCAATAATTCACCAGGCTGACCCGTAGGTCCTGGTGTCTGCCAACATAGGTTTCTAGGAGAGTGGGAGGATGTCACTCTTGCATTGAAATTAGTATGCTTCCTGCAGAAAACTGATTCTCTAGCCAGGGAAAGCCTCTCTTCAGGACATTACAGGAGAAAAAAATGTAGCTACAGGAATTTCACAAGCCTGCAATTCTCATGCAGAGAAATTTCAGAGGTTCACTTCAGCCCTGTGACACCTACTACTTATGTCTCAGTCTGGCTCCTGGCCTTTTGTTTACAGACCATCTTCATTTTTCCTGTGATGTAATAAGACCATGCAGCCTTCAAGAATGTGCTTTTACCATTAAGAAAATATTCTGAAGAAGTGTTTGCCTGAATAAGTTTTCTGTTTTCTCATTTTCACAATGGCACAATTGCATACAATGTGAGCACTGTAATTTTTTGCTGTGTCACAGAGCGGTAGGGTTTGGAAGGGACCTCTGGAGGTCCCTAGTCCAATGCCCCTGCTAGAATGGGTTCACCTAGAGGTGGTTGCGCAGGATTTGGGCTTTGAATATCTTCAGAGAAAGAAGATATCTTTGTAGTTTGCCTTATATGTCCTGAAGTGGCCATATCCTATAATTTCTGAGACCTAAGAATGCCTATGTTGTTATTTTGTGTATTTGAAATAGACCTGCATTTCTTGCTGGATTTTAGCTAAGAAAGATTAAGTTTATCACAAGAATAAGAAAGATACTTGACTTATGGGTCTTTAACTTTGTAGATGCCATATAGTTGTATTTTCATTGCATTCCACATCTCCGAGTGTCCAGGGACTCCAGATCAAACTATCTTTTATCACATTGAAATAATTTTTTTACTTTCTGCAAAGTAAAAGTGTGTTATGTCAGTTAATAACTGTTACAGTTTTGGTAAATGAGGGTTAACTCCAAAACCAACTGGATTTTGCCATGTATGTCTGCATGATGATGTCAGTATTTATTTATATCATCATAATGTCTGCAAATACCAGTCATAGACATCTCTGCCTTGGTGCAGTCCAGTGAAGAACTACAGGCTAAGCTAATGAATAGCATCCAGTGCTACTTTGCTTGGATAATCAGAGGCTTTGACAAGTGGATTACTTTGCTGATCAAGTATGTAGCCCAAACTCAAGGCTTTGAAAGTCATAACTTCTCCTCTTTTGGGGAAGAAAAAAAAAAAGGAAAAATAAAAAAGCAGCATATGTAATCAAACTCCCCTTGTTTTTAAAAAGTACTTATTTAGCATATGGAGGGAAATTTTCTACAGCTGGTGGTCATACAGGGTTGTTATTGAAGGGGAGTGCAGGCTAAAAGTCACTCTGTAATTACAACTCTTGTGGTTAGGTCAGAAATAGTATCACCACAGGCTTCTCAGTTCCCCTCTTTTGTTCAGCTCTAACAAGTAACATCAGCCTGGATAGTCAATGAAGGAGAATCTAGAAAATGGCAGCTTTTTTTTTTTCCATTTACCCTGCTGTTCTCTTTTATATACTTATAATACAAAAACAATTGCAGTCAAAATGACTGATAATTTTGTCTCTCACATGCTATTCCTTTTCCCAGAGGCTTATGCCCTCCTGCCTGGCATTAGATTGCTCCTGGAGCTGGCAATCACATTGAATAGGAAGGGCCTAAACCCACAAAAGGAGGCTGGGTTAGAGAATGGATGGTGGATGTGGCATAGGAGGAGGCGTTTGGCTGGCTGCAGCCCTAGGCTGTTTGTTGTCCAAGGAGAAAATAGACATTGAATGTAAGAAAAGCACTCCAACCTGAGCTGCTCCTCCAGCTTTGCTTCACTTTCCTCATGGCTCACTTTAGTGTCACATCTGTCCAGTTTCATAGCCTGGGAGAGCTGAAAGTTAAATAATTGCATGTTTACAATTGCTAAGGCATTCTGACTGTTCCTGTGGAGATGGGAGACAAGTAAGATGTATTCTCTAATAGAAGCAGATGCCTTCAGTAAGAAACAGTGAATATTTTTATGGACAGTTGGACATTAACTCATAGATGTCAGATGATGTCATACCTTCACACACAGTCCCCCACAACATCCTACTCGCTAAATTGGAGAGATACAGATTTGATGGGTGGACTCTTTGTTTGGTAAGGAATTGGCTGGACAGTTGCATCCAGAGGGTAGTGCTCAATAGCTTGAAGTTCAGATGGAGAGCAGTGAAAAGTGGTGTCCCTCAGGGGTCTGTACTGGGACTTGTACTGTTTAATCAGGACAGGAGGATCAAGTGCAGATGACACCTAGCTGAGTCCTGCTGTTGATATGCTAAAGGGATGGGGTGGCATCCAGAAGGACTGGACAATCTGGAGAGGTGGGCCCAGGTGAACCTCATGTGGTTCAACAAGAGCAAGTGCAGGGTGCTTCACCTGGGCCAGAACAATCCTCATTATCCATATAGGCTGGGGAAGGAGGTGATAGAAAGCAGCTCTGAGGAAAAGGACTTGGGAGTTCTGGTGGATTAGAAGCTGGACATGAGCAGACAGTGTGAGCTTGCAGCCCAGAAGGCCAATGGCAGCCTGGGCTGCAGCAAAAGAAGCGTGGCCGGCAGATGGAGAGAGGGGATTCTGGCACTTTGGTAAGATGTTACCTGGAATACTGCATCCAGCTCTGGAACCCTCAATATAAGAAGGACATTGGCCTGATGGAGCAGGTCCAGAGGAGGGCCACAATAATGATCAGGGGGTTGGAGTAGCTCTGCTATAAGGACAGGCTGAGGGAGCTGGGGTTGTTCAGCCTGGAGAAGAGAAGGCTCTAGGCAGTACCTGAAGGGGGCCTTCAAGAAGGGTTTAGAGAGATTTTTTACAAAGGCCTGCAGTGATAGGATGAAGGGCAATGGCTTCAAACTAGAAAAGAGTAGATTTAGATTGAATGTTAGGAACAGGTTCTACACCATGATGGTGGTGGAACACTGGAACAGGATGCCCAAGGAGGTGATTGAGGCCCCATCCCTGGAGATACTCAAGGTGAGGCTTGACAGGGCTCTGGGTAGCCTCATCTAATGGAAGATGTCCCTGCTCACTGCAGGGGAGTTGGACTAGCAGGTCCCTTCCAACACAGACCATTCTGTGACAGGGACAGGCTGTTTGCAAGTGACAGGGCCTTTTTTTTTCCCCCGACACAGGACATGTAAGGCCATTTGGATCATTTTGTCTAGCTTCCAGCAAGGGAGGGAGTAGTTATTGCTGTGCTAAACAGGACAGGGTTTTGAACTGTTTGGAACAGATGGAGAGAAAATTGGACTGTTATGATAAGAATGGGAAATTTCAATGCAGACGGATAAGAGGTCACCTTTATACTCTAAAGTGCCTTTTTTCTCCCACCTGTGTCCAACATACAGCCAGTTTGGCATACTCTTAGTCATACTCATTCTTTCTAAATCAAATAGTTAAAAAATCCACCTTTTCTGCAAACCAATAATACCTTCACATCTTCAGAATTACCTTTCCATACCGTCATAACTGAGAAATACTGCCCTGCACGTGGAGGATGCAGATATTTTATGAGAAATTGTGACAGAAAAAAGTCTGGTAAAAGGAAACTTCTTTTGTCCAAAATAAATGTGGTGATCTGAAACCCTTCTAATTCTCCCATAGTTCTGTGGCCCTGAATTCTCACCTAGGTGTAAACATACTCCCTCAGGAACTGGTCAGGGAGTGCAGCTGCTTACCTGTAGTGTTAGGATGTTTGTTAACACTGCGAGTTCTGTTTAACGATTTACTGATACTGTTATTCTCCAGCTACAAAGAACATAAACTGCAGGAAAAGTCCTGAACACTTTGCTTTCCTTTTAGTTTGTGCTGCTCTTTGAGATAGCTCCTTTTGTGGTACTAACCCTAATTATTGTACTCACTATAGGCTTTTGAAATACTTGCCTCAGCTAATTGGTGGGAAGTGAAGACAATTTGCTGTTGTCTTAATGGCATTTTCATAGTTTATTTTTGGACATTTCCTGTAGCTTTGCTTGGGGTTTGTGGCTTTTTGGTTGTTTGTTTGTGGGTTTTTTTGTTTGTTTTGGTTTGTTTTTTTAGCTCAGGAATATATTTTGTTCCCTAGTGTTTCAGCCCCATACTCAGGGCTTTTCAAAATTATCCACAACAATTGGTAAATATTTGGATGTGTTTGTGAAAATTGTGGATCTGATTGCTTGGCAAAATTTCAGGGGCTTTTTAAAAAGCTTTCTAGCATTTCTCAATCTGGTTGCCTGGAAAAAAGCCAAAAAATAATATCCTTACTTATCAGCCTGCACAGTAGCACTGACTCTTACTGTTTCTATGACAACAAATAGCTTTTTTCATCTCCACCAAATCATCTTTGTGAAGCACAGTAGCCTGTACACCAGATTATTGGGAAGACAGCAGGCCTTCTGGATTTGAAGGTGTTACAGGTACCTGCAAGGGCTCATATTTCACAGATTTTGGTTATGCTAATGCTGTAGTAAGAACTGACTGCAGTGCAGCATGGAGATGTCTGAATGAGTTTCAGTTTCGGTAGCTCACATATAAAGAGCAATAAACCCAGTGCATAAGAAACTGTGAGATCATTTGGTCTGCTGGAAAGTGACTTAGGTGTGTTGGTTTGTCTTGTTCAAATGATCCTCACTGAGTTGCAAGGAAGCTGTAATACAGAAGGGAGCTTTTTCTTTAAAAAAGGAACCGTTTGATTATCTCGTTCCTGTCAGCGTTCAACAGGCTCACATGTCACACTAAAAGAAATTACTTTGGGAAAGAACAAATTTTCACATTTTTCTCATGTCTTCCCATACTTCTGCTTCCACATTTTGGGAAATGCTTTATACAGCTGTTTTCTCTAATACTTATGAATCTCACTTCAAATTTGCACTTCACTACTTTTAACAATTATTTTTTTTAAATGGTCAAGTTCCAGGTTGTCTTATCCTACCAATGCCTTCTTGGCTACCTTTGATCCTCACTGTTTCTTTCTCCTGCATCTTTCAAAACTCAGCAGTTTTTGTTATTCCTTGAGCCTGTTTCTCAGCATCTTCTCTGTCTATAGTGTCTGCTCTGAATACCAAAGCTGTGACAGAAGCTTGTGGGGGATTTCCTGGCTGACAGGGGAACAGGCAGTAGTGCTGCTGTGTGCTGGCAACGTGGGCTTGCTGCCCTTTAGCTACTTCCTCTAAATATAGTTCATGAGGCTGCCAGAGTGGTAGCCCTTTGTGGATTCTTCCTAGAAAGCAGGCTCCTTGTAACCATTTGGGGGAGAAAAGACAGGCAGCTTGCAGCTTGCCTTCTCTGGTGGCAATGTCAACAGTCAGTGTACATGGCTACATTTAACTTGATTTTTCACTTTGCATCCAGGACACACACTTCTCACCTACTTGTTACAACTTTAGAAAAATATTCCTTTGTTGCTGAAATACTTTTTTGCTGCTACTAATTAGCAGCAGAAGACAATCTTCTGCATTGTCTATTGAGGTCTTAAGTCTTGAAAGGGAACAAATTAGATCAAAGGTGATGCTGAACAGACTGCTGTCCTTACCCAGTCATTAGTAGTGCATGCTGTAGACATATGTATGTAAAGGTCATTCCATGTCTTATGGAAAGAAGGTCTCTTTTAAAATCAATTTGGCTTAAGCATGTGGAATACTGTATTCATTGTAGCCTTTCCAAATTATAAGCAAAATCAAGAAAACAGCTTCCCTTTACTGCCTAAACAAGCACTCTCTTTTATTAAAACATGTTTACTGATGTATGTCATAGAGGGACAAAATGAATTAACAGTATAATGTTATTGGAGTATTTTTATGGAGAAAAAGCTGTTGAAATTCCAGCAGGGTGAGGGTTTGACTATAGTATATATGATATTTACTGAAGTGCAATTATACCAATTATACTCTGCATTATGTCCTGGATTTTGCACTTCACAGTGATGGATGTAATTATCAAATGGACTAGAATACACACAGCAAAGAAATATTAGCATTCCATGAGTAGCGATGTTGAATTACTGCCTTGTTCTTCATGGGGCCTTAGATCCATGCTGGCATCTTAATGAAATTCAGGTCAGGTATTTACAGCTAGAATATGAAATGAAGACTCAAAATGGAGGAGAAGGATGGAGATTTCAGGATTCTTAATCAAACTAGATTAATATTCTCCTAGATAAAACTGGCTATGCAGAGGTTTTTAAGAAGAAAAATAATGTTGCAGGCTCCTGTAGTAGACTTTATGTTTGAAAACTCTTTTACCAGCCAAAACTGAAGTATTTGGAAATGAGATGCCAGAAGCTAAATCGTGGTACAAGATAGAAAACTTGCAAAGCCTCCAATGCTATTTTGCTATTTTCCTGATGAAAGGCCTGGAGAGGAGTGTGCAGTCATAGGCTGGGGATGTGGAAGGTAGGTAAGGTAGGGGTGTGACACAGACATAAGGTACAGTGAGTGAAGCACCAGCCAGTTAGACTGCAGTTTGCTTTTTTTATCTCTGCCTTTCAGCTGATTTTCAGAGAAGGGGACAAACAGCACTTATGCATGCTGGGAATGCTAGTGGTTGGTTGCATGTTTGAAGTTTGGTTCAGATCCCCTGGTAGGGCTGTAAGTGTTGCCACAAGCTTCAGTCTTGCTCAAACTCCAGGAGCAAAGGAGCAATGTTACAGACCTTATGTAGAATCTCTGATTGCTCCAGAACAGGATGGGCACTTGGAGGTATTCCATGGCCTGTCTGAATGCCCTACCTGAGCTATTGGTGGTTCATTTTTTTCTGTAGTTTTGTGGAAATAGATGCATGGTTCATTCTCCATGAAGCTCTGTGGGGGATTGTGACCCCCGGACTGAATGATTGAAAGATGAGAAACTGCTAGGAGAGATGAAATGGGAACCACCTGTGGTAGCTTAACAAGTAACTCTAATGGATAAGATAGGCGTCAGCTGTGCTAACTTAATAAATATCGCCAGCCAGTAAGAAGAAAAGGTCGTTGACCAATCCCCTGCAGCCACACCAAGAGGAGAGCAACGAACGTGAGCTGTGATGAGGGCAGTGGTCAGTCTCGTGGGCTTGCTTTCGCAGGCAGGAGCTCTTGACCTGGGTGCTCCCTACCCCCTGCTTGAATTCTATCCCCGTTGCTGTGGGTGCCGCCCTGAACCTCACAGCAACAAAGCTCTACTTTACTGATTTGAGCGTGTATCAATGTAAGTGGGGGAATGTATTTGGTCAGCTCCTGCTAGCCTGATGACTGTGGAATGAGAGCTGGGCTCAGTATTTGGACTTTATAGTAATATTTGGACTGTAAGGTTGCCATTAGACAAATCTACCCACTGTGTTGCAAACAAACAATATCTTGAAGACCATTCATGTTGTTTGTTTCTCTCTGATCCAGAATTAAATCCACCTGCTTTTAGATAAAAAAGAAGAGGGGAAATGGTATTTAGTAGAATTAATTTTAGAATATGTCAATCATAAGATGTCCTTTGCTGCCATGTTAGCAAAGTTCAGGAGATATTCCAGGACAGGAGGATTTATGGAAAAGGAATTGTCAGGAGAAACAGCAGGAGTTTAAAGAACTCTGTATGGTAGGAAGCATATTCTACATTTTATTTGCCTTCTGCTCAGAGACTTACAAAAAATCAAAGCAATTTTCTTGGCTGCAAGCTAGAACTGTAAGTCTCATGAATACAAAATATGTAGATAGCCCAAACACCTTTGCCGTCATGGCTTGTAAAAGGAGATAGACCATTTCTGGGAGCCTCTTGAGGAAAATCTGCAAGTGCTGTGGCAAGGTTTGCCAATATTTTGTACCAAAACAAGGAAAGTTGTAATTAGAGGTGTGGATTTGAGAAGGAAAGGTCAGATAAGTCACTTAAACTACTATTTAATGTACAGTTCTCTGAGCACAATTCTGATGTATGGGAAGTGCTCATGATTAAATCCAGTGTGTTAAATCCTGCTAATGCTGTAGCACTTAATGGATTACAATGGAAAATCACAAGTATGAAAAACCACAGGAAGAACAGCGTGAGTCTTTAATTATGCAACCGCTGAAAGAGTTACCTGTTTTTTCCTAATCAAGCTTACTAGAAGCTAGAGAAAATGTGAATTGTTGTTTTGTATGACACTAATTCAACTTTCCTTTAAAAAAAATTACCTCCTCTACCTTAGCCTTACATGGAGGCCAGCTATCAGATTAGAAAACCATAAGCATCTGTGCCCAGTGGTAAAGGTCTATAAAGTGTTCAGTGATACAAATAAACTGAGCACTGATTCTTTAAAAATATGGATGAATACTCAACAAAGTGAAAATTTCAGTGGTTATGTAAACCACTTCTTTCTCTTCTGGTTGATGGGTTGGTCTCTTTCAGTCTGCATCACAGTGTCAGTGTGGGTTGTTCTTAGGAAACAGAATCATTCTTGATTTGCACTGGCTACATAAAGAATAAAAGGCTTCTATATAGTTTTAGGTGCTCTTTTACTGTGGAGCTTTGGAGGAAAGTCTTCTTTCTTCCTGCCAAAGCATTCAGTTTTGATGATAATAGAAAGACACATGGCACAGTTTCTCTGTGAGCTGCTTTTAAGATCTTGTTTAGGACTGATGCAAATGTCAGGTGTTCTGAAAGAAAGCTAAACTTTAATTGAATTTTAAACTTCTCTGTGAGATTGCATCTTGTCAAAAATCTATTCTGTTATGCTTACACACTGGCATAGCAACCCTTTCTACAAACAGGAAAAAATGATGAAGAAAAATGAATCAAAGCTGTTTTTCTCTTCCATGTTGCCAGCCTTCACTTTTTAATGACACTGGCAGCAGTAAAGATACAAATAGCAGAAGGTGTGCCCAGTTTGTAAGGACATCTTTTTAAAAGGTAGAGAGGTATATGTAGCTAGTTTGTTCTACAGGACTGAAGTAAAAGTCTATTGGAATGGATTCTACAGTCTCTTGAAAAGTTTGTGAACCCCAGATAATATCCCAGGGAAATCCTACACAGCTGAGATTTGTAGGGAAACTGGAAACCAGGTAAAATGACAGGTGGGATTTCATTGTTTGCAATTATTGTGGGGCTTGCCTAGTAGCACATCTCTCTTCGGTAACTTTTCTTCACTAATGGTTATGTTAGTCTGGAGATGCAGATAGCCCTCAATTATTATTTTTTTATTTTTCACTTAGATGGCATCATGTAACAGTTGATTTTTAGCCCTTCCCTGTTTTCTTAATGTCTGTTCTTCTACATGGCATGCTAGAAGGTCAGACAAAGAGCTCCGACAATCTTGGCTGCTTTAATGAGGAAGTTAAGTGTCCAAACAAAACTTGCTATAGGGAATGGAAAGGGGATATGACAACAATTGCTTTCTGAAGCTTGTGCCAGCTAGTAATTTAAGGCTAGGCAGCATTCCCTAAGCAGCTCAAACCCCACTGCCTCCCAAGCACTGTCACTCAATTTTTCAACATCTCCAAGACTTTTTCTTGATGTTACTCAGCATTTCGTAGCCAAATGCTGTGTAACTGCTGCTGGGTGATTTTAATCCCTGCAACAGGTGTGGCTGTTTAAGACACATCACAGGTCTCCATGGTTACATTTCTTCATGCATGGGTTTTAAATGGGACCACCACTTTGCAGGGAGTGCTCCGAAAGATACAGGTATAGTCTTTGTGGGCCCTTTGTCCATGTAAACAAGCACTGTTGATGTCATTGGAAGATATCTGTAAGCTCCAGAAGTGGCAGTTTGAGTATACAGTTGTTTTGCACATAAACGGACAAGAAAAAAAGTAGTCCTAGCATGATTTTGGAGAAATGCCTGGTATTGTCTTAACTCTTTTAATTCTGACATTGACAAAAGAGTCACATAGTGATTATCCAATTTTAATTTTAAAATCAAATCATAGGGGAACAGAGAAGTAACTGGCTTTGTTCATGCACTGGCAGTTATCTTCTATTTACCACTACTGAGAATATTCCCGAGTCATTTGTTCTATCTGTCTTCCAACTGTGTTAATGCTAGGACAACACTGCATTGAATTGTGCATGCAGAAAATCTGGTTGCTTTGTGTTAACCTAGGATATGAGTATGACCAGGCTGAAATACAACTGGCCAATAATATGTGTGAAATTAGAAATAAATCAGTTTCAATCAGAAGTGTGCTGGTAATAAATGCTGTCTATTAAAACAGAGCTATGCAGAATTTAAAAGTATTTTCATCAAATAACTAAAGTTTGCAGAAAAACCAAACTGATTTAAACATCCAAACAAACTTTCTTCCGTTTGTGGCACATCACTTTCAGACACTACAGTGTAGATTGCAGATAAATAAAAATTTGCCTTCAGTAATCAGCCAAAAGCACCAAAGAATGAAGGACTTTTGGAAACATGCTAGAGTTTTAAATTTATTACTGGTTTCCTAACTGGGAATAAATATCTTTAAATTTTTTATTTAATAATTTGACTTCATTGGAAAATCATGCATGAGTTAGATCGTAATTGATCTTAAATTGCAAGCATTGTTCATAAAATGTTCTAAAACTGATGAGCTGTGAAACTGTCTGCGCACTGTGTCATTTCCAAAACACTGTGAGCTAAACTGTTGCTCCATGTTAATTGCTCCAGACCACAAAGTTAAAATGCTGGATGGTGCTAATGCTTGTATAGATTAGACTGGTCTCTTCTAATGTTCAAAAAGTTTGTCTGCTGTGGAGATGAAAAGTAGACAATAGGGATAAAATTAGTTTTCAAAGGTATTTGAAAGGCCAGACTATATTCTGTTTAAATTGGATCAAATCATGCAAGAGATTAAGAATAGGCTGTTTGTGCAAAGAGAGTTTTGGACTAGGTTTTGAAATTATTCCTTCTTTCTTCTCTGCTGTGGTAGCTCAACATTTTAAGTCTCTCCAAATGGCTCCAAGAGCAGAGTTCAGAAAACATGCAAGCTTCTTGATACGGTGACCTTTACTTTGTGGTATTGGCAAGATCGCCCGGGTAACGTGTGCTTTGCTAGGAACAGGGCAGGGGTCACTGTGTTGAAAGCACTCATGTTGCATTTGTTTTAATTCCTCCCCCCATAAATTTAAACCAGTTGAAAATAAACTATGTTGACAAAAAAGCCCAATAACTACAAGGAAAAACGGGAATGGAAAAATTGGTTGGATGGAAGATAGTATAAACAACCTCAGCCTTCTGAACATGCTTGAGAGATGTGTTAGAGGTGTCTGCTATTAGGAACTTTTCTCTGAATATATTGGTGTGTGGGGTGTGGTGTGGCAGGTATTGTGTGTTGTGGTTTTTTTTTCTGGTTGCTGTAAAACAATTGCTTTTGCAAAGACCTGATTCTGGAAGAGATTGATTTTCCCTGAGTTCAGATGGCTTGTAGGTTTTTGTCTTTGTTTCCATTTCTACAGGAGCACAATCTTAGCTGCATTCTGAATGTCTTTTAGATAAGAAAACCACCCATCTCATTTGTATAACACATTGAATAGTGGTATAGAATCAGTTCAGTGGAAACCCTCCCTGTTAGAGCAAATTCCTGACAACCATGCTGTCATTTGAGTAAAATTCTTTCCACACAAATGCTGGGGGGAGGGGAAAATCCTAAACATTAACAGAGAATTATCACAGAGAAAATATTTAGGCTGACAGAGAGAAATAATTTCATTTGTCCCATCTTCACCAATATTATCTTTCCGACTTTGTTTAATTATACCAAGATGAATGGGTGTGCTGATACCAAACTAAGGTTTATTCCTCGCTGTCTGTAATTCCTTCAGGTGAATGAAGTGCTTCTTCAGACAGTGAGCTTCAACAAGACAGCATCTCACTAACTTCAAGGAACATCTTCTCAAGTATTTGGGTCACCCATGTGACTCTGTTGTACTGAACAGGGTTGGAAATTAGAACTAGCTAGAGTTGGAAGAGTGACTATGAGAAGATACATGCCATAAAATAGCCAGGGTCCTTGAGGACAGTGAAGCAATGAAAAAGCTTGTGATTTATTTCTGTAGCTTCTGCTAGTCTAATGAGGTTTAGTTGTCCTAGACTTGCAGCTAAGATCAAAGAGAGCTTTTTAAAATGTTGGCATAGGGATAAGGAAAGACTGAGCAATTTGCCAGGGGCTGCTTGTGAGCCTCTCTGAGGGCTGATGGGAATGAAAAGATAAATGAAAATGACATCAAGTGAAGCAAGAAGCTGTCTTTTCCATAGCTGAACTGGACATAACTGGGTTGAATAAGACTTACTATTGCTTTCAAGGAAAGATTAAAGTTTAGGAAAGGGTCAGCATGCAGAATATGAATAAATACCACAGGAACAAGCGCAAGTATAATGTGGGTTCAAGGCTTAGCTGAACTGATTAGGAAAGTATCTTTGTGTGAGGATAATCCCCCTTGTGTGAGGGCTTTTCAGTGATCACACTGCTGTAATTGCTTTTCTCTATCTGTAAATCAGTATTTACACGTGTTCCTGGCTGTCTTGTTATATCACTTTTTTTTTAATTGGCTCTGACTTCTGTCCAGAGGACCCTTTTTCTCCAAGCAGAGAGGAAACCTGTCACCATGAAAATGTACTGGACCTCCTTTCCTGAAGGTTAGTTTAGACTGGATTAGACAGGTATTTGTCAGGATTGATGTATGTATACTTGATGGTCTCTTGAGCTCCATTTCCAACACAGTGATTCTAGATACATTTGAAGTTAGAGCACCAGCTTTTGGGCAATGAAGTCCTTTTGGATCAAATGCTGCTTTCTTTTTCAAGAAAGACTCAGCATTCAGGGGTCCAGCATAGTCTTGTTTATGGGTTTGTTGCCCTGACTGCTACGGATATGAGTGATGGTCATGAGCCCTATTATTCTGGAAGGCTGACCATCCAATTCAGCACTGCTTGCTGCTGATTTCAATCATAGAAAGAAAACGTGCACATCTAAGCTGCTGCAGCGTAATAATGTGTGCTGGGGCATTGGGGAGGGACAGTTTTAGCCTGTGACAAGAATTAGCAGACTAAGGAGCGGCTTAGGCCTCTGTAAGCAGATGCTGAGACAGCCTTGTCCAACCAAGAGTGTCTGAGGACACTTGCACATGGATTTTAGTGGCTGCTGGAGTTGTAGCTATGGCATGTATCATAGTATAGGCTCATAGTATCAGTCAGAGTTGGAAGGGACCACAAGGATCATCTAGTTCCAACCCCTGCCATGGGCAGGGACACCCCACACTAGATCAGGCTGGCCAGAGCCTCATCTAACCTGCTCTTAAACACCTCCAGGGACGAGGCCTCAACCACCTCCCTGGACAGCCCATGCCAGGGCTTCAGCACTCTCATGGTGAAGAACTTCCTCCTCACATCCAGCCTGAATCTCCCCACCTCCAGCTTCATTCTATTCCCCCTAGTCCTATCACTACCTGATATCCTGAGAAGTCCCTCCCCAGCCTTCTTGTAGGCCCCCGTCAGATACTGGAAGGCTACAATGAGGTCACCTCGGAGCCTTCTCTTCTCCAGACTGAACAGCCCCAATTCCTTCAGTCTGTCCTCGTAGGAGAGGTGCTCCAGCCCTCTGATCATCCTCATGGCCCTTCTCTGGACACGTTCCAGCACGTCCACATCCCTCTTGTAATAGGGGCGCCAGCACTGGACATGGTACTCCAGGTGGGGTCTCAGCAGAGCTGAGTAGAGAGGGAGAATCACTTCCCTTGACCTGCTGGTCACACTTCTCCTGATGCAGCCCAGGATCTGATTGGCTTTCCGGGCTGCAAGTGCACATGTCTCCTTTAATGCTTGAGGAAGTTATTTAATGAAAACATCAGCAATGTTTCATGAAAGCATTTTGGAATATATTTCTTGAGTATTCTTGTGAAGCCCAAAATATTTTTTTCACATGAAAATTGTATTTGACATTTAGTATGAGCTGTTTTCTGACTGAAAAGCTTGTCTGGGTTTGTTAGACTTCTGACTTAATTTTTAAAAAAATATTTATACTGTCATAAATTTATACTGTCCATTTATACTGTAATAAAAAGTTATTAAAGTTGCAAAGATAATGGGGATGTAATCTGGTAAGTTCTTAGTGGACGTTTTTCATTAACTTCGTGAAACGTTGCAGCTTATTTGTTTTGTGTTGTCTCACTCCATGTTAAAGTTGTATTTATTGTTTTCTTTTTGTTTTCACAGAATATCAGAAATAATGAAATGTAAAGGATGGTATGGAATGATTTGTAAATATTAAAAAAATTAATTTCCATATTCTCTTTCTTGCTTGATAATTCCAACCCTGTTTTGGGAAACCTGATTTTTATGGAACTTGAATGAAACATTAGTACCTTTTCATAGGTACAGATAGGTATATATGTACATATATATGCACCTACACAAACACAATAAAGCTATTAGTATTTGTTCTTTGGCTTTACTGAATGGAATTATTAGAGTTTTGTGAAAGCTTTGGTACAGAAGTGGAAATGTCTGAGTTAAATCAACATCAGTCAAAATGATGGAAGTTGGAAATAAATAGTATGGGTATTCATGTTTGGTTATAGTTTGGGAATATGCCAGAGCTTGGGGAAAAAAAACCAAAACATTTACAACTGGCCTTGAAGTTACTACTGTGTAACTGCCTTTCAGCTTGGCCTTCTACAGAGAATCTAGGATAGCTGTGGCAGTAAGCACCAACACATGGCTTTGGGGCACCAGAGGTGCTTTGGGCAGTAGTAGTGGGCTCAGGCTTCCAGAAGGCAGAAACTGGGGCTGGCTGCTTTCAGTGATGGGGGTCTGCAGCAATGCTGTTCTTGAAGAAGCAGAGCCCCTCTGCCTAGGGCATGATCTCAAGCCAAGTGGCTTTTTTGTTCATGAACTACTCCTTATTGATGGTTTCCAGAGAGTGGTGGTTCACAGTAAGACACTCTGGAGGGAGCTGTTGAGCAGTCGGGCTGATTGCTGTGTGGCTGTGGAGGGGTCCTGATGAGTAACTTCGCTGCATTCTTGGGCAGGTCCAAGGGCTCTCCCTTGCTGAGCTGTCTGGCCCTCTGACTGAAGTTAATCCCGAAGTCTCATTTCTTCTCTCTTCCTCTCAGCTTCCCCTGCTGAAGCTCTGGATGACAAAACACTGCTTCATTCACTGGAGGTTTCACAAGGGGACTGAAAATAGCAGATGGTTGTTATTCTTTCCAAATTCCATCACAGATTAAAAAAAAAAAGAAAACACACCGTGTAATTGCACTACCATCCTTATGGCTTCCCCCGTGTTGAGACTAGAAATTTTGTTCATTAATATCTCTTCTCTTCCAGCTTTTGTTTGAAGTAAAATTTATTCCTTGTGTCTTCATATGGTGTCCGTGCATATGCCTGTGTCTGGCATTAAGATTGGTAGCAGGGCTGTGAGAGGCTTTTTAAGTGGGAGAACAAGGGTGGGAAGGACTTAGTAGATTGCATTAGCAGGGTTGATAGTAGTGTAGATACCTATTTTGAAGGATTTATTATACCTTTATTTTTGTGCCCAGGAGGCTGGAGTTTGTCTAGATGTTTTAAAAAGAAAAAAAAAAAAAAAGATGTGGAATGAAATAATTTGCCAGACTAGTTCCTCTAAGGTGCAGGAAAAAGCGTAGCTGTTTGTCTAGAGCAAGTGTCGGGGCAGTGCTACTTTGTATTGTTACCATCATTATAAACCACCATTTCTTAAAACTTCTTTTATGTATTTGGCAAATGGGGTAAAATTTCTGCAAGAAATGCTTTGAACAGGAGGGATTAAGTGTTCTTAGCCTCTTGATACCTCCACACAGATACCTCTCTGTTTTTGTTAATTCTCATGTGAATTCAAATTGCCGCTATATCATGTTCTCCCAAAAGAATCTGTTCTGCATCTTAATGTGTTTTGCAGCCTGAAATATTCTGTTCAAATGCTATATAGTACACTTGTTAAAATGCTAGGATGATGCTTGATGCTAGATGCTAAGGCCTGTGCATCATACTGTGGTGGAGTGCAGTGCTATGAAATACTCCCCTCCTGCCCCAGTGTGCAGTGCAATGCCCTTAACAAAATGTTTCCCAGAGTTTAGACTGCCTCTGGCTCATGTGTTTATCAAGCAGAGGAGTAGCAGTTGAGATCAGTTGAGCAGTTTGGGAATTTCCGTGTTCTCATTGACCTATGTATTGTGCCTCTCAGCTGGGAGATGATTCTGTCTGTGTTCTGTAACCTTGGCAAGGAGCTTCATCATTGCCAGAAGTCTGTCGTCTTTTGATTTTGTTCTTGGCTGTCTTGCAAGTGTCCTTCAGTTCTTTGATCTGCAGGGCCTCTGTTCTGTGACTCAACCACTCCATTAGCAGTAGCTTGGTTATGTGTCCTTGTGTTGACATTTTCTGAAAGACTTCTCTTTTTAACCCCACAGGGTGAAAAAGGCTGTGTTTCTGCCTGACTCCAGTTAAACATTTGATGTTGACTGTGGGGATGAACAATCATAAAGAGATTTCTCATGCCAGCGTCGACATGGCTATGGAGCTGCAGCTAACCCAAAGGTATATACACACTGAAGTTGTTGTAGGATGTGGTGGTAGATGTGGTCTTAACCATCACAGATTATAGTCTGTGGTAGTTTTGTAAGAAGAGAATTTAGTATATTCTGAGAGAAATTTAAAAGGCAATATTGTGGCAGATGATCTGCTTGAAAAATTGTGTTCGCACAGTTCAGGGACATTACTTTGAGACACAAGCAAACTCTCTTTCTCTCCTTTGACCTCAGAAAGCTCTTTGAATCATGGTTAAGTCAATTGTGATGCTAGAAACTGACCCTTGCTTTTATGTTTCTATGACTGGATACAGCAATGCTGAATGTGCAATACACAATTTGTAGAGGAGAAGTATTTTGGCTTTTTGATGTAGCTTTGTTGTCATTTAAGTAGTCTCAAGAGGGATTGTGTTGGTGCTTGCATGTGTTGTAAATGAGGAAGGACATGCTGGTTTCTTCTCTTTTCCTCTCAGAGATGATACTACACTTGGTTGGATCGCTCACACAAAGAGGAGGAGGAAGCATTTTGTAGGGAGACATTGCTTGTGAATTGCATAAAAGAAAATAATCTCTTCTCTGGAACCTTTAGGTTGGAAACTGGTTTCTGTAGAAAGCTGTGAAGAATCAAATCTTTTGTATAGAAAATTCCATTCTGCCCCCCCCCCCCCAAACTAAAGAAGAAACCAGCAGTGCCTCAAGTAAGTTCAGACAAAACACAATAACAATAGCTTAGTCCATGAATGCCTGCACTCAGATGGGGGTTGGCTATTTCAGGGCTGTAGAAGTACCCTAAGCTGGAGGATTTGTGCCACTTGGATATTGTGACTGTTGACTTCTTCAATGGTAATTTTTTACAACGCAGAATTTTTGTCACTAAAATAATTTTGTGGGGAAATAACCCCAAACCACTTTTCTGTTTCTAGCACCCATTACATGCTGTTTACAATGATCATTCAGCACCTTTGCTGGCGTTTCTCATAACCTGCAAACACATTTGCTAGGTAGATTGTTTCTGTGACCCCAAGGATAAGCTTTCCCTTGCTATAAAGCTATACCTTTTAATTAAAGGATACAAATAGCTGAATAAAGTAGCATTCTATTCTCTCTAATTCAAAATCCTTGAGGAACTCGGGAACTATTATTGAAAGCTTTAGGATGTTTTCACAAATACTGAATAGGCCAAAAAAGTAATGGGAATCAAATGAAAAGTGTGACTGATGTCAAGAGGTCCCTTACTAGTTTGTCTACTAATAGCCTTTCTGTAAATGTGAAAGCTGTGTCATCTGTTCAGTGTAGTAGCAATGACTAGCTATTGAGAACAGCACTGAAATACTGTATCTCATTTTGCTATAAATGAGGGGAAAAAGGCTTTTCATTATCAGGGCTGTTATGTAATAGAGATTAGAGCTGGTCAAATTACTTTGTTAACATTACTTGAAAAGCAATTGCCAACCAGTCCCAGCTTCTGTAGATCCTCTTGTAACACAGTGGTCACTACTGAGTAGAACTTCTAACAGGTAACTTTTAGACTGTTTGTGCAGGAACTCAGAGTGCCTGTTGGTTTTTTGTTTTTTTTTTCCCCCTTTCCATTAAGTATGGTTGGTCAGCTAAGTAATATAGAATTGGACTTCTAAATGTGTTTAGTGGGTTTCAGTGCCTCAGTTTTGGAATCATGCTTTTCACAGTGGTGTGGTTGTGTGTTGTCCTGTCCTACTCCACCCCAAAACCTCTATGCTACCTAGGCAGTTCTGATAGATGAATATCCACCATTTTGATGAAATGTATTTAAGGTTTACTGTTAGGCAAACAATAAGCATTGTCTGATGCCTGGATATATGTGGCATCATTTCTTCTGAATTCATTGAATATGAGGAACAGAAACATGGTATTCTTGAAAGCATCTTATTTTTATGTTGTGTTTCAAACTTGGTTCCTGTTGTGCTAGAAACACTTGTGCATACTTGAAAGCTCTACGCTTCAGAGAGCATTGCCTTTTTCCCAAGGGACACGACCTGGCATGTGCCTGTCATGCTCTACTGTACCAAATGAAAATTAAGAATACACTAATCCTTAAAGAGATCTGGATGTTGTTTTCCTGCTACTTTATATTGAAAGCTGGACTATTACATGATGTTTGAGAAGAACAATTCTGCGTTTGGGGAGGTATGATGCTGTTAAGAGCTGCTTATTCCAGTGGCAGTTTGGTAGCTTGATATGGTAGCAGGCTAAATTGCTTTGCAAATCATGTGAAGCTTGTGAGCTGTAAGTGAACAAATTCTGGTCTTTACTATCTCTGATATTTTTTTTCATCTGAGATGCCCTTAGAATCTCCAATGTAAAGAGATTCTATCACCTCTGTAAATCAAAACTTCCAATGCTTTACTGTTACTGCAAGGCAAAACATTTTTCTTTCTGAAAGTGGAAGTGAAAAAAGAAATTCTTTCAGCAAATGAAGACACTTGTTATCTCTGTGACATGAGCTAATTCCAGAGCAGTCCTTGCTAATCTGATCAGCAGGTCTGACAATCAGTTTCCTTCCTCAGCTGTGGTAGCATGTGCATATGTACACACAGCTGTTTCCAGCTGCCCTGAGGAAGGCTACAAGGCCACTTGGGAGCAACCAGGTCCATGACTCAGGAGTTGTGTACTTGAGGGGCAGTTGTCATTGCTATAGGGTCATCTGGTAAACACTAACCCTGAGAGAGCAAAAGAAAATCTAAAAGTTTGAGGGTAAAGGTTTACAAGGGTTATATAGAATATCTGCAGTGAGATTGCTTGGCTTGTGTTAAGGAAGTTGTAGAAAAGCTGACTAGTTTATTGACACACTCTGCCCAGGGTCCTGGTAGATACCTGTTTCCTACAACAGCTGGATGTGTGAAGTAATTTAAGGATGGCTGATACCTACAGCATGTTGGCTTTTAAAACCAAATGATTGCATGCTTTGGGTATTACAGGCAAGAGTACCAGGAAAGAAAAGCTTGATTGTGGTTTAAATGCAGCAATCACTTGTTCAGGTACTGGATATATAAGTCTTACTCAGAAAATGACTGCATGTTAAATCACATAAATCCAGTAAGTGAGAAAATGCTAATTTGAGGATTTTCTGTGAAATAGGTATCTATTTTGTCAATGACAGGGATACTACTTGAAGTTAAATATGCTGTAGCAGACAATAATTCTTTTTACTGTGGTATTTTAACTAGTTGAGCTGCTGTTTCCTTGATTATGGCAGCAGACAAGTCTTTCATCATTAATAGCTGCAGGATATGAAGACCCATTTGTTTTTCACTCAGAATTTAACTTAAAGTAAAATTCTTGTACTTCAGTTTTGACTGTATTGCAGTTTTCACCACTGCTTAGATCAATAAGGTAGATTTGACAATGGAGTGGATAGTTCCCGTGAAATCTGAAGTGGATTGTGAAAGTGATTATTACGTGTTTGGCAATGTCAGCTTTCTGCATGGTTTAGAGTCCTTTCATTTATTTAGGGCTTTATTTCAAAAGGCAGGAAAATAGTGAAAAATAGTGATAAATCAGAGACCCTGCTCTGAGTTCCAGGGCATGTTGCACTGAATGGGTAGTATAAGGTGCTAATAAAAAATAACTCTGCGTCTGAGATGACTTTGGTTATCCAAAATAATGCTATATGCCTATACTTAGACAACTAAGTCCTGTTTTCAGCATCTGAAGCCAGGAAAGCCGCTTGGTAGGTGGTAGGATTGATGATTTGAGCATTGTAGAAGGAGCTCCTGTACATAAATACAGAGCAGTAGTTGGTAGGCTCTAGGACGATAAGCTTGATAAGCTTAAACAGCGTTTTCTGTAGTAGTGTTTTTAGGAATTGCGACAAGCGCTGTCAGAATAAGATTCCCCCATTGCTTAATGAAAATGGTGGTGTCTGCATTGAGATTTTTTTAATGTGTTTTCTTCTGCAGTCCTAAAACATCTTGAAAACTTCACTTGTCATAGAGCACCTGTTAGTAACAGATATTCAAATACCTGGGACACAGGCAGTCCCTAAACAAAATTTACACTAATTCATAATGTTGTTAAGAAACAAAACTTGTTGATGCGGCCTGCAGTTGTCTGTAGATGAATTAAGTTTGAAAGTGAGCAGTTTAGCAGAAGCCTTTCTGCATTAGTAAATAGGGTAAAGCTGAGTTGTACAGCTGTTAGTTGTACCATTGTGAGTGTTCTGATGCTGTAGAAGTTGACTAACAATTTTGTCAATGTTTTGGAAGTCGGAGTGGGATAGGATCCATCATAAAATCACAACTTTTCATTATTTGCTGTATATTAAATAGATCTAAACAGGAGCTGCGCACATACAGGAGAAGGCACCATTTTGTCACCTAGCATTTTGAGTTCTCATTTTTCTTGCATGGGTAGCAAAGCAGAGTTTATGAATTCAGCCCTGTGGAATATAGGTTATTTCTAATTGCCTGGTGTGGTTGCTAAAACCTTTTAAAGTTAAGGCAAGCCTGACTCCATAGCTTTTATGCCTTTATTTTTGTAACATAACAGGGCATTTGAGAAAGCTATTTCTGTCTGATCAAAACCCCTGTGTAGAGATCCTTAGTCTCTGACTTTAGGGGTTTGCAGATAAATTCCTATAGAAGTCTGTGTGCCTAATTCCTTTGGAATTTCACAGAGCTTGCCTGTTTGTGTCCAAGTTTCATTTAACCAGAGAAGAGTCAGTGTACTTGAATTTCTACCAAGTAAGGATTAAATTTAGGCAGCCTGATTTTTTCAAGAACTTTAGTTTTGTTGTTGATGTTGGTTTATTTGTTTCTTAATTTTAAGAAATTCCCTACTGGATATTAATTCTTGTAATCACTTAGCAGTCTGAATGCTTTTCTTTGGCTGGAACTTATCAGAAGCGTCAGACTTGTTCTCACTCAAGCTGCTGCCTTCCTGAATTTGTGACAGATCCAATACTTCCAGAAGACCAGAAGGAGGAAGTTCAAACTCTGAGCCTTCTCTGCCACATCTTAAATGCCTCTTTGGGTTGGTGAGACTATTTTGTCTCTGAGGGTGTGGTCTGTTGCCATGACCAGCAGTGCAAATTAGAGAGTAGGGCCTGTGCTGAATGTTGTGTGGCTACAAGTAGTATGTGTCCATCATGTTTTAATACCATGAGATGTAAATTTAACAGATCCCAGGAAACAGCCCTTTGGCAACTGTGAACATGAAAATACAATCCAGTGCATGCACTTTCACTTAACCTGGGGCTCCTTTACACCTGAGTTTTCCTGGATGTGATTGCTTTTTCTACCTTGGTAGATTTTAGAGATTGCTTAGCCTTGATAAGAGTTTCTAATTGTCTGGGGCCCATACAGTTTGAATGCTTTAAGCACATACATGGTGGTAATGTTGGTATTTTCAAACCAATTGCAGTTCTCAAGCACTACTGCACTTGATGTGATGTTGTGTTCTGTGCTTGATAGCCAGGAGGGGGAGGCCATGTGTAGGTTTCCTGTAAGTGCACCTTATTTAAGATTTGTCCAAGGCAGACAATTGTCTGTCGATATTTGAGAGCAGGAATTTACGCTAGACAGCAACAACGGAGGAATGAATACTGTGAGTGTGAGCACTTGCTCTCTGTAGACCACTGCTGCTGTAGAAGTCTCTAACTATCTGAAGGGAAGTTGTAGTAAGGTGGGGGTCAGGCTCTTCTCCCAGGGAACTTGTGATGAGAGGGCATGGCCTGAAGCTGAGGAGGTTTACGTTGGATGTTAGGAAGCACTTCCTCACAGAAGGGGTAATTAGACACTGGAATGGACTGCTGAAGGAGGTGGAGTCACCATCCCTGGGGGTGTTTAAGGAAAGATTGGATGTGGCACTTAGTGGTCAGGACGATGTGGTGGTGTTAGGTCAGAGGTAGGACTTGATGATCTCAGAGGTCTATTCCAGCCTCAGTAATTCTGTGATTCTGTCTAATGTTTCCTTGTAGTTTCAGCTATATGAATTTGTAACCTAAGCAATTACCTTTCTTGGCCTTTAGCCATTTTGTTAGAAATGTGTCCTTTAAGTGCTGTTTATTTTTTCCAGAATTTCTTGTCATCACCTTTGCTGTATTTTCCTGAATCTATGTGATGTAATAATATGCTAAAACTACAAGTGATGTTTTCAAGTTGGCAACCTAGAAAGGGGTTGAAAGGGTAGAAGAGTTGGCTTTTTAGAGCCATTGCATGAATGTGTTGTGGTGTCTGATGAAATGTATGTGTGACTGTAAGCGGCATAATATGGTCTAATGTCCCAGAACTAGGTCTTACGCTTGACATCCTTGGTGTTTTTAATAGTCTGAAACACCTGTTAAAGGGTCATAGCAACCTTTTGCTATGGTGTTTTATTATGGACATAGATTTGTCTTTCAGGAGTAAATTAATGGTACTATCTCTTGAATAAAAGTGTTTTATTGGTTTAGATGCCCTTTTTATGTAAAGCCTTTTCCATTACATGTCTTTAAACTGTTAATTACATTGAACTTTTGCTGGGCAACTGGCTAAGTGCATTTCAGCAATTGTAAATACTTCTGTACTGCTCTGTGATGTTTTCATTATGTTCATAAAGCCAGCAGAGTATATGGTGCTCTTTTTCAATGAAGTCCACATTCAGTCATTTCAGAAGAGCACTGTCACCATTCCTACTAAAATATTTAATCTTGAAGTGCTGCTGCTCTAGTCAGAAATGCCTGCTTGTGGGTCAGTTACTCCTTATTTATAGCATCCTTACAGGTACTTTGGCTGCTGAATAACCAGTTACTTACTTTCACGTGACAGGGAAAACATCTCTCCTCTTAATTAAGTGTAGTGGCTGTCCTGTACACTGACGTTCAGAAATACCTCCTGTTTCTATCCACTGCCATTGAGAACTCCCAGTTTCAAAGGACCTTCCAACTGCTTTAGAATTTTATTTGCTGTGCACTAGGCTATTGATTACTTTCTTCCTCTTGATCCTCTTTTGTGCAGGGTATAAAGTATTTCAGAGTTTTAGGATACTTCTCAAAGGGTTTACTTGTTTGCTACAAATCCTGGGAAGAGACATGTCTGATAGACTTCTTTATGTGGAAGAGTTTTGAAGTCTGGGTTCACAACTAATTACTGCAAGGGCACAGAATAAAGTAGAACAGCTCAAAACTTTCATTTTTGCCATGCCTGTTATAATGGATTTCTTAAAATCATTTGAGACAGAAAATTTCTTTGCTCTAAAAGACACTTGAAACTTCAGTTTGGAATCTGAACAAAATAGAAATCTTGGTAACTTTGAGAGAACAAAATGTCTGGAATAATTTATTTTTGAATAATAAATGTGTGTGATGGGTTTATAGTTGCCAGGTACAAAGGTCAGTTTCTATTCTGTTGTAGAGAACTGGGGCTTTGACTTTGTAGGAATTTTGTAGGAATTGTTTACTATGAATGCATAGGTAATTTGTTGGGAATTTAAGGAAAAGGAATCTAAATCACAATAGCTCTGACTGTCCTTTTAGAGAGAAAAAAAAAAAAGGGGGTGGTTTGGTTGGAATGAAGATCCTGTGGTGATAATTGAAACTGAAATAGTTCTTGTGCTCTTGAGAGGAGCTGCAGAAAGCAAATTTTGTGAAACGAACAAAAGGGGAAATGTCATGTGTCAGCCCTCCCCTTTTTCTTCTTGGCTGCATGCCCAAGACTTGTATTAAACTTTGCCATAGCAACGGTATCAGTGAGGTATTTTCCAGATCAGAGTGTACTTCTTGCTGTAGGTTAAGGGTGTAGAGATCTGGAAACTGTTTATCTGTAACTGTATACTTTACTAAACATGAGCCTTTGGAATAAGTGGGTGACCAGAAAGGTCTTCAAAACAAAAGCAAAATAACAAAAAAACAAACACCCTCTCCACCCCTGACACTTAAAATGCCCCAAAGCTGCAACAAAACAGAGCCAAGTCTGTGAGAAAATTGCTTTACATGTTTTAGGTTTTTTTTTTTTTCCTTCCCTTTGGAAAAATTAAGGAGGTGCCATGCTTGAAAGGGCACGGGAACCGTGACTAAGCTGTGAGGTCTCTGACATTCTGACACTCTGACATGAAGAGAATTAAAAATAACAGACAATTTTAGTTTAAAATACCAGTAATCAATTGTCACTCACATTCATTTGTATAATTTCTGGCAACAGTGTAGTACAATTCATAGAATCATAGAATGCTGAGGGTTAGAAGAGACCTCCAAAGGTCATCTAGTCCAATCCCCTCTGCAGTCAGCAGGGGCATCCTTCAGTAGATCAGGTTGCCCAGAGCCCTGTCGAGCCTCCCTGTGAATATTTCCAAGGCCCCAGTCACCTCCGTGAGCATCCTGTTCCAGTGTTCCACCACCCTCATAGTAAAGAACCTGTTCCTAACTTCTAATCTAAATCTGCTCTTCTCTAGTTTGAAGCCATTGCCCCTTGTCCTATCACTGCAGGCCTTTGTAAACAGTCTCTCTCCATCCTTCTTGTAGCCCCCTTCAGGTACTGGAAGGTTGTTATTAGGTCTGTCTGGAGCCTTTTCTTCTCCAGGTGAACACCCCCGAGCTCCCTCAGCCTGTCTTTGTTGGAGAAGTGCTCCAACCCCCTGATTATTTGTGGCCCCCCTCTGGACCCACTCTATCAGATTCATGTCCTTCCTGTATTGAGGGCTCAGAGCTGGCTGCAGTGCTCCAGGTGAGGTCTCACCAGGGCGACTTTTACTGCAACTTTTAGAGATGCAGCTTGTGATTGCAAAATGTAGTAATTTCATAGAATCACAGAATCATAGAATTGTTTTGTTTGGAAAAGACCTCTAAGATAATCAAGTCCAACCACTGACCTAACACCACCATGGCCATTTGTGAGAGTCCAATGACTCTGTGTGACATACCTGGTCTGAATAGACAGAGTAATGGCTTTGATAGCCCTCCCATAGCTCTCCAGAAGAGCTGCTGGCCTGGCAGAATGGCTTAACAATGAAAGGAGGTGGGAATTCCTCTGACATTGTTTCAAAACCACTGCAGCAGCACCCTGGAAAGACCTATGTCAGACATTGCACTGCGTTCACTTTAATGCGATCCAAGGAAATCTCTGAATTTCAGCAGGATCTCCCCTGCTGCCCAGGTTAGGCTTGGGATACCAGGTCATGACACTATTAAACTATGTCTCAGAGTGCCATGTCCACGTGTTTCTTTAGAACCTCCAGGGATGTTGACTCCACCACCTCCCTGCCTATACCTGACCACTCTTTCCCTAATCACCAGTCTAAATCTCCTCTGGCACAGTTTCAGTCCATTTCCTTTCAGCTTATCACCTGATACTAGAGAGAAGGGACCAACCCCCACCTCATGACAACCTCCATTCAGGGAGTTGTAGAGAGCAATGAGATCTCTCAGTCTCCTTCTCTCCTGACTAAACAATCCCAGTTACCTCAGGTCCTCCTTGTAAGACCTGTTCTCCAGACCCTTCTCTGGGCACACTCCAGCCTCTCAATGGCTTCCTTGTAGTGAGAAGCCCAAAAATGAACAGAGTGTTCGAGCTGTGGCCTCACCAGTGCTGATTGATGGTGCCATCATTTCCCTACTCCTGCTGGCCACACTGTTCCTGCATGCCAGATACAGGCCAGGGTGCTGTTGGCCTTCTTGGCTGGCTGGGCATACTGCTGGCTCATGTTCAGACATCTGTCAACCAACACCTCCAAGTCCTTTTTCTCCAGGCAATTTTTGCAGCCACTCTGCCCCAAGCCTCTCGCATTGCATGGGGTTCTTGTGACCCAAGTGCGGAACCTGGCACTTGGCTTTGTTAAACCTCATACAAATTACCTCAGCTCATTGATCCACCCTGTCCAGATCTCTTTACAGAGCCTTCCTACCCTCAAGAGGATCAATGCTCCTACCCAGTTTAGTGTCATCTACAAACTTACTCAATTCCCTCATCCAGATCACTGATAAAGATATTAAAGAGAACTGGCCCCAATACTGAGCCCTGGGGAACACCACTAATAACTGGCTGCCAACTGGATTTAACTCTGTTCACCACCACTCTGCACCTGGTCAGCCAGCCTGTTCTTAATCTAGCAAACTGTTGACCCATTCAAGCCACAAGCAGCCAGTTTCTCCAGGAGGATGCTGTGGGAAATGGTGTCAAAGGCTTTACTAAAGTCCAGATAAACAACATTCACAGCCTTTCTGTGTGTTCCTATTAGGATGTCTCTTCTCCAAATACACTGCCATGTTCAGTGCTTTAGCAATGTAAGTGATCTAGTATTTTTTTTTCTACCAGAGAATAAGAAAAAATTGAGATGCTATTGATAATGTTATATAATTCTACCCTTAGTGCTAATGCATTTCTTGATTACAGTTAACATCCCTTCTGTGATAACTCCAGTTTTGTATTGCTCCCTGTGTCTGTACCAATGCAGTCTTTTGATTTATATTAAACATGCAGTCCAGTGATTTGGTAGGCTGATGTTGGAAGAAGCAGGGTACAAAACCTATCAACATGAATTGCTTCCTATGAATAAAGTTCTGTGAATGTGAAATAATATTTTTAAATTAAGAGGACAACTTATTGTTGGATCCAGCATATGTCAAGCGAGACAGAACTTCAACTTTTGTTGACTATTTTGGTGGAACTCATGCAGGTTTTTGAATACTTTCTTTTTATTTTTTTTTTTTTTTTCTCCCCAATAAACCAGAGAGAATTGTGATAAAAACATCCCAGCACCTAACATTTGCCATCCTCTTTGCAGTTTTTGTAACAGGATTAATAGAAATCTATAGCAAAGACCCAGGAAAACACAGCAATTTTCAGGCCTGTCTATTGAGGCAGATTATCTGATAAATGCATATCATTATATACAATGCATTTTGGTAAGCTATCTGGTTTGCACAAAGTAGCCTAATGCCAGTGAATTGCAATTGTTTATTGCTAGCTAGCTAAGGAGGTCCCTTCCTTCTAGTCATTCTCTATTATATCCTTAAATAGGCTGCATTCCTTTCACTTTCTTAATAACTGGTTCATGCCTTTTGATTAATAGAGGGCCTGCTATTTGGCTGGTGAAGTGAGGAAGGATACTCTGGTCTTATGGAAGAGGACCAAGAGCCTAAGGAGAGTGGAGCGAGAGCAAATCATTAGTACACTTAGTGTGAAAATTTGTCTCTGAAAAGTCATCTTCATGTCTATTACGTTTTGCAGCTTGCAGAAAAATGTGTTATCTTCTCCTAGTTCCATTTTCTTGTTTCACTTCAAGAAAGAAGACAAAATTAGGTTTTGAGCCTGGATGGCTTCCTAACTGTAATCCTTCAGGCATTTTACTGTTAACTAACATGCAGGGATTAAAATGGATCTCTAATATCATAGTGAATGGTATGTGTTGTCTGGGCCATGATACATCAGCTTTGACTTTTACCCTGTAGCTGTATTCTGTCATTTCATACATGCTGCATATTCCATTGAGCTAATAAAACAGTTCTTTGCTATGCATGACCTGCTTCATAGTGTGACTAACAGATAACTGCAGCATTTTAAACCTAGTGCTATATTACTAGACCTGCTGCCAGGCCCTTGGTTATGCCAGAAATATTTCTTGCCATTGACATTTCAGACGGATGTGAAGTAATTTTATAGGGTCATTGCAGACTTGTATGATGTAAGGTGCTAGGATGCATCACAGCTAACACCTTGACTACCAAACTTACGGATGGGAAATGTGTGTTGATAACACCTCCCAGGAAAATGTATCTGCCATAATGTGTCATTCTGTCAGTACTGGGAATTAACATCGCTTCAGTTTTGCTCCTTGCCATAAAGAAATGCAGCTACTTGCAAAGTCACACACATATATATGTATATATATTTAACAACATAGATACACATTAATGTGAGGCTATTAAGATGGAGTGTGAGGAATATAGGATGGCTTTATTCCCAGTCTGTGATGAAAACATGCAGTTGCTTGGGAACTTTCAATGGGAGCTCGGTCCTTTTGGCACCTGCTGAAAGAGGAGGCGTTTTCAAAGGTATCCTTATGATTCTTTATGACAGAGAGTGAACTTGCTAGGTCTGATTTAGTAGTGCTTGTTAGAACATCCAAACAGTGTTGAAAATGCATTGTTGCTACACCAGAGCACATAAGCCAAAAAGGTATGTTTTTTTTTCTTTTTTTTTTTTTTTTTTTTTTTTTCCTGGTATCCTGTCTCAGCTGAGATTCCCAGAGTCTGGGGTTCCTGCAATGCAAAATAAAAGGAATATGTGGCATTGTATTCCATGTAGGGAATTATGGTTGTCTCTTCCAGTCTGAAGTAGTTAGTCTGATGCTCAGGGCACACTTCTTTAGAAGGGCTTGTGAAGTTAAATGTGGAAGTTACCAGTGCACCTAGGAAAACAAAGATGAAGGAAAAGCTGGTTCATTACAGGAAGTACATTGAATGTGTGTTTATCTTGTGCTAAACTCTTTTTTTTTTTTTTTTTTTTTTTTTTTTTTTTTCCTGGTACATGCAAGTATTTTAAGGGTTCCTTATGACAGCTTCCTTGGAATAATGGAACTATTAATTCAAGACTTCACCAAAGATGATGTTTTGGAGTGTGGTGATCTTTTTGGGTGCTGAGGCAGGCCTGTTGAGGACAACATAATGTTTGTTTAGTGACTTCTTTCAGTTTTTTTAACTGTGACAGTTTATGCAAGATAATAGAACAGGAAAAAAAAACTAAATCCAATGTGAGAAGCTTACATTGTTACTCTGTGGTTAGTGGTGAGAGGTTATAAGCAATTTTTTTTTTCACTTTTATGTGTCTGAAGAAAAGGACCTGAGTATGTGTCACATGAAACATGTAATGATAAACTAAGCAATGGAAGTTCCCATGATTCACCATTTGTACTGCTTTTTCTAGTAATGCTGTATCAACCTGAGCAGACCCCATCTCCACTCACAAGGCTGGTGTTGTGTGGTGTGGTGGTTTTTTTTTTTTTTTTTTTCCCCCCTCAGGTCGAGTTGTATATTATAAGAACTTCTCTGGAAATAAATTGGAGAAAGGAACATAATATGAAGGCAATATGGCTCTGAGAAGTTTTTGGGAAAAACCAGTGGTATGCTGAAGCACAGACACACTCAAGGTGCCTCTCACTTGATTTTTGTATCATGCCTTTTCCTAGTCTTCTAATGTAAAATAGCAGGTCTTCCAAGGTGGGCTTGAAAAATGGCAGATTGGTGCTGTATAGTAATTTATAGTTAGCGATATGGAAGGTGCTAGTTAGTAAATAGCAGAGAGTAGATTACACAGAAATAGAAGCTATATATGTACATGAAGAATCAAGAATCTACCTGTTCTAAACATATGCAGCCTGAACCTTGAATTACACAGGTGAAATTCTTCCACTTACTTTTTGCCTTGGTACATTCTAAAGGCAAAGACCTTAAGACTACATATAGTGTAATATACTTACAAGTTATACTCCCATCATCCTATTAGGGACTTTCTGGAAAGTCTGTCAACACAAAAAATCCAAATCAAAACAACAAATAAACAAATCCAAACACCAAAGTGTGCCAGCAGTAGAGGATGTGTAAGCATGGGACACTGCTAAAAACAGGCATAATTATCCTCATTTTGAATTTGACCTGCTTGTTCTGGATGACATGTTCTTGAATAGGATGGAGAATGACACACTGACAATAAAAGAATCCAGGCTGCGTTCCCAGTAATTACAGGTAATTTTCTGAGACGTTGGTGTCAAAGACTGAGATTTGGAAGCAGTTTGGATGCTTTGATTTCTCAGCATCCAGTATCACAGTACTTGAACTCTGTTTTATTTTCAGGAGTGCCAAGTGCAGAGATAAGTCTTTGTAGCTTTCTGTGCTTTCCCCCCAGTTTCTGATGCATGATGAATTCTGAAATGCCAGACAATGTTCATCTCACTTTACTGTGAGAAGCATTTTTATACTAAAATACTACTCCAATTCATGCTATTTTTCATTGCAAGCTCTTTGAATTCCAAGAGTTGCAGTGCAAAATAATTGCTGTAATTTGAGGAGTCTTTTTGATAGTATGTGGAACAATAGCCTTCTCAGCTGCCTCATGGTGGCTTGATAAAACGAACTAATTAACAAATCTGCTTGAGAAACATTTCTATAGAATGTGTCTGACTATGAGAGCAAAAGTAGGAAACAAATCTCACTTCTCTTTAGGCAACATCTGCATATTTATTTTTTTTTTTTTTCCTTCAGTGGGAAGTAATTCAGTTTGTAGTCAATTACTAGGTGGCAGATGTTGTACACATATAGTACAAAGACACAATCTCTGTCCTAAAGACTTTATAATCTGTGTATAAACAGGCAGCAGGTGGGTACAGCAGATGTGGAAAAATGGAACAATGAGATGAGAGTGGTCAGCACTGGGAGGATCAGAGAGCAGCAGCTGCTTGTACGTTGTCCAGGTTTTAGATGGGTATCATAGCAAATGGCTGCTTCGGGAGATTTGAAAGAGTATCAAGAGTGATTTTGGAGAATCATAATTTACTGTGTTACTTAGGCTGCAAAAATATCATTAACATTTCAAAGCAGAATTCAAATAAAGGTTTAACATTCTGTTTCCTTAGAATGTATTTGTTTCACTTATCTCTTTTGTGGTTTGAGCTAGAGCTTTATGGAATGACCTACAAGATTAACCATTGGTCCCAAGTCTAGCAATTATTTAGACAGGATTGAAGTATGCTTCTAATATAATGATGTAATTTGCAATTCTTACCTGCAGCTGTTTAGCTGAACTGTGGAGTCGCATCTTACCATCTGTCATGCAAAGTTGGTGTTTCTGAATCACTATACAATAATCTATGCAACATGTAATGGAGTTAAAGCATATTGCGTTATTGCATGGTGTGTGTTTATGTTGAAATTTCACAATTCATTCTTGGATGTTTCATCTCTTTTCTGTCTTGTCATTAGACCTTCTTTCTGTTCCTTGCTGTGTTGAACTCCAGTTTCCCTGTAAACACTAGCCATCCCTTGCATTTCTTCTGAGTTAGTAGAGTACTCAGAACATTTATTTCCATTTATATTTATGGCTAGAAAGTTGTCTGTTCCCTGTACTAAAAATTTGTGACATCTTTAATGGTGTATAAACATACACTTGCCAAAACAGCTACCCAACTTGATGGTAATGCCTTTCAGTACTAAGAGGATTTTTTAGCCTTGGATTTTCATACAAATATACAAAACAACAGATAAAAAACAAGCTATCCAAGGTAAAAAAGGAAATGCTCTGCCACTGCCTCAAAGTTGGATTGATGTCTTTTTAAAGTTGCAGTGAGTTTGTGACCTTATTTTTCCATATCACATAATCAGTGTCACCACTCAACACAGTTAAACCTGCCTAATGCAAGATACTCAGCATTAAAGTCCTAAAACCATGGATTTTGGGGAGTTGAGAGAGTATTCAGGGGAAGTATCACTGAACTTTCACACTGCTTTTATGCTTTTTCTGGATATGTGTTGTTGGCTACTGTTGAAGAGGAGGTGACTAAATGAATTTCTATTCTGATCCACAGAGGCTGTTCTCGTGTTCCTAATCTGTGCACGCTGACAAAGTGCATTTTACTGCTCTCTGGGAATACGATAGAAAAACTTCCTGCACTATTTTGATTTGAGAGTATTAAGGTTACCCTCTCACATTACTAAGCAGTATTTTTGCCAATCTAATTATAAATGAATAAGCAAATTAATTAAATGAGGGAAAACAGGGGAAACGAAAGATGTCTTTGAATTTAAAGCCTTGCTCTAAGGATTGAGGGATCTGGTGATAGTGGTGAGCTCTGCAATACTGTTGAGGAGTCCTCGTTATTCCAAGCTTCAGTGTCTCATCTGTAAAATGTGCATAGTATTATTTTCTTCCTCACTTCCTTTGCTTACTGAAAACTTCTCAGATACACAGCATATTTTATTAGCCGTGATTTCAGCTGGAGCCTGGAAGCTCAGGTTTAATATAAGCTGTTACAATGAAAGCAAAATACTTCAGCTGTTGTTTTGGACACGTGGCATAATCCATGTAAAGCAAAGGAGTCTAAGAGCATGTTTTCAGTCCTATCCTTAATTTAAACTTCAGGCATTTTTATAAATATTGAACTATCTGCTATAATTCTAATGCTAAGGAACTCTCTTTTCCAGTAATTAAATCCAGGTATTCAGGTGAGTTCAGTGGGACTTTTATCTGAGTAAAGGCTTCAACACTGAAGTCCAAAGGGACATATCCCAAGAAAAAGCAGATACTGGTGTAAACAGGGGTTGCAGAAATGTTTAGTGTGATCTGCAGGTAAAGGTAGTCATGCAAAGACTATGAAAATATCGTGGTGTGGGGCATCTCTTGGCATACAATCTTTGGCATTTCAGTGGGCAGAGCTGTGGTGTGATGATAGGCATTTATTCTCAATGTTTTCAAAAGGAAAGTGAGGATGTATCCCTTGCCATTCTTAAGCAGCTAGGGAAGAGCTTTTATTTTGCAGTGTTGACAGCTTTCTCAGGGAGAGTTGTGGTTGTGTTCAACTGAGATCCCTGTTTTTAAAGGTATTAGGATATTGAAACTTCTGTGGGACTGGTTCATTTCTTTTGGTGTACACAAATAGCTTTTATGGTCTTGGATCCAGGCACTTTTATGTTTCTTCATGTGTCTGAATGCATTTACAAATGGTGTTTAAATTATCTGGTTAGCTCTGTTCTGTTCCATCTTCAAGGGTAGAAGCACAAAAAGCTACTGGAGTGCATGCTCAGGGAGACTGTTGTGGCTGTCTCATCACAGATGCCCTAAAGCACAGCTGAAAGGTTACTGAAGTCAATGGAAAAGATCTCTTTAACCTTGTAAGCTTTTTATTTAGCCCATAAACTTGTCAGGCCTGTCGTTGTCACTTTATTTTATGTTTGTACATTTCTGGGCAACACAAGATTATTCTCCATTGATCTCTGGGCATTGTCACAGCTATGTACAGTTAACTTAAAAATATGTTTATTAACCTTTCTTATTCATTATTTGTCATTTCAGTGGTTTGGTCTTGCTGTCAGTGCTGTACTTTTCATGTGCTAATGGTTTAGAGGGACAGGCAGCAGAGAGGTTCAGCTCTCAATTTCCACTTTCTCTGGTGATTTTTTAGTCTCTTGAAAACATCTTTGAAATTGCAGAATACATGCACAATCCAAATCTCTTTGAAGTATTGAGGCCTAGGCCCTTCCTCATAAGCTAAAACTTCGTGTCTAGATGATTTTTTTGCTATCAGATCTTATCTATCTCATTCAGCCTGTTGTGAGCATCCAAAATGTTGGAAATTTCCATATGCCGATCCTTACATGACTAAGCAGGTAATGCAGAAAGCTTGCGCCTCACTGCTGCAGCAACTTTGCAGTACCCTTCATCTATTTGTATGGGCAAACTGAGTCAGTTCCTCGAGTCTCCCAAGAAGGCTGTGATACTATTCTAAATCACCGGAGTTTCATGACACTTAGGGTCTGCTAGCAGTGTTTTGTGGATACCAGAGCTGGCAAAAGAGTTAAACAGCCCAGGCAGAAGGCTCCACTGAAGTTCCTGTACTGCTTTGACATGTTGGTCTCTCTTTTCCTGGTCTAATTTACTTTCCTACTTGTAGGAGTATTTATGTCTTACCAAACAAGTAATATTCTGTTTCATATGTTGAGCATCACATTTCTAGATATCTTTCTTTTCATAGTTTCCACATTAATTGAACTTATTTACAGAAGTCAGAGATATTTATGCTCAGGAACTAAGTTTGTTACATACTGCACTTTCTAAATGGGACTTAGGAGACACAGTAATAAAAAGGAGCTGTCCTTAAATTCCCTAAATTGACTAACTACCTGAAGAGGTGGAATTTTGCTTTTCTGAAATTCAGGCTTCTGACTATGCTCCTTGACTGATTTGTCTCCCTCAGTACTGCAAATTCCACCAGTGCATTATCACTGTAGCTCAGGCTGCCTCCAGCCTTGACATCCCTGATCAGCTCACCTGCATTGGTGACCAGTAGATCCTGTATTGCATCCCCTTGGGTAGAGGTGTCTATTTCTTGTCTCAATAAGTTATCATCAAGGCATTCCAGGAGCCTCATGCTCACTGTGTTCTTTTTCCAGCAAATGTCAGGGTGGCTGAAGTCATCCAGCTTCTGCAGGTAATGATATTCATGGGGTGAGAGAGGTCAAAGCTTTTATGTAAAACATACTTGAAAACAGTTCTGCTTCTGAAAGAGAAGCCAGACACTGTTGGTGAATTTGGTAAATAAAAGCATGCCCATACCCCAGCTTCTATGGCCACTGCTGTTTCTTCCTTTTCCACTATAGCATTCCCCAAACTCCAGCAGGTGGCAGTGAGCAACAGTCACATAGGAACACTGCAGAAGTGAAGAATCATTTCCATTGCTGAAACTGAAAGGTTACTGGATTAATTTAGGAACTAAACGGCACAGATATGGCAGGTGCATGGAGGCATCTGAACAAATGCAACATTTTTCACAGTCTGGTGGCTTTGAAGTCAGCCTTAGAAGATGACATCTTTTTGGTCTCTGCATTATCTCTTTGTACCTCCTCATTGGGCAGGCACTATAGCTTTGTGCTGTGATGCAGTGCTGTGCCAGACAAGGGTCGTTAGCTTTACAGTATAGAAAACAATGAACTCTGATAGATTAACAGAAATGCAGAATGTGGTTTTTAATAGCTTGGTTTACATCTAAGGTTTTTTAATGGAAGGTATAATGAATTGGAATGGGATAGGCAATTTAATTTATTAGAGCTGTCAACCAGTGAACACTGCTGCAGCAGATTCATTTTGGTGCCTCTTGCAGGTTGCTGCAGAGGTGCTAGTCATTACACTTTATTTTGTGAACTGCTCAGGTGATGAAAACATGTAAGGGAAAAGGTTACTGGGCAGAATGGCAGCAGAGCTTCCTTTTCATAGATATGAGGAAAGTTCTGGAAGAAAAAGAAAAGTTATGTGCTGGCCAAACCCTTGTGTGCTGTGGTAAACATGAAGCCTTTGCTTAATTATATGACATTGATTGATAAATGAAGACCTGAATGCATCCTGTTGTCCCCTGGTATAGTTTACTTTCCTCTGAAGGGAGGAAGTAAATCCTTCTTGAAATAAGCAAAATAGAATCTGAAAACCCAGGTTTACTAACGTGGTTTGTTATTCACTTACCTATCAACTCAAATATAAAAATAAAAGCCTTGGGTGCTACTGACAAGAGCTAACATCTGTGAGTACAGAGGATTGTTTCCTGTTTCTGCCTTTACCTAGGGCATCTGGTCTTCCACAAGTGAGGATTTTGAGGTTTCTTGATATGTTTTGAGTTTTCTAGTATCCTCACAAACCCTCTGTCCTAAACTGAAAGGGAGTGCAAGGAGAGAAAAACTCACCTTGCAGATGAAAAGAGCGAAGAAGGTCCCTCTTGCCCCTTAATTGCAGTTGGAGTAATCTGTTCTTCAGAAAAAGGAGGTGGGAATTCTGTCCCTTTTGTCTTGAGCTTTCCTAAAAGTGTCATCAGTATGACTGTCAGTGTGAATGTGATAGGTAATGCCATAAAATGGGTTTACACCTGCCCTTGCTTAGAGTTCAAGTGTGTCTGAACCACACGTCCTGGAAGGAGCTTGCTCACCTTCAGGAATTGAAGGCGTAGTCTGAAAGATAAAGGAACATGCTTCCTTTTTCTTCCCATCAGTGAGAGAGTATGGCTGCTCTCAGTTGCTCAGACAGCTCTTGTGATAGAGGCATGAGTATGGCTGTATTGGGTCAGACCAAGGTTTCTGCAAATATATTGTTCTGTCCTTAAGACTGGCCACACCTGGTACCTAAGAAGGACTATGAGCAGGGCAGGCATGTCTGGGGCTGTCCCAATTTTCAAGCATTTCCATGATTTACACTTTTCCCCTAGGAGGGAAAAGCTGAGTCTTCCTCAGTGTAAGCTCCTTTTTTCTACTTGTGCTTGGTATTTATACCTTGCTTGACTGCAGCTGATGATAAGTCCCAGAGATGGCAAATGGAGGACATCGGATAGACGAGACTTGTGTGTTCTTTCTGTCTTTGAGTCTTCCTGTGATCTAGCTGCTGTTTAGCTAAATGCGAAGTGCCTAAGTTCTTAGATGTATCTACTGAATTATCCTGTTTTGAGGAACATATTACTTGGCAGAGTATTCAAAAGCACACAAAATCAGTTTGTCGGCACTGTCAGCTGATAATGATCTGGTTCATATTATGGGATGAGGAAAGGACAGTGTCTTAGCTAACTCCAGCTGCTGCTTTTTCTGTTGCCAGAGAGGCAGTTGCCTCGGTGACTTCTCCTGCTGCCAGTAATGCATCCTCCTGAGTGATGCGCTCTACATCTTCACATGTCAAAAGAAACAAATGAGTTTCAGTCTTTGAACAGAGCAGCCAGCCTGAATGTAAAGAGAAGACTGAATTATAGGAGATGAATTGTACTACTAAGGTCATCACAGTGACACAGCACTGAATATGATACTCTTCCTAGAGTGGAATAATCTGAAAAAGACAACAAAGAAAGTTCCTTCGAGCCAAGTTCCTCTGTTATACATACCTCTGTGATTCTGGCAGGGCACTGGTGAAATGATTGCATTACTGCACGTGTGCTATTCCAACACAGAGCAGAATTTGGACTGTTGCAGTGAGAAAAGCAAATCTTTGGATGCTGTTGGGGAGATGACATGACTCTATCACCAAGCTGATGTGAAAAAAAAACCAAAACAAACAAACCCAACAAAAACTAAACCACAAAGCCCAACATTTTGTTGTTTTGTCTGCTGTGCTCAACAGCAAAATACCTTATTTCTTTAGTTGTGCACAAGTTATTCCCACTGCAGTCAACTGGAATTTACTGGCAATCTCACATGAGTCTTTTGCCTTTTGGGAGCCAGGGTGGCATTTTGAGAAGATGGAAGAGTACACATTTGTAACCTAGTTGATCAGTAGGATGGCGTGTGAGGAGATTGCAAGGAGATGAATGCTGTGAGAAGGACTAAATCCAGGGAAAATTGTAGAGCTGGATAGGAAGTAAATACTTTTTTCCATTTTGAGAGAAAATAGAACCAACACATTAAAAAAAAAAAATTAAGAGGTGTAAAGAATCTTTTGGATGGACACAAAAGCTTGCATTTCCGTAACAGTTTAAAACTATTTTCTTTGTAGGCTTAAGAAAATGTTTTTATGCAGCAGCTGTACAAGTACTTTCTAAATGAGTGCCTGACATTGTTGAAAAGGTCAGTTTAAATGTTATTCTGAAATGAAATTAATTTCAAACATTTTTTTATGCTGGTTTGATTTTAAAAAAACATTGTTTAAATTTTTTTTAGTAAAATGTCCATCTTGCTTCTGTCACTTTAATTTCAGCTGTAAATTTCTGACCCACAGTATTCATTCAATGGAAACCTGAACATCATCTTCCTATAGGGCAAAAACTCATAGAATTGGACCCACTTCATTCAATCTCTGACTTTACAGAAACTTGAAGTAACTTGACTGTCCATTGCAGTAAGCCACCTTTTCTTCTGAATCTTCCCAGCATATTAGTTTTACAGTGACAAACCTCAGAAAGCTCTCTTGGCTTACCCAGACCTTCCATGTTATCCAGGATTTGTCATTTTGATTGCAGGCTTGGTCTCAGGAAAAGTATTTAATTTTGGTCTGCATGGAGCCAGTTAGTGTTAACTTAGCTGCTTTGAAGCTGAGTGCATGAAACATGTTTGAATCAAGGTCTCTGGTGACCCCTGTTGTGTCTTTCACTTAGTTCCATGCATCCAAGTGCTAGCAAAACAAAACTGAGCAGGCAGAAACCTTCATGAAACTTGTAATTTCATCATACAGAGTAATGGCTTTCGAAAAGAAAAAGATAAATGAACACTGAATTCCATCAGTATAGATCAGTAAACTCCTAGTCGTCAAAAATCTGTGTTTTCAGGGTATTACAATGTATTTATGACAACAAGAAATCTTATTTTAGCAGCTGCATGAATTAGTATTTGAAAGAAATGGGAGGTTTAAATAATGTTGGACTAAGTATTATTTTGGCCATGGTGACAAGCCGCACATTTTGGTGAATTTAATCTTGAGCCTGTTTGCAAGGGAAGATAAATTACATGAGTAATTCTAGAAACACTGCTCAAGGAGGAAGCCAAAATGCTGCTGGAGGTGCTACAGCATGTCTTACTGAACTCCTGTGAGTAGATGTTGTGTCCAGATGAGTGAGAAAGAAGTTTTCATTTCAAAAATATTTTTTTAGGGTGCTTATCTTAATTATAAGAGCCCTAAGCAGAAGAATGTGTTTGGAAATGCTTCTGCTTTTTCTAGTATTTGAGAAATAGAGCAAGAGGGCAGAGATAACCCTGGAACCTTTAGTAGAGGTACTACTTTAAGGATGCTTGAATTCCAGTCTCGTGACAAATTACATATGTCAGAATTTGAGGGTCTGGGCTCCCAGCTCATACCAGTGGACAGCTTGACTTGCTGATTGGTACTTTAGATGCAAAGTGATTTGGGCCTATGAAGGGAAAAGGTGCATCTCTGGTACCACCATGTATCCTCTCTTTATGTCTCTTTATCTTTGTTAATTACTGAATTATACATGACCACATATTTATGTGACTAAAATAGAAGTTTATTCTTTTCAGTTTAATTGAGAAAACAGAACATTTATTAAGACCCATGTTGTATTTTTTTCTGACCTAGAAATGGGACCTTTCTTATTTAATATTATAAATGCACAGTAAGAATGTGTTTTATTTAGGGGGGGTTGTGTGTTTTGTTGTGATTTGTTTGCTTGTTTGTTTTGGTGCATGTGGTTTGAGTTTTTGCTTGGTTTTGGTTTTTGTTTTGTTAAACTTGTAAACAAAATCTTTGTACCAAATCATTTTTATTGCTGTTTCACAACTCTATAATCTTTTAAATAGTTTGTTTATATATAGCCCTTATCTTAAAAGATAAGTGAAACACTTGATGTCACAAATAATACAAACTGATGCATTCTGCTTTAGAGAAGGAGCTGTGAGGTTTACTTAATTTATGGTTTAAGAAGATGGGAATTGGTATGTAAGTGTTGTCTTTCTGGAGCTAGCTGCAGTGGCTGGAGTCTCTCCGAGGCACTGTGGAATTAGCTGCTCGGTGAGTACAATTACCAAGATTGTAAAATGAAAAGCTAAGGAAAAATTTCATTGCTTTAAGCTACCTGATCTTAAATGCCTTTTCAGTGGTCTGATAAGAGGCTGACTGGGCCCAGACATGTTTTTCTAAGAGATCTGTAGCATGTGATAAGAGCCACTATGCAGTCATCTATCTAGAGAAGTAATTTAGTGGTGGGTTTAGAAGGTGAGGAGATAGGGTGAAGAAATGTTGAATATCAGAAAAGGAAGATGAGGTGAATCTTGTTAGATTTTATTTTCTGTCACCCGCTGGTTTGGCCCTTCTGCTACTCTCATAAAAAGAATAGGTTGGCTGCACATGCACGTGTTCCTACCACTATCATTGTGGTGTGACATGAAGAATGTAGTCAAGTGCAGCAGGAAGGATGCCAGTCAGGCTTCACTTTTGGCTTGCTGACATCTCATTGTAAAGTGACACTTTCATGAGTTTGTTTATTGCACCACTACTTCTATAAGCAATTGTCCACTAGGAGATTATATCAAGGTGTTTATAGCAATGAGATGCCAGGATTTTTCAGCCTTCTCTGAAATTTTTTTTTTTTGAGGAATGTCTGACAATCAGTTTTGGTCTAGTATCAGACTGGCTGCTCTGAAACTATTTTGTGTCACTTTTAAACTGACGTGGCCCCTTGATAGCTGGAGGCTTGAGTGGGTGCAGTAGCTGGTGGCACTAGCTCTCTAGTGGAGTTTGTTTATGTATTTGCAGATAAGCTGACTGGTTTTAGGAGGAACTTTATATCTTGTATTTGAATTGCCCAGCTGCTTTTTGCCAGAGGCTTTTTTTCTGTAGTTAATTATAGGATTATAATTGCCAATTAAGTGATAAAGCCACAAAAGAGCTTGTATTCCTGAACCACTAGTGCATGCACTCATTGCATTGTGCAGCACAAGTAGCATAGGAAGTGACACAGGAGGCTTCTGGTGGATTTTATTATGACCTATTTTTTCCCCAGTATGTGTTGTGAATAAAAAAAAAAAAGACACAAGGTGTAAAATGAAGGTGGAATTTCTTTGTGGACAGTGCAATTAAAAATGGTAACAGAAAGAGGAGGAAAAATGTGGGATTCCCTGCTTGCCCCCCCTTTCCTCTGCTCTCTGAGTCAGTCCTTCCTTGTGGTTTAGTTTAATGGGTTAGCTTGGGCTCAGTTCTGTCCCAAATATTTTTTTAAAGTGGAGGTGCTCTATCAATTTTTGCTTAGCTTATAGTGGTGAGAAGTGAAAATAGAAGAGGCATTGTCTTCATATAATTCTTTGTGCAAGAGCTCAGCTCAGGTGCTCCAGAACAAGTAATGGTGTTGTCTAGCATCAAACAAAATGTGACTCAGCTGAAATGTTAATTTTGTATTTGTTTCTTCTTAGATTCAGGAGAGCAATTTTATTGGAGTACTACATTGGGGGAGCATGGCATTTCTCTATAATGTTTGTAACACTATGTGCAAAAATAGCTTTCCTGTCCTTTAAGTATTTCAGACTTCAAAAAGTGTTTATGTGTGGGTCGATTGTAAAGTGATGTTTTAGATTGACAGACAATGATCAGAGGAAACTTAGTTGTGAGAAGTTTTGTATGAATGACTTGCATTTTGTATAAAAACAAGGGGCAGGGTGAGAAGTTACTTAACCATCCAGAAAAGTAGAAATGTTTTCATCTGCAAGAAAGAAAATAGCTGTGCAACTTTTGCCAAGGTGGAAGGCTTCAAGTTGTTTCCACTTCATTACTGACCAAAATTAATCCCAACAAAATTAAGTTCTAATAGGATCATGGTAATGTGAGAATGAAGTCACATCCCTGTTTAAGAGCCAGCCTTCAAAGACAGGATAGCAGACCAAATACCCTCTCCATTTTGTGCAGACTGAAGACATGTTGTTGAGGCCAAGAAGTTATTGTTAACCAAAGTACAGTGTTAACCATCTAATCAAAGAGTTATTAGTACAGTCACAAAACTAACACTTAATATCCAGATGATCTGTTCACCACAGTTAGATTGCAATTATAACCGAAACAATGTGTGTTAATCTCCTGCAATCTGATCTAGTACAAGGTGTCCCTGCCAGTGGGGGTGCGGTTGGAACTAGATGATCCTTGAGGTCCCTTCCAACCCTAAGAATTCTATGATCTATTCCCATTTTGGATATTACCCTTTATTCCCTTACTGCTTTGGGTCCTAAATTTCGTGAACTGATTTTCCTTGAAAGGAAGAGGGTATGGTTTTAGAGGATATGGTTTTACAGTGTTTTGTCAGCATCTTTCACCAAGGGAAATGTGACAATGGCTTCTTTCTCTGTGGTTTTGCATTTTTCTATGATTGAAAACACTTAACTTTTCCTCCATTAATACATACTGTGATGTTGTATCTGAGATCTGCTATTTGTCTTACTTTTACATATGCTGGATATTTGTTCTTTGGTACTCATAAAATAGATTTTACCTGGCTCCAAATCTTGTGTGGATGTAGCGACTGCAAATCAACCTTTGTGATATGTTTTGGTAGTTCTGTGGTCTTTGTTACCGTCCTGTGCTGGCTATTCCAAGGCCTCTGTTATGCTTTTCTGCCTGCATTTTTGGGGGCTGCTGTTACAACAGCTGTTTTTTCTAGATGTCACTCAGGCTGTGGTTAACTGTGTTTTGTGTGCACAAGCTAGTCCTGTGTTTCAGTTCTCAGGTCAATAAGTTCAATTTAAAAATGAGTGATCACTGAAAGACAGATGTTCATACAGACAGAGGCACAATGCTGTGGGTAACTCCTTGCTACCAATATCCTCCAGTTCTGGCAGTATCATTGCTGTATTCTAGAAGCTGCAATAACGAATGATTACCTAAATGTAATGATAGTGGCTAAGCCATAATTATTGTAAAAAAATATATTAGTGTGATTATACGCTCAAAGTAAGATATGAAAGGAGAGAATTAATATATGAGGAGGTGATCTATGGAGTACTACTGAAGGTGATGTGGGTGGGTTTGCCATGTCCACCTTCTTTCTCTATGCTGCCTTAAACTTAAGATAAAACAACCTATTTGTTTTTAGCCATGAACTTTAACTCTACTTCTTGATTTGACTTCCTTAAACCAATGATTCTGTAATGTTTTTTATTGTGACTGGTCAGAAACAAGCTTTGTAAAAGTAACTCTAACGTCAGCATGATACCACTGAGCTTCTGCATGAACCAAGAATTTAAGAATTTCATAAAGACAAAAGTGTTCTGCAATAATTACATCTCTTGAAAAGAATATTCACTTGGGGTTTGGAGGGAATGCAGGCTGATTAAGGACTTGTTCTCCTGCAGCTCTTTGCAATGACAGAATGCATTTTTCTTGTCAGAGCACTTTTGTTTGGAATTTTCACCCATCTTAATACAATATTTAAAAAAAAAAAAAAAATCCTTCACTTTCCCTTAACATTTGCTGGACAAATGTTTTCCCATGAGATTTCTAGTCTTGTCTAGCTTTATTGCGTATGAACTTAGTTGAATTTCTGTTAAAGGTGATGCAAAGAGTTTCAGAGAACAATTGAGTAAGCATTTGAATAAATCGAGAAGATGGATTTCAAAGGTCACAAACATGTACCTTTATTAACTGGGCCATAAAGGTTTGTAGGCTCTTGGGTCTCTTCTAAACAATACTGCTTCACAGACAGGCAGATAAATTATTTCTGCATTACATTAGTTAAGTCTGAGTGTGGAAAACTCAGCAGAATTTCTGTACTGTGGAACAATGGAGTGATATAATTCCTTTTTTAATAAGAATTCGTTATCACTGGGTTCTGAGACCCAGATTTTGAATCAATATACCGCTGGAACTGAAAGAGCAAGGCACAACTGTGTATTTTAAACATCTGGAGGCACTAGCTCTGGAAGATAATAATGATGCAATTTGCCCCCCCCCAAAAAAAATCATAACCAGGGTTCTACAGTAGGAATGGAAGAGAAATGCCAAGTTCTGTAATATGTTGTGCTTTGTTGCTAATGCTGCACTGCTGCTTTCCTGAGCCAACGGCTCTGAGCCATCTTTGGGCATATGAAGGGTGATATTGTTTTATATTCTTAGTATCTGATGGGATGAAATAAGTATATGGTTTGTCATTTTTAGCTTTCCAGATTCAAGTCTTATTTTGCATCTAATTTGATTCTGGGCATTTTTCTTTTAGCAATAAACTACTGACATAGAAAAATAGTGTATTGGCATCTGCCATTGGATACTGTGCAAATTGCCTTGGCAAAGGAATGGTTGGTGTCAAACTTAAAATGACCTGCTAAAATAGTCGAACCTTTGGTGACTCCTGCTATTAAGAAATGCTTTCTTAAGGTTATTATGACAAAAATACTTTTCTGGGAAGCTGTACCTACCTCCAAATAATAATAAAAAAGCCCCACCAAAGATAAATCCCTTAAAATCAGACATCAAAATCCTCCATAAAGTCCATCTTTAACAGATTTTAAAAATTTGATTTAATTTTGTTGTTGTTGTGGGTTTTTTTTATCAGATTAAAGAGCATGCCTTAGGAGATTCTGTAGAGGACCTACACAAGTAAGAAATCAGATGCTTAATGATATCAGCATAACATCACTGACAATAAGAGAGCATTTTTAGAATAGAATGGCATTAGCCAGGTTGGAAAAAAACTTTGAGATCATCAAGTCCAACCTATCATGCAACACCATCTTATCGACTAAACCAGGGCACCAAGTGAACCAACTTTTCTTATGCTGGACAGTCTATTTAGGAATGTTTGTTGAAAAGGAAAATTTTACTAAATTTGTGTGATGATACAGAAATATGCTTTCCTTTCATCAGGAAGACAAAGATTAGTCTGCCATAATAGGCTTAGCCTAATAAAGAAATTTAGCAATCTCTGACAGCAGCAGAATGACCAGATGATATATCCTACAGCTTCAAGAGCTTGTACTTTCACTGGGAAAATTTGAACCCCTGGATTAGATTCATCTTTTTGCTTTACTCTGTCTTCATATGATATGCTGGATATGAGCCTTGGTATAAACTGCAGAAAGCAAGATGCATATGTAAGGGACTCTGCTTATGTATTGACACTGAGGAGTTATTCACTCATGTCCTCTTTCAGTGTGAGAATTCAGAGAGGGGCAGCGAAGCTGGTGAAGGGCCTGGGGCACATGGCCTGTGAGGAGCACCTGAGGGATCTGGGGATCTTAGTCTGGAGAAGGAGAGGCTGAGGGGAGACCTCATTGCTCTCTACAGCTTACTGAAGGAAGGTTAGAGCTACAGGTGGGCAGTCTCTTCTCCTTGGTGGCGAGCAACAGGACCACAGGAAGTGGTTCCAAGCTGCACTAGGGAAGAAACAGGCCAGATGCTAGGAAATATTTCTTCACTGAGAGGGTTCTCAAACAATGGAATGGTCTGCCCAGGGTGATGGTGGGAGTCACCATCTCTGGATGTGTTTCTGCAGCATGTGGACCTGGTGCTTAGGGACGTGGTTTGGTGTTGACCCTTCAGTGCTGGGTTGAAGGTTGGACTGGATGAGCTTAGAGGTCTCTTCTAACCAGATGTTTTCTGTGATTGTGTGAATTGTAACAGTTACTCCAAGAATTTGCATGGAGTTCTGTTGGTGGGGATCTGAGCATGGGCAGATGACCCCACTTGAGTGGAGCTTGCTGTAGGAATGGGGCCTATGCTTACATGGACTACAGTCTATCTCAACAAGAATTTTGTGGCAGACTTGAAATGAATCATGATCGTGTCTTGGAATTGGGGACAATTGTGTTGATTCACTATAGCTACAGTTTGTAAACAGTGTTCAGTATTGTCAAGCAGGCAGCATTTCTCAGGCAGACATTTTTTCTGAGCAATCTGGAAAAGAAATGTCTTGTGCTGTATGATACCTCTGAAAGGGATCCATTATAGCAGGGAAACAGATGGGCAGAGCTGTGTCAGCTTGTAGTGCTGTGAAATGAGCGGCAAGTGCCATCAGAACCAACAGTGGGGAAGAGAAGCAGTAAGAGACATAGTAAGTGTTGGCTGTGTGGAATGACAGGTTCTAGTTCATGTTTATCTACTGAATAAAATTGTCTGTGTTTGAACAAGAATGACTTTGGTAGGAAGGTTTGTCATAGAAACAGAGAGGAATTAAGGCTCTGCATCTGCCACAAAAGAGTGAAAAGACATTATGTATTCTGCATTTATGGAGTAGTGAAATTTTGGTTTTAGCTGAACTTATGACATTACCCCAAAAGACAACTGCATAAAAAGGTGGTATTATGGTGAGAATATTTCCTGTCCCCCACGCTCCCAGTAATTTAATTATTTTGTGGTTTTCACATGGAATGTTATTTGACATAATTTAATTGGTTTTTCCAGCTATTCCTTAACAGATTTTGCAAGGTTTTGAAATTATCAAAGGAAGCATTTCAGTTGATTCTTAAAGCTTGTGCTTTGCCTAGTTAGTAACATAGGAAAAAAAAAAAAAAAAAAAGTTTCATTGTTTAATGAGAAGTGTTTTACATATCAGACTCTTAGGAGACTGGGGAAAAGTTTTCTGCTCGTTCCTGTTGATTGAGTAAAGCCTGAAAACCAAAGTAATGCAATTGTTAATTTAGCAATAAATATATGAACAATCATAACCTTCCTTACTTAAAAAAAAACCCCACAAACCCAACCAACCAAATAAAAAAAGACCTTGTAGCTGTATTACTCTAAATGTGTTTAAAACCTAATCTGAATCTAATCTAATCTGAATCTAGTATGAATACTAAGTGGAGTGACTTTAACACAGCAGTTGCTGGTAGTTAAAGGTTGCTGATGCCTGAAAAATCCTACACAGATTTTGGAAACGGATGATTCTTTTTCTTGGTCGGTTAGAAAAAAATGCTGTCTTGTAGATGAAGTTAAATTGACAGCTAAATTGGTGAACTGCAAAACTGGCACCCTGCATTCAGTAACAACAGCAAATAGCATCTTGTCACTTTGAGCAAAGTTGAACATCAACTTACGGCCATTGCCACCAACTGCGATGCTAAGAATGGCAGCATTGTATTTTTATTACTTTGAGGCTTGAAATAAACAGAAAAATGAAATTCTGGATGTTATGGATGAGGCTTGGAATAGCTTCCTGCTGAATTTGTTTTATTTAAGTCTTTGTTGTTGTTATTAGTCCTACTGAGCTTTTGGAGTCACTCATTCTGAGCCAGAGAATGTTGTAATTGATTTCCATTAATCAATGTTACACCTATATATGTGGGGGCTGAGCAAATGTAAACAGGTAATGAAGCATGATGTTTACTTTGCATTTTGTAGGAATACTTGTCTCTGGAAGAAATGAACTGAAACTTCTCTTGGGGAGTACTTACTATGCAATTCACTGAATACCCTTACTTGTTTTTATCTCTCTTGGGAGAAAGCTTTCTTTTCTTTTGGTCAATTGACTATGGCACAAGGGTAATAACAACTCTAATGGATGCTGTAAACCACCAGTTTTTAATGCATAATGTAATTGAATCAGAATATAGTGTCTATACTGATGGATTCCCTGGTGCTTTAACAACTGAAATTACGATTAGAAAGGTCCAGATAATGCTGACTTCTCATACATTTAGCTCCTATTATACAATTTCCTTTCTACAGCACATTCACTTTTACTTTTGAATTGCGCAATACCATCTTCAACAGTTTAATACTACACTGGAATCAAATTAAAAGCTTCAAGAGGTTTTTTTTTTGGGGGGGGGGTGTTGTTTTTTTTTTTTTTAAACACTTACAGAATAAATTGGTAGTGGTGCTCTGTGACTAATATTTTCTCCAAACAGCTCTCATGTCATATTCCCCATTTAAAATTGTGTTCTTTGGCAGAATGTTTCTTTGCAAGGCGAGGCTCCTCTGTTAGCCAGTCGGTACTGAACTGAAGGAAGCACAGCAGCTGGCTTAGTGTTGTGAGCCGAGTGTGAGTGATAGGGCCTTCTGCAGGCTCTGAGAGAGCTGGGCTTTTGTTGCTTTTATCTAAAATGCAGATCCTGAAGAGTCTAAGCAGAAGTGGAAGGGAGAACATACTCTTAAGGCTCTGTAGCTTATCCACCCAATAAACTGCACATGAAATACACTGCTTTCACGTTTACAGAAAAAGTTCTACTTGCTATTAGCTGACCAGACACCTCATGTCAATGCCAAAATAGACATTCCTAAGTTATGGTAATTTTCCATGACTTGGTCAAAATATTAATTTTCAAAATGCCTGGAAAGAAAACAATTCATTATTTCTACTGTCAAGCAGAAATGATGTTCAGATGATGGTGTTACTGCAGTCTTGGAGAAATGCAAGGCCATGCAGGTGGTAAGCACCAGGGCGGTGCCTACAGGCTCTTCTGCTGCTAATAGCTGGCTGAGCTTACCCTGCAGCCAAGGCCTGGTGGCACAGTTCTACATGTGACATAGCACAGCACAAGCTTGTGCCCACCCAGGTTAACTGTGAGGTGAACATCTAACTCCTTGATATGCAATGTGTTTCTGGTAAGGGCTGCTAAAAGAGGTCACACCTCAAAAGACAGTAGCCAGAATAGCACAAAGTGTGTGGATAAGCCATGAGGCAAAAGCATGCTTAAGGGCAGAAAATAATATGTTGGGAGACCCTAGTGAAAACAAGCTAATCATCGTCTCTCAGTTCAGAGCCTTCAAATAGCAATTGGGTGATTAAAAGTCTTTTAGTTTTCTTATAATAGTAGATATGTCTCCTCATTATTAATCAATGAAGTTGTAGCACAATGAAAATGATGCATAGGGCTACACTGATTGCCTTTTAAGTCAGCAGAGTGGGTTTTTGCTGGTCCTGTATCTTGAGAGAGGTTGAAGAATCTGGATTTAAATGGTATAAAGTGCTGTGTGTTAAAGGGGATCAAACTACAGAGGTAGTATGTAGTGTTTAATCTTGGAGAGATGGAGCAGAACTGTGTGAGTCTTCATGAGCCAGATGACATAGATTTACAATGAAAAACTATTTCCCCTGACAAGGTGGACTTAAACTAATACCACTTGGTGTTACATATTCTTTGAAAACTGAGCATAATGGAAAGAGGCTGAAACTTTGGTTTGTTAAAAAAAATTTAAACCTTTGGGGTTTTGATCTAATATTTATTCAAGAAATTTTCATCATTGCAGTAGATAAAAACAAGCTTCAGTGAATCAAACATCTATATTCAAGTGAAAGCCATCAAAAATGGGATGAACATTTGAGATGTCTGAGAGTACAGAAGAAAGTGGTAACAAAATGCAACTGTAACAGGAGTTCTTCATGTCCTAGCTTTATTGCCTGCCTTCCTATCTGACAGTCATGCCCTGTTAGTGAGATCTGCCTGTTTGAACGCTAAGCATACTTTAAGCAGGACTGTGGGCCAAGTGGGACTTTTCTGAAGATCTTAAAAAGGCCTAAGGATCTCTGGGTTACTAACAAAGGCAAAAAAGTTTGCTGATTCAGGATCTGACACAAATTGAGGCTGATAGAAACTGTCCTTTATCTGACTAAGCTGTCTTGAGAATGTGGAGATCATACTTAATTCTCAGGGGCTTAGACGCAGTTTCTTCTTTTCTAAAACATACAAAGACAGATTATTCTAGGTAGGTGCACACTCCATATCTGTCATTAGTTCAACTGAGATTAGCAAGCAGTCCACGATTTTCAGATTAAGTGAAAAGGGCAAGTATTGGGTATGCTCTGGAAAACGTTGTGCTGTGCCACTGTATCCACAAAGATCCAGAAGTCTGTGATCTAACCCTATAATTGTAACTGTGCTAGGTGTTACAGGAATAACCCAGAAATACAGCATGAAAAATAGCACAAAGTACTTTGCCTCAATAAAGCAATGTTTAGTGAATGAGTGTGTTTTTCATTGTAACTGATCTGAATGATTCAGGCTGCAAAAGACCCATGTCAAAAACAATCAGCCAAATAGCTTGACAAATGCTCTGATAAATTGCTTTTGCTGGCGATAGTTTTGTAACTTTAAACAAGTATTACCTGAATCACAGTCTTAACTCTTCAAGTACTAGCTGGAAATCAAGGGGTTTAACTGCATTGCATATGCAGTATACAAAACCCCTAGACCTTTAGTAATGATGTTTGTGTACAGATTACTGTCACTGCTTAGTAGATTTGAGACCAGAAATCCCTCTCCATGGACTCCAGCACTAGCATCACATAGCATGGATTTTGTTGTCTCTCTTTTGATTTCTACAGGACACTTATATCTCACAGGAGTTTTTTTTACTGAATGACAGTGTTTATCCCAAATTATTCCTGTTGTAAAATCTTGTTCATTCTTGTTTCTCAGAAGCTTTTCTTTCCTCTTAGTAATGAATTTCTCTGAAGTCAGCTGTCACAAGTGTAACTTTTACCTTCCAGGAAGTGTGTATAAGCCTTAGTAAGATTCTTTGTGGCTTTCTAGGCCTCACTCAAATCTTAAATTGGTAAGACATTTGGAAAAAATGAGGCAAATATTACTTTGAATTAATGAAAATCAAGAATTGTGGCTGTTCACACACATTACCTGCATTGCTGGTTGCTTTTGAATATTTTCAGTTACATCTAACTAACAGGACACGGCTGAGGAGAGCACAGTTAAGAGTATTTTATTAGATTCTGCAGTGTTCCCTGCAGGGTTGATTCTTCAGGTCCCCAGAGTCTGCAAGCCATCTCCTACTTTGTTCTGCAAAAAAGGATGAATTTTTCTATATTCTCTGCAGTAATCCTGGGAGGTTAGTATATGTTCTCGGACATGAGGGGGGAAAATAGGAAGAAAAGAGTGAGGAAAAACTCAGATGCCAGTATGCATCTGTCTCTGAAGTTCCTTGGGGGACTTGTATGAGCAAGCCCTGTTGAGCATCACCTTGAATGTCTCCAGGGGTGGAGCCCTAACCACCTCCTGGGGCAACCTGTTCCAGTGTTCCACTACTATGTAAGACTATATTCTTCAAGACCTGCTTTGAATAGCACCTTTGAAGTTCATAGGGTTTCTCTCACACATAGCAGTAAGAAACTATTTAAATATTTTGGTGGACTGTAGCTGCAGATTTTAAATTCAAGGGATCCTTCTGCCTGCACAAATACCAAATCACAGGTCCTGCTGGTTACATGTATTTCTTCTATTCCAGTAATGAAGTTTCTTATTCATAACACATCTAGTAAACTTTGTAGCAGCTGACTTTCCTAGGGATGGCTAATGATAGACATTCTTGTAACATTTCAGAGTCTTTCAAAACACAAGCCTTTTTGTATGTTTGTGTGTGTATATATACACCTGGCTGTGTGTTTTTCACCTGTGGATAGCTGAGATCTCTAGGCACAGGAATAAGTTGGGCTTACAGAAGTGAGCAGCTGTTTGCGTACGTGTGGTGGCAGATGTTAAATTTTACACCAACAGTTGCAATTCCAGACCAACAGAGCCCTGTGATCAGTAAATCTATTCTTCGCATCTTGGGTTTCTCTTGGGTTGTTAATTATGTGATAGCCTGGTGTTTAGTGATAACTCATGTTACCATGTGGTAACATTCAATATGAGCCTGTAGCTCAGATTAGTAAATTTACATTCTAAATTAGTGACATGTCTGAAAATCTTGGATTAAGGTTTTCAACAGCACTGACCAACAGCCAGACTGATGCCAATTCATTGTACACTCAGAGCTTGACTTCATTCTACCTGAGCTGCAGCCAAATCAATTTTTCACCAGGATATTTCTTTTGCTTTCCCATTTATTTTGTCTGTGGCTGGAGCCCGCATACTCCTGTTTAGTGTGAGCTTTGGTTGTGAAATGCAATCCCTATTTGTATTTCAAACTATAAACCAAAATAACTTGTTCGGCTTGTCTTATTAATATTCAATTCCATTTATTTTTAAAGTGAATTTATTCAGTGCCCGAGAATGTTGCACAAAGACTGCTTTATAATGTAAATTTGATTTGATGAAAGTTCTGTAGAAGCCAGATATATTTGGCAGTGATCTCCAAGTCATGCATTGTAGTCAAACCACAGATGACATAGAGGAAGATTGGTACACTTGTCTGTGTAGCTCATTTGGAAAAAGCTTACTTGAGTATGAAAACTAGATGTATTCTGATTCTCAGCTGTATTCATTTGTGGCATGTTAAGAAGGACATCACATCCTTTCTTCAACATTTTAGTTAAGAAAGTCTGTGAAGTTCTTTACAGGTCCTATATTGTCTGACTTCAGACTTCTCTGAAAATATATTCTACCACATGATCTGATTAAATAGAATGAGAAGGAATTTTGTATTAAGAAACTGTAAAGGAAATGAGGTGGCTGATTTGCTTCTCAGGCTCTGCACTAGCAGCAGCCTGAGTTTAAGCAGTCCTATTGATATTTATGCTAAGCTTGTGTGATCAGCACTTAATGTGTGACTAAGTAACTTCATGAGAGGAGTAAGAAATTACTGCCCTGCCTGTAACACAGTATTTGCAGTAGTAGTGATGCTCCTGGAAAACTGATGGGTACACAATCATAATACATACCTGGGAGTGTGCTTTGGCTGCTGCAATAAACCTTCCATTTGACTAAACCAGAAGTGTGAAAGCATGTCATTTTGGGTTCAGAAGTTGAGTGACATGAGATTTCTGGACAGAATTTGCATCTGTTGTTGATTTGTATTCTTACTGTTAGAAAGAGTTGGTCTGCTCAGAATAGTTATTATCAATTTAGGGTGTTTTTTTGTTTGTTTGTTTGAAAATGGCTATTGATTTCTAGGGATCTTTTTGTAATTTACAGGCACTTGCCAGGCAGCTCAGCCAATACATTTACATGATTAGATTGTTTGGGCGCTGCTTATTTTGAATTTTCATGGTGTGTGCCTAGTCACTCAGCTCACACATTAGTGTTTTTGTTTCGTTTTTCAGCAGCAAGCTTTTAAAAAGTAGGTGAATAAGTGGAGGGACATTTATGACGCATAGAACACTTTTTTTTTTTTGCATGAGCCTCAGACTTTATAGGATACCAGCTATGAAAACTTTTAGGCTCAATGCTGCTGTGAATAATGTCAGGATCAGGAACAATGAAAAACAAAGCAAATACAGCTGCTTATATTTCAAAACCACCAGTAGCTCACCTGAGGAATTGCTTTGCCTAGAGGAATGGTGAGATGGGACATATGAAATGCTTAGGATGTATCAGATATGTGTTTCAATATTCCCTGTAAACGTGTAACGACTGAAACTACTGGCCTGGAGTCTTCCTGTGTAGCTAGCTTGTGCTGACACAAAGTTCTCAGTGCTGGTTTATTTGGTGTTTCACTTCTTTCTTGCTAGGTGGAAAAGAACTTGCTTTTTCAGAATGAGTCTAACTTGAGATGTCTTGGTATTGCTATGGTTATGAATGCATAAATAGTGTGTAACTAGCAACAAAAGTTCCTAAAAGTGTCTCTGTTTACTTGAAAATAATATTTTGGCACATGTGCGTTTATTGTCTTTTCTTTACAGGTGAGCTTTAAATGAAAAGGCTGAAATGGGAATCAACAAGCCATTGTAAATATGGAGTAGGTGTGTGTGGCAATGCGAACGATGAGCAGTGTGAGCAATCTGGCAGTGTAGGCTTAGAGCCTGACATGGTGGTAGGCCATGCTCAGCGTAAGTGCAAAAGTTGCTAGCACTGTAGCAAAACAGTGCTGTGCCCGCAGCATGTAAGTAAAGCAGGCCACTGGTAGCTATAAACACAGGAAGTTATTTGGGAATAACAGGACACGCGCCTGCATCAACAACCTCACGTGTTATTAGTAGCTTAACCAGTAATCTAGAATAGTGTGATGTGCGGTCACTCATGGGGAACCAATGAAGCTATGCCAACGATGCTCCCTGAGTTTATGTAAGTTGTAGAAGTTCCCTTAATATGCACTTCTTTTTCCTTTCTTTTCCATTCACTCCACTTTACTGTGCTATACTCACTATGCTTGCACTATAGCTGTACAATATTGGGACAATAAAGGAACAATACTAGATCATATTGGTCGTCTGTATTGACCTCAGTCTCTGTTGCTGATAGGTGTGTAGATTACACTAATTCCTATAGTTTTCTATTTCTGTCCTATTTCTTTGTAGCAAGATGGTTGTACTTGTGTCAGTGTAGTTCACCAAAACAGCTAGTTCATTTGAGATATTTAGTTCCTGTACCAGGATAATTCTCCCCTACAGACACTTGGAATGTGGGTTAGTGGGTGTTAGATTTTCTTTGTCTAATACCCTCTAAAATTATGACATTATAAAACTCCTGACAGAGAAACATACCAATCTCTAAAATTTGCATTTTATACTATTTTGTTGTTGTTTTCTTTGTCTTTTATTTCCTTATTGCCTCCTTGTGTTGTCTTTTTTTCATACCTTTCCTCTATCATCTTTGTAATCTTTTCTCTTAATTTTCTTGTCTTGTTCCTTCCTTTTCTTTGAATAAAAGCATTTATCTTCCTTTAACCCCTACTCTTCCTGAACAGATGTCCCATCTTTTTCTCCACTGTTCTTCAGCTGTTTTCTTCATCTGTTTTCTCCACCTAAAGACATGTAACCAGGGGCCCAGCTGGTTTAGGGTTTTTCCTATACCTACCTGCAGTGATCTACTGCAATGATGATTAACAGTCACCTTCATGTTTTAACATTCTGTGCTACTGATGGTAGGAAATACCACTGTTCCCTCTGGAGTCTCAGTTTCACTTGCACTGGGTTGTAACCTTCAGTTGCATATATAAATCTCCGTTGTTGTGCTCAGGTCAGAATCTTATTGTTATGATTTATTTGTAAAATCCGTTATAAACACTGAAGTTGGCAGATCATGCAGAAAAATAAGAAACCTGTCAATTCATTGCAAGTATTTTTGGATGTGTTGGGCCCTACATCCAATAACAAGAGAGCAACAATCAGCAGAGTTGTGAATGTGCTGCAAATATTACAAACAGGATATGAAAGTCTTCTATCATGCAAATGAAAAAAAATCCCTCAGCCTATACTTCCTTTCTCCTTTGTTAAAGTTGTTAGGGCTTCTAAAAAGGGAAGGTAGTTCCTTGGCTTTGTAGTATTGCTGGGGCTCCACGTGCTTCAGGAATCATGGTGAATCCTACTGATCACAATGGTGTTGGGCAGAGCTGCAAAGGAGGCCATGACCATGAATGACATTTTTATCAGCACATGTGAATATCAGTAGCATATTAATGATGCATGTGATGTATTTAGGTAATTTTTTCAATCATTGTCTTCAGTATGGAGCAATAATTTCTTCAAGACTTGTGCTTTGCTGCTCAGAAATTTAAAGGTGTACCCATGCTGTCCTACAAAGTCCATTTATTTCAGTGAGAATTTTGCTCAGATAAAGACTACAGAGGTACCATGATACTTTAGTTTTGTCTCTAGGTTATCTCACCAAATAGAAAGCAGGAAAGGATTTTGATTATGGTTTTCTTTGCTTCTCTTGTCCTGATTCTTTGTTTTTCCTGTCTTGTAAACGTTTCCCCCGAAGGTGCTCAGGGTGCTGAAAAAGTATCACTTGTGATTTAATAAGGAAAAAAAATGGTTTTGGCTATGAAAAATTCCTCTTGCTCTGTGTTAATGTGAAACATGCCTTTTCCTTTAACAAATTGAGCTCCGTGTCAATGAAATTGCCTCTGTGCTCTGATGCAAAGGGCTGATGCAGATGAGGAAAATCACAGCAAAATCACTTAAACCTGAGTTTACTCAGTACAGCTGCAGATAATAGGAAAAGATGCAGTTTTGTCTCAAGTAGATACGGAGAAAAAATTTAAGCTGGCTTGGAAACTGCAACTGCCACACCATTCCCAGGGCTGGCACAGGCAGAGTGTATTGCTTTATGGTGATGAATTCTGGACATTTCACAGAACTGGCAGCATGGTAAGCTGTAAACATGGGAGTCCTACAGATCGTTGGAGAATTCCCATTACCTAACTGAAACCTACTCAGCAAACAGAAAGCAAAATCACATCTGTTACTCTTGCAGCAAGGGAACCATAGTCAAAACAACAGCAGGGGTATAAATAATGTGTTCATTAATATCCTTATGTAGGGAAACTGGATGAATATTTCTGACAATCAGAGAAATAAAGTCCTGGAACAACCCTGCAGTCAGAGTAAGTAGGGGCAGAACCATTCCTTCCTTTGCTTTATGTGTGGGATGGATAGGACAGCAAAACGTGTACCAATGGCACCATCTTTACTCTGCCTTCTGCCAGCTTGGCTTTGCCATCATTTGAAAAGAAGTGATGTGAAATTGGCACAACTTAATCTAGAAACAAGAACAGTTTTAACAATTCTTTTCGGTGTTTTTCGGGGATAGTCATTACAGTGCTTTGTTTATATGCAACCTGATTTAAAAGAGTTACTTTAAAACAGGAATGTCTGCAATTCTTACGAGGGTTTAGATTTACCGCTGCTTAGATTGGCGATGTAAACTAAGGTGAAATGATAATAATGTTTTCCTGGATTTGAAAAGTCTTCTGAGTATTTCTAATTATTTAAATTCATAAAATGCAAAAGAAGATAAATGCTAAATGAAATTTAAATGCAATAATCTGAAATGTTTTGGAAGTACTTTGTGACATATGTTTAAGTCACATGATAAAGTGGAAGCTTGAAAAGATAGATTTTCTTAAGAGTGGTATATTTGCAATCTGGATAGTGAAATAGAACTAAGAGTAAGTTTAGCTTCTTCTATGTGGCATAAAATTGATGTTGAATTTAGTAATTTGTGGTAAGGTGCATGATTACTTGCTGAAAATGTGGTAGTTAGCTACCAAAAGAGTTATAAATTAAGTTCATAGCGTTTCCTTTGGTTTATTTTCTTTGGGCATGTATCTTCTGGTTCAAGTTTAAAGTTGGATGGTAACCTCCTGGAATGAATGAGAAATTGATCTTGTAGAACAGCTATTGCATTGGCAGCTTTTGAGTATTTTAAATTCTTTCTGCTCTCATTTTTTACTACAGTTATGGTATTGGTTAATATCAGAAGCAGATTGGACTGATAAGATTTTTGCCCAGGGAGGTGGTGGAGGCCCAGATCTAAGTCAGGCTTGATGGAGATCTGAGCAACCTGGTCTTACTGCAGGGAGATTGGACTAGATGGTATTTAAGGTCCATGTGAACGCAGTGCATTCTATGATTCTGTGATTTGTGCTTTGTCAGGTATTTGTTATGTTTGTAGACAGTTTTTTAACAGTCTTATCCAGTTCCCTATCAAAAGAGAAGACTTCAGAAAGTCTCATAAATGATATTGAAGACTTTCTTTAATGAGACTCTGAAAATTATATGCTTATTTCCTTTTGTTTTCCAAGACCATTTTGATAACTTTTTCTTAGGCAAACCACACCATCATTGTTTAACTTCAGACAGCAAATAAGCACCACACAGCTGCTTGTGCATGCCTTCCTGCTCCCAATGGGATGTGGAGGGGAATTCAAAACAAAGAATTAAAACTCATGGGTTGAGATAAGAACAATTTAATAACTAAAATAAAACAACCAAATAATGATAAAACATAATAATAATGAAATGTAAGAAAAAGAGAAATAATATACACACACACCCAAAAGACAAGCAAAAAGACACTTACTACCCCTGCATTGCTGGATATATTTCAAGCAGGAATTAATCCCTTGTGTTTTCGTTGTCTGAAAAAGAAAACTTCATTTCTTTCTGTGTTGCATTTTCTAAGGAAGTATTAGACAAAGAAAATAATATGCCTGCTGCATAGATCTTACTCTGCTCCCATGTGAGTCAATAATAAATCTCTTACTGAATTTAATGAGGTTCACTTGGGACAAAACAATGCATGGAAAAGTAATTATTTTAGGCAATTTAATAAGAAGCTATGCTAACATGTTAAAGCAGTTATTTTAGTGGCCACAAATGGAAGTTGCTGCTTATACATGCAGGTTTTAAAATGGGTTTATCCCACTTAAAGCATGTAAAATTAAGCATCTAATCAATGATGGTCATCTGGACCTTCCTTCTGATCCCAACAAGAAGGTGAACACCCTGAACAGGTCTAGGCAATTTGCCTTTCCTTCATGCCATGATAATTTCCTTGTGGAAGCATTGACAGCCTTTTGCTGAGCTGCAGTCCTGGTTCTAAGTGTGGAGAACGTATTCGTAGTCAATGTGGTCATGCTGTTACAGAGATCTGCAATAATATTTAGAGAGAGACCAATGTTTGTAGCTAATCCGTGTTGTGGACTGGAGGATAATATTTTAGTATTCCTTGAAATTTTTTCTTTTGTAACTCAAAATTATTTACAAATCAACATTTCCATTAGTTAATAACCAATCTAGTGAAAAATAATTGAGGTGTCCGAGAAAGCAACAGAGTGAATGGTGAGAGGATGGTGTTTATCCTGATACTGTCTGAAGATGGTGTGGATTAGTGCGATGAGCACAGCAGATGATGCTGAAAGACAAAAAGTTGCTAATCTATAAACACTTACGCATGTTTGTAGCTGACTGTAGCAGATTCCAGTAAGGATGGTAGTTTGCAATGTGCAATGCATTAAGCCAGGCGCTGTGGCAAAGCAGCGAAGGAAAGCATGCTTCACTTTTTCTGGCAAGTGATTTGCCTATGAATGCCCTAAGCATCAGAGCTGCAATCTGTCTAGTGGCTCAGAAGCAATAATTGTGAGATGAATATGATGTCAAACATCTCTGAAAAATAGAGTGATTATGTACAGTCAGGCTCAGGATGAAGTGGTGGTCGCTGTTGTACTAGATGGGAAACTGCAGTGGTTAGTGTGTAAGTTCATACAGAAAGCTTAGTTATCTTTCCCAATGCTTCTCCTATCCCTGTGTATTTAAGGGCTTTTCTTTCCTTGCTGCCATTTATTACAGGACACTGTAAACATGAAGAAAGAAGGAAAATTCACAAAACAATGTCCTTATTTCTTCAACATTTTTTTCCCTTTGAAATTAAGTTCCCTTATCTCAATACTTACAGGCTCCTGCAGTAAATGGCAGTAAGGAAATAAATAAAGATGTTATCGAAAACTACACAATGAATTTTTTTTTTTTAAATTTTATTTTTCTCCATGTTGAAAAGATTCTGTGATTAAACTCTTTCCAGGGAAACAATACAGCACTATGGCTGCAGAATGAGTGATGCTGTCAGCTTGTATCAATCCATAGCCATCCATCTATCACTCCTGCTCCCATGTGATTTGTATAACTGAGAATGGCAGTAGCAGTTGGTTAGAAACAGAAGGAAACTGGGTCCCTTCTGTAAGGAGTACGACACTCAGCAGCAGTGAAATGGCTTGTTCAGCCTTGTCTGTAAACAGAAGGAGCGTCTGATCTATTGTAATGTCTTGCACGCCCATGTGGATTTACACTGATTAGTTAGCATTCAGTGTGTGATGTGTGATGTTTCTGGTGTAAAATTTGGAGGGTTTAATGTGCTGGGTTGTTGTTGTTGTTTGTTTTCATCACACTGAAGAGCTTTCTTTTTCTACCCAGTGGCTCTTTTGAGGCTTTTTCATTCTCTGAAGCTTTCTACGGTGTTCACATTTATATTCTTCTGCATTCTTCTCTTACCTTCCCCATGTTCTTAACTTCATTCTTGTCAGAGAGTTATTTTAATTCCTATTCTTTAACACACATAGACAGGCTTGGGGCTTTTTTTGTTTGTTTGCCTGCTTCCTCTTCTTTCTTTCTTTTTTTTTTAATTATGCAAAAGTCTTGCTTCAGCTTTGAAAGACTGTGTGGAAAGTAGGATTTTCTTCTTTCTTGCTGTTAAATCCACTGACATCTTTCACAGCATTGCAGCTGTCTCATGTTGCCCTAGTAGATCTGGGTTTTTTTTAGCTCTGATGTACAGAAATTCTTTTAATGGTCATAAGTGCCTCTGTGTTGACATCTTACTGGTTTCCAGTAAGTAATTTAAAATTCTCTTAATAGTAATCTAATATATGGGAACGATTTCATTTGGAAAGTCAGTGCCAATGAAAGCTCTGATAAACCAGGACTACTGGCTGCTTTCAAGTAACATTTTTTTAAAAATTCTGAGTACATCTTTCGTCTCCCATTTCTCTGAACTATTTGTAGAGTGCCTCACCAATATATCATCAGTATGCAACCATGTCTTTGGATTGCAGATACTCCTTGAATTCAATTCCAAATGTTCCTTTTCCACTTGAAATAATTTGGAAGTAGGAATCAAAGCAATAGATGCTTGATAATACAACTTTTAATTTCTCCAGATACATAATATCTAATCATTAACCACGTTCTCTTTTGTAAGGCTTTGCTTTTGGAGAAGGTAACGACTAGGGGATATGCCGGAATAGCTTCTGCAAAGTCTGTATTGCCTGAGGGTTTGGGAAAGCAGTAAAACCCAGGGTTTGATATTTTGGACTATTTATAGTTTCCAGCATCCTCAGATAAGGTGAAGTAAATTCCTTGATCCTCAAGGAAGATAATTACTAACTCTCTGTAATCCCCCAAAGGAAGTCGTCTCATTATAATGCTAGATTGTATACCAGTTTGTGTCTTATCTAATGCAACTGGCTAATTATTAAAATGCTCCATTTTTCTCCAGCTGTTGTCTTCCTGGGTAAAAAAATTGCTAAGTTCAATTGGCTTCCATTTGCACTTCATTGCTTCTTGACAGAAAGCACTCTGTGTAAATAAGCTGCCTTAGGGTGTTTATCTCCAGGGGAAGAAGAAACAAATTTATGCATAATTTCTCTAATTTTTAAATTTTAGTTTCCACAAAACCTAACACTTAGTTCTGAGTGCAAAATTTTTTTCAGTAAGCTAATATCAAGGTCCCAATATTACCCTTTTTGTAGGCAAGAAGGCAGAAAGAGTCCTTAATCAGCGTTTCAAATCAGTTTCTGTTACGGTGCAAATTGTCTTCTAAGAAGTGCCAAGGTATTTAAAAGGGCGAAACAAGGGCAAGAACTACATGGTTTTACATGCAGTATTTAATTTAGAATCATCTCAAACCAAGTTAAACAGTGAACTAACTTTACTGAACCATGTACTAATCAAGTGTAGGTTTCTTCCCTTCATATTAGGAGGCAGAAGTCCATCAGCACATCTGTACCAATACCCTTCCTACAGGGATTTATACTGTAGGAGTTAAGTCACATTTCTGTTACAAATGGAAGCAAGACCAGGCCACGTGGGAAGACTGCACAGACAGTATCCAGGCAGCCAGAGTTCAGGTTTGAAAATCAAAAGTGGGGATAGAATTCAAGTTGGCTGGAGACATAAAAGGGAATAAGAATTTCTTCAGGTGCATTAGGGGTGAACTTTGTAGAGCAGGGTTGTTGGTTGGACTTGATGATTCTGAGGGTCTTTTTCAACTTGAATGTTTCTGTAATTCTGTGATAAAAGACAAAAAGGCACCTAGGGAAAATGTGGGGCTTCTCCAAAAGAAGAATGGAGACCTGGTCATGATGGATGTGGAGAAGGCTGAGGTACTCAGTGACTGCTTTGCCTCAGTATTCAGTAGCTGGGGCCCTAGCTGTACCACCCAGACTCCAGAAAACACAGATGGGGAGTGGGAAAAGGAAGATCTACCCACTATATCCAAAGAGGGGGCCCAATGAGATCCACTCGTGGGTCCTGAGGGAACTGGCAGATTCATAGAATATCAGGTTGGAAGGGACCTCAAGGATCATCTAGTCCACCCTTTCAGAGTAAGAATATAGCTCAAATGAGCTGTCCCAGCACCCTGTCAAGCTGGATGTACTAGGGGAATCTACCACCTCCCTTGGGAGTTTATTCCAATGTCTAATAGTTTAAAGGGTGAAAAAAAAAAATTTGGTATCAAGTCTGAATCTCCCTAGTAGCAGCTTGTGCCCATTACCCCTTATCTTTACCATGGGAGTCTTTGTACAAAGGGAGTTTTCCTCCTCATGACAGTGGCCCTGTATGTACTTGCACATGGTTAGGAGGTCTCCCTAAACTTTCTCTTCTCAAGGCTGAAGAAATCACAGACATGAAATAGCTACAGGCTAGTACATTGTCAGAGCAGTTATTTTACCTGCTAAATGAAATTTTTAAAGGTTCTTAAAAAAAAAAAAAAGAAGCCAAAATAATACTGATTAAAAAGCCTGAATAAGCTTAACTGTTGAATTATAATATTTTATTATGTATTCCATTTCCCTTTGAGGTGGGTTGAAAGGCTGATCCTTCCTTGCCTCCTACCAGGGCAGAAAAATGAGACTCAGACAAACGGATTGCAGAATTGGTGGAAAGTTTAAATGGACAAGCAGTGAATGTTTTACAGAGAACCTCAAGCACAGTGACAAAAGGAGATCCCAAAGCGTACCCAGAAGCATCCCACCACTCCCCTTTTTCCCCAACTGAGAATACACCCAAAACCCCCAGGGGTCTTTCTTCCCCCTGCCCCTCACTGTTAGGCTAGTCTCAGCTGGCCGGATCTGAGATACCCTTCCCTCCATTACCAGATAGGAACCATCTCTGTAGGAGCAGTGAGGGAAGAAAGAGCAAGTGTAGAACCTTGCTGGTGGTTTTATAGGGAGCAGGGCATCATGGGATGAAACATGTAGCTTCCCATGTCCACCCACTGGGCTGGACCCTCAGGACACCGCAGGTGTAGCTTGTGTGGTAGCAGCAGGAGGCATCCAGCCTAAACCACCACACCTTTTCATGTCACCTTTCATGTGAAAGGTTTTGCAAAGTGGCAAGAAGTAAATTAAGAAAACCTTGATGCTGGAGTTCCACTTTGTTAGCGTGTGCAGACTGCATGGAAATGAGTGGCGATAAGACAAGCCATCAATATCCAGGGCACACAGTATCTTGTGTCTTGTGAAATCTGCTGGGGTAAAAAAAGGTATCCACATGATTTTTGTAACTATAGTGCCTGTTGGACTGAGGGGAGATGGCGACAGATCATTCTCCAGTTTGGACATGCTAGCTGTACCCTGCAGAAAGATGAAGGTTGTGAAGATGTTTTGGTTATTTTGTTCTGCTGTGTTCTGTAGCACAAAATTTTTGATGAAATAAAAAGATCTTGACCAGTAATTTATTTACAGTGCTAAGAATACTTTAGAAATAATCAGCCTGTTTAGTGAATGCTCTTAATTAAATACTAATAACTTACTCCAGACAAGTACATTTAGCTGTGTTATTAAGAAATATGCATTAGAGACAGTATTTTTGCAAAGCTGTCTTTCCTGTTATTAATTTGAAGTTATGATCAAAAGCATGTGAGATCTTGCCTTCATATAATACTAATTGCAAAATGAGTACATCCAGAGCTAGTGACAAAGCAAAACTGTATAATAATATTCACTCATACGGCAAGGAAATTCCCAAAGACCAGTGCTAGTTTTAGGGAGCAGACATTCTTTCACTGACAGCTGGACATACAGGGGAATTGTTCCACCCAAGTGTGAATCCAGACAAGCATCTTACAGCAAAAATGTCAGCATTCTTTGCCTATCCACAAATTTCCCTGAAACTCATTAACATATTCATACATTTTCCTGGAACTTATTAATATCTGCTGCTGACACCTCGCTCATGTTCCTTAGGTTCTTTGACATGGTTCATACAATTAATTTGCCCTGAGCCCAGCCTGGAACAATTTGTTTCTCCTTTATCTTCCTGTTCTTGCATTCTTGATGGCATAGGCTTTCTTTACCTCCCTACCCCATCCTCTCCCTTATTTTCATTCTCTGCATACTTGATTCTACAAGTTCCTTTTGTCTAGTCAAGCTTAGTAGTCTAGCAAGCATCCCTAAAAACATCCTTAGCTAGGTATTGCTTTAAGGATTCTTGGTGCTTTTCTAAACAGCAGCAATACCTGGCACTTCTTACAAATCCAGATGTACTCTGGATTCCCACTCTGTATAGTGCCTTTATGCCTGATCTCTCACCTTGCATTGTGATCATAAGCCCAGTCTTCCCCCTCACTGACTAGTGCATATTTCTTTACATGTGAGTTCCTATGCATGTATTTCAGAAATATATGGAACTATACATGCATATATATGCTGCTTCCCTCACTTTTGCTGTTGATGAAGTCTGACATCCATGGCAGTGACTTTAATTTCCAGTAATAGGTGCTGGCATCTGGTTTCTGACATGGATGACACAGATATGGCTCTGGATGAATCAATTGTTTCAGCTGGGTCTTCTGTGCAATCATGTCACTTTAGATTTGAAGGAAAAAGATTAATGTTTCATGAAGATGTGCAAGCACATATTAAACATGCGCCATGAATAAGAATTGATTAATACCATGAAAACCTGGCACAAAATAGCTCAGCATCTTCAATACTGGAGTAATGAGGAAGGGGAAACAATGAGAATGTCCTCAAATTTAACTTTTCCAAGTGGAAAATTATTTAAAAACAAAAAGCCTGGCGAAGTAAAGTACTACTACAAGTATAACCCATGCCATTCAAGAAGGAAAAAGTAGGTATTTAGATCAGTCTGGTTTTGTGGTTCCTTCATCACATCAAGCCCTCTTCCCAGGGTCTTGTGGTTTGTGATATTTTTTTTTCCTTGCTATTTTTGTTTGGTTTGTTTTTTGTTTTGTTTTAAAAACATTTTGTTGTATTTTTTTTTTTTTAAATGGTGTGGTTTTCTCCCCTGCCAGTTGGTCGCTACATTTGTGTTACTACTACATTAACAAACAAACCCAAAAGTCCAGGGATGTAGTACAACATTTTAAACTCAGTCTTGTTACAGTGTCTTTTTTGGAACTGGTTTAGCTTATGTGTGAGCTAACCAAAGATTCTCATTAAGTAAAATGTATTCAGATATTGCTATAGTCCTTGAATTTATTTATGAACAACATGAATATTTGTGCCAAGGGCATGGAAGAGAAAGATGGTAATCATGAAATAAATGCTAACATGAGGGGCAGAGACCTGCAAAGGGACTCGGGCATCTCCATGACCTGCCTGGGATTGCTCTGGGGAAAGGGTTAGGGTTAGGTTATGCCTTCTCTGACACCTAAGGTGAATGTCTTAATGAGAGCATAAGGGGCCTTTTGCTGCCTTATCTTTAAGACTAACTCTGCTCTTTTAGTAGGCAACTGTATTCCAAACCAGGAGAATCTTTGCATTGAAGTTACTTGTCAAGGGTTTGAATGTTATTTGGCAAATTGGCAAATGATAGAGAAGTGGCAGATTGATACAACCAGGTCAAAAGTGTGATCAGCTCTGTTGGACAGACAGTTTCCATTCCAGATGGTAAAAGGTAGATATGAGTGTTGACAGGAGAGAAGCTCTCTGCTTTTACTATTCTTGGTTTCATTGGATCATAGAATTGAATATGTGGGTTCTCCTGTTTAATTATGCAACCAGTAAAAAGGAAATAAAAAATTAACACCTCTTTGGAGCCTATTAAAGAAAGAGGACAGGGAATACCAGAGACTAATGAGATTGCTGTAGTGTTAAGAAAGGAACAGAGAATAGCTGTTGTAGGAACCGGCAAGATGAGAGTTCTTGAGTATTTTGAGGCTGCAGTGGGCACACTGGGGAAAACACTCAGGAAGATAATGCAAATAATAAATATTTTATTTAAAATATTCATGAAAGTCATGTGTTTTCAAATACTTCCAGGCTAATTCTATGAGGTAAGAATATGATGAAGTAGAAAATTAAGGAGAAATAACAGCTAAATGACATGGCAAAGTTTGGCAATGGTGTTTGGTCCAGATGGGCCACTTCAAGCAATGTATTGTGAATGTATTGTTGCTGTAGCTTACTGTTCCTTGCAGTACAGGAGATCCCCGCAAGCTGTTTCCAAGTGACCCCACAGTTCAGAGGAGGGGGAAGCTGAGAGATTCATGTGTTATGCAAGATGTTTCTGCGCTGTGCATCTGGACTTCATTCAGAAGGCTGTGCAGAGGATTGTTCCTAATTGTCAGTGATAAAAATGGATGAAACCGGCTACAGCAAACCAAATTGCTGAAGTCTTTGCTTTGTCAGTTGTCTACATTCTAGATCATAGTAAGCATAATATGTAGGTATGAGCAGCAGACATGTAGTAGAAACAAGAGCTGTGCACTTCCCTCCCTTCTGCTTCTGCTTCTCTCTTCTGTTTTAGAGCAAGCTGTCATAATAATGGCATGGTACATGCTCAGCCTTGTGTTAACAACTTTCCAGAGATGATATACTATTCCCTTTGGGCAGCCTGCGTGCCAGCATTTGGCATATGCACAAAAAAAGGAACTGAGAAAGGGAGAGTAGATATTTTTGTGATCAGCAAAATTTGGGAAAGTACAAGACAGCAGACTATTTCATATGCATTAGTGACAGCCTGATATTTTTTCATTCTTCCTTAAAAAGACAAGGAACTGATTAGACTTCAAAGAAAATTTTCAGACTATTTAAAAACAAGATAACCCAAATAACCATCAAAACCACAAAACCCACCTGAAACTGTATGCTATGTGCATTGTTTTGGGAGTGTTTTATCACAATGGAGGCTAGCCAAGGTTTGGGAAAGACCTCTGCAGAGGTAAAGACTAATACCCTGACTAACACCCTGAGGGTGTTATCTGAGCATCTAATACAGAAAGGCAAGGCTGCCTGAAGTACACTGCAGTGCCCATGAGAGTAGTGCTGGCCCACAGAGCAGTCTGCAGGAGCTGAATTGCTCCATGCTCTGAGAGTGCCTTCTGGAAAGCTGTGAATGCTGGTGAGCTCTCCTGCATGGTACCCCAGTAAGAGAATTCAGTTTTTCATTATTTATAGACATAGAATCTGAAGTATACAGGTCACCTCAAATTTAATTCTGCCTTCTAGCTTCTAGGTAAAGAACAATGATCATCCAATAACCTGCTCATTATACCAAAGTCATCATCCTGCCCTCTTTAGAAATCAGCTTATTTTGAGGTGGGTCATTGAAGGTGTTTCCTAGCATAGCTTCTTGATATCTTCTCTGGATTTGTAGATGTAGAGTCTCTGCCTGTCTGATAAGTGAATCATAGAACCATGCAAAGGTAGGGGTTAGTAGGGACCTCATGAGACCATCAAGGTCAACCTACTTGCCAAAGCAGAATCACCTTAGGCAGGTGATACAGGAATGCATGCAGATGGGTCTCAAAAGTCTCCAGTGAAGGAGACTCCACAACCTCTCTGGATGGTCTCTTCCAGTGCTCCATCACTGTTACATCAGAGAAGTTTTCCCTCATATTGAGGTGGAACTTCCCATGTTCCAGTTTGTATCCATTGCCCCTTGTCCTATTACAAGACACCACTGAAAAGAGACTAGCACTTCCTTTCTGACATCCTCACCATTCATATATATATATATAAACATTAATAAAATCTTCTCTTAGTGAAGTTTATTTGTTTCAACCTTTTAAGTCGTCTTAGCCAAAGTTTTCAATTTCTAGATAATCAAAGTTCTACTGGCTTGCTGTTATCCAGAATCTTTGGTCTTTTTCCACATAATTATGTGACTGTTAAAAAAAAGAAAAAGCTCAGTTTTGTTGTATCACACATCCTTTTGATACTGTCTTGACAATATGTGACTGCTGACCCTGCTCGCAGACAGTCAGTAATCCCAGTTTATCAAAGATGTTTGGATTTCTGACATGCCCTTGTTTCAGTTTCTTTAAAGCTCTTGACCCCCACTATGTTTCAGTGTGCTGAAATACTGCTTTTTTAGCTCAGTAAGGCAGCGCGGAAGCTCAAGCATAATATGTCTGCTTAAAACCAGTTTGTTTGGCTGTTTTCTGGGTCCTACTAGCTTTTCTTAATGTCTGTGGTTTTATTTATTTATTTGTTTTCTTTTTTTCCTGTTGTTGTTGAATGGTATTTCAGGAGCTGCAACTGTTCTTCCTCCTGAGCCAAACTTAGCTCTAACCAAATTTAAAGGAGGTGTGGAATTGTATGAAGGTTTATTCCACTCATTCTTAAATTCAGAGGGAAGTGTATTATTTCAGAGTAAATTTGGGGGGAAAAAAGGGAGAAATCCCAAGGTGTTTAGTTAAGGTTTCTATGGCAATCTGCAATATGCAGGATGCAATTTTTTGGTAGTGCTTAAAATCAAATGTCTTCATTCCTTTAGTGTTTGGATCTGTTATTAAGAATATCCTTTACCATTAGGCATCTAGAAACAGAAATGTACTCTTTCCCTTGCCTTGTTTACCTCTGAGGAATTTAACATTTCCAGAATAGCAACTTTTGAAATAACAGGTATTTTTAAAGAAAGGTTTTGTCCATCACTGGGTAGCGACAGCTTGCTCTCACAAAACCTGTGTGTAACAGACTTTGTCTTACTCCCTTAGGTGTTTCAGTGGGAACTGTACTGCCGTGATTTTACTGTTCCAGGCTTGATTTATATTGGTATCGGTGAGGTCAGAATTAGACTTACTGACTTTCAAGATAAATCATAACTCATAGCAGAGTTAAAAAAATAACTGTAAAAGTTCAAGAATACAGTAGCACACTGTATATCAGTTACAAATGTAGTAAAAGCAATGTCCCAGCACAGTTTTAGACTGCCAAAGTATCTGTTCTCTTATCTTGTAAGAGAAGATAATAATGCCTATGTGAAGGTAGTGTAATTGCAGTTGCTATGGGAACCTACCTTGGGTTAGGAAGTGCCCTGAGTTGTGTGGATTAAAATTTCTGTCTCAGCAGTGCATCAGTGTAATATTTTGAATAACACCTCTTTAAATTATCTCCCAGAAGATGTTGTTAAGGCAGCTATAGACTATTCAACATAAAATAAACTCCTCTGATATAATTCATATTAGCATACAGTTGTGTGCATTGTCTGTTGATCTTTCAAAAAGTGAAAAATTCCATGGAGCCTTTCATATATATTTTTTTATTAAATGTCTTTTTATAGAGACTGATAAATTCTGAGGATACAATCAACTTTTTGACTTGGTGCTTTTTGCAGAGCGGCTTAAGATGCTGCCGTTTTGGAAGAGCTCAGACAGAATGAACAATTTTCCCCAAATAAATCAATTTAACTAAGAGAGATGTTTTTAAAACCAGCACACACTAATTCCCATCACAGTTCATATGGACAGTGTTTTGAATCAAGGCCTTTTGAAGATTCATGTGTGATTTCTGTTCTTTTTCTGAAATCTAGTCTTTGAGGTTTGTGCTGTTAGGTGACTCTTTGCTATGGGCAGAAACATGCTGTGCATGACCATTGTCTGGGTGAGACCTACGTCCAAGAACTATGAATTTCATTAGCAGTGGTTCCACTCGGTATTAATAAGGGATGGCAGCTGGTCCTGTCATTGTCTGTGTTACTGGATTAACAAGGTGACCTTCACAAAAGCTTTCTTAATTTACATGATTTCTCTCTAAAATAATAAAAGTAATTATGTATATGCTTTCTTGATTACCATGCATCATGGGAAGCTATATGTAACATAAAGTAATTGGACAATTCAGGTCAAAATGAGCAAGTTCTGTTAGTGGTTAAGCATCTCTCCCCAGTTGCAGTACTGTATTGTCTTCCCTGAGGCCACCACATTATTTCTTCATGGTTATTGCAAAGGGAAGTTAAAAATATCAGGAGACAATCACTAGGAAAAAAAAAAGGTGGAGACATCAGTCGAACAGCATGTAGGAGAGTGGGGAGGAGTGAGAGTGTGATGGCAACACGATTTTCCTGACTAGCACAAGGCATGGTATTTCACATTATAGAACAGCTGTCCACCCAGTTTAGGTCATCCGTTGTTGGGAAGGCAAAGACAACTGCTAGACTGGCTCCTTTCCTTCCCAGTGAAAACTTTGGTGTAAAGATGGACAGTAGCCTGTGTTTTACTACTGAGTGTAGTTTTAAAACAAGCAGCAAGGCGTTTGGTGCATCTAGGGTTTTTACATTCAGCAAACTGTCCAAACAGCAGCAATGACTTCTGTCTGTTGACAGCTTTGAAGGATTTAGTTTGCCAGCAGGAAATACAATGGATGGTTATATGCAGTAGCAGCACCTGCCTCATAGCCTTTCTTCAACAGTTAGGCTTCTCATCAAGATATGATGTCAAAACCTAATGGTATCATAAATTGTATTTCTCTTAATGGAAAAAAGCCTGCCCAAAAATGATTTTCATCTGCTCCTAGCAACAACATGTAGCACAGATTCAGTAACAAGTATGTGTAACAAGCTATACTGTGTGTTAAAATACAGCAGCCTTGTGTGCAGCTGTACACATACTGCCATTTCAACAGGATTGTTTGAGGAATAGAATACTGCTCAAAATGAGTAAATTAATCAGAGCCTGTTCCAGAATTAGTGTTCACAAGCTTGAAGCTTGAGAATTCTGGTTGCAGGTATAGACTGGTCTCAGGATTTAGCCTGACACTGCTAACTCCAGTGCTTGGAACTTTGTATTTTTATTTAAGATTATATACCTAAGATGTGGCAAGCAGTACCTGTGTGCATTTTACAGAAAGTGCTGTTTGGGCACTTCAAAGACTGCATCTTGAAAAGATCAACTACTGTAGAAATAATCAAGTTTGATGTGTTTTTCTGAACTCAAATTTTCCCCACAGACAATGATTTAATATCTACAGTCCTAACTTTTGCAGTAGATGTGGTGAAGTTAGGTGGGCTGTTTGTGGAAAAAGTTATTTCTCATGTGAACTAAGAAGGAATGACCCTGAGCAATAGGTCTGATACTGCTTACAATTCATCCCTTTTGGATGCTTACCCCTACAAGCTTCCTTGGGGGAGATACTGGGTCCTGTCAGAAACTGAGCTTCTAATGTTGTTCTTCATAATTTTGATAGCTGATCCCTACTGTGGGAATTCAGCCATGCAGAATCCCTAAAAGCTGTACTCCATTATTTCCTCAGTCACCACTTTTATGTTTATGGAGCTGGGGTAATTTGGAAGGATAAACTGCAGTGTCTAATCCTTTATAAAGGATTATCAAGATAACTCTTACTTTCTGGTGTTGCTATGAAACACTGTACACAGGTTTACACGGGTCCAAACCTATGTAAACAAATGTTTGTAGTACTCTCTGTATGGTGCTTTTTGAAAATGTTTTTGAAACATTTCTTCTGGTTTACTACAGTGCCTCTTTGGACTCTGAAAGGACCTGTGGTCCACTACATACAGCCACAAATGCTAAACAGGGTTTTCATAAGGAAGTTAGTGCAGTTGCGAATAGGGTGAAGGTATTCCTTTTCATTGTAATGTAGCATCTTTTAAACAGCTGGTAGTCCACAGATTAGTGCAGCTAAACTCTCGTCATACAGTCTTCTATCATGCTGTTGTTTAAAACCAAACTTGTATGTACACAAATATTAAATTACATATTTTCAACAAATTAAGAGTGAGAGTCTAGAAATTGTTCTAATTGGGCACCTAAGATAAATCCCTATGCAGAAAAAAGGCATCAGGTTAGCTGTCTGTTCTTTATCCTCTGAGTATACCGTATTGCAGCACCTTCTGGCAGGCATCATTTCCCCGGCTTTCACAAATAAGCTGGAATTTAGAGTAGCTTTGAAGCTGCTCTAATTTACATCAGAGAATAAGTATGCTCATTGTGTCCCTGAATGTGTGTTTTTTTTTTTTTTTTTCTTTCAGTGGGTCAGAATAATCCACTTTCTCTGACCTCTGAACAAAGCCTTTTTAAAAATATGATAATTTGAGTCCTTTGGGCTTGATCATAATCAATCTGTCTCAGAAACTGTAAAATTCCTTATCAAAATAAAATATGAAGTCTCTTTCACTTATTCTTTCACTTCCATTTTTCAAAACAAAATACTGCAATATCTCTGCATATGTAGAAGGCTGGAAAAATTGATTTATTACTGTGGTCATCTTGACTGTAAAATACAGCTGGGACCAACCCATTTTTCGCAGTACAGTTCAGATTCTTTGCATGTCTTCATAAGCATTATAGAGGTGATGAAAAGGTCCCCTGAAATGTTCTTTGCTATGCAAATGATGGTTCATCTATCCTTAAGCCAAGACTTTGATTATCAATGTACTATGGGTTTTGGAAAGATCTTTGAATGAACTCTGCCTATCAATATTTCTTTTAGTATCTTGGACACCCACAAATGGAGGTGGATGAAGTCGGTAATCACTCTCTAACCTAATAGTGGACTGACATGTCTTATCCCTTAGACATATTTTATCTGTATGGCTTGAGCTGTGCCTGTGTAGGTAAAATTTCCAAATATACTCATGTAAGAGAAGATTTAGAAACAGAGGAGAGCTGACTAGGTCATGATTATAGTCTTATTGATTTTAGATGGCATACAGCGTCTGAATTGCCAGGTCATTCTCTGTTCCAGCAAGAGAAGGGCTTAAAGGTGAAAAAGCCAACAGACAGGATATCTGATCATATCTGCAATCCCTATTTTAATACAGATTTAGAATATTGTAGCTAGCATCATCTTGCCAAAATTTCGTACCACGTAGTTTCTACTTTTGTTGGCATTGCACTTTCTTAAGCACGTTAAAATTTTTCTAATCTTTGTATCATTCTGAAGGGTGCTGAATGTCACCTTAGAAACCAGTCATTTACTTGTTCCTGCTAACATTTTCTGAAAGGATTTTGTCAGCTTCTTTAATTTACTTGTAAACAAGCATTTACCTGAACATTAGAGTGCTGTTATTAATGTTAAGCTGTACGTGCTTTTCCATCCGTTTCCATGCCTGCCATACTCATGGATAATTAACTATCCAGCAAGCAATTACAGTCTGAAGTGTTACTCAGGGTCTCCCCTGAAAAATGGGCCACTGAATCTAATAAAGCCAATACTTCAGACTTGACTTTTAAATATTAAGGGCTAGAATGTGATCTTTGCTCACCACTGGTTGATCTCTTTGTCTACTTGTAATGCTCCAGCGAGACATACGTTGTGCAACAGTGAAGTTGCTAAAAGTACAGGTAGTAAACTGGCTGCTTCTCTTTACTTTCATTTCCTCCACTTGTGTGGGGTGCCCAGAGAAAGAAAAAAGTGTGGAACTTGTGTAATGTTGGGTATTTCAGACGTGAGATATGCTCTCCTCTTCCTTTGCCAGGAAGGAGACAGAAATGACCAGTCTCCGAGGAAGCATTCTGTTGCCGTATAGTGGAAAGAGTAGAATGAAAAATCACAGAATATTATGCCTAAGAACTGGAATACTTTTTTCTTGACATATGTGATAACAGAGCACATCTCATTTTCTTTGATAATATTTGTATGCTATTTAATAAGTAGAACGCACTAACATTATTTGATTAGCTAGGAAAATTGTGGTAAGAACCCTAAATAAATAAATGAGGGGGCAAACTGTGGAGGATTAAGCCATATTTTAATGCCCTATTCCTACCTTCCATTGGGAAGCAGTTATAAGAGTTAATTTTTGCTGAAGCTAAAGGTATTTGCAAGCAGTCAGTATCTGGGGAGCATCTAGAATGTGATTCTTTGCACCCGGTCTGTCTAGCTGTTATGCTGGGAGGAAGCTAAAAGGATGAAGAGACCCTGCCAGTATTTTAAAGTCTAGAATTTCTTTTATCATGTGCGTAGATATGGTGTTGTCTGCTTAACTGAGTGCAGAATTAGGAGTTTCTCATAGCAAGCTGCTTCTCTGCTTTCGCCATTTGTGCAGTAAGGTTGGACTGAAAGATGCTCTGTAGACTGCAGTGGAAGCCCTGTTTTTCCTTCACACTTTCCTCCTTTCAGGTTGAACAGGATTAAAACAGAGGAAGTAGATGATGGCGTTGTGCTCTCTCACTAGTTTTCTGCCAATTCTTAAGCTGCCTTCAAGGGAATATGTAAGTAGTGGCACAGCTGACAGCTCCAAGGCATCTCATCCTGGATTCACCTTCTGACAACTGTCTCCTACTTGCTGGTCTGCACATGGGTCTGGCACAGGACTTCTGCTCTGTGGTTAGGTTGCTTCATTGCAAAGGGAAAGCACTGTTATCTTATCAATACTCCATCTTTATTATAGAGAAGATCAAATTGAAAACCCGAGAGCTTTATTATCCCAATATAGCATCTGCAAGCATAATTCCCTTGCATGATGTAGTGTTCAAAAGTCCATTTCGTAATCTTCATACATACGATACAATCATCAGTAAAATATTGGTACAGAACAGCATAACAGAAAGGTGATCTAAGAGAATGATAACTGGAGTGGACAGGCAGGCTTAAAATTGTGACCCCAGTGTTGCAGAGAATTGTATGTATATTTATTTTAGCTCTAGAACGGAATGTTAAGTTAATAAGTTCAGTATTTATAAAGCCTGTGTAGAGTTATGACTGAGTAGACTCAACACAGTACCAATAGGCGACACAATGTCATTTCTCACAACTACTGATCTAGATGAGGAAATGTTATCAGAGTGAGAAGAGTCATATAAGCTAACCAGTTCGATAATGTAGTGGAAACAGTTATCTGTTGCTAACTGCAGTAGACCTGCAGGTGCTTTGCAGGTGGTCTTGGCTATTGTCTCTGTGCAGCCTACCCTTCAGAACAGGTCTCAGCAGCCACCACAACATTTAAGTAGGAACAGATGAGTCAGAATCTAATTTTGTTGTGGTTTTACTGGGATGTCTGATTTGTGAATAGCTACAGCAGATTAAATAAACAAATACAATCTGTTCAATCTATTTTAATTCAAACCAATCTAATAAAATAACTATAAATGGAACCCATTGCTTTGCTTATCCAGGTTCATTGCAGTGTGTTGCTAATTTTTTTGAGTACTTGATCAAAAACATAGCTGGGAAATATTATACATTAAATGTATAATGTTCACATCTATATATCCTTTGTTATATTTTTTCCAAACCTCCCACCCTAAGGTTAGTCAATTATCTAAAATTTTTTTGTACTTTCAAAATAAAAAATATATTTAAAAAAATTAACTCATGGTACTGTATTTACAGTGTACATCTAAATCTGCTCCCAAAATGGAGGAGTTTGTTCTCCTTATATATTCAGAAAGACAAGTAATTGAAAACCTTTTGTGACAAAAATCCCATCAGTCTTGAACTAATAAATCAGGTATAAACTTTCAGCCTTCTTTGATTTGAAATTGCTTGATAGTAAATGTGCAAAATTGGGGGTGAAATTATTAAACACTTAGTGAGCATGGCTTGGGCTCTTGTCCAAGTAATGCTGAAAAATAAATGTGGTTGTTCACCGTGTATTTTTTATCTATTTTTGCCTTTATCTGTAAAATACTGCTCTTAGTCTAACTGCAAAGTGAAGAGAATTACTCTGTATTGCTATGTATTTGCGAGGTGAGCACAGAGCTAGGATTCAGAGCTGATTCCCTCAATTACTGTTTTCAACAGTGTTCTTACCAGGATATTGCTTTTTGGGCACTTAAGAAAATTGAGTAAGATTGGATTTTATGCAAGATGAAACACAAAAGAAAAAAGACATTACCAGCACATGATTATTTGTGCTAAAAAAAGTGCATTGGCAATTTAACACTTGATATTTCTTGAATATTCTAGGTTGGTTGTGGTGGTGTTTTGGTTGTTATGTTGTTGTGCTGCTGCTGATTACTATTACCGTATTACTATTACACGGCGGTGGTGGTTAGGGGTTTTTTAAGTATCAGGAAACAACGATACCTGGAAACGGTTGCGCCATCAACGTGAAATCTAGTGTACATCACAATACTGGCTTTTAGACATTTCAAAATATAGCTGTGGTTCTAATTTTAGGAAAAAAATATTCCCATTTGTTTTCAGCACTACAGCATCCCTCTTGATGCACCACTGGGTGACCAAAAAAAAAAAAAAAAAAAGTTCTGCAGCTACTGTTAATAACATTGCTTTCTGCTGCGCAGGTGATACACTCAGTAAAATATTTCTTACTCTGTCTCTTTTTACACATACCAACTAGGAGATTAAATGCAAATAAATCCATATCACCATTGCATCATCAAAATCCTGAAACTGCAGTAGTCAATGGGATTTTTTGCTGCCCAGTGAACTAGGTACTTTTTTCATGCTTGATATTTTTTCTTTTATTAACTTATATACTGGACAATGTGTAACAGCTGACCCACATATTAAATACATTCAATTAACACAAAAATAGGTTAGGGGTGAGATAGTAGCTTGAGTAGATTATCTATTTATTGAGAAGTTTTTGTGTAACAAATCTCCTTCCACAATTTTAACTTGTAACTTGTCTTGCTCTCAGTGAATATGAAATAGTCTCACCTATCACTGTATGAATGGTGATATTTTTTCTCCATACATTAAAGAAACCTAACTGCTTCAAGCAAAGGCCATATTTTCTAGGTTTTGAATGACCTGGTGGTCCCCTCTGGGCTTTGTCCCATTGTTTGGTCATCTTTCTTGAAAGGACTGCTGTAAATCAGCTGCAGCATTCTAGCCCATGGGATGAATTCCCAGAGCTTGTAAGATTTAGTTCATGTATCTGTGTCCAACATTTGTACATGACATGTGCCAACATGCATATTAGTGCAGTTGATTTATTTTTTATTCACAACAGGAGAGCTTTAATTTATCTTTCAGCTGGATGTCAAGGAGAGCACCATATTATTTGCTCTTTTTTTTGTTGAACAACTTTCATCACTGTTGGAAGCACAAATGTTGGAAATAGGAAAGTATAACTTGCTGATAAGCAACTAGGTCTGAACCAGACACTGTGATTGGGTGAAGGTCCAGCTGTCTGTGTTTTGGAGAATAAATCTTATGAAGAGAGACCGAAGGAGTTGGGGCTGTATAGTTTCAATAAGAGGAGGCTGAGGGGACAGCTCATTGCTCTCTATAGCTCCCTGAAAGGATGTTGTAGAGAGGTTGGTGCTCGTCTCTTCTCAGCTAGTGATAGAACAAGGATTGGCTTCAAGCTGCACCAGGATAAGTTTAGACTGGACATTAGGAAGAATTTTTTCACAGAAAGAGTGGTCAGACATAGGAATGTGATGCCAAGGGAGGAGGTTGAGTCACCTCCTGGATATGATTAAAGGTCATTTAGATGTGGTGCTTGGGGATATGATTTAGGGGTGAACTTTGCAGAGTAGGGTTATCAGTTGGACTTGATGATCCCGAGGGTCTTTTCCAACTTGAATGTTTCTGTGATTCTGTGTGGTTCTCTGAACAAAAAAGTACTATTAAAAAAGGTAGTATCTGAAACTTTTAACTGTGTGAAAGTCAACATAGAAAATGAGATAAGGAAATTCCTCAGGAAGCTGAAGACTTACACTATGTTGTGGTGTTGTATGTACATCCACAGGGATGCTGCTTGTGCAGCCACTATCACTGCATTATTTGAAACAAGCATTGGTACCGAGCTGAATATTTTCTGAGGTCACTGAAGTGAGCGAATATCCTTAGAGAGAAGGAAGGATAGCACCAAACCAAATATTTTCTTTCCCGAACCCCCGAAGTTATCCATGTGTTACAGCATACAGTTAGCACAAGTTCTGAAGGCCCTATCAGACTGGAAAACGGCTAGATCAGAAAAAAAATTGCTCTATGTGACATAAAACAGCTTTCTCTGAGAATTTTCTCACATTCTGACGGGTAATTTCTGTGAAAATGTATGAAAGATCTCAAATGTTTCACAAACAAATGCAGTATTTCAAAATTGCATCTCAGTGACATCTCAATATTAAAAGCATTCCCTCTCTGATTCTGAGGGGTGATGAGTAAATCTTGACTGATCTTTCTTCTGCTCTTTATAGGTACTTCTGTGATTCAAAATTGTGTTGTCAGTAACCTCTTGATTTAGGGAGGTTAAAACAAATGTTTTAGGAATAACTGCTGTTTTGTTGCTAAAGAATGATCCAAAAATGATAGCTGATAGTACTTTCACAATCATAATCCCTTCTAGCATTCTTTGTATCTGTTTATGCATGGAGCTGCTGATGACTGAGTGGAAATAGGATTTAATAACATTCTTGGTAGAAAGGCTTAACTTAATATGCAGATTCCAGTGGGAATTTTCTTTTGCAAAGATATTTTTATTAGCATTCAGATACTTCAATATGTACAAAAATAAAGATCCATCTCTCAGGCAGAGAAAGCTTCATAGAAGCTGCAAAGTAAATTCATGAAGATGAAATGTGGGTTTTTCTTTTTATTTTCTTTTCTTTTAAGACTTTGAAGTGTCTCTTCTCTCTTGTTACTGACTGCATTTAATGCAGTCTTTGAATTTATGCTTGGTATAGTTCCTGTACAATAGAATGAAATTATCCATAACTGGTCAGCGATAAAGAGCACTGAAGTAGTCATCAGCTAAATGGGCAGTTGTCCTCATACAGTTTGAGCCTCCTGCATATGATGTGTATTTGTTATCAGCAGCGATCCTGAGAATGGCTTTCCACTTTCCATGAGTGACAGAATTGATACGGCGGCTGCACTCTTATGTGACAAAGGAGATAAAAACTTAGCTGTAAAACTGTCTAGTCATATAGGTTTATACTACCACAAAGAAGCTGTGAAGCTGGTGCTCCATCTTAACACCCACCCCTGACCCCAAGGAGGAAAAAAAAAAAAAAAAGGTAAAACAAAACAAAAAAAGAGGCCTCAGTGGTTGTGAACAACACAGCAACTTCAGCTTCTGCAAGGAAGTCGGAGGAAACCTAGTTCATGCCTCAGGAAATCATAGCTGGATGCTAGGATAGCATCTCAGATACTATTGTTGTAAATAATACTGAGGGATGGGTTCTGTGGAACTGAAACAATGGAAGAATTTTTTTAAATATTTGTGGTGGGTTAAAGTTTCCCATTCACATTAACTAAGCACAACCAGCTCCGCTGGAAGCAAATGAAAGCTGTATTTACAGAGCAAAAACTGCACTCTCCAATAGAATGCAATGAATATGTACAAAATATACAGTATTTACAATATTATACAAGTATTTAGAATCAGAAAATAGCATGAAACCTCCCCTGTCCCCCTCTGTATCCCCTCTGGCACCCCAGAGAAAAGCAGGGAAGCTGCTCCCCTTCCCCCCAAAGCCCCCTTTCTCCCTGTAGTAGAAGAAAGAAAAGGAGAGAGCTGTTAGGAGGAATGTTAGTCTTATCTGCAAGGTCAACTAGCAGCAGATTAGGTTCCCGCCACTCAAGCAGAACAGCCAAGCAGCTAGAGAAGAAGAAAAAGAATGAAGTGGAATATGTAAAATTGTTAGGGTACATCTGCCTCCATCCCACACATTCTATCCAATGAAGTTAGTTTAGAAAAATATTTTGTTTTCCTTTTTACACCCAATAGTGAATTCTTTATATTTTCCTACTTTTTCTGCTTGAAATCTGCAGCCAACTTTTAAAGGCATAGCCTAAAACTGCAGTAAAAGCTTTGTCTGTCAACTAAGTCAGGAAACAATAACAACTGGTTACTTAGTACGTTTAGAGGTTCTTGAAGAAGGTTTACTGACCTAGAAAATTGTCTAGTCAAGTGACTTTTTATATAGAAGTTTTATGAAAATTCATATTTATCTGCTAAATTCCCCTCCATGTAATATTATGAAAGAGTTTGAAAGGCATTTCAGCCTTTTCTGATGAAATTAGATGGATGGGCCTGGATCAGTTAATCAAGAAAATACTTCTTGAAGAAGTGATAGATACTTTAGAAAGAAGAGAACTCACATACCTCAGAAATACTTAGAAAGGTGAGTCTTTGTACATTTGGAAGCTGAACAAAGAAAATATTCTCATAAGACTACTATTATACCTTCTGGGATGAAGAAAGGAAAAATACAATGATAATAATTGGACTTTTCTTTCTGCTAATACATTTAAATGGAAGTATGAAGGCCTCTAACTCACTCTTGTGTATTTGTAAAATAAAAAGGTGGCAATTAGGAAAGATGGCTGTGAATTACAAGCACCCTCCCTGAAGTGAGTAAACGGCCAGTTCTTGACTCATAAAATGTAGCATAATGTCAGGTTATCTGGTAACTGGTGTCTGTCCAGATTATCTAGACAGCTTGTATTTTTCCAGACTGTTTGTGTTTCTTTAAGGCATACTAAGACAGGCTGCATCCCCTCAGTATGCCTGAGGTTTGTTTTTCAGGTAGGCATGTTGGTAAAGCAGAGCTAGGCAGGAGCATCACCAGTTTTAGGGACTGGTGGAATTCAGACAGTCCCTTTAATGCTTCTGTCCTTACCCAGAGTGAACACTGCCAAATGCATCAGCAGCTCACCATGCTCTGTGTGCCCACTGCAACATATTTTTGTTTTACCAAGCAATTTTTAAACTTCATCTTAAATTTTCCCCAAAATAGGAAACTCAGTTTGCTGTATCCTGCTGTTTGTACTTGGTGCTTTTGTATTTCTTACTTTAACATTTATATTGCTTGTGCAATATTAACTTTACTCAAGTAAAGTCAAGTTAGAGGTCTATCAGGATCTGTATTCTATTACAGTTCAATCAGTTCAATATCCAATTTTGTAAGCATGTTTAATTTAATTTCTAATTCAGGTCAATGCTTACTCCGTTCTACCTGGTGAGACACTTTGGCTATTTTCCCCAGTCTGTGTGGCAATGGCTTATCTAATTGTCTATACCCTTTAAAAAAACCCCAAACAACAACAAAAAAAAAACCCCAAACCCAAACAAACCCCAAACTTTCTAACCATAAATAATAACATTTATCAGTTTTACCCCACAAACACTTGTATCAGGTCAAACAGGCCTGTGAGTTGCAGCAAAGAGGTGGAAACAGACAGGGAGAGAAAGATGGGAAGCTCTTAAACTGGATTTATTACTACTGATAATGGAATGTAAAACTTTACTCATTGTAGAAACTTGTAATTGCAGTCATGATTTGTGCCAAGTCTGTAACAGTCATTGACAAAGCAGAAATCACTGTACAATTTTTCCAAGTAAATTATGTATCCAGCAAAACCTCAAAGACAATGATTGTTGTGTTAAGGACAAATTGTTAAAAATTGATGAAATGCTGCAGTCTTACACATATTACCAAAGGAAGCCCAGAGTAGCCATTGTTTATTATTATCTGCTTTAGAAAAGGTCAAATCACAAAGTGTTAATCATAGCAACTTTCATAAATGCATGTCTTTCTACGTTGCTAATTCAATAAGTCCAGGAAGGTACAAATCAATGGGACAATGTCTTGAAGTTGACCATTTTATGTTTTGTGAAGTATTGCTCCATGTTCAGTCTTTATAAATTGGAATGGAAGAATGCACCCAAAAGTGCGGAGAAATGCTTTAGATCTAAATATGTTGGAGACTCATGCAATTGGAGTTGAAGGCTCTGTTGACTAATGCATCACCTAATCTGACCTTTCCTATCTCCCAGACCATTGCAATTCTCCAAAACTGACTTCAGTCAGTATGGGCTTCTTGTTGAATATAACAGTTTAGGACTGACTGAAGCAGAACTGCGGCGTAAATTAATGTCTCTGGGTCCAGCAATGTCCTGTCAATTCTTTTACAGCTCTCACTGGTTTAAATTTTTTCTCTCATTAGGAAGTGTTCCTTAATGCCTCTTTTGATGAACAATATTGATTATATAAAAATGGAAATAGATTTTATTGGATATCACTTTAGTAAATGCTCTAATTACTTCAAATACCAACCCCCCCCCGTGTGTAACTTCATGAACCTGAACCAGCTCAGAAACTTTACAGAAGTGGACTCAGTAGAGTCAGTTCAGCTATTCATAGGTGGATTCAGACAAGACTGATTCCAAACATGACAGCAAGGCCAGTTTGCATGTCAGTGTATGTAAATGTATGCTAATTTAAATGGGTTATTTGGCAGTCCAGAGGAATCCCTGTTTAGTGGTAGATGAGTAAGGTGTCCCAAAAGAATACTGATTAGAAAAAGAGTTGTGAAAAAGCTTGGTTAGCTTTTCTAGACTCACTGCAGCTGTCTGCTCATTTACAAACATTTCCATAATAGATTTCTCACATCTCCCTCACCTAGTTCCTGTGAGGTCAGATGACAAATGCGGGAAAAAAAATGCCCTCTTCTTAAGTTTGTGCCATCAAATGGGACTAACTGGGCAGTGGTGTAGAACTTTGGCAAACAGGGCTGATTCTGTCAGACAGAATCTCTTTACACAGATTTTTATCTTACAAAGCTTGTTGCACTGTTCAGTTTGCTTGGCTTTATTCAAAAAGATTCCTTTGATTATTCAGGTGAGTAAAGGAGGGGTGTTATAATTTCTCAAGACCACCAGCTGAGAGCTTTGCAATTTCCATAGGATTAATAGATTACTGTTTGCATTGCACAGTGGTAGCTGCCAGGGCACCGGGGTCCCACTATCTCTGGCAGGCTGCAGCACCTGCATAGCATGACAAACATTGTTCCAGGTAGAATTATCTCCATATCAGGGAGTCTGACTAACAGAGGGGTATTTTTCATATAGTGTATGTTGTTGTATTCTCCTCTGGATGTTGTTGCTTCAGTCAGTGTGTAAGTGACTTCCCAGAGATGCTAGATTCTCTCCAGACATGGCTGTAAATGCCATGTAGAATTCAGGTACATGAATGTATCTGTATCGATTGCATCTATCTCTGTATTTTCTGTAAAATCAGTTCTGTGCTTGGAAATGAAAACGTAAACCTGAAGCTTATGTAGCTCTTCCATCCAGACGTATTTGATGTGTGGTATATGCTGATGTCTAATTTATGCTTTTAATGTAAATATCATCTTGCGCTGTGATGTAAAACATTTCTACTTCTATGTGTTTTCTTACTCTATTCCATGTTCATAATTAGGATTTTCTGGATTTTTTGGTGAGTCAGTTAAATGACATAAATATCTATTTTTACATGGTACATAAATAGCCAATTCCACAATTATCTAGAAATGTGTCATTCATATTGACATTCAGTAAATACTAATAACATCAACTGAATTGGTGTTTAGTATATTCTGTTGAATAACTCTGAGTGCTGTTAAGCTAGAGAATGTATTGTGAAACAATCCATTGGGATAATTTTAATTATTGTAATAATTTGTTGTCTTTTAGGTAGGGGCCCTGGTGTATACAGTAACATTTTTCTTTCTGTACCATGATATTGCCATACTATTAGAATAACAGTATATTAACATTTTCCCTAAGGGTACAATTTAGTCTTTCAGGGTGAAATTCTTTCCTGGCTGTAGGGCCAGGATGTGGTCTGTGAATCTCCCAAGTCCTATTTCAGTTCTCAAATGAGTGTAAAAGCACATAAAATGATCATGTTTTCCTCCCTCATTTGGCCTGGTGAACAGAGCTGCTGTTATATGAGGTTTGTGCTCTGAGGTGAAGAGAGCTAGTACAGAGGCTTGAGCACCTAAATTATGTTTAAGTATAGGTATCCAGTGTGCTTTCTTGAATACCTATGCTCAGCAGTGTAGGTCAGTGCAGAGCTCTGGTAAGGGCTGTGCATGAGGTTATACCCTATCCCTTACACTGGCCTGCCATGGGAGCATCTTGGGTTGGGTAATCCTTGTCATGATCAAGTGAAACTAGTCAAGTCTAGCAGTACTGGAGTTACTGTAAGTCAGTCTGTAGGAAAGATAGACCTTTGCAGGTATGCAAAATACAAACAGCATAAAAATAGTCCCTTTACAGATGTGACTTTTTCCCTCAGAAATATTTGGAGGCAATTAACCATGACAGACAAGCTATGATTGTTGTCATGGGCTGAATTCAAATCTGCTGCTGCTATTTAAAACCATCCTGTCTCATGCTGACTTCTAAAGGAAAGTGCTGGCTGGAGCAAAGTATGATGGGGCTTGAAGTTCAGATTGTAACAAGAGAGGCTTTGTGTTCTGGTGGCTGCTTTTGGGTTCTGGGTTGTGAGAGCTGGTTTTTTTTCTGCAGGGATGGCAGCGACACAGGTGGGAGTTGGGCAGCTGCTGGGTTTCTTTTATGCTGTTTTTTGTTGGTTTTTTTTTTTTTTGTTGGGTTTTTTTTTTTTTTTTTAAGTATATTTTTGTCCCCCCCCCCCATTTTGCTGCGCCTTTTCTACAAAGAGGCTAAGCTCAGGTGATTGTGCATTGTATTATTAGCTAAGGTAATTGTGCATTTATGTTATCTCATTTATATTAAACTCTTATCTCACTATCTCAACCCGGAACTTTTTCTGTGTGTTACTTTCCCCTCACTTCCATGTTGTGAGAAACAGGTTAACCCATTCTCAGGGTTTGGCTTGTTACAGTTATGAACTGATCAGCCATCGCTGCAACACATGACACTGAGCCTGAAACTCTTTGAGTTAAAATTATCACCTTGCCAATGAACTAAGGCCTCCTTGCTAGGAAAACAACGGAAAATCCATTAAAAAAACAGTGTGAGTGTGGGAATTGAACCTTTGGGCATAGATACTTGCTTCTGAAGGACACCTAAGGACTGATACATTGACTTTGGAATATTGGAAATCTGACATTGACTCCTGGTGAGCCAAACAACCTGTTAGGCTTAAGCTGAGCTGCTCTTTGTCCAAACTGCTGTTTGAAGAATGGTATTTGGAGAAATTTCCTTTCTTTCCCGATGGAATGGGAGACTTATTAATTAGTGTCAGTAAATTGTCTTGCATTCTGAGGAGATGGCTGATACAGAAATGTCAGGTGATCTGTGCTCTTTCTCCAGGAATGAGCTGCTGTTAGAGCTGTAATAATGAGTTAAAGCAGTTCTCCAGCGTAGTTTAGTCCAAAAGACCCTCGTTTCTCAAAGTGCTACTAACAGTGACAGTCCTGAGTGACCATTAATCTGCAATGTCCTTCGAGGTGACAGTAAGCCTGTTTACTCAGATGAGGGAAGCCTGAATAAATGGTCTCTCTGCAAGGTGTGACACAGACTTGGGGTTTAATTCAGTAGGCATAAGCACCTTTGACAGGATGCATACTCACTTACTGTGATGCCTAATTTCATGGAGATGGAAGTCCTGCTGACCACCTTGAGGCTGTGATCCAGAGGAGACAAAATATGTAGCCTACTCTGTAGAAGGATGAGTCTAATTTTATTACTGTTGCATATATGAAAAAATATTTCATTTAAAAATAAGTAAAAGGGAAGAAAGTAATCTGGAATATGTTTTAAATTATTTCTGCAGAACAACCCATGATATACAATCAGTACTGCTTGCAAGCAGTTTTATGGGCACACTAGAGCTAAATTATATATAACTGGGAAAATAAATGTAGGCCTTCTCCAGATGAAGCTGTGCAATAAATCCCCTGTGCAGTTTGAGTTCTGTCTGAACATTGTTCATTAAAGTTTACACTGTAAGATGTAAGGGGCTGGGTCAGGTTTAGGTGAAGATCAAGAAGATTAGAACAAACAAAAGAAAAGAAAATGCAAAGAAAACTAATCTGGAGTGTTTTGTACATGTGGCTAACACTGTGTGAGTGAAACTAAGGGAATTATTTCAGGAAGCTTAAGAAAATCTAAGGAGTAACACAGTTCTGTGCTACAGTATGGCATATGTCTTTTGGGTTACTTTAAAACAACAACTTTTCTTTATAGGTATTTTCCTCTCCAGATATTTGTCATGCGGTCAACTTCCAAGCTAACTTGATATATAACTTCCTGTAAAGCACATATAGCAGTTGACACCTATTTACACAAAAATGTGTTTTCCTTATTGTCACAGAAACTCAAAGCAACACAGAGACTCAAAGTAGATTTCCCATGTGCTTGCACCAAATCACACTGCCCTAGGCTGGGAATGAATGGCTGCAAATTGACCGCCCCGGCTTAAGCAGCCCACTTTGGACTCGGGCATCTGCAGAAGGGAGCAGCATCCAGTGATTCACTGCCTGGGATAGTAGGACTAACTAGTAAGTAAAATAAGTTGTTTTCTCCACAGGGAACAGACAGGGCTAGAGAATACTGGGCAAACACTCGTTAAAGAAGTAAAAAATTAGTGGCTGCTTTAGTAGTAAGTCAACAGTAAATGTTTTCATCCTAAAGGGCTCCAAATCACTTATGTAAAAGAAAAAAAAAACACCACCATAAACAAAGGAAAAAATAAAAAGAGATGGAACCAAACCTAGTACAGAGTAAAATATAGAGCAATCACTTTAATACATTTATTAATGCCACTGTAAGTGAAGTTTTAGTGTTGTGAGTTCTTTTGAATGAAAAACAAAAGTAATCCTAAATGATAGAAAGCATATGAAGCTATAGATAACTGTACCTGTCACAGGACCTCGGAGTGTAACAATGCTTGAAGATACTTGACTTGCCCATAAATAATCAGTTGCAGCAGTGTGGGGGCCCTCGGAAACTCACTTGGACTGTCAGTGGAGAGCTGTAAGTGTGTGTATTCCATCATGTTCTGATTACCAGAACCAGAAGAGTCTTCGGTTACCTGTAGGGGCACCAACTTAGGAACACAGTTTCTGCTGTGAGGTGGATAGGGCTTAAAATACTGAGCTGGTGTAAACCTCAACAAAACTGTTGGTGAGAAGGATTTCATAAGCTTCCAAAGATGCAACTGGCTATGGAGAGTTGCTGCTGGCTTTGATTTAGGTCTCTTTTACTTGGACTATAGCAGTAGATAGAGGAAGAGTATTTGAAGAGTGAAGATTTTTTCCATGCGGTGGTTTCAGAGGAAATAGTGTTTTGATAGCTGGGGCCACTGTCTGTACTTACGAATAATGCCTGCTGAATAGAATGAGAGCTGCAGAAAGGACTTGTCTCTTGTGTTCATCACCCTTGTGGCTCATCTGACACAATGTGTGCTACTTAAGTGAGAGATCTCTGAGGAAAGATATGTGGAAGGCTAGAAGTTGTCTTGAAGTGCTTACTAAATGCGCTGGTAGACAGCAACTGAAAGTCTGCAGGAGTTCACAGATTATAAGAGTGCTACTTGATCGTAATACTGGAATAGTCAGGTGGATGTTCTCATTGCAGTTTGGAGAAAGCCCCTGCACATCTCACTTGTGTGAGTCTGTGCTCATAGCTATTACATCAATGTAGTACATCTGATTTTTAGAGCCCAGCAAGAGCCAATACTGTACCATCAACTTTTTATAGTCCCTCCAACCTGGTGCTGGCTGTCTCCTCAGTTTCCCAGCAGAAACCCCAGTAATAATGGTGTTTGCGTAACCTAAACAATCTGTTTTCTGGGGGAGAAATAACTTTATTATTCTGTAGTTCCAGGATTAGTTTATAGTTAATTTATTTGCTTGCATATTGATGTGCATGTTTATGGTCTTGTGTGGGAGAATTACTGCGGAAAACTCATCCTAGCAAATGAGTGTTGCTTTTTATTTTGGGAATAAGATGCTCTCTATTCTTGGTGGGAAAGTGAGTTTCAGGACTAGAATCTTATGATCTGTGGAAGCTGGTCTTTGCATGCTTGAGTCCTTTTGTGTGTGAGCTGCTGGTGGGGTGCAGTTGTTACAGAATGTAAGGAACAAGAGTTGGTCTCCTCAGAATTAGTGCGGTAGGGAAATTGTGGGCTGAGATCTAGCTGTGTTCCAAGACTCTGCTGCTGCAGCCCTCATTGGCCACTTGTGGAAAAGATGCCCAAATGGTTAGTATTCCTTCCAAAATGCTGGGGATATAGCATAGGATTTGCAGCAGGGAATGCTTGAATATACACATCCATCCAAATGATTTTGACATCCGGACAAGCATTTTAACTAGCATTAAGATCAAGAGGGTTCCCTGGGAATTCTTGAACAAGAAAAGGAACCAATTAACTGGATGAGTAATTTGCTGTGAATGGTTTGTTTATCTATACTCTAGCACTCTCTAAGCAGTTGTTTATTATGACAAATTGCTAGGTAAGGGATTTATTCAGGCTGTGGTTTGAAACAAAGATTCTGTCTTCCTTTGCTGTGGATGCAGCCTGCTGAGCTGAGTGATAGCTAGTGTCCATGAGCTTGTCTAGAAAAGAATATTCTTAACTACAAATAATCAGATTAAAACATTGTACAACTCTGTCTCATTCAAATATTTTATCTTCATTTTTTCAAATTGAATACCTTCTTTTGCTAGCAGTGACTACAGTGCCAGTAGGCTCCACTGAGTCACTCTGCCGGTGGTTTGCTTAGCAAACTGTGACAGAGATGGCAGGCTGAACAGTCTGTGTGCATAACAATAGACTTGGTAGTTACTCACTGGAAAAAATTGCCAGAAGGGACTATAAAAGATTATTACTGTTTCAGCAGCTTTCTCTGCGGAGGTTTGTTCTACCTGTTTTGTGGTAGGGAATTGTTAGCCTGTTACGGGGAGAAAGCTGAAAGCTTTTCAGTCTGTACTGTTCATGTTCCTTAGGCCCCCTCAGGAGAGGCATGCCTGGTAGATTGGCAGACTTATGTTCCTGTGGTAGATTTGTGGTTGTGTACATCCTTCTCTCCTGGTAGCACAGCCCTGTGAAATTTGAGAATTCAGCTTGGGGCATGGGAATGGCATGGTCCTTTTACCTGTTTATCCCTTGAAGCAGGAGGTCTCATTAAGATATTAAAATAGGCCTTACAATCAGTTTTCTCATGTTTAAGGAGATGATTTTTCCCTGTATAGTATGAGTACCTCATCATAACAAACAGCCTATGCTTCAACTATGAGAATAAAACTTTATTTACTGATTTGTATGTAGATTGCTGCTACATTATGAAGATTTTTCTGCTTGTGTGTGCTCAATTAAGAAGACAAAGCTTGTGACACATCTGCTTGTATTGAGGCATTGTGAAAATGACTTTGGAATTTCCAGTTTGGAAGAGTCAGGTGATAGCATCTCTTACAGAAAAATGAATTCTCTTTAGTGGGAAGCAGTGGTACTTCCTTGATAATGTCTCAGCCTGTTTTCTTGTATTGATGCTGTGAGTTGTTATTTTATGTTTAAATGTATTGGAATCCAACCCATTGCTACTAATTTAGAAAGCAAGGATTTCTCTAGGTATAACTTCCATGCTGTATCACAGTAGCTTCACCAGCAGGACAAATCACTCTTCAAGTTGCCTCCTCTACCTCTCATATGAACCCATAGTATGAAATTCCCATAAAGAAATATGGTAGCAACCTGGGTTTTTTTTTTTCATGTCCAGTGATCTGCTAGACTATTAGTCTAGGTTATGATGATAGAGTAGGAAGAAGTTTAATTTCTCAGTTTTAATGGCTGTTGCTTCTAAGAATGTTCTATTTGTGAAAAAGTTCCATTTTAGTGAAATTACTGGGGGGAGGGTGGGGAGGGTTAGGGTTTGTTTTTGGACTTTTGATAAAAATCTGAACTCTCTTTGTGTTCAGATGTTGTCCTTTGGCATACCTTTTATAAATGAGTCACAGAGGACATTCCATTGTCAATACAGGGAAGCTGGTTACAGGAGTGAAGAGGCTTAATCTGTCCAGCTGAATTCTGCATTTCCAAATCATGTGTAACTGACTGTAATGGATAACAGCTCTCATTTCAGTCAGATAGGAAGGGGAAAATGGAAGCAGGAGAGTAACTTTTTTCTGGTCATGTTATAATATAATTTGGTGGGTTTTTCATCTGTTATCAGTTCTTAAAAACCTAGTTATAGTTTCATTTTGCAACCTGTGTGAAAAATAAGACAATTTGCTGTTCACCTTACATGGACTTATATTTTAAAGCAGACTTGTAAATGTGGTCTCAGCTTGGTATGCTGGAAGAATCAGCAAATCAAATGTCTTCAAAATAGATCTGGCAAAATTTTTATGTATTTAATTTTTTTGGCTGATCTTAAATAGGAACATTTTCATAAATGTTCTTGCTTTTCTATGAGCCCAGCTTCAATCCATAATGAGAATCTCTGATTTTTTGAGGAACACAGTTTCCACCCAGTTTTTCAAATTCTTGTCTTTTTCCATTATGCGACAGCCCAACTTAACAGAGTCTTACACTAGGTCTTAATGGTAGTTTCTCTCTATGTATGACAACAGAGATAAATAGCACCTCATTCCTTTTTCTGAATAAAATATGGCCCCCTTCCCAATTTGTAATTGGCCAGTTTAGCAAGCTATGTAGCTTTCAGTTTCTTACAGGCATCAGTTTTGACTGTAAGTAGCAATACTATTGCTAGCAAACCCCAAACCTTTTAGCAAGAGGTTGACTTCAGTGTTGTGGTTGTTTTTAGCGAGGGCAAGCAGCATGGGTGCTACCAGGTGCCACACTGATCATGTGAACTTTGACCCTCTTGCTTTGTATGCTCTGTGATTGTTTTCATCCCAGAGGAGAACTTTGTCAACAGATAAAATTATTCTGTTATGAATGAGGAGATAGGCAGGCAGGAGAAGCCAGCTTGACTTGTAACATTGCTCCTCACTGCCACAGAACAGCACAAATACAGGATGCACTCACATGCTGAGGCTGGAGGCATGGGCAGCAGCCTGCTTTCAGATTCTTTTCTAAAGCCCAGATCGGGCAGTGAGCATAAACATAGGAAATAAAACAGTGGAAGGAAAGAGAGTAGGGGAGATTGAGATTGAGAGAGAGAAAGGCCAACAGCGTGAGACAAAAATTGGGCAGGGCAAACAACTGTAAAGCTGGGACTGGTGTGAGGCTTCAAAGTTGTAAATTTGCCAGGAAGCACCAATAGTGAATAAGAAAGGGTCTACCAAGCAAATCTGAGAATAGGGATCATTCACCTGAGAAGCTGTTGGTCATTCTTGGAAATAACAAGCTTTTCTTAGAGTTTTACCACTTTTGATTGACCCATAGCCAGGACTGCAATTAAGCTTCAATGTATTTTATAAAAAATAGTACTTAGTTTATGTTCACATAAGTGAAGAGATACAATTGCACAATGGTGGTTACAATGGTAGAAATACATACTGTTGATAAAATGTTTGCAAGAGATTTTAAAACATACTGTACAGCACCACATCTGAAATTGGGTGATGGCAAAATGAATCATACTCCATGTCCAAGTAAATTAAATTGCTAGATCTTTCTTTTGGAATAAATAAAAAAAATAAAAATAAAAAAAATATATATACATACAGTGTGCAATGTGTGTCTGACACTACCAAAAATATTTCCTGATATTGAGCAATAGATTAAAACAAAAAATGAGGTAAGAAAAAGACATTCATGCATTTAAGCCACCATTAGTCTCTGACTCTAAAATAAGGCAGGTCATAATCTTTTAAAAACTGTCCTTAGCCACTTAAGTTCTCTTTAGTGCTTTTCAAGACAAGGTCTTAACAGACCTTGTAGAATCATGAGTTAAGATGCTTTTAATTTCAACAGGCTCAGCCATATTTGAAATGCATTTTATGGTAGAAAATGTTGCTTCTCCTTAATGAAAAAAAAATTTGTAAATTAAAAGGAACTGAGAGAGATGGATGCTTTTAGAGTTTATCACAAATGACACTGCTTTGAGGGAGAGAGGTGAGGGAAAGGGAAGGGGAAGAAAATTATGTGTCATCTTCAGTTTTAATGACGTGGAAAAGGGTGACGTTAAACAGGACTTGATGTCCGTTATTCCAGGCATAGAGAGCTCTATCTCTTGCATTGTAGTCAAGCATGGATATATGAAAGTACTGGTTATGGAAAGGAATGTCTGTATACTCATAAGTGGAGGTTTTTGTGGAATAAGAATAGTAGACCTTGGCTCCTGTTAAGTGAGAGTTAGTAACGTACAAGGTGCCACAGATCATGAAGGATTCTCCAGCACTTCTCTTTGGGTAGCCTGTGCTCCAGCTCTTCAGCACCTCCAGAGTATCCTGGTTTAGCTGGCTGATGACAATGTTGCCTGCATTCTGGTTGGTGGCATAGACAGCCCATAGCCCAATTTCATCTGCCATCAGGTCAATATCAGAAAAGCCACCCCAGGTGTAAGGGTAGACATTATGAAAGCCAGCATACTCAAGGCTACGTTGTGCAAGCACCCGCCCAGTGTCAAAGCTGTATTTGATGATGATGTTGCTCTGATACTTGTTGAAATAGAGGGACCCATTGTAGACAACATGGTTGGTTCCTGCCCATTTGAATGGAAGGTTGTATGTCCTTGATTCAGCCCCACTGACAAAGTCTGCAATTGATTTGTATTCACGGACGATTTTATTGTTAGTGTAACTATCCATGTACCAGACCTGGAAAGAAAACAGAGATTGGGAGTAAACATCTGAAACACAAGCTGCAGTACATGATCATGATATGGCACAATGGATAGCTTGCAGAAAAAGGAGGAAAGCTTTTAGGTGTGCAACAGGCTATCCAAGTACAATACAGTCACATGAGGAACTCTTGACTTTCTGAATAAAAACTTACCTATACAGGTGCATTCTCAAGAAGACTCTTGTTAACTACAGTGTTAGTAGGGAATGTGGAGGCTTCTGGGGAGAAGGTTGTAGGGCTGCAGGCTATTTGGGAGGGGGCCACAGAAGGAAGCAGGTGCTGCTGGAAGTGGGGGACCATGGGCATTGTTGTGGAGTGGCCACTGGCACTTGGAGGTGGCAGAAGAAACTTCCTCAGGACAAGATTGGGCTCAACAGAGTTTACTGCTCTCCTGAGATTCCTGGGGTCAATAATAAACCTGCATGGACGTGGCAGGCAGAGGATAGCTGCACACAAATCTTTAGTTACTAACATCTGTATGTTGCCTTTTCTATTACCTTTGCTTGTTTTTGTTCTGCATTCAAAAGATTAACCTTGTGGGTCTCACACACATGAAATGTAGTATTTTGACTTCAAAAGCCCCTTGGTGGAGAGAGCACCTGCTCAAAGTTGTGGCCAATTTTAAGATCCTATTGCAGATCCAAACAATAATATCACTTGGATCTGAGATTGCAGGTGCTCTGAATACAGTTTATACTGGACCTATCCATACAAATTTTGACTCTGCTGCATCATGGGTTGTGCTCTTGGGGAAAACTGTTGATGTTTGTGTTATACTGCTTGGGTTCTTAAAAACACCACTCTAATTAAACATGGTAGGAAAAAAAAAAAATGTAGTTAGTTCACATAGGTGTAGGCCATCCCTGAAAAAGTTCAAGCAAATGGCATAGCGGTGCTTAGCTAACTTGGCTATTTTTCACAGAGACATTGTTGCCTTTCCCTGAGGATGTTTAACAGTGAACATGAGGGAAGTAGGTGGGTGTAACCTCCTAGGGGACAAATAACTTTTTAAAGGTGAAAATAAAGCAAGTAAAACTCCAGAAGGGCACACAGATATTCAGTGTCTTAACATACTCTGTTATTTTTCTCTGATGCTAAGGGATCTGTCATCCAGGCTCCAAATCGGGTTCCGGATATCTTGACTGTAATGGGGCCTGTAATTTTCATCAATTTGCCACACGCTGAAAGTAGAAAAACAAATGCATTAGTGCAAATAATTACTCAGCTCTCATGACATCAGTAAAAGAACAAGACCAAATGATCTAAACTAAATGGTGGTTGCAGGGGATTCATGCTTCTGTGTTGGAGAAGGATTGTCATCTTCACCACATGAGCTTTTCCATATTGAGTAGTAATAGAAATAAGTAAAAATATACAAATAAAAAAAAACTTGTGTATATTTTGGTTTCATATATTTTGAAGCAGAGTTACATTTTCTGGGCATAAAATAAAATACAAATGTATTCTGAGCTAATGTAAATGATGTAATAATGAATGAAGACATAAACCACCCTCACTTTTGCCTTTGGTGCGTGTGGTGCAAGATGGATGTTTCAGTTTGCCACTGACCAGGGCAAGAAGGAGGGCAACAAAGCTGGTGAAGGTCCTGGAGAATAAATCTTACGAAGAGCAACTGAAGGAGCTGGGGCTGTTTAGTTTGAAAAAGAGGAGACTGAGAGGCTGAGGGGAGAGCTCATTGCTCTCTGCACCTATCTGAAAGGATGACATGGAAAGGTTGGTGATGGCCTCACAGGTAGTTAGCAACAGAACAAGAGGGAAGGGCCTCAAGCTGCACTAGGGCAGGCTTAGACTGGACACGAGGAAGAATTTTTTCACAGAACGAGTGGTCAGGCATTGGAATGTGCTGCCCATGGAATTGGTTTAGTCACCAACCCTGGATATGTTTAAAGGTGGTTTGGAGGTGGTGCTTGGGGATATGGTTTAGGGGTGAACTTTGTAGAGTAATCAGTTGGGCTTGATGATCCCGAGGGTCTTTTCCAACCTGAATGTTTCTGTGATTCTGTTAAGCACAGACAGGAAGAAATGAGCTTGTACATAAAATGAATGTCTGACTGCCCTGTGGTTACACACACGTAGCTGTTCCAGTCCTAGGGGTCTGTCTGAAGTTAAGAAAACAAATATGAGACTTATTCAGCAGCCTTGGCAGTATTGCTTGGCTTCTAATCCATTAGTCTGTCTCGTATTAGACTGTCTACCAGGAAATAATGAAAGTCGATATGATCTTGAATGCTGACCTTCCTAACAATCCAAAAATCTATATTTTAGGGGACATTAATAACATACCTATTAGCAACAAGCCCCTAGTGGAATTAATATATTTACCAAGAGGCTTAATATCACACAGGGATGTATAGGTGATTACGTGAACTAGCAAGTTTGTTAAGAAATAATGTTCCATAAGTGTAAAAAAAAAAAAAAGGTGACCCATTGTTTTTTTTCTTTCAGTGTAAAAAAACAAGTGTTCCTCCATGATACATGGTTGTGCTGTATTGTATAATTCTATCTGGGAAACATGGGAAATTGTGTCTGCCGTTAAGTGTATTGGTGCAAAGGAGAGAGCTACATCACACATAGGTTTTCTGCTTTCTGTAACTGGCAAGGAATGTATTGTGTGAGCCTGTTTCAGCCAGTCAGAAGAGGGTGGATTGCCTGTGGGGATTTCATTCACAGCTAGTAAAGAGGGGTGTAAAAGGAATGAAATTTCTTACAGTCTTTTGATGCTAGATTTGTGTGCTGAGTCCCGTTTATTCCAGATGGATAGCACAGTATATTGGTGACATTACTACGATACATGGTTTATCAATCTGTTTAACACTGAAATAATTTCTGATACTGACTTGACAAAGATAATTCCCTTACGTCTTTCCCAAGCCTGATTTTGCATGTGATATAAAAGTTAAATGAACAACAACTCTTTCAAGAGTAAAACTCAATGTACAGTTCACTGACAAAGCATGCTGAGTTTTCTGTGTGTGGTTATAAGCACCTTCAACTTTGTGTCCAGTGCAAGAAATTATTTTTGCTTCTCCACCAGCACTGGAAACAGATTCTTCTTGTCTACTTTACTGTCAAATGTGTTGGTCTAATCCCAGCCCAAATTCTTATAACTGTTTGTGTGGATCTATTAAAACTGACCTTGCATGCTGTGGTTTCTTGCTAGAGAATGGTGAAACTAATATAGTGAAAGGCAGGATCGTGTACTTAATGCTTTTGTGGCTCATTTTGTATGTAGGGAAATAGAACATAGACAACTGTCATGTGAAATGGGAAATACTTCTGGTCTATTAATTTTTTATAGCAGTGAGGTGGCTGAGAATTAAAATTGGCTTATGCTGGATTTGAAAGCCTTTTTTTATAACTGCATCAAAAGTTTCTAGTAAAGGTTTCTAGTAAACCTTTGCTCTTTAATTCCCTGACAGGAGAAGAAACAGGTGCTAAGGAGAAGGTAGGTCAAATACCTCTCCATACTAGCAAATGTTAGGAAGTTTGGAAAAACTGAAGAAAAAGATTATATGGCAAGCAATTGTACACATGCAGAAGAATCCAGGGGCTTTCTCTCATCAAGCTCTAATAACTAAAATATAATGCTTTGTGGATTTGTACTGTGCAGGACAACAGACATACATCTGTGAGGCAAGAACTAATTCTCCATTCCCTCACAATGTAGTCCTTGTGATGAATTGGACCATAAGCAGAACAGTGCAAGCAGTGAATACTTGGAAGCCATTTGTGCTACCACCGAAAAAATTACTTTCTTCATTTCCCCCTATGTATAACCTACAAAGAATAATGGTGCTTAGCTGCACTTCAAGAGAATGTTTAGGTTTTATTACCCTTGCAAGTCCTTCTATAAATCATACACTCACTTAGTGTATATATGGCAGCTATCAATATTCATTTGCATTACAGAGACCAGATCTATCAACTAACTATTCCTAGCTATCTTCAGAACAGCTTCTGGTAGTTTCTCACTTTTAAGCAACTTTCCAGATACATAATTATGGTTGCACAGAATATTCTACTTTTGAATTTCTAACAAAAAATGCTACTGTAAAATATTGTTTAGATTCTACACTATAGTCAGGTGTAGCTACAAATGAGTCCAATGTGTCTACTCTAATTATTTCTTCATATTTCGTAAGCAAAATTTGGAGGAGTATTGGCTTCTATGAATGTTGCCCACATTTTTCTTTTCCGATTTCCTAAACACATTATGGCAAGAACAGGAAGGTCCCAAGCATACTGGGCAACCTGCATTCTCTTTGAACTGCGTGTGCCTTGCATGGCTGCCAGCAAAGGACCCATAAGTACATAACTGTATGTGAATTTGTGTGGGCAGATATACGTTAACTGCATGAATCCTTTTAAAGTTTTGTGGTCACATTTCTCAGCAGCTTCACCCTGAATTTTCTCTTATTCCAGAGAAGGAGCAAGTTTCAGTCATCACAACTGCTGTGGTAATCATTAAACCTCAGTGAAAGTAAGGCAACTGCTTACTGTATGCCAATGAGTGTTGAAAGTGTTGCCAGTGCAGATGGAAGATGCCTTTTAAGTGACCAGGACAATATAAATAATGCATTATATTGCTGGAAAACACCTGCTGGGGAGAAGGATGGAAAATGACTATTACATGCAGTGTTTAGATAATTATATTGTGAAGCACAACAACATCTGTGAAAACTTAAGCCAGATCCTGTGGCATATTGGGGCCAGTCAGTTTTCTGCTCCCATAGGCTATCAGACTGGCATGGAACATCACAGCTGGATCTCCAGCATGGTAAATGTGGCTGGGAGGAAGGTCCAGACATGAAAGCTGTGTATCTTTATGCTTGCTGATCTGAACACACAGTGCCAGTTTTCAGGAGTTATTCACAGAAAGCTTAACTGAAGCTGGTTTTATTTTAAAAGGCACACAGGGGTACTCCAGAAGTACAGCCAGTCCATTAGTAGGCAAGCATAAAAGTAATGTAAACCTCTAAGACCAGGGAATAATGCCAGTAAAGATGAGAAATCTGTATTAGAGCCTGAGAAGGCCAAACCTCTTTTAATAATTAATAATAATCTTTTTCATACAGTATCTTTCATACAATTTTCTTATCTCTGCTGTTAGTGCACATATTTTTAATAGAGGTCTTTTTACAGCAGTACATCAAAAGAAGTGTAATGTGCTGCAGGAATGATAGATAGGAGGGGAAATGTGCATGAAGAACACAAGAAATAGCCCCTGTGAATGCAGCAGCAGTGTACAAAATGTGTTTTATACTGTAGTCACTTGACTAAGGAATGTTACAAGAGTGGGCTGTAAAGGCAAAGAAAACAAGATGCTCATTAAAGATAAACTGATGACGTTTTGGTGTCTAATAAACTTCCTGGAAGATTCACTATTGGAAAATACTGTCTATTTATAGGAATGTTCTTGCTTACTGCAGTATTGCAGTGCAGCCATTTTCTCCTGCCTGCCTCCTGCCAAGTCAGTAATGTGCTATTATGTGTGTGTACTGAGATGAAAATAGGATCATAAGAAATTTCTGTTTGAAGAAGTCTTTCATGTCTTTTAGCCCATCATCACTGTGTTATTTCTAGTTTAAAATAAAGAGATTCAAAATAAATAATTTAAGAGGATAACCTAACCTAGATTTTTCACATTCCATTGCCTCACAAAAATAAAGCAGCACTGCTTCTCAAGTTACTAATATACTTCATGTCACATGGAGTATTTAGAAGTAACCGTCTCACAATTGATAACTGAGATGCTTATCACAGGGCTGAACCTTGGAATTTATAATTTGCTCATGTTCAGAGTTAATTTACAAATTATTTACTTCTCCATCTGGGACTGGATTGTTTGCTGTAGCAATCCAGACTGCTACAGTGAACCATTTAAGTGTTTCAGAATGCATAGATATGCCAGGGAGCAGGGAGACTGCACTGTGATTACAAATATCTTTGGATAATGGAAGCTAAGGCTGACACTTGATACTGATAGAGGCTTTCAGTTTTGGTAGTGATACCAAGCAAGCACTGTATTTCAGAGATGTTCAGTATTTGCTTTTTCAAACTCAAGCTGCCATGAGAGCAACCAAGATGAGGCTCATTCTCACAATGGGTTGTTCCAATGCTTCTTATAAAACCCACGTTCTCTACCCTTAAATTATGTGTGATGCTTAATTCTGTTGTATTGCAAATTGGAGAATGGCACATATCTCTTAATGCTGAAGTTACAGCTCTAAACATGATAGAGTGGCTTCTCGGGTGTCGGTGAGATGACAGAGTTATGATGTGAGCATCTTGAAAGTGATTCTAGTTTACTACCCGCTATTTTTTCTCACTGACATCCCAAAGATGGCTCAAGTAGCTATGCCTGCCTGAGCTTTTTTTGAAAGGGTATCTGTAGCTCTCCAGCCAGCTGTCAAACTCTTAGATTTTAAAGTTGATGTGTATTAGAATTTTCCATCTTAACTCCTTCTGTATACAGTAAGGCAGATCATTATATGAGACATACTTGTGCCAACTTAGAATCATATGACTGGCCTTAAGTTCACTTACTCTTGGCTTTTATTAGGGTGGCATGGATCAGAATATGATGCAAACAAGCATCATCAAACAAGCAAAAAGAGAACATTATCTTTCTGTAGAGAGACAACTAAAAATACACAGCTGAGGGACCAAAGTTGCCGTGAAATGGTTAACTTACTGAGCTTTTTCATGCAGTCTTGAAGCCTGGTTTCCAAACTGAGTACGCGCTGGTGTAGTTCCTCATAGTCATAAGCACCAATTTCTTCCTGAATCCCAGTAAGGACACTAGACAGATTCCTAATTTCCTCCTTGAACTGGGTGATGAGTTTGGCATCAGTTTTGTATTGTTCCAGAACTGGGATCAGTGGCAGGAGCTCATCCATCTTTTCTTTCAAATCCTGTTACAAGCAAACAAATGCATGTCAGAGCAGTTTGAAGGAGTTTGGGGTGGTTTGAAAAACAGACTGATACTCCTTGCTACCAGAAATCATGGGTTTATGGCATTTCACAGCTGTAGGGCATTACCATCCTGGACAGGGTACTCTAGGTCACTCTCTCACTTTCCAAGTCTGGGGAGTACCAGTATCTTTTGCATTTGTGAAAGAAGCTGATAGGCAGGGTCAGCATTTGAGCTGCTTGAAGATCTACCTCTGAGTTTTTCTCTCCTGAACATGTTCCATGACAGCCTGCAGTATCTCTTCACCATTTAGCTAATCCATTCATATTGCTTTCATATTTGATTTTTATTCTTTACTTGAAATAAATACTTATATTTGTTGTTAGGAAATCTACTTTGTGTGCAGGCCATCTTTATAGCTAGCAAATTGCATTTTAAATTATCAGCAGCTATGTAATTATGAATGGATTTGGCAGTATTAGGAATTCTATTAGTTCTTTTCTCAAAGGGTCTTCCAGTTACATTATAGCAGCAGAACTACTGAAACAGAAAGAAGTGGAAAGTCTTTTGTCTACAGTGAAAACTTATTTTACTGTTCTAATTAAAAACTAACCTGGGTCTGCTTTAGACCTGTTAAAATGAACGGTTACTTTGATGACAAGGAGAGTAGACTTTGTGATATAGAGAGCAGAGCTCCAGAAGCCAAAGCTTTGGAATTATGACCTGAGGCTTTGTTTCTGAAGGCCAGTGAACTGCCAAAACTCCTGGGTAAGCCATGACAGAAACCATTGCAAAGACAGTAGGAATTTAGGAAGATAAAACGTGTTTAAGGAATTAGTGGAGGTAACTCATTCCTGACAGGATTTATGCTAGATGAGCTGTCATTTGAGCAAGCTGCTGTAACTTTTCATGGTGATCAGCTGTTTCCTCCTTGGCTGATGCTGATTTAACTGAAGTATGACCATGATGCTAAACGTGATCTGGATCAAATTTGGGCTCTTCGGTTCTCATCGACATGGAACCACAGCATCAGAAACATTTCAGTAAATGATATAAAGATTTGTGTCTTTGTGATAAATAATTTACTGGTTTCTGCTGACACTCCTAGCTTGTTGCTATGATGAGTGGTACAAGAACTAATTTGTATTGCAATATGAATAGGTGGTAGATGTATTCTGGCATTTCCTGCCTGCTGTTATGAGGGGTTGTGCGGTATGGAGAATGAGTTTCTTTGTCTAAGGAAAGATAAAGAACTGCAATTTTAGTAGATCGAATTTCAGAAAGCCAGCAGCCTATTGTATTATGTTGACCTTTTCAATTACTCTATAACTTGATTGGCTGGAAATCAGTTTTATACTCCTGGCAAACTGTCAAACTGAAGTTAAATGACAGGCCAATACAAGTATTGAATATTTAAAAGGTTAGAGTAGTACTGAAATTTGCTACTATTGACAACATGTGTCAGACATTCAAATGTTGATATTTTGTTCCCAAGGAAAATTATAACGGGAATACAGAAAAGCGTTAACCAAATGTGTTGTTGTTGTAGGAATGAGTGATAACATTTTTTTACTACCTGAGAATAAGTGGAAGTATGTATTCAGACTCTAATGTAAACTAAGAATGATAGCAAGTTCAGTAATGTGATTAGTCTACTTAATTCCTGATATCATTAAGACACATTGGATACTCAGTTTCTCTGAAAAATAAGTTAGACCCCTTAGCTATGGCTTAGGTATCTAACTTTAGCACCAATTAGAAAATTAATTTCATTTTATGTGAACTTCAATAAATGCTTTAAAAGACTATGTATTTGGTTAACATAATGTAATCCTCAACATGTATTTTCCAGATCTTTAGTATCTCGGAGTCTCAAAAGTATCATTTTATCAGAGTTAAAGAACTTCAACGTGCTCTTCTAACATTTTTTCCTTAAGAGTATTTCAGACAGCTTCTGTAGAATGCACAATATTGTTTTGTAATCTCTGCAACCTTCCTTCTTCACAAAAACACTGGCATGTGTTTTTCCTTGTCATTAAAATTCTATGGAAGTATTTTTCTAATCACAGGAATGTGACTGGGAATGATTGCTTTCCTCCCCATCCCAAGTTCAAAGTAGAAAACCTTCAGACATGAAATTAGATCTTAATTGTACTGGACAAAAATTACAATAACCTGATTTATTATAGACTTCCCTTCAACCACAGTAAATGTCAGGCAACAGTAGAAGTGCAGAACTCTAGTTGTTTGCTGTTCATCCCATTGGATCTTCCCATTTGTTATTGAAGCTTGAATGAACATAAATTTCTCAGTATGACATGCACATTGATACAGAAAAAAAGCAGAAATCTGTTTACAGTGACATTTCTCTAATGACTTAGTAATTAATTGTTACTTCCTATTAAAATTAAATTAAACAGAGCATAAGATTATCATCATAAAAAAAGATTTGTTAGGCCTCTCTTGTTAATGTTGCTCTTGTATGAGCATTTCAAGATGAGATCTTAGCAGTCCATGCATTGCTGCTAAGTACATTGCTTTCAGCAAGCTTTCAAAGTTATTGTTATAATAAAACCTACTTGAAAATGCTTTGTCATTAATGTCTTCCGATCATCTTCCAGTTGCCGAAACTTGGCCTTCAGCCCTTTCATTTGTGTTTCCATTTTTAAAACGTACTGGAAATCCCTCTGAGTCCGTAGATTTAAAACTTCAATAGACTGGGACATATTCTGCACCTGTTAATGAAGAACACTCTCTAAATGCACTTTTTTTGCTGTTTTACTTATTTTTTCATTTTTTCTTTTTTTCCTGGTTCCATAGTTAAAGTTCAGGCAATAAAATGTGCTCATGTCAGTGCTGTATTTGGCAGTCATTTATACCACAGGATAGTCTTGAATTCCATAATTGCATGACAGGACAAAACCTGGGGAGTAGGGCTGAAATAGGGCTGTTTGGAGCAAGATCTTGAAGCCATAAATGATTTGGAATAGCTTCTTTGAGGTAGAGGGATGCCCTTGCAGCATCACCATCAAAAAAGGCTGTTAGGCAATGGAATCTACTCTGACACCTGTAGTAGATGTGCTGTTCTTCAGGATGTACTGCAGAGTGTGTGTTCCCTCCCAAGCACTTTGGGAGGGACAGGATGGAGGATTGGAGATTCTGATTAGTATGAAGTGCGTGATTTTTATTGCTAGTAGGCATTTATGTAATAATTAAGTATAGGCAATTCAGATAAGCTGGGCTGTCTGCATCCTTAGATGTTCCTTCATGATTTTTTAAGTAGATATGAAATTAGAAATTGTATCCAATTGTCTCATTGGTAGAAACCCACTTTTTTTTCCCTTCCCTCCCGCCCCCCCCCCCCCCCGCCGAAGAGTAGTGAATGTTGAAGTAACTTTTGTAGTGTAAATTACTTTGTAGCTATAGCAAGCACTTTTACCATGAGACAAGACTGTCATCTAGAGTAAATTATTAAAGTATCTGTTATAAAAGCAAAGCCTTTGTCAGTCATAAAAATGATATATTCTGCAAGTGCAGTTATTCTAGTTCAATAAATATTTTGTTTTCCCAAAATGTGACTATAGTAGATTGCTAGAAATGTATCAAACACCACCCTGAAGGTTTGGCTCAAGTGAAAAAAACAAACCCCAAACCAACAAGACCAAACCCCAAAGTCTCCCTACTGCCTGACAAAGCTGGCAGTAGTCCTGTTGTTTGCAACAATATGCAATGTTTGAACTGCTGTTCATTTTTGAAACTAGTGTATTGTGATCTACAGAATGCATGGATTCAGGAAGGCTTGTTTTTTTATTTTAGTGTTGGGAGGGTAATTGCTCTGGGGACTGAAGTCTTCCTCTGATAAATAGACAGCATGAGGGGAGGCAACTCCTCCTCTGTGTAATGGTTCATCAGTGCCCTCCCCTCACAACCTGAAACTAAGTCCCTGCTGGAGTTCAGAGTTGTTTAAGCAAAATCTGTGGGGATCTGACGGTTTTTCATAATGGAGTGATTTTTCTATAGCTAGAAAAATACTGAAATAACAGATCACTGGTTTTACTATATGGGCAATAGTGAATACTGCAAATCAGAATGGGGTTCTTTGGGGAAAATCTGTACCACCAAGAGAACGAAGACAGTATTATCTGAAAGAAGAATAATTGAAAGAAAATTAGAACTTTCTTCTCTGTACAGCCTGCTTTGCAGATGCCATGATGCCTACATCTTCTTGTTTGTTGATAAGAAACGTAATGACCTTCAAGAATCTCATATAATTGAAGCAGAAGCTATAGTTTAAACCCCACAGCAAGTAGCTAGCTTGAGGTGGGATTTGTAACTGTTTTTACACAGAATAACCAGTCCTGTCTGTATGTAAGGAAGAATTTTGTGAGTAGTGAACAAGAAGGAAGATGCAACTTCAGTTTGCTAGAGATAAGTGGCTTGGGTTGGGAAAGCTGTGTCTGTTAGGAAAACAGATAAATAATGAGCAGTGCTGAGAACACAGGTAAGGGATATACCCTGAAGAAATATTAGGTAACTCTTCAGTTATCTATACATTGAGTATTAGAGAGAGAGGAGTGGAATTCCATTGGAGGTTTAGTGATTAAAAGGTGGAATTTTTTTTGAAGACTTACCTTCTCTAGCAGTTGCCTGAGTTGCCTGCTTTTGGCATCTCTTGAACACAGGTTTTGTTCAGGTGCAACAACAGTGCAAATGCAACGGCCATCAGGATCCTGTGCTGAGCTATAAACTTGCCACCCTTCCTTGGGGCTAACCTGAGTCTGTAACAACAAAATGATTAAGATAACTGGGGGTTTTATGTGTTTTGCAAACCCATTACTTCAACATATTTTTGCAGCATGTTTACAATGAGATTCCTCCTGCCAGATTGACATTTACTAGTTTCTTAACTAATTAGATTGGTGATTTCATACAGTTTTGTCTTATCTCATGCCTCCGTGATCGTTTCCTAGCAGTGTCCAGCACATGTTTCTGGGGTGGATAGGAACAGATTTCTTCTCGTGATTCAGCATAAACTAGCAGATTTAATGCTTTTCAAGTGGATGTTACAGTTTGTCATCAGCAGAGAACAAACAGGTCCTTCCAGCTTTTTACTTTAGACTAATGGAAACCACAAGGACAGAAAAGAACAAAGATAAAACACCGAAGCGAGCAGAGTGTATTTGACTCACACCTTGGGAGCTGGCTCAGAAGCAGCTGGGGATGTGGGTTAGCAGGTTTGCTCTTAAAGATGCAGTAGTCAGGAAACTGTTGAAACTGTTCTCCATTGCGCTCTACTGCACATACACCAAAGGGAACAGAGGCTTGCTGGGTAGTGCTGAGAAGTGTCTGTTTGGTTTAGGTGGATTGGGATCATAGCAAGAAACAGTGCAACTGCGTGTCCTTCACCGGGACAGAATAATGCCGGAAATTCCTAAGCTGTTCTTCTTTACACCAAATACAACTGAGAAGGAAAAGCAAGGCTAATGCTGCACTGCATTTAAAGTTTGTGCATACCTTTTGAGACCAGGTATGTCTGTTTAATGGGATGTATGAAGCACACATCTTAAGAATGAGAGGAAGCGGTAGAATTAGATGATTGAAAAGATTCAGTTGATGGAATTAAAACTAATGGACACAAGTGATTTTTTTTTCCATTTAAAACTGTAATTTAAAGTCAATATTGTGCATTATTATTTTCTAACTATGGAGAATACACTACTGAATTTCATGCCACAAATGCTAATGGATGCCACTGAAGTCATTTTGGTCTGGAGACAATTGGGATCAATTACTATTTCTATTATAGAACTGTGCTCAGTGTCAGCACAGAGAGTGATATTTAGACTGGCAAGCTTTGATATTGATGCTATACTGGCAGCTTGGTGCAGAATAAGTTGCAGAGTTCCTCGCCTCAGAAGAGGTGCAGTATCTCTGTAGATTGAGTTTAGAAAAGAGCACAGGCTTTTCACAGTCAGTCTTCTGTAGAAGTCATGGAGAATAGCAATGACCTCTTCTGCTGCAGAGTTAACTGAAAAATCACAATTGTTCACCTCTTTTGCAAAGAAATCAGGTGTCATAACATAGATGACTGTAAAAAGAGGGCCGCTGAACTTGCCTTAGGGTTTGCTAGAAAGGTGTATCCAGAGGTCAGTGCTAAATTATACTGCTTCTATGGTGTTCTTTTCACTTTAAGTTTTAGGGCAAAAGGAATCTAGTGTAAGACGTGGGGAACAATAAAAGCTAAACAAAATTACATCTGCAGAGACCATTTAAATTGGCTTTGAGCAGCTCCTAAAATGGTGAGCTTGAGCAAATGAAGTACAAGGCAGGTAACCCTTGTGAAGTGTAAGGTCTGTTTGCTCTGGTAGTCTGTATCATCCTCTGTAGAACTTATGCCCAGACTGTGTTGTTATGTAAGAGCAAGGAAACTGAACTTTTGTTGAAGTTCAGGAACATGCTCAGGAGCCTAGAGCTTGTGATAATAATTCCTTTAGGACAGAAATGCTTAATATGAGTTTATGACAAACTTGTGATACGAGAGCATCATACCTGCTATGTTTAGTTGGTAGCAACTGGTTTTACTTCATTCAAGTAAGTTTTGTCTGATGGAGAATGTATGAGATACTAGGATCATGCACAGTCCATAGTAGAGCTACTATAATCCAGGCTGTGTTATCAAAGGTACTTATATATTCTAGTGATGTTATGAGTCTCTCTTTTGGCTTTATCTAAACAACAAAACCAAACCACTTTGTTGAATAACTGAGCAGATACCGTCTTGCTAAGTAGCTGCTGTTTGGGAGAGTATTTCTCACAGTGAGTGACTGGCAGGCCCGGTACATGTGCATGGTTGTTGGCTACCCCTGCACAAAGCAGTGCTCACACAGTAGTTCTGCAGTTCTTTATGATATTCAGTGGTTCCCTGCATTTGGGCCATTAGAGTTTCTTCGTTAATTAGGATGGGCAATAGAAGTGGTCAGAGAATCACACACACAGAATTACACAGAATCACTAAGGTTGGAAGAGACCTCAAAGATCATTGAGTCCAGCCTGTCACCACAGACCTCATGACTAAACCATGGAACAAGCATATGCATGTAGGTGCACTTTGCTTTCCACCCCCTCCCCCCCCATTATTTTTTGGTAGTTTGACATTTAAACCCGACCTCAAGCAGAAGCTGCTGTGCCATGCAGGGAAAGAGCTAGAAAGTGTGAAAATCTTACAGAAGCTACTGAGTCTGCTCTTCAAATATGGGCTTAGTGCTGACAAGCCTTAGTAAACAAACAAGAAAAGAAATAACAAGGGGAGAACAGCAATGGTAATAAATCATGCTAGTTCTTGAATATCTAGGGAACACAGAGCAATATTAACCATTGCCTTGGCAGGCTGCTGTGCCACAGACTCACTTCACATACCTCCAGAAGATTTAGTATTTTACTTGCAGTTTTAGGTATTTGATAAACTTGTGACAGTTCTGTCCATTGTGACTAGTGACAGGGCAAATGGCAGTCACATATGGTTGCTTAATTAGAAACAGAGTTTTTCAGGTGGTCTTGCAACTTCCATCCTGGGACCAGAACAGAACTCAAAAGAAAAAGCCCTCTCCCTGACCCCAAATCCTTGTGTAATTCTTACAGCTGATGGGAAAAAATTGGGAGGATGTTTTGGTTTTGTTTGGGATTATTGTTTGTTTGTTTGCTTTGTTTTTATTTTCTTCCCCCCACCCTGGTACAATATACACATTTTATAAGCTGTGTATGTGCTAGAAGAGAACTTATGGAGAAGTGCATGTGCTGCACTGGTTGCTGGACAAGCTGCCAGTGGATAACTCTTGCTGGCAGTTAAAAAACAGCAATGATCTCAGTGTAATGGAGCACCTGGGGCATAAAGTCTCTCAGCCAACATCTGATGTTTAGTGTAGGACAGTAGATTTGTGGTACTTGGTTTTATGCAAAAAGAACCCCACATGTTTGATTTTTTTTTTTTTTTTTTAATTTTTTTTAAACTTGGCAGATGTTGCCAAGATCACATAACCAGGTTTTTGTGATTGTTTCCCCAGCTCTACTGGCACTCCTGCTACCCCTCTTGAAACACAAAATCTGTGTAAAACTCCAACTGGACAACTGCAAAGAGCATTATTGAAATAAGGCTTAGGAGGCCTCCGTTGTGGGCAAGGGAAGCATGACAGTTTACACTACTTGGGATCTGAACATGTTAATATACATAGACACATGTGTGTGTGTATAGAAATATGTATACTTTGTAGTTACTCAGCTGCAACGTTAAATTTGGATTTAAATGTGGCAGGGAAATTTAGTACTTCTACTGCCATATTGCCACAGGAACTAGCAATATATATAGTGTAGTTCAGTGAGCACGTTACATTTAGGGAGAATTTAGAGCTTTTCCTTGTCTTCTCACCTTCCTGCTGCTCTAAACCACAACAGAATTCTTTCTTACACCATCATTTAATCAATTTTAAAGTAGTAACATTTAAAGTCTATATGCAGTGATTTTCTGCATGTGCATATTCAGTTACTCAAACGTTGATTAGTAAATACATCATTATTTACAACTAAAGACCTGAGTTCTGAGTATAGCGAAATACTGTATGAATAGTTAACTATACATTTAACATTTTACATAACATACTATTATATAAACATCTGGTTACATTTGCACAAAAAGATACACAGAATGTTTCACTAAATACTCAGGAAAAAGACACTGTAGCTTAATTTATGGATGCCAGTCTTGTCCAATTAAAGTATTCCTTCAGGTTTTAGGCTTCTCGTGAGTGATTAATCATGGCTTTCCTGTAGGTCTTCATTAGCAGAGGCTGCTGTGCATAGGCATCAACGATACAAAGTATCATTTGTTTCATTTGTATTATCATCAGCCTTTCTAAAATTCTAGTACCCGGCCTCCTAGTACCAATTCTGTTTTGTTTGTAATAGCAATTGATTTGCTTAACTCTACTCCAAAAGAGAAAAATAGGAAAGAATCAGCCCCTTTGCTTATTGCAGTGAACAGCCAGTGTATAACATTATTTAGACACAGAGAAACCTACTGCCAGATTTTTTGTTTTCTTAATGATGCAGTACATTTTTCTGGAACAGTAAACATAGGGAAAAAGAAAGAAGTCTAGACAAATGAAATTACATTGCTGCTCTATTTTTAGCATTTCATGCTCAAGATGAAGGCATTTGTCCTTAAATATTTAAGGATGCTATTTTAAAATATTTTCTTTTATAGTAAGACCACAGCATACACACCAATATGCAGTTTTATGATGCCCCAAAGAAGCATGCATTAATTGATGATAGGAAGATTGGTAGCTTAAAAATAGATTGACAAAGAGGCAAAAACCTAAAGCTTTTGCTGGCTCTTAAATACTACTTCTGCATTAAGATGGCTTGCAACACATCACAGCTACTTACTAGAGTATCTGAGGTGGTTATTCTGGTGGTATTTAGTCCTCCCAGAGATGGAAGAGTTTGGGACATCCAGTTAGAGATCATTGCCATGGTGCTAATAACAGCACCAAGCTTCAGCAGTGGAGGACTCATTGCTGTGGAGCTAATGAGTTTTCATCGATGCTGATTATCATCCCAGTGCAGGCTGGTGGTGAAAGGCGTGACTGCAGCACACAACATCCACAGCATGAAAGGAGCTCAAGCTACATACAATTAATCAGCCATTAAAACCACTCATATCCTTATTTGCCCTCTGTCTTTCTGGTCTCACTAACAAATACTTACGACAGTCTTACGTGACCACTAAATAACCACTCCTTTCTGTGCTAATAATCATTGCAGTTTCTAGTGGGAGATGGTGTGGGTGAATTACCTCTTTAAAGGTGCTAGACTCAATTGGCACTTGATTAGTTCAGTCCTTGCAGAGTGGTACGTGTTCCTGTCTGAAATACAATATCCCAATCACAAAACCAAACACAAAGAAGCCCCCACTGCCCATCTCTGCCCAGGTCTGTTTTAAATAGGAGGGAGAGAACTGTCAGCCTGCCCAGGAAAACACCAGAAACCTTTCTGAACATTCACTGATTTATTGATCTCAAATGAAATACAAACATCAGTGACTTTATCATTTGCACAGATTATTATTAAAAATAATTTTTAAAACAAGAAATGCTGAGCAAGGATTTCTAACATCAGTTACTGTAAAGAGAACTTGCTGAAGAGTTTGCAGAGATAGACTACTGTATATTTTGCAGAGGCACTTACGGACTTTGATTCTGAATTTGCTTCCATAAGACTCTATTTTTGTTAAGGAATGTTGGTGGTTGGTATGAAGGAAGCCTGGAGTGAAGCTTAGGGGATGTATTTTTAGAGGAGTGTGTGATCATAAACACACTTACTAAAGTTACTAAAATCCTGCAAACAGTTTTTTAAATTCTTAGAGCTTGTACACCAAATTCAAGTTAGACTTTTCCAACATCAATTCAGAATTATTTCAATAAATCTCTGAGTTTAATGAAGACACAAGGAAAACTTATTTTTAAAAGATAAAAGGAAAACTGCACAGAGAGCTATTAGGTACTTTTATAATCAGCAATCTAATACAGAGAGAAATTCTGTGTATCCAAATATTAAATGTTTTCTGGGAGTTAGACAGTAAGGTGAGCTGTGAAATGTTTCAAATACTCAAAAAACTCAATTCACTGAAGAGATGCATTTGAAAACAGTGAAAGGAGTTTGCTTATATATTGTTTCTGCACAGAAAAATAAATTACAGTATAAATTACAGTATTACCAAAGTTGGAAGAGACCTCGAAGATCATCGAGTCCAACCGGTAACCACAAACCTCACAACTAGACCATGGCACCAAGTGCCACATCCGGTCCCCTCTTGAACGCCTCCAGGGACGGAGACTCAACCACCTCCCCGGGCAGCCCATTCCAATGACGAATCACTCTCTCGGTGAAGAACTTTCTCCTCACCTCCAGCCTAAACCTCCCCTGTTGCAGCTTGAGACTGTGTCCCCTTGTTCTGGTGCTGGTTGCTAGGGAGAAGAGGCCAACCCCTTCCTGGCTACAACCACCCTTCAGGTAGTTGTAGAGAGCAATGAAGTCGCCCCTGAGCCTCCTCTTCTCCAGGCTAAACAGCCCCAGCTCCCTCAGCCTCTCCTCATAGGGCTTGTGCTCAAGGCCTCTCACCAGCCTTGTTGCCCTTCTCTGGACACGTTCAAGTGTCTCGGTGTCCTTCTTAAACTGAGGGGCCCAGAACTGGACACAGTACTCAAGGTGCGGCCTAACCAAAGCAGAGTACAGGGGCACAATGACCTCCCTGCTCCTGCTGGCCATACTATTCCTAATGCAGGCCAGGATGCGGTTGGCCCTCTTGGCTGCCTGGGCACACTGCAGGCTCATGTTCAGCCTCCCATCAACCAGCACCCCCAGGTCCCTCTCTGCCTGGCCGCTCTCCAGCCACTCTGACCCCAGCCTGTAGCGCTGCATGGGGTTGCTGTGGCCAATAAGCTTTTTTGCTCACGTTCCTGTACATATAGATACTGCAGTAAAGGACCTGAGTCTGAGAACACTAGCCCGTTGAATCCTGAACGTGGAGTAGTTCTGGTTGCCTGTAGCGTGCTAAGTGCACACACTTGTTGGCTTTTGTCTAACATACCAAATGTACTGGGATAAAATAACACACGGGGGCTGTTTTCTCCAGAGAACTTGGATTGCTTGCGAAATATGCAGACAGTTGATGATGCTGATGACTGAAAACAAAACATGATTCCCACCCCCCCCCCCATTTTATATGAAAAAATATCTCAGTTACAAAAAAAAAAAAAAAAAGATGAAACACTGCACTGGATCAGTACCCTGGAGAAGGCTCCAGTGAGACCTAATAGCAACTTTCCAGTACCTGAAGGGGGCCTACAAGAAGGATGGAGAGGTACTATATGGAAAGGCCTGCAGTGATAGGATGAGGGGCAATGGCTTTGAACTAGAGAAGAGCAGATTTAGATTGCATGTGAGGAATAAGTTCTTTACCATGAGGGTAGTGGAACACTGGAACAGGTTGCCCAGGGGAGGTGATTTAGTCCCCACTCCTGGACATATTCAAAGCAGTCAACAGCAGCTTTAGGGTTCATAAATAAACTTTTGTAGTGGTCTCTGTGCTTACCCTCTGGGGTGTGTTCTAGGACCCTAGCCTCCTGCTTGTCTAGAGTTAGCAGCTACTGTGGTACACTAATTCCAGCCAGGCATCTGGGTTTCCTTACTGTGAAAATTAGAGTGCAAAGATGGCTGCTGGTGTGTGCCACATTTCAGGACTGTACTGGTGTGGGGATCTGCTGCTGCATTCCTGCATTTCTGTAATGACAGCAGTTTTACTCACCCTATTTTCTGTATTTCAGGAAAATTTCATAAAAGCTTGGATTGTGTGATGGTGACTGTTATGTATATTTCTCTGCAGACAGAGTCCCTGTGGCAAGATACCCTTGATATGGTATTTGAGGCTGAGAGGTCAGTCAGGCATTACCTCAACACAATGGAGGGCACAGTGAGTGGAGGTGTTTGAGTCCTTGAAACAAGAGTTCAGGTTTCTCTGGAGACAGGCTCAAAGCTGTCTTCTGAACAGAACTGTCTAGAATGACATCAAGCCTCAGGGTTTTTCATGAGCTGTTGCACTTGACTGGCAATTTATCTTTTTCCCAAGTAACTCCATTATTTATTTCCATTATGGATTAGGTAACATTGGGAAACACTGCATAATTTTCTAGTTGTATTGAGTTCTTTTGAAGTCCCTCTGAATGCATCCTAACACAAAAAAGACTCATTCACCAGTTTTATTGCCTTTAGTGTCTCTGTCTTCTTGCAGAAACAAGAACATTAAGTCCCCAAGTTCCAAGACATTTCTTTAAAATAATGACAGAATTATTTGTTTTTGCCACATTGAGCTGCAGCTGTTACTGTTTTTGTTTTTCTTCTCTTAAACATCTTCTGTTCCACAAAAGAACATAATTGGTCCCCTCCTGACTATTTTAACCTTGGACAAAGTACACTTGAAAGACAGTAAAAGGGCCAGATGAATAATTACTACTGATAATCCTTATTCCACTCTACTGCCAACTCCTGCAAAGAATGCTGTTGGTTTGGGTATTATAATTATTCCCAACCAGATGACATGCTGCTTGGTTCTTGTGAAAGAGTACTGACCAACATAGTTTAGAACTTAATTTTCTTCCAGCTAGTTTACCTGCTGATGTGTGATTCATGGTATCACTGCGAGATACACCTTTAATGACCACTGCTGGAGATAATCCTCTAGTGGTCTTGGCTGGTTATATAATGGAGGATTACCTTACACTTGGCATCTGGTTGGAATCCTTATGGTTCTGAAGTGAGGCAACTGCACAAGAGCTGTACAGCACATCTGTGCTGCAGTGCAAGGTTGGTGGCAGGTTGTAAAGGCATGTGTGAGTCTTCTAATGTGGCCCTAGCCCAGCCACTAACAGTAGTGTAGCTTACACTGCAAAATGCAAAACCATTCTTCTAGAGCTGTAAGCATGTGGCAGCTGTGTCCTGTCCTGCTTCAGCTTTAATGCTAACATTGACTTTGTTTACATAGGTGACACCTTTCCTTTAGACAGAGACATGATGTGTTTAGTGCCATAGTTAATACTCTATATATCTAATATGCCTCCTCTCATGAGCCCATATCTCAGAGAGTGGCTTCAGAGTAGTATTGTGAGTGAAGATGTAGGAACAGAGACAGTCTCTGAGAAGGTTTCTTTTCTGAACATTGAAAACACTTACTGGAACTGTATTTTATTTCTGTTCTTACCAAAACTATAGAAATGTCCAGACCCCCTTCCTGGTAAGGAACCAAAACTTGAAAGTAATTGCAACTCTATTGTGCTGTAATTTAGGTAAATTAAAAAAAGGCAGGAAGTTTTTCTGAGAAAGACATCTGAAATCACACATGCAAAGATCTTACCAGAAACCACAGAATACCTGAGTAGTCATCTACTTAGGAAGTAGAAACAAAGCCTTATGATCTGTGTTTCACTGCAGCTCTGTGATTTGCCAGTGCAATTTCCCAGTTTCACATTTTTAGTCTATTAAGAACTTCTGTGAAGTTGTTTTCTGAATAAGAGCTGGAAAGAAGCAGCTGTTCTAAAATTTGAACATTATTCTTTGTTGTTAGCAGAGTCATTCTATACAAGTTCTGTAATATTCAATTATATTATAAATTATTAGGTATATTAAAGGTATTATTATATAATTGTTTTAATATACAGTAATATAGTTATACAGTATATATAGATACTATACATACTGTATATATCTTATATATACAGTAATCTATTAATATATACATTAGGGGTATCACAGTATCACCAAGGTTGGAAGACCTCAAAGATCATCAAGTCTAACCCATCACCACAGACCTCATGACTGGACCATGGCACCAAGTGCCACATCCAATCCCTTCTTGAGATTACAAGCATTGTTGTAGATTATAATATTAATATATATTAATGTATTAATACATACAATATATTGTGTGAATGTCTTTATTGATTGTTATTATACAAGAAGATAGAGGCTCTTCTGGTGTCTGATACATTCATTTTGAGATCCTATTACATTTTGATGTGGGTTAAATAGTCCAATGTAAGTGAGAATACAGGCCAATGTTATGTTGCCACAACTGATGTATGATAATCCCCATACTATAAAAAGTAATTAATGTTAGTGGAGTATCAACCAAGGAAATACCCTGCAAGTCGGCAACATGTGAACACAAACATACACATAAAAGCATGAAAAATGTTGAATACCTCCTTTGGAGAAAAAGAAACTGGTGGTAAGAATGAGGAAATTCTGAAGTTCATCAGCAGCCACTTAATCCTGATGGCAGCTTATTTAATATATGCAAAATGCTTTTCTTAAAATTCAAACTCATAGCATGGGTAGGTGCTGTAAAGGCTTTACCTAAAACTTTGCCTTTTATGCGGATAGAGACCCAGGTGATTGAATACTCATGGCTCAGCTGTCTTAACTTCCTTTGAAGTAGAGCAAATTAGGGATCTTAAATCTTAAGTTTGTACTTTGACAGGTTAAATTTAGATAGTAAGCTCAGGCATAAAAGTCAGAACTTCCCTTGTAGTGTTGTTCTATACTGTGCAGAGCTCTTTTTATTTATGTGATATATTCTAGAGATGACTCAGGAGTACACTGATTTGAAAATGTGTGTCAGTACATTAATCATGTTTCTGAGCAATATTATTTATTTGCACGAGGTTAATGACTGTATAAAGTGAAGTTCTCACAATCTGAATAGCAATTAAAATTCATAGAGCTGCAGTCGGACTGAGAAAGTACCTCATTGCCCTTCCAGTTCAACTCCACTCCTCTGAATTTAGAAAAACAGAGACATTAGCTTCCTTGTGTCTCGTTTTGTTCAGCAAAACCCTCTGGCTATGCAGTGTTACTTGCGAGTAGCAATATCCAGGCTCTTTGTGAGGGCAGGCTGAGAGGAATGTGCCCTTTCTAGAGAATACCCTTTCGACAATTCATCTGTATGTACACAGTGGCATTCTCCAGTCAGGCATCTCCACTGACAGTGAAGTACTGAGCAAGGATGTTTTCAAATCTGTTGTCCATTCCATCCTTCAATTCCAATGCTGTTAAGGTGATATTCTTTCTGAAGTGGTCTTACCTACCTGCTTGTTAATCTTTCCATTTCTACCATTAGTTTGACTTAGGTGTGATTGATGAACCACTTCACAGAGTTTTAGTATTAGCAAAATGCTCAGAAAAATCCATATATGCAATAGTTAGCAGCTATTAGGAGAGGCCATGTTCTTTTGATTAGAGAAGTGATGCACAGAAGATTGAAAGCCTGTGAAAACAGTGAAGTAAATGTGAAACATTTCCTCAAACTTGTAGAAGATAAAACATGGAGAGACAGTCTAAATAACTATGTTGGTGTATCTGTGTGGATTGAATGGTGGTATCTAAAAGTCAATAATTTTGATGGCTGGGATTCCTCACCCTGTAATGTATTATCCTTCACCCCTGGAGGGCTGTGCTGCCATTCAAGGAGACTTGGACAGGCTGGAGAGTTGGGCAGGAAGAAATTGAATGAAATTTAGCACGGGCAAGCGTAGAGTCTTGCGCCTGGGAAAGAACCATTGACCAGTATAGGTTGGGGACTGACCTGCTGGAGGGCAGTGAAGGGGAAAGGGACCTGGGGGTCCTAGTGGATGGAAGGATGCCCATGAGCCAGCAATATGCTCTTGTGGGCAAGAAGGCCAATGCCATTCTGGGGTGTATTAGAAGGGCTGTGGTTAGCAGGTCAGAGAGGTTCTCCTCCCCCTCTACTCTGCCCTGGTGATGCTGCATCTGGAATATTGTGTCCAGTTCTGGACCCCTCAGTTCAAGAAGGACCTCAGGGAACTGCTTTAGAGAGTCCAGCGCAGAGGCAGAAAAATAATTAAGGGAGTGAGACATCTTCCTTATGAGGAGAGGCTGAGGGAGCTGGGGCTCTTTAGCGTGGAGGAGGCTGAGGGGTGACCTCATTTGTGTTTACAAATGTGTAAAAGGTAAGTGCCCAGATGATGGAGCCAGGCTCTGCTTGGTGATGCCCAATGACAGGACAAGGGGCAAAGGATGGAAGCTGAGGCATAGGAAGTTCCATGGAAACGTGAAGAACATTTTTTTCACTGTGAGTGTGACAGAAAACTGGAACAGGCTGCCCAGGAGGGTTGTGGAGTCTTCTCTGGAGGTATTCAAGACCCACCTCGATATGTTCCCGTGTGATCTGCTGTAGGTGATCCTGTTCTGGCGGGGGGGTGGGCTGCATGACTTTTTGTGGTCCCTTCCAATCCCTAACATTCTGTGATTCTGTGATTTTTCACATGTCTCTGAAACAGGCACTGAATCCTAGTCTCTGAGTTAGAACACTATAGTCTTGGACTAATAATGAGTGATTTTTCAGTTATTGTAGAACATCCTTGCAGCATTTGACGAGGTGGTGGAAAATGGTTGGGCTCTGTGTTGCTTTGCAGTCATGCAATGGAATGTCTGATACTAGAGTCTATGGCAGCAAAAGAGAACAAAGCTTTTACAGTACAGTAAGTAGTTCTGACATCAAACTGATCGATGACTTCTCCCACACAAAAGGCTCACATTTCAGCTTCCAGATGCAAAGTATTCTAAAAAAATAACAGTATGCATCATGTCAGATTGCACTCACTCTTTTATAGCCACACTTTATGACCAAAGGAAACCAGGTCATTCCCAATTTATGTGATGACTGGAATTTTGCAGTTTTGCATGGTCTAGTGAGCTGACAACAGAGGAGTATAAATGGCAAAGACTCAGGCAATACCACACCAGAAGCCTGTTGTTTACTGACACTCTCCATATAGTCTGTAACCTATATTTTTAAAGTGTCTTCTCAGCAGTTTAAGGCTATTTTTTATCATCTTCAGCACTTAATCCCTGCTTACAGTCACAATCCTCTGTTTATAATATAAAAATTAAAATGGCAGCGATTGCTGTTACCTCACAGGAGAAAAATGTGAAATGTGTGAGAAGCCAGGCATCAATGAGCGTCTTTGAAGCAAGGATCATTTCTAGAGGAAAAGATTTCTGTCCTTAAGAATTTCAATGCAGGCATTTTTCATTCTAGGTTGAATTAGGGGGAAATAATGAATTAAAAATCACAAAGTCAGTGAGTCTTTAAAGGACTGCTTAGAAATGTGATTGTGAAGAACAAAATTCATAGGCAAAGCTTGTGAAGCTTTACATAAGCTTTTAGACCCAATTAATAAAACAGGGCCAAGATTTTGGTTAATGAAAGCATTTACACAACTTTAGAGATTTGATATTAATTTTACAGGGAGATTTAACTAACTCCTTAGCAAATGACAGAGAAATTTAATAAAAGATTGCTACTAAATCTTATAATTAGTTTCTGCTGTTTGGCTAACAGCAATGCACACAGTGAAGGATGTATTTGCACAAGAGAAAAAAACAAAACCAACTTTGGACACACAAGCTGAGCTGGAAGGTTTGAAATGTGTTTTAAATCCAGAAAGGTAATGTAAAAAACATGAACAAACTCATCTGAAAGATGACAAAACACAAGGACATTTAAATCCAAATGACTGTAAAGGCCATGAGGGTAGGATCCTCTCTTCCCCCCAATATCGAGTGAAACACAGCAAAATCTGAAAGCAAAATCATTATATTCTTTAGGTCTGCTGAAACTTGAATGTCTGCAAAAGAAAAGGGTTAATTTATTTCTCTGATATCTCCATAGCTTAAAATTGAGATGACTGAGTTACTGCCAGTTACCCAGTTCACTGTTTCAGTGCTTCATCACCCTCATGGTCAATAATTTCCTCCTAATGTGTAATCTAAATGTACCTTCTTCCAGTTTGAAGTCATTAGCCCTCATTCTGTCATGACATGGCTTTGAAAACAGTGCCTCTCCAGCTATCCTGTCGGCCCCTCAAATAGCAGAAGGCTGCTACAATATTTTCTTGGAGCCTTCTCTTCTCCATGTGGGCCTCTTCTATACCTCTTCTAACAGTTTCCATTTCCACCCCCCTCTGGCCACGCTTCTTTTGATGCAGCCTGGGATTTGATTGTCTCTCTGGCCTGCAAGTGCTCACTGCTGGGTCATATTGAGCTTCTCATCCACCAGAGCTCTCAAGTCCTTTTCCTCATAAGTACTCTCGAACCATTCTCTGCTTGGCCTGTATTTGTGCCTGGGATTGCCCTGACCCAATGGCTTTGTTAAACTTAATGAGGTTAGCATGGGCCTATCTCTCAAGCCTGTCAAGGTCCCTCTAGACAGTGTGTCAGCTGCACCACTCAGCTTGGTGTCATTGGAAAACTTGCTGAAGATGCACTTGATCCCACTGTCCATGCCATTGATGAAGTGTTAAGTAGCACTGGCCCCAGTACCACTCCTCCAAAACACTACTCATTGCTTGTCTCCACTTGAACATCAAGCCGTTGATCATCACTCTTAGTGTGTGATCAGTACACCAACGTCTTATCTACCGAGCGGTCTGCCCATCAAATCCATGTCTTCCCAATTTGGACACCAGCATGTCATGGGGGATGGTGTCACATTGCACAAGTCCAGGTAGTCAACATCACTTGCTCTTCCCTTGTTCATCAGTGATGCTATCTCATCATAGAAGACCACCAAATCTGTCAGGCATAATTTGCCAAGAGTGAAGCTATCCTTCATCAGTACTTCCAAAATACCCTATAGAGAAATGACTCAAGAATACAGTGAAATGCATATTCTTTTGAGGCACTTCTAAATATCATGAGGTTGATGATTGCTTTGAGGCTTCAAAATATGTAGTATTTGAAAGCTAGTAAAATTACCATAGTTTTATTTTCATTATTTGAAGCCTCATCATATTACCTGCAGGTTGCAGGCAAGTAGCTCTTTCTGTTTAGGGGTGTGACTTCTCATTCTGCTGCTTAGTAGGTGTCAAGCAGAAGGAATTAGGACTGTACAGTTCTTTTCTGTGCTATGCAGCCATCTGTCCTAACCAAGAGAAAATTCTGTTTGAAGTTTTTGCTTTCCATTAGTGTATTTCTAGCCAAGGTTCAGATCTCCTGCTTTTGAACAGCACCAAGATGTTAAACCATAAAAGTAAAAATTACTAATATGTCTTAGGCAGTTTGTCAGAGTCCTGGTGGTGTTAATGGCAATTAAACAGCAGTAAGGAAGCAGCAAGTTCCACCATTGTTAGCCTTGGAGATCAGTTCCAAATTTTTAACTGGAATAAAAAGACTTAAAATCTATATAAAAAGCAATGGTTTGGCAGGTATAGGAAGATACTGAAGAAAATATTGCAGAGGTCAAAAATGAGAAGTTGAAGAAATTGCATTTCACAATTTTTTAATTGACTTTTTACTTTTGATGGACTAGCAAATTATTGTTTATTGTCTTCCTTGCAAATAGATCACGTAGTCAGTCTGTCACAGCTATGAAGAAAATAGATTCCAGATTGGAACCCACCTCAGCAAGTCCTTGGGGAAAATCATTGTTTTGAAGCCAGATGGGATGCCATAGGGCTATTTGCAAGAATTAGGTGTTTTTTTGTTTAACACAATGTGTAATGTGTGTGTGTGTGTGAAGTGAAAATACATTGTCTAGCTTGAAAACATGGTTGCTGCAGGGAAATGTCTTCTTTCTATGTTCTTCTTTCTCATAAGCTTACTTTCAGTCAAAGAGGAAGAAAAAGTTGAAAGGAGCAAGGCAAGTAGAAATGTGAATGCAGACCTTTAGCAGTGTGCAGTCAGGGATGGCAAGACAGCTCGCCTAATGGATAGTCAATAACCAATCATTTTAAAGGTGTTGGCTTTGTCAACAGAAATAAAACCCCATAAACCAACAGCTTGTGGCAGCTTCTGATGCAACGGATGACCACTTGAGGCTTACGACCATTAATATTGTGCTGAATTCTCTCCATGGGAAACTCTTTTTCTCTTGCTACCATAGGCCCATTTTACAGACAATACAAGCCATTTCCTGGAGGGCATTTCAGCAAAACCCAGCCTGAATGTTTTCTTGAAGGAATTTAAGTGGAGTTCTAAAATAAAGCGCTAAATTTTACCTCTGGAATAACTTAATTAATTGGAAGTCACTTTTCAAATGTTTTTTTGCTCATTATAGTAAAATAACCAAGCCAGTTTAAAGGCAAGGCATGACTTGCAAGATTTGCATGGTTTGGGTAGATTCCTTTGTTCATGTTGTTCAGCTCTGCTCTGTACCGTGAGCTTTTTGATTCATTGTTCAGTGTACCATGGATGTAGGTGAGTTATGAGTTAAAGGGAAACTCGGCAGAGAAAGTTAGTGACATGCACATTTTTCATCTGTTACACGATGAATTCAAATTATTCTGATGAATTTAAAATGCTGAACATCAGTGGAGATTTTGTTAAATGATTCTGACAGAAAAAGAAACATTTTGGAATGCTTCATTTTAATCAAGTGAGAGGCAAGTCTCTGGCTTGCAAATGGGTTTTTGATTCACAGAAAGCTTGTCAGTTGAGTCACTTTACATAAATTCAGTGCTTTATTAGCAACATGAATTGATACTTTGGGCTGAACAACAAATTACCATTTGAAATCAATAGAGACTTGAAATATACTTACTTAGTTGTTTAATAAGCCCTACTCTAAAAGCAGAACAGCCTATGAGAATGAGCCTGAGAAAGCAGAGTACAAACCCACACTCAACCAGGGACATTCAAGTAATCTTGCTTTATCCTGAAACCTAATTGAATGTTTTGATGTTGTCACTTCCATGTTTCTTTGTTGTTGAGATGTACAGAAGAAACTGGTTTTGCACTTCTTTTAGTTTAGGTAGAAGATGAGTAACTTCAGCGTTCACCTCAGGTGCATTGTGCTCTAGAGCTAAAGCTGGGGAGCTAAGGTTGAATGTGCAAAGGTTACAAATACTTTCCTTGGAGGAATTACTGTGTAATTCAGGAGGTACTGTTCCTGTGTTGCTGCAAGTTTACGTTGTCCTGGACTTGGCAATGGTGTTAGAATCTAATGAAAACATTATGGGAATGAGAGCTGGGAATCACAAGGTGCAAGTGATTCACAAGAAGAATGGTAACATCTCTTGCTTTAACTCAAAAGTGAGATATTAGACATCAGATACATTAAGGAATCACAGAATCACAGAATTTCAGGGCCTAGAAGCGACCTCAAAAGATCATCTGGTCCAACCCAGCTGCCAGAGCAGGAAGGAAGGCGCAAATGGAGTCTCTAGCACAGCTTGCTTGGCAGTCAAAAGAATAGTATTATAATAGCCTTTAAGAGGGGTGAAAATAGCCAGTTTCCCCAAAGACCAATCTTGCTTAGCAATGCATACTTTCTGACTTGATATTCTAATGCTTATTTCACGCCTCATTTATCCTTATGTAATGAATTGGAAACAACATTATTTCCAACTACAAAATATAGGTATTACACCATTAGATGAAACAATGCTTCAGGAACTTGCCAAATAGAGAAAGAGACAAAACTGGCCCTACAGTCTGTATGTGAAGAATGTAATTAGATACCAGTAGAGATGATAATCAAACATATTACCCATCATTGAGACAATCTGGAAAAAACACTGTGGCTGAGGCTTTAAAAATGAAGTAAAACCTGAAAGGGCTAACAGTTGGGAAAGGCTCCCCTGAAGAAGAATGTGATTTATCAGATGCTGAAGGACAGATGATAAATTCTGCATTACTTAAAGCTGTTACTTATGCCAAAGGCATATGAACTGCTTAGCTATGTTCTAGCTATAACATAGCATACTGGTTTATGCATTATGAATGTAGCCATTAGGATAACAGCCTTCCAGCATTCTATACAGCTGGTTATGTCACTGTTCAAAAGCAGTCTTTAATAATTATGAAGAATAGAAGGCAGTTCAAAATTTATATTCATGCTGTAACTTAAGCCTTCTGCATTGGGAAACAGTGTTTTGTCCTGTGCAAAAGAGAACAGCACTTCCAGAGGACAGCAACACCCACACTGACCCAGATCTTGCATGGTGCTGTAGAAAGAAGGATGCATCAGTGAACGGCTGAGGTTGTTGTAATACAAGTAACATCCTGTCAATAGAAATATGAGTAGTCTAAGAAACTTTTCTGGGAAACAGAGGGGAAGTCACTACTTTGTGCTACATGTTAGAAAAAAAATACAGTGTGAGCGATCATCTTTTGTAATTGAGGCTACGCTAACAAAGAAAATAATGAGCTGTGGCTTAAAGCCTAAAGGGAACATAAAGCATGCCAGTTATGTTCAGAATAGCATCCTTGAACTACAGGCCACACGTAATTTTCAGCGCTTTTCACAGCACTGACTTGATCACTTCATTCCTACCTTTTCCTTAGCACAGTATCTTGTATCTGCTCAATCCCACCTGCACATTCCATCAAATAGCCCAATGTGTAGTTACAAGTTTTTACGCGAGAACACTGTAATACTTAGATGATAAATTTGTGACTTTGAAGACTTCCACATAAAAGGGAAGAGCTGCACGGCCTGATGTATTTGTTAGTTTGAGACAAATTTGTTCATTTCCCCCTTAAGAAGAAGGTCTTATGGCATCATCTGTCAGCACATAGCACTCAAAAGTATTTAATTCCAACTGTATTTCTAGGATGATGCAGGGCTGAGAGTTTACGATGCAAATGTGTTACCTCGTTCAGTTTTGAAGAAATAGATTAAATGCCCTTTGAGCTTCTGTCTATAGTTTATTTTGATTCTATGATAGTTCTGATGAAGGTAGGGAGTGCAAGATTTGCTTCTGGGTTGAGGGAGTGAAGTGGGAAGGAGAAATGTTTGTGAAATACTTGAGGAACTTTTCCTCTTTTCATAGTGTGTGTTTGACTGTCTCCCAAGTGTTTCAGAAACGTTTCTGCTTTTATATGAGGTTAAAGGGGGGAAAAAAAAAATCCCCCAAATCCCCCCAAATACCATTAAAATGGACTATGTTCTGAAGAGGGCAGCACAGTGACAGAAACCAGCTCTTCTTATACAGCCAGTACAGAACCCAAGACACAGCATTCAGAACTAGCCATTAGACTCTGGTCCACTAAAACCAGTCAGAGCAACTGTGCTATCTTAGTACAGATAAGATAACTGTCTCTTAGCTTCTCCTTAAATCAGTAGTTCATTGATACATTTTTAATCTCTTTGTAAGACACTGATTCATGTACAGGTTTTCTTCGTGCTGGTATATAAGCTCAGACTGCAAACTATAGAGGCATAATGGAGGTTAATGGAGCTCTCAGGATCCTGTAACTCCTATCAATTAGAAATAACTTACTAAAACAAAGGAGGATTAACAAAATAAAATCTAAAAATACTTTATGCAGAGTTCATAACAGACTAAGCGACACTTCCAGACAGCTGCAATGTAATTTTGCCAAACTGAGATAAAACAAATGCCAAGGAAGTGTCAAGTGAACAAACCAAAGGCCCGTCCTGTGTCCCTTCAAAAATAATTTTTCTACATTATTCCTTTAGTAAACAAGGATGGAATAAGAATGAAATCTTGAAAACCAAACTGAACTCTGGACTGCTCCCTCTTCCAGTTGGAGTGTACATTCCTGAAATTTCACAAACAGCATTCTTTCCCTTATTTTGGTAAACACTGGAAGCATTACCAGCTCAGCAGCATATTGTGATATCAATTCTCTGACTGCAGAAGGAAATAAGGAAGAATGAATCCTGTTCTTTTGTTCTTTCCATAAAGAGCTTGACAGTATTTCAGGGCAGGGAGGAGTACTAAAATGGATATAATTTTGCGTTTCCTCTCACCAAGATAATCTGCCACTGCAAACCAGCCAGCGTGACAAGAACAGTAAATACTTTCTTATATTAACAACAATAATTAACATCTTTGCAAGGAAGGAGGGAAACAATTCTTTCTTTGTGCTGTTCATGGAATAGTAAAACATTCTAATACTCATTAAGAATTGTATCCCCAGAGCATAGTTTAGAGGTCAATGACCTATATAGTTTCCAAAGGCTTAATCTTATGAGAAGAACAGTCTTAGACCAGCTGGAAAGGAGCTAGAAAAGCTTGAAGGGCTAGGAGCACAATTTTCATTAAGGACAAGGGATCAATTTGTGCCACTTGGTAAATAATTCTACTGCACTTTCATCTTTCCAGGTTCGGTCAGTAAAGAGTGGAATGATTATAGCTTGAGGGTTTCTCCTGACAGGCATGCTGTGGAAAGTCACAGAGGTGGAAGCCGTCCTAGCACTGCTTCTATTAATCAGCCATCTCCCAAGTCCTATAGGAGTTCCTCAGTGGGATTTCACAAAACTATTTCAGAGAGGTTAATTGTAGGTTATCAAAGCTCAGGATCATTCCTCAACCATATTTTAATTCACAGAAAGACATTAAGTAGTTAAATCTGGAAGGAGTCCAACATTTTTTTGCCGTTTCATTGTCTTTCCAATTGCCCATTCATTTCTCTTTGGTAATAAAAATTATTTTAATTTAGACTAAGACTTTTTGATATAAGGACACTAGTATTGTAACACAGTCAGTCCAGCCCAGTGAAAAAGAGAGTTATAAACTCCTTACATTGTGTGTGTGTTGTCCTGAATATAAAACTACAGTTAGATTCCTAAAACCCTGAAGTGACAGCAGCAGAACTGAATGTAACTTCTGGTGATGGTAGCTGAATCTGCTTCTGATGAAATCTAGCCCCTAAACTGTAGGTCTGGTTTTAAAAAGGCTATCCTATAGGTGATAGAAATACACCTTCTGCATCACTCTCAGTACCATACCACATCATCTCATACTATATCACAGTCTATGGAGAACATGCACGTGTCAGACGTCACGTAAGGTACTTTGTTTCTGGATTATGTACAATAAATATGAAACACTGGGTGAATAGGGACTCATCTGTTAATAATGTGAAGCAACTGTTATGGTGACCTAAATCCTTACATTCTTATTCAGCTAGCCAAGGTAAGGATCAAAGATTTGCTCCATATTGTCTGTTCATCAAAGATCAATTACTGGTCACAAGTGTACAAATAAATTGTGTTGTCTGTCACTGTGCCCAGAAACAAAGATACCATTCAGTGTTTGACACGCTGGTATAGCACTATGCTCAAAATAGTCTCTGAAAACTCAGCTGAAAAAAGAGGCATGAATTTGAAACTACCATATGCCGGTTTTCTAGATTTCCAGTCCTGCTGTTAGGAAATAATGAAACAGTGTCAGCATGATAATTCATAAAAATAATATGAGCAAAGTCCTTACTATCAATGATGTTTAGCTCCACAGGCCTTTCTGTGTATGAAATGCAACTCTGTCTTTTGATACCTAGGAGTAAACCTGAAGTGATTGTCTTCCGGATACTATCTTACCTACAACAGTTTAAGGAATGTCAAAACTTTGTTCTCTGGACATGGTTTTGTTCATTGGGTCTCCAGATAAATAAAATGAAAACACTCAGCGTGATCTATTCTTTCCTGTAATAATGGATGTGTTTGTTGGAGTGTGTTGATTTATTTGAATATTAAAGTCTTACCAGAATAAAGTCTTTATGCAGCAGTTTTATTTAGCTGGTGATGAGCAGGAAGTAAATAGCAGCATGACTTTCCTTGTTAAAATTCTTTCAAGCAGAGAAGAAAAAGGCATTTGACAATTCCACTGCACAGAAAGCAGTTGGACTTTTCTTTAGCGGTAGAAGGAGTTCTGACTCAGCCTGATCTCTCTGAAAACCTCTAGTGACAGAAAAGAGTCTAAAAAATATCTTGTTATTTCATCTTGGGATTTGTTTAGTGAGGAGGAGAAGGAAAATGGAAGCAAGGATATTAAATAACAGTGACCAGATTCTGTCTCATCTCCCTAGCTTTTTAGTGCTGTTAGAAGTTCTGGTATCCTCAGTTTAATTCTGTTTGCTCTCTTGAAATGTCTCAAGTCCAAGTCCTGGGTGCTGCACTTTGCTCATAAGACCCCCATGCAGCGCTACAGGCTGGAGTCGGAGTGGCTGGAGAGCAGCCAAACAGAAAGGGACCTAAGGGTACTGATTGACAGCTGGCTGAACATGAGCCAGCAGTGTGCCCAGGTGGCCAAAAGGCAAATGGCATCCTAGCCTGCATCAAGAATAGTGTGGCCAGCAGGAGCAGAGAAGTCATTTTGCCCCTGTACTCAGCACTGGTTAGGCCACACCTTGAGTACTGTGTCCAGTTCTGGGCCCCTCAGTTTAAGAAGAACATTGAGACTCTTGACTGTGTCCAGAGAAGGACAATGAGGCTGGTGAGAGGCCTTGAGCACAAGCCCTGTGAGGAAAGGCTGAGGGAGCTGGGATTGTTTAGCCTAGAGAAGAAGCCTGAAGTTGCTGTCTACAACTACGTGAAGGGTGGATGTTGCCAGAAGGGGTTGGTCTCTTCTCCCATCAGCACCAGAATAAGAGGACAGTCTCAAGCTGCACCAGGGGAAGTTGAGGCTTGAGGTGAGGAGAAAGTTCTTCAGAGAGAGTTGTTAGCTGTTGGAATGTGCTGCTCAGGGAGGTGGTGGAGTCACCATCCCTGGAGGTGTTCAGGAGGGGATTGGACGTGGCACTTGGTGCCATGGATTAGTAGCCATGAGGTCCTGGGTGACAGGTTGGACTTCATGATCTTTGAGGTCTTTTCCAACCTTATTGATTCTATGATTCTAAGTTTACAGAATCATCCAAGCAATATGCAGCCTGCATTGATCTGCTTTGGATGGCTTCTCTTCTTAAATTACAATTACTTTGTCTGGTATTAATGAAGAAATTAACTTTAACTCCCTTTCTCACCTTCCTTCATGCAAGAAAGGCATATATAGGCTTTGACAGTTCTCAGCATCAAAAGTTTCTTTTTCCCTTTCATGAATCTTTGGCAATGGCAAAGCAAGAACATGTAAGAAATCCAAACTTGAACAAGCTTCCAAAAAGGCTTTTTGTGCTTGTGGTTGTTTTTTTTTTTTTCTTGCAGTGAAAGAAAACCAGTACTGAAAGAAGAAAATAAAATTATTCTTTTCCCCAAGGACTTGGAGTGCAGTGTGATTGCATTTTTCTGATAGAATATCTTTATAACTCTGTAGCATAAATGAACAAAAACTGTAAACCAGTTCTGTAAGACAGACCTTTTAGGATCAGAGGCATCTCTGATGTTCTTAAGTCAATCCTTTGTCTTTGTTTCCCTGCTGTAGTGCAGATATTGTTTGCAGGTCCTCGAGCATTCACCTAGGTGTGCTAATGCTTTTTAATTTTATCTCAGACTAAATTAACTCCAACACATTCCTTTTCTAGATAAAGAACAAGGAAATGCATTGTCTTGAGATCATGCTATACAAATCCCGTGTGGGCTAGTCTGACCACAAAGCAACAGATATCAAGTCCTCAAATGTCTTTGGCAAAAGCTGGTACTGACTGGAAGTTTTGTTACAAATCTGTCCCTGGAAGCATCTGCCCTTCCAGTTCATATGGATAATTTTGACTGGAAAATCCAATACTAAAAATGGTCTTGAAACTTAGCAGAGTGAAGGTATGAGTATTAGTGCAATATCCTGACGCTATTTGCTTAAGTCTAAGTACAATGTGAGATAACAGTAAGAGAAATTCCGTTTCCTCTCTTTGTAGCAGCACAGAAAATGTGATTTCACCTTAGAATAAACAGTACTAATTTTGCCATTTATGATGACAACTAATAAGACTGCTTCTATTCATGTGAATCCATCTGTTTATCTATATACACCCATCTTGCAAAGATCTGTAGTAGGAAAAATAACTAAATAAAACAGAGAACTTCTTTTAAAATCCAAGGATGTGATTTACTTCCTTTTTCCCATTAAAATAAATTTATGTATATGTGCTCATTATTTAATATATTATTTACATTTGTTATTCCTATTCAGGTGAATAAATGACTTCAAAAATCTGGTAAATGATGTTGCAAGAAACTACAAAATTAATAGGAAAGCGCTTTTTCTTTGAGGCAAGGTACTTGAGACTGATGGCTAGCCAAAGAGTGACAAACCCTGGTAACAGCTGTAAATCATATTGTGTAGGATTCTGTTTCAAATATAAAGTAGCTTATTCCTTGCTTTGCTTTCTGACACATTCTCAGACACATGTTGAAAGAAAATCAATTGCCTCTTTGTCCTTTACTCTTCCCTGTCATGGAATAGTACTTAATATTCTTCTGTCTTTGGTGACTGATCCATTTCCCCCACTTTTTATCCTTGGGTGTATACAATCACTCAGAGATCCCTTGCCTACTTTCTCTAATCCTTCATAACCGTCTGGCATTACTTTTTAGAAAGTACAAGAGGAGCACATATTTCTCATCCACAGTGATCTGTCGAACAGATACTGCTTTGTAAGCGTTACTTAACTCTGGGGTGCTTTTGCAATGAACAACAGTAGGGACTAAATCTCAGTCTGAAGAAAATAGGAAAAAAAAAAAAAAAAAAAAGGCAGCAGTGGAATGCTTTAGGCTGTATCCCGCTCAGAAGTGCTGAGAACCCCATCACAAAGTTAAAAATAGACTCCATTGTACAGTTGATAGTAAGGCTGAGCAGATAATTTGATCTAAAACAATTTAACAAAACTAGTTTCTTTTACTAGAATCAGTCTGCAGACAGAATACTATTTTCAGCAACATTTTTATAAATGATTCCTGGTGCGTAGCTATTTTATGAATAATTCACAAACATGAATGCTAAAAATTGGAGCTACTTTGGATTGATAAGCCATAAAATATATTCATACTTCTTAAATGAGTAAGCAAACTCTGTTATGCTGTACAGATGCAAGTACAAATTAGAAACTCATATTCAGTTTTGCTTGCTAGAAAAGGTATACAAATGACTGTAAGCTGCATTTGTTTAAAAATTGGAATGACTATTTGTGAAAGATTTTATTTCTGTTTCCTTTCCTATATACCAAGGACAGTGCATTTGGAAAGAAAAACACCAAATTGCTTGATCTTTTTCATCCTCGTTTTCTTCAGTGGCATCTTGCACTGATGTGCTTGTCCAGCAAGAGATAATCTTTGACAGGCATGGGCCTGCTGACCTAGTCACAGGCACGTGACACAGTCACAGGCACATCCTAACTCACAAATAATTGATGTTCCAAGTGAGAAATGAACATAGCCCTGCTGCTGTGGCCATTACCATTTCTTCTAACATCTCTTGGTTTTGTCCTTAATGGACAGACAGCAAAAGCAATCACCAGTGTAGTTTTAATAAAATCTATCCCAGCCTAAATCTGGTTTGGTATTCTTAGTCTTAATTTTAACATGCTTTTTTATTAATAGGTCAGCACCTTTATGAAAGACAAAACAGTCCTCAAGATACTATTATTTTTTCCCAACATTTCCCTGTTTCCAGGGTGTTCCTGGTAGAATTATATATTTTAATCTTGCATCGTATCATTTGGGTTTCCTGTTGTCTTCCCTTCCTGAGCCTGTTCTTTCCACTTTTCAGATTACCTAGTAAATTTTCCACAATGTGCTCACTATTTAGCACATTCTGCTAAGTCCTTATTGCTGCCATCCTTCTTCCCATCACAAGCTATTGCTGCATCACAGCCTCTTCATTCCAGATTGATTTTTTGCTTTATCCTATGAGGACAATCTCTTATGTATTCAGCATTTATAATACAGGCACAATTCAGAAGAAATAATTTTTGTGCCAGGTGACAACTAAAATAGGAAAAAAGTATTTAGATGCTTCTATCTACTGAATTCTGATTTTTGTGAGTTTTGAGCCCTTGGGAGTTCTTGCAAGCTGTTAGTTCTGAGTTTGGCCATAAGCCCATATAAGGCTAGTTATGACTATCTAACTAGGTTCCCCAATACCTTGCTTTCAGATGTCTCAGTACCCACTGACCACTAGGTAGTCAACAAGTCAAGCCTCTGGATCTACATAGCATGTATGTACAGCTCAGTCAAGAGATGTTTCACTTGTGGAAAACAGCTTTTGCAAGAAAAATGTACCAGAAATTATACTATGGTGCTGGTTCTCACTTCAGACTCAGTGGTGCAAAAAATAAGAAAGGCACAGTGAAAATGATGATGTGCTTGCCTCTGAACAAAACCCAGTACAAGCCAGGCATACATACATACATACATACATATATATATATGCAGCTCTTAAGCTTGTATGGCTCCCTCTGTGCTACACCTAAGCTGCCCAGTTATGGTAACATCCATAATGCAACTGGGTACATGACTACACTGGTTTGCTGGAAAGGTTTTCCTCTGGCATGCCTCAAGATAAACAGTGCAGATGGTCTGGCATGTACCTTTGAACTGGATTTAGAGGTCACTTTTACCAGTCAGTAGTGGCATAGCCGGTGTCCCCAGTTGGGCATTTAAGGACATTATTCTGAAGTTCACATTATCTCCAGTGTTATCCTTGGTCTTTTAGCCACTTACTCTTCAAGTAAGTTAATCTTCAAGTAGAGTTTTGTGATTAACAAGCTCCATGGCATCCACATACTGTGGAATCAGCCTTTTCTTTTCTCAGTCAAGAATTCCCTCAGCATCATTGACTGTAGGTCTGAGCATATTGGTCCTAATGAATACAGAAGTGCAAGGCCTTTTTGACTGGAAATGGGGAACATGTGCTCTGTTGGTCTAAAGATGTCTCTAATGGCATGTTGACAATAGGGGTTTGGAACACAAGCACTATGAGAAGAGGCTGAGGGAGCTGGGGTTGCTTAGCCTACAGAGGAGGAGACTCAGGGGTGACCTTATTGCTCTCTACAACTACCTGAAGGGAGGTTGTAGACAGGTGGAGGTTGGTCTCTTCTCCCAGGCAGCCAGCACCAGAACAAGAGGGGACAGTCTCCAGCTGCACCAGGGGAGGTTTAGGCTGGATGTTAGGAAGAAGTTATATACAGAGAGAGTGATTGCCCATTGGAATGGGTTGCCCGGGAGGTGGTGGAGTCACCTTCACTGGAGGTGTTCAGGAGAAGACTTTATGGGGTGCTTGGTGCCATGGTTTAGTTTTTTAGGTGGGTTGGATTGGTTGATAGGTTGGACACGATGATCTTGAAGGTCTCTTCCAACTTGGTCTATTCTATTCTATTCTATTCTATTCTATTCTATTCTATTCTATTCTATTCTAAAATGCTCTGAATTCAAAGAGGAGTTCAGCAGGAAAAAAACCTCAGAGACTAAAGTAATATGTTTGATGTCTAAATATGAAGTGATTGGGTAATTGTATGTATTTTTTTTTTTTTAATTTAAAATAACCAAGAACATTATTTAATGTATTTCTCAAGCTTGTGTTTAAACCAGTGGTGGAAGAGATGCTGATCATTAGTTCCTCCTGCTACAGTAAATGCTTTATTCAAGCAGATTTGTGTTAAAAGATGGCCTCTCCAAAGCAACAAATATATAAAAAAGGGTACCTTGAGGCAGTGGTGGTTTGTTTTCTTTCCCTTCCAATGCTTGTCATGAAACATTGTAGCTAAACTGATATTAATTGAAGTAACTGTTCCAGAATTTGGATATGTGCCCTTGGAAGCAGAGCTGAAAGTCTTTTCAGTCCAATAAGCACATTATTAGATCTGTCTGTTATGGACGTACAAGTAAAATCAAACATGTATGGTGTATGAACCATAACCATGTGAATTGTTGTAATCTTGGGGTGTTTCCTTAGGTTAACAGTGCATTTGGCTAGAGATGCTCTTAACTGTAGCTCAGCAAATGAAGTGATATGGAAGGGACTGGAGGAATCTGTCAAAACTTAGCAAAACTCTTCAGAATCTCTCAAAATAGAAAAAATACCAAAAAAGACAACTGAACAGGGCAGGAGGAATGCATAGTAGTTAGGGTGGGCTATAAAGAACATGGCTAGTCAGAAAGCATTTGAAGATTGCCAACAGGCAGTGTGCAGGTACAATATAACAGCATTTTGGAAGGAGAAGAAGCAGCTGAAGGACTTTGGTAGGAAACTAGCTAATAACAGCACATTCTTCACAGAGGAAGTAGAAGTACTAGAAAAAGATACCACATTTACTGTATCCTGGGAGTGATAGTGGGGGAGTCTGCACAAGCCTTTACTTCTCTTAGTAAATTAATTGCTGAAAGTATGTTAAGTAACTGCTGTTCAAGATAAATCAGTTATCACAGTAGAACTTATGTCCAAGCTGAATAAAGTGAATATAATGCTGTAACTGACACCTTGAACAACACCTCTTGTATATACTGATTTAAAAAGCAAACCACTGAGTATATTAGAAAAGCTAACTCAGAAGAATATAATCTGTTGAATGATGCTGATCTCACAGGAAATGTAATTTTACCTGGAAAGAAATGACCACAATTTAGAGCATTCTTTAAAACATGTCTTTTAAAATAATTCTTTGGCTAGGTTGAGGTGACAGAAGTAACTTTCAGGCTTAAATTTGCTATTCAGAAACCTTTTCTCTGAACATTTCCAAAAAGCTTTCAATTCATTGTCAGTCTTGAGTTAAATATGTGCAGGGCATATTACAAATAATTCAGGAGGTCACAGTTCTCTAAGAAAAGAACTTGGCAATTCTGATTTTGTTAATTAGTATTTTGTCATTCATGCCTACATTGATATTATTGATCTAATCATTTAAATGTTATTTGGTATCTGTGTTTTTTCTTATTTCATATTGCTATGGACTTTTGTGGTCTAAGTTTATGTGATTTTTTTTTTTTTTTGGTAATAAGACAGCAGGCATAATCAGTAGTTGATTTCTGCAAATATGAGTTAGTTACCAAATATTCAGTTTCCTGCTCTGCGCTTCGGAAACAGCACATGTTGGAAGATGCTCATTTGCTACTCTGCCTGACACTGTATTCCTTGTGCAAGTGCCCTGAAATACCCATGATGACAGCAAATAATATTGATCTGAGATCTCATTATAAACTTCTCATGCTCTTGCTTTGAGAGCTGAGGGTGCCTATACCTACAGCTGTAGAGGACACAGTCTCAAGCTACGCCAGGGGAGGTTTGGGCTGGAAGTTAGGAAGAAGTTCTACACAGAGAGAGTGATTGCCCATTGGAATGGGCTGCCTGGGGAGGTGGTGGAGTCACTATTATTGGAGGTGTTCAGGAGGAGACTTGATAGAGTGCTTGGTTGCATAGTTTAGTTGATTAGGTGGGTTGGGTGATAGGTTGGACACGATGATCTTGAAGATCTCTTCCAAACCTGGTCTGGTCTGGTCTGGTCTGGTCTGGTCTGGTCTGGTCTATTCTATTCTATTCTATTCTATTCTATTCTATTCTATTCTATTCTATTCTATTCTATTCTATTCTATTCTATTCTATATCTTTGAGAATATAATTTATTCTATGTAGTGTATATGACTCAATACAGTAGCTCAGTGTTACAGCTGTGCTGTTTCCTATGTGTTTTGTTGGAAAACGCTCAATATTTTATATTGAAAATGCACAAAATCTTATAAGATGGTAGAATTGTTAAGAGTAATGTATAAGAAATTATACAAAATTAATAGGAAAAACAATTGCAGTAGGGAACTGAACAATCCCATTAAATATGAATAAGCAAGTCTGACAGGTTTGGGTTTATAATGAGATCTCAGGTCAATACTATTTGCTGTCACCACAGGTATTAATGTATTCTAAACAGTCTTATTTCTGTAAATCCAATTTTAAAACTGAACTCCAAACTCCAATAACACGTACAATTTCATATATGCAAAATTAACTGCTTAGTTATCTCCTTGCAAGGGATTCACTAAAACACATTTAAAAGTATTTCCCTAAAGCAGTAGTTCTATAAAGGCTGTCATGAAAATCTAGATAAAACTCTGGGTTTCAATAATTTAAAAATAATGCTGTTGACAGTGTTGTGATTGGCACTTAAGAAGAGAGTACATGAAACTGCAGACCTCTGAACTTACTCTTTTCCAATTGGTCTGGCTACCTCCTCTTGACAGCTTCAGGAGGATGTAAACAGTTTCCCACAACCATAGCAGTGAAGTGGGCTGCTTATTTTCAGAATTTTCTTAAGCTACTATTATGTTGACTGATGTCTGCTTTTCAGTGAAATAATTAAACAGAAACAGTACATTTATATTCACAGTTACGAGGATTTGTTTGGTTAGAAGGCAGTGCAGCAGACAGATAAACTGCTTCTGAGGGGAGTGCAGGATGAAAACATGTATTTGTGTTATCTGGATCAGCTTTTAAGTTGGTTAAGTGATTTGAAAGTCTGAAAAAGGCTCAGAAAGGGTCAGAAAATTAAAATTCATTTCTCTGGAGGAGAAAGGTTTAAATAAATAAATAGGGGTGCATATTTTGTGAATAATTACATAATATGTTTTTCTTTTGGTGTATATGAAAAGACATAAATGCAGAAGCAGTTGGATAGGAGTTTACAAAATTCCATATCCATAGGCCTGGCATTTCCTATTCAACCTACTTTCAGCTGTAACTCAAGTTCCAATTTCTGATTGTTTCTTTTGCTTTTCTGGAAAGGTATAGGGCATAAGCTAGCATGGATAAAAACATATGCTATTTGTGATACCACCATGAAGCTTTACCTAAGGAAATTATTGCATGAACTCCTACAGCCATTCATATACTGACTTCCTCAGCATTAACCTCTTGTATCACCAACATGTTGTGCTGTTTCCTCCCCTAAGCATGCACATTTTGTGGTGTATTTAGTTAATGGATATTAATCAATCCTATTGTCAGAAAAGATGGTTATTAGGAAACAATTTCTAGTAGCTGGACATCAATGATGAAGACTGCAGATCATTTAGTTGTAGTCAACACACAGCTAGCTACACAAATGCTGGTACCTTCTTTGTGTGATGTATGAGTTATTGCCCTGTCTTTAGTGATATTCCCAATGAGATGAATTTATGAATGGGGATGAGATAACCCACATAGGGGCCTTCATTATTTTGCATTCGGGTTTCTTGGCCGTCTCTTCCAGACAGAAATATGAATTCTCCAATTCCACACAGAACCAAGTTAGACCTTAAAAAACTTCAATTACAGGAATAAAATAATGACAACAAACCCAGTAATGTTTTTGAGCCAGTCTCAATCATTAGGATAAATGATGCTACTGATAGTAGGTCAGTTGCCTTTAAGATTGTAGTCACTCATGAAAAAATCTGAGGCTGCAGTCCCTGCTTATGGTGAAGCGTCACTGATTCTTGGAAGCATTGCTGTGAATTAGAGGTTACGTGCAAGATCAGCCTGCTGTTTTTCCACACAAATTTCTTGACACTGCTGTGCACAACATGAAGAAATAACCTTGGAATTGTTTTTGCTTGGGCTTCACCATCACACAAACATTATGATATGAATCTTAAATTCATCAACAGAGACAAATGTTCTCTTAACTGAACTACCTGGGTTTGATTCCTGCGCCTAGAAATGAGATTAACACCTTTATTTCAGACGGTGAAAGGCATCATGTGGGCATCACAGGTGGATGAGTGTCCTTCAGAGAGCTAAAGAATAATGTTTTATATTCAGAATTGTTAAGTTGCAATTTTTACTCTATTTGTAAATTAATGTTCTATGCAGCTTGCACTACAAACCAGCCACCTTTACACTTCTGTTTCACATTCTGTCTTTGTAGATAACACACACTCACCCTTCTGGTTAATATTAAATATGTTCTGGTGCAAATATGATAAACAAGAGAATCAGCTTTCTGAACTGCTGGTAAAAATAACTTAGTACTGAAGTATAAGGAATTGTGTCTTCTGAAAAATTAATTTCTTTATAATGTTAGGAAAATGTTCCAGCTGGCTGAGTGGTTAAAATATTTATTGTCTTTTTTTTTTTCTATTTTTTTTTCTTTTTAGGAAACTTAACAAAAACATTATTAATGCCACAACAAAGTACATGAAGACTGATGTTCTGTACTTTGAGAGTTCTCAAGAGACCTCCCTCTGAATGCATTAAGATAATTTCCTATTAAAAAAAAAAAAAGGTGAGTAAAAATACTGAAGGGGCACAGAGGGGGGTTGTTTAATAAAAGAACTGCTTTTTGGAAAATGAGGTCATATCAGGTGAACGGTAAGTTGTTCTGAGGGTATGCCAAATGCACATGTAATAGCTGACCATGTGGGAAGTAGTGCACACTGCATCTGTATATTAAATGAGTACAATTTAAGCTCTTTGATCTCCCTTCAGAATTCTGGAAGGACATGTTCTAAGTCCTGAATGTTTTTCTGTAGACCATTCAAAGTATTTTGAAGAGTAATATGTACTGCTACTGTATTTCAGAGTTTTAGAAATAGAAATAGCAGTAGCAGCATTAGTCTTCTGTGTCTTGGAGAACTAAGAAATCTGCTGGTAGAGTTCTTAGGTGGAATGATTAAAAGAATTCCAAAAATATTCTGTATTCAAACTTACCACACACAGTCCTCACTTTCTCTAGGTTTCATCATAGACAAGAAATCCACTGCCTTGTGGGGTGAAGCAGTAGGGTAGATTACTGATTGTGAAAGATGGTCTTTGAGAGTACTCCTCCCAGACTACTGGTGCAAAGCTCTCCACAAGGCTTTTGAATTTAATCTGGCTTGCAGTGAAGACCCAGTGAGAATGCCTAAGTGAGGCCTTGAAGCATTTTTGTCATGCTATGGTGTTGAAAAATGGGATTTCAGTGCCCCAAATAGACCAGAGCCTCTCAGAGGACTCTCTGTTCTTTTCTTAATAGGCCCCTTGTGAACTTCATGGATTTGAGCTTGAAATTTATAACTGTGTTAAATCTGTATGCAACTAGGAGCACCATTTTTAGAGCTATAGCTGGATGTCTTTGGAACAGCTGTTATACTGAACTTCCTGACAGTCACCTTCTCTGCTTCAGATTCTTCTTCTTTGCATAGTTTATGAATTGTTCCTCCTTTATTGGCTTATGATTCGACCATTGCAGGGAAAGTCAGCAGTGTTAACACAGTCTCTGTTTTTCTACCCATTTACTGAAGTTACTTGAGTGATGGTAAAATCACTGGAACGAAACTTGGGAGAGGCTCCAGGATGTATTGATAGTAACAGGATGTTCTTCCATGGCTGCTGAATCATGTTGCTCAGAAATGGGAGAGCAGACACCAAGTGAAAGTTAACCACATGCAGCAGTTAAAGATTTAGAGCATTCTTAAATCGTGCAGGCTAAATAACTGTACACGATTTTCATATTGACTAATTACTAATACTGCAGGAGACAAGGTAAATTAGTTTCCAAGTAACTATTTGAGATTTCCATTTAATTTTGCAGTGCATTGTGGTACTATGAGTCATATTTTCAACAAAAATAGTGTATGATGGTAACCCTTGTTTGTACTTAGTGTTCTTGTCGCAAAATCTCACAATAGGGGTGCATTGCAAGGAAGCATTGAAGCAGCACATTCTTGCTACCAACAAGTGCTTGAAGTCTAGGAAAAAGACTGTAGTGGCTAGTTCTGTAGTAGTGTAGATTTTGAAAATGTAGAAACACAGCCATTCCAAAGATCAAACTCAAAGCTTGCGCATTCAAAAGTAGATGACCGTTTTCAAATTTGCTTTTAGTTTTTAATTTGCTTTTAGTTAATAAACTCAACCATCCTATTGTTCCAAGTAGTGAATACAGATTGCAGTTGCTTTCTGTAACTGTCCTTAATGACACAATAATTAGCTTCTGTTTGGGATTGTACTTGGCAGTCTTCTGTATTTTTTGTGTGAAATTCAAATAATTGCAACCCAACAGATGTTGGACATACAGTCATTATAAAAGTTAATAGAATGAAGTTCATTAATTGCATTGGAAAATGAAGATTTTTTTCCAGATCTGTTTAAATTAAAAAAAAAAAAAAAAAAAAAAAGCCATTTAGACTAAAACCTGCTGAGCTTGAGTTCTATGTGCAGCAGCATTGCATCACTATGAAATGCTTGCTTGGTTATACTACTGTGGTTATCAAATGATGACCAGCAAAAGCAACCCTTATAATAGAAGACTACAATACATACTACTAGTGGTCATTACAGAAAACTCCATACCTGTAGAAAAGCAATGCAGAGATGCCATCTAGCAGTTACTCTTAGAAATTTCCTAATAGTTAATAGTTTCTTCTTTGAAGATACTGCACTTAAGTGTAGGAGAAAAGGAGGATTCTATATTCCAAGTCCTTTCCCTATAGCTGGCTTCCTGTCAAATATCCAGTCACCCTGCTGGAAATAAAACTTTACTGAAATATATTACCAAGAATAATCATATTTTCTTTTATTTTTCCTGTGTATATGAAGAGAAAAATTGGAATCAAATTAACAGCTATAACATTTAATAAGTCTCTTAATACTGATACTCTGTAATTAGCACTAAGAGTGTTTCAGATTGAACAGTAGTGAATTGTCTTCCACTTGTTAAAGAAGAATATTCGGTATTTTATATCATGTTTAGCAGGGAAAAAAACAAATAAACAAACAGAAATACAAAAGCAGGGGCAGTAAATTAGTATGGCTGAAATAAAATGTTCAGTGCACCAGAGATGTAAGAATAAACTCTGTGTACTTTTGTTGCATATTTTACCATAAGATGGCGATACTTAAACGCTTCACTGTCAGTAAATAACCCAGCAAGCGTAGTATAAAAGCCTTGTCAGAATAAGAGTGTCTGTGGACAGTAGTCTTGAGTCAGCAATGCACTGGTACTAAATCAAAGATTTTTTTTTTCCCCAGGCTTTATTTGAAAGTACTTGATCAGTAAAATATGTTACTACTTGAATATTAATTATGCAGGACATTGTGTATGCTTTGAAATGTCTGATGTGATTTATTTTCTCAAGCTGAATAGTTTGTGACTGTCAAGGGCATGTGAAAAGTTGCTCTTCTAGTCATGGGCATATTGCATGAGTCTTTCTTGAAATTTAACATCCCCTTGTTTCCTGCAATTAATTTCATATAATATAGTTGCTTCCCAGCCTGCAGGGAATGAAATTATTATTCCATTTCAATTTAGCATAAATCAAGATAAATAACTGAGCAGTACTCCCATTTCTCAAGTGAGGTTTCAGTCACAACTTGTATTTATTTGCTAAAAAACCCCAAAAGTCTGTAAACATTTTAATATATTTTTTCACATACATATGAAATCTGTTTTCACAGTAAAAAAACCCCAACACCTAAACTATAATTGGCCATGTGGCATCTTTTTTATGCTTAATGTGGTGCAGCATCTTAACCAAGGATCTGAGTAACCATTTGATCTCATGTTTTTATTTCTGAAAAGCCCAATTTAGCTCTGATCAACACCAGATTTTGATTAAGGGTTCTTATTTTTACATAATCTTTAGGACTTCTGAGCTTTGTAGCTCATGACCCCTTCACAAAGTGAAAAGAGTCTGCAATGAACATTCTGATGTCCCTGAAAATGTCAGAATGATGAGTAAAAGGCCATTTTTATGCCCCCTGCTCAGCATGCCACAGCAAAAAGGGCTAGGAGCAAAGTTTCAAGAGTTAATTTATGCTATTTTATTCCAGTGGCTTTTCAGTACTGGATGGTGACAGACACATAAAATGGAGCATTTCTTCCCACTGTTACTTTGGGGTGTATCTCTGACCCAGAAACTAAAAGAATAATTCTTCCAGCTGAAGTTAATTTGCTTTATTAGTGGTTTTATTCTTTGTAGACAGACAGCGATACCAATTTTGCTAACTGTAACAGAGATAGAATAATAAAGAGTAATGACACGTGGAAACCTGTAATTATAATGTTACCATGTGCTGTGATTCATGCAGATGTGGGACTCCTGTGTGCTGCCTGCTAAGTCTTGTTACAAGACATCACAATAGCTGATACTGTCAAATGGCCTCTATTTATTAGTACTGACATAATTAATTATTCAATTAATATTCTTAATCCTAAATCATCTCCTGCTTTCTTGTCACTGTATTTTACTAATTAAAAAGTGGTCAGAATACTGCAGCTGTAAATGAGATTTCCACTGAATGGCTTTTGAAGTTCTACCTTTATATTTTTTGAAGAGCAACACCCCTTCTGTACTGTAGGATATTTAATACATGTTTTTAAATGATCAACTTATGTAATTAATGCCTTTATTGTAAAGATAAAAACCTTCCAGAAGAGCTGAGCATTGCTTCATACAGCTAGCTGGTACCTGGTAACACAGTATGGACTACTACTGGTAAGGGACTGCAGTGCCATAAGAATGTTTTCTCTCGTTACTTTTTGATAACGCTCACAGTTACAAGACTGCATGTCACAAAAAGACAGATGTGACAAGTTCCCCATCTCTAGTATGCAGCACTCCAGGCATCTGCCAGTCTAGGGGTTTCAGTCTTTGTTGCTTTTAAGTGGTAGGGTGCAATTCTGATTTAAAAAAATTACTTAAGCCACATGCACAAGCCTGGTTGCATGGCTAAAACACATTGTTTACTTTTCTCATTATTTCAGTATCAGGTGTGATCTTTTGGTCACCTGCGGCACTCTGCAGCAGCCTGGAGCTATGGGACTGAAATCGGTGTCTGTACGTGACGCCATCGGTTCCGCTCCGAAAAAAAATATTTCCAGCCGTAGGGTGTCGATCCCCCCTTTCAGTGCCTAGCTGCTCCGCGCGAACCGGTGTAATCACCTAGCACTGGAACTGCCGCTCTGCCTTGAGCCGGGTAAAGCGCGGCTCGCTTCAGCTGGACAGCTCCGGCCTGGAGCAGCGGCGGCGCTTCTCCCCACGCGCACCCTGCCCACTTCTGCTCGGTGCCTCTACAGAACTCCTGCGTGAGGTCGTGCCGGGGGTGGGGGTGGTGGGAGAAGGAGGGTGCGGGAATGCATGCTTTGCGCACCGATGCCGTGGGCCCCGCTGCACTAGACAGTCTGACCGCTCGCATCCGCGCTTCCCCGCCGCGCACAGCGCAGCTGGTAAATCCCGGGACCAGGGCCAGCCGTCTCTGCCATGAACTCTCACGCCTGGTCCATCGGACAACCAAGGGCAAGCCACCGCCTCTCCCTGGAGCCATCCAGCAGCCCGGCGGAGCCGCATCGCCCGCTACCGCATCTGCCGTGCGCGACCCGGCACTGCCTGTCCTGCTCCGCCGCTGCGGGGCCGCACAAACTCGCCGTCCGCGGGGGCGCCCGGCCGGCTCCTACCTTGGACAGATCGAGGCCGGCCAACAAGGACAGCAGCAGGAGATTGAGGATGTTGGCGGACGCCCGCATCCTGATCCCGGGGCTGCCTCTCCGCGCCGCTCCTCTCGGTCATTCACTCCGCTCCCGCTGCAGCGACCGCGCCGGCAGCCGCGCTTTGTGCCCGCCCGCCAGAGCCCGAGTGGAGGCGGCAGCGGCAGTCGCCCGGGGGACGCTCATTCCGCGGGCGGCCTCGGCGCGGGGAGGGCGGGCGAGGACAGCGCTTGCCCGTGCTTCCGGAGCGGCTCCGCTCCTCCGTCCCACCCCGCCCCTCCTCTCCGCCCTCCGCCAGCCCCCGCCAAAGTTTGGGCCGGGAAACGGCGGCACAAGCGCGGCTGGACTGGCGCGAGGAGTGGGCGGCGGATGTGACATCACCGCCGCCCCGGGGGAGCAGCGCTCGTTAGCGGGGGCGGCCGGGGCCGGGCTGCGCCACCGCGCTACTGAGGGGCTCCAGCAGCCGCAGGGTAGGGCGGGTGCGACCCGGGACGCGCCGTGTCTGGTGCCTCTCCACCCAAATCTAGGGCTGTGCTTCCCCTGGTGGAGGCATTTTCCTCCGTGGAGGGCAGCGCGCAGGCAGGCACCGTTCCCTGTGGCTGCAGGCGGGTTGGTGCAGCTCTTCTCGGAGATGCACCTGGCACCATGGCACTGGGAAGGAGGCAAGAGCAGGCTGTTGTGGAGAGCTGAGGGAATTAGAGCGGGCAGAGGGGTTGCGCTCTTTCATCCCCCCGCCTAGCAAGTTCAGTCAGGCTTTGACTGAGCTACCTCATTGCTTTCCAGCTGGACCGCGGGCCAGCAAGGGACCGTCGTTTCTCCTTGCTTAGGAGAGCGAGCTGCGATGGGAAGCCCCGTATAGGTGAATGCTGATGGAGGTCATTTGGGATCCCTCCCAAGGATGTGCTGCAACGTGCAATTGGAAGTTTAATTTGCTTAAACCAGCATAATTTCTAGTCAGTGTTTGTTTGCCAGCCAAGGCTCTGAGTGGGCTCCTGTCTGTCTACACAGCAGCTCATGGTCACTTTTCCACGGTCACAGATGAGGAAGTACAAGCAGGGATGTCATTTGGCTTCCTCAGGCTTGCACGTTCAGCACAGCTGAATATGCCCCAAATGTAAATCACAGTTACCACAGCACCATCCTGTTAGCATGGGCAAAGTATATTAAATTTTCAGTTGTTTTCCATTACAAAACTCAAAGTCATCGTCTACGGCCAGGGTAATGTTTGTTCGTTTGCTTATTTAGGAGCTTGAATAGGTCTTGTGGGGTGTACATTGCCTCCTTTTCCAGCAGCTAGTGCAGAAAGTCCAGTACTTCTGTGAACTTTTAGGCGCTGCATCATCTTAGAGAAGAGAAAAATAGAATTAATATATCTTTAATGAAGCAAAACTTCAGTATTAAAAAAGAAAACAAAAATCCAAGCTTGGGAGGATGTTTTGGTTGAGTGTTTATTAGGATAAGTATGGACTTAACCTCACCAAGTTTACAAGGCTGGTGTCTTCAGAGTTAAGATCACTGCTGAAAGATAAATGGAGCAGAAGTTGTTCCACTGACATGCTATCCAAAAGATTGCATATCCTTGGCATAATGTGCCCAGATCAAACATCACTTTTTCCTACGGTGGTTTATTATATTTTTGAGTTCCAAATTTCTTCTAGGATTACACTAAACAGATTTTAATTTGTGAGATAATCAAAATTTATGTTTTATGGTAAGATGACTTAGAGGTGCCCCCTTTTGGTCAGCAGTATCTTTTACAAAGGTCTAATGTTTCATTTCCTTCAAAGATAGATCCACAAAGTATAGTTCCTTATGACAAGAAAATGGAGTTACAGAAATTATGAATACGCTTCTCTTGTAGACTCCTGAGTGTCTCTGATGCACACTGTATTGAATTTTGTTCTACAAAGCACATCTAAAAAGATACAAAGAGTAATTGAGTTAATGATTATTTTTCTGTAGAAAAGATGTCAAAATATTTATTTTCTATAAAATAATGGTTAAAAACTCAACCCAAACCAAACAAAAAGAGACAACTGCATATATTGATATGGATTCAGTGAGTAAGGTAACAATACTGAAGCACTGAAAGTCAGAGGTTCTCCACAGGACAAGGTGAATGGTGTTTTCAAAAGAGACAGTTTCTTATGAAAAAAGAACATAGATACTAAAGTCACAGAAGTAGGTATGAAGGTATTTAGATCTGTTCTAGAATACCTCAGTGACCAGTTCTCTCATGTTCTTTACCTTCATTTTCTCTACATTTCTCCCCTTTCCCGTTTTTCAGTCTTGCATAGGTAAAACTGGTGAAATACACGGGCTGTTAAATTAATCATAAAATCCTGTGTGTTTATCCACCTCCTGATGCTGCTTGGAATGTCTGTCTTTGAAATCCATAAAGCGTTAAAGCACACAAGTTGAAACAAATGATTCCCAAGGCCCCTGAACAAAGCGGAACTTCAGATCTTCTGAACTGCTCAGATGTTTTTGTGTTACAAACTAATAATTTGTTTGATATATGAAAAGGTACCAAAACATGTTTCAGAGGGTAGCATGAAATGACCTGATTCTATTGAGCTTGATTTTAACAATCTATTAAGAAAGAAAAAAAAAAAGGAAAAGAAAAAAAAAAGGAAAAGAAAAAAAAAGGAAAAGAAAAAAAAAGGAAAAAAAAAAAAAGGAAAAGAAAAAAAAGGAAAAAAAAAAAAAGGCAAAAAAGCAATGGACTACTCCACCTTCTAGCAACCTGACAAGTCATTATTTTGTCAGTAAAGACTGTCTGAAGAGTGGTGAGAATCACTAGCAATTAGCACCTGAAATAATGGTTTTGTTAAAATGTAGCTGAAAAATTCAAAACCACTGAAGTCCCTATGAGAAGTGTTCGCTCTGTGATATGCCGCTAGGTAGCAAGGGGTTACCTGATTCTGGAGATCTCTTAACAAAGCATATAATCATCCTTAAAATGTATGAAATTCTGTGTGAATTATGTTTCTTCTTGAATTCTTAATATGGAGATTGCTGCTCTCAGGGTGAAATAGTTATGAGAGAGAAGAAAAGAGTTCTCAAAAGCTTTTCTGCAGGCACCAGTGACAAAGTATTAGCAAAATGGAAGCATGCTGAATACAGCTTGTCTGGGTAGTGAAGGATATTCCCAGTGTGTGCCTAGAGTTGTAACAACTTCTTCATATCATAGTGCAAGACGTATTGCTAGCAGTTGGAGTATGACTGTTCACTTGGGTACACTGGAAAGTGAAGTTGCTAAATTGGATGAAGGTACTGAATTCTATATAAATAAGTTCCAAGTTCTGCAATCTGAGTTTGTCAGCTTGAAAGTACTGTTGGGAGTTACGATGAAGGACAACATGTGTGTGCATCTGGAGAATGACACTGCTCAAGTTGTTTGTAACAGGCCACATCTGAAAAGTATTTTATATTTCAGTGCTATCAGATATTTTTTTCTAGACAAGATTTTTTTTCCCCCTGAAATCAGTTTTATGTTGAATGGGTGTTGACTTTTCCACCAAGTTAGGGAGGTGGTCCAGAATTGGAATTTGGTCACTCTCCACATTTACTGTAAGAATGGAAAGTTTAGGATATGGGCATGAAGGGTTGAATGCTGACCCTTGTTGACTGCAATGGAGCTTTAATGGAATCTTTGGAAATCATGATTGTGTCATTCATTACAGAACAGATTTTGGTCTTTCAAGAATGAGAGAAAATGATAAAACCAAGATTAAGCTATCAATGATACCAAGGCTAAGCTTTTGATATTTGACTGCATTTGTAAGGAACATGAGAGAAATGGGTTCTTGAAGTGTTAAATGAAGTGAATAGAAAAATCAGTAAAATACTATTCTCTAGTTCGAAGTCCTTGCCCCTCGTCCTATCACCACAGGCCTTTGTAAACAGTCTCTCTCCACCCTTCTTGTAGGCCACCTTCAGGTACTGGAAGGTCACTATTAGGTCTGCCTGGAGACTTCTCTAGGCTGAACAACCCCAGCTCCCTCAGCCTGTCCTCATAGCAGAAGTACTCCAACCCCCTCATCACTTTCTTGTCCCTCCTCTGGACCTGTTCCATCAAGTCCATGTCCAGTACCCCATGTGAGGTCTCACCAGAGCAAAGTGGCAGAATCACCTCTCTTGAGCTAGTTAAAATGCTGGGGTGCACAGATCCTGGGTTTATTTCTTGTTTCTTTTAGTCATTTCAGAGGAGTGACTGCTGGAAAAATGTTAATTTCCTGTGAGCCCTATGATAAGCTGCCCATAGGTGGTCCATTCACAATTGATATGTGGATGAGGTCAGGCACAAACTAGTTGCTGTAGCAGGTGCAGTCTTTGCACTCTTTCTCTGATTTTCTATGTTGGTATGGTATTCCTTCAGATAACAGTGGTCTAGATCACTGCACGTCAAATAAAAGCACCTTACTTGTATTTGCTGTGCTCTCTAAGTGCAGCATATGGTCTTGTGTAGATTAGGAGCTATTTCTCTGCCAGATTAAATACCCTAAATACAGACAGCATATGAAAACTAAGCAAAAAGAAGCATCACAAGCAAAATGGAAAGTAGAAAAGGTAGCCAGTCACAATTTCATGCACATAGCATTAAGGTCTTTGTACTAGGAGATGTAAAAATCTGCCTAATTTTTCACTCTCTTGTAGATGCTTAATGGCCCTGGAGGAGCTAAGCTTTAGCTAATGAATTGCTTGCGACTCTGAAGCAATTCACATGTCTTACATGTTCCAGCTGCGTGTATATGAATCACTGGAGGGCTGTGCTAGTATTGGATCTGCTAAGTAGTGTGAATTCCTATGGGAAAAATGGGGTTAGGAGAAGTGGTGAATCCAATGTCGCTTTGGTTGTATTAGACCCAACTGTAGACTGCCTATTCTTGCCTTCTGTATTCTTGTGGGAGGATGCCAGATACTTTGGCAGATGACAGCTCTTGCTTGGGAATCAGACCCAGGGACTCCTTCAGATGTATGAAGATTTCAGTGTCCCCCTGTAAGGAAGAAAAGTATAAAAGGTCATTGATGTAAGGGGTAGGTAAAGAAGACCTTCTCTGGCCTTTTTGCCTTAGTGGGCAGGTTTTGGTTGTGTGGGGAAGTAGAATAAGGCTGATGATATAGGCAGTAAGTTTCTGCACACAAAATGGAGTGTGTGAAGCCTGTACACACTTCAGTCTGAGATAACACTAAATCTCTAGCTTCCACCCTTCCTTCTTTTGGTTTTAGTCTGAGGTTTTTGCTGGCTTTGAATGTGTGTGTGTATGTTAGCCTCTCTGGGGAATGGGAAGCTTTTCTCCTCCTGTCTACTTTTGTGCAGGTTGGCAACTTCACACCAACCAAAGCGCTGCCTTGTCTTCTGAGAAGGTAGTTCAGAATGTGACAGATACCAAGTAACATAAGCCACAGGTAACAGATGGCTGCTGCAGTTCCATTAGAAGGAATCCGGAGCCACCAGAGCGCAGTGGAATTAAAGATGATAAGTAGAGTCAGTACACCGAGGAAGGTATTGCGTCAACATTTGCAAAGGGAGGGCTGTGCAGTCTCAGCAGTGGCTAAAGAGACTGATGATAATTCTCTAACCAAGGGAACGTGTCAAGTAATAAACCATGATCTGTGCTGTGTGAGATAGTGCTGAATAGTTCCTTGATGATTTAATAATGTTTCTGCTTAGCTAAACCTTGTGTGTTGTCCTTCTTTCCTCATGTCTGGTTAACATTTTACCCCCAACTACCCTTTATTTAAACTGGTGTTCATTGAAGATTAAAATAGACCAGTAGTGGAAATAGCCATGGAATGAGTTTTGGTATTTTTTTGACGTTGAAGGAAAACTTCAGAAGTTCCATCAAACATTTCAGACACAAGTACCACAGCCAGGACATATACCAAAATGTTAAGGAAATTGTCTTCATAATTTAACAAGAACATAGTTTTATCTTTATTGTTATTTATCTATGGTGTAGTTATGATCTAGTTAAGGATATCCTGCTTACTGTAGGAGCATTTGACTAGATGGCCTTTGGAGGGCCCTTCCAGCCCAAACCATTCTGTAATTCTATGGTTTTATATCTAGGTTTGAGCATATATGAATGCAGGAGTACAGGAATGTCCAAGAATGTATTTCTCCTAAACTTCAATATTACAAACAATTAATTTGTACTGTAAGTGGACATGATAGTATAGTAAGTCAATAGATAGGCCTTAAGATCTGAAGACATGCAGTGAAGTACAGTTCACTTCACCAGTAGGATATGTTGGATAAACTAAGACTTTACAGACTTTTATTTACTAAGGTGAGAAATTTTAGTACCATCTGATCCTGTACTATGCAAGCTTTTAAGATTAAGTAGAAGATGTGTAATGGGCCAAACATTTCCACCAATTCTTTTGAGTAACTACATTTCAGTCTTATAGCTAAGAAGAGGTGGCAACAATGATTCAAAGCCTGTGGATATTTCACTGAAAGTATTAACATAAAAACCAGTGAGGAATGTTTTATTACAAAATGTCTGCAATCCAGTTAAAAATTAAAGCAGAAAAAGCACTAAATGGGATGTAAAAATGCTTCCTGTCTGAAAACAATAAAAAATGGGTGCCAATTAAGAAAATTCAGTATCTTTGATCAGCAGTTCCGTTTGTGATGTTTAGTTTTATTTGCATTTGTAAATTTTAACTGAAAATTCAACACATCAACTCGGAATCAAAATCATCTTGTTTGAATGAACATGAAAATGCTTGTGTAGTGTTCCCATCTGTCTGATAGTAACCCTTCAGAAGTATGAGCAGACTAGGAGTCCTGGCCCATGTCTAGTTGCTCTGCATTCAAAATGATGGTGGGAATGGAGAGAGTGAGACCGTGAACAACTTACTATGCGAAGACAATAACCTAAAAATAAGATATGTCTGCTTTTGTATTTACTGACTGCTCATCCTAACAGCTTCATAACCACCAAGGAAATAGCTTTCATTTAAAGCACCGTAGAGAGAGTACTATCTGAAGAGGGCTTATTGCTAACCATCCTTCATGAAAAGATGTGGCTTTTAATAAATATGCGTAAAAGCCATTTTAGATATGTGACCTACATAATCACACCCGTCTTGAGAGGCTAGGGGGAGAAAATTATTCTAGTAAGAATAATGAAACTCCCCCTTTGTATTATTCCTCATTAATTCAATATTCTTCTAAAAAGAAAGCTCCCACAACATTTTTAGTAATCAGCCTTTCAGATTCATGAGCTATTTCTATGCTAGTACTGTTCTATAAGACAAAGCTCTTGGTCAATTGCCAGGTAACTGTTTCAGGCTTTTCCCAACACCCTGCTAATCCAGCACATTAACTTATTTTTAATTGAGTAACTTCATTATTCAAAAAATCCCCTTGGTCTTACTTCTGTAAACATGAGCACTATTTTATCCAAGCAGCTATTTAAATATAATCATGTTGCTTCCTTTGTTCCCATCCCTCTTTTTGTTCAGAAACAAAAAGCTCGCAAGCAAAGACGGAACATCCTGGAAAGATGGAAGAAGCACATTATCATTAATGGTATTCCCCAAAGCGCAAGACCACTTTTATTTATTTGGATACCCAGATATAAGTCAGCTCTGTGATAAACTGTTGAGAAGTTTAAAAGTGCTTGTGCTATGTTTTTTGGAAAAAGTCATTCTGCTTGGCTGCAAGGAAATGTATCTGAAGCATGTCGCTGAGTGCACATACAATCAATGTGTAGAAATACATCCATTCCACAGAACTGATGCGGGCAGTAACACTTTTAGGTTGAGATAAGGAGAAGATTATAGTGACAGGTTGCTTTAAACTAGCATGTTTTATGTTACCCCAAATTGTGGAGTCATTGAAATTAACAATCATGCATTCTTAGTTACTTGTTTAGTGTAGACTGGCTGTGTCCAGTAACAACAGTAGTAATGAAGGAACCACTGCCTGTGATCTCTGACAAGAGGCACGGAGTGTAGAAGCTGGTGTAATTAACACACTAGCTGCCTTTTCTGTAGGATATTGTGGTTCTTTTAATGCTTGACATTCTTGACAGAGAGAAGAAGGGAATAATAGAGAAGGTATCTTTGATTGCCCTCTGTGATGACAACTCTGTCTTTATGAATCCTAAGGATCCTCCCACAATACTGATACTCTTTTTTTTGCCAGGAGTGAGAAAAAGCTATTCATGTCATCTGACGTAAATATTCCAAGTGTGATCTCTTGGTCAACTTAGGCATCAGGGCCTTGCAGCACATTGAACAATCTAGCTATGAAAGATACCCAAGCTGCCACTATAGGTTGATTTTTAGCTCTATGTGCCCCTGATGGCCAGTTGTTACTCTGTTCATTTTCTGCCTAACACACCTCATGTGGCAGACCTTATAGCACTGCTTTCTGCCTTCTGTTCATGAACTCTGCTTGAGACAATGAAGACACTATCAGTTTCTAGTCAGACTTCAAGCAGACCAGCAGCTGATAGATCAGAAAAAAATCCACAACCCTACTACTGGAAAAAAGAACCTGCACAGAACTTCAGGATGGTGTAACACCACTTTAAGGAAGAAGCAATGTGTAATGTAAATTATTTGTGCAGACACACGCCAGAAATTACATTAAAGAAGGCTAAGTCTGCAACTATTTAGTATTCAGAAGTTGGGAAAAGTCAGTATTGCTACCTGACCAGCTGAACACAAATGGCCAAACCTGAGCAGATACCTGCCCATTATGGTCCTTTCCTCAGCCACAGAGCATATTCCGTGCTCAAGGTGCAAGAGGAACAGTACTCACTGTAGTCTTTTCTCTGCTATTTCTGGCATCTCTTTTTCTCCACATACACACACACACTACTTAAACATGGCACTTTTTCTTAGCAATTTATTTATGGGTTTCTAAATGATGTTCATAACTAAAATATGAGTACTTTACAAAATCTATGCATTTCTGTGCTTGCAGAATAGGGTAGCACCATTAACCTAATTTTTGTACAAGTACAGAGAGTGAGAGAATACAAAAATTTGAAAGTAAAGAATTTGCACTTGCTCTGGGTGCCTGATTTGAATGTCTAAAGCCTTATTTTTCAGATTTCTTATTACATGACCACTTAGTCTGCTTAAATCATAACTCCCATTAATTTCAATTCCAGCTGCTGGAATTCAGCACTTCTGCAAATCTCAAGACAGGGCATTTAGATACCCAGAATATAAAAATATGAAGTTATTAGCCATGCAACTGTCTCTTTAAGTGTTTTGCACACTCTTGCGTGTGAGCTCTATCCAAGGCTTTCTCTGTTCCAGAATAGTCACACCCTGTTTGTTCTATTTATTCTCTGCTATCCACATTGTGTCCATTCCTGGGTCAGTCTTCTTGGTTTACCCCATCTCTCCCACTTGCTAGTACTTGGGTTGTAGTTTTCCATTAGCTCCAGGTTCCTTATCTGCTCTTGTTTCCCATCCCACCATGTCCCTGGATCCTTGTTGAGTCATTTACAGTGGCAGCTTGTAAGATACAAAGCCAGACTTAAGTCCAAGGCTATTTGCTCAAGGAACATTCTTTGTACTAGCTCTGGAGCAGCTCCAGAGGGAGAAGATGACCCTTTGCTGGTTTGTATACCACTCCTATATATAGAGTATAAAGTCTGCCATGGGCAGGGACACCTTCCAGTAGATCAAGCTGCTTAAAGTCTCATCTAACCTGACAAGACAGATAGGATAAAATCATACATTACTGTTTTTATTGTATTCAGTAATGTCTTTGTGGTTGGTAGGCACACAGGACTAGAAGTAAGCATGTTTGGGGGGAGTATCAGTTCCATTGCTCAAAATTGAAGGCACAGGCATGATTTAAGGACTAGTTTAAAAAGATGTAAAGGACACTTATGCTGCATGCCCTTAAGCAACTCCCTATAACAATTCCAGTACTGTAGTGAAGTTCAAAGATTGTAACTTCTTTGTGCTACATGAAGATAAAAGTGGGTACTAAATGAGCCTTGTAGGCTTTTCAGGATACAGTAAGTTAATTGAAGGGCTGCTACTCATGCTTCACTGTCTTTAGGATAATGAGAAAAAATTGCTAATCTGATGTGGCGAGGAACCCCATATGGCTTTGACTCCTAAGTTGGCACCTAGAATGTAAATGGAGCTTCTGAAGGACGTTAATGAAAGCAGAAACAGGGCACCCTGATTTGCCTTCCTAGAGAATTGGAGGCAACATTCTGTGGCTCCTTGTCATAATTTCTAGCAAGCTGGAATGTTGTGGTACTGACATGGATCCAGAGCTTTCATGTTTGGTGTTTTACTAATGGTCAGAATTTGTAGAAAATAGAATTTATGAAGAAAATGAGAGGTTAAATTTGTATTTGAGCTTGGATTTGAAAATCCAGGAATGATTGCCATTAGCTAGTTATGAAGCTTTTGAATCTTTCTGCTTGATGAAGCAATTTTATTCCTTCCCTTGGGTGCATTTTTGAAGAACATATGGTAGGCTTTTTCATACATCAAGGCTATCCTTTGCTTTACAATATTGACTTATTGTTAATTGGGCTAGAACTATATTGCCACAGATTTTCAAACTTTGTTACAAGGATGTCATTTAAATCACTCATTATTTCAAGGCCCCATGGTATTTTGAAGACATTCTTTCTTCTGCTCTTATCCTTCGAGTTTGCTGTGGAATGAAGGAGTTGTGTGATCTTGAGATTAGTAGTATGGTACTTAGAGTTGCCCTGAAATAGCATTTAACCACTCTTTGTCATACAGATTCAAAGAAACTATTTCTGGAAGCTAATGTTCCTACTATGATTAGTTATCAGAATTCTCTGGAAGACTGAGAAATTTCATTGGTGTTCATAGAAAAGTCTCCTACAACCTATGGCCTGTGGTTTTGTGAGCAGTTCAGAGCTATTCAGCATAGTCAATCTTTTTCCTTACCTGCTGCCTACTGTTTTTATCTCTTGTTCAGCTCTGGTGACGTTGTTGAACAAGCACAGAAATGGTGGTAAATGTGAGAGCAAAGAATACCTGGTAAAGGCAAGGTAATTTTCTCCAAGATGTGCTTGGAAGAAGTAGTTTTCAGTCAGAGGTAACACTGCTTTATTAGAGTTGTTTAATCTGCCACAATCTAATTCAAGACTAATTAGGGGATTGTGGTATCATAAGTAGTAAAGGCCAGCTGAGGAAGCTTCATACAGTAACATAAACTCTGGCTCAGAGAAAAAGAGCTGCTTGGTCCAAATTTCATAACTAGACTAAAACAAAGAATTATCTTTGAGATAGTTACATTTGGTAAAGCGCTAAAATGTTCATTTTTGCTTCCCAGTAATTTAAGAACTACTGTTTTATTATTTCCAGGACTGTTAAAGAAAGTTTGCTATGTAGTAGGTCTGTCCTTATAGGGAAATTTTCCTCTCTGAGCATGTTTTTCATATCTATGTCACTGTAGCTGGAAGCTGGTCACAGGGCTCTAAGCAATTTTTCTGCCTATATTTAAATTTCACAGCTATCAGCTTAAGTTATTGTGTGTAAAAGTTTATTTAGTGTAGCATAAACCCATTCTTTTCCTCTTCTCTCCCCTGTCTCTTCTTGTCTTCTGCCTTCTTTCCTCTTTCATTAACAAAGTCTGAAAGTCTTGGGTACTCGAAGGTAGTTTTACATTTCCTCTATTCCATTTGCTTATGAAATTAATTTTAGATTAAAAAATAAAAAATAAAAAAATATTCCAGTTATGTTTATATGTTTATGGTAGTGTGGTAAGTGGTTTTCTTCAGCAGTCACAGAAGCTTTATTAAGCTTTGGTACTGTAGTTCCTCATGTATTTATGGATGTAATGACATTAATTTCAAACTGTCTCTTCCACTTGTAAAACACAGTATCTTACTGTAAGAATTTGTTCTGTTTTCTTCTGTACACAGACTTTAAAAGGCTTGTAAAGTATCATTTATAGATGGAGTTCACTCTCTTGCACTGGAGCTATATATCTCCTAAATAAGCTGGCCTAACTGTAGCAGGACAGAAATGGTTTCAACACCAAAGGGGCTAAAGCTGTTCTAAAAGAACAGGGGAGCTGATAACTGGTTGCTGAAGCCAAGTGTTCAGTATTTTGGGGTTTAGATTAGGATTCTATGTCTGATGGATATCCTTTGCCTAGTCACTATTACTTTATTTGCTTCTTGAGGTTTTGTTTATTTGTTTTCTGATTCTGGAATTATGTGGTTATTTGACAAGAAGCTCAGCGGAAGGAGGAGAAGACTCCAGACCACAGTTTTTGGCTGTTGACAGTTGGGTGAAGGCTGCAGGAACCATTAGGCTCAGAGTATGACAGTGGACAGATTATCCTCACTAGACTCCCTCTTTTCCTTAAATTAAGCCTGTGACCTTCTGAGAACACCAACTTCTGGCTTCTTGAAGCTCTTCACTTTCTTGACAGTCTAGCAACAAGGCAGTTGTCATGCTAGGTATGAAGTAATTTGTTAATTACTAAACCAGTTAAAGATACTTCAGAATCCAAAATGTTATGCCTTAGAAGGAGGTAATTTACTAAGAAATCCTGAAACTATATATATATGTCTTTGAAATGATTTGCACTACCTCCACCTTCTAGTATTAGCTACAGAGAGTATAGAAAATAGCAACTTGGTAAAGATTTTAATAAGAACCTTATGTAACTCCACATTTTATGTAACAAAAGCTCACAGCAGCTGAGAATAGAAAAACGTGCTATTATTATAAAGATAAGGAGCCCCTATTACAAAAAATACATGGACATGCTGAAATGGGTCCAGAGGAGGGCTGTGAGGATGATCTGAGGGCTGGAGCTCCTCTCCTATGAGGACAGGCTGAGAGAGTTGGGGTTGTTCAGTTTGGAGAAGAGAAGGCTCCAAGGAGACCTTATTGTGGCATTCCAGTGTCTGAAGGAGACTTACAGAAAGCTAGTGAGGAACTTGTTACGGTGTTGGGTAATGATAGGACTAGGGGGAATGGAGCAAAACTAGAAGTGAGTAGATTCAGACTGGATGTTAGGAAGAAGTTCTTCACCATAAGGGTGGTGAGACACTGGAACAGGTTGCCCAGGGAGGTGGTGGAAGCCCCATCCCTGGACTTTTTTAAGGCCAGGCTGGATGTGGTTCTGAGCAACCTGATCTAGTGTGAGGTGTCCCTGCGCATGGCAGGGGGGTTGGAACTAGATGATCCTTGAGGTCCCTTCCAACCCTGACCATTCTATGATTGTAAGTACTTCATGATGAATATTTACCATATCTTTTCAGTCTAAACTGAAGTACATTTTGTTGTTTATTTAATTTCTGTTTCCTTCATCTGACTTTCACCTGGATGTCTCTATTTTAAACAAGGACAATAAAGTAATTATTAGTGCCTGAATGTTACCTTGGCTCAGCTTAAAAACAGTGCCAAAAGGTCATCAAATGTTAATGTCAGCATCATCCCACTAGTCTGCACTGACATACAGCACTGGGTATTTTTGTGTTCAAGGTCAGTATCAAGTTCTTATTAATATTGTTCACACTGTTCAGCGAAGCACTGGCTTTGCTGTTTGTATTTGTAGCAATATTGTTCTTTTGATACCACGTGCAGACCAAATGTCTTCTGAGCTGGAGTATCATTTCAGTTAAATATATGTTTTATTATTTGCAATCTCAATAAAACCACTTCACAATATAGATCCTCCTCAGAGATAATTTTTTAAAAGCCTCTTTATAATTACTATTTTCTCAGTATTTGGGAAGTAGAAGGTAGTAAAGTGCTCCTCATAAAATCTTTCTCACTGTAATTGATGATTCCCTTACAGTATTCAATGCGCAGAATAGTTTTAACACTCCACTCTGTTAAGGAACTATCTGATTTTATATTTTAAAGCATGCATTGAAAAACGTTAGTTTGTAATTGGTGAAACAACAGCAACCAAAAGGTAGATCTGTTAAATTAATAAAGGAGCTGCATCATTGCTCCTGAACTTTGAATTAATCCCCAAACACTGAAAATATCTTTAACATCAAACACGAAGGATCACACTGAATTACTTTTGAAATGTCAATTTCCTGTGAATGCTTTGTGAAGAATAAAAAGCCATTTGGTATTTTAGGTTATTGTGATTGAGCATTCTGATTGATCATAAATATGCCACCAAATAGCATGTGGCAATGTAAAGAAAAACATGGAATGCTAAGAGATCATTAAAAAGTGTTTAAAACATTGTCATCCTATTGTGTGTATGAAATGTAGAGCACATGCACATAAAACCACTTGAAAAGGTAGCTTGGCATCCTTCTGGATGTATTTGAGACAATAACAAGTTTCAGCAAAATGCCATGGAAACGTACCATACCAATGATATGTTACTTATGTTACATATCAGTGAAGTATACGGTGGCCTCCTATATCCTTGGACCCTCAGTGCTATCTCACTCTCTCTCAGTGCCACTCTGATACAATTTTAACCAGAACTACAGTTCCTTATGCTGGTTTGTGTTTGGGTTTTGTTGTTTTATTGCATGGGGAGCAGTACCTCTGAAAGCATTCTCTTTAATGGATTTTCTTCTGCTTCAAACAGAAAACCTACAGGACTATGGGATGTAGGAACTGCTGAACTCTGTATGGACAGTCGGATTAGACAGGATTTCTTTGCAGATTTATCAAAAATAAAGCAGCAGCATTTTGCAAACAGCAATAATTGAGTACTTTGTGTGTGAGAGACATTTTAGAGGAGAGCAAGTGCAAGAAGTTATCATCTGTTGCAGTGTAGAGCTTTTCTGCAGAAGAGTTCAGTAGTATCATTATCAAATACAGGCTGCACAGGAAATGGCATAAGCAGTACTGCAAACTATTTAAAACCCTGTGTCCTTGAACTACTTCATATGTTCTTCATAGAATCATAGAATCAACCGGGTTGGAAAAGACCTCATTACCTAATACCTAACACCTCCTGACAACTAAACCATGGCTTCAAGTGCCGTATCCAGTCCTTTTTTGAACACCTCCAGGGACGGTGACTCCACCACCTCCCTGGGCGGCACATTCCAATGGCCAATTACTCTCTCAATGAAGAACTTTCTCCTCACCTCGAGCCTAAACTTCCCCTGGCGCAGCTTGAGACTATGTCCTCTTATTCTGGTGCTGGTTGTCTGGGAGAAGAGACCAACCCTCACCTGGCTACAACCTCCTTTCAGGTAGTTGTAGAGAGCAATAAGGCCTCCCCTGAGCCTCCTTTTCTCCAGCATGCTGGAGGTGTCCAGAGGCCAGCTTTGTCAGAACACTGTGTCTGAGCCACAAACAGCCATATCATGTAGCCCAAGACAGGACTGATAAGACAGGATAAGTCAGCTTGCCCTTTCTTTTATTTATTTATTTATTTATTTTTAAAAAATTATTTTTAAATTTTGCTGGCACTGAGCAAATTGAGTGATTGCTGTAGAAAGGATTAAGTCTGCTGTACGTTGAAGGAATGGGCTTCTGGAATTGAGAGGTGAGGGTCACAGTGAGGAGGGGCAATTACCCACAGATTTTTTAGTAAAAGTGTATTGATGGTGTAGCACAGAACAAGTCTGAAGTGGAACTTCTCTGTGTTGCTACAGTTGCACATATATTCTTTTCCCTCAGGGTAAATGCTCTACTAGAAGGTCAGCATCAGGGTAAGCTGGTGCAGGACAGAAGATATAATTCAGGTTTAACATGACCTTTAACAAGTAAATTAACACACATACCAGTAATAATCTTTTCCCTCTTTTTAAATTCCTTGGACCTGCCTGGTAAAAAAATGTGTTTGCACAATGTTATTGATCCTTTCCTCAAGCAAGATGGGCTGTTTGGTAAAATTTCCACTTTATGCCAAGCTGTAAGACAATACCTGTGGACAATAACAGCAAAGATGCTGGAATATTGTGAATCCAGTGCTTCAGACTCTGCCTTTTGGGAGGAGGCATGAAGGGAGATAGTGGTGCTCTGGAGTGTGACAGAGACATGTCTGAGGAAAGAGATAAGGTTGTTTGGTGGGAAGGGTGTGTACTTTGCAGCAAAGCCCCTCTGGGCATAGATCCCATTGGGATACATAATGCTGTGACTCTGGGCTGCAGCTGTTGGTGTTGCTTGGAGTCCCAGAGCAGAAGAGATGCTACTTGACTCCATTCATCTGATGGCAATACTGCAGGTAGAAGATCAGGACTCAATAAAAGTCTCTTACTGTCAGCTTGAGACTTGACAGAACTGCTGATATAAAGCATCAGTGTTTTCCTTCAGCATTCTAGAATGCAGACTTGTAAACTTTGGTGAGATAAAAATTTCAAAGCCTGCAACTTCAGTATTTTCACAGTTTGCCTTGGAGCAATGCTTTTCTTATTTGTTCAGCTGCAAGTGAACGTAAGTGTGTGCAGGTTAGAGAATAAGAGAGTGAGAGATTGTAGCAATGAGAGCATTTAGAATCTGACTGACATTCAGAGCAATACACACTGTTAGTGATTGGTTCTTGAACATGATTAATCATTATCACCACTTCAGAACAGTCAGTTCCTGTTAACAAGCTTAGCCTGAATTAATGGTAGTATTACAGAGCTGTGTGGCTAGTGCTGATGGATGTGGTCCTTGATCTTAGTCACTGAGGCATAGATGATCAGGCTATAGATGTCTTTGCAGAGGGAAGATGGAACCATTGTGGGTAAAGCCACTCTTCCCTGTATTTCCTCTCACACTGCTGGTGTTTCTCTATTCCTTGCCCCTTTTGTTATGCATTACATGTAGCTGTGCTTATACATGATGCTAGTGTATGTTCATATTAATTTAGAATACCTATGCCTAAATTGAAGAAAAGCAAATAGTAACTGTGTCCTGCTTAATACATTTCTACTTTATAGCTGCAAGAGATCTCTGCTCTAGCAGCAACATTGTAGCATCTTTTTCTTCCTTTATTTTCCCTAGATAGCAAATGTAGTCTGTGAACAAATTTTTATTTTCCCACAATCAAAGCTTTTTAATGTGAATTTTTTAAGTAGTTGTTCTTTTAAAAATGGTACATATTCAGTTCATACCAGCATCTGGGAAGAGCTCTGTAATGGGGGAACATCTCATGGGAAGCCTACATGGATTCTCTGGATTCAAGCAGAGAGAGCTTCACTCCTTCAGGAGAAAATCTTTCCCCTCCTTTCTACTCCCTGTCAGGCAGAGGCAGTTCAAATGACCTGACTGGGGAGGTCAAAAGAGAAAACTCAAGCCTTGAGAATCACTGGGTGCTGCTAGCTTCTCGCTGTAATTTGAATTCTGGACTTTCTTGTTCATTAAGTCACAAGAAAAGAATGGCCATTTTGTCTTTTCTTCCTGTATATTTCCTGCCTTTCATAATCTCATTAAAGTATGAAATGTTTTATTTTTACTTTCTGTTGGCTTAGTGCCTTACACTACTGAAATTTTGAACTATATAGGGGCTTGAACTTGCTGCAGTATGGCTGTCAGAGCATCTAAGGCACTATGATTTCATGCTGGTCTGGTCTGTTTGAATCTGAATCAGCATCCTATTTTCTTTCATGGTAAACATCTACTTTATACCCTTAATGAATAATAATAGAACCTGGTATATGTTTCATAGTTAGCAAAAGCCTCGCCTGGATCCATACAAAAAGGGCTTCCCATGGAACAAGTGTTTATGTGAACAAAGATAAAACTCAGCACCAGGTGGTTGTTTGACCTCTGTATTTTTCGAACAGAGATGTCTCAAAACCTCACCTCTATCTGAATATTCCAATCCTCTGAATCAACATTCTCCTGTTTTTCTGACTGTGTGTTTCATTATATCTCCCCTGCAGTGCTCTTATTTAATAAATAAAATGCTAGCCTTATGCTCATCACTTACCTTACCTAACTGTGTCCTATGCTGGCAAGATTGTTTTTACTCTGATTGGTTTGTTTCAACTACAACAACTCCTAAAGCACATTGTAAAGATGCTCACATAGAAAGGTATGGTAAAGACACAGGGAAGGGGCCATTCTTCAAAGGAGTGGGGGTATTTTTTATCTCCTTAGACTAGTTCATCTACGGCCAACTGAAAGCTTCTTTAAACCATGGACTATCCTGAACATATCACATTTTAAAATGAGATAATTTTATATTCATCTGACGTGACAATTGCTAAATGAGATCTAGAGCAAACACAACTTTGATATCACCTTCAGACAAAAATTTTGTGACTAAGCACAGCAAATATTTTTTTAGCTCTTCAGCTCAGTATTAGCTATGACTAATCCTCGTGGCATTATTTTGTCCTCCCAGTTTTTCATTGTGCTCCCTGCCCCCATAATTCTTGGTCATTTTTCAGTTTCTCAGCTGGGCTATTTCACACTGTGGATTATAATACTGTCCTTTGAATAGCACCTTTCCCAAATGTTTAGATTCTTTTTAGTTGTTACTGTTTTTTTTAAAATAATATTTATTTTAATCTAAAACAAAAAACCCTGAAATGAATACCTCAGTATTACCAACCAGGATCTGAAAGAAACAAAACTATAAAGAGACAACTAATGTCCTTTAATCCTTCAAATACAGTGAAATCACAAAGGAAAATGCTCTTTTTTTTAGAAGTAAAAAAGAACATTTGGTAGCCACTTGCCAGTTAAAATCAGTTACTTTTCAGTCATTCCTGGTTATTGTCTGCAAATGTGAGGACAGGTAGATGTTTAGAACTTTCTGCTTGTCCAGTTAGCATGACCTCAGATAATCCTGATGGAAGCCAGTGAGGGAACACAAGTTCCTGTGAGCTCCTTTCTTAGCTGACAGTAAGCTTTATTGCAGGTGAATCTGACGATTGGGCTGAGCAGGATTCTTTCTGTCTTGGGGCTACTATGTCAAGGTTTGTTTCAAACACAAGCAGACATTGTTGTGGTGTTCTGGTTGTGAATTTCCATATTTTAGTCTGATTATAAATTTCCCAGAATGTATGTGGTATCCCAGAGAAATAACATTTTAGCAAAAAAAGTGAACTACGTAAAAATGTGGAAGACTTACACCTTATTTTTCCTGTTTCCTGATGGTGCACTCGTGTTGCTGGAATCAGGAGTCTGTTCACTTCAAGCACCTTTTACAATCACAGCTTTGGTGAGGCAGGATGGTGTCGGTAAGGAATGCGTTGCTAAATGCCTTGAAATAGCAAGTAATTTGGAGTGATAACCACCAGAGTGACAAGTGGCAGCTTATGATACAGTATTTCTGAAGAGTCTATTTCCTGTTGTGTTCTGTCTAGCCATGTATTCCTATGTGTGTTGGGGTTTGTTCAGTTTAGAATATTGTGACACTGTCACTGGAGTCAGTGATCTAAAAACAATTATTTACAAATAATGTTTGTAAAGAAGCCTCTTTAATTGCAAATATTCAAATGATACAAATCAAGGAGGGCCAGTCATTGTAAGCTGTGTTGGATTTTGTTATGCTTTATAAAGGACTTTATGTGAGTGAAGTGCTTATTTAGGCTTCTGCTTGGACTAAAGTTGTAGTCTCAGAGAAATGAAGCTGATTTTGTTACTTGAACTAGAACGCTGCTTTAGAGTTGAAAGGAAATTCAAGGGAATGGGGTATTACTGTGTGGAGTTGGCTGATTGTGTGGCATAGTAACAGCTCCTGATATATTATGATCAGAAATGCAAAGGTGATGTCTTTGCCATCTCCTGGGTGATTGTGGTGCATGAGAATCAGTGAGCCTCTTTGCTAGGAATTTATCTTGGACCCCTTCACTCCCTGCGTAACTGTCAGGAAAGGCTATGGTGAGAAAAAAAAAAAAGCCATGAAAGAAAATTCTGTTACGGTGAGCAAGCACATTAAAACATGACACAAGGAATGGGACAAATATTGTATCAGGTAGAGTACACAAGATTGAGACACCTCTTATGTTTGTGTTCTGTATGTCATTCAGGACTCAAACCAGTGGTGAGAAACTGTCCCTTTACTGCTCCAGTGTCCCTTGATCAAAGAAACAGTGAAGTCAGCACAAGTTGTTACATATAGTAGGAATCAAATTATTAAGAAAGAATATAGGCAACAGTGTCCCCTGCTTTGAAAATAAACCTCTTTATTTCATGTACCAGCTAGAGATGATATGCAGTGACAGCTTAGTATTCTTCTGATGTTGTCTACTAAATGATATAAAATAAACCCATTGTCTTTTACTATGCAATTTCATTTCCATTCTGTTAGTTACAAAAGCAGCATACTAGTCCTGGGGATGTTTTAAATTTTTAAATTATATGTTCTTATCCAATCTTTAGGAATCTTTGTAGGAAGTTATTTTAAAATAGATGGTAAAAAAATACATTAATACATTAAAATGCATATAGTGATATCTCGAATGTTGTCCTGTAGGCAATTTTTCAGTTGTACATTTCGGTGCCTACATTTGGAACACAAATTAAGGTAACACACGGACACAGAAATTGAAGGGGGTATTTGGAACAAACTTCAATTTTGACTGTTTTACTATTACTTCAAAATCACTGTGTGTATTTCTGAAGAGAAGTGGTGGGCTTAAATGGTCCCTTCAATTCCCTTTCCCTCAGTTCCCCTGCCTTCATTATTTTCTATTTGCTTTACATTCCAGTCTCTGGAAACTTCACAGGCAGTTTTGTTTTGCAGGTAATTTGATGCTGTGTGTTGATAGTTTATGTCTATAGCTGCAGCAGGGCTGCTTTTGCATTTACATCACAACAGTCAGCCAAGAAGAAATGTGTTGCAATGAGGTAACTGCCCTGAAGCAGCGCTCTGCAGATCAGAGATATTTCACGGAGTATCATATATTACCCAAACCCCAATTAAGTTCCAAATGTCAACTTCTCTGCATTTCCTTTTGATTGCTGATGGTCTAGATATTTTAAAGTGAACGCAATTACTCCCTTATAATCAGTCTCCTGTTTTTCCCATTATAAATTATCATCCCTGTTGTCCTTTCCATCTTCTCCTTATTTTGTCAGGGCAACAGCAATGGCTTTCTGCAGAAACTTGCATTCAGTGGAACATCAGCCTTTATTTTATTTTCTCTTGAGGACTGCTAGAAATTGCTGCCTTTTTTGCACAGAAGTAGTACAAGAATAATAAATATTGACTTCAGCAAGAGGCAAAAATGTATAATCCTATGGTGCACATCCTCCACAGCATCAAAGTGGAGATTGTTACAGTGCATTACTATCTGTGAAGCTTAGGGATGTGATTTTCTGGCTATTATAATTATGTAAGTTTGAAATAGAATATATTTAAAATTTATGTACTTGATGAATAATTAGTATTTAAGTGTATATTCTTTATAGAACGTGAGGAAAAATTCTTTCATGATTTTGACAGCAGGGATTTCTAGTAACAGGCTGATAGTTGCTGCATTCTTCTTTTCAAACACTGAGATTTAAAATAAAGAATCTGGCAGATATTCAGTCATTTAGCTAGAGTAGGGATTTTGGAAATAATTTGTAGTATTAGCTTTTTAAGAGTCTGTTCTCTCTGTAACTTGAATTCCATCAGAACTCTTGAAACAAAATGAGTCCATTGATGCAAACTGGCTATGGCAATTCACATATATTTCATTGAGTGCATGCAGAAGTTTATTTCTATGGAATAAATGAAAAGAGGTTATATTTTGTTGGAGTAAATGAAAAGAGTTTTTATTTTGTTGGAACTATACAATCTCATGAAAATTTCACACTGAATGAATTTTGGTGGGTTTTTTTGACATTTCTTTGTTTTTAAAATCTTGTCTTTATCTAAGCTATAATTTCACAATGAAAATTAACAGTATTCAGCTGCCTTTACCACTTAATATAATTTGAATACAGAAGTTGTATAGGTTTTTCACATGAAAGACATTGTTCCAGAAATAGTCCATCCTGAGCGGAACTGAGAATGAGGCTGTACCATGCTACAGCAACTAACTCATGAAGAGTTGCAGGTCATGAATCCAGACATCCCAATATCACCAGCCTAGCTGTTGTTGGTAATTCGTGCTATCTTGCCTAACCAAGCTTCTTGTTCTTTCACTGATCTGTCTTTCAATATTTTAGAGATGAAGCACCCTAATAGGTGTTCCTCTGTAACTTGGCATAGCATTGGCATTCCTCATAGCTTGGCATAGTTCAGTCATTACAAGTCTCTTTCCTTCCAATGTATGGTCTCGAGACTTGCTTGCAAATCCCTTCAAAATACAGACTCTGGTTTTTTAAACCAAACTTCTCACACCTTGCACACACCTTACATGATGCAAAAAAAAAATCATAATAGAAGAGATTTTCTGCAAACTTGCGGGCATCCTGGCATATGCTTTGCCTCATCACATCAACAGTAATAATTCTCAGAATCACAAAACACATCTGGTTGGAAGAAACCTCCAAGCTCGTCCAGTCCAACCCTTGATCCAGCACTGAAGGATCAACACTAAACCATGTCTGTAAGCGCCAGGTCCACATGCTGCTTTAACACCTCCAGGGATGGTGACTCCACCGTTGCCCCGGGCAGACCATTCCAGTATTTGAGAACCCTCTCTGTGAAGAAATAGTTCCTAATGTCCATCCTGAACCTTCTCTGGTGCAGCCTGGAACCATTTCCCCTGGTCCTGTTGCTTGCCACCAAGGAGAAGAGGCTGCCCAATCCTTGCTGCAACCTCCCTTCAGGTAGCTGCAGAGAGCATTAAATGACAGTAGGGAATGTTATATTTTTAAAAACCCAGCAGAATCCATGGAAAAGATCTTACATGTGGAAGTCATGATGAACAAGTCTATTAATGTTGTTTTGGTTTAGATGGTGAATATTTAATGATGAAGTACAATCTGAAAAAAACTTTGGGAATGCCAGTTCTCTCTTTGCAAAGCCCTGCTTTCTTTTCTTTCATCTCCTAATTTGGTCAGAGAGTTGAATTCCTCAGAATGAGGTCTTTGTCAGATCTTTGCAATTCTTATCTGAGTACAGAAAATGAAAAATGATGCAGCAACTTGAATTACAAAGCACATGATATAAATATATATAAAATGTGTGTACACATATATGTATATGTATGCATAATATGTGTCTACCTATTGTGAAGTACTCGCAAAGAAGGTGAAAACAGAAGCATTTTGCTAGCTTTTATTTATGGCCATATGTTTCTAAACTATGTTAGAAAGGTTCTAGCAAATTTAATGGTCTCAAAATCCAAAAGTCTATAGCACGTGTTTAGCATCATGCAGTAGAAATAAACAATAAAAACCTTCAAATCATTTATGTTTGTTCTTATAAGAAAGGATTGTAGGAGATAATATGAATTGTGGTTCATAACCTCACCATAAAATTATATTGGGAAAATACTGAGTCAGATATATGTTGTAAGAGATGTTCTTACAGCCAGAGCCATTTGCTATGGCACCTCACTGACCACTTTAAACATCTACAAATTATTGTCACAGGCTATAATTAATCTCAGTGTCCTAAAAGTGGGTTGACAGTTTGTTCTGAAAGGAGTTTTATCCTCCAAGGTAGTCTGCTGGTAATACTGACACAGGAAATAATCCGAATCAGGCTGACAGACATGCCTGGAAGGGTCACTCAGGTTTCTATGGACTAAATGTCTTATTAATAAGAAATTGTTTCTGTTATTTTCATGCATTTAAGAAACATAGGTCAGAAGCCTAATTCTTGATGTGACTCTATGGACTTCAACTGGATTTATAATGAGGATGAGATTGGTTCCCATGAACTTACTGGGATTGTAACTATTTTGTCTAAAGGAGTTGTACTTTATACGTGTTTGGTAGAGAATGTATGAATCAGTACTAAATTGTCTTTGATCTGAGGGTCTAATAGGATTAACGATTATTTGCAGAGGCCAACTGATGACTGCTGACCTTTCATTTCTTTCAGTTATGAATAGCAAGTAGACAGTTCCCCTTTTGCTCTCTGTAGTGGCGTAGGTTGATTGTTTATACACAATTCAGTCATCAGGTGGAGTTTCATAATGACTTTTTAGATATTTTGTGTGTGTGATGTCTGTGAGGTGTTCATGAACAGCATCTTGTCATTGATACCTGTTTTTTAGCCAAGTCAGTCACTGCAGCGCACAGACAAGAACAGCCTGTGCTGTTATATTACTCTGTGTATATTTCCTTGAGACTGCCGCTTTGGTTCATGCAGCAAGTGTCATAGCCAGCTCTAGCACTTGGCTGTTGTACGAGATGAATAGGTTATAAATAGAGGAGGGAAAGTCTTGCCAAATGAGGTGAATATCTATAAAGTATCTATGCCGCTGGTATTAGTATCAGATGTTTACAAGGCACTATACATCCAATAAACATTACCAGCTTCGTACACAAGAATCTTTCCAGTGACTTAAAAGCATCAGGCTCTCTGACTTTAAAGTTTTTAAAAGGCTCTGAAATTCCTATTGCTTCCCATTAAACCAGTGATCTTCTCCATAGTTTATACTGAGGCATGTGCTTAGGTGCTCTTCTCTCTGAGAACCTGTGTCAATGAAAACAGAATTTTAATTTTCAGGAATTGCTTATGCAAGAATATTAGCTATCTCACTTCTTGAGCATATGAGGATGTTCTACACAGAAGTACTCAAATAGCTGGAAGAAATTAGGAACTTCTGATTCTGCATCAGCCCTGGATATTTACAATGAATGAGGAAGTTAATTATACTCTGAATTAGTGTAGGAGTTACCACTGGCATACAATAGTGCAGAATTCACAAGTGCTCCATGGATTATGCAGAAATCCTTGTGATTTTTCCTTTGTTTAAGGGTTTGACAGAACAGAATTCTGGCATAGGGTGATTTGCTTGCAGTCTGTTATCCAGTCCAAGGACAGGAAAGCACTTAGGGTAATACTTGTGGCACCCAGCAAGACAGAAGCCAGCCTTGCTTCAGTTGGACTCCAGTGCCGTCACTGAGTTATCACATGGATTCGGTTGCTTTTGCCAGGAGAAGATTGTTGAGTAGCCTCTTGGCAGAGGTAGGCCAGTGGTGTCAGCAACTCCACTCAGTGTCATCCAAACTCTCTTTAAACAGTTGTGAAACACTCATATGCAAGACGGGGAGGAGCAGGCTGTGAGAAGGCCTGAGCCTGGCACTAAATAGAAATGTACCTATTAACTGGGCTCACCTTAATTAAAGTTCCATTCTCCCTCTTCTCTGAGAATGAGTACATGATTGTTGTTAAGGCCAGCTATTTTTCACGTCAGGCATTATTTATTTTATTGTAAGAACACTAAAGAGAAAACATACACTGTGGTTTGGGACCCATTAAACAGAGGGGGGACTAAAGGTAGCTTAGACATGAGCTTGGATACCAAAACACTTCTAGTCATGCCTGTATGCACTGACACATCTGCCTTGCAAAGAGACAGCGCAGTCCAGGAGTGAAGCATGACAGTTTTGAGGAAGTCACCTCTGCTCTGCAGCAGCAGAGGTGGCTGAGCCCAGCAGGAAAGCAGCTAGGTCACTGGGTGCCCATTGCCGACTGGGCAGTGTGTGGGGCCTGGGCCACAGTCCAGCCCTCCCCTGGGGCTTACAGCCCCTACGGCTTCTGCTGCCTCCACTGCGGAAGCACACAGGGGGTACTGTATTCTGATTGCCTGAAGTTCCTGTGGGCCTAAGGGTCACCAGCTGCATCTCCTGCTGTGCTTCTGGAAGGTTCCTCAGCCCTCAGTGGTTAACAGGTTAGTTATGGGGGGAGCTCCCTGAAGGTAAACAAAGTTTAAATGGTCCTAACCTTATGTTGAACAACTGCAACAGATTATAAAACCATAAAGAGTTTCTGTATGTATTAGGTTCCCAGGCATTACTCATCAGTGGCCGGCAGGAGGTGATCAATTCCTTGTTTGTCTGGTTGAGATTTCTCTCATTTTAGTTCTTTAAAGGTTAGGTGTTTGAGGGTTGCAGAGGATGTTTTTTGAGATCTCATGCAACCAGATATAGTCTGTGATTCTGTGTTAGTCCTGAGGTGCTCACTTAGGCTTTCACTGCATTTGATGGAGAAGGTTACACATTTTGGGTCTTCCAGTCAGAGAATAAGCTCAAGTGCAGCATGAAGGTGCCTGGCAGTCTCTCTGCTTGTTACAGCAAAAGTCAAGTGACTTTTGCATGCTGAAGTTACAGAAGATTAATTCCAACCACTGTTTCAAGTGGGCATCCCTGTAACTGTAAGGTTGCTGTGTAAAGGCTTTCAGTCTTTCTCAAAATGAGCAAGGCAGCAGAGCAGAACAACCAATTTAAACTTTTCTTTCTCTTCCCCCTCACCCCCCCATATTCCTAATCTGAAAACATAACTACCAGTAAAATAATACTTGTGGACAAAATAGTAACTACTTTTCCTTTATTAGCCTAAGTTAGAATTTCCAGAATAAAAGCATGGCATGTGGTTTGTTCACTTCTAAAATAAATATCTCTTTATAGAAATATTACAATTTGGTATTTTTTAATTTTAATAGCAACTGTAAAGCACTTGATTCTGTCATGAAAACTACTCACTTCAGAGTCTCTCTGAAGTATTATCAAAGTGGAAAAAGACACACTGTATTATTCAGTTAAAAGTCTGAAAAATATTTTCTTCCTTAAGACACCTTTTAAGGTCAGGAATTTGTGCTAGTCACATGATTGTATTACATGAAATAAACAGTGATGTCTACTTATTTTTCTCGGGAGCGCATGCTGTGAGGTGCATCCAGTAATGCAAAAAAAAAACTGCAGTAATGTGTATCCAGTAATGCAAAAAAAAAAAAAAAATTCAATAAATGACTGAATCTAAATAATATCAGTCCAGCTGTGGTGCACTCATGATCCGAAGGAAGCTCATCAGTTATATTTGAGGTTTGTTAGATCCCAGTATAATTGCACCAAAGAGTGGGTTACAACTGATTGTAGACTGGAAGGCTGTTTCTGCACTGTTATTGTCACTGTATCTCTTTACCAGTCTCACTACTACTTCCCCAGAACCATGTACAGCAGGTTCAGCAGGTAAAACTATTTGCTGCTCGGACTTGTTCATACTACCATCTGAATTCATGATCAGTTATGTGCAATTTTATTCTGCATTATACCAGTATGCATCAGATGTTACTGAGTTCAACTTGGCTTCTCATTTATTTTTTTTTCCTACATGGGTGTCAGACATTATTGAGACCAAATTTTCCAAACAAAGTTTAGCCCCACCTGTTCCTAAGAGCGGTGTGTTGTGTTGCTGTTTTGAGAACCATGAATAAATTCCTGTATTGGTGCTTCTGGGTACACTATGATAAAATTGCTGCAGGATGGACCTTCAAATGAGATTCCAGAAAGTGATGTGATGCTGAGAACTTTTATGGGGAAGCTGGCAGAAGGTGAAAACACATGAACCGTCTTTTATCAGTTTATCTCTCATTGGAATTGCCACAGTCTGGAATTCCAGAAAATAGCTCTGAATAATTTCATGGCAGCCGACACAATGGTAATATTATTTTTGCTTTCTAGAATGCAGTGAACTTATTGAGTGCAGCACATACTAATGGAAAATTTTGTATAAGAATAATCATTCCAATGTTCAAGCAGCAAGCAGAATACTTGCTGTTATCTGAACTGTTCAATTTTTGTTATAAATTGATGACCAGCTTCAGAGAAAAAGTGCCAGTTTGTAAAAGGAAACTGTGGAATGGTTCATCAGATGGATGAGGAAAGTACACTGAAACTTCCCTTTGTGGAAGCTCAGTAAAAGACGTGTATGTACTTTGGCAGGAAAGGGGTGAGACATGGACAGGACACAGCAGTCAGCATAGTCTGGCACAAGTACAAAACAACTTCCAGACAGGCATCAGACCAAACTAGAAGGACAGGCATTTTATCATCTTTATGTCATTATTTTCCCATCTTCTTTCCTGATTCTGAAAGGCAGAGGAATAGCAAAGGAGGTGGTAGGACTCATGTGCATGAAGTAGAGGTAGTAGATGCACAACAAATTGTGAACCAGTGACTAGGATGCTTAGTGAGTTAAGGAAAGGAATTTTTTTGTTGTTGTATGCAAGCCTATTCTTACCCTTTTCATATTAGCCACTGGGTATTAAAAAAGGTAACAGGAATATCAGGTGAGTCAACTTTCATTGCCCAGGTGATATAATCAATTTTGGAAGCAAAGAATCAGCCTCTTTTCTGCTCCATTAGCTTACTGGTAACACAAGGACAATGTAATTATTTGCACAGCTTGCTGTGAAACAGTAGCTGTACTGTTTTACACTGTCTCTGTTTCATATAGGTAAGGAACATGAATTTATCGTTAGGTATCAGTTTCACATTGAAGATACACTAGACAGGCATGTGACTAGTAGCTAATAATTTATCCTGGAGTCCAATTTTTGTTTTCTCTCCTAAATGAGATTGGTTCCTTGGTAAACACATGCTATTATAGGTTATAGAACATTTCAATACAATTAAATGGCCTGTAAACCTTTTCTTGATTCCTACAGTATTATTAGCTTAGTGCTATAACATATGGAGCTTTAAATACTGATTGTTGTATCTAGTCTTCAAGTTTAATAATAAAATAGATGGTAAAGCTTGTTTTCAAACCCCTTAACATCACTCCACCCCCAGCTATACAGCACCCTGTGTCTGGTAAATTATTAAAAGGACATTTGGGATCTTCATAATAGCTTTCCAATTATGCTTCCATGGCATGGAAGGTGCTGTGAAGTATTTCTACATTTATGATATGTATGAGACATATTTAACAAATCTTAAACTGTTTGATAGGAGAGGAAGCACAGTTAGGTTTTTCTTCTTTTGTTAAGATGAAAGCTTGCAAACTTTGTTTGTTTGTATTTCATGCCTTCACCATCACAGGGGAACTCCACAAGCTGAATGACATCTGTCTGTTACAATAGAAATGATACAAACTGGTGCTCATGTCACTGCCAGGTCATACATGATTCTAAGCATCTTTTTACTGAGTGTGCAATGCACTCTTTAGTGAGAAGTAGAGGAAGCTGATGTGGTTCTGTGATTACAAAATGTGGAATCTATAATGCTGGTTTCATCTGGGGTTTTGTTTGTTTGTTTTTTAAACTGTAAATTAAGCTACTTAGAAGAGCATTTTTGGGATAACTTAGCACTCCTCCTTTTGTAGACTTTTCAAGTCTTTCATTAACTTGTTCCTTATATCCCTGCAGAACATACCTTTCTGTGGCCTGTCACACAACACTCTTGAATGTTGTTTTCTCTTAAAGCTGAATATGGCAGCACTCTGATTGTGCCTAACTTTGTCTTCAGAGTTTAATGTTAATTCTGCAATATTTACTGTTTGGATAATGGGAAGATACAGACCACTCAGCTTTCTTAATGGAATCTGCCTGTTTTATAGTGAAAACTTTTGCTATGTAACAAATTTTAATGCAGTAACATAAAAAAATATGAAGAGCTAGAATGTGGTGGCTTTCTTCTAAGAAACTGGGAAGGACACTGGATGATGCTAGGAAAAACAAAATGAAGGGAGCACGGAAGTATAAGATGCTGAAATGCCTGTCAAAATTCTGAACCTGTACTGTGCACTAGAAAATACTAAATGTTTGTAGTGAAAAGTTTGGAAGTTGGTTCACACATAATGCTGTGTAGAGATGTTAACAGCACAAATATGACAGAGTAGCTTTCAGAACTCACCTTAAAGAGTTTCTTTATTCTGTGTTTGAAAGAAGCACACACACTGCGTTAAGAAAACAGGATGGGTCACCCTTCTCACATGAAAGGAGAATAACTCTGTCAGTGAAAAGGTAGTGTGTAACGGTAGGGCCAGGAGGAAATCAGAATATAAGATGACTACACAATTTAAAGGCAAGAATGGACTTTACAAAAAATGTCTGTGTTTTAAAGTGCTGGAATGGTTAACTCTGGAAGCTATTGACTTCAAATCTAGCTACTTAGTTTGCAAAACAGGCTTCTTCTTACTTCTGTCTTCTACATTTGGTACCTCCTTAACTATTCTGCTGTTTCTTTCATGTGGCTTTAAGCTGTAAACTCCTGATAGTTGTTCAGCTTTTCCCACTTTCCTTGGTCAGTGTGTTTGGGATTTCCTTCTGCTATGGACTGCCAGGCAGAAAAGCATAACCTAGGCAGTAGCCTGGGTGGTGCCAGACCATTAACTCCCACCTGGTAAAGAGCTGAAGCCAATGTTATTTTAACTACTTTGAAGCTATTTACTGTTAAGTATCTTACATCTTTCGATGTGCTTTTTGCTGTTGATTTTCACCTTAGCAGCCTTGCTTGATTTAACTCCTGGCTGTCAGATGAATTGATATCAAACTGGTAACTTGAACAGGAGATGTAATATATAAAATCAGTATGCAACTGGCTAATACTACACAGAAGACTTCTGTGATACTTCTGTGTAAGAGAAATTTTAGAAAGATGAGATGTAAACCTGTGGTTTACATGTGAAAGGTGTTCTGAAGTATAAACCAGTAATAATTCTGTAACTGTACTGGATTTGCATTAAATGAGTTCTTATGACATGCTGTTATTAAACTAAGCATAATCTCAACAGTATTTTAATACTGTGGCCTAATTAATACTTCTAGAAGGTGCTCTTTACAAGTTTGCAATCTTGCAAACTCAGTTCTTCAAACAAGTATCCTTTCATTTGGACAATGAAATCAGTGGTTATTACTGATTCACTGCAGGGGTGCCATTTTGCATAGTTCAGTCTCCATGACATAAATCTGAAGAGCAAAACCAAATAAATGATTTAATTATTATAGAAGGGAACCAAGCTTGGTAGTATAACCTCCAGTGTCTGTAATGAATAATGACGTAGAACTGTGTCTCATGCAGTATTAAATTCTGTAGGAAAACAAGCAGAAGAAAGCCCTACACATGGCACACGTCAATCTTTGGTTTGAATACACTGACCCATTTCCACTTCTGTTGCTGCTAACTGGATAGCTCTTTTCCCTAACTAAGTCTTATTCTGTTGATGCATCTTATTATATAGAGTCATAGAAGAGCAGGTGGGAGGGGGCCTCAAAGGTCATCTGGTCCAATCTTTCTTGGCAAAAGCATGATCTAGACAAGATGGCCCAGCACCCTGTCCACTGAATCTTGAAAGTGTCCAAATATATATCTGCAGTCACACACAGCTTTCACTGCTGGGATACGAGCTTGATTAAAAATACAAATTCTTGTGTCTTTCAGTAAACCATAGTGCACATTCTATGGATGTTATATTTCTGTGTTTTCCACTGCTTCTGTTCCGATTTTAGAGACTTACTCTGCTAATTTAGGTTTCATGCTTAGTCTTCTGTTAAATATAAAGTATTAATGGAATCTTTGAGTGTTTATAAAATTTATCTGGAGCTTGGTCATGCATTACTTCTTTGGAGGGAAGCATTTGCTTGAGTAAGATCTACAAGCTGGACCATTCATAACACTTCCAATCTTCATTGTTTTTAGCAATCTTTGTTCTTTTTTTACTGTATAAAACTTGGGGTTCTTGATAGACAGAAGGCTGGACATGAGCTGGCAGTATGGTCTAGCAGCAAATAATGCCTGGGCAAACAAGGCATCCTTAGTTGTATTAACAGGATGGTAATCAGTACATCTAGGGAAATACTTAGCCCTCTCTACTCAGTGCTCATTATTAGACCAAATCTGGAATACTATGTCCAGTTTTAGGCCTCCCAATACGGAAGGACATCAGTCAATAGGAGTTACTCCAGCAGAGGACCAGCAAGATGGTTGGAAGCTGCAGCATGTGCCTGTGAGGGGCAGGGCTGCGGGAACAAGAGTCTTTTCGTCCCGGAGAAGGAAAAGCTTCAGGGGAATATAATACCCACATTTCAACATGTAAAATGGAGTGATCAAGAAGGTGGAGGCAGGCTTTTCAGAGAAGTGTATAATAGGATGATGAGAGACAATGGGAATAAGATGAAATGGAGGTTTAGAGTGGCTTCAAGGAAATTATTTTCACCATAAGAACAGTCAAGCATTGGGAGCAGTTCACCCAGAGAAGATGTACAGTCTTCATCCCTGGAGGTTTTCAAGAGCAGGCAGGATGAAGCCCTGAGCAGCCTGGTTGGTTCAGTGGCTGAACAACTTTGATACTATATGCAATTTCTGGCATTAATCTTTGCAAATTAAATGAGCCTTAATTAATGAATATGCTCTAAATTACCAGTTGGTCACAGTGTTAGAAAATTCCCCAAACCTTAACTTCAGAAAGAGCCTGGTCCACTAGTTGTCCCAGCTGTGCTGTATGGATATCTTTTGACTGTAATACCACATAATTTCCTGTGACTGGGATGACATTTTAAAGAGGTTGGATAGCATGTGATTACAGAATGGCTTAAGTCATCTGAATGCCCAGAGATGAGCAAGGTGTGAGAAATCAACACAAAGTGATTGCAGAATGCTATTGCCATCACCTGACAGTGCAATACCACAATGAAGTAACTCCTGCTCAGTGTTGGCAGATAGAGTGCAGACTATGGCAGTGAGTTGTGCCTGGACAGGAGAGTGACTGCTTCAGCTGAATGTCAAGTACATAAGAATAAATTAGATACATGGGTATCTGTGAAGTATGATTATGGATAATTTGCCTGAGAAGCACAACCTATGCTTGGAGCATGGTACTCCTGATCAAGCCATATAATATCGCATGCTGTAGCTGGTGTCCCAGAGCCAGTGGGCCTCTTCTCTGCCAGTGTTTATCCCAACTGCTGTGACATCTTTCAGTCTAGATCTCTCAGTAATCATTTTCATTTGCCATAGGCCAGAAGGATCTTCCCCCTAAGCAATCTTTTGTACCTGTCATGATAAATCATTGCTTGTTGTTCTAGAAGTAAAACCAGGAAAATAGGCATAGGATAAAGCCTTCTATTTTAAAAAAGAGCAGAGCGGAGCAAATCCCCAGAATTTTTCTTTTGTGTGAAGCTGTGCCTCTAATTTTCATGGAACTCAGGTAATCAAAATTAAAACCCATCAGCAGTTGTCATGTCAGTACTTCAGACTTTGTTCTTTACCTGTCTAAGGGAATTCATATCAGGCTGCATTGAAAAGAAGAGCTCTTTCTTTCAGGAAGCTGATGTCCCTTCTCTTGTCAAGTACTGCCTTTGATATGAAACCCTTCTGTTTGCAGCTTGAGCAGTGCTCTTCTGCTGGCACACAGTTTTGAAGCATGATTTCCATACACGTTGGAATTATTGTTTTTCCCCTTGGTGCGTCTACCAGTGAAGAAAACTTGCTCCTTCTGAAAATGGCCATCAGTCAGATGTAACCACAATGTTAAAATTAATAATAGATTTCTATCTGAATTGTATCCATTTTTATCAACTGAATGTCTATCCAATTGGAAAAGGAAACCTGTTTCTAAGTGATTCTATTTATTTTTCTTTTTGCTATTCCCCATGCTTTACAATTCCATCTTCCCAAGGAAATGTACTGTTACAGCTTACTGTTCTGGGTTTGCTTTGTTATTTGTCAGTCATATGCTCTTCAGTTTTAATAGCACAAGTGCACAAGTATGGTCAGTCTGAGAGGGGAAAATAATAGGGCTGGACATGGTTTCAGTTCTGTAGAGACCAGCAAAAGAAATCTGTCTCTCAGTGGTGAGATTTTGAGAAAATTCAGCAGTTTGTAGGACCAGATTGCTTATTTATTTACTTTTCCTGTAGTTTGAGGTCAGAATGCGCATAGGGAATTTGAACATGGTTACAGATCAGGATAACCACATCTCTGCTAAAATAATAACAACTTCCTGTATACGTGGTGTTAGAAAGATTTTCTTTTCATCCTTTTGCACCCACAGATGTTTGGGGGTTTTTGCCAATACAGCATGAAGGCAGAAATTTTAGGAGCATGCAGTCTGATTCCATATATACTGAAAGTAAATCTTTTGGGAAACTTTGAGTCTTTGAAAAGCCTTCTTTTAGCATACATGAGAGCTGTGACTCCAGCCTCTCAAGAGAAAAGGTCCTAGATTCAGTGACACTTCAATTATTTTCTGAAACGAGCATGTTCTGCTCAATGAGGTACTGTAGGACATATCAAGTATATTTGCCAAGTTATGTACTTTAAGGACTACAGATGATGACCTGGTTTTCCTCCTTTTATGAACACTTAGAGTAGCAGCTCTACTTGCGTGACTATTCTGGCCACTAAGATGAAAAAGCTTTCACCTTGAAAAATGTTCTTTCAGAATGACAAAAATGAAGCTTCTGAATTCTGCTACTAAGTGACAGGATGTGTGAGACCATATGCCAATTGACTGTGAGGTCTGGGATAGATTAATGGTAATAGGAGAGATTTTGAACTCCAGTTTAATCTATCTTCTATGCCAAGTCACTCAAAATCTAGGATTTACCTTAGTGTGATAATTAGGATGGGCCAGAGTGAATTAATCTCTCAGTTACCATGACAGTTGATTTTTCTTTTCTCTTCCCCCCACCCCCGCTTTTATTTCCACTTTCTTTTCAAATCATCACTTTATTCTTCAGTAGGTGCTTTTCACTGCTTAAGCTGGATTGCAAAAGATTGAAAGGACATCATCTTTTCTCTGCCACCTGTCATGAAATAATGGCAAGGGCTTATATATATATTCCAAATCTAGCAAGCTGAAACTTCTAAATGTTAAGTGGGTTGACTTCAAAGCCTTCTAGTGACAGAATAGAAAGCTAATGTTTCTGTCTGAATCGGATTGACTCTTATCAGTGAACAGAGTACAACAGATTTTCATCAGTTTCATCAAAACAATTTCAAAAAATTCTCTTTTATAGTATTCTCAGGAGTCAGAAGGGATCATACACATTCAGAAAGGCGGAATGCCAAAGTATGCCTGTTTTGCACGCGCATAGCCATGCAGTTCCATATAAAACCAATATATTTTATACATAAGTTTTATGTAGTTGTGGGTTGACCTTGCCTGGTGCCCACCAAAGCCACTCAGCTCCTCAACAGGACAGGGGAGAGAAAATATAACAAAAGGCTCATGGGTGGGGATAAGGCGAAGGAGATCACTCACCACCAATTCATGGGCAAAACAGTCTCGACTCGGGGAGATTTATTTATTGCCATTCAAATCATAGAATCATAGAATGCACTGGGCTGTAAGGGACCTTTAAAGGTCATCCTGTCCAATGCCCACTGCAATAAGCAGGGTCATCCTCAACTAGATCAGGTTGCTGAGAGGCCCATCAAGCCCAACCTTGAATGTCTCCAGGGATGGGGCCTCTGCCACCTCCCTGGGCAACCTGCTCCACCACCCTCATAATAAAAAGCTGCTTCCTAATGTCCAGTTGAAATCTAACATTCTCTAGTTTAAAGCCATTGTGCCTTGTCCTAGTGCTACATGCCCTTATAAAAGTCCCTCCCCAGTAGGGCTCCTTCAGATACTGGAAGGCTGCTGTAAGGTCTCCCTGGAACTTTCTCCTGTCTTCATAGGAAAAGTGCTTCAGCCCTCTGATCACATTCATGGCCCTCCTCTGGGCATGCTCTGTCAGGTCTGTCTGTTCTGTGTTGAGGGCCCCAGAGATAGATGCAATACTTGGGGTGTGGTCTCACCATGTTCCTAAGTGCCATGTCTACATGTTTTTTGAATGCCTCTGGGGATGGTGTCTCCACCACTTTCCTGTTCCAATGCCTGACCAAATATCATGGACAGTGACATGGCAACTACATCAGCCAATTCCCTCAGCACTCTGGAATGCATCTCGTAAGGCCCCACAGGCTTGTGTATCAGCATGAGATAATGAGAAATAAACCCAAACCTCACCCCTCCCTTCTTCACAGGGTTATCTTGACTCCAGATTTTCTCTACATCCTTGCCTGCCAGCAGAGTAAGGGGCCAGAGAATGGGAATTGCAGTCACTTCATCATCACCTGTCGTTTCTGCCATTTGTTATTCCTCAGGGGAGGACTCCTTGCACTCTTTGCTGCTCCAGTGTGGGGTCACTTCCACAGGATACAGTTTTCTACAAACTTCTCAATGTGAGTCCTTCCCATGTGCTACAATTCTTTATAAACTGCTCCAGCTGTGGATGCTTTTCCACAGGGTGCATTCCTTCAGGAAGAGCCAGCTGCAGCATAGGTCTCCTGTGTGGTAACAAGTCTTGCCAGAAAACCTGCTCCATCATGGGCTTCTCTCTCCACAGGTCCCACCAGGAGTGTGCCCTGTTAATTTCCATGAGCTTCAGGAGGGCAACCTGCCTCACTATGGTCTTAACCACAGGCTGTAGGGGAACCTCTACTCCAACACCTGGACCACTTCTACCTGCCCCTTCTTCACTGGCCTTGGTGTCTGCAGGGTTGTTTCTTTCACATACTCTCTCTCCAGCTGCAGTTGCCACTGTGCAGGTTATTTCCCCTCTTCTTAGACATGTTGCTACAGAGGTACCACGGTCACTGCTGGGGTTGGCCTTGGCCAGCACTGGGTCTGTCTCAGAGCTGGCATTAGCTCTGTCGGACATAGGGGAAGCTTCTAGCAGCTTCTCACAGAAGCCACTGCTGTAACAGCACCCCTCCCATGTCAAAACCTTACCATGAAAACCCAGATATGTTTGTGAACCCTTAGAGATGTCAATGAAGGTATAAACCCAAGCTTTGTCCATGTATGTGGTTTTCAGGTATTTACTTGATTTCTGGTTGAAGGGACTCTAACATTTGATCAAATGCTTGCCAGAGAACCAGAGAGTAATGAACAATTATGGCTTGTGTGTCATATAATTGACAAATGTCTGTCTCTATAAATCCATAGTTTGCAGTATTCTATGCCTGCACCTAAACTCATGTTCATTTTATGCAGGGTTTTGAAATATTTCTTGGAACAAAAATATTTAGGTGAATCAGCAAAATTGAAAATCATTCCTAAATCTGAGAGAAATGTCCATAGATTTTTGTGTGTGTGCTTACCATCCAAATCAGTTTGTTCAGTTCCAGTACTTGTTTTAGAACTGTTCTGAAAACCAATGTTTGGGACTTTCAGGGGAAAGACAGGCTATTTATTTCATTTGTCAGCTCTGGCATAAATCATAAGCCTATTGCACATGATATTGTACAAACAGACTTAATAAATGGTACTTGCCCCAGGTGCTTACAAATGAACTCTAAGACATAAGATGGTGGATAGGCATGGCAAATACAAGGGTAAAGAAACCCAGTAAACAGTGCCAGTAAGAAAGATAGATTGCTTCCTGGCATAGCAGCATCAAGGGTTTTGTAGACTCCCCAGAAAGGCAGGATTTTCATCAAGGATTTAAAGGGGAACAAAGCTATCTTTAAACTGTTCGTAGGGAAATCCTTGCAAATGTGAGAGTCAATACAGAAGAAAAGCTGGAGCTGCTTGTATGGAAGATAAGAAGACAAATTAGCTTGATAAACAATTTTAATCATAGAATCATAAAATCATTAAAGTTTGAAAAACCCTCTAAGATCATCAAGTCCAACTGTCAGGCCAACACTACCATGTCCACTAGACCATGTCCCAAAGTCCCATGTCTATACTTTTTTTTGAGCACCCCAAAGAATAGTGACTCCACCACCTCCCTGGGCAGCCCATTCCAAGGCTTGGCCACTCTTTTCAGTAAAGAAATGTTTCCTGATAATTTAATCTAAACTTCCCTTGGTGCAACTTGAGGCCATTTCCTCTCATCCTATCATTAGTTACTTGGGAGAAGAGACCAACCCCCACCTCACTACAACCTTCTTTCAGGGAGCTGTAGACTTCATCTCTAGACCCTCACCAGCTTTGTTGCTCTTCTCTGGGCATACTCCAGCAATTCAGCGAGCTGCCCAAAACTGAACACAGTATTTGAAGTGTAGTCTCACCAGTGCAAAGTACAGGGTCACGATCACTAGTCTTCTCCTGCTGGCCACACTATTCCTGACACAGACCAGGATGCTGTTGGCCTACTTGGCCACCTGGGCACATGGCTGGCTCATGTCCAGCCAGCTGTCAGCCAGCACCTCCAGGTTCTTCTCTGCTGGGTGGCTTTCCAGCCACTCTGCCCTAAGTCTGTAGCATTGCATTGAGTTGTTGTAACCAAAGTGTTGGACCTGTTACTAGGCCTTGTTAAACCTCATACAGTTTTAGGGCATAACTTTGAATTTCTGACTGAGGATGAGGTGTAGGCTGCTTTGATATTACTTTGCTGTGTTTTTTGGACAGAGGTGGGACAAAAGCTAGTGGTCAGAAGTGTTAACTTTGATGCTCTGGAATTACGGAGGACTGTTACTCCCCTCTGGTTTTGACTGACAACACTAGGGGCTCAGTGTTAGAACACTGCTTCATTTAAAATGTTTCACTCCAAATTGCATGAATGAAGAATGGTGTATTGGGAGCTCCCTAGCTTTGATGTCAAGATGAGTCAGCAAGTTTGTTGATGACACCAAGCTGTGTGGTGCAGCAGACACGCTGGAGGGAAGGAAGGCCATACAGAGTGACCTTGACAGGCTGGAGAGGTGGGGCCATGAGCACCTCATGAGGTTCCACAAGACCAAGTGCAGGGTCCTGAATCTGGGTCGGAGCAATCCTGGGCATCGATATAAGCTGGGCAGCGACTGGCTTGAGAGCAGCCCTGAAGAAAAGGACCTGGGACTGCTGGTGGATGAGAAGCTCAACATGAGCCACCAGTGTGCACTTGCAGCCCTGAAAGCCAATCGCATCCTGGGCTGCATCAAGAGAAGAATAGCCAGCACGTCGAGGGAGGTAATTCTTCCCATCTAATCTGCTCTGGTGAGGCCCCACCTGGAGTACTGTGTCCAGTTCTGCAGCCCCTATTACAGGAAGGATCTGGAGGTGCTGGAGTGTGTCCAGAGGAGGGCCACGAAGATGATTCGAGGGCTAGAGCACCTCTGCTATGACAGACAGACTGAGGGAGTTTGGGCTATACATTTTGGAGAAGAGAAGGCTCCAAGGAGATATTACTATGGCCTTCCAGTATGTGAAGAAAGCTGGTGAGGGAATTTTTAGGGTGTCAGGTAGTGATAGGACTAGGGGGAATGGAAAAAAAAAAATAAATGGGTAGATTCAGATTGGATGTTAGGAAGTTCTTCCCCATGAGGGTGGTGAGACACTGGAACAGGTTGCCCAGGGAGGTGGTGGAGGCCCTATCCTTGGAGGTTATTAAGGCCAGGCTGGATGTGGCTCTGGGCAACCTGATGTAGTGTGAGGTGTCCCTGCCCATGGCAGGGGGTTGGAACTAGATGATTCTTGGGGTCCCTTCCAACCCTGACAATTCTATGATTTTATAAGTTTGGTTAATTAGTGAGTGAATATATACATAGGTGTGTATATAGAGAGAAGAGCATATTTTAAAGAGAAGGAGGAAGGAGAAGCAGCTGACTATCTTACAACAATGCAGTAAATTACTTCCTCGTAGCAATAACAAAAAGGAAGCCAGTGGAGCATATAAAAATATAGAAGTAAAAATAGCTCTAGTTCATCATATAGAGGAAATTATGCATTGAGAAGTCTGGTAGCTTGCCAATACCTCAGCCTTCATACCCAAATGCAAAGGAATAATAGAGACAATTAATGAAAGGATTTCAGTGTTGGGGTTTTTTTTGTCAGATATAAATTTTTAATGGTTCTATTACAACTTTAATTATTTAAAATTAGCACTAAGTCCAAATAGAAATTGGAATATATGGATAATTCACACAAACTCCTTAGGCTTGTACTGTAGAACAAACACAAAAAAGATAATAAGCCCACCTTTATTTACCAAATAACCCAAAATAACATAAGCTTTTAGCTCTGAGGAAGGAAGATTGTAACAACAATATAAGGCAACAATATGAAAAGAACTAACTAAAATTGTCCTGAGTCAGCAAAGCTAACCAAAGTACTTGCATGCTCTTTGTTGAGCACCTTTCTATCATAATGTGACCAGTGATACCAATGACAAACAATCATTTGGAATAGAATAGAATAGAATAGAATAGAATAGAATAGAATAGAATAGAATAGAATAGAATAGAATAAACCGGGTTGGAAGAGACCTTCAAGATCATTGCATCCAACCTATCATCCAGCACCACCTAATCAACTAAACCATGCAACCTCTCCTCCTAAACACCTCCAATGATGGTGACTCCATCACCTCCCTGGGCAGCACATTCCAGTGGGCTATCACTCTCTCTGTGTAGAATTTCTTCCTAACATCCAGTCTGAACCTCCCTGGTGCAGCTTGAGACTGTGTCCTCTTGTTCTGGTGCTGGTTGCCTGGGAGAAGAGACCAACCCCTGCCTGTCTACAGCCTCCCTTCAGGTAGTTGTAGAGAGCAAAAAGGTCTCCCCTGAGCCTCCTCTTATCCAGGCTAATTAATCCCAGCTCTCTCAGCCTCTCCTCATAGGGATTGTGTTGCAAACCCCTCACCAACTTCGTTGCCCTTCTCTGGACACATTCCAGCAAGTCAACATCTTTCCTAAACTGAGGGCCCCAGAACTGGACACAGGACTCAAGGTGTGGCCTAACCAGTGCAGTGTACAGGGGCAGAATAACCTCCCTGCTCCTGCTGGCCACTCTGTTCCTGATGCAGGCCAGGATGCCATTGGCCACCTGGGCACACTGCAGGCTCATGTTCAGCCTACAATCAACCAGTACCCCCAGGTCCCTCTCTGCCTGGCCGCCCTCCAGCCACTCTGACCCCAGCCTGTAGCACTGCAGGGGGTTGCTCTGTATTTGAATATTTTATTTATTTAAGAAATTACCAGGGAATGTTTATATTATCTCAAGGAAGAGCATGAGGAAAAATAATTCTTGATTAAAATTGCAAACATCACCAATTGCAATATGTATAGCCACTCCATCTATATGTACACACCACAGTGCTCTGAAGAGGCTGCAAGTTAGACTGTGCATGTATATCTGAGCAGATATTGCTGGTTTCTGTTATTTAACATATCTGCTGCCACTGTTGTTTTCACTGACAGTATCAATGCCATTCTCCATAGGCACTGATGAATTAGAAACCACAGTTTGTCTCATCCTGCAGAAGAAGGTAATTTTATTCTGATAGCTAATTGAGTAGGACCACCTTGAAAGCTTTGAGTGGGCAAGCAATATGTTTTTTCCTTTATATTAAAATGAATTGAACATGTTGAAGTAGTTATGCTTTCAATTTTGTGGTTCTGTGATGGAACGTAGTGTAATAATCATAACAATTTTTTCAGTATAAGTGACAGATGTCTGAGGCTCATAGTCATTTTAGCCTGACATTTTCAATTATGCAGCAGTATTGATGGCAGAGGATTATAGAGCTCTCAGATGACACACTCTGTTATTTCAACTTTTTCATAGAGCTGTCAAGTCCTAACAATTCCACAGGGATTTAGCCATCATAGCATAGAAGGGCATGCAAAAGGTCTTCATAGCAATCCTAAAACTGTCACTGTCAAAATGTAAATGATCATAATTTAATGAATATCTGATTCTGTAACTTTCACTTAGCAATTTTAGAATTATGTCCTATTCTTTAATTGGTGGTCAGCACTTAATAAGATCCCTTAAATAAGACTTTAAAATATCTAACTATGTATCCTGGCATCTTAAAACTGTGACTCGTGAGAGTGCGCAGCCTAGTCCAATGAAAAGATATCCAATGTGCAATAAAATGGCTCGGATATTTTTCCTTTTCATCTGACATCTTCATGTCAACAATTTTCAGGCTGGTCTTTCAAGTCTCTTCAAAGGGAGATTATTCATAAAGAGCTTCCCTGCTTTATTGTTAAGACACTTTAATGAAAAATAAGACATACTCGGTACATTGCTGACCTCTTTCGTGATATTGTAGGATACTTCAAAATAGAATTATTCCATGAAGAATTGATTTTAGTCTTTACTCTCTTCCTTTGGAGAATATCTACCTGTAAAATTCTCTTTCTTTAATTTTAGTATGTTCAGGAAGCTAACTGTGAGGTTTAAAACCCCAGATGAAAGAAACATGTTCTTTGTTCTTAGACCTATTTGGTTTTCCTTAGTGTAGCCTCTATTATTTGACAATTTATGCAAAAACAATACTGGATTGTGCATTGAAGATGACCCTACATGTCAGTTGGCAAACCTCTTAGCCTAAAGAGTTTTCCCTACTGAAGATTCTGTTTCTTTAGTAGCTTAAAATCTCACAGGAAGACTACATGAAATTTGGCACTTTTATGAGCACAGTTATTTCATCTTTATAGATGAATGAAGCTGATGTTTTTAAAGATAATGAATGAGCCCTGGAAATGTGTCCAGAGACATAAGTAGGCTCTTATGGAATACCAGGGTGATCCACTCAGTCATGTTTATCTGTTAAAAATTGGATTGACTATATTCTGATTTTCTAATTAGATTCAGAGGTGTTGCTTTCATTCATCATTTGTAACTAACATTATTGTTAACTAACAGAGAAGGTGAAAAAAAGGCATGTGGCACAAGCAGAGTGAGAGACTGCAGCGCTTCTGTTTGACTAAAATGGACCAAGCCTTTATCTGCTGTGATGTTTGTTGAAGAATGGCAACAATGGCAATGGGCTTTGCAGTCTGCTTAGAACTCTTCTGAAAAGAAAATGCCCACAAATGTCATCAGACTACTATTCAGTTTCTCCAGGTGTTTTTGATTTCCAGCCACAACTAATGACCTCATAGTCTGATAAAGATGCTGAAATAAAGTTTACAGTTTATCCACTGATTCACTGAGACATGTAGTCATATGTCTGAGACACACAGTCTTTGTCTGTGTCAAGATGGCAGATGTTTATTTATGATCTTGCTTTGCTTGACCTTTTCTCATTGCAATAAGGCATGTAGAGAATATAGTAAATCCCCATTTGAACTTGTGCTTTCTTCACTGATCTGTTCCAAGGATTACCCAAACCTTCCAAAGCAGATGCTGAGTTGTATCCAGTGACTTTTGACACTAGGTTACTTTTGAATTAAATCCTTTATCTCAGTGCTAAGGTAGATGCCCACTCTGCAATCAAGTAACCAAAGCAGGAAACAACAGAATCATAGAGTATGAGGGGACCCATAAAGACCATCACGTTTAACTCCCTGTTCCTTAATATTAAAACATATGACTAAGAATATCACCCAGACACTCCCTGAATTCTGGCAGGTTTGGTGCTGTGACCTTTTTTGCAGAGAGTCTGTCCCACTGACAAACCACCTGCAAATGCTTGTTTATCATGTCTAGCCAAAAGTCAGAGATTGGTGGATTATAACACTTGGAATTCCTACCTATTACTTCTGGATTCTGACAGAAATATAGAGAAAGAAATCCAACCTAATTCAAAACACATATCTGTTTCTTCTTCAAAACTCCCTGGGATTGTGACAATAGGGCATTATATCACTTTGTGAGATGTAAGACTCAAAAAGAGAAATAAGAATAGCAAACCCAAATAAAACCAGATTTCTAACGTAAGACAAAGCTGATAGAAACCTCTGTGCCCAAATCCTGAGCGCAGTTCATTCTGTTATTCTAACGTATATGTTGTGTAATTCCAGTGAACATTGATCTACAATTTAAACAACAGAATACAAGATCTATTCAGGTGCAGTCAGCAAAATGGTAAGAGCACAGTTAAGGGCAAATGAAAATAAAGAGCAAATCTCTCTTTCTGCTCACCAGTGACTGCATGCTAAGAAATTACATGGCTCTATGGAAACTGTAGAAAAATTCTGTTCAGTCCTTTTTAGCCAGAAGAATTAGAATTCTACTAAAGTCACAGAGTGCAGCAGGCATACTTGAGGGGCAGAGGTACACAGCATCACTGACATGCAGGTGTTTCTATGAAATCTGTTATATAGCTATATGAAATTTTTCCATGGCAAGAATTTTGAGTCAGATCCCTTAATGCAGTATTTGCTTAGTACATGTATTTTTGTCTATTTTTTATTGGAAATAATTTGTTTCCATCTGTTAGTCACTGAGAGGTACTATCATTTTGTTATATTCCATCCTGACAGTTCAAAACCCATCAAGAATCAGGCTGTTTGTTTGACTTCTGGGTTTGCTGCAGATAATTACAATAGCTCTTAATGCTTACTGTTCTGTTCCCACTTAAATTTGTAATTAGTTAGTTTGCCTGGATCCCAGTAAACTTTTGCTATGACTGTTGGATGCTGTCCCTTTCTTGTGTCTTCTAATGACCTCAGTAGTCCATTTTGAGTTTCTGCATCTGGTAAAGATAATAAGCATGACATCTCTGTTAGTCACAGCCATGCCTGCAGTGAAGGGCACGCTGGGTTTAGAGTTTAAAATAGACTTTTCTTCTATAGTCTGTGTGCTCAATCCCACAAAAATTACTGAACAAAATGATCTTAGACATTTGCCTGAATAGCATCAATCAATGGCATTGCTTATGAAGGAGAAAGCTATTTTTGAGACATAAGCAGAATATGTATACAAGCTGGCATTTACTTTCCTGCAGTACCAAGATCTAGACCTCACATTTTTGTTTTCATTTTCATTTAATCAATATGTATATTTTGATGAGACAGCTACAAGTCTGTGTGTGTTTCTTCCCTACAAAACAGCAGAATGGAAGAGCTACTCCCTTTTGGCCTGAAATGATGTATTGCTAGTGAGGTGGTTTTAGGGAAAACTCAGAAAATTCATCTGTGCAACAGTAAACTGGTAGAAAGAAGAATAAAAGCCAAGGAGACCCTTCATGTACTGAGTGTAGTGAAGAGGTATGGTTTAATTATCCAGAGAACAGGACTAGTCTTGTCTTATTAAAAGAAATTCTCCAAGTTTAATTTAGCCTGTTGTTCTGCAAGCTTATCTTCTCAAGAACGCTCCTCTTAACAGGTAGAGTCTTAGGCCAGGCAGCTTCTCTGGCAATTCATGTTAACCTCTTCTGTAAAAAGACAGGTTAAGAACATACTTTTGGGGGCAGCAGATACCCCTTTTGCACTTGAGGAACTGGCAGAATATTTCTTTTGAAATACTGTAAATTGGTCTGAAATGCTGTGGAAGATGTACTATCTGGGATATGGCTGTGCTCCATGGATTCACAAATTACAAAGCCATGTGGCCATCCGAATGGAAAAGATCAGTAATTAGAGCACAGTCACACAAAGAAGTTGCTTTGGAGTGACGGGTCAGAACTGTGTGGTGCTGTGAAAGAACTGCCAAGAGGCACACTTTGTCAGCTGCAAATGCAATTAGCATTAGCTGAGTCCTAGGAGTTGGTCAGGCGTAAGCCATTATTTAACAAAATGCTGTTTATGATATGCAAGTGATTCAAGGAAGACAAGGGAGCAGCTATAATTTGGCCATAGGGTACAGCTAGCTTTTGGGAAATCACAGGATGTTAGGGGTTGGAAGGGACCTCTGAAGATCCAACCCCCCTGCCAGAGCAGGACCATGGAAGCTAGCACAGGTAGGACAGGAATGCATCCAGATGGGTCTTGAAAGGGAGACAGTTTCTTGATTTCTTTTATCAAGTGAAAGGAGTCTTCAAAGCATCATGGCTATGTTGAGTAAGTTGCTGCTCATGAGTTCCAGAGGGGTCAGTAAGTAAATTGCAGCCTAATTAAACTAGGCATTGCACATTTGCTTTTTCATCCCATTTAAAAATCAACATGGAATAAATATGCAAAAAGATCAACAAGGGAGAGAAGACACTACTATTTTAAAATCTACAGAACCTAGGTCTTCAAGTGGGTATGCAGTGCCTAAGCTTTCCTTTATAAATAGCAAAAGAGGTGGTATGGATTTTCTACTAGCACTTTGTGAAGAATCTTGCACAATGCATCTGAATTGTGAAAAATCATGCAAACAGGAACCTCAAGAAATCCAGTAATGATATTTAAAATCAAATATGTAGCTTTAAAGTAGTGAGAAGATGCTTCTGTCATTTTGAAAATGTGTATTCATATTTGTTTTGGTTTGCTACTGGTGAGGTAAGAAAATAGGCAGTAAACAGCTGATGGTTGTAGAAAGCAAATCAGTGTCATACTGAGAGGTGGGAGTAGAAATAGAGTTTGCTTGCCTTATTTTAAGGGATTCAGTCATGTTGAGTAACTGAAAAGCCAGTTAATTGGAAAGGAGCATGTGAAGAGATAGCCTCATTCTGAATTAGGACCTCATCATGGAAAAATGGTTTCTTAGAAGATCAAAGTGCAATTTCAGTTTCAGATACTGTAGACTTCTGAATGGTCTATATGTGCTGTTTCCACTGGCATTAGATTAATGCCACTAATGTGTGTAAGGATCTAGGCCTTGCATATTCGCTAGGTAACCAGCACCAGAACAAGAGGACACAGTCTCAAGCTGCACCAGGGGAGGTTCAGACTGGCTGTTAGGAAGAAATTCTTCACAGAGAGAGTGATTATCTGTTGGAATGGGCTGCCCGGGGAGGTGGTGGAGTTGCCATCATTGGAGGTGTTTAGGAGGAGACTTGATAGAGTGCATGGTTTAGTTGATTAGGTGGTGTTGGATGATAGGTTGGACGCGATTATCTTGAAGGTCTTTTCCAACCTGGTCTGATCTATTCTATTCTATTCTATTCTATTCTATTCTATTCTATTCTATTCTATTCTATTCTATTCTATTCTATTCTATTCTATGCGCTTTTATATATGGATCGCATCCAGACATACAGAGAGTGACAGAAGCATGTGAATATCGCTATGTTTTGCTTTGTGAAATGGAGAATGGGAGTAGGTTATAAATGAAATCTGTATTATTTTGTGGTGCAGAGGTATGACACAAAATGTGTAAGTTCAAGTTCATCTTCTCCAAAGTCAGACAATTTCAAACAAATATTTCAAGGGAAATACTGTGAAGTCTTCTGTTGTCTTTTGGTGAAAGGCCTTAAGCTGTTGTAAGAAGCAAGGATAAAAAAGAAGCTACTTGCCTATTTGAGCTATTTTGTATGACATTTTATTGACTTAAAATGTGAAAGTGAACTAAAACAGCCACACTTGTCATTTAGTCTAGAATCCTAAAATCTTGTGAGAATTCTTTAAGATCCAAATCCAACTTTTACAAATCAGACTTCTTTATTCCAAGTTGAGTGCATCCATCAAACAGGCAGCTTGAAACTGGCATAACTTGGAAGAAGTAGGTCTGTTGGGGGTGGAAAGCATGATTATGATAAGGGTGTGACTGGTAGGACATTTTTGTACCAAAGGGTTGCTTTCCTGTTTGCCAGACTGACTCAAGATGGTGTATGTAGTCGTTTTACATACATAGAGCTCTTCAGGGTTTTACTGTTCTGTAACAGGAAGAGGTTGGCCACAGAAGCATGGTAACAGCATATTATTGAAGAGGAGGGATGTGGTAAGTAAAGCCTTCACGATACTTGTTTACAGTAATATAAAATCAAAACAATGGTGTTGCTTCAGTAAGTGCACTAAGTGCCAGTGCTAATTCACATCACTTTTATCAGCCTCATTGTGTTTGCATGTTGCCTGCCTCTGTTCCCTTGGTAATTCTCAGGAAAGGAACCTTGACTCTACACATTCAATATGTGATATGGGAACAGAAGCTTACAACCATTGAATTATTGCTAGCCATATTAAAGCTATACAGAACTGGTAAATACCTCAAGTTGTTCTTCTAACTCCAAATAGTTAATGTAAGGTTAAACAGGACTTTCAGGCTCTAGATTCTGTTTGACCTCTTTCATAACTGCTAGCTTTACTACTTTAAGTCTTAAGACGGGAATATGCAGAGTTGAGCAATTTTATACATAACATCAATGTGAATCAATCAACTTGAATGAGATAGATTTCATGCCAGACATTTTGCTGGGTGATGGACTTCTGAATAAGATCTTGGAAAACAAGGATTGTAAAGATTTCTGGGCAGCCTAGGGGAACAAACTGCTTTCAATCTGTGTATGTAATTACTACCACATCATTTAGGGAGGCATCCAAGAAGGAAAACTTCTGTACTTCTGTAGAGGACCTGTCACATCTCTGCACAAACTATATTTACATGATTCTGAAGAACACCTATACCTTAGAACATGGATTTTTCCCCATGTATTGTTACTTATTTAGGCTGGAGGAAAGCTGAGGGAGCTGGGATTGTTCAGCATGGAAAACAGAAGGCTCCAGGGAGGCCTAGTTACAACCTTCCGATATCTCAAGGAAGCTTAAAAGAAGGATGGAGAGAGACTGTTTACAAAGGCCTGCAGTGATAGGATGAGGGGGCAGTGGTTTGAAATTAGAGAATTAGATTTAGACTGGACATTAGAAACAAGTTCTTTACCATGAGGGTCGTGGAGCACTGGAACTTTCTTCCAATGTCTGTCTGTCTATCTATCTATCTATCTATCTATCTATCTATCTATCTATCTACCTATCTATCTATCTGCCTATCTATGTAATCTATCTATTAATGTAATCTATCTATCTATTAAAACAGTTGCCTATATAAATCAGTATTTTGGTATGAAATCCGATTGTCAACCATGGCTGAATTTACAGAAGTTCTGAAGCAAACATGTCAGGATAGCTGCAGAGGCAATGTATGGATCTAATACCATTTGCCACTGGGAATTCCTGGAGCTCAATGTAATAATGACTTCTACCTAAATGTGCAGTGAAGTCAGTGTAGCATCAATCTTCATAGAAAGTTCAGTTCTCCTGAGAATGTGGAAGGGTAATATAAACCACATTAACAGAAGGAAGGAGCCAGGTAACATGGGGTTACTGTTGTATAATTTACTTGTGATTAAAGAAAGTCTTGATACTTTCTGTCTCTGCAATTTTTCAGAATCAAGTATTCAGGGTGACAGCAAGCATCTCAATACTCTGAGTATTTGTGTATGTGACTCATACGTCTTGGTTTAGTTTGGAATTAAAACCGCCAATTCATAGAAGAAATTATTTCTGAAATTGCTACTGCATCACCATTTATACTACTGTACCTGAGAATTTATTATAAATTCTCTATTTTCTGGAGACTACATTTCTGCTGTAAGAAAATGTGTCTCAGACTGAATCATGATTCACACCACTGCCACCTGAAGCTAAGTAATTTTACAGTATGACAGTGTAGTGGGTTGAGGCAGCCCCCTCCCCACCACAGGCAAAATAACGACTCTGACAAACGGATTGCAAAAGTGATGGAAAAGTTTAAATAGAAAAGGGTGAATGTGCACAAAAGAACCAGAAACAGTGACAGAAGAAACCCCAAAACAGACCCGGATACATCCCATCCCCACCTGAAGGTGGGCCCAAGACCCCCAGGGCTCGTTCTTCCCCCCCCCCCCACTGCTAGGCTAGTCTCAGCTGGCCAGGCCCGAGACCGCCCATCCCCCTGGCCTTGGGCCCAGCCAGGCCCAAGGCCGGGAGATGTCTCCCCCAGTTACCGGGTGCTGGCGAGGGAAGAAAGAGAAAGAGGCGGACCCCACGCTAGATTTTATAGCGGTGCAGGGGATTGTGGTAGGAGGTACACGGTTTCCTGTGTCCACCCACTGGGCTGGACTTCTGGACACAGGAAGTACACCATGCAGCAGAGGGCACTCAGCCCAAACCACCACAGACAGAAATTGGTTTAATTGTGTATGGGGAAAGGTATGGGCTTCAAACTGAGGTAGTACGAAAGTGTACAAATGGAAATGTACCACTGTGTTGTGTTGTTTACTTTCTAGACAGAAAACTTTGTATTTGTGAAAGTAGTTCCTTGTGTTTTAATTAAAAGAAATTTGACATTGACTTTAACTTTCTCCTTGCTTGCTATCAGTGTGATTGGAATACAATCAACTTGATTTTAAGCGTGACTTCACTTCAGGATCAATGACACCCTGACAATCATTGAACTTGATCTTGCAGTGGAAGGTGAGTTTATGGGAGATAATGTGCTGAACTACAAACAGGGGATTTGATAAAGGGGTCAAAGGATGCAGAAAGAATAGACTGGATATCTGGTAGGAGAGTTCTGCCCTGCATTCATTATAACATTTTGTGCTGGAACAGCAAGAGCTTTTTTGTCAGATCTGTCAGAAGAGGATTTCTGTCTCTATGGCTAATCTATATGACATGCTCAGCTCACACTTTTTGTTATGGTCACCTTTCCAGATACTTGGACAGTGCAGTTTTCCAGGCAGGCAGAAGGAGTAAGATGACAAGGGGGACTCTAAACTTCATGTGTATTCCCTGGATTGTTCCTAAGCCAGCAGGACCTTACCATGCCTTATCTCTGCCCTGTGGCATAGTGACTATCTCTGTGCATATCAGGTGTACAAATGTACTTGCACTGCAGAATGCTAGGCACAATTTTCCACACCCAAGTTTTCTCACATGTCCTTTGTCATTTCACAAGTCCTTGCTGGATCAATTACATTCATTTTCATAGCTGAGACAGGACTCATGTTGCACTTCTTTGTACATCAGAAATCTCAATTACATCAATGGAAGAGAGTTATGTAATGTCTCAGTTTACAGATAAGAAAACACTGAAATTCTGACTATGGTCACCTAGTGAGGTTTAATTTATGGATGTTTATGCAGCACTTCAAAAATCCTGGTCACTGTATCACTGTGGGAAATACATAGCAGTCTCCTTGCTCAGGTCTTCTGTTGCAGACAGAAGCAACTGAGGTTCCTGCCAGCTGCCCTTGATGTCAACAAAGGTAGTCAGATCAATGCAGTCTTGTTGTATGTGTATTATAATTATCCTGGATGACAATAAATTACAAAATCATTTGGCCACTCAAATCCTACTGAGTTTTCATGAGGGCTGCTGAGCCCTAACGGTCATGTTTTTTTCTTAAATTTCCTAAATTGTCTCAGGATGATTTTAAACATCTAGATTTTACAATACAGTGTGTATCTTTTCTGTGACATCTTTATGTCTTAAGATTGCTCTCAGTATAGCCCTGAATTTGCGTATAGAGTGGTTTTGCCTTGAGACAGAAGGTTGGTATAAAGTCTATATGCTTGCTAGATGTAGAGGGAGCAAGAGACGCTATGGCCTGATGCCTGCTTTAGATATAGGAAAATAATTCGTGCAGATGGAGCAGTCTGGGGAGACTATATAGGGTTCTCAGATATGATCCAATAACTCTGTCATTCATCTAAATGACTGTAGCAGCACTCTTGTCCTGGATTTTAATGAGTGATTCAGATATCCTGCCTCTGGGCATTTTTCTCTCTGCAGAATGGTTTTCTGGTCTCTGCATATTTCAATATGCCACAGTATATTTCACCCTTAGATATCTCTCTGGATGCTTTAATGTACTTTGAGGTTTAAACTGGTTATGGGCATTATTGCTTGAGAAATTATGCATTATTATTTCTGTTAGGTTCAGGGAAGTAATTGATAAAGGTTTGCTCAAGAGAGTATCTACGTGGATGCTGCTTTCTTTTAAGCTGCAGAAACTGTGCCCCTGGGAAAAAAGGAAGGTTTTGTAAAAAGGCCCAAGAGCTGATGATATCTGTGTTGCCAGCTGTTCTTGGCTAGGTGATGTTTATTCTTAGCCACAAATGGGTTCTTCATAAAGCCCAAATGACAAGTTAATGAGGACTAAAGACAAAGGGTGAAAATGTGGTTATAGGAATTTGAATCTAGACAGAAAAATATATGAATTGGCTCTTGGTCATTTTAGAAAAAGCTTTTTACGAACATTTTATGGCCTTAAAAAAAAATAAATTCCTTTGGATGAAAACCTAATCTTTTTTGGCTTGAGTGTCATATATCAAACTCAGGATACCCAATTCTAGATTAAAAATCTGCTGTTTTTCACAGACAAGAGAACAACAAGAAATACTTTCTTTCCATTTAGGAACAGGAAAAAAATGTACTACTATATGAGCATCCAACTGCAATACCATCATAGAATCAATAAGGTCGGAAAAGACCTCAGATATCATCAAGTCCAACCTATCACCCAACATCCCATGACTAAATCATGCCTTCAAGTGCCACATCCAATCATTGTTTGTACACCTCTAGGGATGGTGACTCTACCACCTCCCTGGGCAGCACATTCCAATGGCCCGTAACTCTTTTTGTGAAGAACTTTCTCCTCACCTCGAGCCTAAACTTCCCCTGGCACAGCTTGAGACTGTGTTCTCTTGTTCTGTTGCTGTTTGCCTGGGAGAAGAGAGGAACCCCTGCCTGTCTAGAGCCTTCCTACAGGTAGATGTAGACAGCAATAAGGTCTCTCCTGTTGCCCCTCTTCTCCAGGCTAAACAACCCTAGCTCTCTCAGCCTCTCCTCATAGGACTTCTGCTCAAAACGTCTCACCAGCCTTGTTGCCCTTCTCTGGACACATTCAAATGTCTCAATATCCTTCTTAAATGTCCTTCTTAAAGATGACTACAAAGTAATCTGTATCACAGTATCACAGTATAACCAAGGTTGGAAGAGACCCCAAGGATCATCAAGTCCAACCTGTCCCAACAGACCTCACAACTAGACCATGGCACCAAGTGCCATGTCCAATCTCCCCTTGAACACCTCCAGGGACGGCGACTCCACCACCTCCCTGGGCAGCCCATTCCAATGACGAATGACTCGCTCAGTGAAGAACTTTTTCCTCACCTCGAGTCTAAACCTCCCTGGCACAGCTTGAGACTGTGTCCCCTTGTTCTGGTGCTGGTTGCCTGGGAGAAGAGACCAACCCCTTCCTGTCTACAACCACCTTTCAGGTAGTTGTAGAGGGCAATGTGGTCACCCCTGGTCCTTCTCTTCTCCAGGCTAAACAATCCCAGCTCCCTCAGCCTCTCCTCATAGGGCTTGTGCTCAAGGCCTCTCACCAGCCTTGTTGCCCTTCTCTGGACACGTTCAAGTGTCTCGATGTCCTTCTTAAACTGAGGGGCCTAGAACTGGACACAGTACTCAAGGTGTGGCCTATCCAAAGCAGAGTACAGGGGCACAATGACCTCCCTGCTCCTGCTGGCCACACTATTCCTAATACAGGCCAGGATGCCATTGGCCCTCTTGGCCACCTGGGCACACTGCTGGCTCATGTTTAGGCAGGTGTCAATCAGCACCCCCAGGTCCCTCTCTGTTTGGCAGCTCTGTATTCTACATATTCACTAGTAAATTTGGGAAGAAATACGCTGTTCTGCATTTCTTGTTTCCTTGAGGCTTTTCTTGAGTGGAATTTGCCATGTAGGTTTGGAGATTGCATATGGGAGGCCAAAATAGTTCCTGTTTAATGTCTTATTTCTGTTTCTGCAAACAAAGCTTCATTACAGTGCTAGTAACCAATTGCCTTCCCCCTGCTGTTCTGCAATATGCTATGTACCTTGTTCTGCCACCTTCCAGTGCAAGCCAAGAACTGCTTGCATTGTGTCGGAACCCAGGGATTAGCTAATGGGATATTTAGCTGGCCTTCATGTCTGTGTGGGGGTCCTGGAGGTTGATGCACACCCCAAACCCTGTGAGCAACGATGGGAGTGAAGATAACAAAATGCTGTATCTTTGAAGCAGATGGGAAAAGCAGCTGGGGAGAAAGCCACCTGTGAAAATAAAGATAAAACAGTGGGCTTCAGTGGGGTAGGTTGTGGGAATGTGAATTGTCCCATGCGCAAAATGCTTACCGAATTAGCTGCCGACTCGGCAGATCGGGGCCATTTGGCCCCCCTGTGGCCATGGTCACCTCTCCGCAGCCTGGTCTGTCAGTTTGTGTTTTAGCTTACTGTGGTGGGACCGGCAGGATTGAGACCACTATATTTTTCACAGTTCTCACAGAGGTGCCACACATTATGCTTTTTGTTTGGTGCAATTGTTTCAGAAGATGAAACATTGCTCGAGATACTTGCAAGCCTTTCAGAGATTTGGGTGTGCATATTGACTTTTAAAAAATTTTGAATAAAAATGGTGGAACTCAGAGCTAAAGTCAGATCTGTCACTGATCTCAGCACTTAAAGTCTTTCTGTTTTCTTCACCACTGTCTTCATTCTCAGAATTGTAAATCAATACCCTTTGATCTAAACATAAAATTCTGGAAGGCTTATGTTGTGGATATCTCCCTTTGTGCCTGGCTCTGTTCAGCTCTAAATCTGGTCTAAGGAAATTGAATGCAATACTGAATCGACAATTAATAGCTCTGCTGAAGACTGTCAGAAAGTAGTTGCTAAGAAAGTTTGAAGCAAACCTCACATTGTACTGATCTATTTTTCCCCCTATTTTTTAGTACTCCTCTTAACATATGCAAGCAGCATTTTTTAAAGAAGCATAAAGTGTCTCATCTAGGAAGTTTTAATGTTTTTCACCTGAATAAAATCTGAATTTTCTGAGGAATAATAACATTTAGAAAAATCAAAATAATCTGGAGTGATATGTCTCAAAATATTGAAAAATGCAGTGGAACATAAGTATTTTATCAGCTCTATAAATTTTGACCATCTGGGGTAAGATGTATTTAAAACAAAATACAGCTGCTCTTGTTTTTGCAAAGATCAGTTTTTAGTTTTTCAGTGCTTAAACTGTAGTTAGTTCTACAGAGTAGCACTGAGTGGATTTTTTTAAGTCTTTAGACCTCACATTCAAAAGCTCTTTATGCAAAGCAAGGGCTTAAAATTATTTTTCTTTCAGAAGATTAAAATTTTAATCTGCTTCTAAAAGTTAGAGATTAAGATATTAAACAAATATCTGATATTTTGCTATGTTGTTGCTGACACTGCAGTTCTATTTTATATTGGCTTGTAGCATAGTCAACAATTTTAGTCATGCCTTGAAAATGAAATGTGATTTTTGTGACCGTAGGCTCAAAAGTGAGCACATGTGGGAAGTTCTTCATGTGGTGGCCAGCCTGAAAGATGCAGGAGCCAACCAGCCATTCTCTAGTTTTCATATTTCTTCTGGCTGTTATCCAAGCTGCATTGTCTTTCCAAAATAAAGATGTCAGGTTGCTTTTATGCATCAGTAGCCTAAACTTCTGTGTTTTCCAAGATGCCAGAAATCCTCAGTATCTATTAATCTACCCTTACAAGCCTGTGCTTTTTTGGTAATTGATTCTAAAAGGGAATGATGCAGTTTGAATACACAGTTTTGCAGCATATTAGAGAATTAAAATGTATAGGAAAGAAAATTGTAGTTTTCATTGAGTTTAAAATAAGTAGCAGTATCTCTGCCAGTTGGACTAAACTAAGGAGGCTTCTAGAAAGAGCAAAACTTTTTTTCCTGTGTAACTTATAATGTGGTGACTTAGTCATTAAATAACTCATGTCTTCAGCATCTGAGCAACAAGCACTGTTGTGTCTGGGACCCTAGCTCCATTGACAGAAGGGTATCTTCTTTTGGTGGTTTGCCATGGGGACAGCTCATCCATCACAAACCATTTGTTTGTGATACTTTCCTGATATTTTCAGCTGTGGTGGTTTTTATCTGACCTACTGCAGTAACATTATCCTGAGGAATGTGGATAATATGGAAAACATTTTAGTGTCACAAATAATTAAAACAAAATGAAGTGTGGCATGATGATAGAAGCTTATTGATTACTCAGGATTTATCACTGACAGCTGATTTGGACTTACTGTTTTATGCTTTTAAGCTTATATTTTGTCATAGGTTGAGTCTTCATCTGCTGCTATTCAAACCATCCTGCCTCGTGCCAGCTTTAGAATGAAACTGCTGGCTGAAGAAAAATATGATGGGGCTTGATGTTTGGATTGCAACATGAGAGGCTCCCAGTTCTGGGACCTGCTTTTGGGTTCCAGGGTTTTGGGTATTGGCTCTCTTCAACCGGGATAGCAGCAGGACAGGGAGGGATGGGGGAGTAGCTCCCTGATTTGGGTTTTTAGCTTACTGGCTTCTGCTTGCCACTGCTTTCTGCTGTGCTTTTTCTGCAGATAGGCTAAGGTAATTGTTCATTATGTGATCTTATTTATATTAAACTCTTAACCTCAACTCTTTATCTCAACCCAGAGGCTTCTGTTTGTGTGTGTTACTGTCCCCACTTTCTGTGTTGTAGGGAAAAGACTGTGTTAAACCAGCACGATCTGTAAAAAAAAATAATACTCATTTCTAGATGTGACATTGCTTTCTGTTTGTTAGTTGAGGTAGAATTTAAGTATAACTACAGTTATATACAGGGCAAAACCTTTCATTGAGGAAAATAAATGCAATTGCATTGGGAATGTAAGATTAAAGTTTAATGAACAACTTTTACAAACACATTTGCCCTGTGCAAGTCCTACAAAAGTTAATATCTGATCATCTACTGCAAAATAACAGTAAATGAGACCTGGCAGAAATGTGGTTTTGAAGTAATGATCTACATGGAGGGAAAAAGGCTGTTTCCGTTAATTACATCTTCGAAATTTACTAAAAAGTATGACAATCTAATACACATCTAGAAGTATTGTAGTGTCCTGCACTCAGCGGTGATGTATAAATGTTTTTCCACTTCAAAGTAAAAATAATACAATATTTCTGAGGTAGCCTGACTTTTCTGTTTAGAACTACAGGAGCTAAATATGGTGCATGTAATTTTGTCTGAAATTATCAATCAAGGTTTTGGATTTTCATTCCAACTCAGAACAAATGGAGTTCTAGAAGTTCCTAAGAAGGACTTCTCCATTTTTTTAAAATGAACTTCTAAATCTATGTGAAATAAACAGAAATTGACTTTGAGAATTTTCTTGCTTGTTTGTTTTTTGTTTGTTTGTTTGGGTTTTTCTGTTTTGTTTTGTTTTGTTTAACACTGGTGATTTAGAACTAAAGCACCTCTGTTGTGGAAATCTTGGCCTAAAACTAAGTAGTTTTTCCTTGGCCTTGAAGGGAAGAAGGTGTGTTTTCCTGTCAAGAAATGTGTAACAAACCACTACCATTTCTAGGAAAACTTGATACTTTTCCAGTTGGGTGTGTGATGGGGTTTTTTTGTTTGTTTCTTTGTTTTTTTTTTTAACTTTTATTTTGTTTGTTTCATTTAGAAAAGGCTGCTTTGATAAACACAAGGAGATAAAACCCAGAAATAACAAATTTCATGGCAATTTCTTACTATAAAAACCCTGCCTTGATCCTTCCCAATCTAGAAAGAACAGTGACCTTCTCTTTTGACTTTGAATTTTAGCAGCAATATTAACACTGATTGTTTCTGGTGGTTGTGTTTTTTATGTGACAGGTCTATGGATTAAACTTGCCAATTAAGCAGGGAGGTGCTTTTAGTTGACTTTTCTTTTCATGAATGCAATTTAAAAAATACAGTGGTTTTCCAAAGGACATTTCCTGATTAGTGCCCTATTGCATTAACATCACTGTGGCATGTACTTGCTGGTTCTATTGAATACAAGTTTTCTGTTGAAAACTTGATCAAATGGCACCTGTTTCATGGTAGTTTAGTAAGTGTACACGTGGTGTAAAATGGAGTTTGCTGCATAGTAGAACTGAAAATGCAGACACAGGTAGTATGAAATATATAATTAAATAAATTGTGTCATATGAAACTCAAACAGATTAAATATAACAAGAATGATTTTATCCCAGAACTAAGGTACCAATGCTAAAAATGAGAACCTGTGTGATTGTTTTTCACCACAGCAGATCAGTGTGAAGATCTTTAGCTGACACACTTCCATGCAGCTCAGATGTCAGTGACTGTCACTGCTTTCCTGTTGAGTTACAATAACAATAATCCCAGTTAAATGAAACTACAATAGTATTTAATTTGATAATATCTTGCAGGTAGTTAATTTTTAAATTTTATGTCAGAATGACTGAAAATAATTTTAGTAATTTTAAGTTTATTTCTGCTCACCTGGACTCTTAACAGTGAAAATGAAAGCTTTGCTTTTTTTGGCTAAAACCCACCAGTGTAAAAAAAGCCTTTTACAGTCCAACCCAGTTCAGCTGACTTGCTTATAAAGATCAAAATTGAAACTTCACTATTTATTAGGGATTAAATAAGAAAGTAAAGGAACAGAGAAGGAAAACAAAAGAAACCAAACAATTTTCATACCAACATTATCCATTTTAAGTGATAGAAAAAGTTAAAATGTGTATTGTAAAATGTCTTTTCTGCATATTGAATAAGCAGTAGAGGAAGCTGATAGAAGGAACAGTTGCAAATAATGAACAACTCTTACCTTTTGTTTGTTTAAGAAATGTTTGTTTATGAAAACAAAGTATCACATCTACTTATGAATGAGGAGTCTAAGGACAGGAAAATCTTCCAAAAAATCCTTTATAAGCTGTTCTTTATCCAGAAGCCTTAGAACAGCTAGTGAAATTTAGTTATGGAAATGTAGATTATCAAATAAGTGAGGATCAATCCACATAAAAAAGCATTAAAAACCATCTTATACAAGATCTAAATAAGCTAAAACTTACACAACTACCTCAGCACATGCCTGTTCTTTTTATGGAGCTATGACAAGTTTGGACTTAGAGGTACAATTGTCATGTTCCAACTGTTGTCTTGAAGTCAGACAAGTTTTAGATTCTTCTGTACTGTAGCTCTTCTGTATGTTGTGAGTCTACGTACATAGGATAATTTAGGTTAGAAGCAATGTCAAGAAGTCTCTCCCATGGCCTTGTTCATAAAGGAGGGTGAGCTGTGACTTCAGACTGGATTGCTCAGGTCTTTATTTACTCAGGCCTTGAAAACTTCCAACTGTGGAAATCATGCAGCTTCCTTGGGCAATCTGCTCCAGTGTCTGACTGCCCTCATGGTTAATGCTCCTTCTTGTATCCATTTATAACATTTATTGTTTGAAGTTATCACTGTTGTCTCTTGTCCTCAAACTAGTAACACCATACAGCACCTTGAAGAACCTGCCTCTGTCTTTTCATTAACCCCCTAGTGGATATTGAAAGGTTGCTATTCTGAGTAAGAGCAGTTTTAGGCAAAATGGTTTTCTTTGACTTTTTGCTATTTTCTAATTTCTTAGGGCTCTACTTAAAAAATAAAATAAAATTGTGCAGTAATCCAAGAGTCTGGGTTGATTGCAGTTGTGTGTGTGATATTGGTAAGTTTTGTAGGAATATCTTCTGACAATATCTTCAATTCCAAATAAGGAAATCAAAAAGTTATCTCATTATTATTCCTATTCATCTGTGTAGATGGCTTAGACTATTGCACTTTGGTGGGTTTTTTAAATGTTTTTGAGTAACATTTATGCTGTTTCATTAGTTCTAGGAAACAACAAGACTAAGCTACTTAAGTTCAAAAAGGAGCCCTGCTTGTAACAAATCTAGGCCTTTCAGTAAAATTCTGACAGTGGTATGCAAGTTGGAATTAGTAGACCTGAAATGTTTAGCAAAGTAAATAGAGCAATGCAAATCTCAAGGGCTTCTGAAATACAAATGATGTAAGCAAAGCTTTGAAAATATACATCACTTTGCTTCTTCCTGTTGGGCCATCCACCATACCTCTCCTTCCTCTCTCCCACTTTGTAAAATGAGTTTGATGAGAGTGCCTCTAGTTGGAATATAGCATGGTTTCTAGAATAGAACAGTGTTCATGATACAGGAAAAATATCTCTCAATAAAAAAATGACCTAATGGGAAATCTAAAGATAGCACATTCCCAGAGCAAAGCTGTGTCCCTTGGACAAGAGAGAAAGTGAACAACTGCAGTATTCCTCCTGTGAAATGTGTGTGTGTGCATGATGACATGACATGAACAGTTTGTGACAGCTCATTTTATTCTGGGTCCTTCACATGACAGATAAAATGATTTCTGTAATTATTCTTAGTATAAGACCCAAAGTCAGTTCTGTTAATTCATGTACTTGGACTGCTTGGCATAAAATACATTGAGGTATCTCATTTAAACATCCCTCTGGAAAAAAAAACCTCTGGAAGTCAGAAGTGATTGAATGGATGAGCTGCAACTGTATTGCTTCTAGGCCCAAGAAAAAGGCAAGTATAACAGGCTGACTTTAATTTCAAATGTTTAATTTGCAGTGAAATTTCATCCCAAGGCTTACATAACCAGACTGCTTTTCTTGTACCTAAATTAGCTCTTGTTTTAACTTTAAATATACCTTACTTTAGAATAATTGTTAGGTTTATAGTTGGATGGGAATGTAGAATATTTTTAAAAATACCTAATATAGTTAGTAAACTACATAAGAAATAAATATATATAGTTTCCTCAAGCTCAAAGAGGCTTTGCTGTGTCTGTTGTATAGCAGTAACGCAGTTTTATTATCCACTTAGAGAAAATTCTGCTCAACTCTGGCAAATCTTTTTTCTGTTTCTGAAGCTGGGCTGGTTTGCTTTCATTCCGGGATTGAAGTCAGGTGGTGTATTTTCAGGATTACCGAATGGTTGAACCTGCCTCAATGATATACAGAGTGTACAGCAAACTGTTTTGTGAGTTATGTGCATAACATCAAAAAAAATTCCCCAAGTCATCATCCAAGGATACTAATGCAGCCAGTGGCTTTTTATTTTTAGGAAAGCAGGGGGAGATGGAAATGCATGAGGGGAAGTGTTTTTCATTGCTTTCTGGGAGCATTGTTCTATGGTTGCTTTTGCAAGGAATATAAATTGCCAAGTATCACTAGAGATGGATGTGACTTGAAGTGCTATGTAATGCTGCAAAACATTTACTGGAAAGAAAAAATGGAAATTGGGTGGGAGAGAGATTTTTATTTCTCAGTTAGCTGTTTGTGTGACCAAAAAAAAAAGTTGCCATTTTTACTCTGGCCTGTCTTTGCTTGGGCATACCATTGCTAGAATGATGAGTGGCATAAGTAACCTGCAGAGGCTTGGGCATAGCACAGCACTGCAGATATTTGGACCTTTCAGATACATTTCATTATTGTCATCAGGGTGAACTTCTGAGCGCTTAGAAGATGCCAAACTTTGGAAGTTTTATTTGTTTGGTATACACTACATCATACTCCTAAACTCCTGTGTTTGTGCATCTGAACACATCATCAGTAGAAGACTGCGGGAGGTCATAAAGGTATTGATGCTTTTATTCTGTCCAGCTAATTTAAACTGAAATTTTACACATGTGAAATAATTCATTGTGTGATATAATGGACAGACTTAGTTATGGGATTGCTTTCTTTCCCATCTCTGTGATGAAAGCCTTGACATTTCACTAATGCACATCTTATGGTATCCAACCTATACCATAATGTTGTCTAATCGAAAATCTGATGCCACAAGCAACATCTTCCTTAAACTTGAAACTTGGAGTTGATCAAATCTGCCAAGCTAGGCATTGTCTCCTGTGAAGTGTGCTGGGGTCATTCACTTGGTCATTGGCTTCTTACCACTGCTCCCAGCTTCACCTCAAAGCCTTGTACTACCACTCTTCCTTCATTTCTTCTCAGAGTTTCCCTATTGATGTGTCCTCTGCAGAGGTACTTTTTACCTTGGTCCATCCCTGTCTCTCAAGAGTGAGAAATATGGTTTTTTAGACCATGCCTGAAGGATGCTGAAGCAGACTTCTTGAACAAGTGGTGTTGGAGGGGCTGCTGTTCCACTTAAACAATTCTATACAGTTAAACACATTAGACTAGTGAAAAATGACCCTGGATAAGATTTCTGTCAGGCTAAAATTCAGGAAGTAACTAGGATGATTTTGCTTAGTGGAATAAAAGGGAACCCATTCATGTGAAGATTATTTGGCATGCCTGATAACAGATTTTGTAGCTGCTAAATTATTTTAAGGATCTCTTGATACTTGCACAGAAAGAACACAAAATCCAGTGAGATTTCCCTGCTTGAATAATTCTGAAATAATGTACTTGTGAGTAGCAAGAAAAATGAACCAATACTGCAATATGTCTACAGAATGCATTCAGACTAGTCCAATATATGCTAGGTAACCCCTAGAGATATTATTGAGGCATGATTAGGACTGATTTCAGTGTGGTATTAGAAGAAATAGTTTTGTCACATCAGAGAAAAGTAGAAATGCAAGAAAAAGAAACCAGAAAGCAACAGAAAAAATGTCATTACTGACTGGCATAATTTTGTTTTCTGTTTAATGCCAATGCATGCTATTGTCTGGAGAAGAGGAGGCTGAGGGGAGACATCATTGCTATCTACAACTACCTGAAAGGAGGTTGTAGTGAGGTGGGAGTTGATCTCTTCTCCCTAGTGCCAGGTGATAGAACAAGAGGAAACGGCCTGAAATTATACCAGTGGAGGCTGAGATTGGGTAGTAAGAAAAAATATCTTTAATGAAAGAGTGGTCAGATATTGGAACAAGCTGCCCAGAGAGGTGGTAGAGTCACCATCCTTGGGGGTGTTCAAGAAATGTGTGGACATGAAAACTCTGGACATTGTTTAATGGCCATGGTGGTGTCAGGTTGAAAGCTGAACTCAGTCATCTTAGAAGTCTTTTCCAACTGACCCAATTCTATGAGTTTATGACTCCCTTTGTCTGACCATAGGATTCCCTGGCTTTCATGAGGCTTGAATTTGATGAAAGAGTCTACTACCCCTGCATGGCTTAATTTTAGGTTTTCAGTGAGATCCTTGGCACCTTAGTGAAATGTTAACTCTGTCTACACTGCTATGCTCAAAATTAGGCCTATATTGCCCCATATTAATACATATTAAACATTAATGAGTATGCTTTGTTGATAAAGAGCACAAAGGAGGAGAGAGATCTAGGGCAAGTTATCAATACTGCTCAGGTCATCTTTTTATGAGGAAGGCCCTTTTCTGTTTTCTGGTAACCATTTTCAAGTTGTGGGTAATGAGTGTTTGAAAAATCTTGCCCAGGTGAAAAACTGTTCCTAATTCTCCTTCTTCAAGAAGAAGACTCAAGTTCAGAGCTGCAATAATTTTCCAGACATGCAGAACTTGTCTTAATTAGCTTTTACTAGGATCCATAATGTTTATGTGGCTTTTTCCCCTTTGTGGCAGTTGCAGCCTTCCTGCCCAGGCAGGACAGACCTCCAGGTAAGGCTTGTGAGAGGCTGATTTTCATCATCTATCTGGTGCTTCTGGGTCTAAAGTCCTTTTGTTTGCTTGGAGAACCCCTAACTGAGCAGCTGACCACAGCCAAACTGACAGGGGTATAAAAGGAGTTCTGCTATGGAGAGGAGTGTTCTTGGTCTCCCTCCACAGAAGCAGCCTTTGCAGCTCAGAATTTATCCCCTTTAGAGCAGAACCTAAGGAGCCTAACCCCTTGGTGAGTACAGATACATACACACATACATATATTAGTTAGCTATGTTTTCTGGGTGTCCGTGGGAGATTGTCCTTTTATGAGTGAGTAGTGTGCACATTTTGAGTTGTCTCTAAATGGTGAAACACTCCACATAGTTTCATTAGTTATACAACAGTATTTGCCCAACTGACATGTGAACGTATCATTTTATTGCACTGGGAGGAGGGCAGATTTAATTGTAATAAAGTAGTGGCTGTTAGACACCTGTTTTGTCTGTCTCCTTCGTGACACTCTTGTAACTAAGCAGAAAAAAGTGTTTTGCTCTGCAGAAGCACCCAGCAGTTACACTGCATCCCTAACCCCAGCCAAAAAAAAGACTTTATAGGTCAGTAGGCTTTTCTCTTCAGTAGTTGTACTGGGGCACATTTGGCTTAGCAGTAGCAGTTATGTGTATTTTTTATATATAAATTATTATTATATGTGGACTTCCATTTGGCAAGAGAGCTGCTCGGGACCGGCACGCTTGAGCTGAGAGGCACTCTATTTTGGTTTCTTTTTGGGGCTTTTCAGGGCGGGAGGACCTTGGCAGACAGCGAGGACCGGCAGGGTCGTCTTCTTGCATGCCTGCTCGAGAGGGTGACGTCAGCGGCGGGAAATGTAAGCAAGGCAGAGCAAAGCCGCATGACCGCCATTTTGCCAGAGAGCCTTCTCGCTCCATTGCAGCTAGTGGCATGTGCTGGGTCAGCTGACAGAAGCCTCTGTGGTAGCTGGGACAAAATATAACAGTAAGGTGTTTTTAACAACAAGCAATAAAACCCCTAAACTTAATTTCACCTACCTGAAGAGATCCAGCCATGGTAACAACTCAGCCAAAGGCTACTAGAAAAACAGTAGGTACGCAGACAGAGCTGGCGCACAAGCACACAGGTGTCCAGGCTGCTAGCTGCAGAGAGTGCTGAAGCCTGGCACTTGGAATGGAGGCTGAAGGAGATAACACCTGTATGAGGTGTGACCAAGTGAATTATCTTCTCAGTCTGGTAGCTGAGCTGAAGGATGAAGTATCAAGACTCAGGACTGTAAGGGAATGTGAAAGGGAGTTAGATATGTGGGAGCAGGCTTTACAGACCTCCCCTGTTGAGGGAGGCATCCCCGGAAACATGGGGGGATGGGTACAGGTCCCTGTTAGGAGAAGCATAGGGAATCCATCCCAGCTGGACCTGGGGAAGTTTAGGCTTGAGGTGAGAAGTTCTTCACAGAAAAAGTTACTGTCCGTTGGAATGTGCTACCCAGGGAGGTGGTGAAGTCACTGTCCCTGGAGGTGTTCAAAAAGGGATTGGACGTGCCACTTGAAGCCATGTTTTAGATAGTCATGAGATGTTGGACTTGATCTCTGAGGACTTTTCCAACCTTACTGATTCTATGATTCTATGATTCTATGTGTGCTATACACATGTATATACTTAGTACATACATATTGCATGCATGTGCAGTTGTATAGATACATGTTCACATGTGAGAGAGAAGTTGGCAGGTGACTTTTAAACTCTCTAGCAGAAATAGAAGGCAATGCTTTTATTTCCAATTTGTGTCCCTTGGGAAGTATTGTTATGTATGATTGTTGACTAGTAATTGTTGTAGCAGTCCTACAAGTAATGACCCTTTTCAATGTTCACTCAGTTCTGCAAGCAAAGGCACTATATTTGTCAGGGTTACACCCGCCACTCTTTATTTTCTCCCCAGTGTGGTGTCCTCCCATTCAGACAGTTTTTAGCCAATACTTTCTGAGTGTATTCATGCTGTCGGTTCAGAGTATTTGTATTTCCCTGGCAGTGATGCCTAAAATGAAAAGACCCAAGCACTTTGTGATTGAGCATGCTGCCAGCATAACAGATGGATGTGATTGCTGGCAATGAAGAAGCCTTATGAGACATTGGTATCAAGTGGTTAGAGACAGCATTTTCAATTCATAAATATATGTTAGATGCTCTGGGTTTATGCACGTGATGGAGCATCATTTAATCAGGTTCATTGAGATATTGTAAATTTTAAACTATAATTCTTTAGTGTATGGTTTTGAGTGTTATTTGCATAACCCTGAACTCTGTTGATTTTCTGCATCTTCAAGATTTACATTTAGTTTGCCCTGGAAAATGTGCATCTTCGGGAATAAGGTCAAAGGTCTAGTACCTGTGCTGATTTCTTAGACCACATTGTGTGTGATATCTGTGTCATGTCCACACATCCCGATCTTTTTCACACATTGAGATTGTAGTGGAGTTCACTGCAGGGATTAATTTAGTCTTGTATTTTAATATCACATATATTGCTGTGTTTCAAATTGTATTATTTTACTGTAGTTAATTTAATTATGCTGAACTAGGGTGACATTTTGGAGATAAAACTGATCTACTGTTCTTTGCCCCTCCTTTTCTGCCCCACATGGAAAGAAAATTGTTACATATAGAAAACAGTGACAGGTATTTAGAAGATCCCACTGGATACTTATCATCTTTATCTCTTAGTTGATAATTACCTTTGAAAATGAGGCACTAAATAGCTCATACTAAAGCATACTGATTTTCATTAGGATTTTATGATCCTAAGTCAGGTAAGTGTTTTAAAATATTTACCCTCAGAAATGAGCAGTAGACTTAACACACACATGCACACCACACCCCACACCCCCAATGCTTTTTGACTATCTTGTTGAATACAAAATACATGACAAAGCACTTAGGATCCTCTGCTCCACAAAATCTGCTCCACATAATTCCATAGAACCAAGTTCCTAGCCTCTTTTATTAGGATGTAATGCTCTTTCTGTGACTTCAGTTCTAAGAGAGCTTGATGTGTCAGAAGGTGTGGGTTGCAGTGGTATATGGAAACTTGTGTGCAGTTTATCTTCACATAATGTCTGCATCCAAATATATGGAAGAGGGAATGTTTTCTTTATGAACCAGAAGCAAGGTGTTCTGGAAAGAAAATCTACCTCTTATAAAATCACCGAGTGTGTAAATTAACATGTTAAATCCAATCCTGGTCATAATCATTAAGATAAGGCCAAATTGTTTTACTTCATATTTAGAAGTAATGTCTGAAAATAATGTTTATAATCCTGAAATAGTTTCATTTCCGACTGTTATCCTCTGAAATGCAAGGTGCTATTGAGACAGGCAAGCGAGCAGATAGCGAGAGGTGCCATTCAAAGCAGGCAGTTCCACATTCTTATCAGAAATGTGCTGAAATGACAATAGCAAACGTGCATGAGAAGTTTAATGGAGTTTCCCAGTGAATTCTTAGTGACATTGGTCTCAAAGGTCAAGCAGGCTTCTGAGTTTGCATTTATTCTAGTTCTCAAGCATACTTAAGGATGCTGGGGGATGAAATATCACAAATCCTCAAGACTACATAAATATAAAGGAAAAAGAGACAGGATCATTTGTAATAGGTGTCAGTGTTTCTGATTTGCAAACACTCTGGCAATCCATTTTTTTCTCCATCATATTAATAAGAACATACATGTACTACTCCACATGAAAGAGTTTTAGGAAAACTTCCCTAGTGTCCATGCAGCCATGCAGTTCTGTAAGGTTCTTGCCTATTCTGTAGCGTAAGTCCAAATCTAGGGTACTTGTATTATGTTTGACTTGATCCATAATGGTGTGGAAAGAGCCTGGTAGTGGTACAACAGAAAATTAAAGGCCAACTTTTCAGTAAAGGAGAAAAAAACCCTTTTTAACCTGAGAAATGAACATTTTCAGAAATGCTTCTAAGCATGTATCTTTTCATATCTCTTGGAATAGCATTATGAAAATGAATTCAAACTAGGAACACCTTATGGAAATGAATTTAATCTAGGCATGCATGCAAAAAGCTGCAGAGCTATTCTCCTGAAACTGAATTACATTTAGGTATTCAAATCATTGGAGACTTGTACAGTGGAAACCTGATGTTTCTTTCCAGTATGAGTACCTTTGGTTTTACAGGGAATTTTAGTGTATGGATTTCAGGATAATTTTGGAGCTCCCACTTTTCATCTGAATATTTCTGCAGATGTTTTTCTTGAGCCTTGCCTAAGTTTTTCTCAAGTATTTTCTTCTCGTATAGTATATTATACATCTGTATAACTTCCTGTAACTGGAGTTCTAAAGACTACTTCAAATAAAATAATAAGAAATAATTATAGTAGCAGCAATGCCAGTAAGGACACTGGTTCATGCTGTTCTGGATAGTACTGTTGAGCACTTTTCACTATAGTTTTATTAATAATACTGTGAAATCAATGCAAGTTCTGTTTATAGCTTCATTAGGATGTAGAACAGAGTCTATGGTCCTCTCTCTCAGCTAGGGTAAAGATAGCTGAATCTCAGTAATTATTGCTGCTCCAGTTGTGCACAGATTGTTTTTGTGGTGCTGTTTCTGGGTTATGGCATCTTCATTTGAAAGAGAGATTTTTAAACTTGTTGGCCTATTAGATTGGTTTTGACCAGGAAAAGAAAGTACACAGCTAATTATTGAATAACTGATTAAAAAAGAATTTATCACACACATTTTAGTGCTTAAGACTTAGCCCTAAAGGGTAGATTTCTTGTGAAGTTGTCCTGGATGTACATGTACTGAGAAAAGGAAATTTTTATAATCTTCTAAGATCTTTCTTCTATGGGGGAGAGTTTTGAGAGCCACTTTAGCTTACACCCTTGTGAAATATGACAAGTGGGCTGGTCAGAATGTGATGCTCAGGTTAAATTTTGTTGAACCAACTGAACTACAAAATAGGTATCCATTCTATGTTTCTTGAACTTGTGTGATTTTAGTGGATGGGATTAAAGTTAATTGTTCTCTTATGTAGTGCTTCTTATTGATAGTAAGATGTGCTTTTTTTTTCTTAACACATCTTAAAGGAATGCCTGTATGTTCTAGTCTGATTAAAACCCCACAATTGTCCTAAGTAGGAAATACTTTCATGGAAACATTAAAGTGTTTTCTTTTTTTAAGAGAGTTTCTCTGAGACATTGACTTTGGCACATTCTTCTTGGGATACCAGCACAGTGAAAATTGTGCAGATTCTTCTTATCTTGTCTATCTAGATTCAAATGTTTGGGAACCTGTCAATTTGTAGCTCAGGGAGTACATACTTGAAAACTTTGAATCTTCAGTTTGATTCACGATATATTGTAGATGTCATAGATTGGTAATATGGCAATATTTGGCTGCTGTTGAGATGCTTTCATTGAATGAATGTGTGTTTAATTCTAATGCTTGATAACATCATTCATCCTTATGACTCATAATTATCTATCATCATTATTTATTCTGTAGAGACCAAACTGGTTTGCGCAGCGAGACCCCTTTGGGTTTATGTATGTCTTAAACAGAGCATAGGTTTTGTGCTGGACCTCAGCATATGAGTTAATGTCATGTTGAATGAACGTCATGATCACAAAGAGAGAACCTTTTTCATCTTACAAAGCCTTTAATCAAATCACTAACTCTAAATTTATTATGACTTCATCTATAAGAATTTATTATGACTTCATCTGTAAGGAAAATTGCTAAGACTCTGAAGGTTAAGGAACTTTTCCAGAAGATGAGTTGGTGGGTAGACAAATATATTGCAACGTCTGTATTGAAAACTCTCTTAATTTGGAGAGCCGCAATAATTATTGCGGATATTTGGCACTATACAGTTCAGGTTTTGAGATTTTGTTGGTATATACCAACTGTTTGACAATTGTTTCTATAGTTTTTAAGCTTAATGTTGTTGTTAGAACATGTTATTCCTCTTGGAAGCATGGTACTATGTGATCGCGTAGGAAACAAGAGGTGGTCAGAAAATACTATGCCAAATAAGAGAGAGTTCGTAGCAAGCTTCATGCATGCCTGCTTGCAACAGCCAGGTGAGCAGAACATGACTGCAATGTGCCAGATACATAATTCTTTCTCTTTGCCTCTTGCTTTGCTGATTCAGGGCACCTATTAACAGCTGTTTACAACTCATTAGGACAAATCATCATGGCTGTCAGTTACTACCAAGTAAAGGCTGGGAGCCTGAAAGGTGAGGCTGACATTTTCTTAATTTCACTTGATTTTTATATAGCAAACTATATACAAATAAGGTAGGTCTGTAGAGGGGTGTTATCCCTGAAGCCATTTTTTTGGTGTCTGTGACCTTATCAGATCCATAGTATCTCTGACCTAGCCAGTGACCTGTCAGTGCATGTCTGAAGATGCAGAATTAGTGTTCTTCGCTATTAGGTTTTCAGTGCATCAGAAGCCTGTAGGGAATGAGGTTGAGAAAGTTACAGCTTCATTTCTCACTATTTAATGAGGTTAGTGATAGACTTTGAAAGAGATCCCTTGATTGATTTCTTGGGAAGCAGCCATTGCAGAATTCTCATTAATATGTCTCTTTCAATTGCTGCTAAATTATGGTGATCAAGCAACGAACAATGCCTGTCCAGGACTGAAAAGAAACAAAATCAACTTCTAAATTTGTTTAGGATAGAGTAAAATGATGACTTTAGAAAAAGGCTGGAACACATACTTGATTTCTGTCTAGGTAGTGGTAGTTGTTATTCATGTGTTGTTTACATCCATGTTTGTTACTGCGTGGGCAGTACAGCAAGCTAACAGAAGATTGGTTTTACAAAAAGCAGGGGGCCAAGGAGAAGGAATTTGGTAAATTTACACAGAATAGGGTAAAATAATACCCAGACAAAATTTTTGCTTGTATTAGGTCTTACTCTTTCTCCTCATTTTAAATAAAAGTAGATTTATATTATAATAAATGAAGCACACATGGGAAATTTCATTTATCTGCATTCTCTGAATACTTCGTATCTGACCACAGCACTGAAACACAGGAGATGAAAATGCTCCCCATGGTGTAAGAAGTGATACCTGCTAGGCAGTTAGGGGCATATACCTGTGAAAATATGAACATCTCAGCTATTTGAAGGTTTGCAGTGTGTGCAGATATTACTCTAGCTTTCACTTCTTGCTTGTGAGAATTCTGTTGAGGGTCCATGTGGTTGATTGTCCAGTTAGTTCGAATGGAATGTTTCCCCTAGGAATGGAAAACTGCTAGCACCAGGTTTATAATGTGAATACTCACAAAAAACCTGTGAACACTTTTTGTTTCACTGCGTTTATCCATGACTTAGAGGGAAGAAAGGAAGTCTTGAAGTAAAGTAATTTTTTTAAGTGTTTGCAAATAATATCTAATGTTAATTTAAAATTTGATGGTCTGCTGTGCTTGTGCACAGGCTGAGTGGCTGCCAAAATACAGAAAAGGTCATACCAGAAGAATTAGCATATCCCTGTGTAGTACTCTTACCTGAGAGTACCTGTCCTCCTCATCTGCCCAGTGTTAAGATGGTAGGCTGAATGCCGCTGTCCTTACTGATACTGCCTTCTAGAAGTAAATGACAAATACCAATTGGCTTCATTACAACTGCAGCTCTCCACACTTAAGCAATGTTATTAAAGGAACAAGAATACTCACAAAAAGCAGACACAGAAATGAGATCAACTTAAGCAGTATGAAAACCAGGACACACAGATGTCATTTCAATGCCATCACCAACAAAATTACTGTGAGAACTATCTTACTGTATTTTTTTAAAAAGTATTTTTGCTTTCTCTAAATGATTTTCATTGTTTCCTTTTTCAGTTAAAATCGTTCTGTTTTCAAAAGGCAGGTATTTTTTTAGGAGATATAAAGTATTTGCCTGGAAGACCATTTGAGGCTGAGAAGGAGGAATTGAAGTTTGTGTATAGTAAGCTTTTAGAGGACTTTTTCACTACAAACAATTCCCAGTGAAGCAGACTTTTGACAGGGTGCTTTTTATTTTTTCATTCTCTTCTTGCTCAGAAGGTATCATTTGACTGATCTCTTCAATTTTTCTTTGAAGAGTAACAAAAACCACTGAAACAAGAACATCATCTGTATCTCTAAAAGGGCATCCTGGGAAAAAGGCTGAGATATCTTGTATTAAAAGAAATGGAATGCATGTTCTTGTTCTGCTATAGCTTTCTAAACTTGTTATATCTCTAGCTATTGATCACTCAAGGACAGTAGAATTTGAGTTGCTCTGTAACCCCTTAAAAATGAACAGATGTCTGGGTCAGAGACAATAATTTTCTGACATCGTGGCTTACACTAATTTGCTCTTCATTGTTTAAATACCAGTAGGGGGAAAAAAGTCACTGTGCAAGGTAAAGATATTGGAAGATGCAATATTTTATATTCTTGAGCTTTTTGGTTTTCTCTTCTTCAAGTTCCTCACTGTTATTTGATGCCTGTCTAAAATAATGATAAAATATAGTGGTTACAATAAGATGGCCAGGCTAAAGATGTTTTTGTGACTACATGGTATAATGCATTTGAAAATAATCTTGTAAAAAATGTAATGTAATGCATTACTTAAATGTTTCCTGCTTTGTGTCCTGCTTTGTTTCCTCTTATTTAACAACCTGACTTCTCATGTTAAAAGAGCCTAGACCTGATGAACTACTGGAAGTGCACTACTGTCAGACAGCTTTTTAGATTCTTTAAGGCTTTTCAGGAGTCCTAGACATGTATCAACACACCTTGTGCCTTGCATGATTATGAATTACATCCAGTGTAAGAAAAACCATAGGAGAGCAAGGCCAGGGATAAGTAAACTGAAGTTCCCTTTTTTGGAAGCTAAGCTTAATTATCCTAGATTAACAGCAGCATGAAACTGTACTCTAGTACAGGTTTTCTTTTATATTTTTCTGTGTAACTGTGCAGCCCAGCAAGCTACTCATGCTGATTTGTCATGATTCCCCCTTTTAAATCCAGAGCATCAGCTTGCAGGTAATCCCTGTTTAATACAAATCGAGAAAAAAACTTGTCTTTGTGTTTTAGGGGAATCTTTTGTCCCTCAGGCTCTGACAAAGAAGGCAAAGAACCCTATAAGATGTACTGCTAGTGTCTGATTTGTAATGGTGTGGGATGCAGTTCTTTCATTGATGTTAAAACATGGAACCTTGTGTTGTGAGCTTAATGCACATAAGGTTATAATATCGTTTGTGTGTCTGTTCAGATCTGTCCTGTTTCTGGGAATCTGGTAAGAAGATAATACAAAGGTTTTAATGAGACCCCATCATAATGACACAGAGCTGTTGGAGTGAGTCCAGAGGAGTGCCACAGAGATGATCCAAGGGCTAGAACACCTCTGGTATGAGGACAGGCTGAGGAAGCTGGGGTTGTTGAGCTTAGAGAAGACTCCAGGGGAACCTTATAGCTGCCTTCCAATACCTGCAGGGATCCTACAGGAAGGCGGCAGGGGGACTTTTCATAAGGTTGTGTATCAATAGGACAAGGGAGAAGGGTTTTAAGCTGAGGGAGAGCAGAGTTAGACTGGATCTTAGGAAGAAGTTCTTCAGTATGAGGTTCATGGGACTCTGGAACAGGCTGCTCAGGAGACTTTGGGTGCCTCCTCCCTGGAGGTTTTCAAGGCCAGGTTGGATGAGGCCTTGAGCAGCTGAGTCTAGTTGTGAGGTGTCCCTGCCCATGGCAAGGAGGTTGGATTAAATGATCTCACTAACTGATGGCTCTGATGTGAGCTCTCACACAAACGGTGTTAGGATGCTCACACGCTATGGTATTAGCACGACTAAGGACTGTAACAGAAAATATATGCTGCTTGAGCTGTTACCTGATACTGGAACTTATTGCAAGTACCAAAATGAAGGGTGACCACATATTTCTTAACAGTTATGGAGGATCCAGTACTAAGTCACAACTTATTGTTCCAGTATACTTTTCCTTTTTTCAAAGAATCTTTCATATTGTTTGAAAATGCATTTTAATAGGAAGTGCTGTAGCTTTTATTGATGCTGTGAATCAGTGATGTTCTAAAATAATTGTCCTATAAATCACTGCCAATGATTGTGTATAGGTTCTATTCTCTAGCTTAATTTGTAAGCAGAACATAAGTGGCATCTATTTTTAGCACATATGTCCCTTTTTGTTGTACTTTACATTCCACATAGGTTTCAGTAAGGTTGGTGTTGAGGAAATGCTTCTACCAAGTAATAATGCAGACAAAACCTTTAGTCTAAGGTGTGGGGGGAAGGAGAGAAGGCGATTTGGATGCCTTTCTGGTTGATGTAATCTCTAAATTACCCTCTACTGCACTTTTTCATTAGTTACACTTCAAAGAGTTCACCACTCATTGCACTTAATTTTGGAATATAATGGCCAAGGACAGAAATTTGCACATTTTGCCTCTAGTTCTGACTGTAGCTGTAACAGATACAGGTCCTCCAGGTACTTTCTGGAGCTGTTTTGTGATAACCCATCTTTCAAATATGAAGCTTCATGGGAGACTTATTTTTCAATTTTGTTCCTTCTGGATATCCAAACAATAAAATTACATTCCAAATTAGCCCAAGCATGCTGATAAATCTAAAAAGTACTCTGGTATTTTTCCAGTGTTTTTGATTTGTTGTTGCTGTTTGCTTTGTTTTCCACTGACCTGAAGGTCGCATGTGTGTGCTTAAATTTCATGCAGCACTTTCACAGCACCTCTGCATTAGAACTATGATTTGATCTTTCCAGCCAGTTCAGAGTACCTGGCTTATACACACTGTGACTGTGGGAGACTACTCCTGAATAGCTGAGTTGATGTTAAGCAGAAGTGGATCTTCCCTGGTTTGAAATAAGATTTTAATTCCGTGAAGCTCCATGTCCTTGTAAAGACATAAAATGCCAAATTTATACCTCAGACAAATTATGAAATCTGTCCTGAAAGCCACTGGAAAGCTATAGTTTGAAAGAAAATAGGGAAAGTATGAATAAGCAAATAAACAACATTATTAAAACAAAAATAATTATCACCCAAAATTTGTTCTCCATTAATTTTCCTACTCCCTACAAGACTATGCTGACTGCTACAGATTAAGTTACTTCTGTTAAAAGGCACAAAAGCTTTTGGTCTGCAAACTGTATTTTCTATTCTTAACCTTTGTAACATTGATTATTACTGATTAAAACACACTAGTGCCACCAACTCTCATACAGTGTAGTGCAGCAGCAGAGGGTGATCAGAAGCATCATTAGTCCTCAGCAATCAAACACACAAGCATATAAATTTACACCACTGTCTCTTAAAACTCTGTTAATTTGTTTATGTTTTCATAAGAGCAATTAACAGCAGGCAGGAGTTGCAATAAAATAAGCTTGCGATTCCCATGGGGACTATTTGTAATGAACATCGTTGAGCAGCAGTAACTTCAAAGTGTTTACATTAAGACATGATTAATAACAAAGCTGTTAAGATATACATTAGGTAAATAAAGACCCAAATTAAGGGACATTCCTAATTAAGTAATCATATTCATTGGGATGTTCTCTGCCTGAGTATTCTCTGGGGAGGGGGTTGTTTTATTTATGGAGTGGTAGGACTTACTCTTTTGAATGTTTTCCTGCAGGATCAACAGTATTCAGGTCACTTCTTGCACAGGTGTAATTTTCAACAATATAATGCTCTAATGAAGTGGGACTGTACTGTAGCATCTAGAAATCTTAGTTAGAGTTTCTATTCATGACAGGTATTGGAGCTGTACAAATAAGCTCTTCAGGGAATTAATTAACTTCCTGTTAGGGTTAAACAGGACTGTTAAACGTGCCAGTGGAAATTAAATATGGAGCTTGTTATAAAATCTGCCAGAAGATTAATAATCTTTAATTTCTGCATGACTGAGTATTGAATCAAACATGTTCATGTGAAAAGGAGAGAAAAGAAAAAATAAGAAAAAAAACCCCAACTGATAGAGTTTTTTCTTAATGGAATGCTTAAACATTGCCTGTACATGAGGAAAATCAGCTTAATGCTACTTGGAGTTCTATGGAATGCATTGCACGTTCACTTACTTTTAGGACAGGAATTGTAAGAGGGGCTGTTACTCAGTGCAGAGGCCAAGCAAGATAGCACAGATGAAAAGTATGGATGAAGTAGCATTTGTGCTCTGCACTGGAGTTGTGAAAAGCAAGTAAATGATTTGGCCAGGGTGAAATAGTTCATTGTATTAAAATGTACATACTGATGTAGGTACTAGTATGGAACTAGTGCAGTGTACTACTGGCTCTCAGTTTCTAGGGTAAAGAACTTACTACTATACTTATGCATACATTTACCACACTCGTGCTTTCCCCACTGAATGTATGGGTTGCTTTGTCTTCTACCCTTCTTCAGGCTATTAAAACCCCATGCAACTACATTTATGAAAATCCATGAGATCATTTATCCTTATAAAATTTTATCGATCCCAGTAGTGGGACTCAAAGATCTTGGTGGTCTGATTTTTTTCTGTAGAAACAAGGCTGTAATCTCTGCACTGGCAGACAAACCCCTAATTTTAGGTCATCTTAAGGGAAGGTGGATGGTTCTCTCTGCTAGGAAATGTCAGCTGAAGAGGCCTGAACACATTAAATGATTTAGTTAATCCTCCAGACTTAGAATTGTTTCATATATCCTTCAAATTACTCATCTGGAGCTTTTTTCTGCTTCCTTAAGCATACTGTTCCTGCTTCCTTAAAAACCCAGTTCTGGAGAGCCTGAGTTAAGCTGTGGACATTCAATTTTCTAGATCTAGTAAATGATTGTTAAAAGCCATTATAATGAAGCAATGTTAATGTGAATATAAGTATAAAGACTCTGCAAATAATACATTAATTCTTCTTTTTCTTTTTCAGCATTGCTTTATAAAAAAATCCTCAGCACATTTGTTGATATATTTTAAACTTGCTACTTACAAAATTTTGTACTGCAGTGGAGATAGCAGCTCTCCCCTGCCATGCAGAAAATCTTCCATGACTTTACCCAGAAGAAAGATGAGGAGGACCTGCTGGGGGCCACAAAGAGACTTTGGGTGGGGAAATTAAGAGGAAATAAAATAGCTGTCGGTGGAGGAAAGCCCAGGTGTAATCAATAGCTGGGGAGATGAACTGAATGGCTAAGGAAGATTGAAACTCTGCAGAAACACAAAGAACAGGAGCAGAAAAGCAATGCTACAAATAATAGCCCTATGAAACTCTGGTTTTAATTTGTGTTAGTGAAAGTATGAGAGAGAATCCCTCACAGTTTTCTACTGCATTTCTTTATGACTGTGGACTAAGATTTCAGTGCTGCTTATTACTTCAATCAGTGATTTAGATCAGGATACATAATGGAATTGCTTTTTAGGGGTTCTTGTTGTTACTTGTTGGTTGGTTGGTTTTCTTCCCCCCTAAATTTTGGAGGCAATGTTCCATCAATGAAAAGTCATACATAAATCATGTACATAATTTTGTTTTTACCTAACCATCACAATTTAGCAAACGAGGCATAGAATATCAGAAGGGGAAAGCAAGGAAGCCTCGCAGTCATGTTTTCAGTTCTCAACATGAGCATATTCTTTTCCCTCACTTAGCTCTTTTGTGCTTACTCAATTTATTCTTGGGAATTTGATATCATTGCTGATAGTTATTAGTTTCTTGCTCTTTTAAGACATAACAGAATCTTTGGGGTTTGTTTTAAATAGAGCTTTACTTTTAGAGAATTCAGTCTTAACATGCAAGTATATCTGTGTACTGAAAAAAAAAATCATAATTGTTGACTTGATGCTTTTAGGCAATGTAAAGAGAGAAGCCTGGATCCAAAATATTTGGAAATGAAGGCTTCTATATGCATACACATTGGTTACACTACAGTCCAAAACCTGAGCTTCATGTGGTCTGAGCCTCAGTGATGATAACTAAGCAACAGCATGACTAAGCCCTATGCATGGAAAACAGGTTTTCACAGGTGCGTTAATGGGATAGAAAGACATCCACAAAACAGTGGTTCAGAATAGTAACTGAGATATTGACTAGTACAGTTCTGTCTTCCCAAGTGCTATTGCAAGACTCAAGTGTGCTTCTAGGAAATGATTTGATCAATTTCTGGAAAGGTTGATCATGCAGGTCATGAATACTTTCTTTCCTCCTGAGGAGGAAAACCCAGACATAAATATTTCATCTGGGACAGAGTTAAGACATCCCCAAGAATGCAGGAGCTTTTTATGAAAGCTCAACATTAAATGTGAGGAGCTTGAGGATTATACTGGCACAAGAACAAATGGCTATTACCTGGCCACAGATAACTTCATCCTACAGATGAAAAACCTTACGTGTGACAGGGGTTTATAGCGGAAGAATATCCTTGCACCTTGCTGCAAAATTAATCAAAAGCTTGATATTTCCAAGGTTTTAAACTTTTATTCTTTCAGTGATAGGAGTTAAACCTAGGAAGCAGGAGCAGTGGTTGCTTAGTGAAGGTTTGTTTGCTGTGAGAACTTGTTCGCCTCGTTGTGACTTTAGCTTGTAACAAACATTGAACAAACCAAGTGGGCAACTCTGGCAGGTCTCTACTAACATAATTCAATCACAAAACCAAATTTATGTTGACATCATCATATATATAAAAAAAAAAAATTGTAATTTTTTTTTTTCAGCATGGCTTTGTGCCTTGAAATTCCCACATGATCAGAAAGGAAAGAGCAGTGTCTGCTTCTGAGCCTGAGCCAGAAGGTTAGAGTGTTAGTTTTCATTTCTCATACAAATGCAAGTGGCAAGCTATGCAAAGACCTAGTACAGAGCCAGCTGGCACCAGACACTTGTTGACCTGCAGGCCTGAGCTGGGAACTAGAGGAGCCAGTTCCAGAAAAAAGGAAAGCACTTGATTTTAAAAGAACTTTATTGAAAATTAATCACAAACCAAATGGTGCACTATAAATATTTCATGAAATACATGCATAAGTGGTATAATTTTACATTCCATTAGGAAAGAAAAGATACTGCTGAAATCCTAATAAACCTTAGGATGTGAAGAAATACTAAAATGTGGCACAGCCTATTGGGGCTAAATATTCTTGGGCTTCAGATGTTTGACTGTGAGGAAACACATCTTTGTGTTTCTTGTATGAAAGCAGATCATCATCAGAAGTGTGAGCGTTCCTGTTATTAAATACTCACTAGCATAAAGCTGTCATTTTACAAATATGTTAAGGGAATGCACTTAATTTACCAACCTGTGTGGTGTTGCTGATGCTGTGTAGATAGACTGTATCACAAAGGGACTAGAAAATCAACACAGAGACGGTGTTTTCTTAAATCTCCCATTAGAAGGATCAGGGCTGTTCTCCATGCTTGTGAACAGAGAAAGATTGGGAGTAACTGGTTAACAAAATGTTTATATTCTGTGCGTGCAAAGAAAGGTCACATGAAATTGTTTACCAGTTACTTATTTAATGCAGCAGAATAGCTGATATTTCAGAAGTCATAAAGGATCTCCAGGCATCTGCACTTTCTCAAAGAGAATCTTTGTATTAGAAGCGGACCTAGTGCTCTGCTTATTGTGCAAGGCAACACTAAGTTTGTGGTCTGTGGTATCTTAAGAAGTAATAGAGTGGGGAGGACTGTACACAATAGCTTGCCTGGATTCACTTAATGAGGCACTCACCCATCCAGGGGATTGTACTACAGCTTCAACATGTGCTGATGCATATGTATTGGGATGGAAGGAAAATGTACCTATCTTTTCTGCTCTTTGGAGTGTGAGCATGGCATGTAAGGGCATACCTGGTATGTATGACCCATACTGTAGATGAAAGATGACTTTCAAACCAAGATTTGCAGTATACTTGAATGCTGAACGTGTCATCGCTGAGACTGTTGCATGCTGTATTGTGGTGGAGTAGGAAGGTTCCCCCCCACACCCATAGGTGATTAGTTGTGATGAGGATCCATAGACCCCTAAGTGAAACCAAGCATGACAGCTAGGATTATGATGTAAATACTGCAGTTTGGCATCTACGCAAGGATTCAGTTCAGTTGTATTTGTCTGATGGAGATGTCTAGGTTCCTGTGACAGTCAGTTAAAATTGAATCAGTGCCCTCAGCAGAGTTAGGACAGTTTCCAAGCTAACTGGAGGTACAAGCTTATTTTCAGGGATGATGAATCACCCTCTAAACAACTCTGATGGATGCCCAGACTCCTCTCTTGCTAAAATGCATTTAGGTGAGCTGAATCTCACCCTTGCAGTAGAGCGGACTCAAAACCTACTACTTCTTGCCCATTTGTAAACTGCCTAAGCTGTACATCATGGAATAGGGACAGAGCGGTAAACTGCAGCTTTTGGCACCTGTTACTGTCTTGCATGAGAGTCAGTGGAGAATCTAAATTACAATTACTATCTTCTTTCTTGAAAAAAGAAAAAAAGACTACTGAAGTCTAGTCCTGGGGGTCTTTTTGGCAAGAACTCCTACTGAGGTATATCGGCATTCTGACTAACTAGGTACTGCACTCCTACATGGGGAGATACCTGAGACTACCTACATTTACCAAGAATATCCAGTTACTATGTAGAAAAATAGATTTAGAAAAAGAAAATCACTGAATTATTTGTCTTTATTATTTTTGCTAATCTAATCACTTAGGAAACTAAAAGAAAAAGTGTTGACTTCTAAGTGTTTCTATATATGGATTAACAGCTCAATACTGTGTATCCAGCTACCATCTCCTCAGGGTTATAACAAGAAGAAAACAAAGAACTGATGAACTTTTGTATTACAGAAACATTGCCCTTGGATTTTTTCCCAAGGATTTATTTGAAGGGAGTGAAGGCCATATTAGAGAAAATGAATTTCAAATGAGTCATGATCACAGAATTATGATTTTCTCCTTAAAAAAAAAGAGAGAGACCTGAATGATACTAGGAATTTGCACAAGGAATTTCTCTGCTCTCCATAATATAACTAATTTGACTTGGAGATCCAGCAAAGCCAGGGAAAGCGGTAATTTGCTGAGCATTTCTTTTGCCCTATTGCATTTTAACTTCTGAGGTTTTGTTTTAATATAAAGGTTTCTACAGCACTAGATATTTTATTGTTTTGATAAGTATTTGATCTATGTCAGATCAAGAAAAATGACTCATTAGTAATCCAATACTCTGCAGAATGTGTTTAAACAGAAACTGATATTGAACTGAAACACATATAATAACAGTTTGAGCAACTGGGGCAGTTACATTGCTGGCCGTGTTGGGAGAATTGATTGATATTTTCTTTGTTATTTTTTAAAGGTTAATGAAATTTGAAATATTTTCTTTTCTAGAATATTAATACTTAAATGCTTTAGATGTAAAATCCAACAGACACAGCCAATTTTTTCCATAGTGTAGAATGAATAAAATCAGTAGCAGCTGTATCTGTAACGCACTAAGCCTTCAGTAAAACAGAAAGACCTGTTGAAGTCATGGTATGTAAAAGACACAAAGAAGGGTGTTGGTAACTGTATACGATTTGAAGTTAGACCAATTCAAAATAGTTGTAAGATTATGAGTGACCAATGTTTGGCTGTGCTCAGCAGGTGTATTTTAATTAATATTTAAGACTCTGGAAACATATCAGTGTAAGTTGCTTTTTATGAGCTGAACTGCAGGTGCATTCTATGGGGTCTTGCTGCCCAGTTTTCTAGGTGTCAGAAATGTTCAGAGGGTGCAGCAGATTTCATTTTGTGTAGCCAGTCTACTTCCTTTTGTGCTGTTCAAGCTACAGCTGGAAGGCAAGTTGGTTTGCAGCCATGTCTCACCTTGGGAGTGAAGCAGTGTGGCCAGTATGCTGCCTCAGGTTTGCTGAAATTAGTTGTAACTATGGATAGCTAGGAAGAAAATGTTAGCAAGCAACCAGAAAACACTCTTTGTAATAATTCAGCTGTATCTATGTCTTTGCTAGTATCAAGAATTACGAGTAACAAAACTGGAGAACCACGTAAATGTTTTAATTGGACAGTTAGGGCTCATGTAAATATGGTGCAACATAAAGGATATTGAGAAGATATAGTCCCATATTTTCTAGCGTAATGATTTTCAAGCCAAGGTGGCCTTGGAAGAGTGCTACATAGAAAAAATGCTTGGAAAGATGAAGCACTCACAGAGCTCTCCTGTTTTTGAGCCCATTTGAACAATCAGCAATGAACACGACAGTCAAGCACCAAACATTCACACTTGATGCCCCATGGTAACTCCTTTTGTCCAAAGGAAAAGAATTTTGCTGCAACTTTTCTTCTCTGAGTATACAGAAGGTGGAGTCCGAAAGCATGTTATAAAAGACAGGTATGCAAACAGCTTAACTCATCATTTACAATTATGGGAGTCCAGGTTTAACAACTCAGATCTGTATTGTTGGTTGGATGGTTGCTGGTTGGATGATGTGGTTTTTGAGAGGTGCTGTGCATCCACAAGACTGACATCAGTTTCAGCAGGATCATTCAGCCCACTTTTTTTTGTCTAGTGCAAGTGTCAGTGTAATTAGTGGGCATTTACCCCCTTAAAGCTCTTTTGAACAAAGCCTACATCTATGGCACATAATATAATACTTTTTGTAATGAGCAAACATTTAACATACACTGAGAGCAGAGTCTAAATCCAATTTAGTATTTATTCACCTAAACAACTGCAATATAACTGTCTTGTAGCATAGCTGACTCAAGCCCTGGTATGTTCCACTCTCTGAGCCTGGGCTGTGTGGCCTCAGTATTGCTGTCCTAGGGCAATGTGGGAATTTCATAAAAACAAGTTTCCTAGGTGCCATTTCTAAGTGGGGGCTCCTCCACTGACTTCAAAAGGACAGGTCTGTATCATGAAGCATGTCTTCTGACTCTATCGAAGTGTCCACCACAGAGTTCTGAATGCCCTTAATTCTGGAGCCATAAGGCTTCCAAAAGGACCCCTGTTGCAGTGAGTGGTTGGAGGCTGAAAAAAAACACAAAAAGGACACAGTGTGGATCTAGGTATTACTTTATTTCTGACTCTTTTCTTATACATGAAGTCCCAACTATATATATCTTAGATTGAAAACCTAATTAATTTTAATTACAGAAAGGAGCAGAGATCAGTATCTGCCAGTTTATCCTTCTGTTACAGAATTACCCAACTGCAGTGCAAGTTAATTAGCAGCAGCACTGGGAGGAGTCTGACCTAAATTAATGCACATAAGAACAGGCCTTAACTAAATTATGCTAGAATAGTATGAGAAATAAGTAAGAGAGGTAAGGTGAAAGAGCTGAAAGTAGTCACCTTTATTGCAATGTGCTGAGCAGCTTCAAACAAGTAAAATGCTGTGTATTAAAAAGCAATACTAAGGCAGAATGTTTGGAAGAAATCCCTATGGAGTTTGCAGCCTGTGTATTAAGTTAGATTTTCCCTTTCTTTCAGAGAAGACGTGCTGTCAGGATAAAAATGCCAACTTCTCCTAGATCTGTAGTCACCTTTAGGATAATTTTCTGAGTTAGTCTCCTAACATCTAAATTAGCTTCTTTATACTTTATTTTTCTGTGGTAGAATAGAATACTAAATATGCTAAATCTTCATTTTATTTTTTTATGTAACTCATCCTAAACCTCTGGAAAATAGTATAGTAAACCTTGGTATAGTAAACCTTGAGTATTATTTGACAGATGTTTTGATTGAAGGCAGGATCTCTAGTAACAATACCAGCAATGTGCACCAGAGTAAGCACCTTATTGTCCTAGAAATCAGTGGGCCTAGGGAGCTCTTTTTGAATAAACAAGGAAGATGAAAGCTAAAGAACATAATAATATGTGGAGAATTGTCAGTATGATATGTGTGTTCTTCAAAGTCCTCAAATACTTCTTCCAAACAGTTGCTAGTTTTTGCTTTTTAAAATGAAAGAAATAAAATTGCCTTTGTCCTTGTGGTCAAACTGCTTCTGTGAATTCAGTGCAGTTTTTGACACAGCTGAAATGCAATGAAACTGAGGAAGAAACAACTTCCATGGGACAAACGGTACAGGAAAATTTGGTATGTCTGTCTGTAATTTTGTATAAGGCACTTACTGGAAGCGAGCAGTTCTGTAGGTGGGAAGGAGTAAGAAATTTTGACCCTAAGTAATCCGTTTATACTATCTAGTTAGAAACATTTGTTTTCTGTTGCCTATAAAATTACTCTTTATTGAAGTGATATGCATCAACATTGACACCCGGTGGCTGGAGACTCTTAACTCATGTTACTCACAACTCACTTTCTGTATCTAGTTTTAACATACTAAGACTTTGAATTTAATCTAATATCTATATAATTATGCTTATAGTCATACAAACACACAGGTCTAGGCAGAGCGAAAGAGATATTCCACTTAAAGTATGAGTGTTAATAAATAGAGACAGTTTTAGTAGCCCAAAATGGCACTTAGACATCTGTCTTCTTTTGACATTCAATGAGAATTAGGCCCTGTCTGGCTGCAGTAAGTGCAGAAACATGTTCATGCCAGACAAACAGAATTACCTCCTACTAGAACTAGAAAGTCCATAAAACCTGCAAGCACTAGGTCAAAACCAAGGTATATTTATTTCCTTATTTTACACAGTTCTCAATTCAGCATGGACAGGGTTGATGTGAACAATAATCTCCTAAGATTTTTGGCTTCAAAGTCAACATTATTGAATGTCAAGTGTAGACGGGTATGTCTGCAAGAAGTGAGGCAATACTGTAAAACAGAGGAAGAATTTAAGGACTCAGAAGACAAATGAAAGAGAATCATAGCACTTTTCAGAGATACAACAGAAGTCATCAGGCAGTGAAAGAGAACATGAATGGGACATTTATCAAACTGTGGTCTTGATAGTAAAGAAATAATTCCGTAGCATCCAGATAATAGATACAATATATTAAACCAAGTCTACAAATTATTAATTTTGTAATGGTTGATGTAGTTTTACTGTGTAAAGACTAAAAGATAGCTATCTTCCTTCCTTGCACACACCTTTTGAATGCTGACCATTCAACACCTCCTTTAGGAAGTTGTGATTGTTGACTTTCTTGTGATTCACAGTCTCCCATATTTTCTGTAGTACTGTTACCTAGCAGCGGCTCTCTTGTGTGTCATGATCACTTGGTTTCTTCTCCTCCAATTTCATTTGAAACTGCTCTGAAAATGGAAGTCTGTCCTCTTAAAATGCTTTCCATCCCACCCTTTTTGATGTCTGTCAGATAGAGTCCCTTAATCTTTTCTAATTGTAATTTGAATGCCTGATTGAAAAAGTTGCATAGGAAATGCAATCACAAAAGCAAACATAATTGCCATAACATTCCTGCAGAAGACAAAGTTATGTTTTGTTTGCAGTGGGTTAAATATTAAAGCAAGCTATGAACTCTTTATTATTTTTAATGATTAAATATTTCAGAAGTTTTCTGGGAAGCACTGTGTGCTTTCCTGTATTAATGCCACTCAAAACAGTAATAGAGGGTAAGACAAAACGTAGGTCTAGTAAACCAGCTCAAAGCTAACTAAAGTTAGAGAGACCTTGCCAAGGAAGAGAAGCCAGGATTCCAAACTTCCAGGTTCAGTACTAGTTTTTAATAGAAATCTGCTTATTCACCTTCTTTTCAGCACTTCGAAGAATTTAGGTGACTGGTGCAGTTTTCTGCATGGCTTTAGAAGCAGCAGCACTGTCTCTGGAGACAGGCATTCTCTCTTCCATTGAAAGTAAACTCTTCTCACTACTGCTTTTCCTCAGAAGTTAAAACAGAGCTTTATGCTTGCTTAGCAATGTAAAAATAGTACTGCTGAATCTGCTTTTAACTCCTCAAATCTGCTTCAAACCATAAGGGTTTTTTTTTAGTCCGTAATATTAACACAGCTATGAAGTACTATTTTCAAAATCCTCTGCAACTCTTGGAACAGAAGGTGATCATTGTGAGAGACTTCGGTCTTAATGACCTGTGAGCTGTAAAATCCATTGGGGTCTTGTTAAACATCTCTTTCCTAGGCTATCAAGATAGATATCAGAAACTTATGGAAAGAAGTTTTTCTGTAGTATGGTAAGAGCTGCATGCACTTAGCAAATCAGGTGTAAGCAACATGCTGGTGACAAATGTCCGCTATCTTGACCAATACTTTAGGAACACAAGTTATTCCACCACTGGAATTTCAGTTCAAAATTCTGTAATTTTCTGCTAACATCTGTGAAGTGCTAGGAGAGAAAAATCAGTATTTAAAAGAAGATACCACTGAGGGTTTTTCAGTGTATTTTCTTGTATGTATATTTTTCCTACCTGAGAAAAAAAAAATTTTCCCAGTGTAGGAAGGTAGCTCTTCAACATGCATAGCATTAAACACTTTATTAGATAAGGCCTGTAGACTACAGGAGGATGAGGAATATATGGAAAAGGCAGATTTACAGACTTTTGGGGGTGCTCAGACATTTAAACTGCTGTTCCTATGAGCAATTACTAAATAGTGCTTGAGTGTATCTGGAGGTAGTGTAGTATTGTCTCCTCCCTGTGTTGGAAGCAAATACTTGAATCAAATTTTATCTCAAAAATTATCTCTGGTTCTAATACATAAGCCCTAAGTATGATAATTAAGAGAGAAGTACTGAACATACAGTATCCTGTGATAATGGTATCATCAGATGTGAAGATTAGATGAGTGCATTATAAAATGCATAGCACCAAAAATACTCAACTTTTCAAAGAAACAGCCTTTGAGGGAATAAATAATGGCTGGAAAGAGATTGATAAGGACCACCTGCTGCTTAGTGTAGGCTGTTAGAGGTGATGATGCTATAGGGAGAAAAAAAAAATCACACTTACTTCAATAAAAACAAGGGTAAAATTTAAATCTGATATTGCTAGGAAGAAGTATAAGAACTACTCCAATGATAAATAAAGGATCTGAAATCTGCAAAATATTTAGTAAAATCCAATATCCCTAAAAGACTGCAGAATGTTCTATGTAAATACACTCTAAAACATTCTTTGAATGGGCATGAAGCAAGAAGAGAAATGCAGCAATTTCAAGGCAACTGTATGTTTTGTACAAATGTTTAGCAGCAGTTGAATTGAAGGTCATAGAATAAAAGAGGATGTTACAGGAGAAGACAGAGAAATCTTTGGAGCGGAACAATGGATAGGAGATCTCAGATTACATTTTCAAAGCTATTTAAATGACTTAGAGACTTTGGCACCACAACATCAATAGTTAGGAAACAGCCATAGCGAAAGCATGAGAAACAAAGTTGTGTCTGAGTCCTAGGAGTGATTCAAGACGTTTGGACTGTAAATTCAGTGATTTTTTTTTTTTTTTTTAAAGTAGATTTTGTTGGGGTTTTTTTAATTAAGTTTTTTAAGACTTTCAGCTTCAGTTAGAGATTTGAATACATTTAAATACAAAAGGTACTGGGAGGTGGAGATGATTAACAGCAGAAATGGAAATCTAGCAAAGTTTCATTTTTAAGAGCAACTTAAATGTAAGGATACCTCTGTGAATATTCCCTTATGAACTGTATCTCGAATACATACAACGTTCCAGTTGACCTCCTCCTTGAGGAATAATGGAAAGGTGCAGCATCATAATGAAGCAATCATTTTTGTAAATACAATGTATGTAGATGAGGAAAAGTGATATTCCAAAGGTAGAGGGGCTGAGCTCATTTTCCTCTTCAATGGAAGGAACTGAGTAACAATACAGCGAGCACCATATTCATGTGTATGAACTGAGTGACAGGAGAAAATAATCCAATCACATCTAGAGGATTAGGGTAATTTAAAGTTTGTAGTTCCTTTGTGCTGGTTAATTATTCTGCTGTGTGTCTGAAGTATACAAGTTGAATTTGGCCAGAGTACAAAAATTTCTCTGTATTTTATCAGATCTCTCTGATGACAGCTTCTTTGATCACATTCAGTTGGACATCTGTGGCTGTCTTAAAATAGGCAGTACCTGAAATGAATTTCAGATACAACCAATGCTGCCAAATGTTCTTCAGTGATTCTGTCATTGGTTTCTACCACTTTTTAATAAAATAGTATTTCTACTGAAAACATAGACCACCTTCTAATTTCCAAGTGTCTAGCTATATATTTACAAGGCATCAGCTACTATGTGAAAATGAAAAGTAAAAAATATCAGTCATGAATTCTGACTTGCATCTTTAAAGCATGAGGTACCCAGCCCACACATCAGTATCATCTGGGGATTTTTCAAGAACCCTCTCTGAAGATGATTAAATACCACTAGTTTGTTACAGCGTTGGCTGAAAAAACCCAGACCTTCAAACCCTGCCCTTTGAAACAGCCCTGGATCACAGTCACTAAAACCCAGTGAATTTCTTGAAGGTGCTCACACTTTCAATGTCCTCTCTGATTATAGTGGCTGTACTAGGCACTGTTTCCTTATCAACAGCATTTCTTTTGTTTACACATGCTAATGCATATCAGATACCCAACTACATTTTAAATTGAGTGCTGATTGACAACTCCAAATCCTTGTCTGCAGTCATTCAGGATCCTATTATGTATTTACCTAAACTTAAGCCATATATTCTAGTGTATGAAATCTTCAGCTGGATTCTTTTCTTTATGTAATACATTTCTTGTAAGTCATATGAGCTGCAGCTAAAATAGAAAGAAGGGAAGTTTTTGACCTGTCTTCTAATGAAAGACTGAAAAGTTACTCCCTAGGAAATGTTGACGTAATTTGTTACCTTGTTTTATGAGTGTGCTGTTAAACAGATGGTACATTTCCAGGGAGAGGTGGCTGCAGTGGTGAAGAGAAATCAATTGCTGTGGTGAAATGATCCCCAGAGCTTGCTAATTAATTGCATTGTACTTCAGGTGTGCATGATCTTTTGATTTTTCTTTGGGACTGAAGGCAGCAGAAAGTTAGAAGGTTGCTTTCATTAATCAGGATTTTTTTAGCACTGTAACTATCCCAATGCAAAGTAGAAGTTCAGAGATACAGAGAAATACAGACAAATGAAGACTGTCTTCTCTCTCATTCCATCCCTCCCTTTCTCTTTCTCCTTTTGCAACAAAAAAATCAATCCCTTGGTCCAGGAAATGGAAAAAGGAGAGAGGAAAGTGAGTGCAGGCTGAAGTAATTAACTAGATGAAGACAAACCAAACAAATCATCACTATTACTGATTCCTTTTTAGGTGGGTGGTACTTATTTTAGGTACAGCCTCACCCTAAGGAGAGAAAGAACTTAGCATAGTGAAATCCATTCTAATGGAGGATTAATAAAATCTGTTTATCTACCTTCTGACTACACCACTGGGACAGGATTAGTTTAACTTTTACATATTAGTACTGCTTGTAATTTGAGGACAAGATCAGATGTCTTCAGTGACACTACTGTAGTGCAACCCATTGTTTTCATTTACCTTCTGCTTCTATTAACAGTTTTTTTCCCACAGAGGAGCTCATTCAAGTTTCTCTAATCCATTCTTACACAGAGGTGATTTGGCATTCTGCAGAGTAGTGGAACATAAGGATATCCATTGCTGATGTTTTCCCTTCTTTTGCTTACATACATGAGATAGTGTAAAAACTTCTATGACTAATAATTAATGTGGGATGCCTGGTCATAGAATCATAGAATCACCTGGGTTGGAAGGGGCCTCCAAAGGTCATCTAGTCCAACCCCCTGCAGTAAGCAGGGGTATCTTCAACTAGATCAGCATGCTCAGAGCCCTGTCAAGCCTTACCTCGAATTTCTCCAGGGATGGGGCCTTAACCACCTCTCTGGGCAAACCCACTCCAGTGCTCAACCACCCTCATGGTAAAGAACTTGTTCCTAACATCCAGTTGAAATCTGCTCTAATTTCAAACTATTGTTCCTTGTCCTATTGCTGCTGGCCTTTGTAAACAATCCCCCTCTAGTCTTCCCTCTCTAATCAGTAAATCCCTGCCGGAAGGCTGCTGTTAATACTTTATATGGTAGCAGTTTAGAGCCCAGATATTACCGGTAAGATTATGAAGTTATCCAAATTCTTCAGTCTACCCAAGCATCATCACCAGAGGAATAATGCATAGGTCCACACACAAAGCCCTTGCCTTTGATTTGCTTCCGAGCATTTCAGCTCAATATATTGTAGTGTAGGGGATCAAATTTTCAGGGAAATAAAGCTTGCTTGCCACAATATTTCCTGGCTGAATGACATGTCAATAGACTATTTTATCTTTTTGAAATTCTTATTAGAACATTCCCAGTTAGAGTGTCTGTTAATTAACATTGCATCTGTATTCACCACAGCTTTATTTTTCTCCAGGGTTTGCTTAGCTGGAAGAGGCAATTGTTATAAAAAATGCCAACAAAGTACTATGACAAACCCATCTGCATCAATTCCCAAGGTGCTGGTATGAGAGCAATTAGAAAAGCTCAGATGAGCAGCTCTGCATTGTTTCTTGGCTTATGTACATGAAGGACTTCACACATTTATATAAACCCCAGCACTCTCACTGAACAGCTGTAAAATCATCGCTAGAGGCTCAAACTTTGGCAAGAAGGATCCTCTAAGCTCAGAAATGTCCTTAGATTTTGTTCTGAAGAGAAGGACACTCATTCTGTGCACTTTTCTCATTGGACATCTGAAAGAGGAGATCAGTATTCAAATAAAATAAGAGCAGCAGTGTATCTTTCCTCTTCCTTTTGGAAGGGTGAGGAAAATGTAAGTGTTGAATAGTTTTGTTTTCTCACAGATCCCTATTTGGAATATAAGAGACTGTAAGTGTCAAGATCAGAATGGGAGGATTAGAATGATAATGCCAGATTTTGCACCAAGCTTTACTTTTGAAATTATGCCCTACTGCAGAGTGAGCATAATTAAGATCAAGTGGTGTGAGTAGATCTGGATAAAACTTTTTCATCAGTGGAGATATTCTGAGGTGGCAATACTTGATAATTGCCTTTAAGAGATGTAAATAACTGTGCCGGCTACAAGATGGTACTTAATCGGTCCCCAGAAAGGAGGTCTGTGCCACCAGCCAGCAGAGCTACCATATGTTGATGAGATGAGCAGCCATAAAAATATGTGCATAGTTGTATATGAAGAGAAGGACTCAAAGCAAGAGTGGAGGGTACACAAGCTTACTTTTTAGGGAGTAAACAAATGGAAAAAAGCAAATAAACAGATTTTCAGTCTCCTTTCTCGATGGAAAAAAAGCACTTTTCATAGTGAAAGCTTGTATTTTGGGTTTTCAAGTATTGGATGCAATAACTAAATAGTTGCCAAAAATAACTTACAAACTGGTCTGAGTACTTCTTTGGCAACTTTATATTAAGGGAGTTGAACACAGTTATACAGAAATTCCAGTGTAGTGGATAATCTGCTACCATTTATCTCTTTGAAATCCTGTTGCATCTTCAAAGTGCAGCACATTAGCTAATCCTAAGTGCATCTCATGGGCATGGTGTTCTTAGGGGAGCTAATTACCGGTGGCCTAAGGACACCTCCTCACAGCAAGTGTTCTTTCCCAACACTTACAGGCTTCAGCAAAGCAGTATATTTGGCTGATTTATTTGTGTGACAATGAAGGCATATGAATGACTTCAGAAATCCAGTCTTTGCAACAAGGAAATATCAATATTTCTGGCTTTGGAAGGTACTCCGGGTTTAAAATATTTTTTTTACTCTTAAATGTATTTCAGGTAAAATAAAAATGACCAATGTTTCTAAAACACTCCTGCATCTGATCTGATCTCAGCATGTCCTTAGATTCTGTAAGCCCATCAGCTCGTGCGTGGTGACAAACCAACTTTGCTTCCAAAAGAGCATTAACCTTGCTATTTGCACAGACCCTGTGAATTCCTTTTATACAAGAGCTGAAGAGCAAACCTGAGATGGTGATGAATGCTGATTCTTTAGTAAAGTGAGGAATTGAATGTGCATTTTTAAACCTCAGTGCTGTGAAAGGCAAAACTCTTCTGTCCCATTCATGCTCTTAAGATTCCAGAATTACATTTCTTCTGCTACCAAAGGTTGGAAGCCAAGGACTGGTGGCAAGATAAGACTGTAATGTCAAAAGAAACACAGTGAAAATGCTGCACGATAAGTACTGGGGACAAATGTAACATGAAATTTCTGTAGTGCTGCATGGGATTAGTCTAGTCTGGTAGTTACCTCAGTCATCACCTTGGCTGTGAAGTTTACCCAAGTACAACTCAGTTATTATTGAGATTGTTACTGACAAAATGCTTGTTCATAACTTCCTCAAATGTGTGAAATTCATTAGCAAGTGAGAGATATGGAGAGAGCAAGACCATTTTTATCATTATGAATCTGGAAATGCCCATCTGAAGGACACAAAGATTTCCCAGAAATGTGGCTTTAAGAGTTAAAAAGCTTTTGAAAATATGTACTTGAAACATGTAACTTTGCATGTGCTTTCCTTGTAAATAAAGGGTAATGTGGTGCAGAAGAAGCTTATTTAACCTGTGCATACAAATACGCATGAATGCCAATTGGATTCAATTTGTTCTGACTTAATTTGAATTAACTTGAGGGGTCTTTTGACACAAGCTGTGCTGTCTAATTGTTGCCTGTTTGGGTGCTCCCTATCAGTGAGCATGGCAATCAAAAGCTCAGCCAGATGTTTGTATTTTCTTTGATTACCCACAGCCTTAGGTTTGAAGAAAAGTCAATCAGCAAAATGATTCTTAGCATCTGTGAAGATCCTGATCGCATTACCCTAATAGCAGTCAGAAAAGCAGAATGGCTCTGATTCCTCTTCCCCTGCTATCAGCCTTCAGTAGCTCTGTGCAGTCTTGGTTTGCTATCGTCACAAAACATGGAAATGATGTGAAATTAGACCAAAAGGGTTTTTTTATAAGCAGTTAATATCACTACAGAGAAGAGTGGATTTTTATTTCCATATGACTTTATGTGAGTCACTTCTGTAAAAATACCTCTGGTATGTTTTATACTGGGATATGTTTATGATGAGTTATTGACTGAGGGGATATTGTTTTTCCTAACGGCATCTAAAAGCTTTTAAGGAGCTGAAAAATGCAATGTATTGCACCTGGGTACGGCAACCCTAAGCCTACTGAAACAGTGTTTTTGAAGTCCTGTACGATACATCAAGGTTGGTATTTACTGCCTGCCACCACTTTTCAGTTCAGAGATGTCTCCACGAAAGCACACTGCTCTGTGGTGCTTTTTCTCCCCCTTTTTGTGTATATTTTTTCAGATGTTCTGAAAACATATAGCAGACAGAGAATTTGCATCTATTTTCAAGAGAGATACAGCTTAAAATTATCCTGACCTTTCTCCTTTCATCCCTAGGTGTTTGAAATGTGTCCTTGTATTTTCTGCATAACTGGAGCTCATTAAGGGTAAGAACTTTAGGGTTTTTCAGTTCAGATAGAAACAGTGGTTACAAAGGAGGATGCCTGCTTTGTGTTAATTGAAGAATTACCATGGTCTGGGGTTCTCCACTACTCAGAAATGTTTTAACTTTAAATACCCACCAGCCTGTCTGGCAGCTGAATACTTCAAGCAAGAGTTGCTGGTCCATTTGTTTCCCTAGGATACCCTCAGCCTAAGACAATTCACGGCTAAGGAGAACTGAGGGGAAGAAAGCCCAGGCTAGATAGAGCACAAATGTTAATTTGCTGCTTGTCTATGTGTAGGACTGGTCCAAGTCCCTTACTTCACTGTATGTGTTACATAGAAACAGCCTAAAACTGTGAGGGTAGAGGAATCCTTGCCATGATCCTTAGAGGAGATGAATGAAAGAATTCCTTATTTTAAACTGCTTATCTTTAAAGTTTTTATGAAATGCCCTTTGAATTTCAGCAAGTGCTAAAGCAGAGCTGTGGATAGTAACAGATAGTAAGATGTGTGCATCTTCTCCCTTTTGACTAAGGAAGCTTTTTCTTTTCCATCACACTGTTTAGTAGGTATCATGTCAAAAAGATGAAGGTAACAGGGGAAATAGTCTAGAAATATTATATGGGTGATGAGCTCCAGCAGCAATTAACTCAGGAATGAGTTTAACGAAGGAAACTTCCAGACTCAAACATAAAACTCTAAATGGGGCTTAGTTTTCAAGCAAAGCTTTCAGAGGAAGAGATTACAAGATGAGCTACTACATCCACCACAAAGCTGCTTAATATGAGTCATGCCTCAATGTAAGAGTTCTCAGTGTGAAAACTCTTTAAATGGTGTTTCAAAACTAATTACACATCCCTAGTTAGCTTATAGAGTTGTTTAAATACCAAGTGCTTGCATAGCTGCTGTCAGGTTTTGCTTAATAGTGCAGCCCTTTCTCCCACAGAAACACCTAGGCAAAGAAAACAAATGACTCCTTTTCCTCCCTGGACTCTTCAAAAAGGTTGCTTACCTTGGGTTGTACACAATCTGCCTCTCAGGGAATAATCCTCAGGTATGTGCTGGTTTATGGGAAGCATTTGCGTGGTTTGACAAGATAAAAAACACAAGTGAGTGTGAGGTGGCACTGTTACTTGAGTGAAACTGTTTGAGTAAATACCTAGCTTATAGTGAAACTACTTAAGGTAGGGTTGAATATAAGGAAACCATTAATCAGGAGCTTTATTGTGTAAAGCTGGTTACTTCATATAAATAATGCATGCCTTGTTAGTGACTACAGGCTTGAAGAGGAGACGAAAGATTGATGATGCCTAGCTTGTGCTGGGAATTCCCATCAAAGTAAAACAAGAGGTGGTAAGAGGCCATCAAGGCCTAAAGAAACAGTAACTTGTGAAGATGTAAAGCTATTATAACTTTACTGATTATCTCTGTAATACTAAAACACACATCCTACCCCCCTCTTGAGCTAAGAAGTGGCTTGCCTAGAAGACTGTCCCTCTCAGAGCATGTGCTATCAGTTTTGTAGATACTGTTGCTTTAATTGAAGGCAAAGAAGCTGTAAACCCATCGAATAGAATAACAACAAATATGCTTGCTGAAGGAGGAGAGGTGGCTCTGGAGCCGTGCTTCCCTCAGCTGCCTGCAGGGCAACCAGTGGTGGTTGTTTTTGGCGTTTCCTGCGTGCTCAGCGACCTGTGCAGTCACTTTGGGCTTGCTCTTCTCAGCTGTGGGCTCATCAGGTTGCTCTGCAGGCACAGACCCTTGCAGCCTTAGCACTGCTTCTGTGCTCCTGCCAGAGCCAAACTGTAACAACTGGCTGCACAATAAACCCTTTCTACCGGTTCCAGCCCAAACTTCTCCTTGGTAGAGGAGAAGTTTGTGCAGAAAAAACATTCAAATAAGTGTCCTTACTACCACCTGCTGAAATATCTACACTGCTTTAGTGTAGATATTTCCTCAGCTGTACATGGTCCTTTTAATCTCCCTTTGTAATCTTCTCTTGCTATATCTGTAAAGTGTTTGCAAGTCCTGGGCTTTACTCTTTCCTGTTTCTTGCCTTTTTCCATCCTTGTCTATCCCATATTTATTTACAGGGATTTGAAAGCATGCATCAGGCTCTGTCATCCTTCACCACGTTTAAACAGAAAAGGGATGAATGCTGCCTGGCTATTACTGCTTGTGTCATGAAAATATTCTAGTGTGGCAAGAGCAAGAGAGTTCTGAGGTACCTTTTTGTGGTTGTGCTTCCTGTGAGTTATGTGTCTGGTTAAAGTTAAATGCATCATTCTGTACACCATCACAGCTGAACTGCGCTTGGGGAACCTGCTTCCAAATTTGCTGGATCTCTGTGTGAAGTATTTATTGTTCTGCATATTAAGAGCACATTAACATTGTATATGTTTCAGCCCTTAGTTGGCTTTCAAATTTGTGATTTGGTTTTTATCTTAGTCTTATAGTAGATAATTCTAACCTACTCATTAAATTCAACGAGTCATCCCACTGGCAAGCTACAGTTTCTACACAGTACACTTAAGCATGCATGCATCAGAAAGATTATGCAAAATGTGAGAGGTGAATGCACATATGCAAAACTACACAATGTCTTGAGATAGTCAAGAATCATCTAATCAGGAAATTTTCCAGGTATCAGTAGTTCATGTTTGCTGTCCTTTTTTTGTTTTGCTTTCTCCAGGAAAATTGTCCTGGAAAGATGTGTTAGTTCAAATGTGGTTCCTCAAAGTATGACGGTTTTGCTTTGAGGTTAATGTGTTCAGAAAATGAAACAGACCAATTTGGATGTGCAGAAGGAGGTTTTACGTGGTCATCAAAGTGAACCCATCTCCCTTTCGTTTTCATCTGACCTGTGTTGCAGAGACAGTCTTCAGGTGGACAGTAGGGCTGTACGACCTGTTTGCTTCTCTGTGCTAGGAAAAGGACACAGAAACTGAGCAGCTCTTGTCATTACCTGTTCCTGGATGGCCCAGGCCGGCTTTATGTTTTGTGAGTCTGGAAATGTCACAGTATATTGATTTCCCAGATTGCTCGCCCTCCCACATTGTCCTTTCTACCTCCTTCAAGTGTCTGACCTTAAAAGTTAAACCTCTTGTCCCCCTTTTCAGATGACCTGTACTTTTCAGTGCCACAACAAATGTAGCTGCTTCAAGAGGACAGAGGCAGAGCAGAGGAAACAACTTCAAGAATGTCTGTTTAAGGTAGGGAAGGAGGGAAGACAGGAGTGAACCTCAATTCTGTTCCCATTGTCCCTCTCCCACATATTTCCCCACTGTTTCCTTATTTCCTTTTTTTCCCCCCTACATTTCTCTGCTTTCTGTTGTACATTGAGAACAATTTCTGCTTGATGTTTTGGGTTTGATTTGTGCCTTTATTTTATACAGATGTCTTTATTATACTGTCAATATTGTACTCAGCTGCTCTCCCCTAGTAGACAGGGAAACAATCTTGGTGTGGATCCTACCAGTCAAATAGTTTCAGTCAGTTTAAAGAAAAGCACCTGGTAATTTCAGATGGAAACATCCCAGTTAGAAAAAGGAAGAGAGGTTGGCAGGTGAAACATACTTTGCTGTGTTCAGAGATTACAGTGCTGTGGAAGCTTTTTACAAACTAAAATTCTATTTTTGGCCCTTTCTGACATTGAACATCTTTAATCTTAATGCCTGTGCATTAAGGAAATCTGCAGGCCTAGAGCGAACTGTGTATTTTTTAAATCCTTCTGAGGAATGACAAAGGGATAAGTGGTCCTCATATGTATAAATCAGAAAGTTACTGAATAGAGACTGTTGTGAATGTTATATTTATGCATTCTCCAGAGCCTGAGCCTTCACATGATGCTGTGCAACAGGTCCACAAACCAGAGCTCCTTTCTCACCTGAGCTGCCATTGAGATGATATTCTGGTAAAAAAAGACATAAGCTCAAGAAGCTGTATGAATAGGATAGAAAACCTTGCCTTTTAAATTTTTTCCTATTATTTATTTATTTAATTAGTATTTGTCAGAAGCTTTTATGTCAATAACTTAATTCCAAATCTTGTCACTTTTCATTCATCTGGCTTCACCAGGCTCTCTGTGGAAGGTTCCACACAGACTAACAAATAGCAAATTAGTATCTGTTTCAGAAATACAAATTGTGTTGGCATGTTGTAATTGTTATTTGCTAGTTACATCTTGAGTTCAGATCACAACTTCAATAGTAATATTTTCCATTTAAAATCCTAGGTTTAGGGCTCTGCTGTAGTTGTGTTTATTTTTCAGTTGTGCTAAGGAGCTACACATCTAGCAGGCTGGGCCTCTGCAGGCCGTGCAACACTATGGCCTTGTGTTGCTGCGGTACAGCATGTGCTACAGCCATTGTCAAGATCTCTCGTTCTGAGATATTTCAGGGGACTGAACAGGAGGCTTCTGCGTTTATTTCTGGTCCTTAGGGATGACCTTGGAACTCTGGGCAGCCTTGTCCCATCCCTGTGGAGCTGGGAAAGGTTAATTACCCATTTTATCTTTACTATAGTTGAAACACAGCAGAAGATGCGTTTTAGAGAACTTCTGAGACTAGAGAATAATTAATGGTTTTCTTCTTGCAACTAATTTTGCTGACCACCATTTAAGGCATAAAGCAAAGGCTGGAACACAAAATGAGAAGACATCTTTGCAAGCTGTTAAAGATGTTTGACAGGCACTTACATCTAGTCTTCTTTAATGTAGGCAGAAGAGGAAAGGATGATAAATACTCCATCAGCTGTTCTGCTTACTGCATTGTTTGGAGAGCGATTAATGTCCTAATGTTGTATTTGTGGAGGGCTTATTGACGCTGTTTGTGGCAGATGTTTTCTGTTGTAAATTGTGAAGGAGGTTGAGTGATTATCTTTGCTGACCCTTGTGTTGCACTGAAAATCCCAGCCAAGTATGAAACAAAGCAGTAACATTAGTCACTTGGGTGTACAATGGCTGACAATCAGGAAATTGAAAACTGCTGCTGCCATTAGATTGTACCAGGCCAGCAGACATTGAAAGGCAACCAGGTAGGCTGCAGCATTCATCAAAATGCAGATTACCAAATGATGATGAAAGCAAATTGGACAACAGACTTAAGTTTGTTTTGGGAAGTAAACTCTTGACTTTTAACACAGCAACTAGCACTATTGAAAAAGGGAAGAGAAAAGAATATGCATTGCCGCCTTGTGGATTTTACCATAACCCACTGGCTGGGCCCTTGCTCATCTCCTAGTGATGTAAGTTATGCTTTAGTAGTGCGTAAGGTAATGGCAGTGTGTGGGATGGACTGAATTGTAATTTTAATCTGCATTTTAATCACTGTGCAAACTGGAGTTCTTTTATGCTTCAGCAAGATTTAGCTACAATGTCTTTTTGATCTTAACAAAAATTGTAAAAGATTTCTTAGATCATACCAGGGAGCAGAGAGGACACTTAGATCCCAGTCCCACTGCTGAATTCTTAACAACTCCTGGCTGTCTTACTGAAGTTAGATGTGTTTTGATGGGAGGTCACTTCTCCACCCTTGAGAAACCGGGAACAAAGTCAAGGTCTGGCAAAGCTCCTGAGAGAATCTAGACAAAACATGTTCACAGTAGCCCTGTAGCCTTTGGTTCTGTTGTTTCTCCTTAGAACAGAGCCTTCATTCACACAGCTTAGAAAAAACAAGCCCAATTTTGACTAAAGCAACATGTCTGAATATCTGTATGCTTGCAGCCTTCCTCACTGCAATAATCTTCGATGTCCTTATTGAAAACAAAATTTTAAAAAAAATTAGTTTTAGAGCACTCTGGTCTTTTGCAATAATCTTGTCTTCGCTTTTTACTGCACAATGAGCCTCTTTGATAATGCATGTGCCTAGAAAAGGAACACAAATGAGACACCTTTCTGGGTAAATGTAATACCTGTGACATTTAATATCCTGTCTTTGCAATTTTCAGGCTATTTTTGGTGCCTGTACAGTAGCAGATGCTCATTCACAGAGAAATGAGTGTGCCTGTAATAGAAAATTAATTGCTATTAAGGCATTTCCTACCAGTCATTAGCATGTGAAGCTTTATTTTTAAATTAACAGCGCTGTTCCCAGTGGCAAGAATCTTAAACAAATATCTGTGCTTATTTTTTGAAACAGATGGTAGCTTTTTGTGTCATAAGGTGACTGTTGATGCTAGCCATAATGACTACTGACTTAAGACTGAAAAAAAATTGCCTTCATTACATTTTAAGGAAGTTTTCCAGGGCCAGGAGTGGGGGAAAGAGAGAGAGAAAAGAACCTCTACACAAGACAGTTTGTGTCGAGTTGTAGCTTGCCACACAAAGCTCTATTGCATGTCCATGGTACTCTGGGTAGAACATTGCCTCAATCTGTAGTGCTTGTTGGCTCGTGTTTGCTGTGTGCCTGCATTTTCATGCAACAATAGCAACATCTGTATTTGCAGTGAAGAAACCATATACCATCTTCACTGTGGCTTTTCTGTTTAGAGAGATGCTCACAGCAAACTTGCAAGTCCACTCTGAGGTGGGTGAACCTTCAAGATCACAGAACATCCAAGTTCTGTTTTGTCAGTTTTTGGAGGCAAAATCCAGATGTCAGGCAGTGATGAGCAAGACTGGCCTAGTGAAACAGAGAACGGACAAAGAGGAGTTAGAATAGCTGGTGGCGGTGCTGTGTTTTCATGATGAGGATAAATAGCCTGGCTAAGGCCTTAAGGCTAAAGAACAAACCTGATGAGTCCTGGCCTGACAGGTGTAGAAGATTCAGGTTCATTTCCTTCTTTGGGACCCTGTCAGCATGAACCTTGGCAAGGTCTTTTGACTAATTATGGAAAAGATCTGGGTTGGATTGACTTCTTTCATACATTGCTGACTCTTACTAACACTGTTCTGCTGCAGCCTAATCCTGGTTCTGCCAAATCACAACCATCTGTATTTTGACAGAGTTGCTCTAAAGCACCTGGTCCAGAAAGCAGCTGCTTCTCTGCCAGATTTGTTGGGAGCTGCATTCACAGCTGTTGTGGACATAACCAAAGTTTATAAAGAACAGCAGCAGATTAAAAAACATACGGATTGTTTTGGAAGAGGCCAAATGTGGCATATGTCATGTCTCTTGCTTGAGCCCATCACCAGTTCTGGTTCCAATAGCTAAAACAAGGTACTGGAAATGTTGTGCTCCTGTCATTTCCAGGTCTTAATCTAGTTGTTGTCTTCCATTTCTCATAAATAAGGTTGGCAAAATATCCTATTTTGTGAGACCCTATAAGGATAAGCAAGAGATTGTGAAGCACTCAGATATTGGAGGTTGTAAGAGAGTGGCTCGAGGAACGGTATCAGATTCCCATCTTGTGTTTGGAGTGCTGTGGCTACAAATCCCTATAAACTGTGAAATTATCAGCCTTGTTGCCTACTGCCAATGGCCAGATCAGTGTCTTTTCTGTTAGCACTTCAGTTCCCAGTGTTGTTGCTCAGTGCTGGCTCGGACATGTACTAAAATTACTTTCTTTTGAGTCTGGTTGGTCTGGATGGCAGAGTAATGGCAGGGTGTGAATTCTGGACAGTGAAAAAACGAATGACCAATCCAGGTAGAGAAGACTTGATTTTTATTAATAAAATTTGTATTTTCCTCTTTGAGGTGACAATTACAAACTTTGGTTCAAAAATAAAATATGAACAGCAAGAAGTTGGCTCTTGAAATCTGACTTGTACATGTATAAACGTGCATAAGAAAATATCAGCTGGAAAGGAGGCAGCAGAAACTAGTACTATTTAATTTAACAATTTATAAGAAATAGCAACAAACATTTCTTTTCAAGTCTTACATATATTATGAAAAATACTTACAAAAGGATTTGTGTTGTAAAGCTAAAATGTAATTTCTACTTCCAACTACCTGAATAAAATGTTCAGAGGGAAGGCCAAACCAACATTTTTTTGCTTGTTTGTGAGACTGGAACAGCAAGTTGTAAGAGTTTGTGTCAAAGACAACTCTGTAGGAAGCAGTCCCCTTGTATGTTGCTTAGCAACTATGTAGAATCACATGACCTAGACATATTGCATCCCTGGCCCTCAGGTAAAATAACAGGGACAAAGAATTCTTATTAATGAGACAGGCAAATATTGGATAGGACCATTCTGTGGAACTTCTGGTGTCCAGTTCAGAATGCAAACATCCAGCATTGCTGACAGAAAAATCTTAAGTAAATGCTGCAGAAAATCATAAATAACTGTTCAGAGTCCAGTTTGAATATTTATGCAGACCAAATAAGCACAGTGGAAACAAATTCAGAGGAGGAGCTTAAAACAAAACAAAACAAACCCCTTCCCCCCCCAAAAAAAAAAAAAAAAAAAAAAAAAAAAAAAAAAAAAAAGGCAAGCTATAGGAGTAATTTATTCCACACAGATTTGTAACAGCTCTCTTACACAGAAGTTGTTTGGGTTTTTTTCTTATATATTTCCCTCCCCAAAACCATAAAATAGATTATTTTAGGTATATACAGGTATCTTATGAAATTATGGAGCTAGAAAAGGAAATAAGGAGAGTCTGAGGTATAGCACCATGGAACACAGCACCTTTGAAGGTACTTTCATTGTTGAAATTCCTCCTCACAGAGTGAGATCAGCAGAACAGAGTTGTTGGAGTGTGCCACTCAAGGTCTTCCAGTTTTGCCACCTTAAATTTTGTTGGCAACTTCAAATAACAAAGCTCTTCAACAGCAATATATACAAAGGGATTTTATTATTCATCAGGAATGGCTTCACTGCCAGTGACAGCTTTTGTTTTGGGGGAATACAGACACAGTATTGACAATGCCATTTTGTAATGATAAAATAAGAGCCAGCTGCATTTCAGAGACACATGCAAGTTTTGGAAGTGGACAGAGAACTAATAGTATAGAACTGTACAGAGAATAATTCCAGGCTATGAAACATTGTCTTAACAGCTCTGTTGTAGTGGAAGGAGCACCATGTCATTCGTTTACAGCACCAAAGGAATCCAAAGGGGGATGTTCCTAAAGCCAGCCCTATGTTGTCTGTCTGTGTCACAGCATCCTTGCAGAGTAAGTTTAAGTCATGTGATTCTGGCCCTACAAGGGCAAACATTACTTTCTAGATGGGACATAGGTGCACAGCAAGGCCTTTTCTATGCCATCCTCATTCAAAACTTGCATGTGGCACAAAGTGGGTTGGTAGCACCAAAGTGCAACATTTTTGTTGATCTGGTTTTGTCATAAGCTTAACCGAGGAAGCAGACAGGACCGACCTCAAATCCAAACTTCTGGTTCTGATCACCAAAGTCATTGATCATCACATCGACGATAGGCACTTGGTCTATTTTGGGGGTGTTGATTTCAATCACTGTCTTTGCATAGCCTTTTCTTGACTGTTAAAAAAGAAGACAAGAAAGCAAACATGGTTATGTACCGGAGCAGAAAGCACGGACTGTAATCTTCAGAGGTCATCCCTGAAGCACACAATTTATAAATTACTGATCCTCATGCACTAGATATTACAAAAACCAAAAATTATCTTTTCTTAGCAGTTTATTTTTAAAATGTGGCATGGGATGTTTTTGATTTTAGAAAGAGACTTGGCTTACTAAAACATGTCATGGCAGGGGCTACAAATGAAAAATTATCTAAAGAATTCTGAATTCACACCTACACTGTTTAATAAAGAATTAGAGAGTTCTCAGAGCAGTGCACACATCTTCCTGGGAAAAAAATCACTCATCCTGAAAGACAGAAGAAAGATCCACCTCAAGGAAGAAAGGCTGTCTCACAAAATACTACAGCAGCTGTCTGGACATGAAATAAACCAGTAGTCTGACAGGACTGTTAGCTGATGCACTTAGAAACCAAGTCTGAAAGCACACCCTTGCTTCCTAACAAAGCCTCTCTGCCTCCTGCAAATATCCTGCCAAGTCATCATATTAGTTATCAAGACTGCACTTCATTCAGATAGTGTCTTATGCCTTGCTGAGAGCCCTTTTAGCTGTGCCAGGTTCTTGGAGTTTAGCTGAACATCCAGTCTGGTAATCTGTGTTCTCAGTTTAGTGACAGTTAGAATCTAAATCACTTCCAGCTCTCTTTGGAGCTCCATACTCACATGCTGTGGATAACAAAAGCAGAACAAAAATACAGGACATACAGAAAGGCTGACATGAAGCAGCTTTGCACTGGAATCTCATTACTAAGTTATCCAGACAAGTGCTGTTGTGGCCAAGAGGGCCAATGGCATCCTGGGGTGCATCAAGAAAAGTGCATCCACCAGGTTTAGAGAGGCTTTCCTCTCCCTCTACTCTGTCCTGCTGAGACCACACGTGGAATACTGTGTCCAGTTTTGGGCTCCCCAATTCAAGAGATACAGGGATCTGCTGGAGAGAGTCCAATGTATAGCTATGAGGATGATTAAGGGACTTGAAGATCTCTGCTATGATGAAAGAGTGGGGCTGTTTAGTCTTGAGAAGAGGAGCCTGAGAGGGGAATCTTATTAATGTCTACAAATACCTGAGGGGAGGGTGTCAAGATGAAGGTGCCAGTCTGTTTGCAGTGGTGCCCAGAGAGGTTGTGGAGTTTCCTTCTCTGGAGACTTTCAAAACCCACCTGGATGTGTTCCTGTGTGGCCTGCCCTGGATGATCTTGCGTAGGCAGAGGGCTTGGACTGGATGATCTCTAAAGGTCCCTTCCAGCCCCTAAAATTCTGTGATCTTGTGATACTGAGAGGACACCTGAGCTGTGTCTCTGTCTCAGAGCCAGCTATATATCCTGGCACTTTGACTGATTCTCTGTCACTGACTTCTCAGGAACTGCCTTCAAAATGTTCCCATATCAAACCCCAAAATAATTAACGAGGCTTCAACTGTAACTTGCTCCTTTTGTGTCTTTGTTTCAAAGAGTTCCATACAAACCATTCTGTTTCTGAAAAGAGGTAACAGTTGCTATGCCTACAAAGACCCTGCTGTAGAGGGTTTAGAGAGCTGATGCATGTTTGGACAGCTCCAGGGATTTTATCTGAGCTAAGAGAGGATTCTGAAAGGTACAATCCCCAAAGTTCACCTGGCTTTCACTACCAAAAGATGAAAAAAGGAAATACAGAATTACCTATCACACGATGCAAGTAATTCACTGTGTTTGGGCACACACATATGGCTTAGTTCATAGATGTTTTGACTGTTGCAACTAAATATTTTGTCTGCATGTGCTCTGAGTATAAATACATTCTGATGATGGGCTGCCTCTCTTGATGCTGTTTTTGTTTTGCTTCTGTTCTCTGTACTCTAGTTTCAGCACATTGGTGCTGACAGCCTGTGCCCTTGTCAGGTTGGTTCTATTCCTGTTGCTTGACTTATGGTTTATTTTGGGTGTGTTTTTGTAGGTGTATGAAAATCAAATAAGGGACTAGTGTACTGCAGTTCATAATTTACCAACAGGCAGTCTATTGAAGCATTTAGAAAGCTTTTCTCAGAAGAAAGTTGTTAAAAAAAAAAGAAAGAATTTGTGGAAATTGACAGGTTGAATTTTCCAAGACTCCTCTGAAGCTCTACTTACAGCACAGCCATCATGAAGAGCTTTGATGTAAGGATTGTTGTCATAAGACATTTCTTCATCGTTTGATCCTAAGAACCTCAGTGCTTTGTCATAGCTGTCAGATGATGCATCATGCCAAGCTACAGACTGATGACAGTTGTAAGTGAAATTTTGTCTGGCAGAGGCACTCAGTAGTTTAAGGAATGTCATTTGGATAGTATTAATGGAATTGCCTTCAACATCCAAATAGGAAAGCTGAAAAATATGAGGTTACATGAAGCAAAATTATTACTGACACAAATAATAACTGTCCTTAACAAAAAATCAACCAACATGTAATATTTTAAGGAGTTTTAAAGTTCAGTAAAGCTATGACTCAGCAAACAGATACCCATGTTGTAGCAATATATTTATGATGAAGAACCACTCCTTATAGCCTCATTCCAATGGGAAAGAGAGAATTACTTCTACTATGTAGTGTAAACCAGCACAATCCCTTCAGGGTTCTGGTTTTAGATAATTACAAAGTGATGTCAGCCAGCAGTCTCATCTTGGCATACTCAGTCTATTTCTGTTGCCTACAATGGAGCAGGGGGATCTGTGCTCCAGCTGCTTTGCTAAGATTCACTGTTGATGGGTGGTCTGCCAGAAGCCAGAGCTTCACCATCAGTTTTGCAGATGACCACTGGGATCATTATGGGACAATACAGAGCAGGCTTCTGCTCTTCAGTGGCAAGAGGCCATATAGCTGCTCTAACATTTAGGGTGAAAAGGTTGGGTCTGAAAAGTCTTTTCATTATCTAACTATTTATAAACTTCATGTACTTGACTTGTGAATAACTGTTATGTTGCAATGACAACTTACCAGTTTGCCTCGCTTAAATTCACTGAACCAAGATCCCGGATTCTCCTTTGGCCATGATGAAATTCTAACCTGTGTTGTAAAACAGCAGAGAGAGAAATATTTAATATGCATATGAACAGATTTGAAGGTTTTATTTTGCCTGTGACAAATTTCACAGCAGATAGTAAAGAATAGTTCTTCTTTCTGAGATCTCAGCCTCTTTGATGCTCTAAAATAGGATGCTTTTCTTCTACAGAATGCCTTCAAATTAGTGACTTTAAATGGAATTCCAAGGGATAGCTTATTAAGACAGTTCTGTTGAAGGGAAATTGTTGTCATCTGTTAAGATTCAGGCAAACTGCTCCAAATAAATTATTCCTGGGAGAGTGTCTGAATAGTTTTCACTGTTGATGCTGATGGATTTCTCTCATTTAGGCAAGCTTTTAGAAAGTCTTCCTCTACACCATATGCCCCAGAAAGGTAATTGATAACAATGACTGGGGACACTGTTAATACATAGGGTTTTATATGTACATTGCACAAATATAAATGGATACAAATGAACCCACATGAGAAACATGCTAAGAATTTTGCTTTTGGTTGTCAAACACAGGATGATGCCCTTTGAACTGGCTGCATATCTATGCTGCATTTTGAACTGTGGTGAAGGGTTAGCAAGCAAGTGCACAGATTCCCTATCTAAACTAAAGTGTGAAGGTGCTGGTTGCTAACTCTGTACCGTTCTCCCCACTTTATTCAGATTTATGCAATTTCCAGTGTAGTCAGAAGGCAGATACAGGAAACGTGACAATGTCATAATCTGGTTCACTTCAACTTTGCAACAGCACAGAAGGGTCTGGCAACAGTTATGTGAGAACACAGTCTGGTACTTACTCCTTCAGATTTCTTATCTGGGTAGATGCAGGTTTCCCCACCTGCTGTGAAATTGCAGTATACTTTGAAGGAGTCTCCAGAACAGCCTTGGTTAGGATCAATCCAATATTCCCCTAAAACAAATGAGAAAATCCTTGACTTAGATAATGGAAATGGTATTTGGAAGATCTGTGTTTTACTGGTACCTAATAGACCTCCAAGTTTGTACCAAAGTTACTATATCTGAACAATGAGAAAGCACCCTCTTCATTTCTGTTCTGTTGCAGTTGGTTATGAAGGTAAGGCAAGGATCTATTTTTATCTGCATCCTGTTGCCTTTGTCTAATTTTACTTCTAATTGTGACTCTATTGCAGGATACTGCAGATTTTTGAGGAACTGCAGAGACCTCAGTCTAGGGAAGGAAGGACTTTTTGTGTGAAACATGTGTTGCAGGGCTCAACAATTTGTCCATTTCCATACTTCAACTAGCAGGCTAATTTGTACCTGTGGTGACAGCACTCTCAACAGAGCAGAAACAGCTTTAGGCAGAAACCAGCTAGGACTTAGGTCAGAGAGCAAAATCTAAAGTAATTTGCATACCTTTCTACATAAAAAGGTGGCCATACAGGACTTGGTGAAGTTGTGGCTGTTCTAAGTACCTAAGGCTTCCTTTGAGAGGCACTGACCTCCAGCAAAGATGGTTTTTACTGCTGGGTTATGGAGCTGTAAGGTTAATGAAACTTCAGGCTGTTTTAGTTGATAAAACCCTTTAACAAATACTTGAGTTGTTGACATGGTGGGAGAGACAGTTAAAACTAGTGTAAGGCTTCCATAGTGTTTGGCATTCTAGTTTAGAATTCAGGCCGTACAGTGCTGGGGTTAACGAAGGCTGGGCATGAAAGACAGCCACAGTCAATCCAAGGTCCATTAAAAAACAGTGTCTGTAAAATCTACCATTCTAATTATAATGATGATTTCTGTGATGCAGGTCTTTATCTCCAGTAAGTTTCACAGCAGGACAGCAAATGATTTTCTGACACTACTGTTCTAATCCAGTTTCAAGCAAATAGTGGAGGTTTCAAAGAGAAATGAGAAGTCCTTTCACAAGTGCTGCCTTTTGAATGCAGTGCACAGACAATGCATTTATAGTATTTAAAAATGCTGTTGTTGCAGGCTCTGTTTGTTGAAAAGAGTCTTTTCTACCTGTAGGTCTTATCCCTGGAGCAGTTTGTATTTTAATGAATCCATTTACTTATATTTTAACTGCAACAATATTACATTTCTATGAAGAAAGCCCCAAATAATAAACAACTGCTGGTAAATGGAGAAGGTGAATGCTTATAAAAACATTCATTATTATGGAGAGTACTGAATTGGAAACTATGTGCTTTTCATATAGGACACACACTGCTTAACTATTCCTCAAGGCAACCATCTGCTTTTATCTAGAGTGAAAGCAATAAAATATTATTAAACTGTCAACATCTATTTCCCTCCCATTTAAAACCAGAAAAATACTGGTTTGACCTTGAAAAAATATCCATTGCAATAAAAAAAAATAAAAGGAAAAAGAAGAGGAAAGGATGAAAACTGTGAAGGCTGGCTTTCATTAAAGCTTTCCAGAGGGGCAAAGTCAGGTAGGAAAAAAGGAAGGCAACAAAGAATAATTAAATCTTCAGAGCACAGTGTTGTGTTCATACTACTCTGCATTTGATTAAGCTGCTACTTAGTAGCATTAAACAGTATCAGAAGCACCCACTTGTCTGTTTGCTGAGTGGCATAGAACAAATAATGATCGGGCAGTAAACCAAATGATTGTTTCTAAGGGTAAAAGAGCAGTAAAGTTTGAGAGAGTCACAGTCAATAATAAATCTTACCGTGCCAATGCTGGTTGATATTATTATGCTAAGATAAACTGTGCAGCTCCTGAAATAATTTTTCTTTCTTTTAAAAGAAGCTATTAGCTATCCCAGCATGCTGCCATTGGTGATTTTACTGTCCATTGATCTAAACAGTATCAATCTTTCATCCCTTTCCTGTTTGGGTGGTTCTGGAAATTCAAGGCTGACCTTTCAAAACAGTAACTGGTTTTTATTTATCGCTGGAAAAAAATTTACATCTAAACCTAGATCAGGCTGTGCATTTAAAGAAGTTTGGCTTTTACCAAGAGAACCTCTCTTACTTGACACCTGCACCAATGGGTTTAATGTCAGCCTTCTTTTGTCTTTATTGTGCACTATTAACATACCATCTGGGAAGTCTGGGTGGCAGAGTTGCAGGTCTTTGCAGGTTCGAGCTGGGTTATTCTGAGTGCCCATTGGATACTTCATATTCTCAATGTCTTGCTTTAGTGAATTCAGTGAGCCAAAAATCTCTTCCATGCCATCAGAATAATCCAGGATATTATCCCCAGCATCCGCTAACATGTAATCAGGAGATCTTCTTGTCTTTTTGGGTGACTGGATTGGCAGTGGCTGAATTACCTCACCTGGAGGACCCTGAGTGGAAAATAATTGTCTGGTTACCTTTTCTGTTTGTTTTTCAGTTGCAAAAACACGCAGAGGAAGACCACAGACCGTGGCTTGGAGATCCTTTGTGTGGGCTTTCTCAAATTCTTTATTTTCTTCAGGTCTGTGCCTATGAGTTTTGACTTACTTGCAGAAAAACATAAGATTGCAGAAGGCCAAACCACTGTGGTGCTCTTGTCACCGCATTGCTTTTCGGGGAAAAGTGTGCTTCCCTCACGTAAGTTCAGTGTGCAGGACTGTCTCTACACCTAGCAATTCCCTCAAGCACAGGCATAGCCTTATGCCAGATGAATACTCTGGATGTTTCCTATGAGGAATCGTTAAACTTGGAGTTTATAAAGCAGTATGTCATTTAAAGAAGTTGAAACACTTCATTCAGATTTGGACTGTTTGCATTTTAGATAGTTATGGTATGAAAAAGAAATAATAGAAGCAGAAGAGTATCAAGAGGGGGAAACCACTATCATTCTATTTTTTGTGCTTCAGTACAACATAGCAAATAATTATTGCAAGGGGTTTTTTTGTTTGTGAGGGGGTTGTGGGGTTTATTTGTTTGTTTCTTGGTAGTTTTGTGTTGGGTTTTTTGGGTTTTTTTTTAAAGCTTCTCATGGCTTTTTCAGTGCAGGCAATGTATTTCTGTGTCTGGTGGAACTGTGTTTCCTGAAAAATGAATTTTCAAACAGTCATTAATATTTTCCTTATCTACAAGTTCAGAAATGCTGTTTTATACCTGTGTCAGAACTGAGTCTTAATGTAAGTGCAATGTGGATGCACGTCAGATGAGAGTTGTTACTTACCGGAGGCCCAGGCGGACCAGGTAAGCCACTGTCACCTTTTGACCAGCAGGACCCTACAAAACAGTGACAGAAATGCACACAGTGTTAAAAAATAACACACATGAAAGTTAAGAACAAAAAGTATGGAGGAGAATTACTCACGCTGGATCCTTTGGAACCTTTTGGACCCTGGGGACCCTAAGGGCAAGAACACAGAACTATAGTTGGAATGTATTCCACACATCATGGGAGTGTTTTGAAGAGGAGGACTGGATAAAATTACTTACAGGTAAACCAGGAGGACCAGGAGGTCCAAGTGGACCAGCAGGACCAGAAATTCCCTAAGAAAGAATAAGGCAGTAAGTACAGAACTAAAACATTCTAAATACTGGACAGGACTAGATGATAGTCCAGCTAAGCATTCAGCCCTGACAGGTCTTGATTTAGGCCATTTGCCAGGGTCCAAAGTAGTTTGCAAGTGTAAAATACTATCTGACAGTCTGAATTGCTTGTGATTGTTACACTGCAGTACTTCTAGTCATGACTGTGTTCCCTTTCATGAGTGCCTTGGAAACTTTTTTTTTTTTTTATGTAGTGCCTTAAAACACAGCTACTAACTAGGAGAAAGAGTATACTTTAGGCAGTGCAGTTGAAAAACTTAATGAGATTGGTGCTGCTAGTTTTATTTCTTCCTTAATTAGGTGTATGCATTGTCTTCACCTTCTGAAACACTCTATGATCTTCTTTTTAGTTCTTTAACTTGTTTCTGTACAATGCATGGGAAAGTTTTAACCTTGCAGGAGGCTCTGTGTGTTAAATGTTTATAGCAGCTTTATGTCTCTCCAAAGAAAAATCTTGAGTATCTACTCTTAACACACAGGGGACTTCAAGGAAAATACACGTGTGTTTTACTCACTGCATCACCCTTGGCTCCAGGGGATCCCTGTGGGCCAGGAAGACCCCTATCACCCTTTTCGCCCTGTTCTCCTGGAGGTCCAATCAGACCGATCAAACCAGGATGTCCCTAAACAAGGGAGAAGAAAATAGAGTTAAAATGCAATAGAGATAAAGTAACTGTGCTTTGCAAACACATAAATCAGAGCTTGCAAATGTCATCTCTGCTGCTAGTCTACAATCAACCTGACAACAAATGATTCTGAAAGCAGATTCATTGTTCTTAGTTGTCCTTTTAGACTTGAAGGTGATTTGCAGGCTGTGATTGCCTGTTCAGTGAAAGAGATTGCAGTGCAACGTAGTTCCTGCTGAAACTGGTAGGGAAATAATAATGCCTGTGGGTACCAATTTGGTACCAACTTGTAAGTTTAGATACCATCAGCATATTAGAGAATTGCACATTCGTTTCCACATGTGACGCTGCAGTGTAGACAGCTGATCCAAGCACACCACCAACACCTGGCATTCTCAAGATCCAACTATATTCATGCCCCTTTCCCTATACAGTTCTCCATTGCACAAGCAATCAATACGTGCGGGTGGAACCACATTATAGGAAATGCTTCCCCAGAAGTCTCAGTCCGTTATTTCACAATAAAGTAGTGCAGCTGTTAAATACTTACATTTTCTTGTTTAAAAATAAAAACCTTGACTAGTTTTTATTCCTTGCTTTGTTTTTGTAAACCCAGCAGCTCTCTACCTCAGTGTCTTTGGGATGTACATTGCAGGAAGAACTGTGTGGTCCATAGACTGCCACACAGGCAGTAAGCTTAGCTTTTCTATAGATCTCCAGGATATCGGATGTGGTTTAAGACTTCACCACTAATACTAAGCGTGGAAGCTGACTGATAGACACAGTCTTGCTTTCTCATATAAAGCCCTGCTAGTTTTACACAGCCTTTCAGACAAGGCACAGAGAATGAACAGAGTATACCTTCTCTCCTTTGGAACCTGGGTCTCCTTTCAGGCCAGGCAAGCCAGGTGGACCCTAAAGAAATCAATGAAATTAATGTTAAAATCATTTTTAACGTACTGCACAGGTCATGTTTCCTTGAAATATTACTGAAGCAGTGTAAGTCAAAGTACAGAGTCCTTCACTTGTGGATGGCTGTGATTGAGGGCATGTGCTGTAGGGCCCAAGACGAAGGTGAAGTGTACATTTTAAAAGGTGTAATAAAGCTGCTGTAGCATTTAAAGCCATGAAGAAATCTATGAAGCAGAGGGTCAGCTAAATTCTTGCCATTCAAAACATCCAGTGAAGCAAGTGGTATTTTAAAATGTAGTCAAATATGGTTTTGTTGATTAGCCTAATTTTGCTTCCAGTTCCATTATGTAACTTCAATTATTCAGCTTAATTGCTGAACCTTTTTCAGCCCTTTATTTCACAACACAGTGGAATGTATCCTCTTAATGTGTTTTCTCTCAGTTTACTACAGCTCAGTAAGACTTCAGCAGAATATAAATCAGGTTACTTAAAATAACTGCTCCTCAATACTGGCTTGTTGGAAGACCACCTCCTATTTTGTTTCAGCACTCAATGCATTGTCTTGGGATTATGGTTTCCTTGACTTGCCACCAGAAATTTCTATATGACCTTGAATAATACATTCAAATCTTGATTTTCTAAATATTCTTTTCCACTCAACCTTGCTTAGTGCAACCTTGCTGTGCTAACTCCACTGACATGCAAAAGTTTATGGCATTTTGTCACTTCTGTGAGTGTTACTAGTTACACAAACTTCTACAGTTTTTGCAATACTACTCTGGGCAATCTCAAATGTTTTTAGGAATTGCCTCAGTCTCTTTGGGCCTCCACTCCTCATTTGCTGGATAGGGATAATACCCCTACCTAACACAGATATTAAACCAATACCTTTTTAGGTGCTTACACAGTTCACAGCAGCTTACTTTGTATGTATAAGTCCTCCTTTCTGCAGTATAGTAGGGACATATGCTACATTGTGAACCTGATAAAAAAATACTCTTTATTCTAAATCTTATCTGTAGTCATCTCTAAACAGTATTCCTGGGGCAGGAGACAGAGCTGGGAAGAAGCAACACAGGGTCAGTGGAGCCATTTTACAAGCCCTTCCATATTTCCGGGATGGGTGTGGAGAAGGAACAAGTTCTGTATCATCAGGGTAGTGGAACACCAGAACAGGTTTCCTGGGGAGGTGGTTTGGGCCCTATCCCTGGAGATATTCAAGGTGAGGCTCAACAGAGCTCTGGGCAGCCTGATCTAGTTGAGGATTCCCCTGCTGACTACAGAGGTGGTTTGACTGGATGACCTTTGGAGGTCCTTTCCAGGCCAGACCATTCTGTAATGCTGTGTGTGATTCCTTTTTCATAGGTGGTTGCAATATAAGCTGACGCTTAGAAAATCTATTGTAAAACTCCACTGTGAAGGACAAACACATTCACATGGATAGGTCCTTACTTTCTGCACATCCCTTGCAAAAACCACTGAATAATCTTGTTTATATAATCTGACACAAACTTCCTCCCCCTGACCCTGCATTTATAGTCTGTATTTGGGTTGTAAGAGCAATCCATTAAAGACACTATTTAACCAATAGTCAAAAATATAGCTGAGTAGATGGCATAGAAAAAGGATTCTATACGAAGCTTGTTAACATTTCCTGGTTTTTGTTCTTAATCCATTCTTTTTTTCCTTTTTCTTCTTTTTTTTTTTAAATAAATAAATAAATTTTTTATAAATAATTATGCTAACCCTTATTTATGAGAATGGGAGTGCTGGTTTTGTGTAACTGGTACAGCGTGAGGTGAAAAATGCAGGCCATGCAGCATGTATGCAAGGCATTTGTTTCTCTGAGGCAATTCATCTCACACATTAGGCATAGAGCTGCTTGGCTAAGTCAGTATCTCCTCACTACCACTCTCCTGCTGGCAGTGGACATCTGTGAAGTGATGATAGGGGTAGCAGTATTAAGTGACCTTTTCAACCTGGCACAGAATCAGAAGTGCTGTAATACTTCATGTACAAAATAATCATTCAGTATGTATCCTTCCTATCTTTACCTCAGGAGGCCATTAGATGCAAAAGCCTAGGAAAATACATAATTTATGAATGAAAAGTGAAGTTTCTCAGCTGTTGGAATACAGAATCAGACACTTTCACCTGCAGTGTGTTGTGCTCTACTGCAAATCTGCTTTCATATTCTTCTCCTGCTAACAGTCTATTGTGAAGGAAGGGAAGGAAGGTGAGTTAACCTCAGCAAGCTCTACGTACAAACTTTACTATCTTAAAATCCAGCACACACTTTCAGTTGTAGTTCTTTCTCTAAGGAATAGGTATGATTGAAACTTTGACCCTATGAAGAGTGTTTTCCTACAATAGCAGTCATTAAAAATCAGTGGACCTACACAATTTACCACTGCTAATAAAAAAACCCGACTTAACATATTAAGTTTTGCTGATGTGGGGACAGAAGTAGGTTTTTGGACTATAATCCTGATTATTTTTCATTTTATTCAGGGCTTTTCAAGAATTTAGTTTTACACAGCCTTATTCCACTTTTTACTTGGTATAACTTAACAGCATTTAGCACAGCTGCCTGCTGAAATAAAGCAGCAAAATTAGCAGGCGGTTGTGTATAAGATTTTAGCAGCACAGAAGTATAGTGACTTTGTGCTAAGAGCTACCTGGTACATTCATTTTTGCTGTGAATGCACAGGCACGATAATGGTGTATTTTCTGATTGGACACTGAAAGGAAGGCTACTCACCAGAGGCCCAGGAGGGCCATCCTGACCTGGTGCTCCAGGTAGACCTTGCTCTCCCTAGAGAAAACACAAAGCTTACTTTACCAGAGGATATACAACAAGTGCAACATTTAAAATATTACACGCTCTGCTTGCTTACCACTGGGCCAGGAATGCCCCGGAGACCCTCTGGGCCAGGTTTTCCTGCAGGTCCCTGTGGACCAACTGGACCTGTTTTTCCAGGGGCCCCTTCTGCACCAGGTTCACCCTAGGAAGAAGACAAGCAACAGGTTGAGAGAGGAAGAGGTGACCAAGCTTGTCACTGTAGAGATACAGAAGCTGCAAAGTGAGAGAAAAGTTTCCCCCACTCAGTTTGTTAAATGCAGAAGAAGATGTTCTGAGCAAGATGCTGATAGCTTCCTATAAAGCTGTGGTGCCAGCAGAGCCGGCTCAGCTTGCTCTGGCACAAGGGTGCGCTCAGTGGGGCCTGTACTGAGTCCACCAGGTACTACATTATGTATTCATTTGGATTTGACAGCTTGTCTATTACTACTTTGCTAAATTTCACATGCAGTGCATTATAAGCTGTTATTTTTTATTTTTATATAGCTTACATTTCCATGCTCAAAAAAAATGATCTGTATTACCTTTGCCCCTTTTTCACCTTGTCTGCCTTCAGCACCAGTTGCTCCAGGAGGTCCCTGTAAAACATGGAAGGTGAGCTCATAATCTAATTTCAAAAATATTACCAGTGAAAAAATTATGAGAGTGCAAGTTCCACTGTATTGGTAAGTAGTAAAAGAAGATATTGCGTTGCTTTATCGACATCTTGTTCGCAGGATAAAATCCCAAGTGGTCATATAAGCCCTTTTCTCTTTTACAAAATTTTCTGGGCTTTTAGAATATCTAAAAGAATATCCATCACCTAATACTTCTGATATGATGAGATTAAAAACAAATATCTTAGGGGAAAAAAATCAAAATGGGCTATAAAAGGAAAAGGAAAATAACAATAGCGTTTGACATGCACAGTAGCCCTTTTAAAGGTGCTTTGGCTTCAGTCTCTTCACTGTAGTTTACACAGTGATTTCCAAAGGGGCTGTCACCCTGTGCAGTAGCACAGAATGACACAGACTGCTTTATTCTCAAAGTCAGGGATGAGCTCAGCAAGCCTTTTGATTACATTTAGCCAAAACCTGATACATGCCTTAACTTTATCCAGTAAATATGGAAGGAAAAAAATAGTAAATCATGTGACTAGAGGCTGTAACGAGTGAAAGAGACACAACCAGCTACAAGGAGCTCTTGGCATCACCTCCCTGTTACTGCTCCACAAAAGCTATGTTTGACTACGAAGATACAAGGTAGAACTGCAGAAGGATGCAGAGATCAGGTTGAGGGGAAGACCTCAAAAACAGGAGTTGCAGTCAGCTGGCAGCTGATTTCATCCATTTTAAATTTTCTTAGGGTTTCAGCAGAAAATGAATTATTTTTTTTTCTCCCCAAACATCCAGGGCTGCTTTTCTGGTCAGGGATTAATGTGCATAGCTTCAGATATGAACAGAAGTAGTATGCAGAATCTTATGCAGTCTTCTGAAAATGCTTCTCTTGTTTCTCTTAGTTCAGAAAAGATGCACTCAAGACAAAGTGTTTTCCTACAAGGTTCATTTTGTGTGAGTGGCTGGAGAGCGGCCAGGCAGAGAGGGACCTGGGGGTGCTGGCTGATGGGAAGCTGAACATGAGCCAGCAGTGTGCCCAGGCAGCCAAGAGGGCCAACCACATCCTGGCCTGCATTAGGAATAGTGTGGCCAGCAGGAGCAGGGAGGTCATTGTGCCCCTGTACTCTGCTTTGGTTAGGCCGCACCTTGAGTACTGTGTCCAGTTCTGGGCCCCTCAGTTTAAGAAGGACATTGAGACACTTGAACGTGTCCAGAGAAGGGCAACAAGGCTGGTGAGAGGCCTTGAGCACAAGCCCTATGAGGAGAGGCTGAAGGAGCTGGGGCTGTTTAGCCTGGAGAAGAGGAGGCTCAGGGGCGACCTCATTGCTCTCTACAACTACCTGAAGGGTGGTTGTAGCCAGGAAGGGGTTGGCCTCTTCTCCCTAGCAACCAGCACCAGAACAAGGGGACACAGTCTCAAGCTGCACCAGGGGAAGTTTAGGCTGGAGGTGAGGAGAAAGTTCTTCACCGAGAGAGTGATTCGTCATTGGAATGTGCTGCCCAGGGAGGTGGTTGAGTCTCCGTCCCTGGAGGCGTTCAGGAGGGGACTGGATGTGGCACTTGGTGCCATGGTCTAGTTGTGAGGTTGTGGTTACAGGTTGGACTCGATGATCTTCAAGGTCTCTTCCAACCTTGGTAATTCAATTCAATTCAATTCTATTCTATTCTATTCTATTCTATTCTATTCTATTCTATTCTATTCTATTCTATTCTATTCTATTCTATTTTCAAGCCTGGGAAATGTCTTTATTACAAATAACTATTTCTTGCCAACTAACGAGCAGCTTAAAGCAAAAGGAAAGCAAAGTGAGCATGATCAAAGACACGGTGATTTTCCAAAGCTACCAAAACTCTCTTCCAAAGATCCATCTGTTCCTTAATGCCACAAGCAGTTTGTTATGGAGAAATTATATTTTAAAAAACCCACAACAAAACCCAAACAAAAACCCAAAACCCACAAACCTGTTCTAAGGACCAGCAACAAGAAATATTCTATCACTGCCATTTATTTACTGCTTTTTACTTCATAACAACATAGAAATGCAGGCCCCTAAAGCCTGCAGGTAAGAACTGTTCTTGTAGTCAGACATTCGCCTGTGCGCTTTGTGAGCGCAGGGCTTTAGAAGAGAGCTTGACTTAACAGCAATTTTTCATACTAGAACTGAATTTAGCCCAACCATTTTATAGTCTGATATATTTCACCATCCACTACTACTGGCAAATACCTGAGCAACTGCACCAGTTTTAATTTAGTTCCTGGAAATGCCTATTCATTTTATAATTATTTACATATTTATGTTAAGATAATTTTCTTCTGAAATTAAGCTTGCTCTAGGATGAAACTCAATGTCTGCAGCACTGCATGAACCTTTTGGACAACAGAGATCATTCAGGCTTTCCATCAAAGGCAATTCAAAATGAACTTTACCTGCAGTGGACTTTGGTATTTTTAAGAGCTGCAAGTGGTAAATGACTTTTACCTTTTGAAAACAGAGAGAAGCTAAAAAGCTCGGGGCAGCATGGTCCAATTGCTGATTCTTTAAATAGAAATAATAATTTCAGTCACTACAGTTCTAATAATAATCTCTGGTGCATACACCCCTTTGTGCAGGTTGTGGTTGGGTGGGTGGAATGCTGTTTGCAGGTATATAAATAAAACCAGGAACATTTTAGAAACAGGACTCATTTTTCCTTATGTGTATTAATCTAGGTGCCAGTTGTCTTTACTGCTTGGAAGTTCTTGCACTCCAGTTCACATATGGATTAATCTTCCCTATCTAAGAATCTGAAAAGGGTTGAGTTTGCATTTGAGAAACAGGTTCTCGGCATAATCTAGAAATGCAGCTGCACCATGAATTAGCAGTGCTAAGCCCACTGTGATTGCTAAATTACAAATGCAATGAGTCACGATTGCTGAACAAAGGAGGTGCATTCATTAACAAACAGTGCCAAAGCTGTGCCAAACCCACAGCAGCTAAATGAACTGCTCTTTCTGACAGGTTGGGATTGCTGGCATGGCACAGATGCTGCTTCTGCAAAGACTGCTAATTATTATGTATCTTGCCTTCCTACACTTGAGTTGTTGGAGTGTCTGATAAATTTTAACTGACAGAGAAGATCTCAGTAACAATAATTTTAAGTTAAGGCATGGTTCCTCAGCCTCACCACCCCAACTACCATGATGACTTTTATGTTCATTACACTTTAAACTAGACATATTGCCTTAGAGGTTTTATGCAGAGTTGAGGAGCTAAAAGAGCTCATATGGAAAAGACCTTGTCCTTAAGTTTTTGGAGGACATTTCTGTCTGCTCTTCTGTATGTTATAATTTCATTAAAACTGTCATTTATAGCTGTCTGTCATCCGACATGCAGCAAAATTGCCAACACAGAAAATCACGAGCATATAGCATCAGTCTGTTGAAATATAAACCTGTAATTGCTAGGTGTTCTATTTGCAGTTAGGAGAGAAAATAGTACTTTTTAATTGGTGTGTCCACCCTGCTGAGGCAGCATGATGTTGTAGCCAAAAATGGCAGAAAATCTCCTTCATAGAAACGCTTCCTTTCTTTCTAAATCATTCCACATTGTACATAAAGGCAAATAACCAAATAAACTCCTGTTTCTCAAAAGTCAGAAACTAGCTTGGCTACAGTATTGACGTGTGTTCTTTGACTGAAAGCAGGCAATGTGCCCTCCAGTTGGGAACAAAAGGGTATCCTCTAGCCAAGCACTTCCAGATTGATACAGGCAGCCTTAAGTGTATGGGATCTACACATCTAACTGACACCAATAGAGAGAACAGCCAAACAGCAGAGAACACAGCTTAGCACACTGAAAGGCTGAGAGGAAAAGAAGCAAGTACTGCCTACCTTGATTTTTATTGATAATGTATCTTGTGTGGTTTAACAATAGATGTTTTATTGTGCCTTTTTCTCATGCTATTTTTAACATTTGTCAGGTAGAAATTAATGGAATCAAACTAGAGATGCTTTCCAGTACTGTATAGCCAGAAAACCCTGAGAAAAACAAAGTCCCAGAAGTATGAGCAAAGAATTAAGTTTCAGAACATAACAGTAACAACAGACATAGAAGTTTGGATGGCAACATTACAAATGTTTAACATGCATAGAAAAGGAAAAGGATTGGAAGAGGAGTTCCTAATCCCAAAGCTGTACTAAACTACTTGTCTGCTCAGCCTGGAATGTAATATACATACACTGTACACATCCAGGATGATTTACATAGTGGAGAACCTCAAGGCATGTAATGATGCAAAGTCCACAGTGCAAGGAAGAAGCACTACTGAAAAGCAGCCAAGTCAGAAAGAACTGGCAAGGCTTGAATTGGGTCCTGCATAGTGACCTTCTGTGAAGGACCTCGCCCAAAACCCCTATTGTGCTGGATACTGTTACAGATGTGAAGGGAGTATGACAGCCAGTGACCTACTACTCATTCTGCCAAGCCTCTGATGTCTTGATCTGGCAAGATACCAACTGAAACAAATGCTTATTTCCTACCAAGCCTGTACACCATGTTGAATTTGGCAGACCAGGAAAGTTGATCAACTTTCCCAATGGCTATAACAGGTTTCTTTAAATAGAGTAAGGTGACTTCCCATTTTCTGAAATGCTCTATTTAACTGCTGCTGAGTATCCTTCAGAAACATGCCATCAACCTGTTAGCAGTGGCCAGGTAGGATGCTAACCTTAGTACCAACATACCAGACTTTAGTCAATACTAAACTAGTCCCTGAAAGTGTCATTCAGTAACATTTTTACATCATTTGGCAGTGTGGGCCTTTGTTAGTGATCAAAACCATTCCAGCTACATTTCCCTTGCTAGGTTTGCTAGCTCTAATTTTATAAACAGTGTGTGCACAAGTCTATGCGATATTTGCACACGCAATGACTTTGATTACTTGCACTGTAATTACACAGATGTATGAAGCTTTCTGAACATGCATTTATCCAATCTGGTACTGCACAGATCATTCAGAAATCAGGATCTGAAAAACATTAATTATGATTTAATGAAAATTACAACACCCTTTAAGGTGCTTGTAAGTCACTCAGTTTTGCCACTTTTAGATGATGTTTTAGGCCTGTAAATGTATGTTATCATTAATCTGAATACAGGAATTCATTCTGAAGATAGGTTCAGTTTTAAAAGGGAGAGACTAGCCTATCTGTGGTATTAGTACCTCCTGAAAAGCAGTGATGGAAATATTTCCTTGGAAGAGCAACTGTTAGGTCTGAAAAGCATGTTTTGTGGCTGCTCTCATGATCCTCTTTTTTTTTTTTTTTTCCCATCCACAGGTTTTAACCTTTTATTTTGATTTAGACTTGATCTAAGTGATGGGGAACTAATGAACTTTGTGTGTGTGTGTATGTGTGTTCATACTGCCAGCAAAGCACAAAGCTTTCAATCTTCTGCTGTTCCCCCTGGTGTAATAATCCAACACAGACTCTCTACAAGCCTGCAACATTCAGGTACTCAATCAGTCTAGAACCTGATTCTACAAAACCTCTTTCTCCAGAATTCAGGAATGGGATTACATGGGATTACTTGGCAATGTTGGGCCATACATTTTCCCTAAACTGGAACTGTGTCAATCCACAGGGGACATGGCATTTGTGCTTTTTTGGTCCAGGTACTATCAGATGCAGTGTATCTAACCTGTTAGGATGAACTACTGCCTTTCTGTGTAATAAAGCAGGAAGTACTAATCTGATGTCAAACATACTAATAGGCAGTTGAGCCATATTTCAGTTCTAGTGATGAGGTTGCTAATGCTACCATAATGTTTTACAGTATTATAAATGTTGTGCAGGTTGGTGGAGCAAATAGATTATTGTGTAAACCAGATAAACTAATTAGGCTTGCCAGGTCACTCAAGCCTATTAAATACAGCAGTTGAACACATCTTGTTAAATGGCTCTCATCTTACATTTAATGATGCCCCCTCCCTTGGGTTTTAAAGTGTAAAGACTGCATCTGATTGCTCTCTGAAGCAGACCTAAAGGTTGATGCATCTACCACAGTTCTGTAAGTGTACCATTATTTACTGATTTTGATTAGCTACATTTGTGAAGCTTGTGAAGCTTTGAAGACTTTATCATGGAATGGTTTTGTAAATCACAGCGGTATCAGGCTGTGAATTTGCACACAGAGAGGATGACACAGGTTTTCACAACCTGCACTGAAATTGTTCTGTTTCAGAGACTAAAGACACCAAAGCAGCCACATTCTTCCTGCTGCCTGCCAGCAGTTACGTGCCTGAGAGTGACGTCCTGTATTGCTCAGCATCACTCACTCCTGTCAGCAGATGAATCCAGCACACACTGAACTCACTTGTTTGAAAATAAAAGCCTCATTTCCAGATAAGGAATACATTCTTCCCTCTGCAATTTTTATTCCCATGTTCTGTGTAGCCCACACTAACAGGTTTTCTCAAACATCATATACAAGTGTCACAACAGGAAAAACAAGTAGCTGAAATAATCTTGAACATATTATCTCCAATAGAAACATGTGCAAGAGACAACAAGATGTTACTTACTCTTTTTCCAGGTGGACCAGGTGGGCCAGCTTCACCTGAAGGACCTGGTGGACCCTGCAGTGTCAAATGGTAAGATCAGTGGTATGAAGTTATTATCTTTAGTAAATGCAATGTATTGGCCCCACTCAATGGACAGAAAGTAAGTCCCATCAACACATAGAGCGAAGTCTTGCATTTTCAACAAATCCTTCCTTAGGGTGATCTTGTGCAAATTTTTAACAGCTTTGGTTACTGTACAAAATGCAACCAGTCTGTTTGCAAGAAAACGTTTCTGAAAGGGGCTGCACAGAAGTAACCTGTGGTCCTAGCCTGCTAACTCCATGAAGATTTCTTGCTTTCTCTGGTGCTGAAATCACACTTGGCTAAAATTTTCCACTGACTTCTGTGAGTTAGCTACTCCATGGCTGGCTTTCTCTTGAAAAATCTTTTGTGCATTGATAACCATTTGGCTTAGTCAATCTTGTTCAGTGTACCAGCATTTTCTGTTTTTAAACTATACAGTAATTCCCTGACAACCAAAACTTCCAGAGCTAGGAAGAGACTTTCCAAAATAGAAGCCCTTTTTACAATAAAATGAAAAAATAGATTAATGATGTTTTACTGTGGGAATCTTTGATGATTAATACAGACATTGATCAGATACATCTTAACTTTCTTAAAGTAGAAACATCAGGATTTTGCTTCATGTCACCAGGTCAGCTAATGTTTAATTTGATGCAGCATTCCTTTCTTATGCTCACAGTTGCTCCATTTTTAGCGCTGCTCAGCAGCTCCAGCATAAATCCTTAACACACAATTTGTTTCTACTGTTAAAAGAAATGGAGCTCTTGCTTCTGATTGTTACTATGATATGGACAGCTCTACCTCTGCGAGGCAATATATAGACATTTTTTACTAGAACAGAAAGATAACTTTAAAAATATTTGTAAGAGTAAAAATGTATAGAAAAGATACTTTCTTAGTATAGGAGAGCACATGCAGCTAAAATAAAATGACAGGAACAACTCACAGGTTGACCAGGATCACCATCTTCACCCTTCTCTCCACCAACACCATCTTGACCCTACAGAATTCATAGGAAAACAAATAAAACTGAGAATTTAGCTCAATTAGGTAACTTGGTTTCATCTATGAATGTAAGAGCAGTGGTTTTCTGCAGAGCATATTCCTAAGGACACTCGTTTGCAAAACTTTGTACTCTAAACCTGTTTTCAAACCTTAAGACACACATGAACAGAAAAGCAATAGATCTTACAGTGAAGACCTCATTCCCATGCCAGGGAAACCAAGATTTGGACCTAAAACTGTTTTCTTTTTAAAAATATACTTACAGCTGGACCAGGTTCCCCAGGGGGACCAGGATCTCCAGGAAAACCGACTGGGCCCTAGATAAAGCAAGAAAAAAACCAGGAATGTGTCATCTGCTGATGAGCAGGAAGCAATATGCACCAATATTTTATGAAGCAGATAATTAATTTAGTTCAAATGTCAAAAATGATAGATAGTTACATGTAGCACAGCTTCAGCAGTGCTTCACAGTGCTTTGTGTTAAAATTACTAAGCTCACTTACTGGGTTACCCTTAGGTCCATCATCACCTGGAGGTCCTTTTGCACCTGGTGGTCCAGCTGCTCCAGGTGGACCAGCCTCACCTTTTTCTCCCCTTTCACCTTTTGGACCCTGTAGAAAACATGAACGCAAAAATGTCATCTGGAAATTGAATGGCTAAAACCAGATTGCAATGGCAAACGTGTTTCAGACCTAGGCAGTGTTACTCCTGAATAAATGCTGGCACGTGAATGGGAAATTGGGACATTAACCTCCCACTGGAAACCTGTGAACCTTGGCTGAGTGCCAACATCTGCACCCAGTTAGCATTAATGAACTGACTTCAGAGTGGAAAACATGCATGGTAAAGACAACACTTCTGGAAGGAAAAAAGGAAGTCTTCAGCTTTGTCTGCTAGCTGTTAGTACAAGAAGGGGATGTAATTATAAAGAAACAAACGGCATTGCAAAGTTCTTCACTGGGAATGTAAAGAAGACACACAAACACACAAGTGATATGATGAAATGCTTTCTGAAGTAAGCACTGCCAGATACAGTATTGCATCATAACAAAGGTTAGTAAGGAGACTAGACTAAAATACTCACAGATGTTCCAGATTCTCCAGGAGGTCCAGGGTTACCAGCTTCTCCAGGCTCACCCTGTAGATGTGTGAGGATAAATTGGTAAGTCATTAGGAAGAATATTGATTTCTGCTATTACGTGATTTTCTCATGCTTGTCCATGTGAACAGCTTACAAAACCTGTCTTTTATTTAGGCTGCCTAAAGGGGTTTTTGTTACATAGGGTTTTGTAGAACTGAAATCTGATATTTTAGAGACAACATATCAAATAAAGCTTTTCTTGAGCTAGGGAAGACTGAGTTTCCCTCTGACCTTTAGATGATATTCACCTTTATTATGCCATATAGAGCAAATTTCCTGTTTGTCGTCTCCCTTTCTAGCCATAGAGAGGCCAAAGATGTATATTGACTATATACCTAGAAGCCACATTTTGTATGGAAGCAAGTTTCTGCAAAAAAGAAAATACTAATTGGAAATGAATGTCAGTGGAGTAAGGATTTATTGTTATAGTTACTGTTAGAAGAAAAAATTATATAAAACCTCTCTGTATGGCTAAAATAATAGCATAAGAGTAAAACTTTCACCACAGTCCACAGAGATGTCCACTCTGAATTTACTGGTGATGGGTATTGTTTAGTAAAGCAGATGGCTTTGAAGATAGCACCATATGAAGAAATCAGATATTATACAGATGAAGTGAAGATTGATGTCAACTCAGTCTCTTTTTGAGCTAACACTGTGTGTTAGCTCAAGGACTGTCTTTGAAATGTTAAACTTTGGTTATGACTGATTATTTTCTAGCTTAGTGGTCTGATAAATAAACCTTTATAGGAAACTACTCTGTTAGTACAGTATTTAGCTATTAGCAGTACAGACACGCAAATCTGTGAAAGGATAACAGGATCTGCTTTGTGACTGTCATGGAGTGCTGAGCTAAAAATGCTATTCTTATTCCACAGGATTTCTCAGTGTAACTGCTAATGGGAGGATTTCCCACCCCAGAGATACTCTTTTCCAAACCAAATGAACTTTGCCAATGATTATGCCCATACACAAAAGTACTTCAGTGCTGAAAATACTTTTCACCCAGTTCTCCCTACTGAAGTCACAGCAAGATTGGGCATAAATTTGTGTTATCTTTTGCATCCTGTATGACATGCATGCCCTTCTTCAGCCCATGACAAGTCAACTAAAGCAAGACACGTAGCTGTCATTCCCACATGGGAAGTATAAAAGCATAAATCTTACAATGTTAATTTTAAGCCAGTCTTGCACTTTTTCCACAGAAACTAATGGCAGCATAGTGGCCCCCCTGGGACCAGAGTTTTGCCCCATCTATATATTATGTTAGATGAATGGAAGAAGATGGGCGCAGCCAAGTGAATTCTAGAAGAGGATAATTAACAGATAACTACAATTTCACCAGCAATATTAAAATGTCCTTTAAAAAGGGCACTTTTAAAGGATAAATTTGCCTTTAGAAACTGTAGTATGTTTTATTAGACATACTTAAATTTGCAGTAATCTTAAAAATTAATGATCCCTTTTAGTTTTTCACATTCATTTGCTTCTGTGATACCACATGCATTATTAAATAAAACACAGCTAGTATATACTTCAGTCCTGTGTGGAACGAGCAATCAAATTAGTGCTATTCAGGTCAGTATATGTATCTTACCTAACAGCAGCCACAATAGAGACCCTTTGCAGGTGTCCCATTGCAGGACTAACTGTCTGAGTGACAGGAGTGCTAATGGTACAAAGTCTTGGCTGACAAGCACTTGTGCCAGTGTAATCCCTTTCTAAGCTTCAGGCAAATGTTACTGCAAGTTATCATGATTCCCATTTGATTTGTAATCCACTCTTTACCTTTCCCATTGTCAAACACATCCTCATTATATGATACCTTGCAACAGGAAAAGAGATAGCCTATACTTGGGGACAACAGGGGGACACTGTGCTCCTAGGATCTCTGAGGTCCCTGCTATAGCATGCGAGTTGAAATTGGCAGATGCAGGCAGCTTGTTTGAGCTCTGTGCGCAGTAACTCCCCATAAAGCAGCAGTGTGGAAGACAGCAAACTTGGAAGGGCTAGAAAATATCAAGATGTTCTCGTGAAAGGGCATCTGTGAAAGATGAGACCAGCTGAAGTTTCAGCTCACATTAATACTTCTAAATCATTGCTTTATTAAAAATTATGACTCTTCCCTTCATGCAGTTGTTTCTTCTTCTGACAATTATATTTATATGCCATATATTATGTACTATGAAAAGCTGTAGTTGTTTCAGACAGCCGTTAAGGCACTTACCCAATGTTCTGACAGAGAAGATTGCAGCTGATATTTACAGAGTACATATTTATCGCTACTGAACACTGTGCACTCTGTAGGTTATCATGTGCCCATATCTGTGTTTGAATTTTTGGTAAGGATGATAAAAATTCAGAACCTGATGCATTTTGTCCATGGGAAATATCTCAGAGATTTTATGATCTAATAATAGATTTATTCTGCCTCTGGATTTTTTTCCTCTTTAGTTACCAGGTTGTATCTTTTAAAGTTAGTGTGATCTTACTTAGGCAAAGTCTTCTTCTGACAGAATTTCAACAAATGGAAACAGACATTCTGAACTGGAAGGAATTCTGTCATTTCACAGAGATGTCTAATTCTGAAAACCTTCTTGCATTAAGCAAACAGAATTAATTCTGTTGGGCAAAGCACAGTAGTTTCAAAGTCCTTTGTTTTCCTTATTCTGAGTAGTTCTAAAGAACTGTCCATACAAAGCACAGAGATAGTGGATGGAAGGCTGCCATCTTTGAGTTAAATTCTGGGACATGGTGATCTGTTTCTAAGAGTGGGAGACAACTTTGCAACTGGCTGGATTGTGAAAAGGATTGGGTTAACTTTTGTTCCTTATTGCCATCCTCACAAAACAGAGCAAAATCCTGCCTCCAGCAGACACATCTTGTCACAGAAGTGTGCACATATGGGACTGTGTTATATACATTATGGCTCTGGGATGGAATCAAGAGAGACAGCTTAGAGCTGTTGTTTATTTTCTAGAAGGGCTTTTGTTTACAAATGTGTTGGAGAGTTTGGAGAAGGATGTCATCACAGTCAATTACCCATGGAAAGTTATTAGAAGTAATTTGTTAGGACAGATATTCAGGTAGCATAAAATGTCATAGATGCGTCTTAAATTAAGTACCTCAGCAACCGTCTGCAGAGAGATGTGTGGAAAAGTGATAGGCACACAAGGTGTCTGTGCAAACTTACCAGACAGGTTCATAAACTTAGGGCCAGAATACTCCATTGATTTTTGTCCTCTCACTTCCATCTGCAGTTTTAATCAATGACTGGTGAAACATGTAAGCTACTGACTTCACTTGTTTTACTGCACTGGCCTCCTTATTTAAAAAAATAATTTTATAATGATGTAATAGGAAGCAGAAAATCACTACACTCATCTGGGTTTATACTACTATCATAGTTTTTCATACAGTAAAACAGATCTAAACTGAGAGACAGTGCAGGCATTGATCTTGCTTGACTACTCATTAACTCTGCTGTGGAAAAGAGAAGGGAGTGGAAAAATGGTGCAGTACTCAGTGCAGTATCACAAATTAACCTAGATTTAAAAGTCAGATTTATTTTATGAGGCTTTGTGGAAGAGAAATGTGAGGTTAATGTTACATGTTCTGTTTACTCTCTGTGTGGCGACTTCTTATGTAATGTAAAACATTTCAGTCCTACTTTTGAGAAGTCATGAGCAGCTCACTTGGAAGATACGCATGTTAGACCTGTGATACCAAATTAAAGATAAGCACGTGTTGGGACGCTTTGCTTTCACGCTTTTTCTTAATTATAAGCACAACAAAGACAATAATCCCAGGCTGGAAGCTGGTTTTAAGTGGGTTTAGTTGAGTGTAAGTTTCAAGACTTCTAGACAGCTCCATGGAGGCTACAAGCATTAATAATGCAAAGCTACATGCACGTTTGTACCGCAGATGTCTTTGAACATTTAGGCCTTTGTGTGTACAGCAGAGGAAACAACAAGCCATTAAAAATACATGACACTAAGTGTGACAACAATTTTTTAGAACTAACTTTCTGGAAGGGGGCTTTGGAACCCTAGTATTAATGACAAAATATCTGCTAGTCTAGCCATTTCAAATACTGAAGTAAGCATATCTACTTCACTCCCCAACACTGAGAGGGAGGATGCCAGTATGCTTTCCTACACTGTACAATCAGCAGTGCAGTGCATTATCCATGCTGTGATATGTCTTTCCTGATAGGGATTGCAGAGGCTAGAGCATGCTGCCATAGTAAGAGAAACATTGTGGAAAAAAATCTATGGGAAGGAAAGAAAAAGAGAAAATGCATCTTTTGTTGAAAAGCAGGAACTGTTTCCCACTGGGGGCAGGGCCCATCTTCCAAACAGGGCTGTACCTCCTGGTACTCTACCAGCGGGTCTCTGAAGAGGCCGAAGTCTGCTTTCCTGAGTTCCAGGGTACTGAGCTTGCTGTGTGCCCTCCTCACTGCCATAAGTATCTTGAACTCCACCATTTCATGGTCACTACAGCCAAGGCTGCCCCTAAGCTTCACAGTCCCCACCAGCCCCTTTTTGTTGATGAGAACAACATCTAGTATAGTATCTCTCCCCATTGGCTCCTCTGTTACTTGGAGAAGGAAGTTATTTATAATTGGCACCTTTTCAGAAACATCCTGGATTGCTTATGTCCTGCTGTGATGTAGGGTGGTTGGAGTCCCCGACGACCAGGGCTTGTGAATGTGAGGCTGCTCTTATCTGTCTATTGAGGGTCTCATCCACTTGGTCTTCCTGGTCAGGTTGCCTGTAGGAGATGCTCTCTGTCCCTGCCCTTTCTTTAGTTCTGACCCGTAAGCTCTCAATGGCTCCATATACATCACCAGGAAGAGCTCCACGCACTCCAGCTGGTCATTGACACACAGGGTGGCAAACCCTTCATTATCTCCCTTGCCTGTCTTTGCTAAAAAGCCTGTAACATGTTTGCCACTGATAATAGCTTCTCTTTTTAACATTCCTGATAGAGGGCTATATGATACTCTAAGCAGCACCATGAAAAACACTTGAAGCCAGTAATGTTTCTGTAGTTAAGGAAATATCTATAACCCTTATTTAATCCTTCACCTGAAAACTACCTTTTCTGCTGCAAAACTCGCTGTTCTGACTGTTAAATCTTTTTGTGATGTAAAATGTGGAATAAAAAGACCAACTGTGGTAAGTTAGCCATTAGTATCCTTAAGTCACCATCAACAATTACTAGGTTAATGATGGATAATTAGGAACTGAAATATACCTATCTAGCTGCAAAGAAGAATCAAAATGCACAGCCATATTCCTGTTGCAAAGGTTTCTCTTTAGGAGGTTATTATCAACACTCACCTTTTCACCAACACCTCCAACAGAGCCAATTGAGCCTGGGGGACCTTGAGGACCCTACGATGATAAAAGATGTCAGTTATCCCAAATACAGCTATCCCAAATACAGTGCTAATTACTGAACTGAGAGAACAAAAAAGAGGTTAATTCTTACATCAGCTCCATTAGGACCCTGGGGACCTCTTGGACCTGGAGGGCCAGGTGGACCCTGTATCAAAGAGACAATTTGATAGCATTACAATCATAAAGAATAAGCCCAGTGGAGATTTTCTGGCTGATGAAAAACAATATCCTCTGTCTGTAGAGAACTTTTAATTGTTGCACTGCTGCAGAAACAGCAGGGCCAGATTGCTGCCCACTGCATGACTTCACAAGGTGACAGAGCTTCCAGGCTGTGTTATATACTACCTGAGCTGGAAATGATCTGATGTTTAGGACTCCTGAAGATTGGTTTCCTAGACTGTATTTTCCTGCAGGTTACCTGCATATCCATTTCACTGTGTAAACCCCTGGAGCAGCTTACATATTTGGTAACAGCTATGTGACAGTCCTACACCATGATGCCTACAGCTGGGCAATCATAAAGCAGCCAGGCTTGGCAAAGGCTGTTGGAGGAAAATGCACACTGTTTATAGCTTGCATTTCAGTCAGCCCAGAAGGCATTCTGTCAGCAGTATAAAAATGTAGTGTCAAGATCACCCAGACAAACAGAGCAAATATAGCCAAACAGTGTTTACCATCTCTGGCCTGGAATTACCTGAAGCTAAGGTGCAATGCCTCGAATTTCAGAAAAGCAGCTCCAAACTCTCTGGTGCAGTGATCTTTCAGTTTTTTTCTTGCTCTCCTGAACCTGCTTATCACTGTGCTGTCTCAGACACATAACATTTGCTTTGCTGTCTGCTCTTCAGAGTATTTTCTTAAATTACATAATTCTTGATATTAGAGATGAGGAGATAGATGTAGGGAAGCAAAGTAAATCCAAGAGTGAGTTTATATTACACAAGGCACCAAACTCAGAAATAGCTTATCAAATTATGAGCTACAGAAAAAAAGACAGTAATACTTGGATGATACTTATGTTCTCCAGAACAACCAATGGGAAGAAGTCTTACAGAATCACAGGTTGATAAGGGCTGGAAGGGACCTCTGGGGATCATCTAGTCCAACCTCCCTGCTAAAGCACGTTCACATGGAGCAGGCTGCACAGGATTTTGAAGGGTTTTTAAACTCTCCAGAGAAGACGATTCTACAACCTCTCAGCAGCCTGCTCCAGGGCTCTGTCACCACCCTCAAGGAAGTTTTTCCTTGTGTTTAGGCAGAGTGTTCTAGTTTGTACCCATTGCCCTTTATCTTATCACTGGGCACCACTGAAAAGAAACTGGCCCCATCCTCTTGACACCCACCCTTTAGCTAGCTATTAGCATTGATAGTTACCATTGGGCCCACATCACCATTTTCACCCTTTTCACCTGGTGGGCCGGGCAGACCCTAAAACACATGGGAGAGAAAAAACCTCTTAGTAGGGTACTTGTAATGATGAATTATTACAAATGAATATGAAACAATATAAATCAGAGCTACGTGTGAAAGTTGGAAACTCATGGGAGCACAGGAGGGAGAACAAAGAAAAGTAAAACTATCTGCATTAAAACAAAAAGGATTTGTTCATGTTACAGCAAATATATATAGGTAGTCCTGTGATGTTTAAACCAAGTGAGGTAGAAAATGTCCTAAAAAAAAAATAAAAACCAGACACAGAAATTCTAGGGTGACTGGTTTTAAAAACACTGAAGTCTAGTGCACTGTTGTTGTGAAAGCCTGTTTACTATTAGATAAACAGCAGGAAAACCCCAGCTTTTGCTCTGTGATGACAGAGTGGGGATTCCATGTAACTTTTATTTTAGAAAATAGCAGACTGTAGTCTGTTAAAATGGAAGCTGATATCTGATAAGGCTCTCTTCAGTAACACTCCCAATTACAGGACTTGCTCAGTAGCTATGCCAGGGTTATGGTAACACTTCTATTACTTTCTAACTTTCTTGATATTTACTTTTTTGCAGCTGTGCAGTAAGTTTAACAAATCAAATTTGAATGTAACCTTTTTCCTACTCGGTGATGAGTTTAAAACACAATTTTGTAGCTAATTGCTCTAAAGAGTGATTGGAACAGATGCCTAGGCTGGGACTAGATGACAAGTCTTTACAGAGCTGGTACTCTGAAAGAAGACTCCCACCTCAAATAAGCTAGATCTTCCAGTTGCCAACAGGCCCCTTAGTTCTACCCCATGAACATGAAAAGACATTTCGTTTAAAAATGCCTTCTCCATTATGATTCATGATCATGCTAAACCCGAACAGCTCATTCAACTGCTTGCAGGGGAATTGTTTATAAAACTTTGAAGGCAATAAAACTTGTTTTGGAAAAGACTTTCCCAAGCCATTTGAACTCCTATTTCAACACTGGAAAAATCCCACTGATTGCACTGAAAGAATATTTCATGCATTATTGAACATGGCTTTTTTGCAGTGCTTTTAGTTCCTCCTGGCAAGAAGTAATTAAGGTGTTTGTCATCCAACATTTCAAAATTTAAGTAAAATTGCTCTAAACTATGAGATAACCTAAACAGGTTCATAGAGTTTTTCAAATTTTCTTTGCTTTCAGCTCCTTTTGTTAGAAACATCCTTATTTTTATAAATACTATTAAAATTCAATAGTGAGGAGTGTCACAATCACACCAGTATTCACAATCAATATTCATAATCAATATTCAAAATTACCAAGGGTCACTTTTATGAACAAAAATACTTTTTACTTAATGTCCAAGGTAGGTAATATCAGTAGAATTTAACTGCAGTAAGCATGATGCAGTTACTGTGGAGTATTGTAGAGATGAAGCTGTTACTCCTCAACAGCTCATAATTACAATGAGAAATGTATTACTAAATGAAACAAACTTTTGATTTCTTCAATACTGTTAAGCAAATATGGGATCCTAGTCCATGGACCAATATATTCCAATTAAAATCTTAATCAGAGAAATAAAGCTCCTTGTTTGAAATGTTTCAGTGGATTAAGTCTCATCCTAATTGATTTTCATATTTATGCAGCTTAGTGCTTGTTAAACTTAAACTGCGAAGGTGGACTTTTTGTAAAACAGGAATCGAAACTATATCCTGGGTCTGAGGAAATTAACAAGATTCATTTTATCCCCTCTTTAATAAAAAACCTAAGCAATCCCTAGTAGCATTTACAGATCTTTCTTCTGAGTTGTTATTTCTGAAAATAAAGATGTTTTCCAAGGCAGTGTGCCTTTGTGTGCACAAGATATATGTGTTAGTGCAGTTATCAACTGTTTATCTTCCATGGAGGTTTGCAGTGTTTTATAAAATTCATTGTTAAGTTTTGTGGACTGCACTGTGTAATAGAGATTTAAAAATGGTAGGTACAGGTTGAGGTTCAGCTCAGTGAAAGAGACGAGTCAGTGCACACGTGGTAGCTAGAAAGGAGCCATACTGGTTTCTACAGTCCAATATTATCGCTGCATTTGTCCATGTTTTTAGAAGAGACTACTTATGATCCACAGCACAGCTTCATGCATGGATTAGAAAGCATTTCAAAGTGCTCTGTGCTCTAATCTTATTCACATGGAAATGAATCAGAAGTCCTGAATGTCTTGTTCTTGTTTTGTCATTCTAAAACAAATTATATTTTTGAAAGAGTAGGATTCTTCATCTGTCATTCTCTGGCTGCAGCAATGAGATGCCTATAGTTTATTGTATTCTTGCTTTGTGGGTTTTCAATCATAAAATAACATTTTTAAGAGGAATAAACATACAACTATGAGAACCTGCCAGTGATGGCAGCAGTGTGTAAGCATCACAGAATTCTGCTCATCTTTCAGAACACAAGGATTGTCTGTGATTGGAACAATGAGAAACACACTATGTTGCCCAAACCTATTGTGAAAAGACAGTAAATGGCAAGGATGTGTTATATATGCCTCCAAGGTGAATCTTTTCTTTGAAATGTGTACCTACAATACAAAGAAGCGCTCTTGTTAAAATAGAAATTGTTGGACTCTACAAATGAATGAAATTCTACAGGCTATGTTAGCCAGGAGTTCAGCTTCAGAGCATCCTACCAATCTCCATCATTAAATCTGCTGTTTGTACACAAACTTTCTGAATAGGGGATCTTTCAGTTCTTAACTGATGCTATTATTTATTTAACAGAAGAAAATACTCCATTTTGGACACAAAAATCAGGGTCCTCACAGGTACAGGGCAAAATAATAAAGGAATTTACCTGTAAACCAATAGGGCCTGGAGGGCCAGGGAAGCCTCGAGGACCTTCATCACCTTTTTGCCCAAACATCCCTTGCTGACCTCTTGGGCCTGGCTCCCCATCACCTCCCTGTTTGGAAACAGTGGAAAGCAAAAATATCACAGGTCTATCAATAACAGATAAGGAGCAAGGAGCATGCAGTTCAAAGAACTTCAAGTATTAGATGAGTTATGTAAAGATTAGAGTTTGCTCTACATCTACTTACGGCTATACCAGGGGCACCAACAGGACCCTGGAGACCTGGTGGACCTGGAGGACCCTGAAACAGACCAACCAAAAGGAAAATTTACCAATTACAGCACCAGGAGTGAGATGAACACAACTATCGAGACAACTCTATTTGCATGATCAAGGTCTGTTAAGCAGTTCTACATTTCTCCAAAGAAAATGTAGCATTATTCACAAGTCTTTCCCATTCAGTACAAACAATCATTGTTTGGTTTTTGGTCAAAAGCTCAGATTTGCATGACTATAATAGACTTAATATCAACGTTTATTGCAAGATCACTTGTAATATTTCAGAATAGTTAAACCAGATACCTGTGCAAACATGAATCAAACTGAAAAATACATTTTTTTTTACAATTAAAGGCATCAGATTCCCACGAGATTTGTGTGGAAAAACTCAACCTTTAAAGCACCATCCACCAATCAAATTTAATGTGCATTATTTTTATATTAAATTGAAAACAGTTTTTGCAACAGCACGAAAGAGACACGAAAAAGCCTACGTTCTTGTTGAGCATGGGCATCACATTTCTTCTTATATTAAAGTCTCTTTTCAACAAAATGGCAAACAAAACCCCCAGGGCTCTGAAAGGAACCTCATTTTTTTCAGTCTCCTTACAGACTAATAATTCCCTAAATTATATTGCATGAAATTCAGATGTGATGTAATGAAGATATCTAAACGAGCATGGGAATGCAAGTTATGAGTTTATGATGGGGTTAACACTATGTGGTGAGTCTGGTTTTTGCACCAGCTAGAAAGACTAGGCTGCTAAGAGTGAGGCTAAGCATAAAACCTTACAGCTGGAAATGGCTGCATTCTAGTCTGCCATGGCAAGGAAAGTGTCTGCAGTTTCTAGGCTGGGAATTCTAATTTAATGCAGAATAATGCTTGGATTTAAAGACCTGGCTAGATTTAGATTGTTCTTACCTTTATAGGGAGATGAGAAAAAGTGAACTTCTTAAGTCTCATACTCTTATTCCTTTCCTTGGGGTCCTTGTCTAATATTTCCTAGGCAATTTGAAGCATCCACCTATGTATTTCTTCTTTTGGAATTGTTATTTTGTCACATACCTGATGGCAGTATGTGAAGTTAAGCTTTTAAGCTCTATGGTGACATATCTAAATGAGGGGACTCCTAGGAGTGCTTCTGTTGACTGGGAGAGTTACAATGAGAAAGGGAAATAGCATGGCAAGAGTAGTATTGGAATGGACTGCTTCTACCCTCTGCCGGATGCTTCCGCCTCCTCCTTCATTTTGTCGGGCTTGAACAAGATCTCTGTATTTTTAATCTCATTGAAATACTCATTTTGATGTGAGGTATTGTTGGAAGGTACTTTACAACTGATTAATGAGAGGTTATTTGGACATGTGGAGGGCAAATGGTGAGAGACTGATCACAATCATCAGGAGAGAATCTCCAGTCAATAAAGGCAGCTGTGGTAGCCAGCTGAAGGTCGAGGGAGGAGGTACATCAAAATTGTGCTGCCCCTAGCTAGAATATGGCAACACAGTACTTTTTCTTAGGCTTTAGTACAGTTAAATCCCCCCAACATAAAACCCTGTTGGTTTCAACACAGAATTGAAGATGTTTCCAGCTCTTAAAGAGGAGAGAGGGATCAATTCTTCTTTGCTGGATTAAATGAGCACCAAGGCTTTTGTGAGCATCCAGATATTGTGACTCTTTCCTCTTTATGTCCTGTGATTTCAGATCTAGGTACTTACTTCCTCTTCAGGATCTTTCAGAAATGACCAACAAAGCCTTTCCTCCCTGCCCCAATAAACACATGTTATCATGTTGAAAGGAAAGCAGGTTGGAAATTGACATGTTCTGGCACTGTCATGGATAATTGACTGGAATTGAGGGTAAATAGGATTCCATATACTTGACTTCAAACAGGGTAACAGTCACACAGAGCCCTGCAATTTCAGGAAAATGTAATATATTCCCAAATGCCTTAAACCTTGAAACTGAGGGTACAGGCTATGTTCTCAAATGATTATGATGCAGACCCCGTCTTCAGACAGCAGGTCTGCTGGATCACGCCCAAATACATTAGTACTCACTCTGAGAGTTGTGGCCACAGTTAAATGCTCAGCCTATGTAGCTCTGCTAAAATGACTGAAATAGGAAAGTGCAGCATGTATTTTTTTACCCATTTTTCTCTGATGCAGAAGCATCTCTAATGAAGAGGCATGTCCAAGGGCAAAAAAGGATAAGCATGTGATCACATACAAAGCCTGAAGTGGAACTGAACCATGAGCTGCTTCATATACTTCCTCTTGCCTTCTTTAAACACAATTTTTCTGTGTGCACAGAAAAAGGTGGACAAAGAGGAGATGCATCTATCTCTGTGTATCCCACAACTGGTTTACAACTAAAACAGCAAATAGATCAAGATGGAATTTTAGTTAACTGGGAACAAGTCCACAGTGTCAAAATTGACTTGTAAAAGTTTCCATTTGATCAATAATTTTACCATTCATCTCAGATTAAGCAGGAGACATTTCAGTCTGAAGCAGTATTTGTTTACAGTTTGGTCACACGGATGTTTCTTACAAAACTGTGGTTTATGATAGAAGTCAAAAGTATGTTTTCTGTAGTGGGAACTGCAGAGGTCTCTCTCATAGAAATAACTGAAAAGTACACATTTATCTTCAAAAAACCCCAAACCTTGTCTTGCACATGTTACAATTATTTAAGTGTGCTCTCCAAGAATTAAGTATTATTTACAATTTTAAGAATTACATTGATAGATTTCTCAACTGAATCATCATATTCTTCCTCATTATGGTTCTGAAGCTAAAGCTAGACATGTTTACACAGTCCAGTCAGTGAAGTTATCTGGGTCTCTCCCAGTTCAAAAGTAGAATGAATGAAATTAGATGATATAGGAAAGGTGCTTAGCAATGTAGTTTGTCATCTGTTTTTAACTGATTCTGTAAGCTGAAGGAATATGAGAAATAATATATATGTGGCTCTTTAAGTAGAACCCTCTAGTGTTGCACTACAACTCCACATTATATTGAAGTGCTTTTGAAGCATGTCTTTGTTTCTGTTGATCCGTGTAGCAGGGCTACCTCTGTACTTCATGCATGAATACTCTTTATTTACAAGAACAGAACCAACAAAGGACTTTGCTACTCACGTTTTCTCCCTTGTCACCTTTACTACCTTTCTGACCCGGTTCACCAATTTCACCCTGTAATTGAAAGTTAAAAGTTAAGCTTTTTTTCTAAAAGGGTCTCCTTCAAACATAGCTGAACTCAGTGTCACAGTATCTTTAAGGGTTTCCTTTGACAGGATTATTCTGTGTTTTATGTGTGAGGGCCCAAAAAGGGCAATTCAATTCTGTATTGATCCATAGTATGTCATATTAATCCAGAAACTGATTGCTATACTTGCAAAGAGCAGCAGACCTGGCCTTGAACTGAGCGCTAAATAAAGGAAGTTGTTGTCTTCAATATGAACTTAAAGCACGAACCTGTCTAACTGTATGTGACAGAGCAACTGTGTCTCACTGTAGTGTGCAAGATCTCAGAACTTCAAAGTTATTAAAGTCAACAGGAAACCATGTCAGGAAAAAAACACGTTATCTTTATACAATAATAGAAGATAATTAAATTAACTCACAGAAAATACTCTTTGTGGGATCAATAATATTCATGCATCACAAAACCAGACCTCAGAGTCTTTACCTTTGCCCTGTGCAAACTAACAGAACAGCAACAGGTCAAGCAAACATGAAAGGTGATCCTGAAAGGTGCTGTGTCCTAAATTCTGTCAAAAGTCAGCTGAGGATCTCTGCTGCAAGCATATTATTTTGACACCCTTGAACTCTCACCAAATCACTATATATTACTGGGAATGTCTGATCTTACTTATTCTGCAAAACAAGTTTCTAAAACGGGCAAAAATCAAGTTTGACATCATCTCACTTGATTTTCTTTGCTGATGTTCATGCTTGTTTCTTTGCTAGGAAAAATGTTAGTCTGGTAGTTCTTGAACACAAATCCCAATGCCCCTCAGACATCTGATTATAGAAGGGGTTTTTTAGAGTTTTTTTGCAGTGAATGGAGGGAGTCTGGGGAGGCAGGGACAAGAATTGCTTCATCACCATACTTATTGTGAAGAAAGCTACAACCACAGAACCATACTGACAGATCTTCTCACAGATACACTAATATCCATTCTAATGATTCACCTTGTCACCGTCTTCTCCAGGAGAGCCACTAGGACCAGCAGGACCAGGAAGTCCTACAGGACCTTGTACCCCATCACGTCCAGCTGGACCTTGAGGGCCCTTTTCACCCTGGTTTTGAAGAAAGAGAGATTCACATTGTTATAGGTGTCTAATGAAGATTTCAGTAGAGTCACATTACAAATACAAAATAAATAAAAAAGCCCCAAACAACAGAAAGGAAACTACAAAGGGAAGAGAAGGTATCACAAAATTATACCAAGTAATAGTGGAAGCTGATGCCAAGTATATTTGCACTTGAATGCAGAGGGGCTGAGTGCAAAGTCTGAATGAAAGACTCATCTGGCAGACTTCTCTATTGCATTCATTCCCTGCTGTGACAAGAATGTGTTCAACCCTTCTTGTGTGTTGGAGGCTATGATAATAAATTTACTCAATGGTATATATAAAAGGTGAGGTATTCTGAGCATGTGTTTAAAAGGTAAATACTAGGGTGGGAAACACTAACATTTTGGAATGAGAATTTTGTGCTGTGATGGTTTTATGTGACCCTGTGATTACTTACAGGAGCACCCTTCTCTCCTGCAGGGCCTGGAGGACCCTGAGGTCCAGGACGACCCGGTAGACCAATTGGGCCAGCAGTGCCTGCTGCTCCACGTTCCCCTGGTGAGCCCTGGAAAGAAATTTAAAAAGTGTCAGATAATTCTGACTCAGCCCTGATAACTGTTGAAACCCTTCATCACCCAGGTCAACAAAGAAGATACCTATTAGTGAGATTCCAGCAGGCAGAAGGAATCACATTCAGCACATATGCAAGTAACAAAAAAAAAAGGTTGAAAGAACTAACCTGAAGTTTGTACTCTGAAGTTTGAGCTCAACAGTTCTTATTCCATACTATTTGTTAATATTTTTTAAATGAATAGACCTTGTATTATTTTTGTATCATAATAGGAGTATGCTGCAGCCTGTCTCAGGAACTTTTTTCCCCGTGTTTCCGGAACACATTAATGTATTATTGTGACGTAAGAATATTCACCATGTTAAAATACAGAAACAACCCACACCTCAGCCCTGATTTTCAGTCAAGTTTGTGCCGTACATTGCTGAGAAGATTCATTTGTTTCTACGTTTCCACTCACCTGTGGAAACATCTATTGAATTATAATGAATAATTTGATGTGTCTCACCCAGAGGAGTTTTGGATGTACTGGTATCTTTAGATGAGCACAGAAAAAATTAACAATCTAATATTGCAGATAAAAGGGTGAAAAACAAGTGCTGGATGTGGGGTAAACACTGGAACTGGGTATTCTACAATGTATTTTAAAAGACAGTAATAGCAGAGAGGAATGACTTTTACTCTCACATCAATAAGCCTCACTTTTAAATGAATCATGTAATTGTCACTGTTGTATTCCTTCAATTGTCTTAAGGAAGTTAGGTCCTTTTCTGTCTGAAATTACCAAAGCACCCACAGGCAAAAGTTTTGTTTACACCTCCCCTGTCATTTTTTTCTTTTGAAGTTCCCTAAGTAGCTCTTCAATAAACAGCCAACTCTTCTTTTAAGTATGCCAGTCTGCCACAGAGCCAAGCACCACAACTTTCACAATCCGGGCTGTTTTTGTAGTTTCTCCTAGATGGAGCTAACTAGACATAATGGAGGGAATGACAAGGCACATAAAAATCTGCACTGCTCTGAAAACTAAAAGGTATCTAGGCTGAAAATTTTTTTCTGACATATTTATTGCAATTTCTAAGCATATGCTTTTAGGTTGTGGTGAAAGGGAACAAGGTGTTCTGGTACTAAAAAAAACCTTTCTAAACTGACACAAAGGAACAGAGAACAGTAGATTAGAACTTCTACTCCAAGCAATTGGAATTTCAGAATCAAAATGTTCCATTTTGGTCTATCCATATATGTTTACCATTTAGTCAAAAGCCACAACAGGGAGTACTGGTTTTCAAACCTTTCTGTAAGTTGGATTAATTTTCAAACAGTCATCTACAATCAAAGATCTCCGTAACTTACAAGCAAAGAAATGGACACCTATTTGGAGGCACACCACATAAAAAAATGACAGGGAGCAAAAGGATATTTGCATTCTAATTTCTAATATCTTTGTGGTTCTGACTAAGTATGCTTCTGTATTTTTTAAATCTGTTCATGACAGCACAGGGGCAAACTCTCTGTGTGTTGATACAGAGGTCCTGGCCTGCTGCTTCTTAGAGTCAGCATGTGCAGGGAGACAGAAGCACGATTCTCTCCTGGGTACAGGCAGAGCTTCAAGAATGGTAGAGCTTCTTTGTGCTTTATTGCACCACCACTGGCTGACAGCTCTGACAGGAAATCCAGCTTTGCCAGCCCCCATACTTCCTGATGATTCAAGGTGCTGTACATTTTGAATCCTCAAGAAGGACGTGGACCTGATGGAGATGGTCCAGAGGAAGGTCATGAAAATGATCAGGGGTTGAACCGCCTCTGCTATGAGGGCAGGCTGAGGGAACTGGGGTTGTTCAGCTTGGAGAAGTGGAGGCTCCAGAGAGACCTGATAGCAGCTTTCCTGTACCTGAAGGGGGCCTACAGGAAGGATGAGGAGAGACTATTTATAAGGGCCTGCAGTGACAGGATGAGAGACAATAGATTTAAACTAGAGAAGGGCAGATTTAGATTGGATATCAGGTTGCCCAAGCAGGTGGTTGAGGCCCCTTCCTTGAAGATACTCAAGGTAAGACTTGATGAAGCCTTTGGCAGCCTGATCTAGTTGGGGATGTCACCGCTGACTGCAGGGAGGTCAGACTGGATGACCTTTGGAGGTCCCTTCCAGCCTGGACCACCCATTCCATTATTCTATGACTGTGATACTCCCTATGTTGTAAAGACAGGGGCAGCATGGGAAAAAAGATGATGGAAGATTCTGTTGCATTATGTTCTATAGATAAGCTAATGGTGGGCTTTCAAGTCCAATGGGACAAACTATTTCATCTATAGCAAACCCGTTAACTTTGACATTTGTAGACTCGCTGGAAACTGAGAAACAAGGAGAGTTGTACTCTCCCCCTACATTTGTATATTTTCACACTTCTGCAGCACCTTTGTTTTCTGTCATTTAAACAATTTACAATTTTTGCATCAGTAGAGCATTCTTAAAGGTTTGTTTGTTGCACAGAGGTATTTCCCCAGCTTTTGAGCCTGGCAATAATTGATAATTTCACTTTTCCAGCTGGTATAGTGGAAGTGGGTATCCATAGAATGGATAAGGAATAAGTGGAACCAGAGGCTCCAAGCAGCATTTTTCCCACCTCTGTTTACACAATAACAAATTTTCTGGCTTTTGGGAAAAGGGAATTTTAAGATGCTTTCACCTATGAGAACCCAAAGTTTAAAATTTTTTTTCATGACATCCTTTGCCTGGCCTGATTCCATCAGCATAACTGGTATTAATTACATAGTAAGGGGGTTTTCCCTTGAGATAACTGTGGCAGAATACTGAAGGGTTGCTCTGGATATTTTGCTTATTGCCTCAGCAAGATCTCATTCTGCATGTGTTGGACAAAAAAAAAATTGTTTCTGTGGGAATCATCCTGCCAGGTGTTGGGAGGTTTCTTATAGTCTGAGTGGATGCCTACATTTCAGTCCTATTTCTGTTATTTTAGTTCCTCAGAGTTCAGTGGAGTCAACAAGAGAAATTCACTACCCTCCAGCCATACTGCCAAGGTCTTTGATCTTGTCAGCTCTCATAAGATAAACAATTTTAGGTCATCTTAACAGTAGGATGCAAGAATTGAGAGGCAAAAACTCCCAAATAACTCAGATCTTTCCTATGTCAGTCGATAGACATCATTTTTGCATCATTTTAATTTACTATAATTAAATTTTGCATGAGTTATGAACACGTAGTACACCTCCTGTTTTCAAGGATCTTCTCTTTTCCCTCTGAGAAGAGCCTCTGATCAAAGCAGTACATATTAAACTGTAGTTACAACTCAGAAAAGCATTTTAGGCAGCTTTTTAATTCTGTTCTCTCTTTCTATGTTTTGTTGTTCCTTATTCCCTTGAATTCCTTGTTAACCTGTGGTCTTGCAGTGGTACTCACAGCCTGGAATCTTTTTGTTAATCTGTGGAGCTGTTTAAGAACTTTTCTGCAGAATGGCAAGGGCATGCTTTGTCTTGTATTTCCCTTCTGCAGGCTGTAGTACCCTCATTAGTACCCTTGGGTTTGTCTCATTTTCTGTGAAAAGTTATGCAATTCTAGCTGTCCTATCCATCACCTTGCAACAATACATTTTACTGATGGGTAACAAAGCGCTCAACAAGTGACAATTTTCATGACTGAAAAATGTTATCAGAGGAAAGACAGCTCTAGATAGCTCAGTACTGGTAATTGGGTAGCCTGCAGCTGGCTTATTCTGGGTCCTGTTTGGGCATCCAATTCCCAAATGAGGTAATGAAAAATGACTGCCTGACATTCCGAAGAACTTCCTCTCATGCACATTCACCATTCCACACAGTAGTATGAGAAGGGAAGAAAACAAATAGGAGACACAAACACAGCAGATAAAAGAGAACTGTTTAAAAACCCCGAAACAACCAAACAAAAACCTCACAATAAAAATTGGTTGCTCTGGAGTGTATTCATGGCCCTCTTTATTTTGTTCTGATCCCTTCAGCACAGTAATTGTTATGCACAGCATTTGGAGCAATCATTTATCTATGCTTACAGGCCTCAGCACTAGCCAAACAAAGCTTATAATTGACTATATATACTAGCAAGAATAAACTGGCAAGGAACTGAAGGAAAAGCATCCAGTAGCATGAAATATCTTCTGACTACAAACAGAAAGTGAAGACTCCATTATAAATACACTTCCGTGTCTACCCTCTGTTGCCTAAAACTAATTGGGAAAATATTTTAGGCTTATTTGATGGTTATGGTCTCCTGTGAGCTACTGTGAAACAAACAAGTAAGCTGTGGTGGTTTAATTGTGGTCCTTGCAGATGCACAGGCACCCAGTATTAAGAGCATCTATGCATCTGTTTTTCACTGAAGAACACTTTCCAAATAACAAGTTTGTAATGAAAGATCAAATGGAAGAAGAATATGAGGACTTCTGGAATACTCTCAGGGCAGCTTGGCAGCTTGGTGCTGTTTGTCCCTCAAGTGGCCTGCTTGCAACACAGTGAATTCAAGGTATATTTAAAAGGGAAAAAAGAAGTTTATTCTTCAGATTCTCTTTTCAGTCTGCTCACAATTCCTGCTACCGTTGTCTCTGTTTCTCAATCACTGGGAAACAATACACAAAAACTTCTGAGCTTCCTAGGGGATTCTTCCTGTGACTATGCTTACCTTAGCAGGAAGCATGGCCGCAACAGGAATGGATTTACAAGGAGCAGTTGGTCCTACGCTCCTAACACCCATACGCTGTGTATTTCTGAACACTGCTACCTGCTCATTCTGGTCTCACACTGAAATTCCATTTGTTGGCAGGCATTAGAAGTGCTCCTGGAATTTCCAACAAAGGGAATACTTTAATACCTTTCATAAGCTTCAAGAGAGCTCTGTGATTTGAACCAAAGGAGAGTACATGGGGAAGATGGAGACATTCACTGACATTTTGAACTAACCCGCTAATGTATGCGCATCCAGTGCAAATTAGAAAAGCATAGTTCATCTGAACTGAAACTCAGACATGTCTACTCCAGAACATGGACTGCAAGCACTAACCAAGATGTCTGCTTTTGCCTCACAACCTTATGGGATGGTATTTACAAGAAACTAGGATAGTAGTGGCATGGCTACTGTGTGGGTATCCTGTCTGGGAAAAGTGGGCTGTGTGAAATGTCAGGCATGCTTGTGCTGTCTGGTTTGTGCATGCTTAGAAGAGTTTTGGTTCACTGCACGTGAACTAACTATCCGCTTGAGAGATTTGTCCAGCCTTAGGGCCTCCTTTAACAAAAAAATCAAGACATGACCTTTAGACTGAAAAGACTGTTCTGGTCCATGCTTTCTTGATTTTGATTCCTCTTCTAATAGTTCAGGTTCTTCAGATGAGGTGGGATGGTATCACTTTTGACTCTCTACTAGCTTCCATTCCATTCCAAGCTACCTTGTTTTGGTGCCTTTTGGGAATGTGTATGTACTGCATGGCTAAGAAGAATTGTAAATCACAAACGTAAGTTCTTGATTTAAAGAAGGGAAGCCTGAAGTAATTAAGACTTCAAGAATTCATCTGAAGAATTCAAGTACCAAGTATTAACAAAGCAAGAAGCAAACCTGAAGCATGCTACAGCAGATCTTTTCTAGTAACATAGAAATAATCCAAAAGCAAGAACTGATATATGAGATTGTGTCAGGGTCTTTTCCCCTCATTTAACCTATTGTAATCTCAGTATGAATTGCAGAAAGAGAGCTTTATTGTTGAAAGGCCTAGAATTTCAGCTTCTCCATGACTTTGTTGTCTAACAGGAATACTTGTGCGATTTCTTTATTTTTATTTTTACTTCAGATACACTGAATGAAAGAAGTTGATGAAATGACTGTCAAAATCTACACGGTCCACATTTGGGAATAACTGCACTGTGTTTTGAATACCAGTGCATCCTTGTAAAACTTCCTTGCATACTTCCTATGCAAAAGGCAAGTATTGAGCAATAAGTAACTCTTATACTTCCTGAGAGCAGAAGGCTTCAGCTATTCACAACATTCACCTTCTTTAAATGTTTTTAGTATGGATAATTAGGGAAAAACAATTCTTTATCACTTTGAATGACATACACCTGTCTGCTGTTTTACAGACTGTGTTGGTGAGAACATCATAGCATGTAAAGAAGAAAAAAAAGGTCACTCTATGACATTATTTATATTTCCATAAAATTATTATGTTTACTTACAATTGGGCCAGGTGGGCCTTGTGGGCCTTCCCCTCCTTTCAGGCCAGCTGGACCCTAATAAAAACAAAATAAAAAAACAACTGAAACCCCAGTTTATCTCTTTGCTTGTCATTCCCTGTGGACTTTTAGTTTCTATGGCAGGGGGGCAAAAGGGGCAAAGACTGTTTGTATTAACACTTTGCAAATTGCTCCTGCTTTACCCCAGTCTATCATCACTTGCATTAACCAGTATCCATTACCAGTGGCGGCCAGACAAGGCATTTCAGAAGTAATTGCAGACCTGGAGCAGAGGCAGATCATCTGCTGGACTCATTCTCCCTACAATTTGGGCAGTGCAGAAGCCTAATGGACAGTGGCGACTAACAGTTGATTACTGACAACTGAACAACAATACAACCCCTCTCACCGCAGCAGTCCCAAGCCTGACCTCCGTGGTAACAGCCATTCAAGCTGCATCCCACACCTGGATGGCCATGATGGACAACAAGGACATGTATTTCATGGGCCTGCTGTGAGAGGAGGACAAGGCCCAGTTTGCCTTCATGTAACAAGGATACTCCAAGTAAGACACCCTTGCTGTGAAGTGGAACCAGCAGGTGGACGACCTAGCATGCATCCACGTGGTGAGTAGCGAGGGGAAAGATGGGGAAAGGTTGGCTGAGAGGCTTCACATTAAAAAGGGTCACTCAGGCAAGGCCAATCACCAAAACCTAGCACCAGCCCAACATGTCAGGCAGGATAAAACTCTATGGAGTACCTGGCAGATTGATTATGTTGGTTGCCTCAAACCATCACATGGAAAGAAATACATACTGGTTGGTGTAGAAGTTGTATGTGGCTTAACCGTGGCCACAGCCACCTGTAGTGCCACTGGAGTCCAGACCATCAAGGTTCTGAAACATTGGTTTAGCATTTTGCCAATGCCTGAATGCACCGAGAGTGACAATGGGTTGCATTTCACCACAGTCATAGTACAAGACTGGGCACAAGGTGAAGTGGTCAAGTGGGTGTTCCCTACCCCATACTACCCCCAGGCAAATGGCATAGTTGAAAGGACGAATGGTCTCATTAAAAGACATGCCAACCTCTCTAAAGGTAATTGGGACAAGTGTTTAGCCCATGCGGTTTATACTGTAAATGGGGAAGTTACGGTAGCCCCAAGATCAAGGCATTCTGTCCAGCTGAACCACTGGTAGATGCTATTCGCACACTAGGTGGACCAGAAAGCAAACTAATGCACTCACTGCTACAGCTACAGGTGGGCCAATGTGTAATAGTGAAGCTGCCATCAATTGGTATAGTGCCCATGACGTTGTCCAAACCCCAAGGGTTACACGCCATTGGAAGGACCTATCACATCAGTGTGCTATGGATTGTTCCTGACCATTAATTTAACCTGCCTGGTTGCTACACACCAAGGACAGTTTTGCCTCCATACAGGATAGAGTCCAGTTCTAACCAGCACTGGGAACAGGGAGGCCGAGACCAGGAATGAGGAGGACCTCATTCCTCATTCATGGACTAAAGACAATCATCAGGGTGGACAACCAGCAAGGACACTTCTCCAGAGACTCACCAACGATGAACAACTGGAAGAGACAACTCCCCATCAGAGACCCATTCAGCATTGGACAAAACCTGATTGGACTCAGAGTTACATTGCTCTAATTGAAACCCTGCTATAGACTTAGTGGTTGTTGTATGGTTGTATAACATTGCTCAAAAAATGTCTGTATAGCTAAGTAAGTTGCTGTCTGCTATAGAGAGCACACATAAAGGCAATTAAGTAATAATCATTCCCAGCTTATAAAACACAGAACTGCCCAATGCCATCACAGTGGAATGTCCTGGAAGAGGCATTAACAAGCCAGCTAAACCTGTTTTGGCCACTGCCCTCTCTCCTCCCTCTCTGTTGCAGGGTCTGGATTGAGGTCAAGGAGTGAACAGGCAGGCGCTGTTAAGGCTGCCTGGAGGGGGTGGAAGCTAAACCCCAAACCTCACGTTTCAGAGAGGCAACTGCACGTGTCAGAGGCTATGAGAGAAGGCGTGTGCAGTTTTGCCCACCAGACAACATTTTGAACTGATTGGCAGGATTTGAATAGCTAATGTGCCATTGGGCTGTCCAGTTTTCAAAAGGGAATTTACAGGGAGAGATTTCAAGAGCCCACATGTTGTTTTTTAGCTCTCTCTCACCTTCTCCCCCCCACTTGTTAATGGGATTCAAGGCAGCATCAGGCATTGACTTGCTCCTGTCTTCAGGGCAATTAGTTTCTTTTGTCCTAGCAACATAGTGTCTAGACATTCACCACAGCAGTGCGTGTCCCTCTCTCTCACTTCCTTTAATTTTGGTTACTACCTTTTGGATTATCCCTGCCCTTTGGATTACAAATACGAACTCAGAGCATCGCTTCATCCCACACAGGTTTTGGTACTTAAGAACTCAGCGGTTCCTGAGTAACTTTTGCTAATTTACCTGGTTATTTCTAAGGTTTATAGCTTGTTACCTGTTGGCTAGCTCTGTTGTGAACCTGAGGTGGTCCATTCTTGCCACCTGGAGCAGCACTGCTGCTTGTTTCGAGCTTGTAAGAAGTTTCCAGGTTTGTTCCTCTGTATTCCAAGTTCTGATTTTTCTAGACTGTTATTCCATTGTTTATTAGCATCCTATTGTGTGTAATTAACCTATCTTTAACTGGGCAAATGAACCTGAATCAAATTGTCTCAGGAAAATATTTTTTATATTAAATAAATCACATTCATATCTATCATATTTCCAGCTTATCAATTTGACTAAAAACTATAACACTCTTACACTGGAAGTTTAAATTATTTTTGCAACCAAAGACAAACCCCAAATTTCTTGCCCATATAGCCATTGATATTTAACAAGGTTGGATGCTTGATGGCTGCTCTCCTAATGCATTTATTTTTAAGGCACACAGAAGATTCTATGAAATAGAAGAATGAAGCCATTGTTTTTTTTCAGTTAGGAGCATCATGTCATTTGTTCTAGTGCTTATATCATACCTGAGCACCTGGAAGGCCTCTCTCTCCAGGGAAACCACGAAGACCTGCTGGTCCATCTTTTCCAGGAATGCCTTGAGGGCCTGGATCACCCTTGAAAACATATTCCATTTTGATATTAAAACAAAAATCATATTTAAAATGCTTATGTTAGTCAATAAATGAATGATGATAAGGAAATACCTGATCAAGTTATAGTAATGACAATAAAGATTGTGCCCCCACCTATTCCTCTAACAATCCCTTAAAGATTTTCAGTACAATATTCTGTCAATAGGATTACATCTACACCAAACTGACAAAACAGAGTGTTGGCTCTGAACAGTAAAAAATGCAGCTGTAAAAATGTGTGTGAAGATAGTAATTAAAATTAATTCATTCAAAATTTAGAATGTCCATTTTGAAAGGAAGATTGAATAGTATAACATTTTAACCAGGTAAGCAGTATTTTTCTTGTGCCCCTCAAAAAGCAAGCAAAGAGGTAAATTTTGTCAGTGCTATTCTGCCATACATCCTACTTCAAATGCTGATTTTCTTCCCTTGGTGTGACCATGTCATTACTATGTATTTCCATAGTGATGTTTGGCATATGTAAATGGTTTGGGTTTTTTCTGTTACAAAAATAGTAATGATTGTCTCAAGAGAATTCTCATTATTTATACAGAAGCAGACACAAGTCTAAACCTGGAATCTTCCATCTTCAAAATCCTCCTGCGTGAAATGTGCCAGTCATGATTTTATGGTGCATGTTCTGTTTTTGTTCTGCATGATGATTTGAAATGTGAGACTCAGCAATTTATCTGTCCCTTCCAACTTGTTCCCTAAAGCCACACCTTACCTTAGCGCCTTCTTTTCCTGCAGCACCTGGGAGGCCTTGTTCACCTGGTGGACCAGGAGGACCTGGATGACCTCTTTCACCGATTGGGCCAGTCTCACCAGTAGGACCCTAAGCACAGAAGTAAAACTTCAGTCACCTCAAGGTAATTAATGTCATGGGGAGTGGAATTCTTAATATCCAGCTGTTCTGAAACAATATTACCCCTGTTCAGCATACATTTGTCACCTTCCTTCCAGACAAAGCTGACTTACAAAATATCTTTACTCTATAAAATACATCTTGCATTGCATTCTGCTTACAGACATGGCTGTAAAGCTGCCAAAGAGTGAAGTCATGACCTTGCTCCTTAAGCAATGAAGTTTAAAACATAGTGTGTACCCATGTATGGGAGGAGGTTACAGAGACTGTTGTTTTTCTGAATAATATGATTTGTAAGGTAAGAGAATTGAAAGTATCTCTTCATGTGCACAAGCAGAAAATTTTTTACTGAGGGAATTACTTAAAGCTTTTTAAATCTAAATGCTGGATTTTGTTGAAAATAAGTAAGATGAGATCGGATGACATTTTGATAGTGAATCTCTCCACAATCCGAAAGTGACTAAACTCTGGCCTCTGACAAGAAAGTCACATGCTGTATTGTTCCTTCTAAATTATTTAATGTCGGAGAACTCTGCCTTGACTTCTGTAAACTATCAACTTCATAACCCCACCAAAAAAAATGAAGTACAAAAATAATGCCAACATTTGCACATTTTGTGAAATCACCATTATAAAACTGTTAAGCATCATGTGTTAAAAAGGTTAATATAGCCACTGATATGGTCTTTTGGATACAGCAAAAGCAACAGCCTTAGCCATCATAACATTGGATTTCAGAAATTAACGATGAAATTAAATGATGTACCTGAGGGCCAACAACACCACCAGGACCAGGAGGACCAGTCTTCCCTTGAAAACCCTGTGAAATAATTACAGAATGCTATTACCCAGGACAAGATATAGAAAAGCAAAATTCCTGTCTGTGCTGAAGAGCAAAGATAAATTGCATGTCACATATTAGCTCTCTCCAAGAAATACAAATGAGAAATTCTTTTTTCCTATGTAAACCGAGAAGTGAAATACTGATTAATCGTTCTTATCTCTGTGAGTTCAAATCACACTCAGGTGGCCTAGCAGTAAAAATTCCAGTCAGTTTCACAGATCTCTCTAGGTGAACTTGATTAGGTGAGTCTGAATGCTTAAGGGATGCAGCTAAAAGACAGCTCAGAATACATTTTTACATATATATATATGTGTCATAAAGCCAGACATACAAATGCTTTTTTTAAAGAAGACACAAATGGTGGATTAATTTGAGGGAGCATTAAAGATAAAGGGGAGGTTAGACAGAAAGAAAGTGAAAAGAAATACATTCAGGGAAGATGAAGGTTATCTGGAAACAGCATGAGCGCCACCAAAAGAAAGAAGTTAATGAGACATTGACAGGATGACAAAAACTGGGAATCAGAGAATAAAAAGGAAATGGTTTTGGGACAGTTTTTCATAACACTGCCAAATTTTACAGACTTCCATCCAAAATTTGTCAATAAACAATGACAGCCACACTTTGAAATGTTCTGAATTATTTCTTTCAATATTGGAAGTGTACTGCTGCATAAAGTTGGGAGAATGCATTCACTGGTCTATCACATCCAGCTTTCTAAGCAGGACCCCCTGCCCAACAGCCTATATCTGCCTCCTATTCTGCTCACCTGTATAAAAGCAAAGGTGTCATCTGACCCATGTGTTTATAATTGTTGGGGCCTGCTCAGCATTCCTCTGGGTACAGTCTCACTGACAGTTGCCCCATTCCATCAGATCCAGTTTAAGCTTTTTTTACCTTCCTCAATCTGATTCTCTTCTTGCTGCCAGCCAGAGGTTATCATGGTTCAGTTTGGCCCATAACTGTTTAGGCACTCTCTCTCTCAGACCTCTGAAATGATCCAGATTAAAAACAAATACAGAAATAGCCCTTTGCTCTAAGAACTGGAAATCAGAACTGTTACAGATGGAATAATTCATGAGTCCCTTCCTTTACACAAAGTCTCTGAAGCCTATTGTAAGGAGAGACAAAGAATTACCCATTTTCTGAAGGTACTTTGAGCACACCTACTATTCTCAGGTTTGCAAACTGTATGGACACTTGGTAGTATATTCAGAGGTTCTTGATGCCAATGGTGATTTTACTACTATGCTTTCTCTCTTATGTCACCAGCTTATCTATTGCTAGAGATTCAGATTTCTCAACAAAAAAGTATTATGAAAAGGAGACTGGAGCAGCAAATACTCAAGAACACCCCATGGATTCAGCTGAAGTATTTAGTATTACAAAATGTACACTAATGTCTCATATGTGTGATTTCAAGTGCCTCAGTGGTCTCCATTTCCTTGTTATTTTCTGGTGAAAGACTCTAATAAAACTGAGTTTATTGTAGTAGAAAGGTCCTTGATTAATTCTAGTAGATGAAACAGAATCCTTTCATGCATAACAGCCGAGAATCTAACAATTGCTGCAGCTGATGCCTCCTGCCAACCTGAGACTGATAATCTGAAATTGCCAGTCATTCTCAGGAGAAACTAGCTTAATATTGGTGTGCATTATCTAGCTTATTCCTCCAATTACATTCCACACTCTTTAGCATGATCCTACATCTAGAATTTGAGCAAACAATGGCAGTTCTCCCAAGTGCATATGGCTTACTGGAGAAAAAAGCTGTAGCCTTTTCTCCACTAACACTTACCTCAGTTGATGTCAACATATATTTGTTATTCCCAAAGCAAGTTCCAGAGTGCAGTCTGGGACTCTGGCTGTCTAATTTGTTCATCTTGAGGATATGCCTCTTTGCCTAATTCTCTAATAGCTGTAATGCCCACATGGCACCACTGAACTTTGATGAGATACATGCATAAATAAGAAACAGGATTCTTAAGACCCTGATTTACCAGTGAGTGCAATGAAAGTTTTCTGATTTGTACATTTTTTATAATATGAAATGGAAGCAGTTATTGACAACAGGCCTAAGGTCAGCAAGCATAGTTTCTGGGTTTTTTTTTTTTTTTAATAATCTGTTTTTTCTAAGAACACATGTATAATCAGAACCCATGGGAGAAAAATAGATTGGAAATAATTCTGCCCCAATGTACATATACACAGGGCAGATAACAATGCTAATGAACAGCTGCTTTTGCTCCTGTATTACTCAAGTCGTGCATCTGCCTAACCCTAAAAAGCCCAGCTGAGATACAGAATTACAGAACCATGTTACTGTTTTAACCCAGAGGGACATGGTTCAAACATCACACAGTAGCAGAGTCCATACTTTCATTGTATTTTGCTGCTTTAATTTCTAATCATGAATGTAATAAAGAAATCATAGAATGGTTCAGGTTGGAAGGGACCTCTGGAGGTCATTTGGTCAAACTGTCCTGCTCAAGCAGGGCCACTGCAAGCTAGTTGCCAGATGGCTTTTGAACATCTCCAAGGACAGAGACTATGCAACCTCTCTGGGTAATTTCTTCTAGTGCTTAGTCACCCACACAGTTCAAAAGTGTTTCCTGATGTCCAGGTAGAACCTCCTGGTTTTTGGTTTATACCCACTGCCTCTTGTCCTCTCACTGGGCACCACTGAAAAGAGCCTGGCTCCATCTTTGTTCCACCCTCACTTCAGGTATTTATATACTTCAATAAAAATCAGCATGAGCCTTCTCTTCTCTAGGCTAAATAGTCCCAGCTCTACCAGTCCTTACTCATGGGAGACATGTTCCGGTCCCTTAATGACCTCAGTGGCCCTTTGCTGGCATCTTTCTAGTAGATGTTGCTCTCTTGTACTGGACACAATACTTCTGGCCTCACCAGGGCTAAAAGGAAGGGAACGACCATCCTACTACAGCCCAGCATACTATCAGCATTCTTTTCCATAATGGCACATTACAGGCTTGTGTTCAATAAGTAAGAATAAAGGAAAAATAATAACTGCTTTTTCTTATCAGACAAAAGAACAATGTTGGGCTTCCTGCATTCCAAACAGTGATTCAAACTTGTTCCTGTGGTACACAAGACTAGTTTCTGCATCAATGCAAAGAACAAGAACAAAGAAGTAGTCAATAACGTTTCTCTATCGTTGCAAGGTATTGCAGTGCTATGATACCATCAGAATTAAACAGATTTTTCATAATGATGTGTTACTGCAAGCTCCGTGCTCTTCCTTCCAGCACAGATTTCCAGTGAAGTTGGAACAAAAAACACATTCTAGATGCTGAGAAGATGGATCTCTAAATTAATTTATGGCTTTCTCTACCTCTGAAAAATGCAAGTAAGAATTTTATTTTACTTCAGTGGGATAAGACTAAGGTTTTCACACTACAGAAGTAAAGAGATTGTTTGTAATAATTCCATTAAAACTGCTGCATGCATTTTTACATTTTTCTGCCAGAATCTACTCATTATGATCCTTGGTGGAATTACATAGGATATAGTTTCAAAATTAAAGGATTTTTTCACAAGTGGAATAATTTCGGAGCCTACTTTCCAAAGGTACTGGCTTTTACATTTCCCAGCTACTTACCATTAATAACAACTTCTGTTATTATTTATGTTCCATGGCATCGAGTGAGAAAAGGGCCATACAGTAATTGCCTAACAAATCTTTATTAAAATTAGGATCTAAGTATTCATTTCTTTTACTTCTATTGTCTAAGCTCATTGCGATGTTACTAAGCAGGCATACAAAATAACAGCCTCACTCTTGTGGCATGGAAACAAGCGAAAGCTTTCTTATACCTAAACTACCAACCATAAGGAAGCTACAGTTGTATAACCTCTTAGTCCCAGCCTCTTCCCCTTTTTGCCATCGTCTCTGTTTAGCTTTGCTCACACAATGATGACACAGTAGAGCACATTTACTTACAGTCTCACCCCGTTGTCCTGGGTGCCCAGGCAGGCCATCTTTTCCAGGTGGTCCCTGCAATTGTAAAATACAGAAATCAAAACCTTTCTTAGCCATCCTCAATTCAGAAAAAAAATAAAATAAATGTGCAATTAGGTGTAAGAATCTCCCATCTCTCTGATTTTTCTAGACGAGCCTTCAGTATGGCTTAACTGCTCCTAGTTCAGCTAACTCTATGTTCAGTAATACATTTTCCTGATGTGTGTTAGCAATTGCTCAGAGCGTGATTGTTGTCAAATGCATGTGTATTCAAAGCAGTTTACTGTAAATCCAGAAATCATGGAAATTCTCTATTTCCCTTCCATTTTTCTTTGCTTAATGACTTGGTCAAAACAAATCTAAGCATTACAGAAGTATGTGATGAAATTTCAAGTCTTGGCATTGGAAATAAAAATAACAAAAGCATGGGTGAAAAAAATCACAGGTGGTTTGGTGCTTTTGTACTTACTCCAAGTGAGCAGAAACACACTGGAAGAGCAGTGGAACTAGCTCATCAGGCTTCAATTCAAATGCTAATCCTTCTATGCATTTCTGTAACTAATGTATTTCTTTTTCCTCTTCAGTTTTTCCTCAACGAATCAGTTGTTAAAAGAAAATATATACCTGCTAAGTATCAATCTGTCCCCTGGTCATTGGCATCAACACACCAGAAGATGTGCAGTTCAGTATATTCTCCTGAATGACACGTGAGCTGCACCATTTTGAACATATCTACACAATCATCATCATTTAAATCAATCTTCAAATATCTGCTACAGAATCACTGTAGGAAGAGTAACATTCTTGTTGTAGCACATAATTAAAAAGATACTTACTGGAGGTCCCTTTGGTCCAGGGAATCCAACAGGTCCCTGAGGCCCTTGAGGTCCCTAGTATAAAGATAACCAAACAAGTAAAGTGTTACTCTATCTGCCATGGCACTGGATAGGTAAGTTTGCTTCAATTATAAAATGTATAAACTTCAACTACAAAATATATGAACTCTGTGGATAATCACGGAATCACAGATTGCTCTGTGTTGGAAGGGACCTCTGAAGGTCATCTAGTCCAACACGCTCTGCAGTAAGCAGGGACATCCTCAACTAGGTCACGTTGCCCAGAGCCCTGTCAAGCCTCAATGTCTGGTTATAAGTGTCAGCTTCACTGTCATAATTATGGGTAGCAACAATCCACATACACAGCAACTGGAGGGGATTTCCTGAGGGCAATACTGCCTGTATAGGAATCCAGTCAGAGAAAAGAAAAGCTACTAATATAAGGTGTGTCTGCATCTGACTCCTAAAAAAGTGCACAATAAAGTAGGAATCAACTGTGAATAAGAAACACTGGTTGCATGTTGCATGCAAGATAGGAAATAATTGATAGTCTGGTGATCTTTTTAACTTTCAGTCCAGCTCATCTTTGGCAGTTCTTACACTCTGTCAAACTTCCAAACAGGAGAAGCTTTCTGCAATTACCAGGATCTAAATACAATGTTCTTAGAATCATGAAAAATAATTGAGATAGCTAAAAACCCACCGCTTATGAGACAGCAACATTTTGTCTACATAGCTTTGTATACACACACAGATATGGAGAGAGAAAACTTCCATGCTACATGATTTTACAATTGTAGTTCAAGATGACTCTGTGAGTTAGTGCATTGAGCATGCACAAGGACACGCATACACATGTGTGCCGACATATGTCTATACACAGATACTTACATCAAGGACTAGCTTACCTGACTGCTTCTAAAGTTGTCACCAACCAAAATGTATTGCTGAGATTCTGCAAGGGACTATGTCACCTAGTTAAAATGATTAGTCCTGTTCAGTTTTTAGTGCACTAAGTGAAAGAGTAGCAACCTGACAAACGGTCCTTATTCTGCATGGTCCCACAGCAGATCCATGGACCTCAGTCATGCAGCGCACGATGTTATTCTCTTCTACTGGGTATATGATATGTGGCTTTGCTTAGAAATCAGATGTCAAAATACGTTGGAAATGATGGTTTGATGCAAAAGACTTGAAACAGGAGGCCACAGCTGCCAAATTATGCTACCCTTTACCTCCTCTGATTAAGTGCCAGCTGTTTTGGAGTTCCATAAGCCTTGATTCATTAGAGCCCAGGCTGGGAAAATTTGCCTTTAAGTGAATCTCATTCCATGGCAGACTTTGACTGTACTGACTCACCTAGGAAGTGCTAGGGAAAGGAAGAAATCTTAGTGCAGTAAAACCACGATCTGTCATTTTTATTTTCTCTTCCAGAAGAGGTGTAAGGTTGTTTCTGAAACCTCTGTAACACACAAGCATGTTCCATGGGAGGGTTTGTTTTGGGTTTTTTTTTCCATTCTGCTGTCTCTGTGAAGAAATTACTTTTCCTCATTTGCTTCTGGGTTTAACAAAGCATGAGGTTTCCCTCCAAAAAGGGAGGCATTTTATATAGGAAAACTATTAAAATTGACTCAGCTACTGTGCAAAATATAAAAAATGTGTCACTCTCAGGAGCTGCATTATAAGAGCACAACTCAAATGTACTGTTAGCTGCACCTTCTTTCTCATAAATTCCAACTGTATTTTAATTCTCCTATCGTGAGCCTTTTTAAGGGAAGAAGATACACATTTTTTTTTAATTCACAATAGAGCTTGCAGATTTCAAGCCACTGCATTGTGTGAGAAAAAGCCCTAGAGTACTAACAGCATGTTATCAAAACTACACTTGCTTTTTTGTCATTAAATTTCATTCTAACAATAGAATGAAATCTTTCTACACAGGAGAAAGAATTTCTTAACGTTTACAGGTCTGGTACCTGAAACAGTCTCAAGGGAGTAGAAATGACAGTTTTATTTTCTAGCTGACATTCACCCCTGCTGGGAAGCAAATAGATACCTCACACTTATATAACACAACTGATGAGAGATGTGGTGATCTATGATTTTTCATCTCTTGGCTCTGATCTCCCCAGGAATGCCTTTGTCTTGGATTGATCTGTTCCTTTTCTTCAGTCCCCCCTCAGCCTCTTCTCATAACTTCTCAGATCTGTCAGGAAATTCCTCCTTCTATAGGCTCTGCTATTCACCTTCTGGTAGTCTGCTTTTGATGCTGCTCCTCAGCATAAACCAACCTGCAGTTCCTTTCTGTGACTATGCCTAGATCTCTACATCCAACATGCTAGTCAGCTCATTCCCCTCTTGACTATCAGCTTCCTTCCCCTGTGTCTCTCTCTTACTTGTCACATTCCAGTCATCCAGTGAAAGCCCTTGCTGCTGTTTTGCCAGCACTGTTAAACCAAGGGGACGTATAGTCAGTAAGCAAATAACCTAGCAATGTGACATTATGGAGCAGGGGCAGATGCACAAGCAGATCTCTCCTGAAGAGTAAGACTTCTGGAGAACACTCGGACTTGAAGGTGGGTACTGAGAAAGGATTTATAAATTCTTTACTAAAAAAGTTAGCAGTTTACTGAAACACGACCACAAAAGAGAAGTTTCTTAAACCTTGCAAAAATATTTTGGAGGAGGATATGTCCACTTAAACTATCAGAGTTGTTTCGCCAGTGCTGCTATTCCAAATCTGATTTATTAATATTGTTTTGCTGTATGTTACCACAAAATGAGCTGACTGCATCTTGGGTTTGTCGAGTGATTGGTAAGATAACAGCAATAATAATATTTTGATTTTATCAAAAATAATAGGATTTCTCAAGCATACAGAAAGTAGGTTGAAGGAATACTTAGCTGATTAGAACACAAATATCAGCTTCTTCAACAAAAAATACTTCTAGAGGTGGCTTGAGTGCTTTGTAAATCCACTGAACAAGCAGTTAGTTGCAGTAAGTGGGGCATTCTTAAGAGTCTGAGCTGGTAAGTACAGCTGTAATTGGCATGGATACATACAAAGTGCATGGGTATGATCCAAAAATCTGCGTATTCTCAGTGCCCTTCATGTACAAAGCTGAGCTACAGATGGAAGACACTTGCAGCAAACTTCAGCTACCCCATTCATATTTCTGAAAAGCATTATTGGAATTGAAGTTTTGTTAGTTTTGGTTACTCTGATCAAAAAGGTGCAGACATGAGAGGGAGAACAATAAAGAAACATAGTAATATTTAGAAAAAATTTAATAAAACAACCCTTCCACTCTCAAATCACACTCCTACAGAGTGAGAAAAACAGCAGGTACATAACAGTTTTCACATACCCTTTCCCCTGGTGGGCCAGGAGGACCATCATTGCCTGAAGTACCCTAGAAAGGTAAGACAACATTAGACCTCTGTTTTATTTAAAACAAGCAACTTGTAGGCAATCTACACAGTATGCTTGACAAGTACCTTTGCACCTGGTTTGCCAGTGGGACCTCTAGGACCTCTTGAGCCTCTTGGACCCTGTCAATTTAATACAGACACACTTGAAGGTAAATATTAGATACTATAATGGAAATAACTCTTCACAGTACTGTACAGGCACTTAACACAGGAAAGCCTCTAAACAGCAAAGTAGAAGTACGTACTGTTGGGCCTCGCTGTCCTCTGGGGCCTGGTTTGCCATGTAGGCCCTGTGGAGAAAAGTTCACAGAAATCACCTTAGCAGACACTGCATTTGTGAGATGAAGGCTTTTACTGAAGTGGAGGTAGAGTACAACGCACTTAAGTTTAAATGTTATTTTATCTTTGAGTATCTACTTTGCATTTCAATTTATGGGATCATGGTTCCTGATGAAATTGATGATCTTTCTGAGTTCACTGGGACGTGTGGCTAAGTGCACTAAATTTGCCTCAGAGTCAGATTCTATCATAGGTACTAGAACATTTTAAACTACATTAAAATAGCAGAGGAGATGGCACTAAACGACTTGTCACTTTTCCAATGTAATAATAGCCTTGAATACAAAGTTCCCAGATTCTCATGGACAGCTCCACAGCTTAATAGAGAAAACAAAGGGCAAGCTTCTCTCTTTTTTTTTTTTTTTTTTATTATAACAGAAATAATGACTGTAATACCTAGCAGGATTCTGCATACATACAGAGGAATAGAGAACATGACAGAATACTAGTCCTTAATTTTTTGGTTCAATAAGTCTCCTAATCATACTCACCGTATTTCTTTCCTTAGGCTTTGCATTACTATTGCTGTGCATTCTAATGTCAGGGTTAAAATTCAAGACAGTATATTAGAGGTAGAAAAATTAATCTGATGACTGGTAACTTCTAATCTCTGAAGCAAACACAACAACAATGAAAACATAGATGTTTTAGCATAAAGTTTGCTTTCATTGGAAAGCAAATAAACGCACACACCTCTTCAGAGTTTTCTTGTTTGTTTTGTTGTTATTTCTTCTTTTTTTCCTTCCCTGTGGCTTTTTTTTTTAATGTTGATTTTATTTCACTTATCACATGTCACATGACAAAGCCAGCAGCTCCTGTCCAATTACTGATAAGCATAATACTAAAGTATTGATGGTACGAATTAGATGGTTAGCACTCCAGCTGAACTGAAAGCTTTATGATGGTCTGATAATGGATCAATATAACTAGATTTCCATAATTGTAAGTCTGCATTTGATGTTATTATTTTTGCTTGTTTTTTAAGAATCTGGTGTCTTCATTAGCAGTCACATCTCATTTTTTTCAAAGGAGGATGAATTGAACATTTTTATTGGTTGTGTGTCCATGACAGTGTCTTTATTTCTGCTAAAATGATACAAGAGCCATTTAAACCAGACTTAGCAATGCAAATTCAACTGGATTTCATGTATTTCATGTCAACATCATGAATTTCTGCCTGCTTTCATTCTGCAAATTAGAATAGATTCTTAGAAACAATGATATGCATTACCTCAGTTTGACTTTTAAGTTCATGATATCTATGTATTCTGACTCATACTCTTCAAATTGTATTTCTAACATCATTCTGCTAAGTTCAATTGAGTTTTAGAGACTCAGAACAATAACCTTCTTCCTAACCTGTATTTCATTTTTATAGTTTGAAGAATATGCATAACAGATTTTCCTTCACCTGCTTCAAGTAAATGAAGCAGCAAAAGCTGTCATTTTACATCTCTCTCTTTTTTATATACGTAATAGTACATGCTCCTCATCTTGTCTATTTTGTAGTTTGAAGCTTGGCTTATAAAAAAGCTTGCAGCAAATCAGAGTACTTATGAAATACAAGTTGAATTTCCTGGAGGGTACATTGCATGGTAGCAGGATAATTCATGGGATATAGGAAAATAGTTCTTGCCAACTCACTCAGATACACTGTCAGGAAAGATGCTTCAGCGAAAGTGATTTCTTTTCTCTTTTCCTACCAGATAATTAAGGTAGCATAGGCGGTGAGAAACTCTCTGAATTCCTGTATATTTAGATTAATACCACAAGGAATGGGAACTAGTGTGCCAGTATGTCCTGTTCTGTGTAACCATAGACATTCATCTTCAGTGTGTAAAGCTTATTTTTATATTCTTTAGATAGTAGCTTGTACCCTTAGGTTTCAGTGACTTCCAGTAGGAGTGAGTTCCAAAAGTTAGTGTCAAGAAAGCATGAAATGTCATACCCTTGCACCTTTCTCTCCATTGGCACCTGGAAATCCTGGGAAACCAGTTGAGCCCTATGTAAGAAATCAGTGCAAATATCAGAGGATATCACTAGCAAAACAGTAGTACAGCCAACATGTAATTGATTTGTAAAGCACACCTTCAAACATGTATGTTGTACACATCAAACTTGCAGCTGTGACAGCTCTGATTAATAGCTGGAAATTAACTTACCATAATACCTCAAGTCCGGAATGCATTAAAAAAAATAAATCAATCAATATACAGAATGGACTTTATTTGTCATCTTATTAGACAATTGAGGAAAAGAATGGTGTGAATCTTCTTGACAGTACTGGGGACGAGGGTTCTTACTTGCTTTACACAGTTACTAAGCTTTTCTGCTGCTTCCTTCTTTCACTATCCCTTATGCTAATTTGAACTGGACCATGAATGAATTTTGAAAAAGAAAGTTGTAGTGAGTTGATGTATTGCAGCTTTTGTTATTCTTCCTTGGAAGTTTAAGCAACAAATTAGAAAAGCAAACTGAATGTAGCTTGGGAACTACTTTCAGTTTTAATGTGATAAAAGTTTTAAAGCAACATAATTCTTGATCAGAGCTTTGCTGGGAAAAGAATCCGCTTTTATTTGAAGCATTACATAATTTTTATTCTTAGAACTGAATAATGTAAAACCTCTTTGATCTTCTATTTCTCAAAAGACAGTTCTGAAGGAGAATAAAAAGAGAGTGGAATCTCAGACATCTGAGTTAAGAAAGAAGCAAAACCTATGTTTCTCAAGGTGAATAGTTTTCAAGAATACTTCCTATAGATGGCTTTGAAATTTTTCACTAGCACTAAGTATTTAATTAATAAGTATTCTTCAGATTTTTCATTCATTGGACTGGAAAGGGCCAAAGTATAAGCCAGAGTCAAACAACCACCTCGTTTAACCAACCAGGAAATTTTATTTCTTCCAAAAAAAAATATCTTATTTTCAATTTGAAAATAAAAATAGATCCCAAAGTGGAGCAAGGTTGAGGATTTTCCTGCAGGTTACTTGTTTATTTGTGTGGAAGGTGTAAGGGATTCTTTCACTTGCATTCTCTCTGTATGACTAATCTTTCCCTAATGGCCTCCCCTACACTGGGCAATGTCTGTAGAAAAATTTTCCATTTTTTCTTTCCTGCTAGCTTTAGAGAAGTGAGCTTGCAATGAATTTATCATGCCCATTTTTAAAAGCTAGTAAGGATGAACTTTTTGAAAGTAAGTTTCATAGAAGTGTTTTAAAAAATTGTAGGCCTTCCTTTCAACCAGAAGCCATCCATACCTTGGGAGGTCTTTTCCAACCAAAATGATTCTATGGTTCCATATGGTTTGCTATTGCAATCGAAACAGAAAATAAAGCTAAAGGCTGGAGTTTGCTATGTTTGTTGCAACAGAAGCCGAAGGAAAACATGATGAAATTTGTAAATTATATGTTTCAAAGAAATAGGGCTTATTCCATGGAACAAGTAGTAATGACACAAATGGAATGTTTATGCCACATGGAAAACACCCATCACCATCAGCATCCATTTAGTGGTCAATAGAGTGCTCATTCTCTTTCAAGTGCATCAGCAGTTTTTCTCAGTTCAAATTGTTTAATGCATGCCAACATGATGCTTGCACAAAAACACAACTCATGAAAGGATGGCAAAGTTTGAAGGCACTATAATTAAGAAAAGGTAGAGCTCCTTAAAAACCCTGACTTAAACCCAATGTTTTAAAAGGTTTTACTTTAGAACTTGATTAGCAGGGAAGAAAATGTGAAAAATGGCCCCTGCTTTGATGCCCACATCCTGCTTCTCCAAATGCACCAATCAAATAACTGCCATTGTGACCAGTGTCAAAGCAGAACACATACAGCTCTTTTACAGCTCACCTTTGGACCTTGTCTTCCTGGATATCCTGGCAATCCGGGTACACCAAGCTTGCCCTGCAATAAGAAGGCAATGTAAAATTTTATTTTAGCTTCCTTAGTGGTTGGGCAAACTTGTATAAAAATGCCTTTGACACAGCATACCCCAGTGACTATTTACCGACAATAAATTAGGCAATCAATATTACCAACTAGCTTGGTTTTTGGGGGATCATGGCTCTACCTATGTTAGGAGGTAATGGCATGTTTATGTTAGTATCTGGTTACTGACCTTTTCCCCAGCTGGGCCAGCAGCACCTGGATCCCCAGATGGACCTGCTCGACCTTTTGGACCTTCTGGACCATCTTCTCCTCGTGGACCTGGCTGACCAATTTCTCCCTAAAATACACAATCGTATAAATATGGAACCATTGCATTTGTGCATATACTATAGAGATTATCAGCAACTACTTGAAAATAAGTTTTCAGTAAATGTAAACAGAGATTAGAATAATAAAATGGTTTGGTTGGAAGAGACCTTTAAAGGTCATTTAGTCCAAGGCCCCTGGAATGCACAGGGACATCTTCAACCAGATAAGGTTGCTCAAAGTCTTGGATAGATTAATTTTGCTCAGATAATAATACTAGAGATCGTGGAACCTGGAAAAGGAGATTTTCTAAGAAGCAGCTTAGTGAAAAGGATATCCAGGACTAACACTGTCTTCCTCTGTATAACTGCACTACTGTTGATTCACAAGAACCAAACTTCTGGCTCAAATCTGTGCATGCACAGGGAACAGAGATATTTGAAGCTACTAGCTTTTCTTTTCTTTTTGATTTAAATTTACTGGAGGACTTCAGGGATGCTTTCAAAATAATAAAAACCTGTAAAGAACATATTGGCTATGAATAAATGCTTACCCGGTCACCTTTAAGGCCCATGTCACCTTTAAATCCTGGAAAACCATCCTCACCCTAAAAATGAGGGAAATGCATAAAATGACTTTTAGTAACAGGATTTTTTTTTCCCCCTGCAGACAGAATAAGTAAATACATATTCTACAGATTAAAATTATTTGCATAGAAAATATGAGGACTTCAGAAACCAAAAAAAAATTATTATGGCTACTGCAATTTTAAGGAAGTATAACAGTGCACAATGCAAGATCATTCAGTATTATTCTTTTTGATAGCAGAACCTCAATTTAATTATCTTTTAAATGATTATCTTAATAGTATCATGAAAGGAATCAAGGAAATGACTGGATGTGGCATGTGAATAAAAAAAAAAAAAAGGAGACAAGTATGAATGTCCATAACCTAAAAGAAGGAGTCATCTCTATGTAGTAGTCTGTATAGTTGGCTGTAATTGAAGTAGAAAAAACAATGGACATTAAGATTGACTTCATATACAGTGGCAAACCAGGTACACATTATTGCTATTTCCAGTCATGGATACATATTTGCTGCCTGACAAATTCTGGCAGAGAGTTTACTCCAAGCATTTTCATAGGTCTCCATGCTGAAGTATGAGCAGACAGTTCTCAGACAAGTTTCATTTACAGCTGTGTGAGTTCAGATACAAACAAAAATCTCCAGACTTGTTGAGTGGAGTTGTTCACGACTTGCTTTAGCATAACTGATCAGCTCTTGATTCTCTCTTTCTTAGAGCAATTCATCATGCAGGTATTATTGTAATATCCACCCAAAAAAAGATTATTGACTGCATTTTTATCTGATCCTTAGTTATATCCTGGCAGCCAAGGTCTTTGTGATGAAAAAGTACATAGTAAAATGTATTACTATGACACAAGCTGAAGTAATATTGATGACTTTGAATCTGAGTAATATTTGGACTGTTACTAGACCAGGAAAGAGGGATACTGTGTTTCATGTTACTGAAAACAAACAAACAAAACAGGAAATACTTTTTATTTCATCCTTGCTTTGAAAAAGAAGTTTCTTTTTGCATTCCTGGGGCCACAGAAGCTCTATCTTCTCAGCAACTGATCTTGGACAAAAATACCTGGAACCCAGAAAGCCATTGGAATATGTACATAAAAATTACAAAACATTGCCTACAACTCTATCAAAACAGATAAAATAGCACTATGGTAACCACAGCTTTCACTGATGCACAAGCTTCTCAGTACCCACTTTAATATCTACCAATGAGAGGGGATGTCTCATTTTCTACTCAAGAGCACCTTAGAGAGAAATGATTTAAACTGGTATGATGAAGATCCAAAAGCATTCTAACAACTGAGAGGTTTATATTCACTTTGTACCAGTGTAAATAACCATGGAGGTCACTGATTTATGAATTGGGCTTGGTATGTCCTTAGGGTGAGGCAAAACCAAAACCCACTGCTGCAAGGGAAAACACTGCAGTGAAGGAGACAGAAGACATTACAGTGAAACAAAGAACACAGAACAAGGGAAAGGAATTAAATGCAGTCAGAATTACCTTTTCACCTTTGGATCCCTTGAGACCACGGACACCATCAGCTCCCTAAAAGAAAGAATATAAAGAATGACCCACATGCCAATATTCAGAAAGAGGTAGGGGAAGGAATCTAGTAATGAAATCTTACCTTTACACCACGAGGGCCTGGATAGCCAATTGGACCCTGAGGACCTGGAGGCCCCTAAAATATATTGGAGTAAAGAACATTCATTTGTACAGTACTTGGTTAGAAAGCAGTTTTCTTCTGAGGCTAATCCTTATTTTTTCACTATTTTGTGAAATTTTGTGTGAGAGATCAAAATAACACTGGGCTGCCTGCCACTAAGAAATGTCACAGATGACAAAACACCCTTCAATGTCACTATAAAATTATTAATAGAATTATGAATTTGGTTCTGTTTGTACATTTGGGAAACTTGTATCTACAATACAAATTATCTGAAACAAGTATAATTGGAAAATGTGACAGGCAAGCCGAAACAAACAAAAAGATGCCAACCACAAACCAGTGGTGTCTTGCTGGAGAAAATGTGTATGTTAATTACAATGCTGACACAAATCAAAATAATTCTAATAATAAAAATCATGGTCTTTAAAAAAACCCAAGCCTGAAAGCTGAAAGTCTCATGGTTCTATCAATGCTGACTGTCTTAATGCTGTTATTTACTATTTTGCTGAGAATGTTAAAGGTGCTTCAATTTGATACTGTGTAATTCAATGGCAGGGTCAGAAGAAACTGAATTCTGTAAACAGCAGAAGCAAGGAAGCCTGGAAACATACATATCTGTGCCTGAGGCTAACCTTTGTTGATTCTCTAAAGCCTGAGACAAGTAACACAATGTTTCCCTAATGGGGACACTAATAAGGTCTTTTTCTGCTTTCCAGCTGTGTCTTTTCACAATACCTTTAGATCATTAGTATTTCTGAGAAATAAAACTTTCTAACAAGTTTGGCTGAAATTGATCAGTAAATTCAAAAGACATAATAAACAACTGACAGATGGTCACACACCTGTGTTTTCAAAACATAAATGCTTTATCTTCTTAAAAGTCAGGATAAAAATCTGCCAGCCTCTAATAGAAAACATTTCTGCACAAACAGTAATATGCAGGTGTCAGTGGAATTGCACCTTCTGAAATGTCCTATTCATTCCTCCATCTCACTTATCCAGAGTACAACCTTTTAGTACTGCCACTGAAGTCAGTACTGCACCTGAAACTGATTTCAAGTGCTATAAAGGATTCTGTTCTGGGTAAATAAGGGTAAATATTGAGCAAAGAGAACTCTTTAAAGTGCCCCAAGACCCTACAGTGCTTCAAAAAGAAAGAAATTACTTTTCACTGCCACTGAGGTGAAGGTGACCTAAGAAACACAATGTATATGCTCGCATTTGTAAGTCTTCAAAAAGCAAGGATTTGAAGACCCCACAATGGAATTGTCAGCTCAAACTATTTGCAGATTATTTATAAGAAGTGTGTGCAACTTTTATTGACTGCCATTCTATCAACTCTTCAATCAGTTTTACTTTAAAGGAGCTATCTCTATATTAATTACCTATCTGTAATATTCAGAATATAATACATATCATTGTACACAGATGCTTCGAACATATCATGGATTTTCTATTATATTCCAAAAGGGTTCTCAGAGCAACAAATGTAGCATAAAGCTGAAAATTGTTCAAACTCACCAATGCACCTTTATCTCCAGACTGACCCTCTTTGCCAGGATGACCCTGATTTAAGAGACATGTATCTGATTTGAAAAATACTATTTTTTCAGTAGAGACATTTATAATAAAGCACAATTATTGTATAGAAGGGAAAGTTCAAATGTTCAGACAATGATTCAAGATACAGACTTGCAGCTAGATGACCACTGCATATTTAACATTATCCATGAAAATGGTACTTTGGCAGGTAAAAGACAGATTGTGAGAGTCCTGAGTACAGTTCTGTATTTGTAATGTAAGTATCTGTGTAGTGAAACCCCTGCAGTTACTGGTGGTGTTCTTACCCTACCAAAACCCTGCTAAAAGTCAGGTTTAAGAACCACATATTTAACCTAAAAGAAAAATGGCAGGGGAAAATGCAGTGGGGAGGAGAGACACAGGCTGAGAAGTCACAGCGACTGTCTAATGGCTCTTGGTGATATACAAAAATGAAAAAGATGATGTTGTTGAGGTAAAAAAAACCTAATCTATATGCATGTCATTATGAACAATGATTCCAGTGACGTTTAATGCCTGAACTGTAAGCAGTGCTACACAGGTGGTTACATTCTCTGTTCATATAAGCAAATGTGTCCTCAGAGCTAAGCTGAATTCACAGATTCACAGAACTTTAGCAATTTTAATATTCCAAAGCTTGGCTTAGGTCTGTCCTAGTGTAGACAATGACAGAAGAAACCCAAGCACATAATATGCACCTTAGGTCAGGAAACAGAGAATGATCAAGTCTAGTCTATGTTTCCTTAGAGAAGAAGCGGTGAGTATTTTTACAGATGATTTGCTTTGCTGTACTGACATAGTGGGACTACAGTGAAATAGTGTCTGGCCCTTTATGTGTTATACACATCCCTGCAGATGTTTCAGATGCATTTCAGCCTCTGGGACAAGACTGTAAGAGCCCACAGCCATTTTATGCATCTGCTTCCAAAACGTGATTCTCTGAGTTTGAACAGCTCTAACAGTACTGAGATTTTGGATGGATTTTCCAGTGCTGTTGCCAACTAGGACTACCTGTGCTCTTACTCTCCATTTGCTTTTTGCAACACCAGTATCCAGCAATGTCTATCACTTGGTTCAAAAGTATCTAAACACTCAAGGGCAAACTATTTGGTTACTTACAGGAGGCCCATCAGAACCAGGAAGGCCAGGCAGGCCAGGCTTGCCTTGAGGTCCCTAAATGCAGTAATAGAGACACATCTTAAGAACAATAGCAGCATTCTGTAATTTTTCTAGGAAGATGGAGGATCATACTTGCTGAGGACTGGTACACTGTAAACCAGTAAACTACCTTAAATCTTTTTAGTATTTCCAACCATCCAGCAAACCCAAGAAAATTAATGTAAAAAAGCCCAATCATAAGAAGAAAAAGAAAGGAAAGGCAACAAACCCAAACAAACCCCAGCCATTTCCAATACATTTGACTCTAAGATATAAAATCTAGTCTTTTAATATAGTTATCAGGGATAAACCAAAAAATAGAACAAAAATAAACCCAGAAAGATGTTATCATACAATATACAAGTGCAAGGCTAGTTCTTACAGTTTGAAAAACGCAATGAACAGACGTCGGGAATTACACTATGAACATGCACAAACAACGGACAGGGGGAAGAATTCTCCAGTGCACAAAATTAACCGTTAATTAGAATTTCAGGCATAATAGGATCCACCATGTGAAAGATACCAATAAGATCAAGAAGCAAAGAGCACAGATTACAGAATTGCAGTGCTGGTATGTCTGTGTGAGAGCCAGTGGGCCTAGTGCATTCTGCTAGAATAAGGCTTCTTAGGCACAAGGTATGTATATTGTTTTCTGTAATATATACTTTGGAAAAACTGGAGGAGATTAAACAGTGAAGAGGAGTAAAATCAAAGCAGAATCAACAGAGCAAGAATTCAATGAAAAGAAAATAAAAAAAGTAAAATTAACATAAAATTAAACTGGTATTTAAAAAAGAGCCAAAGCAACCAAACAGAAGAAATCAGATCAGGAACAGAAGAAAACAGACCAGGAAAAAAACACTAGCTGACACTACAGCATGCCAGTTACACTGAGGAGTTATGGCTAAATATAGTCCTTGGAAAGAGAGGACAGAATCAGACTTGAGTAGCTAAAACTTAGTTATCAAAGTGAAATTAATAAAAACCATTTTCACAGCTGACTGTGAAATTAATTAACATCTGAGCACACACGGTTTAGCACTGGAGATGAGATTCTGAAACTAATAACAGAAAATTAATCCCAAATAAAAGGAGGAAATTTAGCTTATGCTAGGCCTCCACTGGCTATTCATTTAATTGATGATTTCAGGAAGATCTGCTAATTTTTAGACGTAAGGTTACTGTTCTGTAAAACACAGCAAAACCTTTAAGCACATAAGGAAGTTTGTTGCACAGAACTGACTGTTAAATACCAGAATAATGTTGTAACTTACTTTTTCACCAGGAGGTCCAATAGGACCTTGTGGACCAGGAAGCCCCTATTAAAAAGAAACCAGTGTGAGAAATCTGGGAGAACAATATACATGTATTCACCCAACCAAAGGTCCCTTATTAATCTGTTTAAACACGCTAGCAAATATAAATGACTTTCCCCCCCCTTATGAGTTACATCAAGAGTTTTGTGTGAGCCTTTTGCACAAGCCACTACTCTGGCAGTAGGTCTGTAACAAGATCCTATTCAGAACCCTCCTCCAGGTGTGGCCATTCCTGCTGCATTCCAGGAACGCTGAATGAGTCATTTTTCTCCTGAATGAAAAATCCCTCTGAAAGCTTGCTTGAAAATTCTGCTCTCACTACCCTCAACACATTTGCAGCATTATTTATAAAATCCTTGAAGCTTTATCATTTTTTCACATGAAAAGCTAACCTTTTGGTTATTTCCATCTATTAAACACTGGCTGCACATTACACCATATTTCTTGAGAGTTATTTTACACTTACTTGTGGGCCTGGAATTCCTTGCTGACCAGGAGGTCCTGGTTCCCCTTGAGGACCCTGCCATGCAAAAAAAATACCAGGGCGTTAGGTTTGCATTTCTGCACTACAGATCTTCATTGTAAGGACTAACAGGAATACAGACTGAGCTTTGTTCCTCCCCTTTAAAGTCTACCAGCAACTTATTATCCAGTATGATATTTTTTCATGCTAATGAATATCATGGTCTTTTCCTTAGCAGAGAATAATAGTCCACACATAGGACCCTAAACACTGGAGTCCATGGTGCTAAAGGAGCTTTAGAGAAATAATGGTTAGGTCCTTTGGCTGCAGGTTAAGTAATAGAAGGCTCATCTTTCTTTGCAAAATGGTCATGGATCTTATGATTTTAACAGAAAAGTTTCATTAGGTAGAAGGGATGGCACAGTGGCAGAGATGAGAGAATAAGGAAGGGATTTTTCAGAACCCACTCCCTTTTTAATTCCCAGCTTACTTACTCACCATGTTTCCTTTCGGGCCTGAAGGTCCATCAATACCTGCAATGCCCTACAACAAACAACATAAATGTAAGTCACTTTCAGTGGATTTCCATCTTTCTTCTGGAGACTGCAAATACAAAGCAGTTCATACGTACTGGTTGTCCAGGGGGACCAGGTGTGCCTCTGGGGCCAAGTAATCCCCGTGGACCCTATAAGAGAAGAAATACTTATTAACACCTGCCTGATGTTTTCTGAACAGAGAGGCCCAGGAACAGGACTGGACAAACAAATGTGACAGGGGAAGGAGGAAAAAAAAAAATAAAAAATCACTGATAAGAGATGTTCCTGAAGCCCAGGATGTCAGTGCAAGGACAAGCTTTGATCTCAGGGAATGATAGGAGATAACTATTTATATTTCCTGGTGCAGAACATTGCCACAACATCTTCCACTGAAGCTTCAGCTGTGTCTTGGCCTGAAAGTCTGACCTGTATAGTAGCATACAACTTTGTATTGCTGTCTTTAGAAAACATGATGGTTTGCCATGCTCTATACTACTATTCTAAGCATAAAATACAGCTATAATCTCTAGTAAAGGTAAAATAAAAAAAATACTAAGAATTTTATTATAATAAATGTAAGGCATTCTAGAAACCAAAATCAGTTTGTTCCTCTTACTCCTAAAAATCTCCACAAAAGATCAAGGGCTGTTTTTCAAAGTAAGGTATGCAAGATCTGGTCTGTAACAGTCTTTTGGCTTTACAATATGGAAATGAATATTAGTTTTATCATCTGTATCATCATTCAAATCATGATATCAGGCAGGACTGAGGTTTTAGTCTCCACATGTATGATGTAGTCACAAATCACTAACACGGACTCTGTAGTGACTTCTAGGAAGTCATCTACTTTGTGAATAGATGGCAGTATATCATACATTTAGGGTAAAATTCCTTTTTATAAGGCTTGATTTCTTGCCTGCAATGCAGAAGTCTGCTCTGCAGTGGCAGCACCTGCAGAATTCCAACTGACAGCAGTTCTGTGTGTAAAACACGTGTAAAAATACGCAACCAAGCACAGGAGCGTGGGGGGGGAAAAAGGAGGGGGGCGTGGAGAGTAGAAGCCAGGACTTATTTTCTAATACAGAGATGTTTGGGAAACATTTTCAAAGCACCAGGGGCTTGATAATATTCTCATCTGTCAAAGACTGCAATGACTGATTTCACACAATAGGATGAGGAACAGCCTTTGTCATTCTGCAAGCTATACATACTTGGCTGGATATATCCCTAACTTAATTCTATTAATGTAAATAGTGTTTCATCCCTAACAAAATTATTATTTTCTTGCTCTTCATGCACAACCAGCATTCTCAATATCCAGACTTACATGCACACTAATTTTTACACCTGCAATTCAGAACAGTGGGAAAATCTGAGAATGACTGTTTGTAATAGAAACAGAAGAGTAAGAAAGCATTGCTTACAGCTTCACCTGGAAGACCTCTTGGTCCCACTTCCCCATCTTCTCCCTGGTTTTGTACAAAGCAAACAGAAGTTTTAGGGGAAAAAAGAGAACATTTGTCATGAACATATTCCCATTACATGAGGATTCACTCTGGATTTTACTATGTAAATAGCAACTTACTCTTGATCCATCTTCACCAGGTAAGCCAGGAGGTCCCTGCGGGCCACGGTCTCCCTGCAGAAAAAGGAGAGTCATTAATGTAATACATCTCTTGCTGGAAACAATAATGGATAGGAAGGGAAATGAAAACAAATGTCTGCTGTGTCAAACATGTCAAAACATGTTCGTTCTGCCCAATGACACAAATCCGAAGGTTATGGCACTCAGTAAAATCTTTTATTACTTTAGTATAAAAATAATTAACATTATTGAAACAATGAAGTATTTGTAACATTTCACTCTGTAACTATTCTTGGCCCCAAAACATGTACAAACTCTGCTACAAAAGACAATGTACCTGTATTTCCCTTTGTCTCATCTGCACCTTCCCCCTCCCCAGTGTATTGCTGCCAGTAAAATAAGGCATGTGTACATGGGTCAGCAGTTAATAAACCAGTTGCTGGGTCCTAGAATACACACAGTGAGGTTCACTTACCACCTTTCAGAATCCCACACCCTGGCACCAGACACTGAGAGCCTTGGGACTGATTTGTCTGAGTCTTTGGAAGGCAGCCAGACTTTCACACTTCCCCTCAGAGCCTGGGGCTTTGCAAATATCTATATGCAGAGTCTCAGTAGACTCTGGGCCGTACTTTTAGAATTTATTTTTCTTTCCCCATTTCTAAAGAGATCTAGTGTGCTACATAGCACAAACACCACTGACTGACCTCTTTCTGGGCAGTGAGCTTTTAGACGGTGACTTCCTTCTGGCATTGGACCACAACCAAGCATTCATAGTGCTTTTCCTTAATTTTATCAGTGTCTCCAAGGAGCCTGACCAGTGCTGTGGATGTCAGCAGAGATATATGGATCAACTCCTTAGAGGCTTCATTCTTCACTCTTTTAAATTTTCCTAGGGAATTTTAGGTGACTTGCTCTCTTATCCCAGAGCTATCTCATATTAAGGATGTCAGGATTTAATTCTACTGCCTTTCTGTCCTCTATAAGTTGGAGTGGGCAAGAGAGAGAAAATTAAATTCTGTGAAGTGTACTTTCACACTTGCAAGATAAATACAGTAGTTTCTACTCAAAATGATCTGCTGCCACACATTAAGTGACATTTTTGAAAGGTAACATATCAGACACATGATCTGGCTATAAATTAATATCCAGGTGAAGACTGACTTTAGCTTCTAAATATTGAGCCAGTTCATCCTTTCAAGGGCTGCCCATGTCATCCTGAAATCTCATGGCACATACTGTTAGATTAGGAGATTGCATTCAGTGTCCTGATATTGTCATGCAGCAAGAACAAAACTTCCCTTCATTAACAGCATTCTCAGTTCTCTAATTCTTCCCTTCAAATGTTCTGTTAAAGCCTGGTTTTCTTTTTACTTAGACCTTTTCTTCTAGCATACAGTGTCTTGCTTTTATATTGAAAGAGAGCTATGTATCTAGTAAATCTAATAAGAAAAGTTCAAAGTCATAGGTATTGAGGCTAAAAGGAATATTATGCCATGAAGTCTGATGTCCCTACACTTGCTATCAGAGAACCTCATCCAGTAACTCCTGCCTGACAATTTGTTTGAAAGAGGAATAACTTCAGAGAGACATCCAATTTGCCACTCATTACTAATCGAAAAAGTAATCCTACAACTTCTACTCTGAAGTTAGGGGTTCTCAACATTAATTCTCTTACAGCTGAAACATAACTACAGCAGCAAAACTGTTTCTCTTGTCTGTCTTTTCATGCTTGTTATTGTAAGACAATGAGAACTGAGTATTTGTATTACATACTGTCAGCATAGGTGATCCAAAGAACTACAGCTAGCTGACCTGGCTGTGAATTCAGCTACTTTTGCAGAGACTATCATTTGTACTGTTACAGAAGATCTCCACAGAAACACGAGAATGTAGTGATTTTTAATGATGAATGAAAGAAAGCATGAGAGGAAGCCATTATTTTCATTACTATTGTGCATATTTCAACAAAAACTTGCTCTTGTATTTCAGGGCTTTTTCATTTGTTTAGGAAATATGAAACAAATACAACGTTTTCAAATAAAATAAATTAATCTCTTTATTACTTGGCATGTCCAAGGGACAATTCCAGTATTACCAGGTTGGACAGCAGATACACCTTCCCCGACACAGAGGTAACTCCTGCCCAGCTTGTAAAGCAGTGGCACGCGCTTAATGTCTAGCGCCCTCTGCTGGTAACAGATCATCAAGCAGGATCTCAATTACGTCATGCACCGGTTGCTTTACACTCTAATTAAAAGGCAATCATGAAAGAGAATCACGACACTTCGGTATGACACTAGAAGTGCTTTTCCCATTGCAAATAGAACTCAAAAATTATCCTCACATGCTATTACAAATAATTACACCATGGGTCAGCAGCCAACACAACTGAGGATTTGAGGGAAGTACAGCAGCTGTGCTGACCCATTGAAAGGAGACAGCCACCATCACTCCTTGGCCATCAAGCTGTAGCACCTATGGGAATAGTTTCACTGACATTTTTACGCACTGTTTCTTTAACAGTGCACTGCACTTACCAGAACCATAGTAAGGGAGTCACACTCAGTAGAGTATGTTGTCCTAGCATCTACATTAAAGGTACAGTTAAAGCAGAAATACTCTGCTGTGATCATTTCTGCACTTTGTAGGGAAAGATGTACTATCATCCTACCAATTGGTATGTCTTAAGGAGCAAGTATATTAGCTGTTTGAAACATTACTTTAAATTTGCCTAACTTCTCTGATCTTTCTTTAAGCTGTGGTTGTTGCAATAAGCCACACTAACCAATTCAGTTAGCAATTCCATACCCAAATGCAGTTTTTGAGCCAGCTTCATGGCAGGTTAAAATTTTTCATGCTCCTGATACAGAAACTTCATGTTGATTTCCTTTTTCCATTACTATTTCCTTGAATAATCACTCTAAATTCAATGGGTAAAACTAATAAAAATTAGAGCAAAACCTAGCTGATGATGTGATCAGAATTATTAAGGTATATTTAAATCATTTATATACATATTAATTATTGTCTATTTAAACATTTTTATATATTAATTATATATATTATATATAAAGTATATTTAAATCATTTATATATATAAATTATCATCTATTGATTTATATTACTCAAATGCATTGGATACTGTTCTGAAGCACAAAAAGTTGACATCCTGTTTTATCTATTTCCCATAGTCCTTGGTGCTGTTCTTAGTGACTAGTGCAGTATTTCTGTGACAGTACTGATTTGTTGTATTAATAAATGTTTTTCTTACCCTGTTACCTTTGTCACCAGGGAGGCCAGGAAGGCCATCAAATCCTCTGTCACCCTAGGAAAGAAGAAATCACAGCTTTGGTAAATGACTATTACATTCTGTATTACTCTGAATGAACTGTGCCTTCCCCTAAAAGTGAATTTCTACCTTCAGTACACTTTTACTCAGTAAAACACACAAAGGGGTGCACATAGATCACTCACAACATTTGCTTCTAGGCATTAAAGTAAAAGAAAATGCCACACCAACTTTTTCACTGTGCTGTAGTTACATTGTTTCTGTAACGAAGTCTGCGTTGAAATAAAAAGCTTGATTCTAGCTGCACTTTGCAGTCGCAAAACTGAATTTACAAACTCTGTAATGAGAAACTTACTCAGAGGGATAGGAATCATGCCCCAAGAATCAAGTTACTTCAAGGTCAGGCTACTAACCATTACCATTAATTACCATATTTTAAATGGATTATTCATTCTCAGCTCTTGCATCTGACCCAGCTATCTGAGAAGTATTTTCACTTGAGAGAAGAATTTTGGGTTGGCCTGGCACAAACTGTGGTACCTACATAAAACCTGTCTAGTTCCTTCCAAGACTGAAATAGAGCCTCCAGGTCTCATTTTTACCTTTGCACCAGGTTCTCCTGGCATTCCTCTGGCACCATCAGCTCCAGGACGTCCCTGCAGAAACCCAATGGGCAAACATTTGAAAATGCAATGGAATAAAAGAATAAGTGTATTTAAATAGAAAGTATTTACCTAGAGTAGGATTGATCAATATGCTACCTACCCTCTTCCCAGCTTTTCCACTTGGACCAGGGGCACCTTGAACACCACGTGGACCCTGAATTTAAAGAGTATAATTCTTAGAGTCACATTCATGTCAGCAGAAAGCTAGTTAAACACTTCACCTCAAGAACAAGGTAAGATTTATTTTATACACAAACCTGCAAGTTTATCCCCAAAGTAATCTGGTTTCCAAATTCCCTTTAGTTTTATGCGAATATTGGTATTCAAACTGACCTCAGAACCACCAGCTTTAAAGCTAGTTTTCATAGGATGGCACTTTTGATGGCAGTCCTTTTAACAGAAGAGCTTCTTGTTCTCTTCTCATGGCTTTGATGAGCTCATTTCTGTGGTTTAAAAACCCTTCTTCCTCTCATGCCAAAATTATTTTAGTCACATAATAATTATTTGTCAAAAACTATAGAGTGTTTATTTCAGACCCTTAACTCATGCATTGACAAAGGTTTAGTTGGTCAACAGCTCCCATGCTGTCTTAATTTAACACAGCACAGTTTTAATGAGAGGGAGATGAAATTACCCCAGACTGGCCTACTTGTCAAACACATGTAACTTTCACTCATAGATGTACGGGCATATGTTTCTGTGGAAGGCCGCCCCTCCTCCATACAAATGCATCTTCTCCAGGTGAAAACAGCAATAGCAAAGACTAGCCAGCCAAAATCGCTAAGGAGGGAAAGAAAAAGTTCTAAAAACGTAAATAATCAAACTGGAAGACTGATCAGCTGTTCAGAGTGCTTTTTTGTTTGTCTGTGGCTTTTGTGGGGTTTTTTGGTTGGTATGTTTTGTTTGGTTGGGTTGGGTTTGTTTGATTTTGTTTTGTTGTTGTTGCTTTTTTTTTTTTCCCCTGCAAATATACATGTGGAGTTTTCAGACAGGCACTTCAGAATGTAGCAAATCCAAGATAACTCCTGATTCTGGCAAAATCATTGCTCCAGAGACTCCTACCATGATTTCTTTAAGAATCCCCTACTACTTTTAGGTTTAAGCTAAAATATTTCAATGTGCTTCAGTGCCCTTTAACACCACCACACAGGAGTTGATGTAAGTCAGCTGGAGCGAAAAGCATGCACTGATTCCTCAAGACTTATTCTTGCTATGTCACGTCTTTCTTCAACATATCCCGTTTAAGTACCAACTAAATTCAACTTCCCTCACCTTCTGAGACCTGATAAGGTCAAAGCCCAAGGTCATACACTTGCAGACTGACATATTGAGCAGAAAAAAAGAGCCTGAAGTGGCAGTATTAAAGCAGGTTTTCAAGTGACAACATTCCACATGTGATAATTACTCCTTGTTACATAAACATTGTACTTTCATGTTTCAAAATGAACAATCAAGCTGTTGTATTAGGATAATGTTGTAATAGCTATTTTTTTTTCCATTGCACATAAAAAGCATATCATTGATGGATTTCTTCTAAGTGATATGAATGCTTTCTCCTAAACATGCTCAAATATAAAAGGGACTCCTACTGTACCTGGGGACCTGGTTCACCACTGTCACCCTTAGCACCTGCTGCTCCAGGTCCACCCTTGATGAAAAAAGGAAAACATATTATTTAAATATACAAAACCCATCTTCAAATGAGTAAGTTATTTTCTATTTCTCTACATCAGTTACAGGGAGGGGAAAAAAACAACAAACAAATAATGCCCTTACTCGTTACAAGGTGTGAATCTGCAGATACACCCTGATATATCATTGCCTAGAAACTAGGCCTAACTGGCCCTAAAATCTATTACCAAAGACACAACTCTTCCTTCTGTATTAATATTTGAGAAATAGACATGAGCACAGTAAGATCATGAGCAATGCAAACAGAAGTTGATCCACTGTAGGGAAAGCAAGATAAAGGAAAGCCACTTCTTTTACTTTTCTCTGTCTCTTGTGTTGCATAGAAATTAACAGCATCTCAGAGTTCAATCCAAAGATCACTAGTCAATGAAAAATACCTGTCAAATCCTATCATGAACTTCAGTGATGTTTTATTCAAGGTGTTTGTGCATCAGGCCCTGAAGAAGTGGAAAATCTATATAACTGTTTCTCTTTACTATTGTTAAATGAGGATACAGATTTTCAGAGCACGTTTTACTTATAAACAGGCCTAAAACAGCTCTTCGTCCAGGGTAACATACTGTACGTGAATCTGGAGAACTAGTCAAAGTATGTTTGTGTTTCATAATAGGGATCTCACAAACACAGAGAAAACAAACCAAAAAAAATCTCAAGATGCTCACAGAGAATACAGGCTCAAGGGAAGAACACATTGAAGTTTACTACTACAGGCAAAAGAAATTTTGCATTTTTGACCTCTGAAACAGGTTGTGACCAAATTTATTTAATAAGAAACAAATTCTGCAGGCTTTGAAGACTGGTAATGCTTTATATTCCCCATTCAAAGAAAGAAGAGGTCTCATGGGTTGGTTTAGTGCTGAGTCTAACATTCTGGAGTGGAAAGATTGCCACTGGCCTTGCAGGTATTAAATCAAGTCCTAAACAAATTGAAAATCAGATCCTGAGCTGGTACTGGCAGTGGAGAGAACAGTGGCTTTGGTAGGTAGTAACTGTCTGTTTCGGCTTCCCTCCTGCAAGCTTTGTTTTTAACTAATACAACTGACTACATTTAATACCTGTAGGCAGAAATTTATATGCTATGTTAATTAAGCATGAGAACTACAGACTGTTGAAGCTAGACTGGAGCTTTTACCCTTCTATGTTTAAGACTTTTAATAACTGATATGTTTCTAAATGTATCTTATTGGCTACTAAATTAATTTACCAAAATACAATTAATATTAAGAGTAAAAGTTCCAACTATTTAATTCTTAAATTAGGCTGGGCACACAAACAGTTGAGAGGCCAAGAACCTGTAGTTGCTTCTGGAATTGTAAGCCAAAAATGCTGCCAGATCAAAGAGTTGGATTTCTGCAGCCTCCTGGTGGCTTGGAAGCAAAATAACTTATTAATAATCATTAGTTTGTATACAGAAATTCATGAAGGCTTTTTAAACATGAAAGCCTGAGTAAGAAGCCAGGTTATACCTCAGCTAAAGGGATAAAACTGTTGTCAGTATTATAGCAGTTCTTACAAAGGCATTCCTTGCTTACAGCAGTTCTACAGTCATTTTGTCTGCATAGATCAAATGGGTTTACAGCCACTGCTTGAAGCAGTGCATTGATTTGTTAAATAGATACCCAGCCATGATCAGTCACGAGTCTCTGAGCCAAATTCTCTGCTTGGTATCAATTATTTACTTTGGAACAATTACTTTAGAAAAGAATTGCTCTTGTATAGGTCTGCTGTGGTTTCAGTTTCCAGGCACCAAGTGAGATTCTGGTAGGATATTTAGCTAAAATTTACCTGAAAATGGTAAATTTCACTTAGATAAACAGACTGGGATCACAAAATAAAATATCCCTTCAACAGCATATAATTATGTCCAGCCAAGTTTCCCTTGTTCTTAAAACTGGTCACTAGAGGGAATAGCAGGGGGAGCCACTGAGGCAACCTTTCTTTTCTTTGTACTGCTGTAATTTGACACCATAGACTGTTGGGAACTTGGTAAGTGTATGGATTTTAATTGCTTATAGGAATGCTTCTTAAGGACATTCACAATTCAGCTTGAATAGTCAGCCATGGTCATTCTGCACATCTCTTGCTTTGATACCTCCTGTAGAGTTTTATGTTTACCAGAAGAAATGTTATAAATGCAAATGTAATCACTTATGCAAAACTATTCACCACTTCTGTAAGTCAACCAGTGTGTTCTATCCAAACATTCCAAAACCTACAATAAAAAAAAAAATCAAGTGGTGTTCAGGTTGGGTTGCAGAACTTGTCCAAGAATACAAAGTATGGCTTCAAGTCTATCAGTTTCTTTTCAAATAAGGTAAGTAGAAATACAGAGGTGTAGGGCAAAGCCAGAATGAGGTCTATGTGTTACTGTGTTCGTAAACCTATGGCTCCTGTTTTGTTTACATACCACAGGACCTGGTCTGCCAGTGAGTCCCATGGGACCAGGTGGACCTCTCATAGCAATCTGAGAAAACAAACAGAATAGAACAACAGGTATCATGAAAAAGCCACCAGTCAGCATGCAAATTCTGTACTAATCCAATTTCATAATGCCTTAGAAAATAGCCCCCATCACTGACTCAGCTCTCAGTCAGTAAGGATAACTACTGTGGTAAGACGATGCTAAGAGCTCTTTACTTCACATTCTGCATGATATAAAACAGAATCTTTTTTTTGAAGCTGTATCCTTGTGGCAGTTCTGTTTGCAGCCTCATTGTGCTCACCCTAGCTTGCTGAAGAATAGCTTGTGCTTGAGCTTCCTGAGCTGAGATTGTTGGGCCCTTCTCTCCATCTCCACCAAAGCGGAACTGCAAGTGTGAAAACAAGAAAAGGATTCAGAATGCATCACATCAAACCCATCCTTGTGGCTGCAATTGTGAAACACACCTCAAAGACACAGAGGCTCGGTCCTTAGTTCATTCTCCTGACTGCTACATTGAGGACACTGGATGTAGTATGAAGTCATTGACAATAGTTTAGAACTGATGTACAACTCTATTCCCTTTTAAGCAAATGTTTTCTTGACTTCGTAAGATTCTGGTTATCATTTGGTTGGTTTCAATAAGAGGCCAAAACAGACACTCATTGCCTGCAAACCCTCATTAAAAATATGTATTAACATTGGTAGCTACCCGTGGAAAACTGCAATTCAATTTAAGACAGAATTCATGCTGAAAAATATTTGGCATCTAAAATGAAAATCTTTGTGTCATTTCTGACAGTTTCAAAATTAATTACAGAATAAAATTGAAGTACTCATTCCTGCACTCCTAGACTGTTATTGCTCAAGAAACTGGTTGCAGAAGCTTTCCAATGTTGTAGAGATACTAAGCTGCAAAAGAAGCACAGCTTTCCAAAATTATGGCATAGGCACACTGGATATCATAGAATCACAGAATTGTTCAGGGTGGGAAGGGACCTCAAGGATCATCTAGTTCCAAACCCCCTGCCATGGGCAGGGACAACTCACACTACATCAGGTTGCTCTGAGCTACATCCAGCCTGGCCTTAAAAACCTCCAGGGATGGGGCTTCCATCACCTCCCTGAGCAACCTGTTCCAATGTCTCACCACCCTCACGGTGAAGAACTTCTTCCTAACATCCAATCTGAATCTAACCATTTCTAGTTTTGCTCCATTCCCCCTAGTCCTATCACTACTTGACCTCCTAAAAAGTCCCTCACCAGCTTTCTTGTAGGCCATGAATCTTTCACTGCCCACAGCAGTTTGCTGTTTACCTGTGCCCAGAGCTGGCATGGTAACTGAGGTGTTTCTCCTGCAGTCATATTATAAGAGTGGATTTTATTGGAAAGTCATGGAAAACCGATTGCTTTAAGTCCCCACAGATGAGCACTTGACTTCCTCTAAATCAGAACTACCAAGCCTTCTACCATTTTAAAGGAGACCAAATAGTTTGTATGGATCCACATACAGTGGAATCAACATTTCCAAAATATTTTTTAAAGCAAGAATACCCAAACTCGTTGTCTGCAGGTGCTGACAAGGTGAGCCCATTTTGATGGATTCAAGCCCCAGGCATGATGATGGAAGAGCCACCTGTCCCACAAAAGCTGCCTCGCACATGTTATTTGGTGTATTGAGTGTATCTATGTGATGAGGCAGTCTGCCACTGCTGGGTTTAGTTCCAGCTGTATACTCCTTTACGGTTTTTAGGGATGGCTTTCAAGGTAGTGAGCAGGCCATGAGTCATAAATGGATAGTGGCTTCTTAGTGGGATTTAAAAACATGGGAAAGAAGTCTGGACAGTGGCTAAATGACTAGGCTGGAATGTGGGAGACCTGAAGTCAACTTTTGCTTCCTAAGAAATTTGACTTGGTGAAACTCATTAACACCTAAAAATAAAGCTAGTGAAGTTTTCTGGAGTGACTGATAGATTAAGTATTAGTCCACTCCTTTAATGAAGCAAACTGAGAAGGCAACTTTTCCTCTGATGGCACAGCAATTACAGATGGAAGAATGATTTGGGAATAATTGCCCTGAGGGGTAGTGGCATTTCCCCATCAACTCATTACTGATAAATAAATATATATATTATACAGTCAGCTATGATAACAGAACTTGCTGCAAGCATAGCTTATTAGCTTATTTTAATAAACTGTCAATGACTGCTTCACAAACAGAAAATAACTTTACAAAATCATCCTTTCCTCATTGGTACTGATGGAGCCCTGCCTTCTGTATCAGGCACTGCGCAACTACAGCTCCAGGACTTTCCACTTTGCTTTACTTAGGAAACTGCTACCCTTTCATTTACAGCTGGTTTGTCAATTCTTCGGGCTGGTAGTCCTTGTCAGACCATACTCACTCATACACTTAGGAATAATGAATTCCATGCACATAGTACTTCTCATACCACAAAGCTGCAAGATACTTTAACAGCTTTGGGCTTGTTCCTCCACCTGCTAAAACAGATGGTGTTTTGCTTTGATTCCAGTGGGAGCAAAGCTGGCTGTGTGCATATATTTCTATTCAAAGGATGCACTGACTTTTCAAAGAGGACTAAAGCTCAATTTTAAGCATGGAATACTTAAAATTCTCCATGTCAAAAAGACTTGGAAGTACACATGCCTGCAGGGAGTACATACCCTTTGCACAACAGCAAACTCCTTGTTTAGGACATATAGTTACAAATAATAGATACTGTTGAAAACAGGAGGATTTCAGTGACTGCAATACTTCATGTAGGCTCCAAATTGGCAGTCACACAGGAGCTAAAGCATATGTTTTGTTTGAGGGGAAAAAAGCTACTATATGATCTTCAAATGTCTACACCATACAAGAAACTTTATATGATCTTGATATGCAAAGACAAAATCAGACGAAGAAAGGAATCTACTACATACTTCTTTCAACTTACCGGCAACATTAACATTGTACCTGGGGGACCTGCCAAACCATCAGCACCAGGGAGACCAGGGCGACCAGGTGGACCCTAAGACAACAAAGGGATGAGAGAAAAAAGGGATGAGAACAAGACAGCTATATAAGATAAACCTTTTGAGTCACTCACACTTACACTGGTGTTCATGATGCACTCCGAGGCAAGTCATTTGGGATTGTTTATTCATTATTAGCTAGGTAATTAAAGAGCAGAATTTGGGGAAGACACTCAGCAATAGAGAAGAAAGCTGCTCTCCTTATTTATTTTACTTACAAATTATATTTAAAAATGGAGTCTAGAGTACCCAATTACACAAGCTCTGCTCATGATTTCATAGGTTGTGCTGAGCTGAGATTTGCACTGTGTTCCAGTGTTTGATTTATTTGATATAGGAAACTAACACTACTAATTTTCTGTAAACCTTTTGAGTTGGCTTTATTTTCAAAAGCTACATTAAGTCTTCAGCTATGAGTTGAAATTTCTTTTTTATGAAATATAATTCTCCCTCACAGTTTAGGAAGAACTCTGCTGGAATTGAAGAAAGGTACTAAAGTGTGTAACTGACACTCAATGATTATTGATCCATCATGGTGCACAGGTAAATACTGCTGCTATCACAACAGTTAGATTTAGAACTGCATCTTTCCTTCCAGTGATCTGCATGTTGCATCTTTATTAGCTGAAGTTGTTAAGGGCAGGAAGGACCTGCATCAGGAGTGCCAATTCGCCTGCAGCAGGTCTGACATGCGAAGTACTTACTCACCAGAACAACTTTCTTGCAGGGTTGCAATGACAGAACAACAAACATTGAACTGTTTAAAATGGTTCCTTCTGCTGCTCAGATGCTGAACAAAATAATGGGAAAGTTGATCCAAAAAAAGATAGTGTTTTTCCCCACCTTTTCAAAGAAATATCACTCTGACCTGCAGTGACTTTATATCATACGACTATGAGTCTTTATGAGAATTAGAACTGAAAGATCAGATCAGAAGGTGAAGATTAGATTCCTGAAGATGAAACCAAAAATTAGATTAGTTTTTTAATTTCTTCTTCTGTGGCACTACTTCATTGGAGTGAAATTCATCCCCAAATAAGGCAGAAGCAGGATCATTTGTGGTACTCTCTGGAAGCTGGTGTTCCTTCATTTCTCAATTGTCTTATATGCATTATTTTATCATTCTAGTCCTGATAATTTTAGTACAAAAGCTTAAGCACCATAGGCAACTACAAAAAGTGGGGGAGTTCTCAGCTTACTGTTGTGCAGTTCTGTTTTTAAACAACAGTCTCAATTATTCTAGGTATTAATGTGGGGGTTTAAAGAGGAAGCAATCTTTTTTTCTTGAGTGGTAATTTGCTCAGAATTTGACTTTTCTAATTTTATTTTTTTTTACCTAAGATGAAAAGTAGTCAGAATCATTAGAGAAGGAGCTAGAGCCTTTATTTATCTACATTGTCTGTTCAAGAAAAGCACAAACTTGCCCAAGTCTGTTCAAAATTTAAGGAAGATACGGGATCTCATCAGAGCAGAATCTGCTTGCAGAGTTTCATATTGCCCTCATGATTCTGGTAATTGATATCTACAATTATTTATTTGTGTAATGTGCCTTTTAAAAATAAAACACAAAGTCTGCTCCATGACAGGCACATTTGGTCAAGAATTTCTTTATGATGAATTCAGTATGCACTTAGTTAAGAAACTGAGTATTATCAGTAATTATTCATTTACAATGTGTTAAAATTCTCATTTTAAAAGTTTAAATTCCAAAATATGCTGTTCAGTTAATCTGCAGTAATGAAATATGAAAGAAATATGGATGCTGACTTACTATCAAAGGTGAAGCATTGTTGGGATTTTGGCATTATCTTATTATTCAGTGAAGCAGTAGCATCTTCTCAACATCTTGTACAGACAGACAGAGCATGAACATGCTAGACCCATCAGTAAAATGGCACTCACACAACTTACGAAAGGTTTTTGGTAGCAGATTTCCCTCAAATAGATATAGTTAGACTGTTTTAAAATTGTGTTAGTTGTGGCAGTTAGAAAAGTTTTGTGAGAACATATAAGACTAAAATTATAGCTTACATTTCAATTATCTATATGTCTGGATAGAGTTCTTATGCTGCATGCTATTTAATAAGGCAAATTCTGCCAAGAACTAAGTATTATCTATCATTCATCATTTCCATGTGTACTCTGATTCTGCAGAGTTTCTTTTCTCTGTATCTCTACATGCTATAGCTAAGGGCAGAATGATTTTCTTTAAAAATCCTCCTGAAATGTTGTACTTACTACTTTATTTTACAATAATTAACATCAAAACAGAGGAACATATACAAATAGGAACTTAACCTTCTTCCTCTAGTTACATAACATTTTTCTACCACTTAGGAAGTATTTGTCCAGATATTAATTTCATTTGCTCGGCTGTGTAAATCAGTCTCAGTTACACTGAAATTTCTCATCCTATGTGTATGTATTTCAGAGCAGCACCTAACCCACTTACAGCAGGATCTGTTTATTGACTTACCCGTTCACCAGGGTCACCTGGAGGACCAACAGGACCTTGTAGACCTGGGGGACCTGTAAGACCCTATGGAAAATGAATGACATTGTTATGCTGAATGCTTGCAGCATCTTTGAACTATTTTTTCTCAGGAAAATTTCACCCAACACGTATTTGGCTACACTCATCTATAAGGTAGTACACTTCTTTTGCATGCCAAAGTTTGAAATGCAAGTGCACCCGGCTTGCAGAATGCTGTCCTTAAAAGGCTAGAGTTGTCCCTTTCTTATTTCCTCCTAAAAATGCAATATATCATTTAGGAATTACGTCAAGACAAATATTAACTGTGTTAACTCATTAAGGCCAAAACACAGTGGATAAATCAAATGCAATAAAAGGAAATGGTGAATAATCTACTTACGGCAGGTCCTCTTGGTCCTGGTGGTCCTTCAATGAGCATACCCTAGGCGGGGGAGTAAAAAAAGATAGTAAATCTGTCATGTCTTTTAAGCTGAACTGAAAAGATAGCTTTGTTTTGTTAAACTTTTCTGTGGATCTTGTCTCTAGAGTTACTGGAAGTGGAATGGGAATAGTGTGTGGTTTTTAAAAAGGAGAAAGACTTTGAGACTGAACAGATCTCACAGTACTCCATTGAAAATAACTTCCTTAAAGAAACTGAAGTGTGCAACTCTGGCTTTTTCTATGTTGTGGACCTTACAGCACCCCCTAGACCCTTTTTTTCGGTGTAAATGCTAGTCCCTATTTTAGATCATAGTAAGGCCTCCAAATAAATAATTGCCACTTGTACTAGGCTTTCTATGGGAAGGAGGATTGGACAAGGAAGCCTGAAGTTAGCTGTAGTGAACAATGCGGAAGATGAGCAGTGAATATCTCTTTAGTACCATGAATGCAAACTAAATCTATTTTGCAGTGGTTTAAAGAAGGCACGCATTTCATGAGCTAACACATTCTTGAGTTTCTCCACAGATCATGACTGAGAGGTCACAATCTTAACTTGTAACACATTCATTAATTTCGGTGAACAGCGACTTAGCCAAATGCTAATCCTAGGATATGAATACAGAATTACAAGGGAGCTTTTGAATCACAGAATCCAGACCTTTCATACTTAGGTAACAATAACACATCATGGCATTTTATCAGGCTTTACCTAGGCTCATTTTCACCCTCTTGATTAAACTTTCAATTCTGTTTGGGTTCAATATATATTTGAAAGCAGTCCTTGAAAATTCTAAAAGAGTAAACCATACTGTCATTCAGCTTCTGCCAGATATTGTAATAGTATTAAGTTTGTATAATTGATTTTTGAAAAATTGTTATGTTTTAATTTCTATCAAACACGATGCTAGGGTGTAACTTTGTCCTACTGTAAAAGCCACTTAAGTAACTGTACTGCTATTTAAAGATGAGAAAAATTTTGTAAGCTGATGATCCATTATGACCAAGTTGTGAGCTCTGAAACATTTAATTAAACTTGTAGCAGTCTGATTGCATTAGCAAAGGTCAAACATGGAAGCTTTTATTTAACCTCTCAGAGGGACTTCCTTGCCCTTGCTGAAAGGTGTAATTAAAGTTACCTGTGCCTAATCTGGAAGCTCTCTCTGCAGTGCTGTCCTAGCAGTAGTTAGTAAATGGCCTGAAGAGCAGACCTATGCTCTGCTTTCCTCTTCTCAAAACAACTGTCCTTGTTTTAAGGAGCATGTGGTTTGTCCTTTGTGTAACCATAAGTGAAGGCTGAACAGGCTACTGCACTCACTTTATACCATCCACACTGCAGGTGGTTGTTTCAGAGAGCATGGATAATGTTACAGTTTAATAATGATGTTTCACCAGTGTACATACATTGCGCTACAGAAAAACTCACCCACATATATACTTACAGGTTCAATCACAGCTGGTTCTCCCTTTTGGCCTTTTTCTCCATAAGCCCCATGTCCAGTCACCTGGGCAGTAAAAACAGCCCCAAAAAGGAGAGTAAGTAAAAGGTTTAAAGATCTGGTACAATAATGAACTGCAGCAACCTGCAACTGAAAGCTAAAGCTGGAATTGATTGGTGCTGTGAAAAATACATCAGCAGGCACAAATCATATCAATCAGAAATGGAAAATGTAGAAATTGATGCAGATTTTTCTAATTATTTTCAGTAGGTTGCATCCCATAATTTGCATTAGGACTTTAGACTTTTGTATCTAAGTCACAAAGCTGTTTCTTTTCTTATTTGAATGGACATATTCTGGGCAATTAACAATGATTCTTCATAGCTTCCTTAGTTAAGCTAGCCTAAAGTAAGCTGGAAAGAAAGATCCCTTTGTCCCATATGGACAGTACCTTTCAAGCTCTTTTTTGATTCATTAGACATCCACACCATTTAAATTAGTCTGAGAAAAGTCTGTGATTTGATGAAATAAATGAGAAAGGAGTTAAGTGGCCATAAAAATTGATGTCTTTGGAAATATCCATCCCTTTTTGAAAATTTCTAGGTACTGAGGATGTTCCATATTGTCTTTTTTATCAAAAGTTGAGCTTCACTTGTTCCAAATACATCCATATGTCACGGGAAAATAATATAACCTCACTGGTTCAGCAGAGGAGAATTGAAATAAAGCTGGTACAAGTCAGTGCCTGGGTTCCATTTTAAGCTTCCTGACTCCTTCAGTTTTGTACCAAGGTGTTTTAGGTTGAAATTTACACCAGGTGATAGAGTCTACACTGTCATTCGATTAACGCATGCACAAATGGTGCTTTATGGGCTCTTTGCTTTGCAGATAATCTGACATTTTCTGTGTCATTCTGCCACAGAGTCCCTACCAGGGCTAGAAGGTAAAAAGTCACCTTGTATCACATTGCATTGATAAGGATCATTAAAAAATACAATGACCCCAAAAGGGTTTAAAAAAGGAGTGATAAATGAAATAGAGAAGTATGCATTTCAAGGTTGGCAGAGAAAGGAGCATCACAAAACTTGCTGTCATTTATTGGATACTTTTTAAACTGAAGATTGAGTCTCTGAGGAACAAATAAAGACTGAGCAAATGCTGCAAACAAAATTCTCCATTCCTACTATATTTAGGACATTTCAAATTAAAAATCCAAGTGGGAATTCATTTAGCTTTCAGTCTTAAGTCACATTAGTTTGGGTTTTTTTGCAGCTTCCATAGCCTAGTAAACTGGTAAATAAGGATCCTGGCACAACTAAAGGAAAACTAAAGCCTTGCTGTTAAGACTGTGATCAAGTCAGAGGGAAAGAAAGAGCTATAAAACACACACAAAAAAGCATGACTCACAGGACCCACCACACCATCCCATCTTCCTTTATGTATACTGAGCCATTAGGTCACTCCTGCAAGGTTATAAACTTGTCACCACTGACTAAGCTTATTTTTATGACAGGGTTCAGACTTTCACCTTCCTACTCATGAAGTAAGAGAAGACATAATCTTAACACTTACATGCATTTTAACTTCTTAGGGGAATCATGTAAAATATTAATTACAGTGCTTGCACCTGCATTACAACGTAATATTCTTTCCAGCTTTAGCTCTAGTTCAGAAAGACTTTTAAAACTCTTCATTTTTGGATTTCCACCTCTTCCTTCTTTTCCCTCCCATCTTAAACCCTCCCTTACTTCCTCCCCCAAGAGACAAAACCCTTTACATTTAACTAAAAGTTCAGAATTACTAAAACAAGAGGATGGGCTCTGTGCAAAGCCTATCAAAAGTGAGAATACATGTAATCTGTACAAGCAGCTTTGGATCAGGGACTGCATAACAGGATGGCTAAATTCAATTAGTCTGCATTATGTCCCCAGTCAACTTACGCTGGTTTCTGTGAAATCGGTCTCTGCAGGAACACCTGGACCAAACTCCTCATTAGTGGTATCAGTTGGCTTCTCTTCATATTCTTTATATTCATAAAAATCATATTCGCCTAAATCTCCATCTACCAGCAGATCAGATTCACTGATGTCTACTCCTCTGCTTCCATATTCAGTCTCCTCAGTTTTTTTATCATAATCCTCTCCAGTTATGTATTCTTCAGCAAACACTTCTTCAACAGGATTTTGCTATTCATATCAGTAGCAAAGATTTGGGAACAGGAGGAATACGTGCGTTATTGTTAGTAAAGCAATGTAAGCATATGCTGATCCACCATGATGACTTGTCAACAGAAGAAAGAGCAGTACAACTACAGCACACTGTCTTTTAATTAGAGTCTGAAGGACTGGAAGTCTTTCAGAGTAATTAAAAGGTCTTTGTATAAGCAGTACAAAGAAGTAATGCTTTCATACACCTTTCAGATTAATTTTATAACCTTTTGAATTCAGTATCCAGGAAGCTAAGTGCACTGCTTGCTCTATGTTCCTTTAGTGACCAACACAGCTAGATGTGCCTGCTTGCTTTCATGCTCGCAAGTATTCATGAATGAACCGTGATAAATTCAGATGCTTTTACTCTAACAACGTACAGGAAGGGAAAGCAGCATTTTAGTTAAGCTCAGCCTTCCTTGTGATTTTGTGTCTATAAATAGCAATGCTGAACTAAATGTTTCAACTTTTACTAATGATTTTTCAGCACATTTATCACTTTAAATCATGGTTCATGTGTGTCATGGCAATTTAAGCAGTTTACAAGAATGCTATATTTGAGATGTACAAAACCATGGGGGGGGAGGGGGAAGAGAGATTGCTATATTCTGTTATAGAGGCTTCTTGAAAGGATAATTTTGAAGAAATCAAGTATTTAGGTACTGCTAATATGAGTTGCTAGACAAGGGGAACTAGTATGATCTTACAAAAAAATATGAAGCTGCTAATCAAGATATCTTGATCTAAATATGATATCTAATTATATTGCAACTAAAATAGAAGGTCAGGTTCTGACTTAACAGTTGCCTAATGCCAATACCTACAGCACTATGGCTTTGCCTGACAGCTAAACTAATTGCAGATCTGAACCAGTTCTAAGACAAAATTTTACCCTAAAGCAGAACTTCCATTCAGAGCATTTAGCACTCTGGACCTCTCTCGTTACAACCCTACTACTTCAAACTGGCCTCTCATTGCCCAAAAAGCAGAATGATTTAAACATGCTTCTGTCAATCAACTTGTGAGACGTACACATGAGATGTAACACAAGAACACTACAATAGAATGAATAAAATACACCTTAAATCACCTTTAGCTTCCAAGATACATAGGAGTAACAAAACCAAAACCAACCAACCAAACCCCACAAAAACCTAAACTAAAACAAATCAACCAACCAACTGAAAACCCAGCCAAAAACTAACCAAAAATCCCCAATAAATGGGAACTCTCTTCTTTTTCACTTTTCAAATGCTCAGAGAAGGGACAGGGTTAGTTTTGTACATCTTTTAAGCAATACATCTTCATTTTGAAAGGAGAATGTAGAAGACAAATTAAAAGAGTATTTCTTTTAATCAGTCATCATTTTGTAAGAATTAGCATTCATTAATATGCAGGCATATTAATCAACACTGGCTTAGCTGTAGCACTCTTAAAATAATGCTTAGACCTGTCATTGTGGCTTTCTGATAACATGGTCTCTAAATATGTCAAAATAATCATTGTGTTTGGCAATTCAAAATAAATTTCTTCTAAGTAGAGCCTCAGTGAAAAGCAAATAATTTACTTTTGTTAGCTGAAAAACTCAAATATTCTGCTGCAGCTATTCCCTGTCTTTTGCTAGGCTCATTTTATGATGCATCTTAAGATTAACAGGAAAAATTAGATCAGGAGGACTATGTCTAGTATTTAACCTAGTGTAGACTAGACACAGCTCCATTCACATCCACACTGAATGCAATAATCTTGCATTCCCACAGCATGTATCACGGAAAGACTTCCAGAATCATCAACTCTGCAGTCCAGATTCAGCAGTTCTCTGCAGTCCAAAGATGCAGCAGCTGCCTGCAGAATTCACAGGAGTTCTGCCCAAGAAAACACTAGGTTCTAATATAGGCTGAGAAAGTGTAAAACTGCATGAACTGCTGTTACAGTATATACCTATCTACACACAGACGGAAATTTGTGTTCTCAAAATGTGTTGTGCTTTTTAACCATTGGCACCCGGTGGGCAAGTATTTTTGCCTACCATTTTCTCAAGAGTCCTTATTACCTCATTTGCTTCAGTAGTTCTGGAAGGAGCTTCTGTGTGGGGCCCATAGTCGCTTTCAGCTATGCTATACTCTTGAAATCCATCAACAACATTTGCCTAGTAGAAAAGAAGAAAGTGCATGATTAAAGTAACATTCTGTAGGAAAAATTCCAGAGGTATCACTTTTATGGAGGTTATGGTATTAGCCAGATGCTTTCATCTAGTGGGGTTAGGTATATTTTTTTCTTATTATCAGAGATCTTCCAGTCTTGGCCTGGTAAAGATCTTGATTATTTCTTGGCTACCTTTACCCCTAGTTTGGCTTTTGCTGTTGCTTGATAACTTTTCTTCTTCTTGGATGCATATTTTTCAGATTTTTTTGTTATGGCCTTTTGGAGTTTGTCCTTTGAGATAGTGGCCACTGTCCTCTTCTTCTTTTTGACCGTGGCTTTCTTTTTCTGCAAACGTTATGAAAGATGGAATGGGAAAACATAAATAAAATGAAAAGAGAATTGAAAACACATGAATGAAAGAAGGGTAACCAAATGTGATGAATTCTGTCAGCCGTGGACCTTCCATCTCTGACAGAAAGTAAGTGTTACAGCTACAGAGTAAAGAAATGAGCAAAAGGAAAACATTAAGTTTATGTATAGAAGACACAAACTGACAAACCATGTGGCAGGGGACAGCTGGACACCACACAACAAACAGATCAGACTGTTACCTCTGTTTGTGCTACTGTCTCTTCAAACAGTGGGGGTCCCTCTGTTACAGAGTCAGTTTCTTTATAATCTGCATCCCCATACTCATAGTCATATTCGATAAAATCTTCTGGTGTGTACTACATTGCAAATGGAAAAATATCAGGCATTTCCATGTTAGTAGCAGCAAACTGGATTAACAATACTGGAAAGCATCTTAACCTTCACTTAGAATTAAAGTGTAAAAAAATCAAGGTAGTATGAACAATTCAATAGAGTTATTCATTTGGGGGAAACCCCCAATTTCTAATTTCTTTCAAAGCACCATATAAAATTAATAAAAAAATCAAGCAGAAGTGCCAGGAAAAAACCTCTCTTTTATTGGATTGCACAGAAGAATCAACTATCATTTAGATTATTGGGAGCACCAGCTGATCTTCATGAAAGCATATATTTATTTGATGTTTAAATTGCAAATAATGCCTCTTTTTACCTACACTCTCCTACCTGTGTTTTTTTAGCAGGTGACCAGAAGAGCAGAGAAATGCCAGTATCTGAGATGTATAGGGTTAATAATTCCAGATACAGGAGAGGCCAGAGCTCAGTTCTCAAAACCAGGGCAGCTCCATGCTGCACATTGCTTGAGCAAACTCATCACTAGTGTGATTTCATTGAAAGGTCAGATCCTTAGCTGCTGCACATTGCCCAATAGCTCTATATCTGTAATAACTAGTATCAAATGAAAAGCTGGCCCACAAAACTTTCACGAGGAAAAATGGGCTCAGAATTGGCCTGTTTAATGTTGTGAGCACAATTCAGGCCAACAGAAGTCCTGAGCTGTCACCTTGACTATGCCATGAAGATATTGGTCTAAATATTATGCGCACCAAATACTGTTCATCTCAGCTGACAAGAAAGGATATCTTTAAACTATCTTGCCACTCTTGTCATGCTTGAAGCTACAGGAACTGGTTGGTCCTGTAAATAAAGCAGTTTCATGGCTGCTACCAAGTCTCTTTATATTCCCAGGGAACCAAAGGGAGGTGAAATAGCAGCCAGAACCTGCCCAAGTGACTGCTTCCTTTGTTTAGGAACAAACAGTCTAATGTGCCTCATATGAGACAGACACTTCTGAAATCTCTCCTGTTACAAGTCAGCATCACTGTTTGTAAAATGAAGACATCTGTTTCACTAGATTGCTGAGAGGGTTTGTACATTACATTGCCAAATGACTCTGAAGATTCATAGAAGTCCTAAATTTCATCAGCATCAGAAAGAGATTAACTTTTTAGAAGTTATAATTGAGATTAAAGCAGATTTCCATATTCCAAAGGATATTCTAACAAGTGACTAAATTACTGATTTAACTGTTTTCTCTGAAAAAGCCTTTCCATAGAATTCCTGTACTTATAATTTTGGTGTGCAGAAAATATGGAGAGGTTGATATCCTTATGAAGTATGAGACTAGCACTGAAAAGCCTCAACTGCTTAAAAATCCCTTCAAGTGGGTTTCTGTTACTTCACTCATGACACCTCAGAATCCTGCTACAACCAACAGCTTTTCTTAAAGAAAAGACACAGGGGTAAGAAGTCAGATGTATTTTGTTTGAGTTCTACACCCATGCACATGTAACTTGGTTAGTCATGAGATTTTACAAACATAGAAACAATGCAACATACTTCTTGTAATTGTCCACAACCACATTCTGTGATACTGTGCATTAATAAGAGAGCTTCCAATTAAAGCATTTTGGGTGGACAACATCCTCTCTGGGAAGTACATTTGCACTTTGTATCTGCCTGGTATGTAATGGCAGCAATGCTTTGATTTTATCAGTGGTATTACTGGCATTACAGAAGTAAGTTGAATCTATTTATACTTTCCAGAACCATTAGCATTTTAGACTTAAATCTGGTAAGTAATAAGTGATTATTCAATCCCTGATTAGCAAATTAAGATTCAGTTCTAAACCCAGTGAAGTCAATGAAACATCTTTGACATGAAAGTGAGATTTTTCAAGAGCCTTGGGCAACGATGATAGATTTTCACAGATCTGTAAATATATAAAAACATGTTTTCTGGCTTGTACACTTCTGCAAATGCAATTTAATACAACTTGTTTCTAATGAAATATGTCACTGACACTCGAAAAAGAAAGCAGTGACACTTCTCTAGGGGAACAGAAGCAGTCACATAAAGGAAGTAAAGAAATAACAACATGGACAAATCCAGCCCTTCTGAAATAGAGAATAGCATTGCAATTGCTGCATTTCTTTGGGAACTATAAAAATGTGTACAAATGCATAAAATCTGATCCACTTGTCTTCTCTCAAGGAGTCTTTGCAAGCCAGGTTGATCCACAAGAAAAGACGTCTTTAGAGGAATATAGTTCTTCAAATTCAGTCATGCTACCCTAGCAGTGACAACCCATTACATATTTTCAAATGCTTCTCTAGCCAAACAACATCAATCAAACACTCCGCTATGTAATTTTTATAGGTATTGGAACCACAGAGACTACCCATGTGAAATATTATCCAGTATCTTAAGGGATTAGTGGAGGAACATTTTGGAGAGAACTACTGTTTCATTAGCTGGATTTCAATTTAAATATGCTGTTAGGAGTTTATTTTAATAACTTCCAGACACATAGGTTCTTTTTTAGTAAGAACTGTAGACCTACTTTGAGACTGGAAACATTCATTCCAGCATTAATTTTGATCAATTACCAATTAAAACGTTCAGTCTGTGATGCTTTTCAAAGCTCAGTACTATGGCTTCCCTCAAGGTAAACTGAATGGCTGTGCTGAATTGTGCCAACTATGTAACTAATAAAACTACAACAGCATGCTACAAAAAGTTCTTCAGAGGCCATAAACTAAACAGAAATGTTGACTGGAAAAAAAAACTTTAAAAAAGAAAGGAAAAAATGTCTGTGCCAAGTATGCTAGTATTAAAAAAAGAAACTGGTGAATAAATTGATATTTATGCTAAGATCTGCCAGAGGAATAGCTGAGCCAGACATTTGTGAATGAGAACTAGAAAACACTCGTACAAAAAAGCATGAGTATGCATCTGTTGCATCATGCACGATTACAAAAAAATACTTTACTTTTGGTTATTGTGCTTTGTTCTTTTCCATTAAAGGAAATGAAACTTTTTGACACATGCAAAATATCCCCACAAGTACAGGGGCACACTTGGCATGCAGGCATGCAAGAAGGAATAGACGAGAAGTAGGGAATGCCACTTTCCATGCTGGAATCCGATTACCGCCAAGCAAGTGAAAATACTGTCCATGAATGACTTCATCTTAAGAGCACAGTATCAGAGGGGTATTAAGGAAGTTTTTGAACTTACAAGGTAGGACCTGCGGCCACCATGCTGAAACTATATTCAGGTAGTTTCTAATTGGCAGTATGTCATAATCACAGCACAAGGCAGGACAAGACCTATCCTTAGCAATTCTTCCTTTCCAGACATTTCCAGACAGAAATAAACCCCAACAAACCTGGTTTTTCACACCAGTCAACAGAGAGGGAGAACTTGTTTTGTACTGTATTGCCCATGTCCTGTTAGAATGAGTGATACATAGATGCAAAAGCTTCCTAGTGTACTGCCTGAGGCACAGGCAGTCCAGATGCAGGAATGCATCTCTAAACGCCTAACTGTTGTAAAGTTGTACTTTAGAAACATACATCAACTCAACCTGATAAAGACTATTTCCACTTTTTAAGAGAAGACAAAAGACTGGTGAAGACTGGCTAGTTAAATAAGGACTAAATATTGAAACACCATGAACAGATTTAATGGGAGTGAATAATGAGACTTCATTCACCTTCTGTGAAGCTGGTAACTCACATATACCCTGCCAGTAACAGTCAAGATTGGGTACGTGGCACATAGCTCTGTTTTTTCCTGAAGCTACACAGCTACAAGGTTACCTTTATCAGACAACCAGAGATAGTGAGGTAACCCACTCAATTTGAGGCCTCAACAAACCTTGAGAAAAGTGCCTTCACGTTGGGGATGCTACCATTTCTGAGTGCAAAAGCCATGCTATCATCCCTCAGTTTAGGAAAGATGTTGACTTGCTGAAACGTGTCCAGAGGAGGGCAACAAAGCTGGTGAGAGGTTTGGAGCACAAGCCCTATGAGGAGTGGCTGAGGGAGCTGGGGTTGCTTAGCCTGGAGAAAAGGAGGCTCAGGGCAGACCTTATTGCTCTCTACAACTACCTGAAGGGAGGTTGTAGCCATGTGGGGGTTGGTCTCTTCTCCCAGGCAACCAGCACCAGAACAAGAGGACACAGTCTGAAGCTGCACCAGGGGAGGTCTAGGCTGGATGTTAGGGAGAAATTCTTCATAGAGAGAGCAACTGCCCATTGGAATGGGCTGCCCAGGTAGGTGGTGGAGTCACCATCATTGGAAGCGTTAAGGAGGAGACTTGATGGGGTGCTTGGTGCCATGGTTTAGTTGATTGGGTGGCATTGGGTGATAGGTTGGACTCTATGATCTCACACATCTCTTTCAACCTATTCTATTCTATTCTATTCTATTCTATTCTATTCTATTCTATTCTATTCTATTCTATTCTATTCTATTCTATCTCAGGCCTTCCTATTAGCTTGTAGAAGCTTGGGAGTACTCAAATCTGTCATGGTTGCACTGCTAGTCAAAGGAAAGAGAATAAGTAGATTCTTTAAAACATAGCAGAAAGCATCTAGAATTTCAAAATTGATATTGAAAAAGTAACTTATGCACTTTTAAAATTAGTCAAGACTACTAACTCTAGCAAGAAATCAAATCAGGAAATAAAAGCAAGCGTGACAGAGATTGAGAGTGTAATTGAAGACAGCATTATTTGTTTTGTTAATGATGCACAAAAGGAAGATATTACTGGTGAGGAATGAAGCCAGAGAATCAAGAGGCTATAATGAGATTTAAAGGGGCACTGAGCTCGTGGATCATTCTGATGATCCCTCTCCGGGTACAGTCTTAGCTAAGTGCAAAATACACATACCACAGCTGTGCAGCATTACTTCACTCCTGCTCAAAGAACTGTCTATGAAAGTTTCCCTAAACTCTGTTACTGCCAGATGATGGGATGGGGATACAGGAAATAGCAGTGAAATTCACCATATGTTCACAGTATTTGCAGGACAGATACAACTGTCTTAACTTCTCCAGTGATTTCCCATGCATATCGAAAAAATTGACTCAAAATTATATCATCAACTTGGAGAATAGCCCAAACTTAGCAAGAGGTGTCATCTAAGAGATATCAGGTAGCACACACTTCAAATGGGATGCAATTTTCTGCTAGTTTTCTTTCTTTTCTTGTACAACCATCAATAGTTACAGGACAGCCCTTCGTGTAATGAATACTGCATATGGCTGTTTCATTACAAATTAAAGGAAGAATAAAATCTGCTGGTTCTTGATGGGACAAAATCTTTCCACTATGACTTCATGCTTTCTTTACCAGAGTGATTATATTACACTACCAGATCATCATGCAATTTCAGTTAAAGAGATGAACTGTTTTCTTCATCAGATGAATTTAGAAGCAGAAGATTAGCAGCATGCCAGGCCTATTTCAGCTGTGGAGTGCTTTAAATATTCTGAAGACAGCCTTTCTTTGAAAATGGATTCTTCAGCTACCCACATTGTAAAAACCTACCACAGAATTCCAAGACATAAATGTTTGCATGTTTTTGCCTTACCTTTCCAAATTACAAGGAACTAACAATTTAAATCCTAAACGAAAAAACTGTCATAAGCTCAATTTTTCCATTAATTAAATATTATGCTAAATCACCTAGCTAACAAAAGAGTCAGAGGTGACTTCAAACCATTCTAGGCCTATTAACACCTTACAAAATTCAATAAAATAAAGGATAGTAAGCAAAATAAATGGTAGTAAATGGCAAAAAGTATGTTGAAAGATTTAAAGGCTGGCCTCTTCTACCAGATAGTCCTTACGCTGTCCTTAAAACTGATAAAAACAAGGATATAAGAGCAAAACATTCAGCTTCCAAAGACAGCCTCCAAGAACAAGACACTTGAAGTTCTTTAATATGGTAATTGAAGAAAAAGTCTCCATATCTATACAAAGACAGCTAGGAAGAGTACTATTTTTAACACCTGCTAAGTCAGCTAACTAGCTTTTAGGTCACCTCGTTTGAAATCCAGACATGGTGACACTTCAGAAAAGACTCTCCTTAACATCAAGGAAGATGAAGATGAGCTAAGTCTTTCCCTGCTCTGTTTTCTGTGAGCTGGTCAAGCATATGTGATTGAACAGGAATGGAACTTCATACATTTTCATTTATAGTAGAAAGGATTTGGAAAAGACAGAAACCAAACTATTCTCAAGGTATTTGTTAGGTGTGTATTTTCCTTAGAAAAGTAACCATAATAATCTTAGAATATTATTTCACCCTCATATTTATCCTTAAACCCTAATTACACATTCAGTATAAAACAGTGATTACCAAATTAATCTTAAAGCTCAGTATAAAAAAAGCCAAGTCTGAAAAGAACAGCAAAATAGAACACAAAGCTTAAATAAAATCAACAAAATAGAAGCTTCTTTTCTTCCAAAGACACTATTCAGCCAAATGTCCAATTTGCCACCATGTTCGCAAGCCCTGCAAAGCATCAATGGCAAGCACCAGTGGTTCCATAGTAATTAATCCTATCACTGAATTCTAAGATTCAGTGAGTTAATATGGAGCCACTGGTATTAGTCATTCAGATACACTGCAAGGGTCACAAAGATATCATATTATTAACAATAAGACTTTGTTCCATAAAACTCTGTGATGGAAAGATAACAATCTGGTACTGAAAACTCTCATTTCTTACTGATTTTCTCTCCCCTGCTTCCTGCTGATTTATTTGTTTGCAGCAATTTGCCCCTTACTCTGTCTGCTTTGTGCAAAAACTCTTCAAAGTTTGTAGGCCATAGGAAGATTTTACATAATCAAACAACTGTGACACTAGGCTGAAAAATGCTAATACACTGTCAGAATTATCTTTTAAAGCTCTTGGCTAGTTTGTTCTCCAATTATTTCTCCTTATTGAAAAACTGTTTAATTGCACAAATGTTCTGAACTCTCTGGCAATCCTCTTCTGACGTAAGACACTTAATGAGTATATTACAGCATACAATACACTCCTTAAAAGATCTATCAGCATCTTCCCTGCTGTAAACCAAGCACATGGACTCTTTGCTTGAGATTTCAAGGAACTGACAGTTGTGCTCACCAATTAATACTTCGAGTTGGTCCACTTGGAAGTACTTTCTCTCCCTTGCCATGTTCAAATTTGAACACTTTCTGTAGTCAGATGACCTTTTTCCTCCAGAAGCAACCACAGATTCAGCACAATTTTTAAAGCAACTTCCAGGCAATACTGTTTTGGTACAAAATACAGCATCTAGGTCCAAATATTGTATCTTGAAGTCCTTAAATCACCTCTACCTAACCTCCAGGGAGAGGTGATGGAAGAGGAAGAAGCAGAAGGCTGACCATGGTTAGGTAGTGGAACAAGACGGTGATCAGGATAGCACAACTAAGTAAACCTGCAGAGAAGGGTGGAATTTAAGCCATGTCCTCCCTTTGTAGGCTAGCTATATCTATGTCTTTATTCACAGCTTGCTGTTTTTCTGAAAACCATTTTCAGATGCTTGATTCTTCCTGAGCTTTATTTAGGGTAGCCTGAGCACATAATTCAGGGATGAAGGGACCTTGCATGTGAAAAGTAGGCACTGAAATCCTCTCTGCTGCATCACCCAAACCACTATGTGAATCTGATGCTAAGGTAAAATGAGAATGCAATAAGAAAAGGTAAATCTCAATGTAGCCCTTAAGGTAAATATATTTGCATCTTTTAATGCCCTATTTAATTTTGCAATCAGCAGTTCAGAAAAATTAGCTTTGTTGTCTTCTGGAACTTCTAGTGCCTAAATAAAACTTGTTTCATTTATTTCCTTAAAACGAATTGTCTGTGTGATCTGACAGTCTGCATTTCAGCAGATAATAAAGTAGCCTGCTTTAACAAGCTGCTTTGTTACCGCTTAGCAGACAATTGTATAATTCTGGGCACTCCAGTTGGTCGTTTCTTCTACTGCATAATCATCACACTGGCAGCATTGCTGATGTAATTATTTCAGATTACTTTACACAACATGTTAAAGAGATTCATTGACTTGGCTGGGAATATTTTTACAAAGTTACACACAAAAACTCAGGGATAGCAACAAGGAAATTGTGTCTTAGCTCAGAAAGCATGACAATCACTACTCAAAGCAATACATTGAAGTAAATGGAAATGGCAGGCACCCTTTTTGTTTATTATTTTAACTCTTTTCAACTATTTTCAAATTCCTTTAAAAATCTTACATTACAAATTAAAAACCTTTATTTTACTTTTTTCTCTGTAGATAATAGCATAAACTCATTGTGTTATCATAGGACAAGAACACCCAGGCCTTAGAAAAGCACATTAAAGCCCCCACTACCCCTAAGAGAAATTTTGCAATGATATTTGCAAAATATCATTGACTGCAATGACATTTGCTGATTACAGTGGCAGTAGCATTAGGCTATGGACATGCTTTACTCAGGATGCTCAAGAACAGTGTCAATTGTTTGATTTGATCTCCCTGCTCACTGCAGGGGAGTTGGACTAGATGACCTTTGGAGGTCCCTTCCAACACAAACTATTCTGAGATTCTATGTCTCTCTTTCTTTGTTTAGTGCCCACAGACTGTTTTCAATAGATGTTCAACATATAAATGGGAATTCTCTATAATCAGTGTATAACGACATATGCACACATAGGTTTTAGAGTTATGATGAAGTTGGGTGGGGTTATTTTTGTCTACAGATGAGTGCTGTCAACTGGTGCTACTGTTAAACATGTTTGGTATAGTATAAGCATAATATTTGACAGCAAGAGATTTAACTAATCAACCATTATGGAGGAAATTTATCCCCTGGGCTATTTTTTTTCATATTCTACATCCTTTAGAAACACTGAATTACACTCTAATAATTCACCAGTATCCATTGCTAATAACTGAGCACAGGTATTCTTTTTCTTCATTTGGAACAGATTTTTAATTTATAATCTGATCCCAGCTAATTTCTGTGAGCTCCAAGCCTTTCCCACATTCATTACACTAAAGGACAGGAGCCATCTTTGCCATCACTGGTGGCTGAAAGCAAGTCTCTCTAAGCCACGTTAACTCCTGGGAGTCAACAGTACTACCAGTTTAGAGCATTTTAAATATTTAGATATATTCCTCTTCATTATAGAGACCAAGAGATGCTTCTAACAACCTTCTCCCCACAAAGATCAGTTAGATCAGTTTATTTGACTGACCACTCTTCAGTCTTATTTCAAAGCAGAAAAGCACTAGCGTATTCAAGCCTTCCAGATCTTCACACAGGAAACACAAAAAGAATCAGAGCTGTAAATCACATTGCATTAAAGCCCAACAAATAGGGACAACTAAACTAACTCATACTACTATAATTTTTGAAGGATTTTGAAGAATTACAATTTTATTGATTTGACCATGTTGGTTATTCAAATATCAGTGACAGCTTCCTTCAGCCAACTACCTTCATACCTAGAACAACACATACCATTTAGCTGAAAATGGTCCTTGGGTAACTTGTATCAAGCATGACCACTAACATGCAATAGATCTAGTAACACATGGTTCATTACTCACCTCATCAACTTGAGGATCTTGAGCCTGAGCAGCATTGGGCACTGGGGAACCACAGTCAGGGCTGTAATGCTCACAATAATCATATGCAGCTCTGGGGTCAGCTATAATCAGCAGCTGCTGGATATCACCCTGCAGGAAAACATATTCAGATTAAGTAACAAAACCAAAAATGGTCTACAGTTCATCAGAAGTACAGAGTTTTCATTCAGAAAACAAACTAGGTACATAGTACTTATACAATACAGCAACATTTATGGTTGTATCTACTTCATTTCTGCTGCCATTCTGGAAAACATGTCAACTATTCTTCACATGGCAAAACAATGTAAATTAGTCACAGAATCACAGAATGGCAGGGGTTGGAAGGATGCTCTGGGGATGATCTAGTCCAAATCTGCTGCTAAAGCAGGTTTACCCAAATGCACAGGAATGCGCCCTGGACTCCAGAGAAGGAGACTCCACAGCCTCTCTGGGCAGCCTGTTCCATAATACTGAAAGGACTAAGGGCGAATTCTGTCTGAAAGTCTCTGGTTTGGAAAGCAGACAGTGGGAAGGTGTAACTTCTCCTCTGCCATTTTAGTGCTGTTTGTTTACTTCTTCACTGGGAACCAGTCTAAATTCCTAAGATTTAATTCAGGGCACTTCCCATGACCAGCATGCAGCTCAGCATGCAAGTGATCAACAGCCTAATTCAGAGAATTTGCATCACATCTGCACTCCCAGTGAAGGGAGAAAATGAAATAAACAAGATTGTACCAGACACAGTTATTGGAATAAATAATTAAGTAAGCACTGTGTAAATACACACTACAGAATGCACTGAAATAAAAATGGTATTTTCATCTCTATTCCCATATATAATGCATAAAACCAAGATCACATTCCAGAGCCCCATCATTATGGATAACAAAAATAGCTCTGCCTAGATCCCCTGCAGAGACCTTGCATGTTTATCATGTTCCACAGAAAGCTGTCCAGTATTCAGTGTGCTTCTTAACACAGTGTAGTGTACTAGATAAGGAGCACCAGGCTGCCAACATTTTCACTATAAATTTCCTCAGTCAGAAGCTTCTCACGCTGTCATAAAAATAAGGTTGTTGAAAACTGGCATGTGTTCTTGGGCAAAACCCACTAACTTCAATCTCTTGCTGCTTCCCCAGAAGGAGGGGACTGTAAACCTTTGATGTACTTCTAACGTTTTTTTTTTTTTTCTGTTTTTACCAAGATTGGAAACAAAGGAATAGTTTGGTTGGCATACCTGTGCATATTTTGTCTTTAAAGAGAAAATATCATAACTGATGGAACTCTACAACTGGGAAAATTCACAATAATGTCCTCCTTCCCAAACTGGTTTCACATCTCTCAGAAGAGTAGCCTTTAACAAGTTAACCAAATGGGAGAATACTTAAAATATTAAGTACTAAAGCATAATTTGTAATGCTCCTTTCTTTCATAAAGAAAAAACAGAGAAAGAAGCAAACATCCCTCAAAGTGAAAAAAATATCTAACAAATCTAAAAAACTTCTGCAATTTTCCTGGTGATATGATTTTTCTTTTTATTGACTTAATTAACATAAAGATATGAAATAATTCATTTCATAATACATACCAGCTATACATTACAAATCCAGACTTTACAATACTCTCATTTTACTTTACAGGCTTACGTGCATCTCAGATGAATTTCGAGTTTGAATATATTTCTTAAGTGTCTTCACCTGCCAGTGGTTCTGGACGATCTCTTTTATTTTCCTTAGCTCAAAAATGCTTCCTGATTTGGAAATCTTTCTATAAATCCCGCTACACATCAGAGAAACTCCCCCTTTGATTCCTCATGATTCCCTCAAGAATCTGACTGCTTTGAGAGTTTTTGTGCAGTTAGCCTGGGCTAGGCATTGCCCATATCCAGCAAAATGTTTCCAAAGTCCTCTGCCCTTCCTCCTTCACCAGCCAAATTGAAACTAAGGTAGAAGATTAAGTTAAGAGAGAATCAGCAGCTGAAAGACAAAAGAGATGACTTTTTTTGAGCAACCATTACAGATGCACATGTAGAACTCCAGTCCTCAGCCCGTTGTGCTGTTCATTGTCTTGCTCTATGCCCCTGAACATGGCTTTCTGAGATGCCCATACAAATCACCATGTATAAAGATGTGCCAGCTGATGTGAGTAGTGCCAAAACTGCTGCTTTTGGGCATGATATGCTAAAAGAACCCAGGATGGGGACTAGAGCCAGTATTTCGCGGCTTGCTTTGCTCTTGAGAGTGCCATGGAATTTTGGCACTGGGTTTTGTCCAAATTGTGTGTTTTCAAGAAGCACTCAGCATGCTGTTACCAATTGGCTTAGGTGTCCCTAAATTAGTTAAATGTGTTCCTGACCTATTAACTGTATTTCCCAGTCCAGTCTGTTAGCCTGTCATGGGTCCACACAGAACGAGGCCCTCAAAAGTCTTCACAGTATATAGAAATTGCTACTGGCTATTCACATGAGTTTGCCAAGAAACTGATTGATTTTACATTTGGTGTCTCAGATGTTAATATGCTTCTTTTTCCTTCAACATCTGCTATAAAAATATCTCCAGTAAATTATTTGGTTTCTTTTTCATTGTTTTTTCTGGTTTTCTATTTTTGCTAATTAAATGGTTTCTTTCAGCATTTGTATGTGATGTGTTGGCAGTGCTGTTTCACTAGTCAGTGAAGTGTTTTCATTTCAGATCAGGTCAATCATCACAGCATATGAAATTCTAAATACAGTATTGTGGACTTATGATGATTTAGTTATCATTCTAAGGTACTTGTTGAACAAATCTCGGTTCTTTCTCAGTGAGAATTTTTCATGGAACAACTTCAGTCTTCACAAACACATTATTTCATTTTTACCTGCTTGGCTTTGTGAGACCGAAATTGAATTGTATCAAGTTCTTTGTGAATAAACAAAGAATACTTAAATTGGCCTGCAGTCTACTTAACTGAAGTCATAAATCAGCTTGCAGTCATAAATCAGGCACTTAGTGATCTACCTGCACAAGTCCAAAGAACTTTAAATGAAAATACATTTAAATAGGGTCACAGATTATTAACAATTCTAATAGCTGGGGATGTGAAACAACACAGATATCTAAACATTTATGCATATGTGCATGATGTTATTACATGAAAATTGTAGGAAAAAAGGAACTCTCACAGGACAGAATAATGAAAGCAAGATAAGGAGAGCAAAGATGGGGAAGGAGATCGGAGAACGGAGTAAAATTTGTAAATACGCCTGATCATCCTGGAAATACTCTGAAAAGTGCACAGAGCATGGAAAAAAGTCTATACAGATTATTCTTTTTCCTTCTCCATGAACCTGTCATGAGCACCTTTGTTGGGAAAAACGGCTCAGGCAATTTAAAAGCTGATAGATTATATTTAAGTGTGTTACACAAGTCTAATGTTTGATGTCTTGGCTGAGCCAGACTTCCACCATGATTTGATGTCAGAGATGCCTCTACAACTACCTGAAAGAGATTGTGGTGAGGTGGGGGTTGCTCTCCCTAGCATCAGGTGATAGAATGAAAGGAAATGGCCTGGAACTGTGCCAGGGGAGGTTGAGATTAGATATTAGGAAAAATTTCTTTATGGAAAGAGCGATCAGGCATTGGAACAGGATGCGCAGGGAGGTGGTGGAGTTGCTGTCCCTGCAGGTATTCAAGAAATGTGTGAACATGACACTTCAGGACATGGTTATGCTGATGGTTGGACTCAGTGATCTTAGAGGTCTTTTCCAACTGAAACAATGTTACAAGTCTATTATTCTGTAAGTGTGATGACTGAAGGCAGAGAACTTGTGAGGTGTCAGAAAGACGTACACAGTCACTTTTTCCATTATATTACTTGTAACAATGAAAGTGCTTTACTTGCCCCTCAAAGTTCCAAAAGCCTATTTAGCAGTCAAGGAGAAAAATCGACTGCCTTATAACAATCTTTTATCCTGGATAACACTTAATACAATGTATTTTAAACAGTGATTATCAGATATTAAACATATTAAGGATGAGAAAGCTGAAGGCTAGGTCTCTGCCTTGGTTGCCCACAGGTGAAGGCAAACATCCAGCAAGGTACTCAAGCATAGCTAACATTAAGCATGTAAGTACTCCTTGCAAGTAAAATGGATCCATTTGAAATCATAATATTTTGTTTGGACATTAATTACTTTTGAATTATTCATTTATTACTTCTGAATAATTCATTGCAACATGAAATAAAAGCAGTTAAAAGTTTATGAACTTTTAATTCCCCTGTATTTTGGGAATGTGCTCATAATTTAAATTGGAGGCTTTTGAATCAGCCTCATGCTGCCTGAGAATCATAAAATACCTTGCCTGCCAATTATGTCAAGCATACAAACATGGTACAGGAAGATTGCTTCTGTATCACTGTCCTAAAAGGTACTCGACCAAATAAACTGTGTTTTGCAAAACCCTCCAAGACTTTGTAAAGAAGTTAGTAAGATCTGAGAAAACATTCACTTTTTTTTGTAGCACAACACAGCAAATGTGGAGAAACAGCCTACAGAACAACAAGAACAAGCTCAAGTCATTTGAAAGCCCACCTATTGGAGCAGCTCTGCAGACATTCATTCAGACTAAATGTTCTACAGCAAGGAATACTCCAGCTAGCAAAGAGAAGTTTGTGGTGAATTCAGTCACTGAAAATTCCTCTGTGACTCTCACAGGCATTCCACAGGGACACAGTAGGATATGAAATGTTACGCCTATGTACACTTCCAGGATGTTGAAAAACACCCCTCATAAGGTAGAACAAGGTAGGGGTATCTTCCTTGAAAACATGGCCTCTTGATGTGGAAACAGCTTGCAACACTAAAAAATACAGTACTGACTAACAAAACAAAGGAAACAGAGATCCAACTTGCAGGAAAGCAGCAGACCACCAAGTTCTCTTTCCAACTGTACTGACTTTTCTTGATGTAATGATTGCCTTAGTTAGCCTCACGGCAGTAATAGTTACATTTCATTCCGCTTTTTAGAGCCCTTCTTAGATTCCATGGCAGAAACAGGAACAAGAAAATTTCCATTTAGATATGGTATCAGATTTTTTTAATTACATAAAGCATTGAGGGCACGAGAAGTAAGGAATGAATTCTTTTATCGCTAGAAGCAATAAATGTTAATGGCTTACTATCTTAGTTGTGATTTCGTAGAAAGTCTTAGATACTATCTCTCCAGAAACATTCCTCTCTTTCACCTATGTAACCTTACTAATGCGTTTTACATATGGTGTATTAGAGAACAACCACCATGAAACAGTCCGTTTGCAATCTATTTATCAGCTAAAAGCTTCTAGTATTGATAAAAATCTCCTCTACTATTACCTGCTGGTGTTGCCGAAAAGGCAAATGTAAGGGCACTATATGAAGGAATCAGTGCTAAAATGATTCTTTTCCCCAGTATTTAAAATTGTATGGCCTAGTTCCTCAGTTCTCTCTACATTTGACCTATGAGATTCACGCAGATTTTTGGAGTATCTCTTTCACAAGATCTTAATGAAACAATAACCATGCCAGGTAAAATTGACATTTGTCCAAGGACTAGCAGGTAATTTTTACTTGAGAACCTCTGCAGGATGCTTTCCACAGAAGTGAGCTTCAGAAATTATTAAAAAAATTTTAAAAATCAGTTTTAAGAAGGAGTGATCTTGGTAATTGCACAACGAGGATGCTACATAACAACGTGACTGTGCAAGAGTTAAGAACTTCAGTTGTAGGGGTTTTACTGTAAAATTATGAGTTTTTTTAGAATTATTTCATTAGGAGAAAGTTCATTGCCCTTTTGCCAGTTTGACACAAACAGAAAAATAATGGCAATTACATAAATGTCTAATTTATATATTAGACCTTCAGAAAGACTTTCACAACTAGAGTGGAAGGGTTAGAGTTAGCAAAATATCATCCTTCTGATTCACATTCTGGATAAAATGAGTCTCTCTTATGTGCTTATAGGGATAACTGGATTTTAAAGATGACTACCTAAATGGTGATAACAGCATAACAAAACCAGTGCTAGGCATTACGGCAGCTCCAGAGAAAAACATCAGTAACCTTCACTTTCAGATGTGGGCTAAAGTATTGCAGGGTGGACTCTTCAGTAAATCAGCAGAAACCCTAACCAGTGTACTAAGTACCAGTTTTCTCCAATTAGTTATGTGACAGTACAACTACAGACTCCAAAGAACAAAAGTCTAGACAGCCTGGATATTATTACTATAGAATTTAGAAAAACCTGCTGCAGAATTCATTTAATCTTCCTGCAAAGATTTGAGGGACTGAAGAATTCCAGAGCCCTTTAATATAATATTCCATAACCCAAGCACATTGCACAATATAGCTAGAGAAAGACATTTAGAGCCTGCCAGAATGAAGCGCTGCAAAAGTAATAAATTGTGACAGCAGAATTCTGTGCAGGTCAAAGTTTCCACAGAACTCAGTGTCTTCTCGATTCTCTCAAACTTCATGCTTATAGGAGTATGATTCAGCTTTGTTAAGAAATAGGTTGATAGAGCAATTATTTTAAACCTCCAAAACAGCTTTTCACAGATCAAACTACTGCAGTTCTCCACTGAGAAATCAGATTTCACTGCAATGCCTGTATCTAGAGCAGGTGTCCATAGCACACATACACATGCACTCACATTTGTGTGACCAAGCACATTCTGTTTTCCTGGTAAAAGACCTACAAAGGTGCTACCTTATCTTTTACTTTGGAAATCTCATTTACAGATGTCTAAAATATCTGTGTATTACACAGAGTATTAAATGATCCTATCTGTAAAATTTGTTGGAGCTGATGTAACAGGTAACATTTTTCTGAGTCCAAACCGTTAATATCAAATGCAGCTATAAACAGTTTAGTTAAATGAGCATTCCTTTGTTTCCTGAGAATATTCCTTGAAAATGAACTTGAACTCCAACAAGTTACCAGAGCTTTGATTTCTTTTTCTCCCCTCTTTCAGCTTTCAAAAATAAGGAAGGGAAACAAGGAAAACAGAACATAAGCATGGAAGTACTACACAAAAATAACAAAACAAAAATCAACTATTGTTTCAAATAAAAAAAAAAAAGCCAAACAGAAAGCTTTTGTAGGAAGTGCTGGTTTTTCACTAGGTGCCTACAAACTGGCCAAATAGTTTGTTTTGCTTTATATTCTAGTTTTGCAAAATATTTTGTGTTTGTTGGGGTATTTTTTTACTCCCAACGCTAGAAGTTGGCCACTTCTGTGGTATTGATAACTAGAAGCTTGCTTCTACGCATTTTTATCCATAACCTATTACATTTGTCTGTTTGTTTGTTTCCATCCCATTGATGTCAAACATTAATTTTTTGTCTAATTGACACTAAACATTTAGTGAGTCACTAGAAATTACTACGGGTGATGTACACATCACAGGAATCATTTTGACAGTGTCTACATTTGCTAGCAGTGCAGCTCAACAGGACAGTATGAAACAGAAGATCCTGACAACAGACACCATTCACACAACATGCCTTTGAGGGAGTTTTCGTTTTGGCTAGTTTCCCTAGTTTGGCTATTTCAGCTATTCTGGTCAGTCAGTAAAAGCTCCACCCATTCTGCTACTGCTGCCTTCTGCAGGGAGTATGCACACAGGTGAATGGCTTTTCTGCACTTGCGTATTTGGACTCTCCAAATCACTATTTTCAGCTGCTCACTCTAGCTGTTTAAAGGAGTTCTATGTTCTACATAAATGTATGAATGCCTTTTTTCTTTCCATGAAAACAGGTTCATGCATAGTATCAAAAATCTAAACTCTACTAATCAGGATTAAGGCAAGGACTTAATCTCATAAACTGTGTGCAATTAAAGCTTTTGTTGGTTTTAAATAAGAGTCTTACATACATCAGGTTTTGTCTTGTTATACTTCACAGTGCCATGCCTAACGGAATGATTGCATCAATCTGATGTGGGGAATTTTGAAGGAAAAAATTCCACTTAAGGAAATATCTACATAAAGATTGTTAGTTAATAACATGTTATAAAATACTTATTATAAAAAGCCTTTGTTGTTCACACTAACAGTACTAAACGAGGAATGACAAATCCTTAAAGCTAGCAAAGAACAAAGAGACCCCTGCTATTTATTGAACATTTAACTACAAACATACTGGACTACAAACATACCTGGACACAACTAAAAATTCTTCCATGTATAACATTTTCTAGACAGCATCATTTTCCTATTTTAAGGCACACTGACACCTTATAAGTTGCTTTGTATGCACCTCATGCCCGCTTGTATTCAGTATCTTGTTTGTGACATCTATTATTTTCACATTAACTAAGCACAATGCTGTACAATCTCAGATTAGCACTAATGTTCAGGAATAAGCAGCAGGTAACACCACAATAGAATTTCCTCATATAAAGAACTCTGCCTCCCCACAAAACTGGGAAAATACTTAAGATATTTTTTTTGTTTCACTTGTAAAGTCAACACAGAAGGTCATTCTGAAATCACACCGGAAATGCCTCTTAGGTTTAGCACCAGTAGTTAAACTTACCAAGGAACATTATGTTTGCTGAATATACAGAAATAGCAAATTAGGACACTAATCACTATGTATCTACAGGTGCAGCATTTTCACATTTTGAAATTCCATTCAGTTTAAGGAGACTGAAGAGTCACCATTCCTATGATCAAATCACTGCTTTACTATGACTAAACCCATCACTATCACCCAGGATAGAGCAGCTGTTGTAATGCACTGATAAAAGATTAATCCATCTGACACTGTGCTCTGGATTCCAACAGCCCACAATACGCTTCAGTGTTACTGACATGTAAACTAATAAAGGCATCACATGTGCTATGGAAAGTCTGCCTTACAGTTTTAAGTCTTAAAAATTTCAATCTGGTATTATGACCAAATTTCCTGCACACAGAACAACACAGGTTGTATTCCTTGTTTCTTCAGCCTTTTGTGGTCTCAAGATACAGCAGGGTTCACAACACAGAAATACTACCTAGGAGAGCCATGGAACCACCAAACATCACTATGTGCTACCACAGATTATATAAACAGAACATTTAAGGCACAACCAAGAGACTCTTAAGCAGAAGACATATTTCAGGAAACAGCCACAAATCATAGCAGCAGCAGCAGCTGGTAAAATCTTTTCAATGCGACACAAAGAACACTAGATAGAGTGTGGAAAGGGTGAGGCTAAATGAGTATGTTTTGCTCAGCCAGACTTTAGCACAGTACTTTGTTTAAACTTTGAGGGACATTGTAATTGCCTATTTTCGGCAAATAATTTTCTAGCTAAAGATTCAAATCACAGGACATAAGTATAGATGTACCCATGGTGGCTGCAAAGAGAAAGAAAAAGCAGAAACATATCCTGAAAGAAAAGCCTGTAAGCTTCTCATTGAAGTAAGAGACTTCAGACAACATCTATCCCCCAGCAATGACAACAACAGTCTTACAAGCATGTAACTGATTTCTCTGAACAAAGTTAATTAACTGGGGAATATAGAGAGGTACATTGATATCACAGAGGGGAGAAATGTTGCTGTTCTCAGTGCTGAATGGTAGAGTCAGTCTGTAAACTGACTTTACAGAGAAGAGGACAATTTCTTTCATAAGTTCAAAGTCACCTTTCTTCTTGGTGGGTCTCAGCTGGAACTGAAGGACTGACTTGCCCCACCAGTACAGGGGATTTCATCAAACAACTGATCATTAGCTTCCTTTTTCATCATGATAAATCACCCAGAAAGAAGTAGCTTTATTGAAGTTCTAACAATTGCTGTTCAAGTTATATCCTCATGCTGGCATTAGTATCCCCTAAACTTAACTTTGAGAAAAACGTAGTTATAGAGGGGGTCACTCAATTAATCTGCTCATTTGGATTTTTAAATACCAATTTCAATTTGCTAAGTACATCTTCAACCTTACTGACTCTTCCAACAGTTGCTAATCAAAAAATAATCGCCTTCTGCCTCTTCCCTTCTCATCTCTTCTTCTTCTATGGGGCTTGAAAGTGTGGAAGGAATTGTATATACAACTGCAAAACGTATGGATGGAAGAAACTACCACTGAGAAGGGACTGCTAGGGTAGGAATTATTTTGCCTTAAAATAATTACTCATTGTCATGACTCAAAGTTTCATCTTTCTTTCCGAGTCTCTAATAATCTTTGTGACAGCAGGAAGTTTCAAGAGCTATCTTTTTTTTACCCCGTAGGTAGCCTATGCTTCTTCTGTATTTCTATGTGCACAGTCCTAGCCCTCTCTAACAATTTTAAAAAATTTATTTAATATTTAAAGCTGTTTAAAATACAGAGAACAGCCCCATCTGGATGCATTCCTACGTGACCTGCACCAGATTAGATGGTCCTGCTCTGCCAGGGAGGTTGGACTTGAAGGTCTCCAGAGGTCTCTTCCAACCCCTAACATCCTGTGATTCTGTGAATAGTCAACTTCAGAGGTGGAAGGCCCCTGAGCATGCTTTGTTATTGAACATATTACTTCATGCAAAAGATCAAAACAAGTATCTCCTGATTTTCCACCAATTATGTACAACTATTTCAGCACCTCTGAAAATGCAGACAGGCCTTTTTATTTAGCGATTGCACTGAACAAAGGAAACCAAACACCAATGTTTGTTTATTGTGCACTTCCCTCTTTGACAACATTTGAAAAGGTTACAAATTTTGCAAGAATAAGCCAGGGCCTGCTGCCTTAGTTTCCATTAGAATCTAACATCACTTGTGCCAAGCTAACAAAATATCAGTATATCAACTTCTACTGTATTTTTTAACTGGATTTTTCTTCCTTACATCTATTAATATTGCATGCATTTTGCCAAATACATATATTGTGGCACTTGGTTTCTGACCCAAGAGAGAAATACAAATTGAAAATAATTATCCCATGGGGGAACCAAAACTCCTGGACCTATTTAACAACAGACATCTATGGAATTAATCTTCAAATAGAAAATAATATCCCTCAGATGTACAAACTATACTGGGGATTACAGGCAAATTAGGCTGTAAATACCAAGTATGTCACACTGGTTGGCCCACTGAATTATCCCAGAACTCTCCCCATTCAAAAGGCTCAGGTTTTGTCATGCTCATGGAAACGAAAAATAACAATCCCATAACGTTGCACTCAACATTCATATTTCCACTCCTGATGCCCATGCAGTTTCTCAAGTATCTGCTCTGCTTAAAGCTAGGATTACAACTCTATACATTTATTGAGGACAGATGTTCTGCATATGAAATAAGTTAACTATTGATCCTATTTTCTTGTTTTTCAGTTTTAATTGAAATTTGACAGGTTTGATTGTTGCAAAACAATACTATAAAAGAAACTCAGTGCTGTAGATTTAAAGAAGTTTCATGACTGGCCTGTAAAAATAATCATTGACATAAGGATTCTACCTAGAAAGGCCTCATGATTGGCAGTCACATACTTCCTAAAGGCAGTTCACCCTTCCTATATGTACTTCTTGGCCAGTAAATGATGGAAACATATATGTCTGTATTGCCAAAGTATGTTCCAGTTACTGGAAAAAGTAATAAGTGGGATAAACAATATAATGGATTCATATTACACAGAAAACATTCCAGGTCTTTCTCCCCCTCTCTCAGATACTGTTAGCATGCACAATTATCTGTAAATGTTTAAGAGAGACAGAAGTAAAATCTTTCAGTATCATTCTACTCAACTTTCCAAGATTAATTCTCCTAAGTATCTCAAATATCTCTGTATTAGGCATAAAGACAAAAAAAGCAAGCCCATTCCAGATACAACATCACCTAAAAGACAGAAGAACGTGTCATATCTTCCAACAGAGACACACCTTCGTCTTCCTTCTCTTCTATTTCAGCCTAGCCTAACATGTTCCATTAATTGCCATTTCTACATTATACCAACTTTTGTCTCATTTTTTCCTGATTTGGATGAGGTACTTGAATCAACACAAAATCACTTGATCGGAATTGATTTTTACCTCAAAAACTTCTTCATCCAGAATCCTGGTTCCAAAGACAGTGATGCCATTGGTGTCCACAACTGTTTTGTCACTTCTTGGAAGTGGTTTTGTAGTTTTTTTGTTACAGTCAACAATCATTGTAACACTTTTTTTCTCCACACTAATAGCTACTCGATGCCACCTATTTAAAAAATAAAAACAAAAGCCCCAACATAATTCTACTGCAATTTTTGTTTTTAAAACTAGATCATTGTAGTCTTCTCAAGAGAGTCTATTGCAGATTGTGCACCAATCAAGTCAAAGATAAAATTTTAAACATCTCTATTTATTTCCTTATTTCATACATAAAAATGTACACAGTATCTTGTTCAGCTTGCAACTTCTGTTCCTTAGTAAAAAGGCATCTGATTCACAGCTCATTGTGAATATCCTGTATAAGGTGAAGTTCAAGCTGATCTTCACCGACTACTACTTTTTCCCTGTGATCAATCACCAAAATTTTACCATTTTTTCCTTAGCTGAACATATACCATAGCTATAAACATTTTTCAAAGGTATACAACAGTTGCAACATCCATACTTTTCCAGATACATATGCTTACAAATGCTTACCAATTTTACTGGAACAGTACTTTGCCTATATAAATATTCACCAAAAAAGTGAATGGAGTGACTCAGAATACTGACAAATTTTATTTTAAAGACATTTGGGAGTACAGATTTGTTCAATTTGCCCAACCATATTATGCTCTTTATAAATCTTTATTATCAGGAGAGATTGCATTAATTTAGTGACCCTCTCAGCTATGACAACTTAAACATCTAAGAGCAAGAGCAGGCCACTGTGTAAACTAACATGGAGCAAAACATCAAAGAATATTTGACAAAGTGTCATATTAGTGACTGGTAAGATGAAGACTGGAATCAAATTATTTTAGTTGGCATTTGTGGCACTGGGGTTGTCTAAATCAGAGAGACAGCTTAGATCACTGTTACAAAGAGCTTCTGTGTATCAAAAGGAACACCTCAAAGCTAATGGGATCTGACTGCTAAACAGTATCACTGAGCCAGAACTCTAATTCCATGTTTTCTCTGGAATGTGGTTAAACATGATCATTATAAAAGCAAACTGTGCATGCATCCTCAGGCACATTACATGGTTTACACTTTAAAAATATATAGCTCATTTTGAGATGAAGATTGTTGTCCTAGATCCTTCATAAAATAGCTGAGTCAGAAGAAAATTGCCAGTCTGTATTTTGAAAGCACGTAGAAGCTGAAAGCATGAAATCATAGCTCACTGCGGATAGGCTTGACTCCATTGATTTAGAAGTTTCACAGTCTCACTGCAGGAAATGGTACCAAATCAAGTAAAGTTTGATTTCTTCCCCAGTTTGTCTACATTTTGAGTGAAATTTTAATATCCATGTCAAAATTCTGTTATTTAGAGCATGTAAATGAAAGGGGGGGTGGGGATCAAAAAAATAGAGCTTGCTGCTTTGTTTTATTACTCCTGCTTAGGAAATGCATCAGGTTTACATTTCATGGTATAATTCCATTACTAATAATACAAGGGCTAGCAGACAATTACTTTTTTCTTTTATTTATTGCAGAATAAACATATTTTGCCCTTCATTCTTTACTGATTTGTTTCCTTTTGCTTTAATGAAACTGAATTCTATGTATCTCTGAAGGCTGTGGCTGCACTTCCTGGGCTGCAGCACAATGAATAAAAAGCAATTTAAACAATGAATGGCCATTTACAAGCACTAGAATGACACTCCCAGAAAATGACTGCTTGTCTACAAAGGAAGTTGGGTACAAGAAATTAACAACTCCACTAATAACACCTGCAAACTAGGTGTCTGAGATTGTCTTTACTGAGGGTGCACTTACTTGCCATCAGCAATGTTGACTGTTCTGAAAAGAGGATAGTCTTCTGGGGCAGGTTTTCCATTCTGGTCTTCGAACAGGAACACAGGGGATCTACCAACTTCAACACCAACTTGCTGAATTCCTTGCTCATTGTAGATAGACAAGAGGAAGGACTGGATACCTTTTTTAGGTTTTACTGTCATTACTATTGAAAAATCTTCTGGAAAATTTCCACCTGTAAGCAAAGTTATATAGAGAGTTACAAACTCAGAAAAGATGAATCTGCTCTTTAAAAGTTTCCATTTTTGCATAAGGATCCTGCATACAAACTGATGGGCTTTGTGACTCTCAAAAATGAATACATATCCAAAAAAAAAATCATACCCATAAAATTTTTCATCCCCTTTGGTTTTTTTTTTCTTTCTGGCCTTGCTTTAATTTCTGCAAGATATATCTGAACGGTTCTTAAAATCACAACTTGTAAATCCATTGTTAATCTATGTCATAATACAATATATGCAAGATCCATGACAGTTTCTCTTGCATTTTTTTCTACTCATCTTCTTTGCAGCAATCTTCTAATTTAGAAGCGTGCACTACAATTTCACTCAACAAAATAACTATTCATATTATAGCAAATAGGTTCTCAGCATTTCATCTCCCTTGATAGCCACCTGCTTTAGTAGCTCTCATCATATGTATTTGACAATAATATTGCGCATAACAGTCAAAAAATACACAGTTTCATTTAATAGGTGGTTTAGGCAAAATAGAAGAACATTAACTTTTATTCCCTGATTCTTTCTCTTTGAAATAGAGATTATATGCCAATCATTGTTTCAACCTTTGCAACTAAAACTAAATAACATTAAAAGTGGATATAGCTTGTTTGGAATGGCAGGACCGAGGCTTGTATGCAGTACTGTTCTGTTGATCCTAGAGGTACATCTCTAGAACCTAGAGGTAAATCTGTATTTCACTTCATGTGAAAGTCTATTAAGCTCAATAACAAATGAAGTGCAAAGATGAGATTCTAAAATTCAGAATATACACTGGATTCATGCTGCTTCAGCTGCAATTTAACATACAAGAAACACAGGGATTACAATCTAATCATAATGCTGGCACAGAATATAACTACAACTTTCTGTGCACAAGAGTGGGTAAAATGTTCTTAAAACACATTTTACTAATATAATACAGTAGGTTTTATTACAATAATGTTATATTTTTGAAACAAATACAATGATAAAATACTTCAACATCAAAAGCTGACTTAGGAATTGCTTCTTACAATGCAGAAAATTTAAGGCAGGTCTTGTGAGAAAATCCATGGAGCCTTCCATGAAGACAAGGTTTTAATGGCATTAACTCTTTCATTACAATATGAAAACAAAAACACAAAAATCTTCACTGTTCTTTAAATGGCAGAGAATTCCTAGACCTACTCTTATTATACTGCGTGCTGCAATGTTGCTTTACATGCTTGCTACTATTTTTTAGCTTTTTTTGGTAAAAGCTTCTTTTGTTGAAGAAAATAAAGCAAAAATATGACTGTCAACAAAAGCCAAAGAAATTATTTGAAAAGCACTGAATACTTGCCCTGTCTGAATGACAAGCTGGAAATGCTTAAGGCAGGTGAGATGAATTCAGCCAGTCTGGGCATGTGCTCTTCAAACAGATGAAATCCTATAAAAACCTTTGGAGCTTCCTTAGAAAGGTGACTGAAAACAGACCAGTGCCTCAGTTCAGTAGTTTTTGTTACCACTGCTGTAACATAATATTCTCAAATGTTTGGGTTTTTTTGCACCTACAGTGTGCATTTTTAAGTAAATTTTCTCTAAACACGTTTTTGATTGAAAAAATCAAAAAGTCAAAATATTAATTACATTCTAACATGTAAAACTTGATGTATTGCTATGTATATATAGTTCTTGGACACATATTTGAAATAATTATAGAAGTAAATCAAATAATTTAAAATTTGTTCTTTATTTGTATAGTTCTATCTGAACAACAACAAAAAAACAACAAAAATAATAATTGAAGGGAAAATTGCTAGAATCTTTGTATGTATCTGAGCTGCCACTCCTGTCATTCCTGTATGGTTTTGTAAAGGACAACTGAAAGCATACGAGCAAACAGTACAAGAAAAGTCTAGGCAGTTAGCTTTATGACAACATGGTACCTTCTGGTCAGTGACAATGCCTATTATATTCTGGGAAGTTGGCAAATATTGTTAGGTGCATTTACAGAAGATGGATAAATTGATGCTCCCTCCTTTTGCCATGCACAGCTCCCTTTCAGCTGCAGTGGCTAAAAGATAACTGTGCTTTCTGATGAGTTACAGGAGTTAAAAGGAAGCAAGCATAGATGCATTACAACTTGCATTGGTTAGCTCAAATGATGTCTCACACCTTGGTCTTATCTTGGACCCTTTGTAGTCTTTCCACTACTACAGAGCACTGATGAAAATGGATGAGATCATTCAGATATCTTTAAGAATAATCTGAAAGTAAGAATTTCCTGTGGTGGAGAAGGGATGCCTGTTGTGCAAGACTGGAAATGCAGTAATTGCCATAATCACCTCCAACCCTTTTTCATTGTCTCCTGCACAGAAGTGTTACACCAGATTGGCAAATTCAAGCAAATTCATAGCAGTTGTAAAACAGAAGCTGAAAGTACCTAAACTGAGGCAGTCAAAGGCTATAAAAATGTAGATGTCAGCCAACAACATGAGGTACTTATTTGTTCTGGCATTCAAGAATCATATAAATAGTTGTTACTGCAGCTGCCAAATCTCCACTTTATGCTACAACTCGATTCATGAAGAAGTGCAAGTCAACCCAAACTCTCAGCCTTTCAGCCCTAGACTCCCCATTTTTGATTTAACAGAAGGTGCTTGTACTGTTCTAAACTTCAAAAACTACCAGTGATTCCAGTTGAATCTTCTGTCCATTTATTTGAATGTTCATGTAAAGCCTTTTGTTCTACCACTTGGCTTCAATGACACACATTCTAAAACTCAGAATATAAAGGTGAGCTTTGATTAGCTTTTAAATACAATGGATCATTTCTGCATTTTTTAAAGAAAGAGCAGGCCACATTCTGCTAACCTTACTAAGGTGAATAAGTAATTAATTATACACATCAACTAATATCAGCAAGACATTGTGGACTGTAATAAGCCATTCAATGAACAGTATTTTCAGCTGGATAGCTCTGTTGAAAGCATATATTAAAAATGGAAGAACTGTATTAAAATATAACAAAAATTTCTGTTCTGAATTTTGGTATTATTTTCCTCTATGAACAAAAAAGTAAACTAATGAGTTAAGTGAACACATAAGTTATACTTGAACTGTGTATAGCATTACTACTACAAAATAATGTATGTTTCCTCCTTTTATAGATCTCACGTGACATCTATGATTGCTACTCTGAAGGACAAAAAAAAGTCATTTTCTCTGTCAACATCTGATCTATATATTTATGGACAGAATAATTCCAATTCTTCATGATGTATCAAACTAGAAAAATTAAGCATTCCATGATTTTGGTTTTTAATATTCTTATTAGAATTTTCCTCAATATTTTGGGTCAAGCAACAAGTGACAGCACAATAATGGGGTGACAGTCTTTCCTCAACATTCAAAGAACCTTTTTCAAAAGGTGATTTATTTCATTTTAGAGAAATTTGAGAGAAGATGGTATCACATTACCTGCTATCCACAACAAGCCTCATTTAGTCCCCCAAATACCCAGATACTCTTAGGTAATTCTTAACAGATGGTACTTCTGGGAATGATTTTGCAATGGCCAACCACAACTCATTTCTATCACCACAGCAGTACTCCAGGAAGTACTGCTTTTAAACAGACTACTGAAACTGGAGGAAATTTGCTAAAGCCACCAAATAAGCTCTCCATCAGACTCCATCATGAAAGAACAGGTAGCATGACTTACAGGTCAATTCTGCCAGTGAAAAGCTTTGTAACTGAGGCCAATGAAAACAGATTCATTCAGTGGATAAAGAGCACATCCTGTCATTCATATGGAGGCCTAAGTCTAGGGATAACAGAAGTAGGTTTTGGTACTGATGATGGATTGCATGCTGTGCTTTTGATACCACACAAACCTAAGCAGTAAGATAATTTCCCAAAGTAGTATAAAATTCTGAGAATCTTACCTGGGTACAGCTGCTTTGTTGGGGCACTCAGCTGTGCTGCTTTTGAAACCCTGTAGGCGACATCTGATCCTTTTGAATCCCTTCTGTTTGTGCAAAATCCTGCTGTTCTCGATACTCCTTCTGGAGAACTGTGAAATTCTAATGCTTTTAGCACATCAACAGGTTCAGCTAACAAAGAAAACAAACAAATTCACTCATCTTGCATCTCTTCAATATACAGCCTCTAAAAAAAGGATATTAATTTAATTGCAAAAGTGTACATGTGATCATAGCAGTAGCTCATCCTATTTTGATTTCACATTATTCCTACACAAAAATATAAACAGGATTAGTCATTTAAAAACATACATGAGCTGATTCCAGCCAATGCAATTGTTATGATCACATCTTCAAACTGCTTGACTACAGGCTGAATATCACCTTTTCCCAAAATCAGAGAGTCTTAGCAAATGAAACTCATAACACATTCTTTCAATGAGTGATTTCCAAGAAGTGTCACTAAAAGTTTGCACAAAAGATTCAGAAGCATTCAGCTACTAATAGTCTGCCATCAGAAACCTGTCTGCTGCTAACACTGAAATATATTCTGATTACATATGACTGCTTCCTCAGACACAAAGTGATAAGAAAGAAGCTAATCTTGTTTCTCATCCAATGAGAGGAAGAAAAATGTACCTGCTTTTCCTGCAAGGATTGAACGGACTGAACCAGTCTTTCGTTATTTCCAAGTTACACTTCAAACAGACTTGGTTTGTACTTTAAAGCCCAAGTACAATGAGTCTGCATTTATGCTCTGTGTCCAGCTATTTCAAGTTGAAAACCAGACCTGCTACTGCACAAATATTGATATAAAATTATTAAAATAAAAAGCTGACAACAATGCCTTAAACTAAAAGTTCACCATGACAAAAGGGCCAAGTACTGAATAAGCAACTGTTTCAATAGAGGCAGTGAGAGAACACGATTTACGTACTGCAGACCTTTCCTCTTGTTAAAAATTAAGATGTTCATTCGTGTCCACCTTACAGATCACGGCTTCACTGACTTATTTTTTTTTTTAATTTTTTTTTAGTGGAAACGGTTTCAAGAGAGCATTTCTTCACTGAGACTTCTGCATTTTTTATGTTGGCAAACTCATAACCACTTTAACTGGAAGGACAAAGTGGATTTTTTTGACTTTCACTCTTAAAGTTGTAAAACGTATTTGGTAAATGTCACCCTTCATCACGCCTTTGAACTGTATTGTGGCATCAAATATAGCTAATTAGTTCTCTTTATTATTATTTGTCAGTAAATATCGACTCCAAGCCCAAAATTCACTGTGTATATTCAACTATTTGAAAAACTACTTCCAAACCAGTGAAAAGACTGCAAAAACATATGCAAATTGTAATTAGAGACACTGTTGTAAACAAGTCTATCACGTTTTTGCTATTTACACAGTTCTAGGCTGAGTCACTGATTTTTATCACTGTAGTATCTCAGAAGTCACTTTAGTGTATTCAGTATCAGTAGCAGATGTGAACAAAGTTTAACTAGCTCATCCGGGCATTGCCAAATATGAAGAATTCATCTTTGTGGTTAAAACCATCTTTGAATACCACCAAGAGCATATTCTTTAAATAAAACAAAAAAATCTGCGGTATCCTCAATCAGCCTAGAATGCACACAGCTTCCTCTATTTAAGAATATATTCACAAGAAAATGCTTGTGAGCTTCTTGTTTTTCTCATCACGGGCCTTTCCACTTCCTTTCAGATCACGTTATCGAAAACAAACTCAATAGCCAATGCTTGTTGCAAGCCAATATGTTGACTTACTGGTATAATCTACACCTGAATTTACTTTAACTCTACATACCCTGAAGATTCAAAAGATTATGTGCAAGCATTCTCAAAGGAAAAACTGCTATAGCATGCAACTTCTGAAACTCTTACCTCTCTGTTAAGTACTATCTAAATAATTTCAATGGATGTAATGAATTTTCTATAGATATTCCACACAATTCTGAACTTACTACCATAGTGAAGGAACTGCCACAGTTTTTTTCCTGGTAACCATTGTCTATTTTTCCAGTACATATAAAGCAATTTAACACTAGTCATTGGAAATATTAGTAAAAATTCCCAGTCACTGCATAAGTCAACCACTGCTAATTTCTTTTTCCTTTGATCTTTTCTATAATTTGTACCAGATTCTTCACTATTTTTTAGAATAATGGCTGTGCTTTGCCTGGCTGACTGGGAGAGTATTCATCCATACACAAAATTATTCATTATTCCCTGCCAGCTATGCTGCTAAAAAGCTTCCAGACACAAAAGAGAATACTAATAGAACAACCTTCAAACCACAAATTCCAGATAATAAGAACTAACATTTTGTTAACAGATGACATTTATTTCTGCAAGCAAAATGTAAATAGTGAAAATACTAGTCACAATTTACCAAGATTGCTAGAAATGGAACTTGTCACAGAAATTACAAATTGCATTTAGTAACCTGTGCAAAACAAGCAATTACTTTCTTTCCAAAGGTAACATGCCTGACTTAGTGAATACTTAGAGATAACAAGTAATAGAAGCTGCTTCCCTGATTTATATAAAAGGTTTTAGATGGGCATTTTGACTAAAAGCTAAAAAGCAAGTAAGTTCTTTACAAGTCTTTAACAACCAGGCAAGAACCTACAAGATTTAATATGCTTCTTCATAACAAAGTTGCTTCTGATAGTGCCCTGATAAGGATGCAACCAATCCCTTATTTCAGTTGGGAGGTACCAGACTTGGTAGTGTCCTCACAGCTGTTACTGTCACCTCCAAGCTGAAAACTGGGCACTCTGTGCAAAGCACTTCTCCCTTACACTCTTCCTGTGTCACGTGCAGGGTTACCCTACACCACATATGTGAGGAACACTGTTCTTTGCTATTGGAAATTTTGTCTCAGTGAATTTGTGGATTCAGTTGTTGATTTTTTTTTTTTTTTTTTTAACATTATTCGGAACTATGGCAACCTACTCAAAGCTAGTGTTCAGTAGCCCTGACCAGGCTGCCAGAATATCAGTCTCAAAATTCTTGATGAGCTCACTGTGCATGTTCAAATGATCTGCTTAAAGACTTTACTGAAAGCACTAGACACAGTTGCTCTCAATATGCCACAAAGAACAGACATGCAGGAATCCAGTCAAAAATAAACAGTTCTTGGAAAAAAAAAATTTAAAAAGCAGCATCATTTAGTTCCTAACTGGTTAGAATTAACCTCTTTGAAGAATAAAGGATGGTAAGTCCTTACACAGCCAGCACTGGCCTGCTTAAAGGACCAGGACAGAAAGGTAGGAAGATGTCTCGCAGAATCAGGGAAGATGGTAGTCTGGAAGCTAGTGGCTGAAAGTGACTTCTCTCTGCTTTCAAGCTAATGAATTAATAACCACATCTTTTACAACTATAATGGCTCATGGATTGAAAAAGAACCTCTGTAACAATCCAGATGACATTTTGACCATATACAAACAATTTTAAATACCATAGCTTTCATTTCATTCCACAGTCTCTAAATGGAAATAAAATCTGCGATACATAATACCTATTATTACTGATATAGATACTACATATATGGATCAAATTCTGATGTTTTTATAGTGCACTACACTGAACTGCCATTGTTCAGTGATTTCTTCTCAAGTCAGGCAGAACCTAGTAAAAACAGCAGGTTCATTTTTGATATGTTATGAAGTCATATAATATAAATAGTACTTATTATACAAGATCAGAGAACTTGTTTCCTTCCCTTTGACTTCCTGATACTTTTGGGCTGCAATCTGTTACATAAGATAGCTCTCCTCTCCATGGAAAATGACCCCAGAGAAGGTTCCCAGGTACCACTGCAATATAGGTTATGATAGCAAGAGAAATTGTACAACAATGCAGAGACTGAAGTCCTTTGGACACACAATCTGTACTGATGACATATTCAATGTGACATCAAGCTTCCCTGTCTTAAGGATGACCTCAGTTTTCAGTGTAATAAGTGCTTAGCAGTTCCACATCTCTCTATCGGAATGCTTCTTGTAGAAGACCACATAAACCTCAAGTAGAAGGATGTACGTTATATGAACATTGTAAGTATCAGATGCAAGAAAATTTGCAATGGAATGGTCAGGTCTGGTCGAAAACATTTGGATTTAGTTAAATGACTGACAGAAAAGTAATTGTAGTGGCAATTGGTGGCTACTAAATTCATTCCCTTATGAAATTGTTCAGGGGAAGGCCTATTTAGACTAAAATGTTCATCATTTGCTCAAATGCCTAAAAGTTGCTTATTGGTCTTACTCTCTTTATGAGAGAGCAGGCACAATAACCCTTCCTTGTTTAAAGGCTATGTTCACCTACATGATATCCAATAGCATGGTGGGGGAACATACTTCAAATGTAAATAATAAAAAAAAGATAAAAATATTCTTTAGCTTTCAGCCATACCTTAGCAAACTGAGTGTGGAACTGTTAGCTCTGCTGTTAACTTTGGTAACTGTAGCTTTTCCTTCTTTCAGGTATAATAAATAGTACTTTCGATAATAAACAGTTGTTTGAGGGTTTGGTTTGGGTTTTGTTGTTGTTGTTGTTCTTGTTTTCCCAGATACAATGAACAGCCAACTTCTCAGTTTATCATAATTCTCCAGCAATGCCTTTCTTTTGATTAATGTGAAAGTGAGAATTGTCAGTGATGACTCCACAAACAGCCCTTAAATGTTACAATCAATAACTCATAATTAGTGAGATACAATCCTGTTGTAGAAAAGAGCTTTATTTGCCCCAGTAAAAAGAATTATCTGAAAAATTTAGGAAGACTAATGCTTCTCAGTAACTATTATTTTACTTCATATTTTTTCCATGGAAATGTATTTCCTTCTGCCAGCAGTCTGTTCAAGTGGAAGTATCACAAAACTAAAACTTAAGAGCACCGAAATATTAATCTTGAATATTAACTGGAGCACGGTTTTTAAGTTTAGTCTTTTCATTTCACCATGACAGATTATTTAAAAAGCAGAAGCTATTATAACCTGGTAGGCTAAAATATGCATGTTTGTGGACATGCCCTTCCAAGTGAGCTACTTCTGCTTAGGTTTCTAAGTATATATTTAGGAACATAAACAGAAAATGCTACCTCTTCCACCATTTTGTGTAACTATGCTACCTAGTTAAGGCATAATAGCCTATAGTTATTTAGCTTCTTTACCTTTGAATCCCTAAGCGCTCATTCTAAAGACTCTCCATGTATTCTATAGATGGCTAAAGATAAAAACTACGATGATGAAGGTTTCTAACTGACATTAGACGGTCCAAGAGGTGAAAGCATTTTCATGAACAAGAACTTATATGAAGGGGCAACCAGTCTTCAGTTTCTGCTGCTGACCTCTCAGAATGGTGCTGTCAGGTCAGAAAAAGGGGGAAATGTCTTTTCTTTTAAAAATAGTCTTAAATACAGATTGTGTCAATGTTCTTCTGCATTGGTTTATTTTAGCTATCATTCATCAAGCTGTTTCAGCAGTTCTCCTACTGTGAAACCTGTAACTTTTCCCCTCCTTACATTCCTTCTCACAGGTAATTAGTCTAGTTTCTGAAAGAAGTTTAGTTTACTAGCTAGACCTACGCTTGCTAGAGCAGGAGGAGTAATAAATGCTGCCACTTTGCCAAATTATTCCTACGAAAGTCTTTACTAGCAGTGTTAGAATATGGATTTGTTTGTTGACCTTTAGGACACAAGAGCCACCTACTACTTACAATCTGTGCTATGTCCATTGTCGTAAGAATATTTTTGTTCTGATTTTTACCCTTGCACACTTTTACTTACTGTGGAAAGGTAGCATATATACCTTTTAAAAACAGAAATAAACATCATTATTATTATGTGTACTTATTAATTTACTGTGTTCTTCACCTGTTAAGCATTAGTACAAGAGCAGGAATTCAATAGCTTATAATAGCTTATAATGCCCTTACCTTCCCATTGCAGGCTCTAGTCTCTGTATCCAAAGTAAAGTTTCTCCGCAGTTCTGCCACAGGTGCCTAAGCAGCACAAAAGAAACTCTTCTGTCCCTATCATTTCCTACTGGCTAGTGCTGGGCAGATCTGCACTTCCTCACAGGCTTTTGGGATTGGCAGTCTGAGATCTGCCTGCCTCCAAACTCTCTACTGAAAGGTCAGACATGCAACAGAAGACTGTAGTGGGAGGAAGCATCAAAAGCTTCAGTTCTGCAGCATCCTTTGGGAAGTTTTCAGTATTTTTCATAGATGTGAACTGAAGAATTTTACAAATTCTTGTCGTAGTGGGTGGGTGTAGAAGTGGGTAACATGAACTCTGTTTTGTGGGCTGCAAAACCAAGTTGCAGAGTATCTTCCAGGTACCAAAATGAAACTACTTAAGCTGCCTACAGTAATTACATAGTGATCAAGAAAAAACAAGGGGGTTGGTGGTGGGATGGGGTTTTTGTTTGTTTGGATTTTTGTGTGTTTGTTTGTTTTTTTTTTTTTTTTATATGTATCAAAATACGAATTTATGAGATAAACTGATTATATATTGTCCATCTACACGTTTCTGGAGACATCAAGGCTGTCTTACCTGTTCCTACATGTTAGCTTTTAGATTAATTATGTAATTGGGATCTTGGCTGGTGATATTTTCAGAAGAAGGTGTTATTGCAGTGCTTTCATATTTAATAATTATGTGAACTAGAGATTATCCAGATGCATATGGGAATGCTTTAAATGGTCCTTGTTTCACCAACAGAGAAATGTTTGTGTGAAACTGCTCAGAACTGGCTTACTTTTGCTTCCACACCAGTTATTTGGAAATTTGTTCATTGACTTTCTATGCTGCAAAATCTACTAAATACATGGTAGTGTTTCAAAGACAATAAAGACAGTCTATGAATGTATTGGACACACTTTTTCTATTCATTAAGTATTAACTAGATCACTTTTTAAAGACTGATCTCTAACACTCATACAGTTAAAAGAAAAGCAAACACCAAAAAATACCCATTTAAATCCCATACTGAAACCATTGGAAAACTTGCCTGTATACAACTACACACTCAGATCTTATTTAATAAGGTTAGCTTTCAGGCATATTATTTTACTGAAAGTATTCAGAAAAAAAGCAAGAAGAGGTATATCTTCGTTTTGTTACACTGCAAAATTCTAGAGTGTAACATAGACCTTGAGATTGACATTTCATATTTGCTTTATGTATTTCACCACAAAATATGCCTTCTTTATTACTGAAAGTTTGCATTTTTATCACTTGTTCAGCAACACTGACTACAATCAAGCCCTAAAGACCTGATCCTGATTCCACAGAATGTTTCACTTGTTACCCACAAAAGACTGGGCTAGTTCATCATCTGGTGCAGATCTGTATTGATCCATCACTTTACAGTATTTTAACATCAGTCTCAATAGTTCCATGGAGTTATGCCTATTTTACACCACAGCAGATTATATCAGAAGTGCAGTCCAAGTGTCTAACTGTGCTGAGGCCTCTGCTAAAGATTCCAAAAGTTCTTTCTGTACAGACAGTGGAGCTAGTACATCCAACTGTGAAAATCAGCAAAACAAGTATTAAATTCATGGAATATCCTGTTTCTTTGACCATATCAAAAAAGGACAAGGTCTAAAAGTGGTCCCTGCTACAGGAAGAAATAAGAAATTGAACATGGAAGAAATTGAACCGTCTTCAGTGGAAGATTTCAAATGTGTAACATTCACACATTCTTCAGCTGTAAGCATAGAAAAAAATATAAAACACAGCTAGGGACAAGATCTGCAGATGGTGCCATTTACAGTAATCCTATTTAATTTAACAGAGAATCAGCCTTTTTTTTTTTTTTGTCATAAAATTAAAAGCTTTGATTGTACTTCACTAATGCCAAAGGTATTATTCAACTGAGACTTCACTGTATGTCAAAGTTTTAATGCATACAGTATGTGAAATAGACAACAGCTCTGACATTTAATGTTACAATCCCTTATGTGCGAATTTCTGCTTAAAAGAATTTCAGTTTTGCCAGATTCTACTACTATTGTGATAACAGGGTCAACAATTAATCCTTACATCTACAGACTGTAAACTTGGTATTTAATACTGAGTAGTACAATTTTAAGCCCTTGCAACAGACAGTGTTTCCCTAATTCCTTTTAAGCCACTGCTCTCTATTGTGTCCATTCAGAGGGCAAACCTTTTATCAATGCATAAGACTTCACACTCTTAGAACACTAGCAATTGCTCCCAAGCTTTGCTTAATTTATTCCCCTCTATTATCAACAAATAGAACAATGATAAACTAAGCAATGCTGAGATGGTTTCTTCTGAAATGAAGAGAGCTCTACAGAGAAAAGAAAAGCAACTTTTCAATCTTTCTGGCAGATGGAAACCCTACTGTTCACTACTGTACAAAACAAATCCAGGAAAATCATAATTGCTTCAGTGTGTTTTAGGTATGACTTCACTTTAGCAGTAATGTCACGGCTCTTATTAAGCTGCAAACTTGTTAGAATTAAAGGCTGTATTTAGAAGAGACTAAATAACTTTGGGCAAGACAATTGTAAATCTGAGTATGACAACTTTTTTCCTGCTTTTCCTAGATTTTACAAGTGCTACATGCAGGAACAATGAAGTTTTTTGGTTGGTTGGTTTTTTGTGGGTTTTTTGTTTGGTTTTGGTTGTTGTTTTTAATTTTAATCAGAAAACACCATAGCACCACAAAAGATTTTATTTCAAATATTTTGTTTTTCTAGCAAAATTCCAGTAAGAGGTGCTAGGCACAGAGATCATTCCAAGCCAAAACCACCAAATATTTGCAGGTATTCTATATGTATTTATATTTGTATTTGTTAACTTATACACAAAACTGACACTGATAAACTTCTTATCTGCAGAGCTAGTAAAAAGGCATCATTTCCTGCAGCCAGTCCTTTCCAGGATCCTTGTGAAATCTTCTAAATCAAGTACAACAATTCACACTCAGGAGACTCTTTAACACATACCAGTCATTTTTCTGTGTCAGATGCCTGCTTCGGAAGTTGAAATAATTATTTCACCTTAGAAACAATTAAAATATATCTAAATTATATAGCAAACCAGACATATACAGGCAGATCTCTCCTGCACTATGCTGGGAAGACTGGACCATTTCACCTGCTGATCCCTGAGACTCAGAAAACCTTCAGCTAGGACTATCAGCTGACTCTAATGAAATCACCCTTTGATTTAATCTGTTTTGTTCATTTTGTGAATATTTAACTGAGAAACCCCTGTATGTCCCATTTCTGGCAGTTTGTAAAATAAAAATTAGTACACAAGACTATCTGGCTGTAAAACAAAGGAACAAGAAGAATGTTTATACTCTTTTTCAACCTTAACAGTATACTGTGATACTGTGATTTATGAGTTAAAATCAAGGGTGTCTTATATCACTAGCAGTCCTGAGAAGAGATTCATGCTTTTCTAGTTTAAAGCAGTTTTCATGTAAGAGACAGATCGTTGTCTTCCCAGTGTAACTAAGCAATTACAAATAAGTAACAAGGTTAAGCATTCACCCACAAAGAAAACTCTCCTTTTGCCATCACTACTGAGCTCAGTTCTGCATTCCTTCTGCACTTCCAACTACCACTACCATCCAAGCCTATGGTGGGGGGAGCACAAGGAACCTTTGTATTTTGCAAGATGACTGTAAAAACTATCTATTCTATATTAGAAACACATCTGCTTGTCACTTACACAGAAGGTCCAAACTGTATTTCCTATATATAGCTTCAGAGTCTCATTTTCAATAAGGAATCTTAAATGGATTTGTACTCAGATTAAAAGCCGCTTTTCTACTTGCTTCACAAAGATTATAAATAACTGAGTTTTAGTTTCTTTCCCACAAAATTTAAATCACTATCACAATAATGCATTGATGCCAGGCTCTTATAAAAAAATTCATAGTGTTGAAGCCATGCCATTTCAACTAAATGAGTTTATTCATTCCAAACACATTGCAAGCAGGCTTAGCATTAAAGGTGAGGAAGGGAAAAGGAAATCAAAGGATGCCTTCTAAAATACTGATTTCTGTTTACTTTAGTCAAGTCATAAAGCAAAAATCTTTTTAAAAATAGCTGCTTAAGAGCTGGTGGGTGCTGAGCTTACCAAATATGAGTCACTAGTTTTCCCATTCACTTGCTTCTCACTTCTGTAACTTTCTCTGTCTAATGAAGAAATAACTCAAGAAGAAATAACCCAATCAGACCTTCAGACCTACTTTCTTGGTACTATGAAAGACACCTCATACTTATATTTTTTTTTTCCCTGTTAAATAAAGCAACATGAAAAAAAAAAGGTCAAGAATTTTAGGAATCTTTTGAGGTTTTTCTACATGGAATGGATTCTGTTGTCTCAAAAAAAAAAAAAAAAAATCACTGATATATGATTAACACTTTGTATGAATATACCATGCAATCTTCTTTACATAGGGGTAGTTTATGAAAAGACAATTGAAGAGTACAGGGTTTAATTTAGCAGTTTACAAGGGCAATGATTCATATTTTACCCATCATTTTCATTTAGTCATGTTGCTTACCTGCTGTTTTATTTTATTCCTCAGTATTTTCTCTCCTACTTTTAAATATGAATCATTATGTCCTATTTTATCTTTTAAGTACTTTAAATAAAATGAGAATACATAAAAAGATTCAGAAATACCTTTCTTGCACTCTGTTAGGGAAATTAGGTCAAATTCTACTCCCTCTGTAGTCAGTGGAAAAACTCTTACTGACTTCAATAACAGATCAAGCCCTAAACACACAGCTCCCTGTAGTTTCTAAGCAAATGGCATACTGTATTTCAGAGAAGTTCAAGAACTAAATTCTGTTTGGTATGCTTCTACAAACAGAAGAAGTCTGTAGTTTAATGTTTCTGAAATGTTCTCTATACAGTAAAGGAAAAGACTTTTATACAGGTTTTAATTTTTTTAATAGGGTTACTAAACCCAAATTAGTCTGCCTAACGCTGCTGAACGTATTTCAGTAATAGATGATTTCTGCTGGATTTTTCCTGGGCTGTTTGGGTTTAGATTTTCTTTTGATTTTTCGTTTCCATCCAGCCCATCACATAAAAATAATCTACACAAATACTACTTAATTAAATCAGTTGTTCTGTAAATGGTAACATGAAACAAGGCATAAGAAATTTACCATGCCTTTCCAAACAGTATTTATCACTAAAGAAATTTAGTAATGAAGCTCTGCGAGGTTAATCCAGCCTGGGTGTAACTCCACGGGAGCCTGTGGGATTGCAGCAGGGATGAAACCTGACCCCTGCCGATCCCTGTCACGGATGGGGCCAGCAGGGGGCAGAAGCCTTGATCGATTTGACAGCGTCAAGGTTGTGCCCAGGTATAAAGGGCTTGAATGGAAACTGATCACCTTACTGTGCTCCCTCTAGGACGCCTGTTGATTCAGAAAGTGGGAATTCAGACCGAGAAATATCTCTTTAAAATAATAAACGCGTAAAAATTAAACCTTTCTTTCGGAGAGTTAAAGCCCTTCATGGATGTCAGACTCACAGTAAAATAAAAACCTCACTCCCCGCCAGACTGGCTCCGGTGGGTGGGAGGGAAGGAGGGAGAAAGCAGCATTTCCAGCCGGCAGGAGAGGAAAGCGCTCTCGCCACTGGAGATTATACGCTGCAGCTCCGCCAATGCGCGAGCACATCTCCAAAAGCTTGAGCGCCTCGCCGGCGCCCAGATGGGACGGCGCGGCGGGCGGCCGAGGCTTGAACAGTGCCGGGCAGAAGCACGGAGGGGAGAAGTACGGAGACGAGAAGGGTGGAGGGGGATGGGTGAGGGCGAGGGGAGACTGCTGTTCCTTCCTGCTGAAACTGCCGCGCTGCTGCGTGGCTCTTGTTTCCATTGCAAGTCCCCCGCGGGCTGCACCCTGGCCACCAGGTCCACGGACACCTAAGGGACCACTGGGTTTCCCCGCAGAGGCTGCAAAGGGGGAAGGAGGCTGAGGACGGCGACCGTGAGACTGAGCCCCCGAGCCTACCCCCAACGCCCCCGAGCCCTCCCCCACCGCGCTGGGCATCTCCGGGCCCGGCATTGCGCACACCACCTGCGAGGCGCCGCTGCCGCTGGGAGTTGCTCTCTTCAACGTCTGCCAAAGGGCCCCTTCAAATATATTTTCGCGTCCCGGAAAACTTTTTGCTCGGGGAGACTCTTTGCAAAGGGAAAAGTAAAAAAGAGAAAAACGGAGAAAATCGGAACGAAGAGCCTCCACTACGCAACTTTCCCTTTCCTGAGGAGAAGGCAGATACTTGTAGCTCCATTTCAGCCACAACTTGGTGAACTTGACCAAAGCAACGACTCCGTCAAGTTCATCAAAACTGAAAATCATATGCACGCTTCACAAAACTGACTTTAGTGCTGGATGAGATGTCACTGTTCAACAAGTATTTCTTTCATCTTCCCACCCCGCCAGTGCATCCCCTTACTGCAATACGACCACATCCAAAGTTAAAGGCTGAGGCTGAAGGGGAGCCATCCCTCCGCGGCACCTGGGAGGAACGTCCCCTGCCAGTGCTGCCGGGGGCTCCCAGCGGGTCTCCACGCCCCAAGACGGCCTCAAGCCTTCTTGTCTCTCCAGTATCGGGAGTCGCTCTAACATGTTTCCCCTGAAACGCGGCCCTAGCCCTGCCTAGGTCCTTCATCCCGAGCCAGGAGGGGGGGGGGAGAGGTAACTGGACTCTCCAGCTCCTCTTTGCTTTCTTACCTCCCTTGACCTCTGAAGCCTGGAGAAAGATAGTGAGGGTGATGAGCACGGTTACAGCTGAGTCCCAGGGCCACCTTCTCGTTTTCCACCTTGTGGACCATCTCTGCATCTCCATGCTGGGCACCCACAAGTACGAATTAAACCCGGGCGCCTTCAGTTTATACCAGCTCCGTCTTTTCCACTATGTTCCCAGAGATGATTTCTCCTATAGAGCCATACGTGATGTACCAAAAGGGGTTTTTTCACTCTCACACCCCTCCCTCCCTCTCTCACTCTCTCTGTCCGGCCTTGCGCAGGCCCCACCAACCCGTCCTCCCTGGTGCCCTGCCTTCAGACTGACGGGAGATGAGGGGCTTTAATCAAAATGCAAAGAGCGCCGCATCCCCCTAAAGGCTTCATCCCGTCAGAGGGCTGGGCGAGAGGCTCTCAGGGCCACCCCTGGAGCCCAACTGACAAGTTAGCCGCCGGGCGGAGGCCAATCGCACGGCTCCCCCTGCCGCCCACAGCACCGCCCTCCGCCTCGGCAGCCGCACATCGGCACCTCCCCGGCCGCCTGTCGCTCGTCGCCCGCTGTACCGCCAGTCTCCAGAGTTCCAGAGAGCGGCTCTCCCGGCAGCAGCGCTTGGAGAACGGGGCCGGCGGGGCGGGAGCGGGCTAGGGTACGCCGCTGGGGTGTCCCGACAAGGACTGCCGCCCCCGTGCGCCCCGCCGCCGTGCTGCGGGCCCCTCGCCTTCGGAGCATGCGCCGTGCTGGACGCGCGACCGCTGCCCCTCACGGGGCGCAGGGGCGGGCGGCGCGAAAAGGGGATGTGTGGGCGGGAGAGAGAGAGGCGGGGGTCGAGACTGGGGACAAGCAGAAAGCAGAGGGAGGGGGACGCCGGGGGCGAGGGAGCGGAGGTCTTTGAAGGAAGAGATGTGCGTGAGGGGAGCTGGGGCGCTGGGGTGAAGGCCTGCTGCGCAGTGGCCCCTCGAGCACCTCAGAACTCCGTTCCTTGAGTTGGTGCAGCGGCAGGTCCAGCCCCGGTGGTCCATACCCCCTCACACTGTCCCAAGCGTAGGTTGTTCTCACAGACGCTTAGGGGACTTCGGGGACTTCGCTTTAAAGATACTGTAAGAAAGAGTAGGGTGGTGAAGGAAAAGCCGTCCCCATTCCCCACCTCACCACATCGTGAAAATAATTTTCACAGCTCCTCCCTGAACAACCTTCGGTTGTCACTTGTGCATTCCTACCCTACTTGTGCAGCAATGAATAACGGGAACTGAGCTGTAGGTAGGTGATAGAAACCTAGGGTAGATGTGAGTTGTGCAGCAGGTCTGGTTGACGTCCCCTGGAGCGAGCAGATTCTGCTCTGGCTCCTGAGAAATGAGAGAAAACTTTGGTCACAGTTTAGTAGAACTGTATACAATTTTTCTTAAAATCTGCTTTCATTGAGATGTTTCTATTTTAATGTTTTTGAGCAATTAATAAATGTTTTGTCTGCAGCCTTGATACGATCTTATGTTTTATTGCAATGTGTTAGTACACTTATCCCTTCTTGTCCTTGATTTTCTGAAATAGTTGATACCTTACATTTACAAATGAGGGGACTGAGATGTATAGCACAGTTAACACCTAAGCTCCCTTAAATACCATGCATTGGGTGCTGTTCACCGTGAAGAGACACACGAGGTTATTCTGGCACTTCATGCCAGCTGTGGAGCACCAAAATGCCACATCTTTGGCATTTTTCTGTGTCAAATCCTACTCCTTCAGAACTGTCTTAAACCCAAATAATATACAATACAATACAATGCACCAGGTTGGAAGAGACCTTCAAGATCATTGCGTCCAACCCATCATACAGGGCCCCAGAAAGTCAAGAGCTGATTATTTGTACTATTATTGTTACCCTACGGGTCTGTGTAATTTCTCAGTCATTTCCTTGGTGTGTCCTAGAACAGACCAAGTTGATTCCTTCCTGCTTCATCCTCCTTTGTTACAGTTTCAGTAGGTAGTCCCAATGACAACGTATTCTTTTCACTTAATACTTTGTCACTGGAAAGTCTTATAAGCTATGGAGTTTCAAATTTCCTCTTGATGCTTAAAAATTGCACATCATTTTGTCACCAAATTCTTGCACCTTCCAGCCTACTATTACACTGCTTCTCTGACGTTTTCGAGTCTTCCTGTTAGCCTAAGTGAATTGTATCCTAGTAAAAAGGGAAAATTTCTGTCTGCCCAAGGGAGGAAATGGAAGCATTTCAGATAGGTGGAGAAAAAGAACAAGTATTTTCACAGTGTATAGAACAGTAATTTAACACAGTGCCTTTAGTTATTTAAATTTTAGCAGATGTGGTTCAGCTCCCAAAATACCAGTGGAAAGATACCTGCTGAGTTTTGTGGTCCTACAGCAATCTGAAGCAGAACAAATAAGACAAAATGCTGAGTATTTGTCAGAATGTTAGATCCCTGCAAGGCATTGGAGGAATAATACATTAACCCAGGTGAGGTAGCATGATTATATTAGTAGACAATCCTCTATAATTCTGTACTTTTTCTAATACCAGAAACGTATATTTTTTACAGCTAAGTCTGTTATTTTTGCATGGCAGCAAATCAAGCCATCAGATTCTGCAGTTACAAGAGAAAAGTTACATGCCATTTAAGAGAAGATCCACGTTTTGCAGCCTGCCAAATTCTGTGTTTAAGGAGTATTGGTTTTCATTTATTTTCTTAGTGTTTGTCTTAATTGCCTTGATGATCTTGCGGAGTGAAATGAATGCATTCTAGGTGCAACAAATAGGTCAAAGAATAGCTAACCATTTAGAGCATAGATTATGAACACCATAAAATTATTATTAACATATGTGGTAGAAGATATCAGCATTTAGATCTAACTTCAGAAGAATGAATTTCAGAAGTAATTTCTTGAGTCTGAAAGAGTTAAAACATGGAAATGTTTTCAGCTAAAGACATAAGTGAATCATGTTGGTTTTTTTTTTTTTTTTAATCAACTGTCCTCCACAGTGGTTTGTTCCTTCCATCGACTTTCTTTTTCCTCATTACTCTTCAAGACAGTGTTAGTGAAAAGAAAGACTAAGCACTGTGACATTCATTATGTTCTGTCCCTGATACATCAATGCTGGCAGATTAGTCCATGTTTAAATATTAGGAATTGCTCTCTTGTATGTGCACAGATGGGTCATTGTTGTATTTTGGGGCAAAGCGGGGGAGGGGTTAGGAACTATGGAGAGGAGAATACATTTCCTTGGACTACTTTAGCTTACAAGAAACACACAACAGCAGCACTTTCACATTTTTTCAGACTATAAGAATTATAATGAAATGCAACTGCAAATGTGAAGTTCTCTGGCTGTCTTGTAATCATACTATGTTTTACCGAGCATATTCCTTGACATCACCAAAGGCAAGAGACTTCTGCCTGTATATAAAAGGGTCATTTCACTGGCAATAACTAATGCACTATAAGGACTCTTCCTTTTATGTATACAGTATGTATAAATACAGTATGCTTTTTTTGGTGGTATCTGCAGATCTTGATGGCTTCAATTACTTTGTTTCTAGCTTCACACAGGTGTTTATGTTTTCTAAAACATTAATTTCTTTCTCAAATTATGTTCACAGTGAATATTGCAAAATAAATGTCCATCTTAAAAGTCATCACTTTTAATTTGTTTGATTTGTGTAGATGGGTGTTTCATCCCTGCCGCATTTCTGGTGCAGATCTGTGGTTTTTTAAGAGTTTTCTATTGTAGGATTAATAGTGGGAAGAAAAGTGAATTATTCTTCTTCAGCGAAGTGAATCCTTGTAAAAAAAGTTGTCTTACAAACAGGAATGAGTGGAATGATCTCTGCTAGGTGAAATGCTAATGAGTTTCTTTTTGTTGTTTCAAAGGGGGAGAAATATCCATATATATGAATATTTATTTTCATGAGTCTTTCTTCAAAAAGTGTAATAATACCATTTGCTACTAACAGTAATAGTTTACAGCTTCACAAAACAGCTCCAGTTTCTAAGGTTTTGAAGGATGAAGCCAAGGCTTTCTCTGTGCCTCACCAAAGTTTTTGAGATAGGGAATGGTTCAGTGTCCATTGATTGATTCTTCAGATTCCCAAGCTGGGAGAGCTGCGCAGTGCAACCTTACACAGCTCAAAAAAAAGGTGGTGTGTCTCTCAGCCTTTCCTAATAAGAGAGCTGTTCTATTCCCTTAATCATCCTTGTAGCCTGCATTGGACTCTCCCCAGCAATTCCCTGTCTCTCTTGAGCTGGGAAGCTCAGAACTGGATACAATATCCCAAAAGAGATCTCATTAGGACAGAGTAGAGGGGCAAGTGAACTTTCTTCTAAATGCACCCCAGGATACTATTGGCTGTCTTGGCCACAAGGACACACTGCTTTCTCATGGTCAACCTACTGTCCACGAGGACTCCAAAGGTCCTTCTCCATGGAGATGCTTTCCATCAGTCAACCCCTAACCTGTACTGGTGTTATTCTTGCCCAGGTGTAAGGCTCTTGTTGAAAATTGTTCTTGTTGAATTTAATTAGGTTCCTCTCCTCCCAGCTCTTCAGTCTGTCCAGATCTCATGGAATTGCAGCATAGCCTTATTGTGTATCAGCCAGTCCTCCCAGTTTCGTATCATCAGCAAACTTGATGATGGTACACTTTGTCCCCTCATCCAGGTCACTGATGCAGATGTTGAATAAGGCTGGACCCAGTACTGAACCCTGGGGAACACCACTAGGTATAGGCCTCCAACTGGGCTCTGCACCACCAATCACAACACTCTGGGCTCTGTTGTTTAGTCAGTTCTCAATCCATCTCACAGTCCACTTGTCTAATGCACACTTCCTGAGCTTACCTATGAGGATGTTATGGGAGATAGTGTCACAAGCCTTGTTGAAGTCAGGTATTATACTCCCCAGTCTTCTTTCTTATCACTGTGCATCTATATTGTTATATTAGAGGAAAAGCAACTGACTGCATTTACATAAAAAATTGTCACAGTTAAGGAGCACAAAATTTTTTCATAAACTTTGTTCTTTTTATTGATACCTGTATTCTTAAAAATTGTAATTCTTTTTGAAGTTCTTCCTTTCCTGCTTTATGTAGCCTTAATATACATGAAAGTAAGCACTGTTCTGATTTTGATACAGAATAACTTTGAGGAACTACAGGATATGGTATGACTGGAACTTGAGTTCCTCTGTGGATTTGTAGGACCAGACATATGAATGATAGATCTTTTGACTGGAATTGTTCTGGGAATGTGCTATGTGTATGGCCTTAGCTTGAAAGAGAATGTTAAATTTCTGTCAACCTATGAAGTTCATTACAGAAAAGCAACAATCACTATCTCTCCTGGTCTCAGTTGACTTTGTTGAATCTTAATTACGGCTGTCTTGTAGAATAGCCTGATCTAGCTGCAGCTTCCCTGGTAGGGTGACAAATACCACTGAATGAGGATTTTGCAGCATATAAACAGCACATTTCCATTCTATTGTGCAAGGAGCAGGAAATATCAAGTAGCTTGCTGCACTGCCAGCTCAGCCTGGTAATTCAGCTAAAGCTTTTCAGGCTTCTTTCTGAACTCCTCATTTTTCAAAGTTCACCTACTGACACTTTATAGCTCAGCACAGTATAATTGATAGAGCAGCTGATCATTCCTATTTCATTTGCATTAATTTATTCTTGAGATCATAACCTGAACCTGTTTTAATCATAACTGTACTTGGTTCAAGAGTACCCACAACATGTGCAATTAGCAGAGTGTGCAGTACATTTCCAAACCCATGACATACTATGGATACTGGAATTGTCCTCATTTAAGACAACTGAAAATGAGACATGCGTATTAGATGTGGGGATTAGTTGCTTGATTTCTGTCTAGTTTTTAGATCTTGCTATTACACACTAGACCTGTCAAAAAAAATCTACATTTAGATTACCTTTCATTATAAGTCAGTAATGCTGCTGCAACACAACACTGTCAAACATTTGCATTTAATTGCTGATATCTAATGGGTTCCTTAATTAATTATCTATTTTTAAAAAAATATCTCTTAGACTCTCTTTTGCAGCAGATCAGTTGAAACAGATACATGGGCTGGGGAAACTAACAGGGGACAGTTTCATTGCCAACTGTCTATCTTATTATCAAAGTCTCCCTGATCAGTTCTGCTTTAATCAACTTTGGTTTTGAAGCAATGGACAAGCATCCACATGCCACAGTCCATTTTTGATTATGACGTGACAAATTAAGAATGCAGATGTTTAAGCATAAAAGGCCTCCTACAGCCCCTGTTCTGCATTATTTTGTGGCATTGTTTTGTATTGGGGAGTACTGGTGGCCTATCTAATACACAAGGAGGCAGTGCAGGCACAGACTAATAGTCTGCATCTGTCACACACTTGGAGAGTGTTTATTAGTTTCTGGCAACACTAATGCTACCACCCTCACAGTTCCTTTTAAATGGGGGAAATTAAGACAGGGAGAGAACTAAGAAGCTAACGGCAAATTAATTTATGCCTAGTCATGAAAGTCTTCTCCTTCCACTTCCTGTGCATAGACACCTCACAACTGAATGACTTGTTAAAGTATTTTAGAGTAGAATAAAAATTTATCTTGTTCTATAAGAAAGGGCATTAAGAAAATAAAGACAACATTTCGCCTCAGGTAGCTCCTCTTGTGCCTGCCCTCTGACTTGCCCAGGTTTGAGGAGGACCAAAATGTAGTGTGCATATAAGCAAATAACATTACATAACATTAGTAGTTTATCATTCAGTAAATATTTAAACCCCTTTATCTTTAATTCGTATTCCTTCAAAATACCAAGTCCTGCCAAAGGACTTGTAGGGGTCATCAGGTGACAGCTGCCTTGGAATATGAGAGTGCTAGCAGACTTATTCAAATATTTCTCACTACCCACCTCAGTTCATAAAATAATGCCCATTTTAATAGTAACAACTGATGAAAACTGAATACCTTATAATTCCATGTAATAATTCTTTGTTAGACATAATTCTCTATTTATCACAGAAAAAACAACAACAGGGAAAAAAAGAACCCCTTTGAGGAAAGTGGTTGAGTTATGTGCAATAGTTTTAAAACTAAAACATGAGACATGACAAACCTTTTAATTCGATTTGGTGCCTTTTAATTGTTTAGGATTTGAAAACTCTGGCTAGGAGTGACCATGTCCTTTTGAAATGTGAGGCAGCCCTACCAAAGTCTTATGGACCAGTCTCAGAAGGCCAGTTTGCCACATGTGTTAAGGGCAGTTCCCAGAAGGCATTGAGTATTTCATGTGGCAGGGAATAATGAAGCAAGGATTTCACTAAAACTGCTACATTGTCTTGAGCTTCCTAGCCATGGGCATAGATTTCTGCAGAGCAGGTAACTCCTTTTTCCAAGACAGTGCATTTCTGTGTTGTGTGTGCTTCTGTGTATGCTGAAAAGGCAAGCCTCTTGACAGTATTATTGGAATTGTCTCATGTAGTAAAATGTTAATATTTGCCTCTGATATTAGGACTAACTAAGGAGAGTATAACAGCTTTGTGAGAATCACAAGTAAGCAAAGGCAGGACCAGAAGAACATCTTTGCATATGCTTTGTCATGTTTGATGATGTACTGAAATTGTGATCCACCTTTTTTTCTCTATATGTGTGTTGTATTAAGCAATCAGTATGTTGAATGTTACTCCATTCTCTTTTAGAGGCATTCATCTCCGCTTAATGCTTTAAAAAAATGTATCAAACAGGTACTGACAATGCAATAACTCTGCTGCAGTCTATAAGAATCTTAACCACACGTTTTGATATTTTTTTCCCCAGAAAATTATTATATTTTTAGTCAATACCATTAAAATTGTTAACTTTATCCAAAAAATACCAAGTTTTTCTTTCAACATGTATCATCAGAGCAGCAGTTTTTGTCCCAGCCCTGCTGTCTGCCAGGCATATTGCCCAAACTATAAATTAATGAGATTGGTTTATAGCCAGTCTGGACTGAAGCAAAAGGTCATGAAGTCTGCTAGCATAGTGACAGTTGAGGAAGATGAAAAGAGTAAACTGGAAAAAGTACAGAATGTAAAATTCTAGATTTAAACCTATCTCAGGTTATTAATATTAATTTTACAAGATACTATAAAATAGGCAATAAAAAGATAGGAATATGGAAGTTAGATTTGAATTCTTAGCTAAAGAGATGCAAGTTCCATTACATTGCTTCTTCCACTATTATACTATTGTAGCTGGACACACAAGGTTAAAGTACCAGGCTACTGATTAGTAAGTATTATAGTAAGAAGTAACTGTTATACTAGATAACAATCTTCAATAGATGTTAGTGAGTCCAGAGTTTAATTATTTCTTTACTAAATTTATTTCCTGGTAATTTTCACATAGATTATGGGAATGTAAATATTTTGTTTATTTTAATAATGACAGCTGCATAGGTATAATGAAAGAGTATTTGATTAGTTTATACATAATGCACTGAGATTAGATTGCTAAAGCAAAATGTCAATCAGAATAAAATCTGAGCATCCCAAAATGTAATACTGTCAAATGACTATACAAAAAGGCACAGATTTCTGAAATACAGTGGGTAATGTACTGGAAGTTGAAATATGCCTGTTTGTTCCTATCACTGTCAGACAGCTGTGCCAGGTGCAGTGTTGGTATAGGTTCTTAACACTCAGAGACATCAAGATTTAGATATGCTTATAGCATCTGCAGTGTATGTTTCCAGATTCTGAAGAGTAGGAGGCAATGTTTACTCTGTTTTATGCTAACAGTTAATTTATTGTATCCAAAAGTATCCTAGATGATGACTGGTAATCTTCCAAAATGTCTTTGGAATGTTTAATTCTCTACCAAATTTTAATCAGATATGAAAGCAAGATTAAGTAATGAAGATAAGAAATAAAATTTACTCCAAGTATTATTTTGCCTCCCAGCTATGATCTGTAGATTGCTCAGAATCCTTCAGTCCTCCTAAAGATAGACCTTAAGGATCATCAGATTTGAAAACAGTAGCCTTTTCAAAATTGGGCTTTGTTATACCAAGAGAATTTTATACATCTTTTTATTTGTAGTTATATAAACAGCTCAAAATTCATTTGTGATGATCTGTAGCAATCTTGTCTTTTACTTTTCTATGGGTGAGAAAATCCAACCTATTTTAATCATAAATACTATTTGTATTCTTTATTTATTCCTACATCTGCAAGCCAGCTGTGATTCTGATCCTTGTATTTTGGTAGATGTTTAATTTTGAAGTATGTAAATATAGCTGTGTACCCCATTGGGATCTGTCTATCTATCTATCTATCTGTCTATCTATCTATCTATCTATCTATCTATCTATCTATCTATCTATCTGTCTATCTATCTATCTTTTTTTCTCCCCAGTTTCAACTACTAAAAGGTAGCTAGACATTTCTAAAATTACTATTTGAGTAATGGGGTTTTTTATATACAAGAAAAATAGAATCAATATATATATTTCATGGGTGCCTGTATGGTAGTTAAGACAAAGATAAACCAGAATGATGTTACCATTATTTTGAGTTGCAGAAGAGTTGAAGTGGATGAAAAAAGGGGGGAAATTGGTTAGTTCATCATAAATACTCTTCTATTGGACCCAAAATAATTATAGTATTGAAAAGAGAGAGAGACCTATAAAAGGGGAGTGAGAAGGGTTTATTCACAATCCTGTGCTTTGTAAGAGAACCACTACTAAATGATAATGGATCTTCAGTCCCCAGCATCCAGTGATGCTTGTGATTCCCAAGGAAAGAGATGGGTGAAATATTGATGCCAAAACCCAGTAAAACAATCTCAGGCAATACCTAAAACAAATTCCACTCTTGCAGTTTTAACTTTTGAAATAATCCTTGAAATTCCAGCAAACCTATGGTAAATTGCACCTAACTGAGTAGGGTTAGAATTTTCTGCATTTTAAGATATTGAGTCTAATTTCTTCATGAATATAAGCAAGCAGAGCTATTGACATCAGTAGACTCATGTCAGATTATTAGCATGAGTTTAGCCTTTTTGCCTTTGGAGCCTAACGTGAATGTTTTGTGAATGACAGTATTGGAAGAAAGATGCATTGTGACAGGAATTAGAGTAATGAACAGGCAGCTGGAAATACCTGGGCATGTTATGGTTTTTGGCAGACTTCATAAGCAGCAGAGCTGATGACTTTGGGAGTTGCCTGTGGGTCTGTCATTTTGTTCATCTCTGTCAGGACTGATTTTTCAGAACTACTTTGTCTCCAAGGTGTCATTTCCTCGATGGCATAACTTAGCCTGTAAGGAATTTCCATGTTATCTGCTTTGAATATGTCTTAATTTTACAAGAAAACTCTGGAGCAGTTTCTTTACTATAAAAAATAATGTAAAAGGGATGGTAGTTTGTCATCCCATCATTTATTTAGGAACCTAAGTTCTGATAGCATCTTTATAATGTGTTTTTGTAGCTCACTGCTGCTAATCTGTTTAATATTAGTTGCTCTTACACTTCTAGTTGCATTGCAAAGTTTCAGCTAATGTTGCATTGAGAAAGACAAACACAATGTTTTAAAAATGGTTGAATGTAACATTACACTGTCAGAGCAGATATTCATAAAATTTCCAACACCTACACAGATTAGACAATAAAAAATGGAATTAAACAATACAAAGTATCATTTCAAGCTAGTACAATCTACTGACTCTGAAAACTGGCCACAGGTTTGCATTGCCCACTTTTTCTCTTTTTAATTTCCAGCTGTGGGAGCCACAGGAATGAGCTGCAGGCATGGGAATGCTGCTGCTGTCCCTTCAACAGGGAGTTATCCTGTTCTTGACTTCCCCTCCCCAAAGGCAGCATTGTCTGGCTTGTAAAACAGTGACTTCTTTCTATACAGAAGACAGCAGGAAGAAATGCAGAAATTATTTTCTTTCTGAAAAATTCTCCTTAAACATAGCTATTCAGTGTTTTGCTTCCTTCCTTGCTTGTTAGCTCTCCCACTTCAAAAAATGTGTTAATCCTCATTTCTTAAAAACTAGCTACGTTTATTTAATCAGATTAAAACTGTGTTCTCTGAGGGTCATAATTTGGTAGATAACTGAGACCCAAGATTTTCAACAATTTGGAGAAAAGTTATGAAGAGTCAAGAGTTAATAAAAATTCAAGCTAATGCCAGCCTTCTCTAAGTCTGTGCCAAACCTGTATTTGGGAAAGTTAAAATAAAGAAATAAAAATAAAGCAAAACAAACAAACAAGCATACCAACCAAAGAACCACAGCAAACTGTGATAATACCAGTAAAGACCATTTCATGGGAAAAGATGACCTCTCTCAAAAAATAAACTCTGCCCTGCTGTCTCTTCTCCATTAAGGCATTGTTGCCTGCAGCAGAAATATGCTCTTGTATCCACTCAGCAAATACTTGAGTGTGAAATTGAAGTCTTAAGTGCTTGATTTGAAGTGTTGTAGAGCTCCACACATGAAAAATTCTAAGGAGTCTCCATTGTTGTGGTACTGCCAGGAAGCACAACCAGGAAGGACTGAGTAGTACAGAGCATCCTGCTGCACTGGGAAAGTGATCAAGATAAATTCAGCAGTCACACCATTTTAAGGTTAACAAGTAACAGTTGAGCACTATCTTTTGTCCATGGTGAGATCAACAGTGTATTGTGTCACTTGTTTGATCACAGCTTATTGTGTGCTACACTAGAGACAGGTGAAAATAGGCCTGATGAATGATTTATTCAGTTCAGGTGAACTCATAAAAAGGGCAGGGAGAGAGGGGCTTCTCTGGAATTTGCTTCTGACTACACTCAGCTGGCAAAGCTTCCATAGCTCAGTGTAAGCAGCTGGGGAGTTTGCAGAGGACCTGGGAAATTTTTGTAAGAGGGAGGGAGCAGCTGTATAGCTACACGTGAAGGGACAAGGAAAGTCTCTTTAGACTTTGAAAAGAATCCTGAATTTATAGCAGTTCAAGAATTGAAAACTGCTAGACCTGGGAGCAGAATTTGGATGTACATAAACCAAAGGTAGGGAGGAAATTGTTTACAAAATGTTGTATTTGAACCTCTCTTTCAACAGATTTGCATTTTATCTATTTGAAGTATTACCTCTTCCAGTTTGGGTTCTACTGAAACCTAGCTTAGAAATTACAAATCTTTAACTGCTTTTAAAGTGTGAATCCCAAGAAAGATGCAGACAATTCTGCCTTAAAATCCTGGGTTGCTTACTGTCCTGTCACAAAGGGATCTAGAAGCAGTCTAGTCTACAGTTGACTTTTGTGGTGAAGCTAAGCTGGAGTGGTCTCTGTGTGCTTGTTAACATATGACTGTTGGTAATCCTGTGATGAATTATGGAGTCCTGGGATAGACTTCACTTGCTGTGTGTCTTTGATGATTTCAGCTGCATTTGTCATTTCAGCCAGTCTCCTGTAACATGCCTGCAACATTCCAAACCTTTGAGCACTCAGCCAGCATTTTCTTTCTTTAATTAAACTGCCTCAGAAAGGTACCTCTCCCATTTTCCCTGTATCACTTCAACTTGTAGTTATGCTTATTTGAAGTTTAGAAGGGCAGTGTTCTGTTTTGTGACCAATGTTGAATTACTGGAGATTGTCTTGCTTGCAAGATACAAGCCATGAGAGCTAGGAGACTGAGATCATTAAAAAGGGAAAACTACACTGAGTTAACGAGTCCTGAGATGCCGGAAATTAAAGCCTAACATCCCTATGTAAAATAAAACAGATCTGGTTGGTTTTAGAAGCAAACAATGATTACAATTTTTCAGTTACACTATTTCTTTTTCAAGGTCTACAAAATGAGACTCATCAGACTGAAGGCAGTCTGGTTTGCAGTCACAGAAATTTTAAAGCATAACTCAATCTAAATGTTTTAAGTTGAGGTAAATAACTAAAAATTCTATATATTTGCTGTAAAAGAATATCTATCCATGTGGTTTACAGGCAAATTAGTAACTTCATGGTAAGCCCTGCCATGGTAAATCAAGGCCAGGTTGGATGGGGCCTGGTGACTTGGCCTAGTGGAAGGTGTCCCTGCCCATGGCAGGAAGGCTGGAGCTAGATGATCTTTAAGGTTCCTTCCAATTTAAAGCATTCTATGAATCTATGAAAGCAGAGCACATATGTGCTGGTTTGAGTTAGAACAGAACTAATTCTGTTGAGCAACTTCTTGGCTAAGTCTCTTCCAAGTGACTGTGCTTTCTGAAGCAAATGTGTTCATTGAGTGTCCAGCCCAGCCTTAACTCTTGACAACATATCTCCCTTGGGAGTAGATAAAATACATGTCACAATTGTCTCTGTTACTACAAATAATTTCTGTTGTTTGCTGTCAGGCAGGCATCCATCTAGCCATATTTTGAGACCCTGGTTACAGTTGGTGCTATCTATTGGTAAAGCTTCCCAGCCCTTCCTGGTATTGAGAAGATCATGAAGTTATAATTTACATTAAGTAAAATAGATATAACTTGCTGCTTTCCGTCATCTTCTGTTCCTGAGCAATTTTGGTAGCTGAAACATGGAATTAAGAACCATACAGAATATGACCCATTTACCAATAAGAAAGACTGAAAAGCCATGATGAATTGCTTTAGAATGGGCTAGAACAGCCATTTTGTGAGGGCTAGTACAACAGTAGATTTGTTTTCTAGATGACTGGAAATGCATTTTTAGGGCAGAATTGGGTTTTAGATGCTTTAAAGGGGAGTCTTTTTATTTTATTTTAGTTGTTTAGGGCAGTACACAGCCCCACCATACTGTATAAGGTACAAGAGCAAAACAACGTGCATCTGGAAGTCTTGGTGAATACACTACCAAACCTTCACATAGCTGATTCATGTAAGAATTTGTTACCGTGCTAAACACAGGGTCTCCAGCTTCTGAAACAAAAGCTCTGTTATGAAGCAAAAGAAACAACTCCCTGAGCTCAAACCAGCTGAGTTTGTTATATTCAGTCCAGACTGCTTTACAACCAATAATTCTTTTAGTTTATATACGGTACCCTGCTATTTCCAGAGGGATGGTTTTATTTGACTGTCCATTCACCTAGGATACAAATTTAACTGAAGCTTAATTGTGCCAAGTATGGCAAGTTGATCTTATACCACTTTGATATCTCACTTTGCAAAGCCAAAACAAGCATTACCAAGCTCCACAATTGTGGCATACCGGACTTACCATTACATGCAGCATTTTAAAATGTACTGTAGCATATCAAAGGAATGTGATCACTGAGAGGCAGAAGACCAAAATTACACTGCCAGAATCATATCATTATGTACCATTTCCTGTGTTTTCTTTACACTGTCATGAAACACAAAATGGATGCTACAAAATATAGATTAACCAAGTAAAATATTGAGATATTAGCAAAAGTATTTCTGAACTTGAGAGGTTACAAAATTTGTGAAGTGTCAATAATATTTTATGTTTCTTTGATACTTTTAACTTTGGGGGGGTTATTTTGTTTGGTTTTGTTGCTTTGCTTTGGGGTTTTGATTGGTTTGTTTTTTGGTGGTGTTTTGTTTTGGTTTTTTTTTCTTTAAAAGTATAATTTCTATTTGTTGAATGAGCATTAAGCAAGGGTAATCTATACCAAAATAAACATATGCAGAGCCTCCCATGAAAGGAACTTTTCACAAGAGCTGTAGCTGAGATATGTTACTACTGATGCCCTATATTTCCCACTCTACCTGAGGACAAGGGAGATGTCACTTCAGTACTAGCAGGAATGATCATGTTGTAAATTGAAATGACCTGCTTTGCAAGGCTTGACATCTTTAGCGGCTTGTATTTTGCCATCTCTTCCATTTGTGCATCAAAGGAAGACACCCTTTGCTGCAATACAGCTTTCTAGTATGACCTGTTTTCATTGTTTTCCCATTTGGTAGAGCTTCAGTGAATGGGAAATGTAAAACACCACATTGCCTTTTTCTTCAGTGAATATATTGCTTTGCTGTTCAGTATTATTTTTCTGAAACCTGTGACTTCATCCTTTAGAAAGCATTTTAACTGATACCTACCTTGCATACTTGGTTGCCTTGCATATACATATATTCTGTATATCAGTGCTTTTTCTGTGGTTTTGGTTACTACTGTTATTTGTATCACATAATTTAAAACAGATTTTCTGCTGTTTTCAACTATCCTGGGTTTGTGGCTTAGTATGAGAAATAGAACTGACTGTACAAAATGTGAAATTCTGGTGCTAGACATTCCAGCTAGGTCTTTACAGACAGGAATGTGCATTTGTCTGGGCAAGCATAGTCCTAGGAGTGCTTAGCTCTTTTAGTGGCAGTCTGAATATGTTGAAGAAATTTGACTTAAACAAAAAAATTAAAAAACAAACCAACAAAAAACCCAACCAAATCCAACAAGATAAACACAACAATGATAAAACACCAAAACCAAAGAAAACCGCCCAACCAAACTAAAAAACCCTGCACAAAACACAAAGAAGGAAAAAAAACCAAACAAACGACAAACCAACAACCAAAGAACAAAACAACAATGACAAAAAAGAACAACCCCCCCAAGCACTAACTTTTAAAGAACATATTGTCTTGGCACAGCTCCAGAATTTGCAATGTAAATCTCACAAACTGTGAAAGAATTTGTGAAGGAAACATTGACAGGAAAATGAAATATCTTAAGAGTGTAAAACCCTGAACACGAAGTAAATGGTCCAGTTTGGGACAAATGTTTGCTAGCAGGAATAAGTGCTACTAAAAGAATCTCTGAAGCATAGAGATCTTCTTTTCCTTTCATTCATCTTCTGATCCTTAACTGTATCTGCAAAGGGGTTTAAAATTCTAAAGTAAGAGATGTTTTGTCCCATTTTCCAGTCCCACCTCCTGGTTTTGCAGGAAGTAGATAATTCATGTTGCTCCAGTAGTGATGAGCACAAGTCACTGGAACAGCCACAAGAAGTTAATAAAGAGTAAATTTAAATTGGAACTGTCCCTATAGGGAAGAGATGAGCTCTGCAGACAAGATTGAGGGAATATGAAGAATGAAGAAGGAGAAACTCATGCTCCTAAGAGTGGAGAGAAAGAGATGAGGAGTTTGACCTCTTCTCTAACAAACTTCTCAGGGAAGAGCAGTGGGAGTTAGGACTACTGAAAGTCTGAGTATTTTTTTTTATGTTTGGCTTTCAGAAGAAAGAAAATTTATTATCTTCAGCCAGCTGCGAAGAACCACCTACTCTCTGCCTTACTGGGAAGACTCTTACTGGGAAGGTCGTGAGTTCAAGCCTGCAGTGGGCAGGAGAGTTCTCTCTGGGCAGCAATGTCCTCCTCCTCCTCAGAGGGGACTGGACTTTGTGCTATGGTCTAGTCATGGGGTCTGTGGTGACAGGTTGGACTGGATGATCTTTGAGGTCTCTTCCAACCTTGGTGATACTGTGATCCTGCAGCTATTTCTACATGTTTCTTGTCTTAAGTTGTTTGTTAGTTTTTTCTTTAACTTACCTTTGTGTCTAGCAGCTTAGCAGTGCTATGCTAGTAAGCTTTGATTGCATTGTATTTAAGTGGTGATGGTTTTTGGATTAGTGAGATGATGTGAAGTGGTATTACTAATAGGTGTTAATAGACAATGACAAAGCAGAGCCACATAGGCAGATCTCCAGTTGGGATACGGAGGCAAAAGTTGGAAGCCTGCTTGAAGCGGAGAGGGAGTGAGCTTCACCACAGCATATAGGATGCCTGGCAAGCACATACAAGTAGTAGGAAGGATTTGACAGATAAGCATAGATATCCCCCATGACGATAAACAAATAGAATGCCAAACAGATACACAAAGCTATGCAACTTCAAGTTGAAGCAGAGCTAATGCAGGTAATGTCTACAAGAAGGTTATACACATGTGCCTAGTTCTTTTTATTACTTGCCACAAAGCTGACTCTTTGGTGAACAGAAACTACAGAGACTTCAGAAGATTAAAAAAAGTAATAACCTTTAAGCAAATATATAGGACAGAGATCTCAGTTTAATTTCTAGTGAAACTTGAAATTAAATCATTCAGAAATTCACTGAAATGAATAATCTGTTTACAACCATGTGGAAGGATTGGTTATGTCTCCAGCAGGGAAGATATAGGTGTGGACCCAACTCCTTTAAGAATTAACATTAGAAATAGTTTTTTTATTGTTTAATTTAAAATGGATTGAGAACATTATAGGTAATTATATTTAATAGCTTCAACAGGAATTCTAGTGGGCTATTATTAAAAAAACAGTGATGGGGAGTTTTTAAAGTTCAAAACAGGAGTCAAATCTTTGTTCAGACACTGTATAGATGTCAAACAGGAACAAGAAACAATGGCAGTCTCTACTGTGAAAATTAAAGGTGCAGTTATAGGTAAGATACCTAGCAGTGTCATTGCTGTTTTTCTGGAGGATAGCTTTGACTGCATAAAGATCTCTTGTAGATGCATACCATGTGAACAGTCCTGTAAAGACAATCCCCAGTGAGGTGGTGAATTGAATGCCCTGGTACACAGGCTTGTTAAGCAGCTGTGAATGGTATGGCTTGTTGCATAGAATCATAGAATTGTTAGGGTTGGAAGGGACCTCAAGGATCATCCAGTTCCAACCCACCTGCCATGGGCAGGGACACCTTACACTAGATCAGGTTGCTCACAGCCACATCCAGCCTGGCCTTAAAAACCTTCAGGGATGGGGCTTCTACCACCTCCCTGCACAACCTGTTCCAGTGTCTCACCACCCTCATGGTGAAGAATTTCTTTCCTAACATCCAATCTGAATCTACCCATTTCTATTTTTGTTCCATTCCCCCTAGTCCTATCACTACCTGACACCCTAAAAGTCCCTTCCCAGCTTTCTTGTAGGCCCCCTTCAGAAACTGGAAGGCCACAATAAGGTCTCTTCAGAGCCGTCTCTTCTCCAGGCTGAATAGCATCTGTGCAGCCAGACAGAATTTGCTTTTAAATGACAGTGTTATCAAATGCCATATTTTGAATGTACTTGTGACAAGATAGCAGCTCAAGAAAACTTCTTTAAAAGTCTAATCTTCAATGGAAAGTATATCTTACATTTGCAAAAAAATAAACATATGAAACACTGATGTATTTATTAGTTATGGAAACAATAAGTATCAAGGTACTTACAAGCAAGCCTCTTTACAGCAGATTTGCTTTTAATTCCTATCAGGCTTCCAGATGCTTATGCAACAACAGACTAATGGATCTGGACACCCACTATCCACTTTGGCACATCTAGAAAAAACAAACCAGAAGTCACAGTTTACTTGTGGCTCAAGCTAGGTGATGTTCCCTATTTGGAGCAGCTGGTTATTTACCTCGTAACATCACATCACAGGATTTGCTTCTGATGATGGTGTCAACATTTTATCTCATGAAAAAAAAGATAACATTAATTTAAGCATAAAAACTTGCAGGTGTTTATATGCAATAGGTGAGGTATACATAGTTTAGGTTATGGAAATATCATTAGTTAATCTGGTGATCAAAATATTCTACATTCAAATTTCAACTCTCAGTAGATGCATTCCATCTCTATATTTGGTACAATAAACCTTCCCGAGAGAAAATGGATTTCCTACTTTGTTTTTGTTTAAAGAATTTAACAGTTTATACTGATAAAAGGTTTGTGTGTGATCTTTTTCTGGAAGTTTCTTCTTTTTTTTTTTTTTTTTTTTTTTTTTTTTTGGTGTGTGCCTGTGCTGTATAATCAGTTACCACATGCTTCTTGAGCATTCACATGAGCACACAGACACATGCACGCAGCAAACTCTGCGAGGCAAGCCACAGAAATGTCAGAATTAAACTGGTAATTTATTTCTCCCAGGCATCTCAAACTGCTGACACTACCACCCACAGAGGAGGTGACTAAGAGTGGATAGGATAGGAGAGGGAGACTGATGCTCACATGATTCGAGGAATGTATGCAGGGGTCAGGGCCTGGTGTGCAGGAATCTTTTGTGCTGGAGATTGACATGGATGGAGGTGGAAACAGAGTGCAAGGGCAGTCTGCCAAAGGCCAGTGCTTTGGTAAAGGGGCAAGTCGTCTCCATGATATTGTCACCTTAGCACTTTGCAAGGATGCTGGCAAAGACTCTCTGATGTTTTTCTTCTTTCTTAGCAGTCATAGTGCCTTGTCCTTTTATATCATTGGGAGTTTACTAGGTAGAACTCATTAGATGATTGAAGAAATAACAGTGAAAATGTGGTGGCATTGTATAGTGGCTCTTCTTCCTTCTAACATGATCAGAAGCTGCACAGAATGTGGAGCCACTTGCTCAGGTCAGAGTTTAGGCTTGTGACCAAATGCTAACTGTATGCATTTTTACTATTCTGCATGTTGTTGTCAGCATGGCTGCTGTTCCAGTGAGGGTTTATAGTGGAAGATGAGAGAAAAAGAGAGACTGGGCACATGGATGGAAAGTCTCTAGGTCTGTAGGGGGTTTATATTTTTTCAATACTCTTTTGAATGAGACTTGTGTCCCATAAAGATGTTCAAAATTCTGAGATGTGAGGAGGGCTTGGACTTGGGATAGATTAAAAATAAAGTCTTTCCACTTGGTTCACGCTTTTTAAGGAAAGGAGATTCTGGTTATGAAAAGGGAAGCTTTCCAAAACTAATCAGAGTGCTAATAGGTCTGTTAAGTTTAATTATTAGTGAAAACGGCATTATTTATAATATCATGGCTTAGTTTCATACAGGAAGACCTAAAGGTACTCTCTGTTTATGCAAAATCCTAAAGAACGGATTGCAAAAGTAAGCTTAGTGTGTGTGAAAAATGCTAGCTAGCAGAGTATGCTGCTCCTTATTTGTTCCAAAGTCACCATAAACATCTAGCTGTAGCTAGATCTCTCAATTAAATTGTAGATATCAGTATCACTGCAGGACCAGAGAGCTAGAAGTCGTCAGTGGGAAGGGTGGTATTTGGAGAACTGACTGAAAGGTGGAAGAAAGTGAGAAGGCTGAAGGAGAGAGTCTGGTAGAAGAAATTGATTCCTCTGGCATCCATTGGGAAGAGTTTGAATTTTATGTTGTTTTTTTTTTCCCCCAGAGCCTTTAGGAGGGAGGCAAACCCCAAATAATCCATCCAAGCTTGCGTTTCTTTTTCTTCATAGAGATTCCCCTTTTAATGGAGAGTGGAATAAATGCCCAGTGTGATAGTTCCTTGGCAGAGCACAAGCCTTTTGGCTGTATTAGCTGCGTCCTTGGAGCTGTGGCTCCAAGCACCAGCATGAGCCCAGGCTGAATCACTCTGGGGCTGTGCCAGCTGTGGCAGCAGCTCTGTGAGCAGGGCTCTGGGCTGTGTTCCCCTGGCCCTCACTGCCTCCCACAGCCTGACCCAAAGCACCCATGCTGCCTGTGGCGCTAGCAACACTGTGGTTCTGGCTTAACACAGGAGAAGACAAAGCACTGAAGTAGTCAAGAGCTGTGTTGGTCTACAAGATCACTAGAATAATGGATTTTGCCAGTTTTACCTCATTACTCCCTGTACTGCAATGCTAGCATTTTGGTTTTATGGTTTTTTGGTGGTGGTTGTTTTTTTTTTTTTTCTTCCACAGAGTAAATGTAATTTAAGAATTCCTCCAGAAATGAGATGTTTGTGTTTGCATTGCACCTTATATCTGAGATTTATATGGCATTCTGAGTAGTATTATTTTGGACAAAGGGATGAAGGTTTTTTCTTTACCAAATACCTGTAAAATGAAGGGGATTATTTTCACGTGATGAAGATACATTAGTCCAGGACATGGCAGTTGATATGATATCTCTCTATTTAGAATAGCTAGATAGTTAACTTTTAATCATCAAAATACGAATGAATGTATATTGATCTATACGTAGTTGCCTTCTGAATTTATTTTGGACGTCTGTGTTAATTCAGCTGTTAGAGAAGGCCTGACTAAAATAGCCTGATTTATCTCCATTCACTGAGAAGCAGTGAGGGGGTGCATTATATCTATGCAGAAGTTCTCTATTGATTTTTCAGCATTCCAGTATCAACCCATTTAGTAATCTAAGAATAAGACGTGGTGCCAGGCTTGTATTTTGCACAGGAAGGTTCTCTTTAAAGACATCTCTGAAGTGTTTTCTCTAGAAAGCAATCTGAAGCAAGATTATGACAATGTATGCATTTTTAATTTGAAGGGTTAGAAGGCATAAATTCATTCCTTGAGGAGAACTAAGCAAGGAAAAACAACTTGCCCAATGATATCAACTGCCGATATAGTCTCTTTATATTTTCTTTTGTTTTCTTCAAAGATTGTCGTATAGATAGTCTGATACCAATACTGAACCCATGGAAAATTTTCAATTTCAGTTAAAACGTCTTTCTTTTTAATTATGAACTTTGATGTCCGAGAGGAATGTTTTTAAGCAAGCAATATATTTATTGAGTAGATTTCTTTAAGGAAGAAGTAACAGTAGATGTAACTTAATTTTAAAAGTTGCTGTAGAAAAAAAAATCAAGTACTGCTGGTTAACTTTATGTAATATTCTAGGTTTAATAAACTCAGATTCTATGACAGACTGCATTTTTTTGATAACTTTTGTCATGCGCAGAAGTTGAGCAATTTGTATTAGATTTATTTTTATTTTCTATACATTATGCAGCTTGGCTATCCAAGTCCAGGAATGTTTTTCTCAGTGTGGAACATCTGTGATTTCACTAGACTGTATTCAGACCACTATATATTTACCTTCTTAATTCATAGTTATTTAGATCCTCACACAATGGTTTATACTCGGATTAATCTAACTGGCTCAAACTTTTCCATGTTACTCGTTGCATTATCATAGTATCAGTCAGGGTTGGAAGGGACCACAAGGATCATCTAGTTCCAACCCCCTGCCATGGGCAGAGACACCCTACACTAGATCAGGCTGGCCAGAGCCTCATCCAGCCTAGTCTTAAACACCTCCAGGGATGGGGCCCCAACCACCTCCCTGGACAACCCATTCAAGGCTTCACCACTCTCATGGTGAAGAACTTCCTCCTCACATCCAGCCTGAATCTCCCCACCTCCAGTTTCATTCCATTCCCCCTAGTCCTATCCCTACCTGATAGCCTGAGAAGTCCCTCCTCATCCTTCTGGAAGGCCCCCAATAGAGGCCTTCCACTGGGACCTGTTTTGAAAATGGAACAGTACTTTCTGTGATTGATACAATTGTTTGTTGAACACTGAATTGCCTTTTTTCCACAATTAAACAAAATTGCAATTTCCCTTCACTTCCTCTCCTGAATTTCTTAGATGCATTCCATATGAAAAATTTGATTAAGTTCTATTAATTTTTTGTGAATAACTTGCTTATGATCTTGAAATTCATATGGATTCAATATTTAACTTCAAATACTGCAACACCTACAACACCTTTCTTCATAAATAATTTTTTTTTTCCTTGCCCCACCGTCAAATGTTAGATTTTTCTGGCTTCTGAACACACTGCTGCTGCTGTTTCTGATGGATGCTTTCCTCAGAGAAAACAAAATGAAGCAAAACAAAAAACAAAGAACCCCAGAAAGAAATCCAAACACAAAGACAATCCAAACCCCACTACCAACCAACAGCAATATGGGGGGAGGGGGTGAAACCCCAAACCTGAGGCATGTATAGAGTTCCTAAAAGTCGTCATGGGAACAAAAACCAAATGTAACCCAGAAAGTACTACTGTCAAGAACCAATGGCATATAATTAGCAAAGTATTGAGAGGTTTCCTCTGATATATATTTGACTGTAAAGTACTGACTTCTGTCTGGAAATTCAATTTTATTATGTAATGTATTTTGGAGCAAAGCGGCAATTGCTGAGCCAAGACACAAGTGCTACAAGTAGTGGAATTTTCATTACTACAAACCCACTGCTGTATCTTTTGATGGTTTTAAATAAATCACTGACAGAAAAATGTATGACTGAAAACTGCTGTATTGTTATTTCAAGAATATCTCAAGAGTTTGTCGTACCTCATTGAAACAAGTGAGACATTTTATAAAGACATGTGATCTTAATTGTTTTTAATTTTTCTCTTTAGAACATGACAGACTTAAGCATTCTGTGAATAAAGGTTTTTTAGTTCCTTCACATATGGCCTTGTCATTTCCCACCTGTGAGAACTTGGAGAATTCCTGCTTTCCCTTTTAGAGTGGCACTTGGTTTTGTTTGGTACAAGATAAAGTTAGTGACAAGATCTTAACCAACACTTAATTTGTAAAGTTTTTCTTTACTAATGAGTATATTGGTCCAGAAAGGTGGCAGATGGGGAAGTTGATGTACATTAGAAAAATAAAAAAAACCAACCAACCAAACAAAACAAAACAAAAACACAAAAAAACCACCCCAACCAACAAAAAAAAAAAAAAAAAAAAAAAAAAAAAAAAAAAAAAAAAAAAAACCACTTTATTTTGACCTTTATAGGATTCTACTTTTTTAGGGTATAGAAAGATAAGAATTCAGAGACAAGGCAGAAAAATCTCTGTATAGTTAGCACTATGATTGGACAGAAGCAAGTGGTGAACATGAATATACGTCATTATAGAAACAGAAATCTAGTACAGTACAGTATTACCAAGGTTGGAAGAGACCTCGAAGATCGAGTCCAACCTGTAACCACAAACCTCACGACTAGACCATGGCACCAAGTGCAACATCCAGTCCCCTCTTGAACGCCTCCAGGGACGGCGACTCAACCACCTCCCCGGGCAGCCCATTCCAATGATGAATCACTCTCTTGGTGAAGAACTTTCTCCTCACCTCGAGCCTAAACTTCCCCTGTTGCAGCTTGAGACTGTACTTGTGCATGGACAGGAGGTGTGAAATATGCTAATCAGGCAAAGGGATTGCACAGGCCCTGCAAACTCTGCTCTGTTAACCTCTGATAAGGAGCCACAGATACATGTGTGGTAAACTTACTATGACAATTTTAAATAATCAAGAAGAAGCTTCAGATGTGAGATTTGGAAACAAAGCTGAATTTTGTTTCACAGGTTCTGACTGTGCAGTATAACAGCTTAGATTTATAATTCCCTGACTTTACTAATCTCATGCTGAACTTTGGAAGTTGTGTTTCATCATTCATGTGGTACTTAAGGATTCCATAATTCAGTTTGGGGGCAATTGTGTGATCTAATAAATCATACTATACAGTACTGGAATAGACCTGACAAATGCTGAGAAAAATAAATTTATTTCATATGTGGGAGCAGATCCAGTTGCCTCTAGAACACTTTAGCAACACTGACTAATACATGTATTAAACCCTTTTTTTTTTTTTTTTTTTTTTTTTTTTTTTTAAAGGAAAAAATAAATTTGAAAAACTCAGGAATGATGAACATGATTCTTTCTGTAGAACAAGCTGGGTCAATACTTACCCATTGAAACACCTGTTTAGGAATGTTCATAATGCATTTGCAGGTTTTATTGTAATCCCATTATAATGGGCCTAGCAAAACTATCTCAGCAGCAGTGCTGCTAAATGACTTTTTCATGCATCTCTTGATATTCGGGGTTAACTCTTCTGGAGTTTAAAAACTTACACTGTTTTGTTACCTCTCACAAAGAAAAGCAAGTGAAATTCATAAAAAGTCCTATAATCGTTAAGAGTCTAGCCCCAAATTGTCAGGAAGGCTGAAGAGGGTGAATCTCTTGGAGATGGCTGTCAATAGAGAAGCTTCCAGGGAATCCCACTGTGGAATTCCCTATGTAATGTTAATGTGTGAATAAAAGCAAATACATCGTAACAAACATTGCTGTTAAGTAATCTTTTGTCATTTTGCAGAACTAAATCGTGCATCTCTACTGGTCTCTTGGTCCACAGTAAACTACCATGCCTCAGGGACTGGATTAGCACTGAAGATCATTATCTTCCTCATGTGTTTTGATTATGGCTGTAAAATTGATCTGTAGAAACGATGGAGCTGGAATCATCTCTGAGGTGCAGAATAATAAGATGAGAGACAATGAGCATAAGTTGGATAATGGGGAGTTCCAGTGAGATATTAAACAAGATTTTTTTAGAATGAGGATGGTTGCAGTAGAATATACTGCTCACAGTGGTGGTGGTGTCTCAATCTTTGGAGACATTCAAGACTCAGCTTTACAAGACCTTGACCTACCTGATCTAATTAGACCTGATTTGAGCATGGGATTGAAATAAATGATCTTTGGAGGTTCCTTCCAAAGTGAATTATGCTATCATCCTAAACTTAAAGGAGTACATACCTAAAAGTGGAGTGCTTCATTCTTCTTAGTGAGTACCATTTCAAGCAGGGTGTAAGTTAGCAACCACTATGATAGTATTGTACTGTGCTGAGGCACTGTGAGCTCATTTTACTGTTGATAGTTTATTCCTTCTCAGAAGAATATTTTCTATGCCTATATATGTGTCTGTATTTGAGTTCAATCTTGTTTTATTATGAGTTATCTGACAAATAAGGTTTGGGGGATTTAGAATGTTGTAATTTGTCTCCCTGTCCCAAGGGAGAAAAACTTCAAGTTCTGAACATACTGTGCAATCTTCTTTTTGTCCGTGTCATTGGCTTTGCAGCTAGAAAGTTTCCTTGCTGCAGGGTAAAATGGAGGTGTCTGGTTTTATTGTGGATATCAAGAGCAACTTACTCCCTTTCTTTTTCAGCAGGTGTTAGAGTGTAGTTTATTGCACCTTTTCATTAGCCTTCTCTTCACAGAATAACTCAAGTTCTTTTGAGCTTTCTGCACACCTTAGAAACTTGTACTTTCTGTTCTTTCTGGATTCATTGTACATTTTGCATCAAATGGGTTGCCCAGAGTGTGGTGTGGCCCTCTGGCAAACTCTTGGCCTGTGCCCTGTAGAATGGAAGGGTTTTGTTATGCCTGGCATCTCTGTCGTTGCTTCAAATAGAAAGGTGTCTTCTTCAAACAAAGTGTTCTCAGATTCTCCAATTTAGGACCAATCTGTGATTTTATTACTTTTTTTAGTGTAATTGCTGTTCTGAAAAGCCTCTCAGCTCAGTTATCTGCATCTGCTTGTAGAACTTTACCCACTAGTTTGCAGCTGTTTCTTAAGATTAATCTGTGTTAAATGTCAAGGTGCAGAAAAATAGCATTTTCAGCTGATCAAGATAAAAATGCATTGTGTTTGTGTGCAGAGCTGTAATGATGATATTTGTTTTGATTCCCCCAGCAGCTGGGCTACTGGAGATGGTTTTGAATGCCATTAGCCAAGGAATTCTCTCCTGCTAGCTGATTAATATTTCACTTCAGTCAGAATTAATCATGTCTGTGACAGAGAATTGGCATAATCTGATAATGTCTGTTGCCTTAAAATATTAGTGATGAACTTGTCTACAACTAGACCGATTTCACTGAACTTAACATGAAAGTTGTACTTTAGTTAAAAAAGCAGGAGAGTCATCTGTAGGCTTTCATTTGGCTGTTTTACCTATGAGATAGTAGTATGCAACTTTTCTAGCTTGCATTCATTCAGAGCTGCGTTCAGGTTATCATGAAGTGAATGAAGATTTTCCCCCTTGTTTTAGATAAGCTGAATGAAGTCCTTGAAAAGAAATGCTCATTTTGTGGTTCTAGCTACTTTACCTGGTTTTGCACACTAAAACCAGTGTTGGAGCATTGGAACGAGATGATCTTTAAGGTCTTTTCCTACCAAAGCAATCTGTGATTTTATAAAATGATTAAAGAGGATTTTTTGCAATTAAACTCCACTTTAAGCATGGGGCTTGCTCAGGCCCTAAGACACCCAGAGATTCACATAGAAGATGAAAAAAGCACACTGCAAGCCTCACCTGTTTCACAAAAGGCTGCTGTCTAAAAGCTGACATGTTTCTTCGGATGAGATTTTGCACAAAGGATCCGGAGTTTGTTTCTTCTGACAAAATTAAAACAGCTATGCTTGCAAACAAAGACTTCACTTTGATGGAATGCCAACACTCATTGTAATTCTAGTTTGAATTGAAGATTACCAGTTTACCAAAACAATGCACTGTGTCCCAGAAGGACGTTGTTATCAGGTCCTCGTTAGTAAATGACCTTACTGTATGTAATTGCTCCACATTCCTTCTCTTTAGGAGTAAGTAGTCTTACAGTGCTGTGAAGTAACATCTTATAGCAGTAATGTGATAGGATTAAAAACTTTTGTGTTGCAGTAACTTTATATATTTAAAATGCTATTTTAGAAAAACAGTCCAGGTGGAATCATCACAGAAATAATTTCCTTTCTGGTGGTGAATAATGTCAATAGTTCCATTTGTCCTAAATATAGTAGCAAGTTGAAGGAAGTCTTCCAACCTACTGCACCATTAGTACCTATTTCCTTCTTTTCTTTTTTTTTTTTTTTTTTTTTTTTTTTTTAACCCTGACCAGCTAACCAGTTCTTAGAGGAAGAAAGAAAATGACTGAGAACTGAACAGCACAAAATTCTGTGTTTGCAAAAGTAAAGTAAAATAAATATGAAAAATTAATCCCTTTGGGCCCTGGAGTCTGCTTTTCCAGACACAAGCGCCACTGGATTCCACTGGTAACACTGCCAAGGAATTACATTCCCTTGATATATTTTGTTTACATATCCAACTCACTTTGACTTTTTGGTCTAGTGTGTTTGATTCCCCACCTACCGAAAACAGATCAGCCTACTTCATTTCTAAAGACAAACAAAATAAGCACTCTGCATGGGCAGGAAACAATCAGCATAAAGCACTGCCCTCTACTTTTATGCTTTTATTTTTGGCAACCGTTATTCAGGCAGGTAGAGTGCAATGGGGGCTGGCTGATGCATGACCTGGATTACCATCAGTCTCTGGTTAGAAGTGGAGTACTATAGTATACCCTTTCAGACACTTGGTGAACTTTCCAGGGGACACAAACGTGGTGCATATGAAAGGTTTACTTAGCAGTTATCAAGAATAGGGAATAGATTGTGGTTACTAGTGCATATAACTCCTTACAGGGATGCAACCATTTCTTCCTTGACTTTTGAAAGTATTGCTCTGGATGAAAACAAACAAAAACCCAAAACCAAAACCCAAACCAAGCCAAACAACAAAAAAACCCCAAACACCCTCCTGTCCCAAAATTACACAACAAAACGTGGCAGAAACAATCACCAAACCACCACCAATATTTAGGAAGTATTTCTGACAAAGCCATATTGACTGTCCAGCTGTAAACTGCTGACCTCAATCTTGCTGCGATGGAGGTTCCCCCTGGTGGGAGAGCTCATGTTTATTCAGCTTTACCTTTGCAAGAAAGGAAAAAATGCGGTGCAGAAATCAGGCCATAAGAGGGAAAGCTGTTCTCTGTTTGTAATAGAGACTTGAATGATGATGCTCACTTTCAGCACCTATATTATCTGAAATTATTGTTTTCAAGTGCTTGGAAACCCAAATTGTGTGCATTTTTGAAGTGAAATAAATAGTAATAGTATTTGAAAACTAATTTTATGGTGTTCAAATGCTAATATTTGCTCTTAGGTAAAAGAAAAGATCAATTGTTAAAAGGAGATATGAAATAGATTTGAACTCAGGATGGCCTCTCACTGGAAGGAGCAATGTTTTTGAAAAGATGAAAATCAGTAATGCAGAGGATAATTATTTGAATAACCAAATTGTATCTGTTTAGAGAAAAAAATGCTATATCTTCTCAGGTTAATTTTCTAAAAGCTAGTGTTATCACCTGCCCCTGAGTTAACTGCAATACTGCTGGCTCCAGTGCAAACAGACTGATTTCTTCCCAGTGAAAGCACACTGAGCAGGCTGCTATCCATCAGCAAGATGAAGTCCTTTTACAGCATTTTATTCTTCTAATGCATCACATAGCTCAAATTAATAGTTCCTCCACAAGCATCAAATAATCAATGCAGTAAAAGACCTAAAATAAAAATGGTTGTAAAATGGCAACTGAAATACAAATGGTACAAATAGACTCAATAATTACATTAGATACTACTAAGACTTGGGGCACGGCTAAATGAACAGTATTGTGTTGGTTAGATCTCACTTCTTTATTTGGCTGAATTGACTGACATAAAACTGGTTAGCAGTTGTTATTGTGCTGTTCTCTTTATTGATGTGATTTCTTGTACAGTGATGAAATATAGTTATTAGATGTGAGATACATGGTGTGGTACATGATGTGAATTCCATACAAGAATTCCTCCTGATATAACCAGCTAGTCATCTGTCCATTTGTTCCAAAGAAGTATTCTCCCACCACACTGATTTCTTATCTGAGTAGTTAATTGGAGGATTAAATCCAGGTGATTGGATTTGAATAGTTAAAATCAATATTGATTAAATAACAGCTTGTGGAGTCTTTGTGGGTCAGTGGAATAATTACTGGGATCTGTGATACACTAATAGTGATGCTTTTTCCTGGGAAGCCAGTGGTCTCCTCCTGTCAAGTGTTGGCTGCAGGTCTGCCTTTATGGAGGAGGCAGTCTGGCCAGGAGGCATTCATAGGGCTCTGGAGAACAACAGATGTTGGGAGCTGCCCCTGTGTAATTGCTCTGGCTCTTGCAGCCCATTTCCAGTTTCTGTTACTGTTGGACCAAAGAGTTCTGGGTGGGGACTGAAAGCAAACTGTGGGCAGATATGTTGGATATTGATTGTGCTGCCCACAGAACCAGCATACGTCACACACTAGCATCATACTAGGCTTATAGTCTACAAACTAATAATATGTGTATGTCCTGCCTGCCCTGCCAGAGAGAAGAATCAGCACTGTTAAAATGCAGTGTCCATAGCTTTCATTTAGGTATTTCCTCAGTTGTATTTGTTTTCAATTAGTCTATTCTTCTCCAAGAAAATACAGTATGATGATAACACAATTGCTAATTTGTGATTTAGTGGACACTCCTTGCTGTAAGATTGAATTGGAAGCTGCCTAATTAACCCCTTGAATATTTTGGAGTGTGCTCATGCAAAGAAATTAAATGTGGGTGTAATAGTCAAAATTCCTGCTGCCTTTTATTCTGGGATGAAAGACAGATTAGATGTTAAGTCACCACATATCTTTGCCTTGCAACCTTTTCTTCTTCATTAGCAGAGAATAACTTTTTTTATCCCAGAGCATAACGGTGTTCCCAAAGTTCAGGTCATTCAGATCAGTCCAAATAGATGAAGAAGCTGGCCAAGAGTACATCTGGAAACAATGTTAAATGCAGACAATTTCTGTATGCCAAGCTCTTTGGAACATCTGAAAGTTGGACAGAATGGGCTCACACCTCCGATATTCCAACAGAGTAGCAAAAGGTTTGAGTTATTCCTGTAATAATAGCTGCCTCTTGGATTGCTCTCAACAGCTGGATATTTATGTTCTCTTTTGTTATTAAACTTTTAATCACAAGGTATTCTTCTAGTTATAGTACTTGATCGCTTGTATGCCTGTATGCAGTAAGCCAACTTATAAAAGTAATGCCCACAACAAAAAGTGGTTTCTTGATGTGCCCTTTCAGAAGCCATTTGAACCAATTCCCTTCTTAGCTGTAGTGTACAAGAGTGTATTTTTCTAGCATGCTTCTAGGCTTACTAATTCCAAGCACTTCAGTTATGTCAATGTAAGATCGCAATTTTTATACACTTTTATATACATAGGGTTTTTGTGTTGCCTTGTGTAATTTTCCTACTGCTTTTCTAGAAGTTAATTGCAGGCTGCCTTCTGCAGCAGATAGGTCTTTTGGGTTTTTGTTCTTTTTTCTTCCTCCTGGACTTCACATGAGTAAGCTGATCTAAGTTAGCTAAACTGTCTAAAACTCCGAGTATGCCAATTTTAATGATGTGTTCAGCCCATGCTACTGTCAGGTGCCCCAAACCTGACACTGGTCTCTGAGTTTAGGCCATTACACTCATGAAATGAAGCAAGAGAGTTTGGTAGTACCACACTTCCTGTATTTTACAGCCTTGCTCATTCTCACATGCCATCCTCTTTGGTTATTCCTAAACTTTTGTGTAACTTTTTTTAGTATGGTTCTTCATTGCATTCTTCAAATGTATCTGAAGTTTTTGTGCTTCTCAGGAACCCAGTTAAAATCTTAGAGTTGGGGGAAGGCTAATAATGCAGCCATTTTAAAAAATATCATTTTCTTTAGTTGACTGGAGAGTAAGACTGTAGATCTGAAACATATAATTTTCTTTCTGTATTGTACCCATTTACCTTTGGGAGCTTAATTTTCTTTCTGTTTCCTTTTGATTTCAGCACTGCATCAGGTTTTCATTCCATTCAGTGTTATATTTCTAACAGGAAGAAAGGAGTAATTCCACAGATTAAATGATCCAAAGAAAAATATTTTCCTAGCCCTTGTGTTGCTATGGTTAGAGATGTAATTGTAAACAGTTCTTCATTCTTTAACTATCCTATACTGGACCTGCATAATTATTATAGGTGCTTGAGTAATTTTAGGCCATTGCATTTTTCAGGATATATGAAATTCTTCTGAATTTTTATAGAGCATACATTGATTTGATTGTTCTGGTTTTGGGTTGTTTGCTGGGTTTTGGTTGGGGTTTTTTGTTTGGTTGGTTTGGGTTGTGGTTTTTTGTTGTTGTTGTTTGTTTGTTTTTTTTTTTTTTTTGTTGTTGTTTGTTTGCTTGTATTATTTATTGTTATTGCACTGCCATCATTAAAAGTTCCCTGTGGGATATCCACAGCTCCATATTGTCTATTTTCTAGATCATTTCAGAGGTTTTCAAATGTACTATTCAATGCAGTGAACAGGACATTTTAGCTTGGCTTTGCTGGAGTTTAAACTGAAATCAGATTTCAAAATATTAATAAATGATTGGCCACTGTTCTTCCTGACTGGAAGCCTGGGTAACCTCTTCTGACATGAGTACTGCAGGTGCCTTTCCCTCTTGACTACTGCTTTCCGGGCAGACAGGCTGTTCTGCATCCAGCCCTTCCCATTTTGCTTCTTTTCCTGTCTAAATCCTTAACCTACATTCCCTATTGGTCTCTAACACTTCATTATTTCTGCTTTGTCCCAACGCTGCACACTTGTCTGTTTTTCTTTGCCCAGATCAGACTTCTGAGAGAAGTGCAAAAGTAACAATTCAGCAGTTTATACCAAGCATGACACGCTTGGCCTCTGTACCTACTACTAGTTATTTAGCCCTCTTCTGTTTTTGACATATTTTACTTGTCCTAATGTTTCACAAAGGAGGTGATAGAAGAGTTTTCAAACTCTTCTGCCTAAGAGAAGCTATCTATTTTCATCTACTGCTTGAGTCTGAGCTGCCCACTCATTTTCTCATGGAAACTTACCCTTGACAGAAAATACTCCACATAGTCTGTGGTTTTCTAACTTTAAAAATAAATAATTAAATTAATTAGCATGAAACATTTCATGTAAATTGTTATGCAATTCAGGAACCATCAGAATGTTTAATGTGACAGAGTAGTTGAAAAAGCTTTTATGGCAGAGAGAGAAAGAAACCAGTAAAATTAGACGGAAGAGAATGATGGTGTTCAAAAACTCTAGAGGGAACATTCTGAGAAGTGGGCTGCTGAAAAAGATTATTTCCACACATTGGATATTTGACTTTACAAGAATGTAAAGAAGTAGTAGTACTAAAGAAGCAGTACCAGAAGGATCTGAGAGAACTATGCTAGCGATTACATCCAAATACTTGTTTCACTTAATATGTCTCAGTCTCTGGATTTCCCCTCCTGTCTACCATGGTGGCTTGTGATATGTTGGGGTTTTTTTTCCTGCTTAATGGGAACATTGCTTGTATTGTCTTTTCCTCCTGGAAGGACAGCATTCTTTCAAGCACAGGCACATTACTTGACAAATGGTTACAAGATGTTTGTTTCCTTTTAAACTTTTTCTCATGTTCTGAAGTCCATCTCAGATGAGCTTTTCCCCTAAAAGTTTCTGGCATCTTTTAAGTGCCATTATTGGCTACTGCCTGAGTTTTGTTTGTTTGTTTTCCTGTAGCAAACTCTCTGCTTGGAGGTCCTAGCATTTTCTGTTCCAATTTTAGCATAGATGAAGCCTTAGCAAGTTGAGTTTGGCAGGTGTCCAGCATTTGTTATAATGTCAGGGAAGTGTGCATCCAAAGTCTGGGATAGTTATGCTGGAGCCATCATTCACTCTGTGAGAATAAAATAATTGTAGAGAGTCCAAGAAACACTGAGCTTGGTTTCTTTTGCAATGTAGAACAACTCTGGCAGAAAGATGTCTGTCATTAGACAGTCAGTCATTAAATAGTGAAAATCTGTTGGATCTCACAATTAAACTAGCATGGAAATGAATTGGAAAAAGTATAAATATAACTTTTTTTTAAATTTACTTAGGAAAGGAAAACCATGATAAATGATATGGTTCAGTTAACTAATGTAAATAGTTCAGATAAGATTTTTGAAACCTACAAAATCAAACAGTGCTGTATTAGAATTTTACTTATAAACCATGCTATTTTGAGTTCTTGCTGGCAGGCTTATTGTCATAATTAAATCTGGGTTTTAGTAGTTTTTCTTGGTTAAGTGGCAAAATACAACTCTTTAAATGTCTCTTTACTTCTAATTGGACTCCTTGAGCTTTGCAAAACTGAGGACTGTGAACAGATCTCATTTCATTTTTAAACAGGTATCAGCCAACAGGATGCAAGGAGCTTAATAAAGAAGTTGCCTTTTAGTTATAGATGAAATCTGCTTACTAAAGTTGAGTGAAACTTCCCTTGCACTTCTAAAGGGGGCAGGATTTCATCTCTAGTGGAAGTAGGACGTGAAACTTAGATTTCCCATTGGCTTTGATCCAATTTGTGTCTCACTAGAGGTATGCACCTTGCAGTTCCTTCAGAGAATATGACAACACTACCAGATCAAATTTAAACTAACTTCACTTTGGATACTATTTAAACTATAACGAGATATTACCTGTTTTTAAATTAGATACCTAATAGAGACAATAGTTAATTTGCAACAGAAATAGTCAGCAGTTTTGATAGTTAATGCACAGAGAGATTCAGACATGGAAGTCTTGCACTGACTTCTGAGACTTTACCATCTCCTTCACAGCCCTTATTATCTGGCATTCCATACTGATACTGGTGGGAAATGAAATAAATCTGGATAGATATGTAGCACACTGATAGTAAATATTTCCAGCCTGTAAAAACAATTTCTAATTTGCCTCCTGCTGGATGTTTCCTACGTCCACATTCACTATTTTTTGTGTTAAAGTGATTGCTTTAGCAGAAGATGTCAGTCCATGGAATGACTACTGTGTCTTACTGGCGGGTGTTCTTTCCAGTCTACGGTGTCATAAAAGACACCCAGACATGTTTGTTCTGCTGTTGAACTTTACATTACAAATGCATTTAACTCCCTCAGCAAAGGTGTACTCATTGTATAATCTCTCTCTCAGTAAGAAGGGATGTATCTCAGCTTTCCCCTTACCATAGAATCCAGAAGGGATTTTCAAAGGTCATCCAGTCTGACCTCCCTGTAGTCAGCAGGGACATCCTCAACTAGACCAGGTTGCCCAGGGCCTCATTGAGTCTTACCTTGAATATCTCCAGGGATGGGACCTCAACCATCTCCCTGGGCAAACTGTTCCATTTCCACTATCCTCATAGTGAAGAACTTCTTCCTGATATCCAATCTAAATCTGCCCTTCTCCAGCTTAAAGCCATTGTCCCTCGTCCTGTCACTGTCCTGTGCCCTTGTAAAAGTCTCTCCCCATCCTTCTTGTAGCCCCATTCAGGTACTGGAAGGCTGCTATTTGGTGTCTCCAGAGCCTCCTCTTCTCCAGGCTAAACAACCCCAGCTCCCTCAGCCTGTCCTCATAGCAGAGGTGCTCCAACCCCCTGATCATTTTTGTGGCCTTGCTCTGGACCCTCTCTATGGAAAAAACATGTCCAGATGGATACAGGTGACAAGTGGTGTCCCTCAAGGGTCTGTACTGGGACCAGTGCTGTTCAATATCTTCATCAGTGATACAGACAGACATACTGGGTGCACCTTCAGCAAGTTTGCCTATGATACCAAGGTGGGTGGTATACTTGGTAAGAGGTGCTCCAACTCCCTGATCATTTTTGTGGCACTCATGTGGACCTGCTCCATCAGGTCCATGTCCCTCCTGTATTGAGGGCTCCAGAGCTGGATGCAGTACTCCATTTTATATTAAACTCTTTTTTTTTCTTTATTTCAGCTCTCTTTATCTCAGTTTTGTGTGCTACTTTTCCCTCACTTCTGCACTGGGGGCGCAGGCAGGTTACAGGGGTGTGTTAGCCCCTTAGAAGCTGAAAAATCCTTGATGTGCTACTCAAAAACTAAACCATCAGGATTTTATCAACACCATTCTCACACTAGATCCAAAGTATGTACCAGCTACTAGGAGAGAAATTAACTCTATCTCAGTGAAAACTAGAACAGTGAATATCTGCTGTAACTCTCAAAATGGATGCATATATTTCCATGGCTGGTTTTGTGCGGTAAATATGGTTATATTGTACTTTGTATTGTAATTAACTGTATCCCTCTACTTGCAAGAGAACGCCTGTCTCCCTTTTGAACATTTGTTCTTTCATAAATCCACAAATGACAACCTAAAGAATAACTAAATATTCACTCTGGCAAGCCCAGTGCTCTTTTCATGAGTGGTGTCGTGTCTTTTGCATTAGAACATCACATGGAAAAAAATGGCTTTGTGCCGAAGGGCTGATGCGTGTCTAATTGGCAGAGGCTGCCTTTTGTGCCATGTTTAAAATAGAAATGGTGGGAAATTTCATGTGATGATATATTCTCATTTGATAATGTACTTTCTACAAACAAATTCTTTAAATGGATGTTAATTTTAAAGGTTTGTTTGTTTGTTATTCAGATAAGGAAAGTCAAAATTAATTCAAGTCTTAAAAATCTCCTTGACCCTTACTGGAGGCTTAATTATTTGGACAATGTTAGGATTTTGTTATTAAGAAAAAGTAAAAATGCCTAAAATTTTTCTAGCAATGTAATCAAATTCTTGTACTTTAGATAAAGGGTCTGGAACAACATGCTGCACCATCTTACTTCTGGGTAGTTTTCGTACTGGAAGTTGTTTATACAGTAGATACAAAGAAAAGTTTTCAGCAGGGTCTAGCAGAACGCAAGCATACAACCTTTTCAAGGGCTGATGGGATATTTTCCTGCCTTTTTGTGCTACTGAGAGTGTTTCCTCTGACTTACTCAGTAAATATTTAATACTCTCTCTACTTTTCTGGACTTTCCAAGCTAAGAAAATAGCTCCTAACAGATGCCAGTGCTTGTTCCAAGTGTTGCATAGTCTGGCTTACGTTGCTGATGAACCCATTTAAATAGCTTTCCATGGACATTTGATGAGATAAACAAACTGCTACAACCCTATGAAATTTCAAAATCTGTGGAGAACTGAGAATTATTTTTTTTTTCCAAAGACCTGCTCCAAATCAAACAAATTAATGGAAATATTCCCTGCTATAGCAATATGCCAAAGGTTTTGACAGTAGGAGCACATTATGAATGCTTCTCAATTCCTCATTATACCACTGTGAACAATATTTTTAATGAGAAAAGTTATTCTGAAGTAAACCCGAAGAATGCTAATCTACTTCACAGACATAGCTATTCCTCTGGTTTCTCTGACTGCTGTTGAAGGTGGTATACAGCTATATGTTGTAGCAGATGGCGAGCATTTCAAGTAATTGCAGGATTCTGTTAGATTTTCTAGAAGCAGGAGACTAGATAGCCATTTGCTTGTGGTTTAGTGGATTCAACTTAGAACAAATATAGAGCTACACTTCTCAAATCTACAATTTTCACTGACTAACCTTAGCTAAATGTAAAGGACCGTTTTCTTTTTCAAGTTTAATATTTAGTAACCAACAATTTAATGCCTAAAATGTTTTACTAAGTAGAAGTACAACACTATGCTTGCATTTGACAGTAGAGATTTAAGGCCAAAAAATAAGTATAAAGGAATTCAAGGTCATCTGGGCCTATAACAATAAGTGTCCAAATAACACCATGTAAAGATGCAGCTTTGTGGAATACAAACATACAAGCAAACAAAACCCACCACCCCACCAAGTCTTCAATTAAATAGAAAGGCTCACTTATGAAAAAGGAATTTGACGCAGTTATACCTAAAACTGGGCTGCAGTTTTCTTTGAGACGGTGCTATATGGCCTTTATCCAGGCTGGAATTTAATTTGGTATAGCTTTGGCACATACTGTGAAATTAGGCTAGCTGACAGATTATCTCATACCAGACTTCTGTTAAGTCATATCCTTGTTAGAATATCTTTAGAAAATGCAAGGTGTAGTGTTTGGAAAGAACAGAGTAACCAAAGTACTCTATCTAAACAGAAACCTGGCAAAGAATGAAAACAGGGAGTTACAATTTTCTGGTCACCTGAGAAAGCCACCCAAAATTATGTTGTGAAAGGTATAACATATCTACTAAAAATAATAGTCCACAAAGGAAGACGTTAACCACAATGGTACAGAACCGCAGAGTTAAATACTTGAATTTGAAGAATTAGGGGATGTGCTAATTGAAATGTCACTTTCATTCCCTTACAGTCACAGTCCTACTGAAATCCTTTCAATTTGTATTTGTCCTTCCAACAGGCATTACAATTCCACTTGTGTTCTATCATCATTACTGCAACACAGGAGTGTGAATTTCTAGAGGTTTCCTAAACTAGTATTTTGCAATTGAAGAGTTAAGAGCATCCACTTAAACGTGAACTGATCATAAAACCAAATGATAAATGCTGAAAAGATAACAGATTTTTTGGTAATAAAAGCACCACAATAAAATGGCTGTGTGAAGCACAGCATGCACATAGCATAGCAACCATATGCAAAAACATGTAAGCACAATCAATTCTGAAATACAGAAATACATTAGAAACATACTTAGCAGTGCTAATTGCTGCTGCTGCTAAGGACACTTTTTTACTGGTTTCCACAAATTGAAATAATATTCAAATAATGCAAGAATGAATGGTAGAAAATACTTGATCAGGTCAGATTGCCTTGCAGTCATAGTGCTTCGAAAATGAAACAGCATGAAGAAACAGACACAGGAGATTTGAACAGGGTAGGTGTATTTTACAGAGCAGAAGGTAGGGCAAGGCTGGAGCATAACAGATGGAGATGTGTGCGATGACAGGGATGTAAGCTGAGGTGCACAAGGAGGTTATCAAATACTTTGCTAATTACTTTATAGAAGAATTTCAAAGATGGGGTAGCAAGGAGGCAAAATGTCTTTCTGATAGAGATACTGGTGCATTAATAATGTACATGCAACTGTTAGTAGTAATAAATTGAGTTTATCTGTGCACAAGGACCATAAATCAGACTTTCTGTAGGAGAATATGAGAAGCTGCTGAGGAAACATTGCAGTTGGCACATCTGAAGATGTGATGGTGTGTTGGCAAAGACAAAATTATTGAAGGTTTGTGAAATCAAAACTTTGTCAAATACTATGTTACCATGTGAGGCCCTCCAACATACAAATGTTTGTTAGAGAACTGACTCTCTATGTCCTTTGACTATAAAATCATAAGAAAACATTTTCAACAGGAATACTTAGTTTGTATGTCAGGAAAACAAAGTAGGAAATCCCAGAGAGGAAAATTATACATGATTAATGGTAAATAAACACCCAACCAGGCTACTGTTCAAAGCTAAGTAATCCTTCACATTTGGACCAGACAAAACCTCATTCTGTATGTGACTGATATTGCTGTAATGGATGATTTCCAGCTTGCTTCTGAAATTACCATCACCTCCCCCCCCCAATTCTAATATATGACAATGAAAATAACCCAAAAGTACCCCATGTTTCATGTTATTGTGCCTCAAATGGTGCCTGAGCAGTTTACTTATAAAACCAATATCAAACAGGATCATTCAGCTCCATACAGATTTCAGTGTATGTCAACTTTCCTTTGGCTTTAGGATATAATATTGTTACAGTATTTTAAAATATACTGGTTTTGTATAAAGGCCTTCAGCCAGACTCAAACAGGGTGAAAAACTAGCATATAAAAGAATATCCTAGAGTGTAGAGATATTTCCAGCCTGCCACTATAGCTAAATAACTCATTCTTACTTTGTCTGAGATAAATCTCATTCAAATTGCTTTTGAGCACAGTGAAGGATGGTAATGGGATGAGTGACATGGTCTCAAAGGGGCATTCAGTGGAGTCTCAAGTACTGAGGAGTGCAGAAAGACCACCTGAGACAAACTTAATATTGAATCAAATGTGACAATTACATTAGGAGTGTGTAGAAACTCAGGAAGGTGTGATTGAGGGAAATGTCATATAAAGGAAAAAAGTAATATTTGTATTTTCATTCTTATCTGAGATTTTAAGTTAGCATTTTCAGTGAAAAGATGTGATGATATAGTTGAACCCTGTGCCCTCTGAGTGTTGCGATCATTTATTTATCATAGCTATTACACCACTGCCTCTCAAACTAGAAGGTATCATGAAGAAAGGGCTGTGATAACATTTACAACTGTAGATGGTGTAAACTTATAGGACAATGAAAGGTGGCATTAGTTGAGAAGGTGGGAGGAAGAATTCACCAAGGAGCCAGGAACCGGGGAAAAGAGCTCAGGAAATGCTGGGTTAACCTCTCATGCCACATGCTGCTCTCTCTTGAGTCATGTTTCTCTTTTTCCTTTGTGTCTTCTCTATATGTAACTAATCTGCAGTCAGCTCCTCTACTTGGACCATTTATCCTGGTCAGCAGCCAACAGAGGTTTGAGCAGCCGCTCAGTACTAACCCAACCAATATTTTCACAGTTGGATAAACTGTGCTGCATGAAAACCTTCATCGTACCTTTTACAAACACTATTTTCTGCCTTAACCAGGTACTGCTTGTTCCTTCACTCTGTCCTGGATGCCTGTGGCTTAGAAATTGTGCAGACATTTACCAGTACATAGCAAAGACGACTATTGATTAAATCTCTCTTGAAAGATGAAGGAAATGTAGAATAAGTATCAAAGGCTCAGAGGAATTTATTTAAAGCTGTCTGCTCTACAATTTATTTAGATGTTTATTGTTTTTTTAAAAGGTGCAAATATAAGGCTCCTTTTCTACATAAAGACCTTGTTCTGCCTCCATGAAAACAGACAGAACATGTCTGCTGTTCTTAGTCTTGAGTAGAATGTCCAGAGGAAATCTATATATCCTCATGACAGAAAAGACAGAACAGCTACTACATTGAGAAAGTAGCTACCACCTGAAATAGCTTCTCTTCATAAGGAAGACAGCATCATTTCTTAAACTGCAAAATGCCTTTGAGGATCTGATCTAATTAATCTGTTGTACTTACTTTGTCATACAACAATCTCATACTACATTTGACTGACTGGGAAGGTCACTAACATGCTGCACTACCACAGAACTACCAGTACATTTCTATCCCTGTCTCAAACATGGGTGACAACTGACTGTAAGACCAACACCGCAAAATCTGACATCCTTGCACTTTTCAAATGCCTAAGATTTATAATAGTTTATTGCTGAAGGAACAAGGTGAAGAAAAGTCTCAGTCAAAACCAGCTGAGCCAAAACCACCATAAATTTCTGAACTACCACCTCCTATTTGATTTGGAATTTATGATTTCCAGCTATTTATCCACACAATTCATACTGTTTAAACAGATGATTGCCCCTAGAAATCAGATATAAGTACTTGCAACTCAGACTCATGGAATCAGATACCAACAGAATGCCTCTCTCTTTGATGAGCTTTCTAATACTGAAATCATAAATACTTTTATGGTCCTGTGCCACTCAACTAGTTTTATAAATCTTCTTTTAGTTCACTTCTATGTCTGAGCATTGTGCTTCTAGACTTAGATCTGTAATCCAGATGGAATTACAAATAATAATCACAAAAATAACATCATATTTTTATGCAGACCTCTGTTGCTTCTTTACATGGCAAGAAAAGAGATTGACTCAGAATACATTCTGTGACCTGAATGGTTTTGCTGGTAATCACAAAACCAGTATTTCCAGTAGCCAGTCTTTTAACGGGACAGGAAATGCAGGGGTAGGTAGAATCCTGCCTCTGTGATCTTCTCTACACTACAAAGTACAAAACAAACACTGATTTCATTTTGGCTGCAATCAACTTCAAACAGAAGGCAGTCTGTTTAAAGCCTATAAACATAAAATGTGCTAAACTTTACTAAAGTGTTATGTTGTTGTTCATTGCTAGTCCAAAATCTTTAATGTCATGTGTTGCTGCACGCTCATTATTTATTTAAGGAATTCTGTACTCCTTAACTGTAACATTGAGCAGAATTTATTTACAATACTGAAGGAAAATTTAGGCTTGTTGATTGAAGAAAAGCTTGTTTGATTTAGAAAGCATTATGGAGTACTCTAGCCTGACTAAATGCATTGAGTTTGGTTTATGGTAACACAAGTTAAAAAGTGATTAGGATAAAATGTAGGCAGCTGCTTACAGTTAAACTCTGAAAAGAAGAAAACAGGTTAACAAATAAACTGGTATTACTCTGCATGGAAAAGCATAGCTTGATATTTTTCCTAGCTTTATTCATGTTTATTCAAGCACTTGCTTGAGTAAGCAATAATTATACAAGCACCCTAGTCAAAGACAAATACATGCATTTTTCCTCTTAAAAGATCATTGCCAAGAACAAGAAAATGAATTCTTCCCTACTCTCTTGCACTACACCTATCAAATGCAGGTTTTGTTTGGTTACTGAGATGAAATCTCCCTCTAAACATATCTGTCATCATCAAGGTAGCTGACGATGGACTATATTTAGGGTAACTAACAATAGAATGAGAGGGAATGGTCTCAAGCTGTGCCAGGGGAGGTTTAGGCTGGACATTAGGAAAACTTTTCGTGGAAAGGGTTGTGAGGCACTGGAACAGGCTTCCCAGGGAGGTGGCTGAATTGCCGTCCCTGGACATGTTTAAAAACCATTTAGGTCTGATGCTTGGGGACATGTTGTAGTGACAGACTTGGTGGAGTAGATGGAATGGCTGGACTTGATGATCTCAGAGGTGCTTTCCAGCCTGGATGAATCAATTATTCTGGGGAGAAAAAAGGCCTAATAATGGAGGTTAATCTTTTCTGGAAGAAGTGTGACAAAGCTCAGTACATTCAAGCTGAATCCAGACAGAGTAAACTTTGACATACTTCATGGCACTGAGGATTCATCTCTAGCACAGCTCAGAAAGAAAATACCTACCTGGGGAGGACATAAACAGCCACAGGTTGGCCAGACCTTGCTTAGATACTAGCACTCATTTAAGACTGCCACCTACTAAGGCATTCTTCAAAACAGAACTAATCAGGCACTATGAAGTTCTTTAAATTACTGACTTTTAAATCTTTTCTGAACTACCAACCTGTTTATTTGAAATAATAGAATTCATAGAAAGTGGTCTTAAAAGGTGTAATAACAACATAGAAAAAAGTTTTCTCCAAAATAACTGTTTGGAGATTTTATACAGTTAAGATCATAGAAATACACTGTAATTGCTGGGATCCACATGAGAGCACAGGCATGTTTTTGTGGTTGAGGCATAACTGAAGATTTCAATTTGAAAAGGCTAAGCATGGTGGTTTAGGTTTTTAGAAATGACAAATTACAAAACTGCAGGTATTACATTTCCATCCAAATCTTTTTATATATCTGTAAGCTCTTTCATTCAGGCTTGGCAATACCATAATGAAAAGGAAAAAAGACAACAGAAGGCATGTGTTTTGTACAAAAGAGGGGAATTAAGCCAATGTCTTGTGTTGTTTCTATATATTCATGTATGACATTGCATGGCAATTTCCAATTGCCTTAATAATGGGATGAGTCTCCTTCCACACTAGTGGAAAGAGAATCCCTCTTTTCACAAACTGTTTCATGTTGCAGTTTTCTAATGGAAGTGGTGTCAGTCTATATTGTTTCTGACCCGATCTCTGAGTCTCTCATTACTTTTAGTTGAAATCCAAAGAGCTGGAGCATCCTTACAAATCTACTTCCAAACAGAGGTGTGAAATCAAGTGTGTTAATGCACAGAAGCACTGAGGATATTGAGTGATGCTGGGTCCCTTTCTGCTGCTCAATTCCTCCTAAATAATATGCTCAGGCTTCAGATAAGGAAAAATGCACTCTTCTGGAAGCTGCCCTTCCTGGTGCACAGGGCAGACAGACTAAGGCAAATGGTCCACAGGAACCACTATATAAGGACAATATTCTTAAGTTTGAAACACTTCATCATCACAAGCAGAAATCAGACATTATCCAACTGACACAGATAACAGCTCCATGTATAAGGGCTGGTTAAAATGGTGTTAGCACTAATGGAAAAAACATCAACTAGGTTGTGTTTGAAAAATAAATACCATCGTCTTGAGCTGCCCGGACGTTAGAATCAGCATTCTCTAGGATCTTTCTCTTGTTTGTCTATAAAACTGGGAGCCTGCATTTTATTTCAGTTTCACAACAAAGCTTGTTTAATCCACCAATCCACTGAAAGCCAATTTATAGATCTACTGCTCCTGTGACAAAGTAGTGAAGCTGAAACAGTCTTTGTAAATGCAGTATCAGAGTATCACAGTATATTAGAGGTTGGAAGGGACCTCCAGAGATCATTGGGTCCAACTCCCGCGCCAAACAGGATCACCTAGGGTAGTCTGCACAGGAATGCTTCCAAGTGGGTTTTGAATGTGTCCAGAGATGGAGACTCCACAACCTCCCTGGGCAGCCTTTTCCAGTGCTCCATCACCTTTACTGTAAAGTTTCTCCTCCTGTTGAGGTGAAATCTTCTATGTTCAAGCTTGTAGTCATTGTTCCTTTTCTTATTATTGTGCACTACCAAAAAAAGCTTGGCCTCTTCCACTTGACTCCCACCCCTCAGATATTTATAGACATTGATGAGATTCCACTCTCAGTCTTCTCAAGACTAAGCAGCTTCAGGTCTTTCAGTCTCTTCATACGGGAGGTGCCCATCCTAATCATCTTCATGGCTTTCTGTTGGATTCTCTCCAGCAGATCCCTGTCTCTCTTGAACTGGGGAGCCCAAAACTGGACACAGTATTGCAGGTGTGGTCTCACTAGAGCAGAGTAGAGGGGGAGAAGAACCTCCCTAGACCTGCCAGACACACTTTTCTTCATATCCAGCCTTAGGCTTGCAGATGACTCTATTTTTGTCAAAATCACAAACCTATATACAAATACATAATTTGCTACATTTAATAGCATTGGTAGAGGTATCAAATGTTGAGCACATGTAATGTTTGCCTTGTATAAACTTTATCTGATGGTTATTTGTAATTTCAATGTCACCTCTAGAAATACCAATATCTTTCAGAGTAGCTTTAGCTTTGGGGGAAAGCAATGCATTCTGGTTTCACTTTCACAACTGTAAATGAGAGTATAGGTAAGTGTAAGAAAATGTTTTTGTCCACATCTCCCTAGCATCAGCATTTATTTTCCACTAAAGCTTTTCTTAGAGATAGTGCATCTACCTAGAAAGATTTTGTAGACATCTTCCCAGCTTCTACCCAGTTACTGGAAACCAGATATTTTCTTGTTGAGTTTCTAAAGCAATGTACAATGAAGGACAACTCAAAGTGCAATTTTGCAGGGCTTTTCACATGGGTTAATGCCTTGGCAGCTGCGATCTGGATGCATTCTCAAGGCCCATCTGGATGCATTCCTGTGTGACCTGCAACAGTTTCTATGGTCCTTCTCTGGCAGGGGAGGGGTTGGACTTGATGATCTGCAGAGGTCCCTTCCAACCCCTAACATTCTGTGACCTTGTGATCTCTGAGGGATACTTTGGTAGAAGCATTTGCATGAGCAACTCTTCATTCTCCACTACAGAGAGGGGTTCACAGCATATTTCACTGGTATCATATTCCTTTACACGCTTCTTGCTTCTGGATGCAGTGTGTGCCCATATGTATTTACACAATGCCTGCATGCCAAATCCTATAGTATGGAACTAGGCCATATATTGGACAAGAAGAATTTCAGTTTAATATCTGACAAAATGTGATCATTATTGTGCTGATATTGGAAAATGCATTGAGGAATGCTGTATGCTATTGATTTTCTTACACTAATCCACAAATCCTCAAGTATGGAATCTAGAATTTTACCAACAAAAATCTTCCTGCTATGTGCTTTGCCCTGTATTATCTGCTCCATGGTGGAAAATGTTTCCCTGATTTTGAATCCAAACCCTTCCAACACTGCCCTCAGTGGAGCAGACTCTATTCCAGTGCAAGCAGCCAGTTACTGATTGTGAAGCAGTTTATCTGGAACATTTCTCCAGATTTTTGAGGTTTCCTTTCCTAAACATCAAAATGATCTTTAACTTTGGAAAAGGTCCATATACCAACAGACTGAAAGAAATTACAGAGGAATGCAAATGACTTCTGAATTTTCACCATTTCAACCTGGTAGTTTCTTCTGTTGTCTTTTGTTGTTGTTGTTTTTCAAAACCCACCTGGATCCATTCCTGTGTGATCCCGCTTTGGCAGGGGGCTTGGACCCGATGATCTGAAGAGGTCCCTTCCAACCTCTAATGTTCTGTGGTTCTGTAAAACATTGACTTGATACATTGAAAGAAGTGTTTGAAAAGGCACAGGTCATCCTTGCCAGAACTCCACGGGATTTTTTACTAACATTAAAAGCCACCAAAGCATGCCTGCTCTTGTGAGTACTTTCATTTTCCACTAGCTGGTGTTTTCTTATAAAGGATGTTTTTTTGCAAAGTGTGTGCATGCCTTCTCTGTGTGAGATGCACCATCTTCTCCACTGCTCCTTGCCACTTGTTAGCAAAATCAACTGCAGTCATACTAGAATGTGTTAAAGATGAAAGCTCAAAGTACTAGTACTTTATATTGAATTTTATTATTCCCTTTTTTATTGCATCAGCTGTTACAATTTCTTGACTATGCCAGTTCACAGACGTCTATTTAATGTTTCCAAAAAAATGGTAGGGGCTTCTGAAGATTGAATAGGAAATATTTCAATAGTCCTTTCCTGTCTTGCTGAGTGTGAGGTTGTGCAGCTGTAAGGAAAGCCAAAAAAGGTTTAATTCATAACATTTGTGCATTTTTTTCATGGAATTTTGCAGATGTTACTTTCTTGTGTGGCTTTTTTATTTGGCTTTGCCTCTGCTTTGTTCTCATATTTCAAATTTCAGTATGAAGTAATAAATGACTGTGGTATATGGAGAATTTGCAGATGGATCCTTTCTCTTTTAGTTTTCCATATAGTTTTGGAAAAGTCATATTGCATTTAACTTCTGATAGAATTCTTTAAAAATACAAAGATCATTGAGACTTTAATAGTTCATACTACACAAAAGCTAAAGTGAAAACATAGTCTACCAATTACAGGAAAAAGCAGTGCTTTTTTCAGACTCAGCTGCACTGAAAACGGCCAGTGAATTGCTAAAGTAAAAACTATTACCAGCAGATTGCCTTAGAGGGGAATACTTTACCAAAACATTGACTTATGTTGTGCTTCCCATTGTGTCTGTTCATAGTATTACACACCTCAAGAGTTTCCTTATAAAATGAGACATTCACTAGGATTAGGTAGGCAGAGACTGCTAAATTCTCTGGCCCCCTCTGCAGGCATGCAAAGCCCAAGAAACAATACAAATGTCTCATGTGATGTGTCTACACTGGGACAAAATGGGAGGGGAAAAAAAACCAGCCTTCATGCAGGAGTCTGAACCCACCTTCTGCTGCATGTCACAAACCCAGGAAACCTATTACCTCAGTGCTGATGGGTAGGAGGAGGGAATGAGCAGATTTCCTGAAAACAAGCCCTCTCAGGCAATTGGGAGCAAGGGAAGCAGCTGCAACAAACTGGTCCAGCCTTACAGAATCACAGACCATCAGGGGTTGGAATAGACCTCGAAAAATCCTCCAGTCCAGCCCTGCTCCTGGAGCAGGTCACACAGGAACACATCCAGGAGTGTTCTGAATGTCTCTGCTGAAGGAGACTCTGCAGCCTTTCTAGGCAGCCTGTTCCAATGTCACCCTCAGTGAAAAAGGTTTTCTTTATGTTTCTGTGGTACCTCCTCTACTCCAACTTGCACCTGTTGCCTCTTGTCCTATCACTGGACAACACTGAGAAGAGCCTAGCTTCCTCGTCCCAGCACTCACCCTTCACTTATTTCTAAGCATGCCTGAGATCATTGTGTGTGGTCAGCAGTGTGCTGCACTATCTAATAAGGAAGGATCTCACCTGCGTATTTTCCAGGTAGTAAACAAACCCAAATGACTGACACAGTAAGCGCATGGGCTTTCTGCCTGAGGGTGAAAAAATATTCAACAAAATTGGGTACCACGCACTCCTGGCTTTATGGCACATCTACAGACACTTACAGATGCAAGATTACTTCAATATTCTTTAAATAAATTAGATTTTCTCTTTAAGTCACACAAAAGGTTTGTCTTCTTTTTGTCTTTCTCCTATGCACATGAACACTCCTCTGCTTTCTTCCTCTGGAGTCATACAAGGAGTCAGTTTAAAGGAATTTCTAGGATTTGGAATAAACAGGACTCACACAGATAATGAGGTAACACTAGCACAATATAAGGCTTGGTAAAAAGAAAGATTTCTGCACACTGAGCTTTGAAAAGAATAAATTTTGTATTAAAGAGGAAAAATATGATGAGGGGTTAAAAGCACCAGGCAATAGGGTCAGCTAGTGAGCTGCTGATTTTCCCTGCAGAAATGCTATGCCATTGGAATGTTTCACACAATTCCAAAGATGTACAGTGCACCTAGTGTTTTTCAGATTCTAGAGCGCTATTTTTTCTTATGGAGAAATGTTGCCATGCTATGTGTGAGAGCCACAGGTTCTTACAAAGATCACCCCTCTTTTTCCAGAAGGTGGCCTGTGCTGGCTACCATTAACAGGCACCCCTTTATACCTTTTTGCAGAAAGCACAAGGGTTCCTTTGAGGTCTGTAGTGAAGGTTTTTCCTTCCTGAAATTTATACACTGGGATAAGCTCTTCTTGGGTTTGCAGCACTGTGACCCCATTGAGCAAGTTCAGTAGGGTTATGTGGGGATAACTGAATCTGACCTCCTGACTGCCATTATAAATAACAGAAAAATAATTTAATTTTTGTTCCTTGGTTTCTAAAGGTTCACCTTCATTGAGGATTTTTAAAGCTGGGTATTAGGAAGTTAGTCCATATTCTGAGCATGTCAGTAGAGATTCTTAAAAGAAAGTTGGTGGTATAAGGCTATGATATTTTATCAAATATTCAGGAGTACCCCAGCAACAAATCACTTTTCCCTTAGTAATGTTGAAATGGGACTGCATTAGAGTCCAGAAAAGCCTGTAGCACTCACATGTCTTCATGTGTACCCTGTGAGCTGGCCCTGGCCTCTCACTAGGAACTATAGATATTTCCTGTTTGGTAAGTTGCTCTTATACCAGCAAGGGAGTGAGGAAAATTGAAAGCAAGAACTTCAGGCAAAATGCTTCCCTAACTGATATGTTAATTTGTTTTATAGTAAGACTGTTTTGACTGTGTTTGATTTCTTTTTTATAGGACATTTTCTGCAAGTACCTCTGTCTTCTGAAATGCATAAAGCTATGTGTGAAGGTATGTTGATACACCTAAAGGAGCATTCACTGGGAGATGTGACAGGCAAAACAATACTTGCTCACCTGTGGCAAGGATGGATGTTCTGTGCCACCAGCTTTGTGCTCTAGAATAATTTTTGAAATAGTTTTTGCCTTCCTGAGTAATTTTGCACACCAGAGAAGTTATATTTCAAAATGCCTTCTCAAAATGCAGTGATGGATGGATGAGAGAGAGCTGTGAAAGCATGATGAAATCTTAACCAAGTGGGAGACAGGCAGAGCTTGCGAGGAGGAAGCTGCTAGACAAATAAATGTCATAAATGTATAGGTGTCCTGTGTTCCACTACATGAGTTGACCATGTTCATCCTTGGCATGTCTTTTTCAGATACTAAAGAGTACATAGTCAAATCTTGCTTATAAGTGATATTGAGGTTGTGGAAATAAAGTGCATATCATATCGTGGCAAAAGACTGAGATCTTTCAGTTTGAGCATCTGTGAGTGCACAAGCATTAAGTTTTATTGTTTTTCTTGGTTTAGTGAGGAAAACATTGGATTTTTAATGGTGTCCTTCCTTACATTCATTTTCTTTCCTGACAGCAACACTTACATGTCATGTACCCTTTTCCTTCCCTGCCAATACTGCTGTATATTGGCCTAGGCAAAGGCAGATCAATTGTTCTTTGATTCTTTTTTCTAATCTATTTAAAGCAATTGTTTGGTATGGCAAATAATTTAGTTTGTTTCACTCTTAGTTTAGTGCATGATCTCTACAGAGACACTTTATCTTGCACAAGGCCATCCAGTTTAGTATCACAGGCTGTTTGATTCTACAAACATTTGCTACCTGGAACTGTGCAAGTTACTCAGCTTTCCAGAGCTGTACAGACAAAAGTTCTATTGAAATGAATAGCTCCATTCAGCTGCAAAAAAAAGGACCAAGCCAAATTTTAAAAGCGGTCTCAGTGCATTTATATAGCTGATAGAGAAGTCACTAGCTCCAGCTAGAGAACAGACCTTGCTATCCTAATTGTCACAGCACTTTGGCCATTTCTTAATTTCTCCCTTTGGACTTCTTTATGCTCCTGTCTGGGATCTTTTTAAAGTGTCTCCTTTACGAAAACACTGCCAGCACATGGCAGAGAAAGTGAAGAACAGGTCCAGGTTTCTTAACTTCTACATATATAGAGAATCTTAGTAAAGGAAATAATCCCAAACAAGTAAGGGGATCCACTATGCAAGTAAAATTACTTTACATGCATGTTTGTAGGATTAGACCCAAGCCATTTATTATTAGCTGTAAGGTTTTCTAGTTTTTGCTTCTTGCATGCTTTGAATTTTTAGTCAGAAGGGCTGATTTGACACCTTTGCAACCACAGAGGCTAAAATAAGGGAAGAAATATGGGTGACAGTAAAAATTATTCTAACCTACTAACTTTAAAACAGTTGCACAAATGTAACATTGTCACCATCATTCTTCAATTTTAATCAAGCGAAATTTCACCATCTTTTTTTGCAGACTGTAGTTTTGTTGTAAATACAATGACATTTCATTCCTTTGAACAAATAGCAAACCTAGATGCATTTGTCCTATTGGAAATTGAGCAAATAACTGAAATAAACATATACTTTTCTAGTTCTTTGTTTCCACATCCACAAAGCACTGAGGTACAACCAAAAGGGGGTTTATTTATCAATAAAAGCATAAATCTGGATTTTACTAAAGAATATATAATGTCTTCTGTCTTTACCTGGATCCACATTAGCCCCAGAAGCTTTTATGTCATTTGAATTTCTCTTGTGTAGAGACTGATCCAGGAAAGGCAGTCTTGCATGATGGAATTCCAATAAATTAAAAAGCCTCTATGTAATGTTGTTTGAGTATCAAGTGTCAGCAATACATTTTCCATCACTTGGTTTGCTAAAAAAGAAATAGATACCTAAACCTAGGCAGATGAGATGAATCATATGATACAAAGACCTCATCAGATGTTTTTTTTCAGTGGACATAGGATTTCTCTAAAATGTCCAGCTACCTAAATATAGCTGGTGAGACAATACAAAATGTGAAAGATGTGAAAAGAAGCACAATAAACCCCAAGATACCATACTTTGAAGATATTCCTTCCCCATATATTTGGGTGCTTAAATACCCAAGGAACTTTAAACCCTGCTGACTATGATTTTCTTTGGTGTGTATGCCACTTATTGGACAAAAGGTCTGAAAGGTTATTTTATATTTTTAGTATTGTTATATTTTTATATTATTGGTATTTTTGCCACAGCTGTTAGAAACATCATATAAATCCTACCTTTATGGCGCTGAATCTCAGAAAAGAGAAGACACCACTTTCATTTGCTAGGGGGCAAATTTACCAGACTCAAGTCATAATGCTGTCCAGTGCTTTGCCTGAACAATGGTTCTAAAGCACAAACCAATAAGCCATGAGGATTCTTCATGAGGAAACTTCCTCTTCTTATGTGTCTTTTTCTTTTTTCTTTTCTTTTGCTTTCTTTCCATAAGTATCCTAAAAGCACAGCTACTAAACATGGCTACATTTGAATGTATAGTACATTTGAGCAGATCCTCCAAGCTGCAGAGAATGGGAGGCTGCTTTGCAAAGTCTGTTTCCACTCACAAGGATTCCAGCCTCTAGTTTTGCAAAGCCTTCTGGGAATACATTTTCCCAGTCTGCATTCCAGTAGCTTTTTTATTTCCTGTAGCTGTGTCAAAAGCAGTAATAGTAAGTCTAAAGAATGGAACAGGTTACTTTATAATATATGTACCATATGCCTTTGCAGCCTTCTTTCTTCATTTGTTTGGAAATGATTGCAGAGGATAATAGTGACTCTGTTCACTAATTGCTGTCCCATGTGCTATATTCATATATTTGAACTGGGCTGTCAGTGAAGGATTTATTCTTCTTTTCAAATGTTCTCTTGGATCATCGTATGATTAGAGGAAGTTAATAGCAAGTTTTCAGAAAACTCTGGCTTCAGCAGCGATGTCTGTTGGATCATCTCTCCATACACTGTATATACACTTTGCATTATTTACTGCTTTGCATTCAAGTCTGCTTTTCTATGGAAAAAAATGTCCCTTTTTGCACTCGCCTATTTCTCAGCATCAGATGGAGCCCTAGAATATCCAGACAGACTGGGACAGACACAAGCTGAAAATTGCCTTAATTGAGACACAGTGGGATAATATTCTTTATGATCTATTTCAAACCACAGTCTTTATAAGATCAGATTTAATTTATTATGTTGCTCAGCTTTCAGGTAAAAGTTTTGTTCCTAGGTAACTTAACAATTTTATTGTCAACACAAGTGTAAGACCTTATTGTACGCATTCCTAATAAATCATAATTAGAAGGCAATAATGTAAATTGTTAAATTATTAGATGCTCAGTATTTTATTTAATAATTCCCTTGGTAGTGAATTTATACAAGGCGTCCTGCAACATAGCAAACAATTTTCGTGATAATATTGCATAGAAGTTCAGTGTTCTGCCTGCATTCTGTGTCATTGTGTGATGTGAATTAAACAGGGATATTAGTGCAAGCAGAACATGGTGTGCATTTCTGAGTTTTTGGCTTTACCTAGCTAATTCATCTGAGGCACACCTGGGACTGGAGGGAAACCATGGGTGAAAGAGGGCTTCTTTAACCTGTTCCGAGCCCTGAACAGCAAGATAGTAGAAGGAAAATCCATGCACAACTGTTAGAAATATCACAGAGAAATACGAATGGTAACAAAGACAACAGTCAGAAGATTTTCTTTTTTCCCAATGGATTATAAAACTGAACAACTAGGTAAAAGAGAGAGGTGAAGTAAGACACTGAAAAGATAAGAGTTGTCTGGACTAATCTTGTACTTAGTCATATGTTTAGTTTATGAGTCATTGACGCTGAAAAGAGAAATCAGGGATGTTGATGGAGAAGACAGGGCAAAAGGATCCTGGCTAAAGCTTGTCTTTTAACTTTGATTTACATCTTGGATAAAAACAGTAAGATGGACTCCTGAAACAAACCAAAATAGAGCATTTATAACATGTCATTGTTCTGACACTTCTCAAAGACACTTATAATGACTGAAGTGTAACAACTCTGGTGAAGAGCAAGGCTGCCTTACAGGGCCAGCACACTATTAGTTGGCCAGGGTGGCAATCTGCATGTGGTAAGTGGAGGGATGAGGTGAAGAGATTCCTTGGCTGCACAGACCCCATTTCAGTGGTGCAACATACAGCCTGGCAGAAATTTCCTATGTGTAACTGCAAAACGGTAAAGCCAACTTTCCACTAAAGCTCTCCCAAGATCTTTGTCATTTAAACTAATGGAGACCCTTCTGGTCCTGTTATAGGCCAGCCATGAAGTAGTGACTGTCACAGAACTGCTGTTTTGTCAGAGAGAAGCCAAGGATGTCTTACACTGTAATAGTAATAACTCTCTTTATGCCTATAATGTTCCTAAAATATGCCAGATATAAAACAAACAATCTGAAGCACTCAAATTGGGATTGGCAGCCAGGGTGGAAAAAGAATATGAGGAAAAAAAAGACAGCTGTTTAATTTTACAGCAGGCTTTTCCACACTGTCCTATTACTGTGTGCTACTTTAACAGCAATAATTCTGGATTAAGTACTTCAGTACTTTTTTCCCCCATTTTGAGATTTAGTTCTCACTTCTCTGAAATTCCTTGTGACTGAAAAAAGACTTAAATGAAGACTGAGTAGTAGCATGTTTTCCTTTAGTTTCTTCTTGACCACTGTACTTAATTGTAACACCAGATGTTGGTATAACTTGAAGGCTTGATTTAAACTGGAGCATCACAATACAAATACAAAGTAGATGACAGTTTATCCTTCTACAGTTTGACTATGTGAAATAGAGTCAAAGTAAGAATGGTCATTTCCCACCAGTCTTTCTAAAATATCTGTTAAGAAGAACAGGAAGGTAACAGCTATCGTTAGGCTCACCAATACAAAGCATTGCTACTGTTTTAAGATACTTGTACAAAACAATAATATTATCCTTGATACTTGATATGAGTAAATAGATCCAGTGTCTACCATACTGCCTCAGTAAGTATAAGACAGTGGTTGTACTAAAACAAGTCCCTTGGCTCAAAGTGGAATCCTTTTTGATTAATATGTTCAGCCGAACATATTCCTAACAGGGAAATTGAGGATTTTCTAGGGTAAGCTGTAGACAGCATGAAGTTAGTTTATGCCAGCCGTTATTCTCGTTGCTTACCCTGCCCACTGCAAAAGGCATTTGGGAGCTTAGACTGAAGGGGAAGAAAATATTTGGGACAGAATATATATCACATTACTGAAAGAGATCAAGCTGATCCAAAGTACAGCAGCCCTAAACCACTGTTTTCTGTGATACCACTTAGATATGATGAATAAGAGCTTGATAGAGCTGATATTTAAGCCTGGTTCCTGAAGAATCAGTGTAACTGTCTCATTTTAAGAAGCACTGGCAATAAGGAAGACCTGTGCTCAGTAAGCAACTAGTCTGGCAATGACTGAAGATATTTAGCATATGTCATTTCTATTTCCAGTTGCTAAGTTATATATGAAATGAATTTTCTGTGTTGTTTTGTGGTAGGAACAAGAGCATATTCGTAGCCCAAGTATCCACACATTGCTATCCACTTGCATACAGAACCTCTGGTTAGGGTTGTATGTGTAAATTGGCAGTTCCCATCTGGTTATTTCAGTTGAAGACCCAATGTGCACTTGTGCATAATAGTGCTAGACAACTTTCAGAAGACTATTTCTTTACCTTTCTCTAGTATGAATGAATTTTGCAGTGTCTGCAGTTGGGTAGACAGCCCAGCAACACAGTGTTAAAAATATGAATTCAACATGTTTATTATTGTAGATTTTTATTTCCATATATTGCTCTTCTGCTGATCCCTCTCTTGGTTGTTTGGATTGGGTTTTTTTTTGGTTGTGTTGTTTTGTTTTGTTTTATTTTGTGGCTGACAAAGTATTCTGTTCTAATGCAGAAGATAAAATGGAGGTGGTCTGTAGTTTGAAAGGGTAGCTCATTGGAATTACTGTGGAAGAACACAGTGTTTCTGTTTGCAACAAACATGGTAAAGAATTTATATGGCAAAAATGCTTGGATTTAAGCTTCTTACTTTTTTTTTCTCTCTTTTTTTCCCAAATTTCTCCAGAAAAACAGAATGAAACTTGGCATGTGTATCTCAGCTTTGATACCATTTGTAATGGTGAACAGAGAGCTGGTGCAGGTCCCATTTCCCCATGCTGACAATTGGACCAGTATTGGGAAAGGCTCCTTCATGGCTATCAGTGTGATAGTGCCTTCTGCTACCAGCCCTCCCATCATGGGCAGTGCAGATATGTCATGGCAGAGACACAAGTAGAGATACCAGGCTGGTTTATAGCTACCCTCACTGGCAGGCTGTCTCTTAGGAAGTCTTGCCAGCTGGCAGAGGTTAGAGCAGCCCACAGGTTGCACTAGCATGTCCAAAACTTGGAAGAATGGAAAAGTAGGGAGCGCACCTAACTCCTTGATTTTCTTCTCCTTCTGCTTCACTGTGCTTGGCTCACATGGAATCTGAAAGGATGGCTCCTGGTGCTGGTGTTTTTTTCATTACTGTCCCTCTCAATAACAACTGATAGAGACCATGAACCTAAGAACATCAGAGTGCCATGATAAACCCCATGACAAGGTACTGATAAGCCCTATTTAAATTCTCACATGGAGTGAAGACCTCACTGTTGGCTTCATAGGAAATAAAGTGCTGTTAGTACATCACCAGCAGCAGGAGGTAATGTGCTGAAAACCTGGCAGACTTCAACTGCCAGAGGTCTTGTTTTATACAGGAGTTTTTAAATGAATTCAAGGGGACTCTAGCTGCTCTTCAAACAAAATTTAATATCTAAATACCAGACAGATAGCATATCATACTTCCTTATGGTTCAGAAGCAAAGGGAGTTCAGCCTGAAATTCATTTGCAGACATCTGTAAAACACATTGCTATGGAATGACAATAGAGGTGATGCATAACTTGAAGTGAGCACTTGTTCTTTGTTATGAAATACAGATACAGTGACACAAAACATTGCTTTTCAAGTAAGTGCGCTCAGCGCAGTCTGAAAACCCAGTATAACTGCACGCCAGACACTGCTTTTCTGTTACCAGTGAACATCTGCTTGGTATACACAGATATTATGAGATTATACTCCACTTGGTAGCTAGATCAGCAAATGAAAGGGTTAGAGGGGAGGAGGATGAACAAGTTTTCTGTCTGCAAGCAATAAACAAGCCATAAATGTGTGTATTTCCATAAAGAGTGGAAATAAAGAATCCAAGTTCAAAAGGTATTAGCTTTCAGCACGTTTCTTCTTTGGAGCTGGCTGCTTGCTTTTCACTGGCAGTCATCTATAATCAAGTGTATTTTCTCAAAGAATGAGATTTTGAGCTGCTGAATTTAAAGACTCAATGAATAAGGAAACAAAATGCATATTAATTTATTAAATGCACGCCAGACAAAAGCCCCATACTTATTCAAGTAATTATCCAAAGAAGTACGGAATAAAAATGTTGTAATCTATTGTTCTTAAGAAATGTTACATCTCACCAGGGTTTTTTAAATCCCCTAATTCCTGTGGGTTGAAATTTCCAGCTTCAGAACTCTTTCCGTCAGCTCTTTACGTCACTGCAATAAAATCCAGCTGGAGCCAGATCTTACCATGATCCCAGTTTCTCTTTCTGAGTGACAAGTATCAGTGCTGCTAAACACACTGGGCACAGCCTCCATTTGCAGGTCAGGCACAGTGTATTTCAGTAAATCTAATAACCAAACAAAGTGCCTGCTGTGGTCTGCTAGCTAATGTATATGTTTTATACTTGCAAACATCTATTACCCAGTTTATTTTCACTGGGGATTTGTTTACTGTGCATTTTGGGAAGAGGACAGAACATCTTCAGTTAAGGCCTTGATTAGGAAAGTAGGAAGTGAGGATTCAGTTCAGAGACCTGCAGTTTAAAGACACATCATCCTCCTCAATTAAATAGCTGAGAATCTGCCTATGGCATTTTTGCCACTCAAGAGGATGTTACAGTTTATAAAGCCACAAGGAAGTCTTTCATTTATCTGGTCTGTCTCACTCCATAAAAAGGCTGGAAAAGCTCCCTGAATTAATTCCTCTAAGGAAAATATTGTATGTTTTAAAATTCTATAAGCACCTACACAAAGAAGTAGAGAAGATCATTCTGTGCTGATGACGTCTAATTTTTTCTCAATATTTCCTGTCCCTCTAGTCTCAATGTGGAAGTTTACCAGAAGGCTGGAAGAATGTAAAAGAGATTGAATATATATTTCATTGCCGAAGAATGCTCATCTAACTGATTCCTTATGGTGGAAATACACTATTTCTCCAAATACTTATGATTTGAATGCTTTTCCTCAATACCTTACCAAAATCTTCCATTGAAACTGATTAGTCATTAACTATCTTTTTGTCCATTTCTGGTAAAAGTGTTTAATACAACATCAGGAACCAATATCTTAACCACTAACATTACCTAGTTTACTGAGAACATCCAGTATCTGAAGACAGCCTACAAAGATGGAGAAAGGCTGTTTACAAAGGCCTGTAGTGATAAGATGAGGGGCATTGGCTTCAAACAAGAGAACAGCAGATTTAGATTGGATGTTAGAAACAAGTTGTGAACCATGAGGGTAGTGGAACACTGGAACAGGTTGCCCAGGGAGGTGGTTGGGGCCCCATTTCCAGGAAATTAGCTTGATTGTATTTCTGTGGATTGTCTGGAGATTTATGCTGAGTGTGAACAAAATGAAAAGTCTCTGGATTGATGATAGATAGTTGGTGTGGCTACTGGTAATAAAAGTTTATTCCTTTTATTAATGCAGTTTCTTTTTTGGAATCTTTTTGATATACCAAGGCAATAAGAATTGGGTAGAAGTGCAATAGGTACATATATATTAGTCCACTGGCAGGAATTGTGAATTGTCTCATGGAAAAAGGTACTCAGCAACTGTGGAAATTAAGCTTTCCCTAGTGGCTGCAAAACTGAATCAACTATTTGACTCCATCTATATTTTACAGCTGGCTTCTAAAATATTTTTAAGTTGTTTTTTACACCATGTTTTTGGATTTCTGTTTCAAGAATACATTGACTTTGAAAATGGTCTGATCGCTGTCATGATGCAAGTAATAATCAATTTACGGTCCAACAGAAACCCAGAGTCTGAATACACTCAGCAGAAATCTGGGAGTTCTTTAACCTGGGCAGTTTCTCTGCCTGGAACTGAGAAATAACACACAAAAAAGAAATTGCAAACAGATGGCATTTGTCATGCCTTTAAATATAAAGATGAAGGAAATACAAATTATTCATGCGTAAAACCAGTGTGAGATTGGGAGATTTGATATTTACAAAGAACTGTCTTTGAAATCAGGGTGTTTTGGGGTTTTTGAAAAATTCTTTCATTTGGGGTATTTTTTGTTCAAAACAAGGGAAACCAAATTTAATGGCATGCCAGATTATTTTAATTTTTTTTTTAAGCATTAAAATGTCTCCTCAGAGATTCCAGAAAATTATTTATTCACAATAAATTAGAGCTGCTGAAACTGCCAGCCAGACTGTCTGCAGCAAAACTTACAAATGTTTTATTGTCCAGCATCACTGAAGTCTGCCAATAAAGCTGGACTTTATTTTACAGTCAGTGAAATATGGTGCTCCCTCCCTATAGGGCTGTTTATTTAGCATCCACTCACGGGGGGGGGGGTGTTTATGCATGTGTGTGCATGTGCACTGACAAGTGTGTGTTAGCTGATAAAGATGAAAATCAAAGCAGGCATAGCTGAAGACAGACTACAAGGACCTTACATTAACTTATTTTCATAGCGAATCTTGTTCTCACAATTATATATATTCTCTTCCAGCACTGATGTTTTACAAGCCTACATAGCTTTTGCAAAGGTATATTGGGCTGGTAAGCTGCACAAATGAACTTTTGTTGAAGCCTTTTAGTGCTGCTGTATTTTTACCTCTGCATTCAACTAACAAAAAATGACGTGGAGAGTTGACAGATGAACAGAGTGACATCCACGGTATGCTCTCACACATTTGGACAGAAGGGCATGCCTCATCTACATGGAATTTATTTCAATTCAATTTGTTTCAAGATACTTCCTCAGTCTTTAAAATAACAAAGATTGACAAGGTATGGAAATGATAATTAAAATAGCTTAACAAGCATGCAAATCAAGGTTTATGCATGTGCCTATCTTCTAGCTCGGAAGCAGACTTAAAACAACTTGTCAGACATCAGTTTTAACATTTTTTGAGGATTCTTCAAAAGTGCCCCTTGAAATGAACTCGAATCTTTTGGCCACATCAAAGAAAGTTTTGGATCAGGCACCCACACCATGCCCGTAATGGGTCCCTACAGACCCAGAGCACAGAGAGAAAAGGTCCTTGCAGTGTCTTCTGCTGCCCTACCTCTTCTGACTGTTTTTTTTTTTTCAGGTGTTCCTTTTTTTAATCACAATATTATCTGAACTCTTGGAAGGTTTTTCTTTTGAAAGTTTCACTAAAGTACACCACTTTCACTTTTTAATTCTAACAGTAAAAGTCGCTGAATCTCCAAGATGGAGTTACAGAGATACCATCTCTGTTAGCAGAGTTGCATTTGCACTTCCACACTTCACAGAGAGACAAGTAGATTGTGCTCAGTTAAGCCATTTATTACACTGCATAGTGGAATCTGGGAGTTCTTTAATTTAAGCCTATGACTTTCAGAAACTGAATTAATTGAAGGAGGGGACAAAAGTGGAAGGGAGTTTTCTGACCTCATCTTTGTCAATCAACACTCCTGGATCCCAGGTACCAGAAGTTGGTGTAGCTTTGCTGCAGTCGTCATAGAATCCTCTATAAGACCAGCTGTTAACCTGGTGGAGGAAAAAGAGTCTAAGTTCTTCTACAACTCAGGCTCCCCACAGAGTGCTCCCTGAAAGGGAATTCCATAACGAATGGGATACATCATAAAGTAATGGTTCCCAGGGCATTCTACCTATTTTTCTCTACAAGTTTGGAGAAGAGCAAAGCTTATTTAATTTCCCATTTTGGTGGACCTTTGAGAAAGCCCCTTCAGAAACCTTTTCAAAACCTGGGTAGGCTGGAAGAATCAGACTAGATGACCTTTGGAGGTCCCATCCAGCCTGGATTATTCTATGATTCTATGAATCATGCTACAGTTTTAGAAAAGTAGGTTTTAGCTTTCTCTCACAAGATGAAAGGCTACTGTACACGTATGAAGAAGAGGAATGAATAACAGATTACCCAAATGCCTATAGTCCTCACTCTACTAAAATCTATTGCCTGGTATTTGTTGCACAATCTTGTACTTCAAAGGATTTGAGCCAACAATCCCACTTGCTTCCTACCTTTTCTTGTTTTCAGTTGGACACTGTTGCCTTTGTGAGTTTCCACAGTGAAGGACAGCAAATATTTTGGGCATATGATCTGCAGTTTTCAATGGTTCTTAAGGTGAAACAAAGGCATGATCCCCAAAATTCAATCACTTTAGCAAAATACCGTCTTTTCTGAGGTATGAAAGTTAGATGCATGCTTAAAATGCCTTTTTCAGAGAACAACATAGGATAGTTTAAAGAATAAGCCAGGGAAACAGCAATAAAGGGGCATTACTCTATTTCCAGTTCAGTTCCACACTAGTGGTGTACTTCCAATTCTACTGACAGTGTGTTTTCACAAAAATAGTTACAGTTTTTTTCACCAGCAATGAGGGGCATAATGTTTAGGGATGTTGCTAGGTCTTGTAGGAAGAAAATTACGGAGGCAAAAGCACATTTGGAGCTCAGACTGGCCTCTGCTGTGAAGGACAACAAGAAGTCCTTCTACAAATATATTAATAGCAAGAGGAAGGGCAAGGACAAGCTCCAGTCCTTGGTGGGCACGGAGGGGAACGTTGTAACAAAGGATGAAGAAAAGGCAGAGGTACTTAACACCTTCTTTACCTCAATTTTTACTAGCAGGACAGAATGTCTTCCAGACAGCTGGCCTGCAGAGCTGGCAGAAGGAGCCAGGGAGCAGCATAGTTTTCCTCTGTTCCAGGATGGGAAAGTTAGAGATCTTCTGAGCTGCTTGGACCCCCACAAGGCCATGGGACCGGATGGGATCCATCCTAGGGTGCTGAGGGAGCTGGCGGATGAGCTGTCCAAGCCGCTCTCCATCATTTTTCAGCAGTCCTGGCTCACTGGAGAGGCCCCAGAAGACTGGAAGCTGGCCAACGTGGTGCCCATCCACAAGAAGGGCCAGTTGGAAGAGCCGGGGAATTATAGGCCTGTCAGCCTGACCTCAGTGCCAGGCAAGATTATGGAACGGGTCATCTCGAGTGCGATCACACAGCACTTACAGGATGACCAGGGGCTCAGGCCTAGCCAGCATGGATTTAGGAGGGGCAGGTCCTGCCTGACCAACCTGATCTCCTTCTATGATCAGGTGACCCGCCTGGTGGATGTGGGGAGGCCTGTGGATGTGGTCTACCTGGACCTCAGCAAGGCCTTTGACACTGTTCCCCACAGCAAACTCCTGGCCAAGCTGGCAGCCCATGGCTTGGACAGGAGCACACTGCGTTGGGTTAGGAACTGGCTGGAGGGCCGAGCCCAGAGAGTGATGGTGAATGGCACCACATCCAGCTGGCGGCCTGTCACTAGTGGTGTGCCCCAGGGATCAGTGCTGGGCCCCATGCTTTTCAACATCTTTATTGATGATCTGGATCAGGGCATTGAGTCCATCATCAGTAAATTTGCAGATGACACCAAGCTGGGGGCAGGAGTTGATTTGCTGGAGGGCAGAGAGGCTTTGCAGAGGGACCTCGACAGGCTGCACAGATGGGCAGAGTCCAATGGCATGAGATTTAACACATCCAAGTGCCGGGTTCTGCACATTGGCCACAACAACCCCAGGCAGTGCTACAGGCTGGGGTCAGAGTGGCTGGAGAGTGGCCAGGCAGAGAGGGACCTGGGGGTACTGGTTGATTGTAGGCTGAACATGAGCCTGCAGTGTGCCCAGGCAGCCAAGAAGGCCAATGGCATCCTGGCTCGCATCAGGAACAGTGTGGCCAGCAGGAGCAGGGAGGTCATTCTCCCCCTGTACACTGCACTGGTTAGGCCACACCTTGAGTACTGTGTCCAGTTCTGGGCCCCTCAGTTTAGGAAGGATGTTGACTTGCTGGAACGTGTCCAGAGAAGGGCAACAAAGCTGGTGAGGGGTTTGGAACACAAGCCCTATGAGGAAAGGCTGAGGGAGCTGGGGTTGCTTAGCCTGGAGAAGAGGAGACTGAGGGGTGACCTTATTGCTCTCTACAACTACCTGAAGGGAGGTTGTAGCCAGGCAGAGGTTGGCCTCTTCTCCCAGGCATCCAGCACCAGAACAAGAGGACACAGTCTCAGGCTGCGCCAGGGCAGGTTTAGGCTGGATGTTAGGAAGAAGTTCTACACGGAGAGAGTGATTGGCCATTAGAATCGGCTGCCCATGGAGGTGGTGGAGTCACCTTCACTGAAGGTGTTCAGGAGAAGACTTGATGGGGTGCTTGGCTGTATGGTCTAGTTGTTGGGTGGGTTGGATTGTTTGATGGGTTGGATGCGATGATCTTGAAGGTCTCTTCCAACCTGGTGTATTGTATTATTGTATTATTGCTTAGCCTGGAGAAGAGGAGACTGAGGGGTGACCTTATTGCTCTCTACAACTACCTGAAGGGAGGCTGTAGTCAGGCAGAGGTTGGCCTCTTCTCCCAGGCAGCCAGCACCAGAACAAGAGGACACAGTCTCAAGCTGCACCAGGGCAGGTTTAGACTGGACGTTAGGAGGAAGTTCTATACAGAGAGAGTGATTGCCCATTGGAATGGGCTGCCTGGGGAGGTGGCAGAGTCACCGTCATTGGAGGTGTTCAGGAGGAAATTTGATGGAGTGCTTGGTGGCATGATCTAGTTGTTTGATGGGTTAGACGCGATGATCTTGAAGGTCTCTTCCAACCTGGTTTATTGTATTGTATTGTATGTGCTCATAATGTTAGAATGATAATGTGTTTGCTTTCAAATGTGTTATGCTGTAGCCTCTCTGTTTCTTTTTCTCTTCAGTTTTTACTTGCCATACACTAGGATATTCGGTTCTTTGCCATTCTCACAGCTGGTAATAGATGTAATCCATCCTCTAAGGACATCTTGGCTTGAATCAAAAGAAAGGCCCCAGTGGCACAGCAAATTTTGGATTTAGGATCTTTGTAAAAATTTGCTTTGTATGTACATCATTAAGAACCAGTTACCAAACTTCATTAATATGGAGGATGCGTTTTGAGAAATAATATGATCAAAATGGGGCTGATGTGAATCAGAAAGAACTCTGCAGGATGTAAGAAGATAAATTCCAGAGTTGTCCTAACTGTCCACCCCTCAACATGGTTCCTTTAAAAGGTGTCATTTGTGACTAGATAACTACAGCAACCTTCCAAGTATGTTAATAATAATAACCAGTCAAGAGCAGTGTTAACTGTTCATAGCTGATGTCCTTCATTTAACATCCTGTATCATAGAAAACAGCTGAGATCCCATGAAATTATGATAGAAACTCCAGGGAACAAATATACTGCACAGAAAAATACTTATCTGAACATTCTGAATGTATCTTCCTTCATTTTCAAGAGTGGATCAAAAGCAATTGCCACCCCCACTATTTTACTGAAGGTTCATCAAACCTTCTTGAAGGACAGAGTTACTGTTTAAGCATAAATTTAAATTAAGACATTGTCACTCCTATTTACATCCTCAAATTATTAACCAGGGGTGCTACACAGACTCTATCACAAATTTATTTGATGACCGTATTGACTATTAGCATGCTGGAAATTACAGATCTCTATAAGCCCATGCTCTACTGCTCATCATGTCAGATCCCATTAATACTACATAATAATGTACCTTTGGAATATATATTACTATTTCTGTGAAGCTAGCAAGAAACATAGAATTTGATTGTCATTTACTAAGCAACTCAAGTAATTTCCCATTAAAAACATTACTGGTGGTAGAATAACAATTCTAAACTGTTGTTTTCTTGGAGAGAAATGCAACTTTGCTTGTAGTTTCATTATCATTTAATTTTATACCAGCTATTTTGAAAAAAGAGAGGCTCCAGTACTTAACTAATTATGAGGCAGTTTCTGCTGTTGGCAAAGAATGAAGTTTAGTCAAAACGACCCTGGGCTTTTTTAATAGTGAGACCAGTTTACATCTTAAATTGATTGAGAGATTGTTTATGTATTTTATTCCTGCAGAGGGCTAAGAGGATTTTAATATGATGTTGTTTACTTGGAACTAATGAAAATAATTCTGTGATTCTGCCTCATCCTGCTAGTTCTTTCTAGCCCTATATTTTAAGCAAGGTGTAATGGCAGTGTGCTTCCTCTAACAGATTTCCTTGGGCTACCAAAACCTCAGAATTAACAAATGCTTTCATTCCCATACCTTTTCTTTCCACCTTGTTGTTTTCTGAGGGGGTTGTTTTTGTAATGCTTCACATCCAGTCCTAACCTATGAGATAGGAATCCACTTGTTGGGTATCAATACAAATTTTAAAGGAACTTAGCCAACAAGGCAAAAACACTCACTTGTGGTGAAATGCAAACCTGTATGTGCTTGATAACATCTACCCTGGGTCCATGCTGGGGGTGTGACAAAAAGAAGCATTTGCCTCCCCTTCTCCCTTCCATGCTAATGAGCACTTCAGTTGATTCCTTTAACATCCACCCAAGGAGACACCATATGCTTTGTTACCTCTCCCACATGTTACCATATGGGGTTACAATTGCAGAATCTTCTGGGTAGGGAACTAATATCACTTGTCAGTGACTCTGAAAGAAAACCTTCAGTCCTGTGTGTTCTGCCACATATCATCTAGATTCCAGTTTGCAAGAGTTGAAGATACTGGCAAAAGTTAATAGGACCATAATTACCGTGCTCCCTGACCTATCATCAGCATTGGTTTCTTGCATGGCTTCCAATGAGGAAAGGAAGGAAAGAATGGGGATAGGAAAAGAGAAAAATAGAAAAGTATTTTAAACTTTAAAGCATCTCAGTAGGAAGAGCACAGGTCTTGTGAACAGAACACTTTTCTGTTTATTCATAGCAGCCCCCAAAACCCCACATGTGCACAGAATAAAGGGCTTTGATCGATATAACCTTAGACTAGACACTTCTGCAAGACAGCATTCTTCAGATTTTGAATGTTTTTCACACTCAGGCTAGCTCTGCCTACATACATGTACAGAGAGACACTGTCCCATGGTCCCAAGGGCCTTTTAGAGTAATACCTTAAATAATGCACAAAGAGAAAGGCAGAGGGACAAATACAGTGGAGTGTACTGATGTTTGAGCAATGCCTATATATTTTTCAGCTCTAAAACAGAATTGGAGATGTCTAAAGACAACTAGATCCAATGGGAGTTTTAGAACTAGCTTGAAGCCTCACAGAAGGATAAAAAAGGATGCCAGTTTGCACATGCAGGGTGTACCTTTTTCATCATTAGGATGGTGGTTAGCACGGTAGGAGGTATCACTACATACTGGGAGTCTTTTATAACCTTCAAAATTCTTTCTCTGTTGCTGTTGTATGAAAGGCCCTATTTACACCTCCAGAACTTGGGGAGAGCTGGAGTGGGAGCTGGGGAAGAGAGAGCACATTTAAGATCTGACCAGCAAACGTTTAGCCCTGGTGTTTTGAGGTTCTGTGTGGGTCATGTTTCATGTGGCTATTTTGGTACTCTCCACAGGCAATGGGTACTACAAATTTAGCCCATCTCCAGTGGTTTGCACTCCAAAGTGAGAATAGATGCTTTTGGGTAGCCCAGTGAAGGAAACTATCGAAAGTATCTGCGAACAGACAAGGCACTGTGTCTTACCAAGAACACCAACAGACAGTACATTCTGCCAAAGGCAGTCATTGTATTTGTCATACTATTGCTAGATGTAATTCCTTCAAAACTATGAACATATCCTTTTCATTGTTTAAAAGTATTTTTCCTTCTTTTATGGAAAAACAAACAAGCAAAAAACCCCTTCCACTCTTTTCTATTACTGTAAAGGAAGGAAAAAGGAAAAGGAAAGCTGCTTGCAGGAAGCTGCTTTCTAAGATCCTGAGGATTTAATTTGCTAACTGATGAGCCTTACAGAAACACAAAACATTAAAGCTAGATACATAATCAATTCCATGCTTCTGAAGCAGTTGGAGCTTATGAAAATAATAAAAAATAGAGAGATAAATAGGTTCCTTTAAGCAAAGCTCAGTATAAACTTTCTGGATAGTCTTGCCTGTAAGAAAGAGACATTTAGATTTAAGCTGCTAATCAGGAAGATATATCATAGGATTTTTTATATTTTTTTTTAAGCTTCCTATGATGTTTATTTTCCCTGGAAGGAGTAGACTACAGGGAACCTTCTGTTTCTGTTTCATCAATTTCTGCACATATGTTTGTTCTAATAAAAAGCACAATGCTGCCAACTCAAACAGCAGTGTGGTGGTGAGAGTGTTCCAGTAAATGAGCAAAAGCCAACCTCCTCACGTACAAATAAAGAAACTGAATGGGGCTAACGATACCCTAAATAGTAAGGTACTCCTCCTTCTGCTTTCTTCAGAGTCACAAGCCATCAACTGTTCAAAAAACTGAAAGGGAACTGCAAGGTGTGACAGTGATGGAAAGATCTTCAGGATTTCTTGTAGTAAAGCATGACCACAGTTGCCAAAAGAACTACTCAGGTCATTTGAAAGCCTTTTGTGTTACTCAATATTGTAGTTATTAAATTCAATTCTACAGAGAAAAAAAAAAAAAAAAAAAGGGAGGGGGGTGGGGCAAGAAAAGGAAAAGTAGTCTAACACCATTCTTTGCCTCACATACCTCTGCAAGTGCTTCCAGCCTTTTCAGTCAGACTTGCCCTAAGAAAAGCTGAACACCATCTAGTCCTTCACTTTGCCAATAAGCCCTGCTTTTCTGCCAGTATGGGTGGAGAGCCCACAGAAAACAATCTTCTCCCTGTGGGAGGCTGTACCACTCATTGTAAGGGTGGCATGACTGACCCACTTTCTTTGGAAAGCACCTCGGCATAAGTCCTGTGTGCACATTCCAGAGCTCCCTTGTTCCCTGGTCACCCAAGAAACAACTCCTTAGCAGCCTCCCTCTGCGCTTCATCCTGCCTGCACTGACTGCCTTTTGGGGCGTCCCCCTGAGTATGCTGCTACCAAGCTTAATGATGTAGAGGCAGGTGCCAGTAACAGGGAAAGAAACCCAGGGTGTGATTTTCAGCTTTTTGGTGTCTGAGAAATTAGGGAGAGTGATAGATATATTTCTCCAGTAATGGCAAAGGATGCTGGGAAGAGCTCAAGGAATACAATCCAAATATAGACATTGTCCAGGTCTTCATCAATGGTGACATAAGCACCACAGGATCACAGGATGTTAGGGGTTGGAAGGGACCTCTGAAGATCATCAAGTCCAACCTCTCTGACAGAGCAGTACCATAGAAGCTAGTGTGGGTAGCACAGGAATGCATCCATATGGGTCTTGAAAGTCTCTGGAGAAGGAGACTCCAGGGGAGTCTGTTTCAGTGCTCAATGACCCTCACAGTGAAGAAGTTCATCCTCATGATGATTATGCTGGTATCTTCACAACAGCAAAACTAACTGCTAAGCATTATGCAGTGCAGGCCTCACTGTATTCTAACCTGTACCTATCAGTCTGAGGTTGAGCAGTGTCACAGGCTGAGTTTTCATCTGCTGTTATTCAAACCATCCTGCCTCATGCCAGCTTCAAAAGGAAAGTGTTGGCTGCAGCAAAGTATGATGGGGCTTGAAGTTCAGATTGTAACATGAGAGGCTTCCTGTTCTGGGTCCTGCTTTTGGTTGCTGCTTTTGTGTTCTGGGATTTTGGGTGTTGGCTCTTCTGCTGAGATGGCAGCATGACAGGGAAGGGTGCAGGAGTAGTTTTCCAGCTTGGGCTTTTAGCTTTCTGCTTTCTGCTGTGCTTTTTTTTCTGCAGAAAGGCTAAGGTAATTGCGCATTTGTATTATGATTATCTGATTTGCTCAGTAAGCTCTTATCTTATCTCACTCTTTTCGCCTCAACCTAGAGTTATTTTGCATGTTGTTTTTTTTCCCTCACTTCTTTGTTGGGGGAACAGAGAGGTTAACCTGCTGGTTTGGTTTAACCCATTACAGGAAGTATGCCCATCCATGTTTACTGAAAGGTATACAAAATTACACAGGAATGAGGACAAATGAACATCTCTGTCCTGGTGTCTTTGCCTAAAAGGATCAAAGAAGGCCATATGCATGCATGCTTCAAGAGAAGAGGAAATGAAGGACAGAGATAGCAGAGTAAGTTATAGAAGGTTTGCTTCCCTTCAGAATTTCTTCTGAGTGGTTACAGTCCACTTTGGCTCGAGCATCTCATTGAAAAGGCTACAAATAATTATGTTGTAAAACATAATTTATGTTGCAAACCATTTTTTTTCCCTGAGGAAAAAAGATAATTCTTTTGTTAGTGATATGGACTGGAAAAATGCAGAGGCAGGCCTTTATTTTGTCTAATGTCAAATTTGGACATGAGATGGAAATGCAGGCTGGCTGTACTGTTAAGATGGCTTTTAGTTAAGCTAATTGTTTTTCACTGTTCTTGAAACATGAGAAAATGGGTTTCTTCATTGATTCTCAAAAAAAAAAAAAAAAAAAAAAAAAGAAAGAAAAAGTTAAACAAGAATACATTTCCTGGAAGTTAGATTTTTTGTGGGAGAAAAGCAATGGAACGCTAGTCTTCATTATGGTACACAGAAAGTGAAGGAAACACTGAAGCAAGTTTCCTCTTGTAATATTAGGAAGTAGCTGGTTCAAAATAAACATTGAATAAAACCAAGGCAACTTCCTGCTGCCTGAATGAGTTTGATTAGAGGCATATATGAAATACTGGTCTCTTACTTACTATCCAGCTACTGTTCCGCTTGTCTCAAGCATTCACATTACCTTCTTGCTGGTACTGTTGGTTATCAAATGACCTAGTTCATTTGCTCAGGTCTTCCTTTAGAAGGTAGCTCAAATTTGAACTCCTTAATGAGTTTCAGTACTTATATAACCTTTAAGTTCTCCTAAAAAGATCAATAAGCACAACATTCCCTATGACATTCAGAGGCAAAATACTTCTCAATATAACAATTACTAAATGAAAGCGAGTTGGGAATAAAATGAATTGGTGATACATTCCATCTCAAGAACTGAAAGTTCTGAATATTTACCTCCTTCTGTCATTCTGCAATTTTTTTTCACAGAACTGAAAACCTGTGTTCCCCTTCAGAATATCATATTTGGATGTTTGGTGTAAACAGCACCTGCAAATCTAACCTTTTTATGCCCTGAGTGCACTGTGTTAGGAATGCATAGGTCACATTTGCAGCATCCCATTCCAAAGTCTTCTAAATCTACTTCTGAAGGTTTTCTAATTAACTTGATTATATTGTGATAACCAATCCACTGGTATTACTGTGATGTTCTTGTATTTCTGATATAAAGCCACTAAAGAACATTTCAAGAACCTGGATTACTGCATTACTTGAAAGTCTTCTCCATATGCCCTTCAAAGGCTTCCGTTAGCTTGCATATTCTCAGAGTGAAGTTCTGGCTAAAGAAAGCATAAAAGCCACTTCAAAGCTTGTGATACAACTTGGAGACTTCTTTCCTGAGCTCTGTGGGCTGTGTAGCTCATGCTTAAAAAAAAAATTGAGAAAGAAGTTTTAGCATGACATAAAAGACAAACAGATCTATGCTTCACAGAGGTCTCCAGAGCTGTGGGTCTAGGTTCCTTTTTCTGTCACTAACCAGTTTGTGCCAGTGCTTCCATGATAGACTCTGTCCTCACTTTTTAAAATGCTAACAGGCTCCTGGTGGATGGGATCGAATAACTGCCCTGTTCCCTTCACCTGTGAAATTTCAGAGAGGACTTGAAAAGGGCCATTGTTTCCCAGGAATGCCAGGCCTAGTCCAGGAAAGAAAGTCTTCATTTCAGCAGGAATTTGGAGTCTGCTTGAGAAGGCCTTGCAGTTAGTAGGTGAAGGCTATGGCACATTCATTAAACATCTGAACATTTATAATGGCTGGGCCTCACCCTTTCTGGGTTCTTTTGCTTACCCCTGCTGAGTGGGTGGGAAGAAGGAAAGCTTCACCACCAAAACCATTGGGTTTGAACTATGATTAGCTCTCCACACACAGGTTTCTCTGTTCCTGCCTCTATCTTAAACATTTATAGCACTTGTGTTCTTCCATGTGAATAAAGCTGTATGTTCAATAAGAACTTTCAAAAACATTTCTAATAGAATATTCTTGTGCTTGAATACAAAGAGAAGATACAGTGGATGCATTCAAATGCAGAGAGATGATGCCTGCTTCAACAGAAGTCACTTACAGGGTGAAAACTGAGCACAGAAGCTGTGAGAACACTCTAGTATTTTTAAACCCATTTGAAACACATGCACATGCACAAACCGCTTACAAGCATATATTGGGACTGGCCAATAGTTTTAATATCCAAGTGTGCCACTTTTTGAATTTCTAGGATATTTTCTAGAGAATGAGTTGAGAATGCTGATGAGGTATATAATGTTTCACAATGCTTGTTAGAAGCATTTGATCTACTGCTGTGAAATCTTTAATGCATTCTGCAGTAAATGCAGAACACGCAAATATGAAACACAGAGTAATGAATAATATTAGTAAATTTGTAACCAGGTGAAAAAGGGGAAGATGGGAGAAGTCTTCAAAGGGTTTTTGAGCCTCTTTTTTAAAGGAAGGAGGAATCTGACCTGAATATGAACTGATGATAATAAGTACTGTGCTTAGGGATCTGAAGCGCTTGAAATTTTATTTTTTTGTATAAATATATTTCTTCTCTCTTTTGGTTTCAGACCTCATTTAATCTCCAAAAGGTAACACTCTATTGACATTAAATAATAAACTGTGACTGTGTTCTGAAAGCATGGACCAGAATGTAATAATAAAGCTACTAAATAATGTATCATAGAAAGCTCAGGGGTTTAAATTATGACATTTTGCATTTTATTTCTTTTTAAAGGCATTTCCTGTGATCTTGCAAAAAAAAAGAAGTTGTAGCTCTGTGTGTCCTTAGACCCTGGTATAGATGGCACACAAAAGAAAGCTTGTCCTTTTGGGACCTGGCTCTGAATCAATTACAGACGACAGAGAAATACTCTTTTGTGGCTGCTAAAGTTCAGGAATGAAATCTGGCAGGCTTAGCCAATTCCCTAATGCAGCATCCATGTTACCAACATCAAATTGGCAGCTTTTGCCTATCCCAGTGGGGACAGGGTAATGAATGGATTTAGTTAAGGTGTCCTGACTCATCTACAGAGTGCCTGGTATGTGCACGAAGGTTCTCCTGTACAACTTCCAAAAAGCTGTCATTCAAAGAAAAATGAAGCCTAGAAAGTTTGCTGGCTAGCACTAGTGCAGCACACGACTGGGTTTCAGTCCGCCCTGAGTGCCCTAGAAAAAGCTACTGTTTGCCTTTTAACTGGTGGATGCTAAGGCACGGTAGGAGAAGTACATTTCATCATAATCTATGGTGAATTTTTAAGGAAGATAATTTCTTTTTGGTCTTCACACTTTCCTTTTTTCCACCATGCCTTCAAAATAATTTAAGCCATGCCAAAAGACTGCTAATGATGATTTTAAATGGCTTACCTTGGAATAAGGCATTGTCATTCTTGAGTTCCCAAGCAGTATGTTTTATGAATTTCTAGAGTGATACCTTTCTGTGAAACTCTTACCCTTACCTGAATAAACAGTGAAGACTGACAATGGATTGAAAAGCAAAGGCATCAAAAAGCCCAAAGAAATCCAGGTACGATACAGGTTCTACAGGTACATCTGCCTGTTCTTTTATTTTCTGAGTATCTCTAAATCTTTACTTTTTCTTTTTTTTTTTTTTAAATAATGCCTATTCTTAAAATGTCATTGCATATAATTTTAATGCAAACACAATGAAATGGGAAAATATTTAAACTAAATTTTTATTTCTGTTTTCCTGTCCTCCCTGTTTTTTTCAGGGGGAAAAAAACCCCAAAAACTAATAAAACAAGAGTAAGAATTTGTTCTCCTTATACACCCTTTTCTGTTTAACCTTACCTTTTCCCTCCATGAGAAAGATGAAAGAAAGTTAAATAACTAAGGCTAAGCTCAGGTTTTCTGGTTTGATTGCTTTGGCAAAGATTGGTAACATTCATGGACTCTACAGGCAGAGGTGATCAGATGTATGAAAGAGAATTTAAAAATTAAGTGATCATTGGAATGACCTATTTGTTTCTTTCAAAACAAAATTGAACTCTGGCTTTTCAAAGGGCTTGTGTCAGACAAATTCATTCTCATCTTCACATGACTGTAAATCAGGTTCTGTTTCACTGCACAAAATTGCATTGGACTGATGTGTAGTTAGGCACTGGGCCCATGTGCCCAATTTTAAATACATATAGATGTATGTATATACAATTTCTATAGGGTTTGTTTGTTCTTGCTGTACTTCTAAATCAGTAATTGATTTGCTGTCATGCATAAGTACCCCAGGGAATTACATTAGGGAATAATTTAAAGTCTTTGCAAAACCTCCCAAGCAGAACACGTTATAAATGCTAAATGCATACAGAGATGTCACCCATTTTTCACCCTGGTTATGATAAGCAGTATGATAAAGGAAAAAAAAAAAAAAAAAAAGAGAGAGAGAGAAAGAAAAAAGTCTCAATAACAAAATCCACATTGAAAAGTTAGGCACTTTGAACTTTCCCATCACCTTACCAGTGTTTCCCCACAGGCTGTCTAAAAGACAACTCAGCAATGTCTGAATGGAACTGCACACAATAGCTCCTTCACAAGTAGGTCTTTAATTGATTACGGCTGTGTTTATAGAAGCAGAAGAGAATTTACACAAAATGACAGATTGCCTTTAGTGTTAAAATAGTTTAGTAATGTTAATGGTAAAGGAGGTCCCCGCTACCTCCTCTTCAGCTGCGTGAAGCCCTAAAGATGAGTTCTTTGTTCCTCCAATTGCTTTTTTCTTTCCTCCCCTCCCCACTTTTCTCGTTGTTTCAGAGCAGTGATATTCCTAACCTCACGGATTGCATGAGCTGTGCAAATTTACACAGAGAACAGCAACTGACTGACTCGCAAAGTTAAAATCCTCCAAAATTGCAGATTCAAACATTGAATATGAGAAAGCAGAAGAACAAACAATACAAACCCCCAAGAACTCATCTTTGCTGCACCCTTGCCTGTGTCAATTTGCTCAGATAATCACAAAGGCAGTGTCTGAGAGTACAGTCAAAAGGTTAATCCAAATCAAGTACTGGGAGTAAATTCCTTTTTTTTTCCTATTGACATTAAAATAACCCCCACCTAACGAGCTAACGGTGCCGCGGGTGATGCGGCTCCGAGCCCCCGCGCCCCGCGGCTGCCGGCGGCGCTGGGAGGGACTGCTCCTGGCCTCCTTTCGGCTGCCTGCTCTACTCCGCACCCCCAGCGCGGAGCCCAACCCCCAGCCCGGCCCCATATCAGTCTGCCGGTGCTCGGGGGACGCCTCGCATTTCCCTGTTAACAGTGACCTCTAACGGCTGCCTGCCTGAACATCGTGGGGCTCTGACTGGGAAGGGACGGAACGGTGTTCGCCCCGTAGAACAGACGCTGTACTTTTGCAACGCAGCCTTTGGCTTCGAGACAGGACTGCAAAACTGCTTAACGTTTTGTCACACCTTCCAAAGCTAGAGAGCGACCATCCCTGTTTTTCCTGATATATTAAAAAATTGTTTTGTTTTGTTTTGTTTTTCATGGGTCCCCCCCCCCCCCCCCTTCTCTTTCACATTTAACTAGGGTCTGTTAACTTCTAGAGTCTCAGATTAATTTGAGAGTAATTCTCATGCTGAGCCATGGAGTTCACATGCCTGTTTCTTCCTCCTTCACAGAGGTGAGATAACAATTTAAAATGGTGTTTCTTTTGCTTCTGATGCAGATGGATTAGTTGATTCTTGAAGTAACTGCTGACAAAAAAAGATTAGAGATGATGCTGTGCACTTACTGTTTATGTGGAAGGCATTATTAATGCTGTCTCATCTGACACTTTATTTGATTTAATCCAAAATATACCCAAACCAGATTCTTTCTTTCACCTCTATGATTTTAAGTATCAGGAGAGAGCTAACGAAGTGACGGCATTCCAGAAACTCAGACACGAATAAATCAGGCGGATATGATCAATACCAAAATACCCTAAAGGAGATTCAGGAGGTATGAATATCCCTGACAAATATCTTCTAAGCTATGGTGCTTTGAATGTCTCTTGATTGGCAAACGTTGTCATGATGCCTTTTAGTGAGATTTGTCTTTTCCAGATTCTGAGGCTTGACTTGCAACCAGGTGATTCATTGTGCTGCCTGCTTTAGATTATCATGTTGAAATATGCTATTAGTACAATTTAAGAATATTTTAGAGAATAGTAATATCTCCATCATAACAATATTAAGAAAGAATCCATTCCCAAAATTAGCACAAAGAAGAAAGGAGTAGGGGCACAGGGACAGGAAGTTCTCTCTCTACAGTGCAAATTCAGTGCAGATCTTCTCATAAATGTTAAATTATTCTGGTTTTACAAAAATGAAGGGGGAAAAAGAGTTTGGGTAGATCTTAATGATTTTTTTTTTTTCAGTATTACTTTTAGTTTTCCAGAATTGGGTCAAGTATTTATGAAAGTGTTTCTACTTCTTATGAACTACAGCTTTAAAAACCCTGAAACATCTGAGAAGTTATTAATGCATATTTCACAACAAATTCTCTTTGGCTGTGCCCTCAACCATTCTTCATCTACTTTCTGTTACAGAAAATGAGTTTCCTTGGTATTCATACAAGCAGCTGACTTGAAGTGAGTAACAGAAACACCTGCAATAGCCAAAACTCTTTATCTGAAGGATTTGAAAGAAAACTTACCCCACATAACACCACCAATGTCAAGGTCTAGTGACAGATGTACTACTCTCTCATACTGAATGGACCTCACTTTACTGGACCATGGGATGATATAGTGTAGGGGGTGGAAATACCTTGGAAAAAACTTCATAAAGGTGAAGGTGGCAGCAGTAAGGCCAAAGTCTCTTCAGTCTGTGCTTACACAATGCTTGGGTCAAAAGCAAACATTAACAATCAAACAATATTCTTACTGCAGTCTCCTAAAGAGTGCATATTTGTGCATGAATCTTGTGACAGAAATAATATACCTTGTGTAAACTCACAGAGCTATAAACATGCTCCTTCTTGAAACCACAGGAAAGGGCAAAGCTGTCAGTTCCCAATACAGAGGCACTCAGAATTCAAAAAACAGTTATATACAATATTTGCTCTTGCAAATGTACATTCCATCAGGAGTTAACTCAGGAAAAGTGGGATTTACCCTCCAATGATTAATATAGGACATCCTGGATGACTGGAAAAAAATCAGTAAATAAAGTGTATGTGTGAGTTTATGAGCTTGATCCTGAATGTGTGAGTCAGGGTAGCTACATTAATATAACTCTGGGTAATGACAAATTGTTTTAGCTCTCTCTGTCTCTGAAGAAATAAAGCTCTCTTTACTATACATTTGTTTACCATCAATGTAGTTAATAGCCCAGAAAAAGGATCTGGCCTTTGATTTTCAAATATTGTAAAGACTAATAAATTCTTGTGCCCAACCTGTAATTAACCTATGAAACTGACTGGCGCAGGCTACTATTCTGACAGACACAAAAGCTGATTAACAATCCAGCTCAACAGGGATAACACTTGCAATAGCAGTAGCTAGGACAAAACTTATAATAAGATCTGTCAATCATGGAGCTTTAAGGAATATATTTCTCCCTTTGCAGAGAAACAGTGTTATACAACCTAATGCTTTCTACTTTTCCTTCAAGACCTGTCATTAGCTGAGTACAAACTAGTGAACAAGATGGAACAATTAGCCTGCTCTTGTTAGACATTTCTTACATTCGATTGCCATTAGTCAAGTCTGCAAGCAGAGTCAAAGAAGCACTGATGAGTTGCCTGGGGCCTGTTTTAAAATGCAGTGAAACTCTTTAGAGTGCTTCAAAATATTTCACTGGATGCTAGATCATATAAAAGCTGAGACTGTACGCAGAGAATAGCTCTTTACCTTTTTTTGGTCAGTTTATTTAGTCCATTATCTTCTGTAGAGCTGAACTGGTTTTCTGGAGCATAACAGCTGGAGGGATTTTTCTGAAACACTTTAGAATAGGGTAGAATAGAATAGAATAGAATAGAATAGAATAGAATAGAATAGAATAGAATAGAATAGAATAGACCAGGTTGGAAGAGACCTTCAAGATCATCGCATCCAACCCATTATCCAACACCATCTAATCAACTAAACCATGGCACCAAGCACGCCATCAAGTCTCCTCCTGAACACCTCCAGTGATGGCGACTCTACCACCTCCCCAGGCAGCCCATTCCAATGGGCAATCACTCTCTCTATGAAGAATTTCTTCCTAACATCCAGTCTAAACCTCCCCTGGTGCAGCTTGAGACTGTGTTCTCTTGTTCTGGTGCTGGTTGCCTGGGAGAAAAGACCAACCCCTGCCTGTCTACAACCTCCCTTCAGGTAGTTGTAGAGAGCAAGAAGGTCTGCCCTGAGCCTCCTCTTCTCCAGGCTAAGCAACCCCAGCTCCCTCAGCCGCTCCTCGTAGGGCTTGTGCTCCAAACCCTCACCAGCTTTGTTGCCCTTCTCTGGACAGCAAGTCAACATCTTTCCTAAACTGAGGGGCCCAGCACTGATCCTTGGGGGACACCACTAGTGACTTGCTGCCAGATGGATATGGCACCATGTTCTTATATTAAGCATCTCAAAGGCAGTAAATATTAATATAGATACAAATCCTTGGAATTTTAAAAATCAGTTTATTATATTTTACTTTAAATTCATTATATCTATAAGATATATCTCACATGTACCTTATATATCTCAGTTATCTATTTAAGTACATTAACTTGCTATGTCGTATTTATTGCATTTTAAGTAAAATATTATTTTATTGTAACACTTGGAAAATGTGGGTATAATTTTAATTTTAGCTTTTAAAGAGAAAAAGCATATTGCAAATTGGTTTTACTCAATGAGCATGGTAATCACAGAAATGCTGAGGACACGTCTGCAGCTGATTAGACTAGGAACAGACCTCCCATGGATCAAAAAGACTGATGCTTCTGTGGGCATATTTGGTACCTCAATTTCTGGTTTGCCATCCAGTCCTGACAGCACCATTATCATTTACTTACCCTTCACATTTTGTGTTTTTCTCTTTTACACTGTGCCTTGAAAGACATCTGGAGGTACCAGTTATTATGATCTGTGCTTTTTGTGGAATATTTAATAAGAATCTTTAACAATTAATTGCAAATGTACTTAAATTACAGGTTGTAGGTTCAGGAATAATTTGGTCTAAAATGATGAGATAGTGTTATAGAACATAGCACTTCTGCACTTCATACTCAACTTTGCATACTAACACACAAGTTTTGATGTTTCAGAAAGAAACTGACTATATTAAAGTGTATTATCAGTTATATAACACAACAGAAGCAATACTTTGTCATGAATACAGCTCCATATTATGCATATTCCTTACTCAAAAACTGTATTACAAATTCATTGAATGCTTTTACAGAAAAAGCTCTAAAATATTCTTGACTTGAATAATAGGAAGAACATTTGTAACTTTTTTTTCTTTTCTTTTCTTTTTTTTTTTTCCCATAAGCTTCTTATTTCTAGGTCATAGGAAAATGGAAAAGCAAAGCTTTTCACAAAACCTAAGATGAAGGATAGATAGCATGTGGATTTGGTCTTAGCTGGATGTTGTTCAGCAGGTGCCAGTGAGGGAACCAGCCAGTAATAATGGCCACAACACAGTAAGGTTTGACATGGTAGCAGGAGAGAACAAGCCGCATAGGTCTATTCAGTCACTAGAAAGGAACCATGTAAAAGGAGGTAAGTAATGAAAAAAAAAACCCTAAAGGACATCCAGAAATCAAGAGCTCTTGTCTGGAAGCTGTTCACAATATTGTATTAGAAGATTGCATGGATAAAAAGATAGCAGATGAGCTTCAATGTGTGCAAATGAGAGGTAAAGAAAAAATAACTTAGACTGTGTCTATGGGTTGCTGATTGCAGAAATGGTAATTACAGCTTGGGAAAGAATTCTCAGTTACCATTGTCAGCTGTCTGAAATTACTGGCCCAGTGTGAGGGAACAGTCAACAAATGCTGGCATCACTTTGAACAAGACAGATCTATTTATTTTGGCTCTGTGTAAACCCTTGTTGCATCTGCATCTTGGGTAGTGTGTGAAGACCTTGTGTCTACTCCAGAGAGGCATGAGGGAGCCAAGAAGGTACAGAGAGAGGCATCCAAAGTGGTCAAGAAGAGGTCAGCAGGTACTACATGAGAACTGAAATGCTAACAGAGCTGCAGCTCCACAGTATGGAGAATATAAAGCTGAGGGAGCATTATTAAGGTTTGCAAGACTATGAAAATGCTAAATAAGGTGAATGAAGAACTATTTTTTAACCAAATGCTACAATCCATGGTAAAAGATGCAGCAAACTACAGAAAGCACTTCTTAAGGTAGCGAGTACCAACTTGTGGAACTTGCTACCATCAACATTCAAGGAGGCAGACACTATGGACAGGTTCAGAAAGGGAGTAGACAAGTTCAAGGTTGGTACAATAGTAAATGGATACTAAAGGAATTATGTATCCATTAGTACCTGTTCCCAGTCCAGACGTTCCTGGCAAGTTACGAAAGGAACAAATTGCAGTTAATGGCCAGATTTGAATAGTCTCCCTAAATAGCATCTCCTACTACTGCTGCTAAGAGCAGACTTTGGACTAGATGGACTATTTGTTTGACCCAGCGGAGTGTTTCTTATGTGGTTTTTGGTTGGTTGGTTGGTTTTGTTTTGTTGTTTTGTTTTCCTAAATGCTTTCATTGAGTTGTTTGGGGTTTTATTTAGGTTTGTATGTTTATTCAGACAAATGAAAAAGACAACTTAAACTCTCGGTGAAATGAAAGTAATATATCAGAAAGGAAATCAAAGAAATAAAAAAATATGCATTTGATATTCTGAGAAATTTATATCTAAAAATGTGATTATATAGCTGTTAAGTAATACAGGCTTCAGGAAATGGCAGGCTAATGGTCTGTTTGCATTTTTAGTGCAGTCAGTGCAGGTATGAGATTCTGTGAACTACTAAGATTATTATCAGGGTCCATCCATGCCCCAGAAAAAAAGCATAACTTTCACTGTAGAGGCCACAGAGAGTAGATATATTTATGTATGAAGAGTGTGATAGTAGAAATATTTCTGTATGAAGAAAAACACCAAAGGAGAAAAGACTCCTTTTCTGAGCCCTGGATAGAACTGAAACCTGGGTAGGACTGAACCTGTATACAATATGAAAGTTATGATCAATGACTAGGAATAAGAACAGGTCTGTCAGTTGAGAAAACTGCCAAACTGAGAGGGAAAAAGAGACCCAAAAAAACCAGGAAGAGCGTGGTTGATAGAAAGCCAGTTCCTGACAAAGACTGTGTGGAACATTTGCCATAGTCACACAAAGTCAATAATTTTGGGGTTTTTTACCCTTCAGTTTCTTTGACTTGTTCACAGAGTACTTCAGAGATCTCATTCCAACAAGCACAGCTGAGTAGCTATCACACAAAGTGAAATGATTATGTTGTGGAGTGTGAGCTCCTTCATAATAAATGGTGTGAGGAGAACTTAAAAAAAACCCAATTGTTTTAATGAGGCACTCTCTCTAGATTAAATCCTGTCAGGACTGGAGCAATGTTATGGCACTTCCTATTATTCAACCAAAACTGAGCATGAAGAAATAATACAGAAAAAATAATTTCCTTGCTCCCATTTCTGATCCAGGCAGTAACATGGGCATGAATTAAATGAGCATAATGTGTGACAATCCTTTAAAGCTGCTGTCCCAGCATTGTAACTGGAGCACTGCCCATCACTGAACTTTCGTGCCAGCCTGGCAAAACAGGAAAGCTAAAGCATAGCTTTGCTCTGAGATTGCTGAGATTCCACACAAATTGCCTTCTGGGTTTGGGGCAGAAAATAAGATTATGATCCCAACTACAAATATGACAAAGGCTAAAGAATATGTCTTACTAATCTCTGCATCAAGTTTCTGGGCACTGTGCCTGATCCAGCTCCTGGTGACAGCTGCAGAACTGTTTGAGCTGGCCTAAACGGATTATCTTTGGTGTTAGACACTTATGAGAATAAGTGGGGATTTCACTGTGTCATTGAGAGTCACAGTTTCTCATCCAGTAATTTGCATGGATTTTAGTTACTTTTGCAAGCTACCTTTAGAGGATAAGAGTTCCAGTTAATCAGCACAGTTTACTGCACCAGCACAGCTTGCTCACAGTGTCTGGGCATATCTCTCCAGTTCAGTGTCTCATTTAGTGTGCCTGGCCAGTGGTCTAATACAATCCACAGTGAAAAAGAAATATAAAAGAGGAAATAGTGTGTGACAAATACAATTTTCTTTCATACTGCAGTAGTTTATAGTTAGTGATTGCTGTTATTTCTTCTGTTAAAATTTTATTTTGTGTGAATGTTCATACTTAGAGAAATAGTTCCATTCTTAGGACTATACAAACTTAACATAAAGAAAAAAAGATTGTCCTGTCTCCAGAAGGCTCTCAACATCTGCTATTTATAAGCAGAGCTTTGTCAGAAGACTCTTGCTTCTCTACAGTACATGCTGGAATTGATAATCAAGTTTTACTTCAAAAAGGTGAAAGGGACTAGCTCCCTAGCTGTAACTAGGGTTACATCCCTTGCCTAGCCTGACTCTCAAGAGCTGGTTTTGTAAGGACTGTGTATTCCTGGTGCATACTTGACTAGAGCACCTTACCTACTGCAACACATGTACACATCTTAAATTATTCACTTAGAAATCCTATCAAAATTCATGCTCACCCTATTCATATGGGGCAGACTCCTAGCTGTGGCCAACACAGGCTTATTCATACCAGCTTGTTTTAATCAGCCTACTTAGATGCTATTTCAGATGTCAGCTTTCCTATGGAATAGCAGTCATATCTGACCTGGAAAAATCACTTTTTATTTTGTTGCCTACAAAGAGTCCTAAGCTCCCAATAGAAGTGTTTAACATGCATACATAGATGATTGTGATAATGGTCCCAAAGTCTGCCTCTAATAATGCAAGCTCTTCCTTAGGGAGCATCTCCCTTCACATAATTCTTGGGTGTTTTTGTAGCCTGAAATACTTATTTTAAACATGAGAGCAGTCTAAATATATCAGTGAGCACAGATGTTTTCCATTCTACACATCCTCCGCAGGCTGTATTAAATTGTCTGTAACTGAACGGTAGGACTGAGCCTCCTAGTTGTGTCATGCTTTTTGTTTGCTTGTTCTGACTGGCATATCTTGGTGGTATGACTCAGTTAGACATGCTTTGGGCAAACCCTGCAACATGGGCAATCCTGATGTGCTTCTCCACATTTACTCTCCACTTACTACACCCTAGAGAGGAAATTTCAGGGCTGAGAATTCGTGTACCAATGTGCTCAATAGCTTCTTTTTTCCCCTGCATAATAATCATGAAGTATTTATTAGCATCATAATCCTATTTTGTACAGAGCCCTCGTTAAAATGAAAACTTGCTGTTGGATTATAACTGGCTTGTGATTTCCTCACATGCCCATCAACTTACCTTCTGTAATTTGCTTTTATTTGCCCCTTTCTGCACATTCCACTTTGCCAGTAGATGCCACTGGTAGCTTGCCAAATTGCTATTTAGAAATTGCATTTACATCTTCCCAATGATATGTTAGGTTTTTGTAATACCTTAAACAGACAAACATTTTAAGAAAACGTTTCAATAACACATTCTTATAATTTCCTGCCTAATGAGTGGGTTTTGCCAAGCAAGCTGGGAAAACACAAGGATTTTGGATGGAAATCAGGTCTTTTTTTAGTTATACAACTAAAGTCCCTGGTCCTCTTTTTCATGCAATGCCTAAAGTTTTGTGGGCTTAAAATAATAGAGACAATACATTGCAGTGGAAATGTGCCTAATTTTACATCTTGTACATGGAAGAAAAAGAAAGCTCATTAACCAATAATAATAATAATATTTCCTCTATGTAAATCTATCTGTAAACTCTGTTACTTAGATATGAATATCACCAAATGCAGCAAAGCCAGGCCAGTTATAGGAAAATTAGCACTGTAATAATTTTGCCAGGAAATGTTAAAATGAGAAGCATAAGATCTAAAAAATGTTGCTTCTTCATAATAAATGCAATATCGAACCATCATGATTTCATGCTACCAAAAATAAGGAGTTCGTTCAAGGCCAGAAAACTCAAAGATTATTTTCTTATTCAGTGGTTTGTAAGTGTGACAGTTGCAACCACCCCCTGCCCCAGGCAGGAGAGACCTCGAGGTGAGGCTTGTGAGGAGCTGATCTTTATCGGCTTTTTGTTTCTGGTGTCCCTTATTCTAAGGTCCTTTTGTTTGCTTGAAGAACCAACTAATTGATCAATTGACCACAGCCAAATCGACAGGGGTATAAATGGAGTTTTGCTATAGAGAGGAGGGTTCTTGCTCCCTAGAAGCAGCTTTTGCAGCTCGGAACTTCTCCCCTTTGGAGCGAAACCTAAGGAAGTTCACCGCCTTCAGTGAGTACAGATACACACACACATATATATATCTCCTGGGTATCCGTGGGAGATTGTCCTTTTATGAGTGTGTTGTGTGCACGTTTTGGCTCACATTTCCAATTAGTTTAATAGTTTAATTAGTTGTGCAACAGCATTTCCCCAGCCGACATTCCAACCTGCAGTTTTGCGTTGGAAGGAGAGCAGATTTAATGGTAATCAATCAGTGGCTGTTACCTGCTTTGTCTGTCTCCTTCACGACAATAAGCCTCTCATTTTCGGATCAGGGAAACCAGTTCTGACAACTTGTCACCCCAAATACTCTAGGTAAGGAAACTTAATTTCTCTTTTGTCATTTGGCAGGAAAATTATATTCTGCTGTTCTCAAAGTTCTACTCTATTGAATTTAATAGCATAAAATGTGAAGATTACTACAATTTTCCCTAAAGGGCTGGATTGCTCTCATGCTATCAATGATAGGTGATGTGACCCTTAATAAGAGAGAGCTGGAAGATATAAATTATAGCCTACATTTCTGTCTGTTTCTCCATAAAGGAGTGGAAGATTTCATCACTGGAAGCAATGCTTATTTCTTTGTCAAAGCAAAATGAGCACGGACAAACATTGCTATGTCATCTGCTCAGATGACTGCAGATAGTCTGATGTTTTAAATCCATCATTAAAATGCAGAATGTTGTTTCTCTTTTAAAACTTTATTGCTCAGTTCTAACTGCAGAAACTTTAAGCTTTGTAAATATGGATGAACGTGAATATGGACACATATGATGTATGTGTATACCCTTGTGACAGATTATATCCAAGACACACACTGATAACAAGCCTGAATGTGTAAATGAAGCTAAACAAATGATGCAGGATTCTCCAGTGTGTAGAACAGAGACAAACTGAGAAAGCTGCTGAGAACTCTCAAAACTACACCACCCTATTGTCACCTTCTCTTCCCCTTTTCTGTGTGCATTGCTCCCCTTTGGACTTCTCTTCCTTGCTGGCATGCAACACCAGTGCCAGCACCTGGTGTAAGCAGAAGTCTGGGACACAAATGATGCAATGGATCTCTTTTAGGGCAAGTGAATGAAGCTGTTAAAGCATAGTCCAGCTCACCTCTAATTTGGGTGACGCAATGCATTTAATTAATCAGAAATGCTCTGAAGTTCCGTCACTATCTTTCTCAGTTTCCCAAGTTTTGCAGTAGGATACAGTACATTCTTTCTTACACACTCTGCAGTATCATTAGACCTGCTTCGTTAAAGGTTGTAATTACACCTTGATACAGCACAATTTATTTCAGGAAGTCATTTGGAATATGCCTCTCCATGTAGCACCATTTAATGCCTGCATGCCAAGGGACCCTGACTGCTGTCTTTCCTGTAAGACTGAAAGATCAGCTCATGAAGTACTTTGGCTGCACAAGTCTTCCCTAAATAATCCTCTTGATAAGTCAGACAAACAAGATTTGTGCCAGTTTCAGTAACTGATATATACCCAAACCATTCTGTGAGTCTGTGTCCAACTTTGCACATCCAATTTTGCTATCTAGGGTTAACAAATTAATCCTACCTGGATTTATTTTTTGATCTGTATTACCATTAAGAATCAGGTTCTGAAACTGGAATATGTTCTGGTTTTTGCATGTCATTTTCAGTGGTAGAACAGTATTAAATAAAGGTCAGTGAGAGTAATGTAAACAGTGTTAAAATATTGCTAAATAGATCAGGGGTTTTAGCAGTTAAACTGAATCCCTCAGAAGAGAATTCATTACGTTTTCCATCAGCTGTTCCATTGAGCTGTTGGCTCAAGTGATGAAAAACCATCACAGTCAAGACTAATAAAACTTCATCACTCTACAGGGGAATTATACACTCTATTTTGAACCAAAGACAAGTCAATGCACACACATACAATCCCATTAAGCATATATAATATCTCTTCAATACATAATTAATTTCAAAGATACAGGAAGTCATACTGCACCATTGGTAGATTTATTTAAGATAAGCTAACATTTTCTCAGGAAAAAAAATGCATAAAATGTTCACAACAACCTGTTTGTTTGTTTTGCTTTGTTCAGGACTTTCTCAAAGTTTGATTTGATGTATTCATACTATCGTGATCCTGGATTAGACTGGACACTGCTGTGTACAGTCAATATTGACAGCCTCAGGTTTAAGCTTCCTTTACATCAGACTCTTCACTTGTCTCAAAGCAGTACCTTCAAGCTGTAACTCTCTGTAACAAATCCTACAGAAGCATAGTGTAAGAGAAAATTTAAAACACACAACTTTTCTGGAATTCATTAAAATTATTTGAAGGAACGTTTTATACCTCAACAAACAGTGGAGGAGGCCGAGGACCTTTAGTCTCGCACTCTAAATGGTCTGCCTCTGTGCTCTTCTGACGGCAGGACTTAATTTCAGACGTGGCATTGCAAACTGGCAAGGCAAACAAAACAGAGGGGAGGTCTGGTAAGAAAATAAAACTACGAGGACTAGATGTAAATAGAATTTGTAGGATTTATAGGTCAGGCATTTTTACATTTCTATGCAAATGAGATCAATTAGTGATAGCACCAGACTTAGCTACCTGCCCATGGCTTTGCTGATGCTTAGTGAGGGTGCCTGCCACAGACTAAGTGGATCTGTTACAAGCTTAGTTGTCTTGCACCTGTGATCCCCTGCTGTCTTACCCTCTGTCTACTTGTCCCAGTGCCAGCTGGCTTAAACTGCGTTGGATTTGATGGGTGAGCTTTATTTGCAGAAACTGTCAGGAATGCTAAGTCATCTTCAGTCTTCATTGCTATGTATGAAAGCAAGAGAAGCTCAGCAAGACACAGGTTTCTTAGCAGACTTTTTAGCTGATGCTACATTTCAGAAAATGGTATCTGTTATGTCTGGTTTCACTCAGATAACTGCTTCCTGATGCCTTCTTCAGGTCTTAGATGTGACTTTAGTTTAGGCAAGCCCACAGACCTAATATCCTGTCATTTCTGGATGCCTGCTGCATAAAGGAAAGGAAAAGCAATTTTTTTCCTGGATAGAATAGAAAAATACTGTTTCATTTGGATTTTTTTGATGCAAAAGCCGAAAAGTTCAGTACCAATTCAATCCTATATTAAAGCAAGATGAAGACTTACAACAGACTTTACTTCTGCTACCGTTAGATGTAGAGAGATGTTGCTGAACAATGGGAAGAGAGGCTTCTCTGAGTTTTAAAATTAAATAATAAAAGTACAGACTGTACTAGACACTGTACAAGAAAACAGCTTAGTACGACCTAATGATCAGGGAAAGCACAGCTGTCCAAGACAATTAAGAAAATCTTAGCAGATTGGCAGCATAATCAGTCTAGTCTATGGGCAGGTCATTGCTGGCTGAGGGGTAATCATGTTCACACTCTTGTTCTCGCATTTTCCAGCTAAACAGTAACCAGGAAGCAGAAGAGAGTATTACAAAGTAGGAAAACAAATTATGTCTGTTCCCCTATTTTCTAGTAATATAGCACTATCATGAGACATAATGATTTCTATACTCCTCCTCCTTTAATTTTCTCTAATACCAGATCTCACTCCGTAAACGAATAGGGAACTATGCCATTTTTAACACACTATCAGGTTTCTACAAACTGCTTTTTCTCCTGTCATCTGTGAATGAATTTGCAGTGTGTACAGAAAAAGTACTTTCAGATATCAAACTAGTTGAAAGATCATAACTTTGGATTTTAGTTAAACATAATAATATGACAGTAAAATTACTAAAAAACCCCCACAAACAAACCCTCAAAAAACAACCACCACCAAACTCCTAAAAACCAAAACCCCAACAACCCAAAACTTGTAACCCATTTCCATATTTTCTTTGCAAGCCAAGTAAACATGTTATATTTATTAAATTATGTGTTCAGTAGTAACATCTGTAGTTAGCAAGTCCATTCCTGCTTAACTACAGTGTTAAGAGTCAATGGCAGATTTATTTCACTGAGTAATACCAGGGGATTACTCTAGTGCAATGATATTCACTGGGAATGACTCTTCTTTAGCAGTGAAGGATTTAAATGCAGAAAGACTATTGTGACATGTTAATGGACAAGATAAGGCTGGTACTAACTAGCTGATGTCATAAGATGTATTATACTCCTCAAGGAAAACATAACTTTGCTTCTTTTGAAACCCACTGTTTGACTTTTTAAATACAAAAGATGGTAACACAACTTATTCCAAGGCTTACAATGGCTGTGGTATTGTAAGATTTTTGGTTTTTACCACCTAGATTAGTTTTTTATAATGCTAAAATAAACCACACCAAACCAATCAGTTCTTGATGGAAAGGCATGAATTTGTCTACTGCCATACAGTAAATATACAGCTAACAGACATTTTTCACTGGATAGTTTTCTGAAGCTCAACATTTATGGATGTGCAGCCTTTATATCCCTGAGATATTTTTTTCCTTGTATTATGCATGCATTGCTTCAAGATTTTATTTTATTTTATCATAATATAACTTGTAAAAATACATCTGGAGAAACAGCAAACCCATTGGATATATATGGTCAAATCAATATAGTCACTTTCTGAAATAATCTCTTAAAGCCTGTTGGGATAGCTGAAAGCAATGAGACAACTCAGTTTGCTATGTGAACTATGGTTTTAGTTTTGTTTTAAGCTAAGAGGGCACAGTGCTATAAGAAAGTTAGATAGCCGTACAACAAAAATATTGATCTATTGTGTTTTGTAATCAAACACGAGGCCACTAAATTCCTAATTGGGTCTTATGCATAGATATGAACAGAATCCAAGCAACTTCATCAGTGGTTTATTATTTACTGTTTGGGATTCATTAAAGAACACTTGTAGAGAGCTGGAAGGTTACCTCACCTTTTTACATTTGTACTGTAAGTTATGTTCCTTTGTCTGGGAGATACTACAGCTTAACAGATGTCTCCCAGATGGTCATCTGATACACTGTCACATACAGAAGTCAGGTCAGCAACTTTGGAAATAAAATCCAACTCACAGGAAATATTTATAGTTGATTCAGCATGCAGCCATATGACCTTTATTAATGTTTAAGAAAAAGCAAGAGGAAAAAAAAAAAGGTATGATCTTAGAATATAAAACTTGTGATAAAAATATTGGGGAAACTTAGTTGGGCATTCCTAACAGCTACTCAGTTTTAAAACAAAAGAGAGAAATAAGAAATTAACATACTTTAAAAAAAAAATTGGTAAAAAACCCCCACCTTTTAGTTTTCTATTCCTGAGGCCTAATCAATGTCCAAACAAATGAACTCTCCCTCATAAATGTCATATTATGTCTTCTGCTCAAAACAAGGGAATTAAATGGATAGTAGAAAACAAATGAACTGCAAATGAAATACACAATTTTTCACATCCTCTGAAGAGCCTGCCCATAGTTATCTAATTACATCTTTGAAGGTGGGCTGAAACTCAGCCGGGCACACCCAGAACTTTGGGAGGAAAGCCTTAGGGCTTTCAATGCTTTTTAATTCTACATTTGCCTTAGTCCTATTTCAGGTTTGAAATGCTTTATTTAATGCAAGTTTTGTTTTATCACAGCGGCTGCTAAAGTGCTTTTAGTCATACAGCTTCAGTGCTCTTTATTTACCTTGTCAAAAGGTGCTGCAGCATTTCAGGCAAATGAGGCAGTTTCTCAGTTTATCCTTCTGTGTAGAGTTCATTTATCTACTCCCTAGGATCTGGACAAAGGACTTATTTTGGTTCTGCTTTTTTGTTGTTGTTGTTGGGTTTTTTTTTGCTATTTGTCAAAGACACAGGATGTAAAGTCAAACTGTCTTCCACTTTCCCCAGAGAGACTACCTGGGGCTAGTGGCAGTCCTTAGTTCCTGGAAGAAGAGCATATAGCACAGGCCAAACACCTGGCCAAGAGTTTTACATTCCTTTTGTTTATAAAGCCTGCAGAATTGAATAGAATACTTCAGTTGGAAGGGACCTATGATGACCATCTAGCCCAAATACCTGAACATTTAGAATTAAATAATCTGGCTTAAGCATACAGATTCAGAAAACATTAAGAAATATGTTTGCCCTAGATCTATACATTTCAGGTCTAGTTCCACTGTCATTATGTGACCTCAGTGGAAATAATGCCTGAGTGAGGAGTGAAGTCTTTAGCTTTCAGTGAGATACTTGTGAAGTGCATGAAGACATGAAAGAAAACAGCAAACCTTGCACTTGTATGTGGTTTCAGTTAGCAATATCTTCATTTCAATGTCATTTATTATGTACTCCTTTTTTTTTTTTTTTTTGGATGCTTTGAAGCATTCTTGCTGCACACCAAATTAATTTTAAATTGGCTAGAGTAGTGTCTATTGGTGCCAAACATAATAATTAGTTCTAGGATGGATTTTCATATCCTGAGAATAGCATTTTAAAGGACTTACAAATGTCAAGGTCACCATAGCTTTTTATTGATCAAAGTCAGTTTGGGCAGTAGAACATGCTTTCCTGGAGATGTTACAGCTCTCTCTGCAACAGGATTTTTAAATAGAAATTTACCTTTGATGTTACAAGACTCTATGTAGAAAGAGAAAGAAACTAAGTTTATTTCTTAACAGCAGATCTGTGATTCGGGAGCTTGGTTATGCTACGTCACTTTAAATCAATCTTTCTCTAACAGGAATGTTGCTTGAAATTTAAAACACAGATTTAGAAAAGAATTTGAATAGCCTTTAGAAAAGCTGACAGATTCCATCATTAACTGAGGGTCATGCTATTTTTTCAATCTATTATCGTTAAGGGGCAAAGAGTTATTTTGTACAGCATCCCAATATAGGTATATTATATAACCAAACACCACCATACTAGTTCTGCTTCTCTATTGCAACTTGTGACCTTCTTCATTTGATCCAGTTTAAGTCTCCTTGAAATACTTGAACATGCTGATTTCAGTACTCAAGTAGAAAACACCACATTCTGAACCAGAAAAAAATTCCCTTGCTGGTGGGAATTTCACTTCCTCTCTGGCTGCATGGTGTCTGGTTGCTGGCCAGGCTTAAATCATGACAATAGAAAATACCTCTTTAAAGATGTCTGCCCAACATCTCTTCAGTTTATGCAGATGGTATGACCCTTCCCCATAATATGTATCCACTCCAGACCAGGTCCTCAGTTCTATCTATTCTTTCCTCTGTTGGGTGCATTAAGCTTGCAGAGACATGTATTTTACAGCATTAAGTGATCCATTTATCTCACCATCAACAGTTTGAGCATTTCAGTTCAAGGCTCGAAATATGGCTCAAAGATGGTTATAGTCTGTAACGTCAAATCTTTACAGACACCAAACAACAAAAATGTTTAACAGCTGTCAGACCTTACATCCATTTAAAAGTCTGATTTACATGTATGGTATCAGTATTGGCCTCTGAGAGCATACACAAATATCATGAGAAGTTTGCATAAGATAGCAATGATACTGAAAACATACTGTGGTTAGGGTTGACTCAAAAGAAAAAGCCTCATAATCTGTCTCATAAACCACACAAAAAAAAGCAGACTTACTATAAGAAAGATCATGAAGAGGAAAATACTACAGAAAATTGAGGATTATGCATGTCTGAGTGGCCATCAGGAGGAAGTAGCATAAACTACTGCAAGGGAAAATTCAACCAGTGTAATCCCAGTATGTACAGTTTTAAGGAAATAAGCTGCCTCACAACTGAGTAGATTAAAAAAAAAATCTAAAGAAAAAAGTGGATTTAACTTAGTACTAGAACACAGAAGCAAAAGCAAGGGAAAGATTCCATCTGAGCAAGTCATATAAGCACAACAACAAAGATTATTTTTCCCATTCCTTCCTTCCTTACCATGCCTCTACCATTTCCCTCTTTGACAATTTTTTTACAAAATTATCAGGGGAAAAAAAGCAAAACCAAACAACAAAAAGAAAACCAGAAGTAAATAGGCATAAAAGGACATTACCACATTTTAAGAGGTTTTCCCTTCATGAAATTTCCTTCCAAAACTTCATACATGACATTTGCACTGAATTCACCTGCAGTTCGTGAAAGAGAATGTAGAAAATATGTCAGAAGCAGTTCCTTGTTGATAATACATTAACTTTCCATTACTGCATTGAGTTCAACTCAGTCAGCTTTACTCTTCTACTCTTTACTGTCACCATACTCTCTTTAGAGAAAAAAGACTTGCCTACTTTGAGCATTCAAGGCTTTAATGGCCATGACCATCCTGATCTGGAGCCTCTACTGACATCCCTTGTCTATTGGCCCAGGAGCCCTGTTTAAGCCCAGCATTGGTCCTTCAATAGCCTGTGCCACACTGCTGGAGGAGTACTTGTCTCAATGTAATGGTAATCATACCCATACTTGGCTGTTGAGCTTTTTCCTTCCCTGCAAACTGGCCTCTTGGCTTCACGATCAACTATCAAGCTGCTATGGGCCTGCTTGGTAACCACTGATGCTGATGTGCATGGATGGACAGTCTCTCTTGATTTCAGACCTGTATCATCACAATGAACTTGTCTTGTGACCTGGAGTTTTGGTTGTACATGGTGGTAATTTCTGGACATGCCTTGCTTTCCTTGCTCAGGTACTGTGGCTGGTGAGGCTGGCTCTGTTATGCTCAGCTGATTTGTATCACAGTTACACTACAAAAATATTCTAAGTGTACAAAAATATCATTCTAAGTGTACAAAATGCTGTGTTAGCCCCACAGCTTTAACTACTGTACAGAAAGCTCTCCCCTTCAGACAAATTTTTTGTTCTAACACTTAAATGTTTTTATATTTAAAAAAATCATTTGCCCTATAAAAGCCAAAACATCCCAAGTGGACTTGATTGTGCACTTGCAAACCTTCCACAATAGTCATGCTGTTCTTCAGTAGAATCAGAACAACACACTAGATAAAAACTCTAATGAGGGTACAACAAGAAGAACCTAGGGGGAAATGCAGCCTTTTATAGTCATGTCTTAAAAGAAGCAGAGGTGCAAAAGAACTTTTATAGACACTCTGCACTAAACAGAAATTTATCCACTAATGACTATTCCTTATGTTTTACAGTCTGGCTTAAGATACTGTCCTCATTCTTCCCTGTGCCTCTTTTTAAATATGACCTGACTTGAATTTCAGCCAATGTATAAAGTAGATCTATAAATCTAATAGTAATGATTCTTTGAGCTCTTCTTTTTATCAGTGAAAATGCATGAAATTTGTCATCCTCTTCTGTGGTTTACACAAAGCCTTAGTGATAAGTAAGCTGCTGTAAGTCAATAAATCTCCAGGTGAGTTTAAGTTATCAAAGAAAAATCTTATTTTCAGCAGGGAAGCTTCTTCTGATCAATGAAGTTCTACCAAAGTAGAAAGGGATATACCTACTAGCATCTAGGTTCAGGTAGAATGCTGGTATCTTTACTGATACTGAATAAATACTTCATGCTCTACATGGATATTAGTGAGACTGTGAATGAAACAAGGGTCTAAATTGCCTGGTAACAGGGTAGAAGAAGAAAAACAGTGGCTTTCAGTCTGCTCTAGGTCTGCCTTTGGTTAAACCTGAAGAAAGCTTTATGATTCTCTAACATGCTGCCTTGTCAGATGTGTTGCTGCATGCACTCTGCAGCTGCAAGTATGCTCTGTGGATAAGAGGTCTCTAACACTGTCATTTTCAACAAATGTTAATGGCAAATATTTCACTTAAGGACTTCTACTTCATGTACTTGTTGCCTTTGAGTATACAATGACTTTTTTTGGAAGGCAAATTTACATGTCTTTAAAGGTGCCTTTAAGCTTATACCTGAAAGTAAAATTAGTAACATCTTATATATACTACTGCAACTTGGTGTCCTTTAGATAAGCCTACCTCAAGGTAAATTAATAAAGAAATACACCAGAATAAGACTTAGCACACTGATGTAACAAGGCTCAGGTTCAGAGTAATTGATAATGAGTTTGCAAAAAGGAAACTCACTTTTAAAATGAATGAATTCTACCTCAGCTCAGAGCCTACTGTGAGTATAACAATGCCAAGGTGAAGCTGGCCCTGTAGTGCAATGTAGCCACATCTCAGTTAGATCCTATGATGGCAAAATAGGCTTCATGTACTACTTAGCTCTCAAAGGCTCATTTCCTTGCTTACATGTTGAAAATATGATCCAGATCTCTGGCAGAATTGTACTACATGCATGTTGAAGAGCGGGAAAGGCTGATGATAAGCTAGTTCCAGACCTCTTTTATGCTGGAACTGACAGGCTCAGACCTAGCTTACAAGCTGTTCTGAATCATGTAAGTGGTCTTCATTCCTGTGCTGTTTTTGACACATGGGGATCACCTGAATCAAGCTGTGCCTTAACACTCCTGTACAGAAGGTAGCTAGCTGAGTGTCTATGCTTTGCCTGCTGCAATCTATTTTAGCCTTACTGTAGATAACATTTCCCATAAGAAAATGGAAGAATTCCTGCAGAAATTAAAGTTTGTAGGACTTCACAGAAATGGCAAATGGTGAAAAACAGTGAGCTTGTGTGACAGAATGCTCTTCATTTGTATGACTTTGAGAAGATCATCAGAAAATTTGTGCCACCTTTGAAAGTCTAAGGGAGTTCTTGGCTAAGAGACCTAGAAGTATGGATCAAACCACTGCACTACTTAATATTAAAAGGGGAAATGACTTCTGGCAAGAGATATTGGAAATAAGTAAGACTACCTCATAATTTAGCAATAGTTGCAAAATAGAAACATCCTCTTTAATTCCACATGCAGTTACAGCATAGAAAAATAAATACAAAAATTGAAACTAAATTCTAACTAATTATGTAGCACAGACAGAATGAAACATAAATGTCAATAAATATTAATTAAACATTTAATCTCTTCTTAGCATAATTTTCTCTTTTTGCAATAATCTTTATTCAGAGCAGTCTACATTGGCTTCTAGAATCATGTGAAATTCCATGTTGTCAGACAGAGCTACTGCTAAGATATGTCATCTCTATGGATTTATATGAAATAGAACTAGTCTACATCATGTATTTAAGAACAAGAAAGAGCATTACCATTTTTCATATGAAAACACTGTGGAATTCTAGAAAATGAAGAGTAACAACAGTCCAGCATTATTTGCTGTTAACTGACAGCATCATCTGGTGGCCAAATATGAAAAGCAGAATTCTAAGTGAATTATCCACTGTTGCGGTACTTTATTCAGACAAAAGTACTAAAAGCATGAAGGAAATGGCTACTTGCATTTCTGAAAGCATTGTAAACAAAGCCCAGGAAAGTAGTTTCCTGAGTTAGTAGATATTAAAAAATGCATTTTCTCTTTTCATAGTGTGCTTTATTACATTTATTTTCTAATAGAGGAGATACCAAGTAGCCTTACCTGCTTTTAACTGTATTCAGATATGTTCTAAATGGAAATAAAATCATTAGTAGTCATTTTGCAGTCTTTTTGAAGTTATGATTATGCTCACATAGATGTGGTGTGTTGACCCTGGCTGGATGCCAGGTGCCCACCAATGCTGCTCTCTAACTCCCCTCTTCATCTGGACAGGGAAAAGAAAATATAATGAAAAGCTCACGGGTTGAGATAAGGACAGGGAGAGGTCTCCCCAGTTGTTGTCATAGGCGTAAGAGACTTGGGAAAATTAGTTTAATTTATTACCAATCAAATCTGAGTAGGATAATAATAAAACTGAATCTTAAAAACATGTTTACCCCTCCTTTTCTTCCTGGGCTTAACTATACTTCTGATTTTCTCTACCTCCTCTCCTTAAGTGATGCAGAGGAATGGGGATTGCAGTCAGGTCATCTCACACTGTCTCTGCCACTCCTCTGGGAGAAGACTCATCACACTCTTCCCCTGCTCCAGTGTGAGGTCCCTCCCATGGAAGACTGTCCTCCACAAAATTCTCCAACCTGACCCCTTCCCACAGGCTGCAGTTCTCATGAACTGCTCCAGTGTGAGCTCCTGTGGAGTCACAAGTCCTGACAGAAAAACCTCCTCCAGTGTGGGTTCGTCTTTCTGTGGGTCCTACCAGGAGACTGCACCAGCATGGGCTTCCCATGTGGTCACAGCATCCTTCAGGCATCCACTTGCTCCTGTGTGTGGTTCTACATGGACTGGATGTGGATAACTGCTCCATCATTAAGCCCCACTAGCTGCAGTGGGACAACCTGCCTCACTGTGGTCTTCATCATGGGTTGCAGGGGAATCTCCGCTCTGATGCATGGAGTATGTCCTCGCCCTCCATCACTGACCTAGGTATATGTAGAGTTGTTTCTTACATACTCACTCCTCTCTATGGCTGCAGTTCCTGTGGGTTTTTTTCCCACTTCTTGAATATGTTATTACAGAATTACCCTGTTGCTGATGGGCTCAGCCTTGGTCCCTGGCAGTTCCCTCTGGCGACAGCTGGCATTGGCTCTATCAGACACAGGGGAAGCTTCCAGCAGCTTTTCACAGAAGTCATCACTGTAGCTCCTCTTCTCCACCCCCAAACCTTGCCAAGCAAACCCAATACAACAGCACCTAACAAAATACAGCTCATGTTTTGCTGTAGCTCCAGTTCCCTTCAAAGGGAGCAGTTGGATGCACAAATAGCAATGCAGTTTCCTGTGATTACAGCTCTGATACTAGATGCATGAAACAGCCCAGTTTGCTGTAAGTCCAGTTGCCTTTAAGCAGTCAGATGCACAAATGACAGGGTTTATTTACATTTGCAATGTATACACAGCTTTTTTTATGACTGTAAAGCTACCTTTTTTTTTCTTCTTTCAAATATGTATTTCTTATCAACTCAAGAAATTTTAACGGGGAATTTAAAATTTTACCTTTATGAAGTTACCACACATTTATACTAATATAGTCACTTCAAAATGGACAAAAAAGGGGGGGGAATCACCAAGAGGTTATTTTAGTAGTGCAAAACTTGTCTGTGCAGGCTGTAGAATCTTCACCCTCAGGGTCTTTTGAGACCAGGCTGGAGAAAGTCCTAAGTGATGTGGTTGGAATTCAGTGTTGTCCCTGCTTTGAGTAGGAGGCTGGACTCCACAAAAGGATCTCCTTCCTTTCTTAACTGATTGAGTCTGTACTCCTGTCTCATATCAATATTAATAAATTGAAATTTCTCTCTGTATAAGCAAAGAACTTCTAAACCTAGAATTTCTACACAAAATCATGATGCTTTTTTGTTCAAGTAGCTACAAATTTGCCATCTGGGAAAGTGGGAAAAAACCAACCAACCAAACCCCACAAAAACCAAACCACCCACATTAGTGATCTGTTTTGAATGCGGGGATGAGGAGAGAGAGGGGCAAAAAAGATTTTGGTTTCTGCATCTTAAAACAAACAAACAAACCCCAACAAAATCCTGCACATTTTTATTGCCTTGGCTTACATGATACTCTGTTAAACTTAGACATGTTCAGTTTCAGTGGCCTGGTCCATCAGGGAAAAAAGACTTTAAAATATTTTTCCTCTGTCTTTGAGAGGAGATTTTGGGCTGAGAGGGACTGAGCATCCATGAGATACTGTTTCCAAGTGAAACTGACCTTGTCACTTTAGGGTTCACTAGAAAATACCTGTTTCACTTAGCCTATCCTGACTGGAACTGAAAACACTGCTTCTTAGTTCGGAGAGGAAAACATATGAGAAGTGATACCATTATTTCAGCATCTTGGGGCTGACATGCAAACTGAACTGTGCTGGAGAGCTACAAGGGAAACAAGCAAGTTTCGTTTGCCTAGAAGTTTTGCAGACCCGCTACATAAAAGAATTCTGTTGTGTCAGCGAGACCGAGGAGGAAGGGCAGCAGTGGCTACTTCGGCTGCCCGTCAGTGGAAGGGCCAACCCACGGCGGAGCTTCCGCACGCCCCGCCGCGACCCAACGCCCGTCTCACAGCAAGACTCCCTCCAGCCCAGCCCACGTCACCTCACTGTGCCGCCGGACTCGCGAGACTCAAGGCTCATGTCCCCGCCCCTGCTCTCGCGCGATTTGTCCCAGAGCTTCCCGTGAGCGCGGGTGTCGCTGCCGCCGGGAGTCCTGCTATGGCGGCGCCGGGCTGTGAGGAGGCGCGGGCGGCTGGTGTGGGGCTAGGTGCCGGCCCGCCTCACCCCGGCCTTCCGCCTCATCCCGGCGTGGCACGGCGGCGGGGTCGGACGCTGCTGGTGCGGCATCTGCCTGCCGAGCTGACGGCGGCGGAGAAGGAGGATCTGCTGAAACACTTCGGGGCGGTGGCTGTGCGCGTCCTGTCGGACCATGGGCGTCTGGTGAGGGCCAGGGGTGCGGGGGGAGACCTGCTGCCGCCTTGGGCCTTGTGCGCCTCAGGGCTGTAGAGGGGACCGCAGGGAGAGGAAGGAGCGTGGTGTGCGGGTCCGGGCTCTTCAGCCCGCTCGATAGGAAGCGGCACGGAGGTTCTGAGCGCTAGGAGCGCACCGCTGGGCCGAGGCGGCGCGGTTGAGAGGGCGCCTGACGGGTCTGATCTCCCCGCCTGCTGCAAGTCCTGTGTCCTCGGCCTCGTTTGTTGTTTGAAATAAGGCTGTGGAAAAGCGGGGCAGAAGAGCGTGTTGCTAGATGTAGGGATGCCTCTTGTAGTCTTTATTCTTCCTACAAAATACTAAACCAGGAGTTTACTCATGAATGCTGTTTGGAAAAAGCTTTGTGTTCTAGAGAACTGCAGATTATTGATGCCATGTCTGGTGTCAGAGTTAGGCTTTTTCCTATAGGATATAAAAAATGCTGCCTTGGTTATAATGAATTTATTGATAACTGCCATTATAACAGGATTAAAATATTAAAGTTTTAGCACTGGATAGCAGTAAGGTTAATAATGAAGTCTGTTAAATTAAACATGAACTGTGTATTCTGTGAGGATTTGGAAATCTTAACCTTTTTAAAACAAAAAGTAAGGCAAAATGTTAGTTGGAAACCATTTAAACTTTCACACAATAGTTATGACTTTTGTAGCATGAGAAAACTAACTTTAGGAGGTGTTTTGATGAAAATGCTGTGCTGAAATAGTTTCTCTTTTTTGAGAAGATTTAACTTAGGATGGCTTTTGCTTACTAGGGGAGGAAAGAAACATACAGTGTTCCTGTATTCATCATACTGCTGAGTTCCTATCTTAATTTTTCACTGTCTGAGCTGCTTGTCCTAAATTCTTACCGGGTGAATGTTCTCTAGTCCTTCACCTTTGCCTCATGTGGGAATTAGATGAATATTATCAGGAAGCTTTCAAACATGTAAGCTTGAACTGATGAATTGAACTTGCAGCTATATATTTTACATGTAATTTCTTAACTTTGCACTCAGCATGACAATTTGTCTTGTTTGCTTTCTAGAAACATACTGCTTTTGCTACCTTTCCCAGTGAAAATGCAGCTGTGAAGGTTTGTATTGTGTTTGTTATTGGGTGTTTTAGCAAAGCACTTCAATGAGTTTGCTGTTGTGCTCCAAAATGGGTTAAAAAAAATGCAGACCAATGTAATGTTAGAGTTCTGTTTCAGGAGGTGCTTGGAGGATTTGATAAAAAGAGCACTTCTGTAATCATAAGAAAGGGTTGGAAGGGACTTGCTTCTAGTCCAGTCTGTCACTTAGAGCATGCTCTAGGATGTGGGTCTATTTATATATAAACTATAAATCAAATATCATTTACTTACCTCCTGCATAATTGTGTAGTTGCCATAAAACTTAGAAATAATGATGTACGAAATTCAAGACTTGCATGAATGCCCAACTTTCATAAGAAAAAAACCCTACCGTTTTAAAAAAAGGTAATACTAATGCCAAAAAGGTAATACTAATAATGATTTTTAAATGTGAATCTAGTAAAAGAAAAAAAAAGTGTCAGGAGTTTCCTCATGCCTGTTTTTTTTTTTTTGGTGTGGTGTTTTTTTGGTGTTTTTTTTTTTTTTTATGCTGCCTTGTCATTTTTTTAGGCCATGCTGTAAAGCACTGCTCAAAAAAGTTAGGAAGACTATGAGAGGTGAACAGTTGTCAATCTAGATTGCTTTGTGTCAGTTGTTGACGTTTTGTCAGAACCTGTATTTGTGGAATGCTGGATCTTCTTTTTAAAGAAGATCCCAGCTGTTACTAGTGGACCTAGTGGACTTCAGCATGCTTCTATTTAATGAGTAAAAGGTCGGTTACTTGAAATCACAGAGATTTACTAGGCTGTGTAATAAGTGTCATTGTCTCATAATCTTATTTTCCTTCCTGCTAGCAGGATAGTGGCTGCTAAGGCAGGCCTGTGAAGGCAGGAATGGTACAGAGATAACTGTGCCTGAAATGGCACAGGCATAGGTAAAAGCAGTTGGAACTGCATCCTATGGCTAGTTTACCAACCAAATAAAAAACTGTTATGCTTTGAAAGGATTCTTACGTTTTCCCGTGCTTTCTTTCTTTTCATTATAATTCTTTGAAGGCTTTGTCAAGACTGCATCAGCTGAAACTTTTGGGTCACACCTTAGTGGTTGAATTTGCAAAGGAGCAAGATAGTGTGCAGGTACTTAGCCAACCTTCTGTCTCAGAGAAATGTAGAAGGTATGTGCGTAATAATTTAGTTTTTATGTTTATGGTCTAGGAATGGAAATTCCGTATTCATTATATTTATGTAGTGCTGTTAAATCCAAGGGTAAATTGTAACCATGTACAACTGTAAACAGGCAGGTTCAGATCTGTAAACAAATTACTGCATTCCTCCCGTTAATACTATTCCATTCAGTATAATAATGAAATAGTTCTCATCTTGTAGTTATTACTGTCTTGAATGAGCAAATGGTCCTGTTCTCATCTATAGAACAAAACTCCAACCTGCATAAGCTGACCTCTGTGTTACACAGGCTCCGTGTGTTTAAAAAATACTTCTTTTGTGTCAGGATTGTGATTTTCTTTTACTGTTACACAATGCATGCAGTACTTTCCTGATGTTTCTTTCTGATCTTATCAAGAGTCAGAACTGACACCTCCTAGCACTAAAGACTGCTATTACAGCCACAGGCTTCTAAGCTGATCTATGCTTGAAGCATGAGGATACCAAACATAAAACTGTCCTGATGTCTCTTGCAGTAGTTAAAGTCATATTTTAAAAGAATTTAAAATGTCTATGAATTGTAATGCTAGTGTGACCAGCAACTGTGATAGTTTGGGTTTCAATTGTCTGCCAAGTACTTAATTGAAGAAGTAAGTTGCAAAGTTAGACTTCCATGTTTACTTTTGTACTGATAAAAGATATGTGATAGTGCTTAATTAGCATCAGCTATAGAGATTTGAAGTTACTTATACTACCCTCTAAGTATAAGCAAATCAGTAATTTAATACCTTTGATTTTATACAGTCTCTGAACAGAGAGTAACATGAAATAATTTTAGTTCTATTCCTGTAAGTATCTCTAAGTCCGAAGTGTTTGAATATAGGGAGACATACTTAAATCTTCATAAATCTTTGTTCTGCAAATCTGGCTACTATAGTCCAGATTTATTAATTTTTAGGATTAACAATGGCTATAGCAATGGCATAGATAAAAGATGTAAAAAAATACTGTACTAATCTATGTCTTTTTTTTTATAGATTAGGTTAAACATGTCTCATATTGTATGTGCTCATATGTGTGGCACTTAAATTTTGCCATTTTAATTAATACTAAATTAATTTTTAGTTCAGAAGAACCAGTGAAAGAAGAAGAGAAGAAAGAACCAACCTGTGTTAAAATAGAAAGTGGAATTGCACCTAATCATGGGTTAGTGGTTTTTTTTGGTCTTAATTATTTCCCCCTGTTACAGTTTATTTTGAAACAAGTGTTAAGCAGGAGACAGAATGCGGCGTGCTGTTTTGTTTCATGGTAAGCTGCTGTTCTTCATATGTAGCTGTAGGAATTGTCATACAGATGAAATTACAGTTCTTCAAGTTTTGAATCCTCACAGTTGAGTAGTGACTGGTGTTTTGAGCCATGAAATTACAGATTGCCTTTTAGCCTTATGTATTGTTTTATTGAGGAAGAGTTTAAGGACTGATAGCTTGTCCCAGTGTTAACAGCAGAATACTGTTGACTTTAGTTCTGTCAGAGGTTCCTTGTTCTTCCCCCCTTGTGTATGTGGAAAAATTTCTTTTGGGGCTAGTAAACACAGGACTTTGCATGTGAAGTTGGTATTTGTACAGCACGCTATGCTGTGCTTTTGGGTTTGAACATATTGATTAGCTGTATCTGCTTTTGGCTTTCTGCATGTGTTGGTACTTTCATTGTCCTCAAGCTCAGTAGATCTGCCTTGCATTAGGGAACTGCATCTTCACATTAAAGACATGATGTCAGTGTCCCAAACTGTTCTAGGGGAAATAATATTTTAGTGATACTTCAGATGTAATGAATAGTTACACCTCTAGTAATCATTAATTATTATCAGTCTTTTTGTGGCAATGGCACTGAGATTGTTTTTAATCTTTTTCTCCTCAGCCTCACCTTTCCCATCAATTCTTGCCTCAAATATTTGTATCCACCACCTTCAAGTACAATTCTAGCAAATATAGCAAATGCCTTGGCAAGTGTGCCCAAATTTTATGTCCAGGTAAGCAAAATACAACAGCAAAACCCGAAAGTATTAAAATATCTTAATATTTACTATGACAAAAATTATCTCTGTGAATAATTAAGTTAGTTTTCTAGCAAAGATGCTAACCAGTGTTAATTTCTTACTATGTTGAGAAAATAAGATTTCATTGATCAGAAGTAACTAACTTCATTGAGACTGAAGACTTAACTAGATATGCTATTTCTGATTAGATGTGACTTGAGTACTTGGAATTTAATTCTGAGGCAATGCTTAGCTTTTTCTGATTGGTCTTTTTAGGGTGTTGGTTGTAGTTACCAACAGTTAGTGTTGGATCTCAGGTGCAGGCTTTTGCTTTTTTTAATAACAAGTGTACTTGTGTCTTCATTAAAACTGTGCTGCTTTACACCTGCCAGGCTATGATAGCTAGCAAGGAACCGTTTTAATTTATTTAAAGGAAATCTTGCTTATCTTGAATCCTATCAGGTACTTCATCTTATGAATAAAATGAATCTTCCTCCACCTTTTGGACCAATTACCGCTCGCCCTCCTATGGTAACTTTTTAAATGTATTTTTTTAAAGTATTGTACAATTGATTCGAAATTTTAAATGTTAGCAATATGGTAGGAAATCTAAGTTCAGACTTCTAAATGTTGGAGAAATCTCTACAGGTTTGCAAATACCCAGTGAAATACAGCAGTAAGATGTGTATGTTAATACTTGGAAGGAAAGTACGTATATGTATGATAGTAGCAATGGAAGATTGCAGACAGTATAAAAAAAAGAGATTATGCATCATATTACAGGTACAGGAGATAAAGTATTATTAGCTCAATGGCTTACACAGATGTGTTAAGTTTCTTGATCATTCTGTTTCTTTGGAGTTCTGACTGGATTCAGGTTGCTAATGACATTATACAGCATTTTGGATTTAGCTTGCTCTCTCTGCAGGATGTTTTTTGAAAGAGGCAGGGTTGGGGAGAACTGACAGAGGCTTAGAGGAAACAATTACTCTTGGGGAATAGAAATACCAGCTCTTTATCTTCTGTGTTGATGTGATAGAGTGATTTAACTGACTGTCAGTTAGGGATTATTTTCCTTTGTTTTTAACTTTTTCCCATTATCAGTATGAAGAGTATTTACCAGTGCCTGTGCCACCTCCCCCAATCCCACCTTTGCCTCCTGAAGAACCTCCTTTGCCTGAAGAGGAAGAGCCACTATCTAGTGGAGATGAATCGGAATATGAAAGTGATAATGAGGAGGAAAAGGAGAGGTATGCATTTTACAGTCATTTGTAAGCTTTTGGGCTCTTCTAAAGTATTTTTTACTGTTCTGCTTTATAGTTTTGCAAGTGCTGGAACCTGTTAATGTTTGCATCACATAGATAATCTTTCCAGATGCTTAAGGAAATGGTATGCAAGTAATCATTTGTTCCCGTGTCAAAGAACCAAAAACCCAACAAAAGAAAAATCTCACAAGAGAGAGCAGACATAAAGCAGCAGCAATTAATTTGTTCTCTGGATTATTCATTGTTCTACATCTTCTTAATAGATTCATGGAATGATTCGGGTTGGAAGAGACTTTAAAGATCATCTAGTTCCAACCTCCCTGCTATGGTCAGGGACACCCTCCACTATACCTCAAGGCCCAAGGCTTCATCCAACCTGGCCTTGAACGCCTCTAGGGAGGGGGCATCCGCAGCCTCCCTGGGTAACCTGATGAAGCACTTAACCTAGTTTTTCTTGGAAGCTTTACTCATTACATGACACAACCTGAATCATATGTTCACTCTGACTTCCAAACTGTTCTTTGCACATCAGTGTGTATTGTTAAGAGCAATACTAATGTGTATGAAATTGTGTGTGCTGAAGATCTTTCACAGTTTTGGGACTGAATTACATCACAGCTGAATGTTTGTAATAATAAGTAAAGAAGTAGTTTTCTTTATTTGCTATTCAACCTGAATAGTTAATCAGAAAGTCCCTATGCTGTGTGCAGAAAAATACATATATTTGGAAAAGGCATTCCTGTTGAGTGGAAATAGTATTATTAAAAAAAGAAAAGGTTCTGCCTGGGGCTTCTTGGCATTTCTACAGCTTCAGTATCCTACAGTATGTAGGGTGTATGTATCCTTCAGTATCCACCACAGTATGTAAACAAGGGAAGGAAGAGGCATACTGAACTCATTACTCTTTAGATCAATGACTTAAGTACACTGTATATCAATTTGCTGTGTACTATAGTTTATTAATACAGTTTTGGTGTCAGGGTAGCTAGGTTTATAATCATATTCTGAAAAGTTGTATTTCAGGGGCTTTAGGGAAGGGGTTTCAAAATGACTGTTTTCAAATAAGCTGTAAACCACATCAATTCTTTTTAAAATTTTGTTTAAAATAGAATGACCAAGTTGATGGAATTAGCAAACCTTCAGCCTAAAAGACCAATAAACATGAAGAAGCGTGGTGTTAGAAAAAAGCAAAGAATTAAAGACTTACTGAATGTTCCCGTGTGTACTCCCCACAGGTTTGTAGTATTTTTGTGATTTTTGCAATTTTTCACATTCTTCCTTTTACCATTTTTTCTCTGTATCATATTTGCCTTAGTGTTGCTGTTTCAGAACAAGCATTCTTCACTGATATGTAAATTTAGTAGTAGAGTTGGTCTTTCCTTATCTTCATCTTTAGTTTTATTGCTCTAAAGGTCCAGATTTTCATGTAATATGAAGTCTGCTCAACAGCCTGTGTTAAAGCTCTGTGTTATCCCCTGTTATCAAACTAGTAAAAATCCTGTCATATAAAAAAGAAAAGATAATTTTGTATCACAGCTCTAACAGAAGCAACCTGAAGTAGTCTGGGAATACTTTTAAGATAAACATTAAAAAACAACAAACCAACACAACCAAACAACACAACCCGCCCCGCCCCCCCAAAAAAACCCAAAACCAAAACCAAAAAACCAACCCCAAACCAACCAACCAAGCAAAAACCCTTGAAGAGTAAAGACTGGATTGGTTTAGGAACCAAGCTTGGATTTGGAAATGGCAGTATTATGTCATAGTACACACCAGTGTGGTATTTATATGTAGTGCTGACCAGTTGTGAATGCATTTTTATTAATAACTGCCATCTTCATCTAAGTGCTTGGCTGTATTTTTTGTAAATGTGTGTATTTTATACACTGAGAGCTGCATCAAGACCACTTATTTTTCATGTTTAAGTTGCTGATAAAGTTTTTCAGAAGTGCCTGTCTAGGCAACAATGTGGCATGTAATTCCTGCTGCCAGCCATACCTACTGTACTTTAGTATTTTGACAAACTTGAACTGTATTGGGTGACATTTAGGAAATTAAGAACAATAACATAAAATCTTTCTGGAATAAATCTTGTGTTTGTGCGTTTATCAGTGTCTGAATCTTTAATATGTTGTTTTAAACAGTAATTTGCACCCTACGCTGTCACCTTCAGATGTCTTTGAGCAGCCACAGCATGTAGGTCATAAGAAAATTGAATTCCATATTACTACAGACATCCCAGCTGTTCTTCAGAACAATTCTGGAAAGGAAAAAAATGGTAAGAGAGTTCCAACTCCAAATGTATTTAATATTAAATTGTTGTGGTTTCAGTGTGTAGAAAGCTGCTGAAATTTAGGCCAGGGAGTTTTTTTGTTTGTTTGTTCTTTTGTATGGAAGCTTTCATAAATACTGCAGCAGTTTGTCTGCATTTGCTGTTTTTTTTCCCCATGTTAAATCACAGAACTCTGCTGTTCTACAGTAAAGGGTTTAGAGGTTTGAAAAGTCTCTCCTAGGGCTATGGTGAATTGCACTACTGTAAATGTTAAGGAGTTCTAGCAAAGATGTAAACGCATTCTTGGTATTGCATAGTGTAATTGAACGGAACAGACTAATTTCAGATTTTCCTTTTCCAGCTCTTAGCAGCATTCAAGTGACTGCAAGCTCCTCTGTGATGCACTGATGCTCTGCTATAAAAATGCTGTGTGATAATAGCAGTGAGACCTGATGGTTCCTTACAGGGCTATGTACAATCTGTGTTTCTAATACATTACAGTAATACCCAGGTTCTTGAAATGAAAATTAGATAAACCATAGATAGGGATAACAGGCTTCAACAGCAAGGCTGGTTACCTTAACAGGCATGTGCCATGGCTTTTATTTGTAGTACAGTTAATTTTGTAGGACTATATAGAGTAGGCATTTTTGTCAAACCAGGGTTAAGATGCATTTTTTTCAGAATTTGTTCAAATTGATTTACAAATTAAAGCATACCACATTAAAATGTTACTGAAAGGAGTATCCTTTTTTTATTGCTGTTGATCGTTTGGTGAATAAACATAAAGCCCACTTATCATTTACATAATGTGTTGAAATTTCAGACCTCTATGCAGCTGCAGAGGAAATCAATAACACAGGCTTTGGAAGGATTTTCCCAGCTCCTAGCTCAAATGATAAAATGGAAACTGAAGAGGAGGAGGATGAAATACCATCAGAATTTATTTCTAGAAGAGATCTAGAAAAAAACAGGCTTTCTAGAGAAGGTATAACTGAGAATAAAATGTCTAATGACTCTTGATTCTATGCAATAAATTGTTTTAAATAACAATTTCCTTAATGGGTTATTTATAAAATTCAGTTATTTTAAACTGAGCAAAAAATACAAAGTAAGTATATAAAAGCTAAAATGTCTATTTTTCTGTCTTCTTCAAGAAATGGAAAAATTCTCTGTTTTCAAAAACTATGAGCCTGGTGATCCAAACTGCAGGATATATGTGAAGAATTTAGCTAAACAAGTTCAAGAAAAGGTAGGTAAACAAATTAAGTACTTATCAAAGGGCTTTTTATCAACTTTTCTCTTATGCTGACCCTTTAATTTCAGGATCTCAAGTTTATTTTTGGAAGATATGTGGACTTCCAATCAGAAGTGGAACGAAATATGTAAGTTAATTTAGTACCTGATTAAAATGACTCTGTTCTGTTAACTTCTGCAATACTATTGAAAATTGTGATTTAAAAACTAGCTAGTCATTTGTGCTTTTTCTTTATGCTTCTGCATATGACCGATGTCTGAAGACTTTGTTTTTGTGTTTTGACTGCCAAATTTACTGTTTATTCGCTGAGCAACACAGTGTGAACAGTGTAGATGATTGTGTGCGTCTGATCCTTTGGCATATGTCATATTTAATACCGTTGCACACCAGTCTGCCACCCTGCAGTCTAATGTCACTGTCTGCTAAATGCTTGCCCCAGGCTTAGGATGGTCTCCAGTGATACAATTCCTCTTTGTCCTGCTCCCATTTCTGCTGTATCTTCAGCTTGAAGCATGATAATTTTTCTAGTGGTAAATATGAAAGTGTGGTTAAACACGAGTAACTCCCAATTCTCAATTTCACCTCTAGGTTTGATATACGTTTGATGAAAGAAGGCCGTATGAAGGGACAAGCTTTCATTGGACTTCCTAATGAAAAAGCAGCTGCTAAAGCTTTAAAAGAAGCAAATGGATATGTCTTATTTGAAAAACCCATGGTGGTTGTATCCTTTTCCTTGCCTAAATACATTAGATATGTATACTGTCCATCAGTCTTCACTTTTGCTGTCACAGTGTTCTGCTTATTAGAAATCTATGGAAAGCAGAAATGCATTCAGAAAACCAGGCAGCATAGCATAGTGGACCATTAATTTTATGACAAAAATACAGAGGCACCCCTTCTGAAATAGCAAAGTAAATGTGCTTTATTTGAGACAATAAAATTGTCTTGTCTGGTCTTAGCCCTTTGATTTTGCAAACACAATACAGAAGATAATATAGCTTTTATGACCATTGTCATTAGTAGGCTTTTTCACTTGGTTAATCATGTTTACAAAATTACAAACGGAGAAAAATGTCCCTGCTAGGGTAAGTGGTCTCTGCTTGGACTCCTTCTCAAACTGGAACTGTCAGTTACTTCTTGGGCTTGTGTAGTGTGTTAGGATTTCTGACCTTTTTGATTGCATTGCCCTGTTTGTTGTTGTGTTGGTTTGGGGTTTTTTTTTTTTTTTTTTTTTTTTTTGTTTGTTTATTTTTGTCTAGAAGTCCTTCATTATGTGTCACTTAAATTTTTACATAGTTTATTTCCTTTTCTTTATATTCTTGTTCACCCCCAACCTCTGTTCCTTGTGGCTTTTTTTCCTCCCAAAGTTACGAAATTGGCATGCTAGAATGGAGGATTCAAAATAACAAACATCTATCCTGTTGTAGCTAAAATGTTAGCCCCTAACCCATTCCCAGCTACTCATCCTTTTCTGCTTAGTATTGCGAACTCTTGAACAGGCTCTCTTAATTTTTTTAGTGTGCTGTGCATCAATGAGGTCCTATTCTTTGCCTGCTGTATTAAAAACTTAAATGCTGTAGTAGAAGTGGTTTACAGATAAAGGCCACTTTTTAAACTATCTTTTGCTGAAATAATATAACTGCTTTTCTTGCTTCTTGGTTGGCTTCTCTTTGTCATTGACTCTTGTAGTCCTCAACAGAATTTCAGCAATTTGCTCGTTCAGCTAGACCAAAGCAGGATGCCAATGAAGGGAAAAGGAAAAAGTAGAACACTGCACAAGGTATGGATTCTATGCCTGGAAATAAAAATTACAGAATAATCAGGAAGGTTTTGTTTGCTTTTGTTATACTATCTTTTTAAGGGCTTCTTTAGGAGTAGTGATGATGGAGGGGAAAATGTTCCATATAATGCAAGGTATACAGTTGTAAGTTCAAAATGTTGCTTCTTCCTCAGTTTAGAAACTCAGAGACTGTCATTTTGCTAGTTCTAATACCCCATGGTAGTTAACAGATTCTCTAATTCTTAATCTGGGCAGGTAAGGAGAATAATTCTGTGGAATGGGTCCACTTAACATTTTTGCAATTTTCTGGGGTTTTGGCTTCAAAAATATTTGCATCTTTGTTCCTTCCCTTACGTCCCTGTCCCTGTAAAGTGATCCTGCATAACTGTTTCCAGCAATAAACTCATTTATTCCATCTCTGTTAAGGACCTTTGGCTTTGCTAACTGTGGAATCACAGAATCACCAAGGTTGGAAGAGACCTCAAAGATCATAAAGTCCAACCTGTCACCACAGACCTCATGAGTAAACCATGGCACCAAGTGCCACGTCCAGTCCCTTCTTGAACACCTCCAGGGATGGTGACTCCACCACCTCCCTGGGCAGCCCATTCCAATGGCTAATGACTCTCTCAGTGAGGAACTTTCTCCTCACCTTGAGCCTAAACTTCCCATGGTGCAGCTTGAGACTGTGTCCTCTTCCTGTGGTGCTGGTTGCCTGGGAGAGGAGACCAATCCCCTTCTGGCTACAGCCACCCTTCAGGTAGTTGTAGACAGCAATAAGGTCTCCCCTGAGCCTCCTCTTCTCCAGGCTAAACAATCCCAGCTCCCTCAGCCTCTCCTTGTAGGGCTTGTGCTCGGAAAATGAAATCTTAGTGCTGTTGCAGTGTCCTTTTTACTTGTCTGATTTAGGAAAGGATATTGTGTCCGAAAGCATCACTTAATGTTGCACTGACCAAGACTTTATTGTGGAATGCACAGGTCCTGTTTTTTGGCATTGTTGTCAAAACATGATGAGAAAGTAACTTTTAACAAAGTACTCACTATTGAACTTAATTTCCTGCCATGTAGCTCTACTTCACTACTTCTTACTCTAAATATTTGCTTACTCTAAATATTTTGCTCAAGCAAAATCAGCTCTAATTTAACTCTGAGAGGTTTCATGGCCTGAAACTATCTATGCTTAAGTAGTGAAATCTCGAATTAGCATGTGAAGTAACTGGTGCAGGAATTGGAAGCATTTATTTCTCAGTCTGTACCCTCTGATCAGCTGGCACAAATTTGAAGTGCATTTGACTTAATTGCAGGTTACAGTTGAGCGTCACTCTGGTTATGCATGCACCTAAGACCAAATGAACTAAAATCTTAGGCTGAATGCTTCTGAAATATTTTACTTAATTTGTGATGTCTTGGGGTGTTTGTTTATTAGTCTGGTGGTTTTTTGGTTTGTTTTCATTTGGATGATTTTATTATTGTTGCTTTGGAAAAAGCCTTGAACAGCTGTTTCTGACTTTTAAAAATTGGTTGGAGACCCCACAGTGTAGTTATTTTTGAAGCTTGTATTTTTATTTAAAATATGGTAGGCTTCTAGTTCTGTCAGTTGTCTAAGGATTTTTTTTTTTGCATCAGGTTACATTGAGGCTCCTTCTCCCTCATTTGGAAGATGCTATTTGCCAGTTCCTGTTTTGAGTTACTGGGTTCTTTGATTTGCAAAATTTGAATTTTATTTTGTCAAAGGGAATTTTTTTACAGGCATTCTTCTGCACTGGTCATTGAAAAGAGACAAATGAGCCTTGGCTAAAGTACTCTTTTAGGAGTAAGGATTTGTGGGAATGTTTGTCTTGTTTCTTACTCTTGATAGGAAAACAAAACTCATATTTTACGCAGTGTCTAGTAAGAAGGAAATTACTAAGATTGCTTTAAATGCCATGAAGAAACTTTAAGCATTGTAGCTATTGGAAAACATTATAAATGAAATCTGAACACTTACTCTTTTAGGAATTGCATATCTTTTAATTTAATTTTATACATGGAATCTAATTCTCACTTCACTAAATGTACTAAATAATACTTGAATTACATAAAGAAAATAACAAGATGCTTATTTGGTTATTAATCAGCTTGATGGTCAGCTTGGAAGCTTTCCTTGGAGTAAGCAAACATGTACTTATGCAAGAGTTATTTGTGCACTGGAAAATCTCACATGATGTTGCCTTGGTGTCATTGGTTTATCATGGGCAGAACTTCTGCCTTACCTTGACCTTTGGTATGTAAAGATTACAGAATGTGCCACAGATAGATATTTTTATTTTTTTTTTGTTAAAGGTTCCATGAGGTTTAATTAAAAATATTTCTTTTCCCAACTCATGATAAAACTGAACCCATTACTATGTTTTCCTGTTCCTGCTGAAATAGTCTGATGGATGTTGATTTATGATGTGAAATTCCATGATAGAAATCTGAGTCTGTAAGGAAGAGCAGTGTCAGAATCTCATTTGAGGGATAACTATCCATATAACCAAGTTTATGCAAACATTTGAGGGACTTCAAATTTGATCTGTATTTTGTGTCTCAGTATTATTCTTTTTTTCTCTAATGACTAAATTGATGTAAGTTAAACTTGTGATTATTTTGAAACAGAGGGAAGCTAATTTCAGTTAGTATGTGGGGTGACTATTTTTTCTGTAGCTAAAATACTTTTTTTTGGGAGAAAGGTTATGTAGAAGAAACTGATACTGAGAGGTCCTCAGGTTCTTCATAAGGAAGAAGGGACTTGAATGCCTGCATTGAATTGAAACATGATTGGGTTTTGGACCTGTTGGAAAAAGTGAGTCTGTAAAATGGCAACAACCTGAAGGAGAATTAATGAGACAGAAGAATTTGGTGTTGTCCTAGTAGTTTAAGTAACCAAAACATCTATTTACTTTTGAATATGCAGTTTACTGTTGGTGTACCCATCAGCCCTCATTAAATCTCATAAGGGGTCAAAACTGTATTTTATCAGAGGCACATTTGCTTTTGGTAGGTAGCTTAAAGTTATGTGTATGCAATACTGAAATCAAATAAAATTAAAACACATTCTGCTGTTCTTCTTTAGAAACATTCCTGCGTAAATACTGCAGTAATACTGTCATGCAGAGTGTATCCTTTCTTGTTGTATCCTTTTGTTGTGCAATGTTTCCTGCAGCACTTGACTACATCTAAGTTTTCATATAGAGTAGGTATGGGGAGGAGTTTGTGTTTTAGAGCTTGAACTAACCTGGTAATTTTAAAAACAAAGGGCGCTTTTTTCAGGGGGAAAAAGAAATAAATCAATGAGTTTTCTGTGTTGTGTGGATAGACATAAGAAAGGTTCCTAGTCTTCAGAGGTAGACCTCCTCTTCCTCTAGCTTCTTCCTTAGCTTGTATGAGTGAGAAGTGTTTCACTGATGTGTGGGAGCTGTGTTGAGCTCACATTGAGGATGTCCTCTTGTTTATCTTTAATTATTTATTGGTTAAAGTATGTTGTGGAACATTATTATAAGTTGACCATTATTTTAGATTATTTGATGATTACTGTTGTGCTGATATATGAGAAACAATCTGTAGCTGACTTTGCTTGTACATTCCTTACTTTTTCTTTTTTTGAGTGGAGGAAATAAGAAAACCCATAGCTCAGTTCCAAATACTTCATTATGATATATTAAGCACCTGTTAACCTTTGTTGGTTTATTTTGTTTTGGATTGCTTTCTGCACTGAGGTAGTATTACTCCCAGTAACTTACCTTTCTCTTAAGTGATGTAGTCTATATTGAAGTAGGTTTTTTGGTTGCCTTTTTTTTTTTTTAAGATGTTCATCACTTTTCTAAATATTAAGCTTCTTTCAATTGAAATGCAAAAGAAAGCATAATGCTACTGTTATTTGGTTGTTCTTACTTTTAACATGCCTTTGTGATGTTCCAGGTCCCTTTTGTGTTCCATCTCTTTCAAGTATTATCAGCCTGAGGGGAGAAGCAGTGTAATCATCGGGACTCTTGAACTGTGCGTAGTAGCATTTCTAAAGTATTTAAGGCAGAGTATAAATTTTCTCATCCTAAAGATTTCAGTTACCTTTACACTGTCAGAAGACTTAAATGTATATTTGCTTGTGAAATCTCTAATAAATTATTTCCTACTCTGCATTTTGCCTTTTTCTCTTCATTTTTGATTTTCATTTTGAGGTTTGGGAGTGATCATGAGGGGGAAGATGCTTTTTTTAAAAAGCTGAACAATGTCATGGCAACTCTAGCATGTTCTATATGATTCAAGAGTATGTCTTCATATGCACCTCCTCCAGTGTGATGTTTAGGTGTCAATGTTTCAGAGTAAAAAGATAAGAAAATCTAAAAATAGCCTCATTTTGGTGTAAAACCTTTTCTTATCTTGGAGACTAATCAGGAGGACTAGTACGCTGGCATAAATCTGTACTGTGAAGTTAGGCATTGGTTTTCCTCAGTAATTAGTTTTCCTTGTTCATCCACAACTTGGAACGATATCATCAGGGAGACTGAAGTCATTGAAACACGTATCAGCTAAAACGGTGTTAGACCAGGGAAGGTGTGGTCCTTGCCATGTTGAACCCTGTTTGATAACTGCAGAGGTCACATAACAAGATTTGTTACACTCTAGGAAGGTTCATATTGAGTTCAAAAACCACATGGGAAACATTGCAATAATGTTTACGTGGTGAGAGTCCGGTGGATTTAAGGAAAAATATACTCCATAAAATATAAATTAATAGCTGATGGTGTGGTAACAGGCTGGCATACAGACTTTGGCTTACTCATTCCAGCTGCAAACAGCCTAAATCATGGCTATTGAATGCTGGACTAAAATAAATGTATCTTTGCTGTTTTTTCCATATGAGCTGACTTAGCAGATTACTTTAAAATGCTTTTACTGGAATTCTTTGTAGCTTATTTGCTATCTGGTTCATTGTGTATCTTGCCTGTATTTTGAGTAGTATACCAGGAAAACTGCACTGAGAGGGAAGTTTTATGAGAACTTTTGAAGGGTTTATATGCCTAGAAAAGAGAAAAAAGTGGCTTAAAATATTTTGAATGCTCTGTGCTAAGCTGTGTACTTTGTGGGTTTATATGATTAGAGAGCAAATATAACTCCCTACTATACTGATAATCTATCAATTTTTCAGTCCAATTGAGAGAAAGTCTAAGTCAGAAGGCAGATTTCTTTCCCTTAAATCCACTGGGTTTTTCTATACCAGTTGCTGCTGGTTGGGTCTTGCTGTGTCTTTTCTTTCCCTCAGAACGTTTATTCTCTTTGATCTGATATTTCAAATCAAATGACCTCTTACTGTTTTGCTTGTGGGGTTTTTTGGTGTTGTTTGTTTTTTTTAACAAGAGCTGGCTTCTGGGATAGCACAGAAGCAGTGAATGCAGGCTCATTTCACACCCTTAATTAGCTAACGACCTAGACACACAGCAGCATTTTATTAAACTTTCAAATACAGTGAGACCCATCACTATAATTTTCAAGGAGAGACTGACTCCCACAATCTAACAATAATGAATTTTCCTGTAGTGCACCCGTATAAATTGTCTCCCTATGTAGCAAAAATCAAAATCTTCTGATTGCAGAAGCTAAATCAGATTTATTTTCTATATATAAGTGAATTGCATGCCTCATGAGAAATTTTAATGATAAAATAGAGGAGACAGGCCATACGTTCTAACGGCTGGGCGGAGTTACAAGTACAGAACCAAGGCTTTACAACACTGCATGAAAGGCCAGCTAAGTAAATGTTCAAAACAGTGAGGAAGAGAAACAGCAAGGTGGTGCTATACTCAAAAGACACAAGCGCTTTAAACCCATCCCCAAAATGAGATCAAGGTATACACAGAGAGGTTGCCTGTCTCAAATCTTGAGAGCAAATACACTTTCAGAATACAAGTTTATCGTGACTCTACATAATCGCGTGTAATGGAAAGCTTTTGGAGAGCCTGGGTTACTATGGCCCGCGTTCATTCCTCGCTCCCTACGGTGGCGCACGGGTAGGAGGCTCCGCGGCCCGCCGCCGCCCGGCCCTCTCTGCCCGCCGCCGCCCGGCCCTCTCTGCCCGCCGCCGCCCCGCCCCAGCGGAAGGGGCCGGGCTTCCCAGTTGCTCGGGGGTGGCATGACTGCTGGTGCCCGCTGAGAGAGGGGTCGGCGAGCCTGTGAACGTACGTATGGAGTTGTGCTTGGTGCGTTTGGTGTGTTCGTTGCCTATGCGTGCTGAGAAGGCCGGGCAGGTCCATCCTTTCCTTGAAATAAAGATCAGGGTTGTTTTGTAGAAATTGTGTGAGATTCTTTATAAACTTCTGTTTAGACATCATCCCAGGTTGGGTTTTTCAGCAATGCGTTCCCAAATATGTATTAAATAGGGAAAGGGTACAGGATGAAGAAAACCTGAAGACCCCTGTGTTCATGTTTAAAACCTTCACTGAAGAATGGTGTCCCTTATGACAGCACCTAAGAAGGGGGAAGTAGTATACATGAAAATGGGAAATTAAATGCTCATTTCAGTCCATATATGTACTGCTTTGCCTTTTGTGGTTGTATTTATACTAATAAAACTACAGCTTTTGCACACTAGAGACAGCTTGTAGTAGACAACATTTGATTCTTAAACAAAAAAAAAGTTAATATGTGAGGTTGGTATAGTTTAGAAAGAATCCAGTTCTGAAAACGACAGTCCACTAAAGTTAAATAAGTGTGATGCCAGAAATGGGGATTTACTTTAAATGTGTATTTTGTAACATGTACTTTACCCTCTTGCAGGGATGTTAATAGGCAATAAGAGGACCACAGCTGATCCCAGAGCACAGAATGGGTATCTATTTTCTTCTGCTAATTGCAGGGCTTTGCTGGGGGCAGTACACCCCCAATACTCTCACTGGGAGGACATCTATTGTACACCTCTTCGAATGGCGCTGGGCAGATATTGCTCTGGAGTGTGAGCGCTATTTAGCTCCTAATGGATTTGGAGGAGTGCAGGTATGTCTGTTCCTATCACTAGGTAGTAAAATTGCTGCCTAGATGATAATTTATTTTTCAGAGAAAACCTTCAGTGAAGGACAGGTAGTGAGAAAGAAAAATAGAAATTGGTAATGGAAATAGTAAATGCTGACAAATATATTCTTCAGTCATCATCATGTAACCATGAATTTATTTCATTGCTCTAAAGTGCATGTTTTGCACTCTCTGGTGTTACATTGAGATGAATTAGAATTGCATATCACTGACTAAATATTTTTTTTTACTGCTCTGAAGAGCGACCTACATTTATCTGCTTGATATTATTTAAATAAGTAAACATGAAATGAAACTATGACTGAAGAAAAGGGCTCCTAAAGAGAGTACCAGAGTGCTGAAGACTTTGAATAAGTAAATGGAAAAGGCTGCTAACTATTCACCCAAACTGGCAAGTTGCTCTCTGTAAAATTGTAGTGTCAGAGTAAGCCATTCAGAGACCCTTCTTTGTGGAAACCTGGTGTGAGCAGGCAGAAATGAACTGGACAGAGGTTCTGATGGAGATGTATCAATATGAACCTGTTCTGCCTGAACAAGAGACACATATTCCTGCGGAACCAGTAGTGTCAGATGGGTGGAGTAGTATGACTGGAGAGCAGTCACCTACTAAACTATTTCAGTTTGTCAGGGTGCTCAGGAAAAATCAGTGAGAAATGTCTGCCTGTCTCTTTGTAGCCCAGGAGCTGGCAAGCTGGCCTACATGAGACCTTCCCCATAATTTTTAAGTAACGCATCTTTTCTCTGCAACCTTCTTTACATTCACACAGGCCTGATTGATCCTAAACTGATCAGAATATGGTATATGCTTGGATATCTTTTTAATCCATGCTGTCAGAGACTCTCAGTTTTTTTCAAATGCAGACTTGCTGAGCTGGTCACAAAAGTGTGGCAGCAAAATAGGCTGCAGCCTAAGGGTCTTTAAGAAATGGTGGGATCAGGTGGTTATTCCCAGACTTGAAGGGAGCAGCAAAAGCTTGTTGCCTGAAAAGTATCTTAGAAAGGGAAGAGGTATAGCTGTCTCAAAACTGTGACAAGTCTTGTGTCAAGAACGCTTTTATCCAAAACATTACAAAAACGGGAAGTCAGATCCATTTCAAGGGCAGGAGCTAGTGGTAGTTGTTCTTCAGTCAGTTCTTTCCTGATTCAGGGCTATCTCTGCTGACCTAATCCTTCAGATTTCAGACTCTTCCTTTGATCTTTGAAGCCTGCATTCACAGAGATAATTAGGACACTATGTCCATGCACTTCATTTTTATAATTTGTTTAAACCTGCTGGAGGTCCAGGACTAAGTCTTTTATTTCCTGCCCACTCCAGCATAAGCAGAGGACACTGAGGATCTTCAAGAGTTTGGTATTGTAGGAGTCTTTCATTAAAGCCACCTGATTTTCTATTGTTATGTTGTTGTTTTTTCCCCCTCTAAAAATACTGTGCAAACCAATAAACTATTAACAGTGTCCTGTCACCAAGAGTCACCTTCTTATTTTCAGATTTCACCTCCAAATGAAAATGTTATCATTACTGACCCCTGGCAGCCATGGTGGGAAAGATACCAACCTGTCAGCTACAAGCTGTGCACTCGATCTGGAAATGAAACTGAATTTAGAGATATGGTGACCAGGTGCAACAATGTTGGAGTAAGTGCTTTGAAAATGTTCTGCTGTTAACAAAGGATACAGACAACCAGTAATTTAGAAGGGAAAACATGGTAACCCTGGGCTGAAGATGGAATTTCTTTTGAATAGATTGATAGAATAATTAATGTTGGAATGGGCTTTTAAAGATCACTCTGCAATGAGTTGGGATGTGTTTAACTCAGTCACAATGCTCAGAGCCCTGTCCAGCCTGGAATGTTGTCAGAGATGAGGCTTCTACCACCTCTCTGGGCAACCTGTGCCAGTATTTTACCACCCTAAGTGGAAAAAATTTCTTCCTTACCTAATCTAAATCTCTCTGTGTAAAACCATTACCCCTTGTTACAGCAGGCCTTGCTAAAAAGATTGTCCCAATCTTTCTTACAGGTCTCCTTTAAATACTGAAAGGCAGCCATAAGTGCTCCTTGGAGCTAAACAACCCAGACACTCTCAGTTCTCCTTCATAGGAGAGGCCTTCCAGCCTTTTGACCTTTTTGGTGGCCCTCCTCTGGACTTGTTCCCAACAGGTTCATGTCCTTGTGCAGAGTGAGCCAGAACTGGATACAGTACTCTAGGTGAGGTCTCACCAGAGTGGAGTGGCAGAATCACCTCCCTTGACCTGCTAGCGATGCTTCTTTTGATGCAGCCCAGGATATGGTTGGCCTACTGGTCTATGAGTGCATATTGTTTCCTTGGGTCCAGCTTTTCACCCTCCAGTACTCTCAAGTCCTTCTTTGCAGGGCTGCTTTCCGTGCCTTCATCTCTCAACCCTTACTGATATCTGGAGTTGTCCTGACCCCTGAGTTGCCCTGACCCCTGTGCAGGACCTTGTGTTTGGCCTTGTTGAACTTCATAAGGTTCAAGGGAGCCCACTTCTTGAACCTGTCCAGGTTCTGTCAGTCAATCTTGCTAGCTGCACCACACGTTATTGTGGTCAGCAGAGCTGCTGAGAGCACACTCAATTGCGCTATGTCATTAATGAGCACACTGAACAATACTGGTACAGTACTGTACTGGAATAGTACAGACCTCTGAGGGACACAACTTGTCACAATCTCCATCTGGATGTTGAGCCCTGTTAACCACTGCCCTCTGAATGTGACTGTCCAACTAATTATCAGCTAAACAATCCACCCATAAAATCTCTCTCTCTAATATAGACAGAAGAGCATTGTGGGAGAAGGTATCAAAGGCCTTCCAGAAGCCCAGTTAGTAGTTCTTGGGTAGTTCTTCTCTTGTGTGCTGATGTAGTCTCTCCATCAAAGGAGGCCTCTAGATGAAGGTATGCTGACTGTCCGGAATCACCTCTCTCTTCCATGTGCTTTAGCATAGCTTCAAAGTAGATCTGTTCCATGACCTTCCCAGATGCAGAAGTGATATGGACAGGTCAGTAGTTCCCAGGGTCCTCCTTTCTACCCTTTTTATAAATGAGCGTAATGTTACCTGCCTATCTGTTAGGATGTGGGTTGGGTCACTGTTGCCATATGGTAATAACAGAGAAATGGTTTAAATAAAACGTTGGGAGAAGCAAGCAAGCAAAAATAGGGGGATAGGGTAGGAGGTAAGAGAGAAACCATATTAATTAGCGGTGCTGTGGGAAATAGCTTTCTCAGACTAAAATGTGGATCCTCTTTTCTAGGTACATATTTATGTGGATGCGGTAATCAACCATATGTGTGGAGCTAATGCTGGTGCTGGTGACCATGCTACTTGTGGAAGCTATTTCAATGCAAAGGCTGAAGACTTTCCAGCTGTGCCCTATTCTGGCTGGGACTTTAATGATGGTAAATGTAAATCTAGAAGTGGAGACATTGAGAATTATCATGATGTGTCTCAGGTAAACCTGGTAAAACAAAGATGTTTTTTACATAGATCATGACTGTTCAGTTCCTTGACTGTGGTTTATTTGTTCCCCTTTGCTGTCAGACATTTTTTTGCTGCAACGTGTGACAAGATGAGAGGGCATGGCCGGATGCTGTGCCTGGGGAGGTTTAGGTTGGATGTCAGGAAGCACTTCCTCATGGAAAGGGTAATTAGACACTGGAGTGGACTGCCCAGGGAGGTGGTGGAGTCACCATCCCCGGAGGTGTTTAAGGAAAGATTGGATGTGGCACTCAGTGACATGGTCTAGTCAGTGGGGTGGTGTTAGGTCGTAGGCTGGCCTTGATGATCTCAGAGGTCTATTCCAGCCTCAATAATTCCGTGATTTGGTGTGATATGGTAAAGAACAAAACAAAAATCCTCATGAAAAAACATCCAAGTTGGTAACAGAGGTTAGTGTGGCTATCACAAATACCACTTCTTAAAGGGATAGCTCAACTTGAGCCAGTGATTCCATTTCAGATTTAGAAAAGTGTGCTTTATAAAAGCATCTTTAAAGCTCATAAAATCTATTTAAGGATCATCTTGTGAGGATTTCTTGTGTTTGTGGGGGTTTGTTTGGGTTTTTCAAGAAGTAAGAGTTGTTATTTGCCTTTTATTGTTAATTGGAGTGTTATTTTGGTCTCAGTTTCAGAAGAGAGGAGGATTTCTGAAAGAAATAGAGTAATGCTAATATCTTGGAAGTCAACCTTCTAAGTCCACCTTCTATTTAAAGATTTCTGAGGTGTCTTATCTGTTCCTCTGGATCAGATTATGAGGTCAGGACTTTAAAAGTACTACAGAATGAAAAACTATTTTATAAAGATAAATACCTATCTTTTTTGAAGAATGCCTTATGCCTTTCAACTGCATTTGATCTTTCTTGAATCTAAGCTGAGGGGAGAAGGGTTGTAGTGAACTGGCAGAAGAGGAGGAGACTTTAAAACTCCTTAGTTTTTGAGCAGTTCTAAAGGAGCATTTTTATAGCAAATTCTTTAGCACAGTTTGCAACATAGGGTGATGCAACTTGATCTCCCCAGGCAGATGTACATAGCCATGGAAACCCATCATCAGAGTCATTAAAAAAAGCATTTCAGTATATAGTATGTTTTTAAAGGATTCTTTTGATAAAAATCAATGCATATAGTTTTGTATTTATAGGAAACAGGCAAAAAGGGGATGTCGGAAAACAAGAGCTTAGTATTTCATATGGCCATAACAACTCAAGATTTTTATAAGATTTAGAAATACATTTTCTAGAAATCTTCCCTGTAGCAGAGAAGAAATGAGTGCACTTGCGATAGTAATGGACCTGTTCCTTAATACACTGCAGTAAAAATATGTGTTCACATATTTCCCCTATACTTGTATTAAAAAGCTGTTTATAGGTTAATGGTTTGACTGTCTGTTGTAATCTTTAAGCGCCTAGAGCTGTGTAAGCTGGGTGAGTAAAGGCTGCTTAATGCTCTTTTTGTGTATATGACTGTCCAAGGCCACTGTCCAATGCAAAGACAGGCATGGTGAAAAATGGCTGGCAAAGGTTTTGTTTGGTATTGTAATGCATTTAGCAACATTCAGAATGTATGTGGAATACCACATATACCTTATCAGATGAAAAATGTTTAATTGCAGAATGTTTATCCAGGTGCGGGACTGCCGCTTGGTTAGCCTGCTGGACCTGGCCCTGGAGAAGGACTACGTGCGCTCCAAGGTCGCTGAGTACATGAACCACCTCATTGATATTGGCGTAGCAGGCTTCCGGATTGATGCTGCCAAGCACATGTGGCCTGGGGATCTGAGGGCGACATTAGACAAACTGAAAGAACTAAACACTAAATGGTTTCCTGAAGGAACGAAACCTTTCATTTACCAGGAGGTGATCTTTTTCAATTGTACTTAAAAAACCCTGTTTCTTGCAGGCAGAGCATACATTCAGTTGCGCATTGGAAGCAATGCCCAAGCAGCATTCATGCCCAAGATCTGTAGAAATCAAGATTTAATAACTGTAATTTACAAGTATCTCATTTGCCCATAAATGTTAAATGACATGCAAAATACCAGAGTTGTTTTGGACATTAGATATAAGGAGGCATAAGGAGATTGAGAAAGGAGACGGAAGACAAGTTCATAGCTACACTGAGAGAAAATGAGGAAAATTACTTTAAATCAAATGTTGTAAGCCGAAAAGTATACATAGTTCAAGTAGTGACACTTCCTTAGAACAATGTCTAAGACAATACCTGTTTTAAGTAGAAAAAGTGCTCTGTGTTGCCTGTATGCTGCATTTTTTTGTCTCTGAGAGAGGAGAAGAAATACACAGTTTCTGCTTTGTGTCCCAGGTGATTGACTTGGGTGGAGAGCCCATCAAAGGCAGTGACTACTTTGGGAACGGTCGGGTGACGGAATTCAAATACGGTGCAAAGCTGGGGACGGTGATCCGCAAGTGGAATGGAGAGAAGATGGCCTACTTAAAGTAAGGGTGGAGATGTGGGGAGCCACCCGGGACAGGCTGGGCCCAACAGTTGACAGGGTAGCCTCAAGTCTTTGTGTTTTTGACTAGGAACTGGGGAGAAGGCTGGGGCTTCGTACCTTCTGACAGAGCCCTGGTCTTTGTGGATAACCACGACAACCAGCGAGGGCATGGGGCTGGTGGAGCTTCCATTCTGACCTTCTGGGATTCCAGGTAAGGGATTGCTTCTGTCGGAGTGATGCCTCTTCCTTTTGCTCGTTTCTCTGTTTCCTGACAGAGTTTTCCTTTCCCTGCCTCATTGCTGCTTCTGTCTGTGGCACAGGCTTTACAAGATGGCAGTTGGTTTCATGCTTGCCCACCCTTACGGGGTCACACGTGTGATGTCAAGCTTCCGCTGGCCCAGATACTTCGTAGACGGCCGGGTAAGCCAGGAGTGCTGAAGGGACATTCGTGGTGAACGAGGCTCTGCAGAGGCCAAAGCAAGCAGTCCAGTGCATTTAAATTAGTTTGGTGTTCTCTCAGTCCCATGTTGCATCTCTTTGCAACACAGGGTGGCTCTCTGCATTTTTCCTAAGACATTTTAAACTTGTTTTTTCATTGTAGGATATCAATGACTGGGTTGGGCCCCCAAGCAATGCGGATGGCTCCATCAGGCCTGTTACAATCAATGCAGACACTACCTGTGGCAACGACTGGGTGTGTGAACATCGCTGGCGACAAATCAGGTAGCACCCTGGAGCAAAGCTAAGTCAAAGCAGTTGCTTTTGCTTGCTGTTCCTACCTTCTTCAGGCCCAGTGACAGCTGTTGCTTGCATTTTCAGGAACATGGTTATCTTCCGTAACGTGGTGGACGGTGAACCTTTCTCCAACTGGTGGGACAATGGCAGCAATCAAGTAGCTTTTGGACGTGGGAACAAAGGCTTCATTGTTTTTAATAATGATGACTGGTAAGTGAGGAATAAATTACAGTTCTTCTAGGTAGCCTAGAAAGGTTTAAAAGTGTTCTGCACTCCAAACAGATGCTTAGTCTGTCTCAGTTGTTGGCAGTTTAAACTTGGCGTTCTCCACCCTCCCCGGAGCACATTTTATGGTTTGAGTTAGGCCTTTTACTGTGCTTTGAGTACTTACTTCCCAGTTCCTGGAGCTGGCCTTCTGAACTTGCAGAAATGAGGGAACTTGTCTCAGAGATATGGTCTGAAAGGGACAGTTTCAAAAAGTGTTGCAATCTTTTCTGCGAGACTGAGATGATTTAAAAGAATGGGAATCTATTAGATCTGTTATCATTAGAAATAGGTTAGGGTGATGAGCCATTTGGAGGATGGAGTGGGTGAGTTTGTAAACTGTCTTCTAGCCTACTTGGCAGCCCATCACAACAATTCCTTTTGGACATCCTGCAAAGACTTGAGTTCTGTGAGGGCTAACATCTTTTTAGGCTATTTTGATCTTCTCGGGTAGTGTGGTTTCAGGAGTACAGTATCTGAAGGAATCTGGCATTTCTCAAGTACTTTTAAGCCTCATAAAGGGTGATATAAGAGGCATTTCCAAGACAATCTAAAAAGTTAATAGGGGTTTGATAAGGAAAAATGCATATTGCACTAGAGTGCAATTTGAAGTTCTTTTGTTCAAGTCCTAAAGTTTCTGAAGACTGAGAATGCTCAGGCTTCTTGTCATTGCTGCTAAATACTACTATATTAGTTAATTTAGGTATGCAGTTACTTTTCTTTTTTGTAAAGGCGTGTAATTCTGTGTGAAACAGAAACCAATTCCTTTAAATGCCCATCATGTAAATAAGGTCACATGAAAAATTATTTTTACTAGTGTGTCTGGAAGCGGCCTTATGGTGCCTGAGCACAGCACAAACCTTTGCTGTTTTCCTTAGCTATTCACTCAGGAGTCCTACAGTATCATTGTTTAGTAGGTGAATAGATTCTGGAGTGTCCAGAGAAGTACTGCACAGTAACAACTCCAAAATCCCCTAACATCTAAGAAAGTCTCTAACATGAATTGTTAGAATGAATTGAGAGTCCAGATAATCCTTACTGCCTTTCACTATTTTCCAAAGGTCTTTGAATGTAACTCTGCAGACTGGTCTGCCTGCTGGCACTTACTGCGATGTCATTTCTGGGCAAAAGGAAGATGGCTCCTGTACAGCAGCTGAAGTCCGTGTTGCTGCTGATGGAATGGCCAGCTTTCTGATCACTAACAAGGATGAGGACTCATTCATTGCAATTCATGCTGATGCTAAACTGTAACCAGAGCTGCTGTGCACTTGTTTCTTCTGTATTTTTGCTAATAGCATGCAAGGTAAGCTGATTGTCTTGGCTTTCCAGCACCAGATGCATCATAAAAGAGCAAAGTGCATTTGATTGTACGGAATGAGATACTGAATAGCTGCTATACAGAGACAGGAGCCTGTGGTGCTACTGCACATCTAGAAGAGGAGGTATATGCCTGTTTGCCTTTCTAAATGTGCTTTATTTGGTTAAAGTACTAATAAAAAATGGAAGAACAACATTGAAGTGACTTAAATTTAAGTTGTGCTGCACTCTGCAGAAGTGGAAATGTAGTTCACTTTGTGGGGTATCTGGACTGAGAACTAACACCATGTCCAAAAATCACCTTTTTGCCAAAACAGGCTGTGCTGTGGCTTCTGCCAAGCCTCTGATCTGTACGTTTGGGTACATAACGTTTCCCCAAGATGTGATTTCCCTGATATGCTCTGTCTAGAGAACAATAAATGGCGATCAAATGGATGAATAACTCTTTTTCCCTTAATGAACTGGTTTGGGATTTTATCATGTCATAATGCAGTAGCAGGTTTTAAGATTACGCAGCAGATCATTTCCCACGTCACAGAAAATGGCAGAAAATAGAATAAATGAAAAGAACCCAAGCCAACAGCAGGATAAGTTAAAATACAGTATTTTCAAGGTCAAATCTTAGGCACACATTTGTATCTCAGAGCAGCCACATTGTGGGCAGTCATCTATGAACAGTGCACATCACTGAGTATCACAGGCCTCTCCTACCCTTCAAGCCACTGTTATGGTAGAGTGCAACGATATTGTTATTCACAGAATCACAGAACATTAGAGGTTGGAAGGGACCTCCAGCGATCATTGGGTCCAACCGCCCTGCCAAGCAGGGTCACCTACAGTAGTTCATGCAGCAATGCATCCAGGTAGGTTTTGAATGTGTCCAGAGAAGGAGACTACATAACCTCCCTGGGCAACCTGTTCCAGTGCTCTGTCACCCTCAATGTAAAGAAGTTTCTCGAGTTGCGGTGAAATCTTCTATGTTCAAGCTTGTAGCCGTTGTTCCTTGTCTTATTATTGTGCACCACCAAAAGAGCTTGGCCCCCTCCACTTGACACCCACCCCTCAGCTATTTATAGACATTGATCAGATCCCCTCTCAGTCTTCTCTTCATTTGGTCAAACCAAATAGCAGTGAGGCCAACAACTGCATTGCAATGGCTATGGCTGTCAGAGGCAAACGCACTCTGACGAGCTGCCTTTAGATATTTTGCACATGGAGTGTGTAATGTTTAACACCAGTCTACTTACTTTTAGATCATTGATGCTGAATACTTTTTGTCACTTAGCACAGGGATAAAAAAAATATACTAAAGCCACAATACAAATGTGAGTTACAGTTAGCAAAATATAACAGTTGCAATATATGACTCAAGCACAGTATGGACATGAGCTCCATTAGTGGTGTCTTTAATACCCTTGTCATTAGGATGCTGGGCATCTTCAGTCACTGGGAAACAATATGTGGTATGAAACCAGCTAAAGCTCATGACTATCTTCAAAAGCCTTTTTTTAATAATTTTAAATAATCTCTGTTGTGCTAAATGATTTGTACACTCCTTGTGCTGGCCTGGATAAACCAAGGAGACATTCACACTCTCATTTAAGCTAGGGATAAGCACACTTCAGGCTGATGCACTCAACTGACAGCTGTTTAGCTAAATAAAAGCTACTCTCCAGGCCTCTTTGTGTTAAAGGCATTCTTTGCAATACCTGTGGACCGTTGCAGCCTGCATTATACCATGAGCCTCATGGGCAAGTCACTCTTGCCTGTCTCCTCTGAGCCTTCTTCATTTGGAAGGGTTTATTGGTCAGTTGCATGCTGGTAGGTCTTGTGTTGACACTGCAGCAGTGTACATGTCAGTGGTGTGTTTGATTGACAGAACTTTACTATGACCACACAAGGACACAGAAGAGCAAGCCTGCTTTTCTAAGTTTGCAGTGTGAAAGCTTGCTAATAAAAGGGTGTCTAGAACCCACAACATCTGGTTGGCTGTCTATTGCATCAGGCTGTTAAGGAGATTGGTCCTTAATCTCTTTATCTGATAGTGTATTTCACTGGAAAACTAAGAAATTTTGTCTGTTTCATGTTGCCTCAACATTGTTTATCCTGGGGTGTTTTCACACCATTGTCCCAGGAAGATAGCTGTTTGTCTACAAGACCACAGGCTCTGTGGTTATAGCAGCTGATAACCAGGCAAGGCCACAGGTTCCATGTTCAAGAGTGTTGAGATGCAAGCTGGGGCTCACTGTGGCAGTTTTATTGGTCTTTTGATGGAGAGGACCCTCACAGGGGACTGATATAGCAGTTTATTGCCAAAAGAGCATCCAACTTACCACGGGACTGGGGCTGACACAAGTTACTGTGGCACTGGGGCTGGCACCACTCATGTTCTATAACCATGACAACTGGATGAGGAACTGTGACCATGTGTGGGACTGGAAAAGGTATAAAACCTCTAAGGTAACAGGGAAGTCTGGACCTCTGCCACTGCAGCCTTCAGGATTGGTGAGACATTATCTTTGGTGGTTACTGTCTCTTTTGCTATCTCTCTTTTTATTCCCCCCCCACACTTCCTATATATCTAATTTTGCCCTGTGCAGGGTAAGCAAAATAAAATTCAAGTGCTTTTGCCAACCAACTACTCAGTTCTTCAATATTTTCACAAAACCACAGAATGTTAGAGGTTGGAAGGGACCTTGAAAGATCATCCAGTCTAACCCCCCTGCCAGAGCAGGATCACCTCTACCAGCTCACACAGGAATGCATCCAGGTGGGTTTTGACTAGCTCCCCCTGGGCAGTCCACTCCAGCGTCCTGTCACCCTCACAGTGAAAAAAAATTTCCTCATGTTTGCTTCAGCTTCCACCCATTGCCCCTTGTCCTGTCATTGAGCATCACTGAGCAGAGCCTGACTCCATCCTCTCGGCACTCACCCTTTACATATTTATAGACATGAATGAGGTCACTCCTCGCTCTCCTTTTCTCCAAGCTACAGAGTGCCAGTAACCTCAGTCTCTCCTCGTAAGGGTTTAATTCAGGGGCTCCATGAGAGAACTACCTCTTTGCAGAAGCAGATGGAGACAAGAACATGTTGTTGGCCTGAATGTTGTACAGTGATGTGCCATCACAGCAATGCAACTCCATGGGCAATGGTGATGTCAAAACTTACTTCATGTGCATTTGGAATGGAAGGGCTCTCTTCTCACCCAACTGGTAATCACAAAGTGCAGTCATCTCACTGATTCCTTGCTGTTAGCAAGCAGACAAGGTCATCTGCAGTAATTTACTATTTCTGTGGGAATAGTGACCTTTAATAAGGTCTGTGGTATGAAAATGAACAGGTGAGCAAATGGGACCTGCTTTTGCTTTTTGTCCTTGAACACAAATTCTGGGAATTAGAAGGGTGTGTGTGACATACAATGACATGGTCAGGTTCAGAAAGAACATACTAGAGGCAGTTCGCGTGTAAAGGGCATTGACATTGCTCTTGTAGTTGATGTGCCATTTTGTGGACTTTTTGCTTTTCTTACAGATATTCAACAAATGTCAGGGATTTTCTGGTCTGTGTATTCTCTCGTAGTGTTCTATCGCTGGCATGACTCAAGACTATTCATGGAGTGTTGTTACTGAGACATTGATCTTGTAAGTCAGTTCCAAATAAATACCTCAAATTATGTCAAGAGCAAAAATCAGAAGTTTTTTTGAAGAAGAAAATTGTAGGAAAAGGCAGAATGGACCTGGGCAACAGTTCTGGTTTTCAAACTCAGTTTTTGTGTCAGGCAGCTAAAATTCACCTGCAGCATCACCTTACATCTGATTTTGGGCTTCCTTCCTGGACTCGGAAGAATCATTGGTCATTTAAAGTGAGGTGAAACCTTATGCAGAGTCTCCACGGGAGAGGAAAATATTTGCAGCTCTGATCACTTTCAGTCAGGCAGAGCAACAGCTGCTCTGCAGGACTGTGTGAAGAAAACTGGCAGCAGTTCCTAGCAGGGACTAAGCAAGGACGCTAGAAAAACTTCAGGCATGAAAAGGGGTCAGTTTCTAGTTGCCATTGTGTTTTCTGTGGTGAAAACTCGGTGTTTTGTGTGATACATCTGTCATTGGCTGAGTGGCTGACCAGATAGCTACCCTGGTTTGAGCTCATACTAATCCTGAGAGCTAGACATCTCTGAGTCCTGGCAAACTTACTCACTGTCCTAGAGTTGTTAGATTTCCAGTTGCCTTTTAATCATCTCCCTTTCCTTTTACCTTCCAGAGCCACCTTTGAAAGTCTCTGTGCTATATTTTGGAATACTTTTGATAAAGGATCTTTGTTTACATGATTAAAAAGAGTACAATTCTGAACTCTGGTGCACTGCTCACAGACAGCTTGGTTTATGATAATGCATCACCATTGTGAAAAGGTATTTTATCTTCAGGTGGTGGACAACCCAGGGAAAGACAAAACAGAAGAGTGATATCAAGCCAGCTCGGCAAAAAATAACTCGCAGCATTGATCTGTGTGAATTTTGACAGCTGTGATAGGAACTTTGTCATCTTGCAGGAGTATAAATTCCCAGTGGACAACAGCCTTCTGCTGAAGGCATCATGCAAGTCCTTCTCCTGCTCGTAGCTGTAGGGCTTTGCTGGGGGCAGTACACCCCCAATACTCTCCCTGGGAGGACATCTATTGTGCACCTCTTTGAATGGCGCTGGGCAGATATCGCTCTGGAGTGTGAGCGGTATTTAGCTCCTAATGGATTTGGAGGAGTTCAGGTAAGTTGCTTCCTCTGAGTAGGCAGGAAAATGGCATTGATTAATAAATCAAAATGCCTGAGTTGGAAACAGCCAGCTTCAAGTAACTTTGATGCTGGAAAGTGAGGGGATAGAAGCAGTGAGTGCTATTAGATGCAACCCTAGAGCCTGCAGGGCCTATGAATGTTTCTAGCAGATCAGTGTCAAAGGGGCATGCTCTCCTCTGAATGCTTCCCCTCCAAGGCTAAGTTTTCCTCTTTACCTCATTCTGAGGGACGTGCATAAGCACTGCATTTTATTTTTCCTAAGAATGCCACTATTCCAGTGAACAGCATTCCTGTGGCTTCAGCCCTCCTACATGCATGTCCTTGAAAGCAGGCCCATGTTGGACCTTGCAGCTCGCAGGAATAAAAGAAGACTTCTTCCTTGCCAGTCTACAAGGTGGACATCTCGCATGCATGAGCTTACATTATGGGAGATAGATCGGTTTGGGTGCTAGCCTGCTTCTGAAGGCAAGAAGTACTGAGTGCAGATTTTGCCAATAAATATTGAAATAAACCAAACTGATTTCTTATCAAAGTACATAATTTAATCTGCAGGTTTCACCTCCAAATGAAAATATTGTCATTACTAGCCCAAACAGACCCTGGTGGGAAAGATACCAGCCTGTGAGTTACAAGATCTGCACTAGGTCAGGAAATGAAGATGAATTCAGAGACATGGTGACCAGGTGCAACAACGTTGGAGTAAGTGTTGAAAATCTCTGTCTGAAACAGCAAGAACTGCTGTATCAGCAAAGGGAAGTTACTGCTGCTGTCCTGAAAGGAGGCATAAACTGAGAATAACCTAAAGGGGAAATAAAGATCAAGTGAACAGTGATGTGCAGAAGCTCTGCCTGTCACTTCCCCTTCATTACAAAATGTACTGAAATACATTTGCTGCTTTTCCAGGTTCGTATTTATGTGGATGCTGTTGTCAACCACATGTGTAGTGCTGCAGGTGGCGCAGGCACGCATTCTACCTGTGGAAGCTATTTTAATGCTGGGAACAGAGATTTTCCAGCTGTGCCATACTCTGGATGGGATTTCAATGATGGCAAATGTCGAACTGGAAGTGGAGAAATTGAGAATTATGGTGATATCTATCAGGTAACTCTCTGGCAGAAGTCTGACATTTTTATTATATTTTTGATTTTTAACCTGTAGTGTAAACATTGCAATAAGGCCAAACAAAGGGAGTAGTTTCTCACACAACTTGTGCTTAGTCACGCCAAACGAATGAAGTTATTAACATAGGTACAGGAGAGGTACTTGTGCAAAATATTCTGAGTACTGAGACATCAAGAACCCTCCCTGCATGTTTCACATGGGCATGAGCAGGAATTTGCTTCTAAGCTGAGCCCAGTGTACTCAAGCTCAGCCACTGAGCTCGCTCTTATATTTTGAAAAGTCAGCTGATCTTGACCAGGAGCCCCTTTGGAAAACAAGCAGTGCAAGTGAATTGTTTTTTTTGTTAGATAGAGTGTGTGGCAGTTCTTTCTCAAGTTTACTGCTCTTCTTTGGCCATTTTGCAGCAATACACAGCAATGCCATTTCTTATCCTCAGTTCTGATGGCATCTGCACAGGGAGGTGATATCCTTTGCCAGCTCTCCTAACCTTTTTTTTTTTTTTTTTTAATTGAGCTGCATAGTACATTTACCTATGTCTTGGTGCAGACTATTGTGGACTAAACCCAGCAGACAACTAAGGACCACACAGCTTCTCACTCACTGCTCTCATGCCAGGATGAGAGAGAGAACTGGAAGAGTGAAAGTGAGAAAACTAGTGGATTGAGCTAAAGGCAGTTTAACAGGTAAAGCAAAAGCTGTCTGCACAAGCAAAGCAAAAGGAAGAATTCATTCAACACTTGCCAACAGCAGGCAGGTGTTCAGCCATATCCAGGAAGGCAGGGTTCTAGCATATGTACATTTACTTGGGAAGACAAATGCCATCACTTCAAATGTCCTCCACTTCCTCCTTTTCCCCTTAGCTTCATATGCTGAGCATCTTATCTTACAGTATCTATTGTACCTTTGGTCACTTGGGGTCAGCTGTGCTGGCTGTGTCCCAGCTTCAGTGTACTCAGCCTGCTTGCTGGTGGGGTGGTGTGAGAAGCAGAGAAACCTTTGACTCAGCAACTAGACATCCAAATAGAATTGATTTTGCAGCTTGAAACATGCAACCTGAAAGGTTCCACAAGCTGACAAATTGGCACTTTGACACTTTTTTTGATGGCACAGGTGCGGGACTGCCGCTTGGTTAGCCTGCTGGACCTGGCCCTGGAGAAGGACTACGTGCGCTCCAAGGTCGCTGAGTACATGAACCACCTCATTGATATTGGCGTAGCAGGCTTCCGGATTGATGCTGCAAAGCACATGTGGCCTGGGGACATGAGAGCATTTCTGGACAAGCTGAATGACCTAAACACTAAATGGTTTTCTCCAGGAACAAAACCTTTCATTTACCAGGAGGTAATCTCCACGGTGTTTCCTTTAAGTTTGTCTTTAACTTCCTCCTTTAGACAGGTGGCAGGAAGAGCCAGCTAGCCATTGCTATGAAGCAGCCCTGAAGACTCAAGCAGTTTTTGCTTTATAAAAGTGCCTCCACAACAGATTGTCATTCAGCTTTACCTTTCCTTCCTTCAATTGTGTTTTTGCAGTTGTCCATCATTATATTGACTTTGGGTTGATCTACCCAGAGGAAACAAACATACTGGAATATTTTTTATTCTCAGTATAAAGCAAGACCTAATGTTGAGGGCTATATACTGCATTTTTTTTGTCTCTGAGAGAGGAGAAGAAATACACAGTTTCTGCTTTGTGTCCCAGGTGATTGACTTGGGTGGAGAGCCCATCAAAGGCAGTGACTACTTTGGGAACGGTCGGGTGACGGAATTCAAATACGGTGCAAAGCTGGGGACGGTGATCCGCAAGTGGAATGGAGAGAAGATGGCCTACTTAAAGTAAGGGTGGAGATGTGGGGAGCCACCCGGGACAGGCTGGGCCCAACAGTTGACAGGGTAGCCTCAAGTCTTTGTGTTTTTGACTAGGAACTGGGGAGAAGGCTGGGGCTTCGTACCTTCTGACAGAGCCCTGGTCTTTGTGGATAACCACGACAACCAGCGAGGGCATGGGGCTGGTGGAGCTTCCATTCTGACCTTCTGGGATTCCAGGTAAGGGATTGCTTCTGTCGGAGTGATGCCTCTTCCTTTTGCTCGTTTCTCTGTTTCCTGACAGAGTTTTCCTTTCCCTGCCTCATTGCTGCTTCTGTCTGTGGCACAGGCTTTACAAGATGGCAGTTGGTTTCATGCTTGCCCACCCTTACGGGGTCACACGTGTGATGTCAAGCTTCCGCTGGCCCAGATACTTCGTAGACGGCCGGGTAAGCCAGGAGTGCTGAAGGGACATTCGTGGTGAACGAGGCTCTGCAGAGGCCAAAGCAAGCAGTCCAGTGCATTTAAATTAGTTTGGTGTTCTCTCAGTCCCATGTTGCATCTCTTTGCAACACAGGGTGGCTCTCTGCATTTTTCCTAAGACATTTTAAACTTGTTTTTTCATTGTAGGATATCAATGACTGGGTTGGGCCCCCAAGCAATGCGGATGGCTCCATCAGGCCTGTTACAATCAATGCAGACACTACCTGTGGCAACGACTGGGTGTGTGAACATCGCTGGCGACAAATCAGGTAGCACCCTGGAGCAAAGCTAAGTCAAAGCAGTTGCTTTTGCTTGCTGTTCCTACCTTCTTCAGGCCCAGTGACAGCTGTTGCTTGCATTTTCAGGAACATGGTTATCTTCCGTAACGTGGTGGACGGTGAACCTTTCTCCAACTGGTGGGACAATGGCAGCAATCAAGTAGCTTTTGGACGTGGGAACAAAGGCTTCATTGTTTTTAATAATGATGACTGGTAAGTCAGTGCAGAGGTTGTGTTCCTAGATAGATGCATAGCATCCTTCATTAGCAATAGTGATGAGCAGGGGAATGGCTTCTTTTTCTGATGAAATTAAAGACTGCAGTTTAGGCTAGAGTCATTGGCAGGTCTTGAAAGCCACAAGGGAGCACAGGGTGTGAAGCAGGACTAGGATCAGAAAGCACACCCTTTATCTTGCCTTTGAAAGCAAAGGAGTAGCATCAGTTTCAAAAATCCTGTGCCCAGTTTGAAATGTGTTTTCAAAACAATGGCTAAACAGCATTCACTTCTTTTCACATAGGTACATGAATGTCTATTTGCAAACTGGGCTACCTGCTGGGACATATTGTGATGTTATTTCTGGACAAAAGGAGGGCGACAAATGTACTGGGAAAGTCCTGTACATATCTGGTGATGGAATGGCCAATTTCCAGATTAGTAACACTGATGAAGATCCATTCATTGCGATTCATGTGGATGCCAAGTTATAACTCACTTGAAAAGCTGCTTCCCCTGTTGACCTGCCCATTTACTCTTTCCCCTCTCTATGATGCCCTGATATCCAAGCATGTGTGATTCTCTGTAACTAGTGAATAATAACTGTCAATCAAATTGAAGAGTAATGCATTTTCCTTAATGAATTGTTTAGTGACTTTATCCCAGCATAGCTAGTGGCAATGCAGTGGCAGATTTTAAGGCTATGGAACTTACAATTTCCCACATCACAGAAACATGGCAGAAACCAGAATGAATAAAAAGAACCCTACCCAACACCTGGCTAAATTAAAACACATGCACACACATTTGTATCCCAGAGCAGCCCTATTGTGGGCTGCCAGCTGTGAGCAGTGACTACACACAGAGACAGTGTGGGGGTGAGTAGAGGAAGCGGGGCAGTGCCAATCAGTTATTTGAGCCTACCACAAAAGCCAAGCCAGCAGGTTGCCTGGTTCACAGTCAGCTTGTGCCCGTGCAAATCAAAGCCATGGATCTTCCATTGTTAGCCCCAGCTGCTTTCGGCAAATGAATGTTCACCATGGCTATTCCAAAGGTCACAGAATGTTAGGGGCTGGAAAGGACCTCAAGAGATCATCCAGTCCAACCTCACTGCCAGAGCAGGATCATCTATACCAGGTCACACAGGAATGTAATCATGTGGGTCTTGAATATCTCCAGAGAGGGAGACACCACAACCCATCTGGGCAGCCTGTTCCAGTGTTCTGTCACCTTCACAGTGATATAATTCTTCCTCTTGTTTCCATGGAACTTTCTATGCCTCAACATGACCCTTTGCCCCTTGTCCTGTCATTGGGCATCACCGAGCAGAGCTCCATCCTCTTGACACTCACGCTTTTCATATTTATAAACACAAATGAGGTCACCCCTTAGTCTCCTCCAAGCTCCCTCAGTTTCTCCTCGTAAGGAAGATGTTACACTCCCTTAATCATTTTTGTGGGTCTGTGCTGAACTCTTTCAAGCAGTTCCCTGAGGTTCTTCCTGAACTGAAGGGCCCAGAACTGGACACAACATTCCAGATGTGGCCTCACCAGGGCAGAGTAGAGAGGGAGGAGAACCTCTCTTGACTTACTGACCGCAGCCCTTCTAATACAACCCAGGATACCATTGGCCGCCTTGGCCACAAGAGCACATTGCTGGCTCATGGTCAACTTTCCAGGTGTCTGACAAGCACAATATATATCCAGGCATTACTCAGTCCTCTTGACAATAGCTGATGCACAGCCTGTTCTTGTCTTCATTGTGCATTAGGCTTGCTTATTCTATCACATACTTATTCCCTTGTGCCAAGATATGTTTAGGTTGGGTGTTAGGAAGAATTTCTTCAGTGAAAGAGTTATCAGGTGTTGGAACAGGCTCCCTAGGGAGGTGTTAGAGTCCTCATCCCTGGAGGTATTCAAGAGTCATGTATATGTAGTGTTAGGGATATAGTTTAGTCAGGGACTTGTCAGTATTAGGTTAATGATTGGACTCAATGATCTAAGGGGCTTTTCCAGTCCAGGCAATCCTGTGATTCTGTGGATATCTCAGAGAGTTACACAGGCTTTCCTAATTTTGTTGTCAACTGTGAGAAGATGCTGACATAAAGTTGATGCTGACATAAAGTTAATGCAGCCCTTCTTTTAAGTCAAAATGTCTGTGTGGCCGGAAGTATTTTTTATGACCCAGCCTGGGGGGGGCAGAAGCAAGAGGAATGTGTAGAATTATTATTTTTGAGGTGAAGGTGTACTTCTAATGGCTCTTTCCTTTTTGTGGCAGAAGAAAAAGTGCATGGGTGATGGGGTGTCTCCACATCCCCAAGGGCTTGGAGTGTCTGGTAAGGCAGTCATGGTGTGGGACGAAGGGACCAGGTAGTGTCCCTGGCCCAGAGGATGGACCTGCTGTCTATCTCCCCTATTCACTGGGGTCAGCGCTGCCTTGCTGAAGGCAGGGAACCTGCTGGCAAGATGTAGCTCCTGAATCCACTCACTGGAGTGGCATCAAAGAATGAGGGACCCATGTGGCAGGGTGTTAACAACTCTGGCAAATCTGTCATTTGTCTGCAGGGTCAGCTCAGGTAGACCTCGTACTCCTTTGCAGTGGATTCTCTGTTACAGCCATGAATTCAGCTCTTACCCTCAGAAACTGTGATTCTAAGCTAGCTATTGTTTAGATATTACCTAATCCCCAATGTAATAGTTAGTCTGCCCTTAAAATTACAACTGTACCCCCAAGACCTTCAGCTAGTGTGGCAAATGAGTGAAATGGCAGACATTGATCTGAGGTATCCATAAATAGAGAGGGCTGAATCTGAAGGAGGCTGTCAGTGCCTGTGATCACCTTTTCAGTTCTGTTGGAGAGTAGTGAGTGTTTTGCTTGATGCAGATTCAGATAAGAATCTGAAAGGTGATGGGTAGCAATAGATTGTTTTTGCATTGGGATCAGAAACTTTAACTAGCTCTGTTATGCAATATCCTTTTCAATTTCTTCAGTGCATGAGAGCACTTGTGGCAGGAAGAGGGGTAATGGATATAAACTACAACACAGGAGGTTCCATCTCAACATGAGAGGAACTTTACTGTGAAGGTTGCAGAGCACTGAAACAAGCTCCCCAGATTGGTTCTGGAGTCTCCTTCTCTGGAGACTTTCAAGACCCATCTGGATGTGTTCCTGTGCGACCTGTGCTAGATTCTATGATTCTTCTCTGGCAGGGGGGTTGGACTCAATCTTTGGAGATCCCTTCCAACCCATAACATCCTGTGATCCGTGATGAATGCAGTTTCTGGGTTGTGAAGAGCCATTCAGTTTCCACCTTTCTTTTCCTTTCATCCCTGGTTTGGGGAGGTCCAGCTGTCCTCTCTTCTACTACCCCACACTTCTGCTGCAGTTTTTCTTTTCTTGCCCTTTTGCCTCTTCTGTCACACACCAAGTGCCATTTAGATCCTAGCTGGCTCTTCCTTTGTGCTCTTTGGAAAGCTTGGAGGAGCTGTGTTAGATTCAGGCAGCTGTGAAGTGGGAGTGCTCTTCCTGTTTAGTTTGTGAGAAACCCATATCACAGAATCATTTAAATTGAAAAAGACCCTTAAGATCTGAGTCCAACCATTATCTAACTCTGCCAAGTCTGGTGTTAAATCCTGGCCATTAGCAACACATCTCTGCATCTTTTAAACATCTCCAGGAATGGTGATTCAAGCATAAATGTTGCAGCCTTCATGAAGGGCATTCTCACCCCCAGTGTTTGAACAATTTTACATTTTAATTTTTTTTTACAGAAATACAGTATCCTCTTGGGTAATGTAGAAAACAAACAACCCCCAAAGCAATGATGATTTTATGGGAGTGTTTGCATTTATAGTAAACCGAATGGTAAAGTATGCTGACAATGGTGAGTGTTGAGGAAACCTTTAAACAGAAACCAAGCTGGATAATTTCTTTATACTGTGCTGGAGCAAGAGTAAAATGAGATTGTAACTACTGCCCTTTAACAATCTTCTTCAGCCAATATAAAGCCAATAATGGTATGGTTTGGAATAGCCATATTTCATAGGTGCCATATTTCAAACTAAGAACTTTCTTTGTTCTGTGTCATACCACATACAGAAGCATTTAAGGGAAGTAGACTGGAACAGAAGGAAGATCAATGGAGAGAGCACTGTGGGTATGAGAAACATTTGTTAACTTATTTAACTTAGATGGTCTATAATTATCCATTTCTGGAAATGGTATCACTTAGAGAACATTTTAGGGACAGTAGTTAAATGGCTTTACAGAGAATGCTTAAAACCTTACCACTTCTTGTTGTAAACTTTATTATGCTCTAGTTGACCACTTAACTTCTGCCTTTGCTACCCTGGGGCTGGTGTTAGATCCTGAACAGTTAAAACTTGCAAAGCAATGAGAAATCACTTCTATTATTCTCAGCTAATTGATTTTACTTGTGTTTAATTGGAGGAGGGGAAAAAAGGAATATCCTTTGCTTTTTAGATGAATATTATAAAAAGATGTCTCAGTTGTAGTGGGGTAGGAAAGGTAGTGGAATGTTGTCAGATTTGTAAGTATAAGCCACCTGTGTTTCACTTAAACTTCTGACAACAGAAAAAGAACAAAGCATAGCAATGAACGTAGTTTTCTTGTTATGTTTCTGCCATGTCTTTTCTGAATGTGTAAACAAAGCATACTGCACTGGATTAAGCAGAACACAGAGTTTTATTAGTGGAGAAGCTGTTTAGGTAAATTATAAGTTGGACGTCTTTAATGTTATCAGTGGATTATGTGAGGAAAGTAATGTCTTTACAAAAGGAAAGTTCCCTGGTTCCCTTAGAACCCAACATGAAATGTTGAGCTTGGAGTAGTATCACCTAATATAATTTCTCCTTTTTTTCATTTCTCACTGTAGCTTTATCTCAATATGTAGCTTTCATCATAGCAGTGATCAGAATTTAATGGGAGTGATGCATAATAAAGCAAAGTGGCTACTTGTATGCACAGCTGCTCATCAATTCTTGTTACATATAGAAGCACATTTAGGCAGTAGACGCTTTCAGTCACCCAGACAGAAAAGAGAAATGATGGACCTGATACATCACAGGATGAATTGTCCTTTTAGTGGATTTAATCCACAGAGTTCAAATTATGTATTTGTCAGGTAAGATGCAATAGTGATATTAGAAAAATCATGAACTTCTAGTGGATTGTCTATGAGTGGACCAGAAGGTTAAGTTGACTGAATAATTCATAGCAATTTATTTTCTCCATCAATGCAGCAGCAAAAGTGGAAACTAGTGTTCAGCTCTGCATGCCTTTATGCCAGCTTATTATTTCTCTGAATCACTGTTATTTTTCTAACAGAAGAGAGAGTTCTATAAAGTGAAGCTAGCAGCCTGTTGTCTTTTATGGAGACTGTGAACATTTTATTCAAGTTATTGGTTTGGTTTAAAGGGAAACAATTAAGAAACTACACATAACACTAACTTTTTCGTCATTGCCTCTGTTTGGCTCCTTTATCTGCAGCCTGTGCTTTTAACAGTCTTAGTCTTTAATCTCACTGCTCAATGTGTGCTGAAAAATATGCAGCTACTTCCTTCACAAATGTTTGCATGCTACAGCAGTTTCCACTTTGCCTTAATACTAGAAAGAGTGCTACTAGAAAAAATGCTACTTAAATATCTTGCCTTTCAGATGACAGTTAATACAAAGGTCTTCATGGTGAATATTGCAGTGTTTGAGGTGATAGCAGTGAATTATTTCCAGTTATTACAGTCAAAATCACCCAGTTGGTACACTGGGATAAAGAGCCAGAGCACTTCATGTATGGCTGCACTCTGTTAGGAGAGCAGTGTGAGAGATTCTGTGGCTCTTTCAAGTTAAAATGGAAATACCAAACATTTGTCAAAGAATTAAATTCCATTGTCATCTTTGGTCATATCCAGCCAACAAGACAGACCACTTCTCCCTGTGTCTTCTTTTCTGGAGCTAAACCCAAAGTGAATGGCCAAAGCCTCTTGTATAGCTTTAGTTAGCATGCAAAGGAAAGGAAATAAACTTTTTTTTTAAGCAGTCATGGGGTCACAGCCCACTGTTTAAGGCACAGCAGATGATGGGGTAGTCTTGGTCTTAGGCCTACTAATGCCCCCCACAAAGCAGCAGAATTGTAAACACAGCAGGAATTTTCTTGGAAATGATGGTGGCTTCACAGATACTCATCCACACCTCCCTACAGACATCTGAATATCTCTGTGTTTGTTTATACTCTTCTGCTTTTCAGCATCTGTAAGCACCATTTTGAATGTATTTAAACTTAGTGTTTGCGTGGTCTGGTAGAAAGTGGTAGGGTAGTGTCTTACTGGGAAGGTGCAGAAAGATAGCAGAAGGATCAATAACACATCAGAACATTTCTATAGAGTTAGACCCTAGGATGGCCAAACTGGCATAGAGTAAATGTGGATTTCCATGAACTAATCTCACTGCAGCTCCAAGAGGTTCCTTTGAGCTCTCCCAGGATAGCTAATAGGGGACAGAAATAAATGCTGGTAACACATTGTGGGGGAAGCTTTCACAATCTGGATTCTGTGCACATTTCTGCCTTTGTACAAACACTCCTTGGATGTACTCTTTCTTAGTGCAGTTAGTGACAGACAGCTGATGTGCACAGCAATGACAGTGACAAGATGGAGTAGTCAATAGCAGACAGCTAGCATGGCAGCATGATTAGAAAGGTTGTAACCTAGAATGAATACCACTGTTGACAAAAATGATATTGCAAAAATGAATAAGCACAAATGGTAGATAGCAAGTCAGACCACCAACAGAATAAGCAAACTCATTGTGGATGACTCGTCCAGAGCACTAAACTGTATATCTGTGGGTGGGAATTGCAGGTGATTGAAACAACAGAAAGATGGGACTTAAGCAGGTGGATCAGCAAGTACCATGTTTATGTCTAGATAGGACTTTCATGCTTAACTAGGAAAATAAATTACATCTTAGAACAGCTGTGATAGAACTTTATGATGCTGTAACCTGTAGCAAATTGTCTATTTACTCTATGAAAATAAAAGTAAAGACCTTGTGCTGAAAAATCAGCTGTCACATTTTCATGTCAGGATTGCATGCTATCTAAGAGGGATGAGATGTTAAAGTCTCTTGATATCTCAGATGAGACAAGGCAACATGACAGAAAAAATTTGAGCAGTGGATTTGGATCTTGTTTTCTACTGTTCTTTGGAATCCATTTCAGTATCTGCTCCTACAGATTTTTGTAATTAGCTATCCTTGACATATAATAGCTACCACACTCATCACTAGCCTCGGTATCATAAATTGTCATCTCTAGATAAGTACTCTGTGGCTTATTGAGGGAGGTGAACATGGCAGTTCAGAATAAGGAGCTCCTTCACAAGCAAAACTGGAAGTCGGACTAACTGGAATCAAAATCGCTTTCCTGATTTTCTGCATTGTGGGCACATGCCTTCTCTCCCTCTTCATCAGGAAGGCCACATATTGTCTCTGTTGATATACCCTTGTGGCACTGTGTGAGTATCATAAACTCATTGTGCAGCCAGTCAAGCAATTTTCTCATCTCACATGAGATTGCAGAAGGTTTGTTTTAACAAGCTTGCAGCTTATTGACAGCTGACAACTTGGAGAAGTGTTGTAACTTCTCTGGGAAGGACTGCAGTTTTCTAAAAGAAGGGAACATTATGTAATCCAAGCCTGAATTACTGCTATCTTCCCATTTGTCATGGATTCATAGAAGCATTCAGGTTGGAAAAGACCCTTGAGGTCATCAGGTCCAGCCATTAACCCTACTCTACCAAGGTCACCCCTAAACCATATCGCTAAGCGCCACATCCGAACGACCTTTAAACACATCCAGGGTTGTCACTTAACCACCTCCCTGGGCTGCTTGTTCCAATGCTTGACCACTTTTTCTGTGAGAAGATTTTTCCTGCTGCAGCTCGAGGCCATTCCCTCTTGCTCTGTCACTAATTACCTACGACCAGCACCTATCTCTCTATTGTCCTTTCAGGTAGTTGATAAGGTCTCCCCTCAGCCTCCTCCTCTTCAAACTTAACAGTCCCAGTTCCCTCAGCCACTCTCCATAAGACTTATTCTCCAGGCCCTTCACCAGCTCAGCTGCTCTTCTTTGCAACCTCTCCAGCGCTTCAATGTTTTTCTTGTATGGAGGTGCCCTTTCTTGCAGCTGGGTGTCACATTTTTTATGGTCCTGTCCACTGGTACCTCCCCAGATAGCCAGGAGTCATGGTAAATAATGGAAAGTGGCTTGGCGAGCACATCTGCCAACACTCTTGAGTGTAACCCATCTGGCCCCACAGGTTTGTGTGCAATACAATTGCACTTTCCATGTCTGCTCAGTTGGGAAAAATCTCAATCTTCTGGTGGCACAGGTGGCTTTCTGTTAATTCAGTCTTCACACTCAAATGCCGTGTTCTGTTTATCCCACAATGAGAGATCAGAAGTTTGGATAAGACCACTGGGGTCATTTCAGTTGTACTATAATTACAAGATGATCCTCCTCACTTATCCCTTAAGTGTTTAGTCTAGTCTACTTTGAACACATCTTTGCTGTTGTATCAGTGACTTCCTTTAAAAATCTGCTCTACTGCCTAGTGGACTTCGTGGGCAGATTTATTTTATCAGTGAGCTAAAATTTACCTTTTAATATGCCAGTTTGTTATTCTTTAATCACTTTAAGTAATGTCTCATCCTTCCTCTGACAATATTTCCTACTGTTAAGAAACTATGTATGCTGAAAGTCAGTGTAATGGAGCTTCATCAGAATGAAATCTCTTTTCACTAAACAAAGGGTGGTTGTAGCCAGAAGGGGGTTGGTCTCTTCTCCCAGGCAGCCAGCACCAGAACAAGAGGACACAGTCTCAAGCTGTGCATGGGAAGATTAGGCTCGAGGTGAGGAGAAAGTTTTTGACAGAGAGAGTTGTTAGCTGTTGGAATGTACTGCCCAGGGAGGTGGTGGAGTCACCATCCCTGGAGGTGTTCAAGAGGGGATTGGACATGGCACTTGCTGCCATGGTCTAGTAGTCATGAGGTGTTGGTTGACAGGTTGGACTTGATGATCTTTGAGGTCTTTTCCAACCTTTATGATTCTATGATTCTTCTTTCACATACCATATGAATAAAAAGCCATTTTCATTTCCCCCTTCCTTGTTTTTATTTAGGTGAGTACAGAAATCTAGTCATCTTCTAATCCTGCCTAATTCAGTGGATTTTTTGACTCACATGGACTTGATACTTACACACTTATGAGCTTTGTTAGTTAACCTCTAATCTTTGCAGGTATAACCTTTTTTCAGTGCATCCTTCTGCCCTGAAAAGATTAGGAAGCAAGTGGTCTTACTGCTGTAAAACCAGATAGCATTGAAGTGTGTGTAGATAGGTGGGTGCGTGTATACACACATACATATGCACACATCCACATGTATAAGTACGTATATATATATTTCCACCCCCCCCCCCCCATTCCTTATGCCTGCAGAACATCTCTTAGGCACTTAGCTGAAAACTATATGAAATATTTATAGATTACATTATCGTCAATATCTGCCATAATTGTTTAGGGACCAGAATTGGCAAATAAGGTTTTATTTCTGTGGTAATCAATAGTCCACTCTCATACTCTTTGTGCATCCAGAATTTTTATTGAGAATATGCAGACATAAAAGTGAAAAAAGATCCAACAGAAGAGCAGCAAGACCACAATGATCAGATACGGTAATATTTTTTGTGGTTTCTCTTACAATTCTGAAATAAATAATGAGTCTTAAAGAGTTTCTAAGTGTGCCTGTACCCTCTTTTAAAATGGAATGACAAATTCTTCACCTCTACTCTGCCCTAGTGAGACCTCACCTGGAATATTGTGTCCAGTTTTGGGCTCCCTAGTTCAAGAGAGACAGGGATCTACCCCAGGGAGTCCAACAGAGGGCTACAAGGATGATTAAGGGACTGAAGCACTGCCCTTTGAGGAGAGGCTGAGAGCTTTAGGGCTTTTTAGTCTGCAGAAAACAAGTCTGAGAGGGGATTTAATAAATGTTTATAAATATCTGAGGTGTGAGTGTCAAGAGGGTGGGGACAGGCTCTGCTCAGTTGCACCCCATGATAAGACAAGGGGCAATGGATATAAATTACAAGACAGGGGTTCTACCTCAACATGAGGGAGAATTTCTTTACTGTGAGGGTTACAGAGCACTGGAACAGGCTCCCCACAGTGGTTGTGGAGCCTCCTTCTCTGGACTTTCAAGATCCATCTGGATGTGTTCCTCCTCTGGCGTTGGACTTGATCTTCAGAGGTCCCTTCCAACCCCTAACATCCTGTGACCTTGCAAAGCATTTTATACCCTCGGTGACAAGACGTTAGCCATATACATGTCAACAAAATGTGCTTTATTTTTAGGGGATAAATGTTCAGTAAGTTGCTGGATAAGATCACTACCTAAACACCAATGACAGCAAAATGAAATAAACAGCAACTCCACATCAAGAAATTAATCTTATGAGAATAAGACGGTTATTTTGTCACAATGGCCTAATCTCCTGACTTTATTGCTTTTTGACTACTTCATTGACTCTCTGTATAACCTTGTGTTCATGAGCTCACATTCCTAACAAACCGCTCTGTCTTTTTATGCTGTAACAGTGGTGAAGTATTTTCATGCCAGATCTATAGTAAATCTAATAAAAAGATTTCAAGCAAATCTACAACTCAGTTCTTCTGTTATTGAAAAGCTGTCTTTTGATTGAAAGTTAGGATATTTTTGTTGGCATCTTTGCCCACCAGAAAATGGATAATTAATAAATGCATTCTTTTACAATTACATTTTATAAATGAGCTGGGTGAAGAATTTTGTCCCCAAGCAGTTTCCAGGAAACACTGCTCATTTAGTTCGTAGGTGAGCGAAGTGATCACTGATTAGTATTTACAGACTCAGAATAATACAGTTCAGCTATTCATAAAACATTTGTGCTTTTACTTAATTAAAATTACTTTGGACTTTTAGGAACGTGCTGCTCTGGAGCACCTGGGCAACACCTCTTCATTCTACAGTTCCTTGCACTTTTCTATTGTTCTTGAAAAATAACTGGCATTCTGCTCTCAAAAACCAAGCCATCCAAACAAAGTAATTCCTTGTCTTGTGTCACTAGGAAACTATTTTGTTCACAACTGTGTTTAATTGTTGCTGTAACGACAGTGATTATATGAAATTAAATCTGCCCTGGATTTCCAACCTACAGTATCTCAAATATGAACTGAATTTTCTCAGTGCTACAGCATATACAAAGAGGAGGGGGAAAGGATACTCTTTACATTCATTACATCTTTTGCTTGCTTTTATCTTGGTGCTATTCCCCACAGCTCCACAAATGCTTGTATCAGCAAAACTGAGGAAATAAAAAAATTCAATATGTAGGAATGAAGAAATTTCCTAAAACAAATATCTACAGATGCTAGAGAAGCCATCTGTGCTGCCATTGAGGTCATGGTCACAATTTTGCTATTTTAAACCATGCTGCTATTTACATTAGCCACAGTATGCACTAAATCAGAGAGAGAGAGTGTAAAAGTGCAGTTCTGCTGCTCGTTGAGTTTCAAAGTGTTTAAATTGTGCAAGACAAATATATTCTTACTCTAGATGTTGATGTGTGTATATTGTATATGCATACACATGCACAAAGGCAGTTTTGCATCTCTATTTGAAGTATAGCTGGCATCATCTGTATGTTCAGGAGACACTCAGTACCTTTCTGTGGGATATAACAAAATTGTAAACTTTGCTGAGGATCTTGCTGAACTGACATAATAGTTTAGGCTCTTCAAATTCCCTTTTTATGCTCAACAAACTGTCACTGAGGAAGTAGTTAGCCACGGTTTGTGGCAGCTTCAGGATGTTTGCAGTTATGCCCCGAATGCATTCAATTACACTAACTATCAACCTTCAGAATCACTTTTTACCTTTACCTGGACAACTATAGTGCAGAGTAAAGTGCTCTGTTCAGAGGCTGTATGCTAATATCACCTCTTTGAACATGTGATATGTTCCAAGCAGCTGCTTCATAGGGAGAAAAAATCCACTGCATATATTCAATATCATCATAAGCCTTTTCTCCCCAGCATTAGCCAGCTGAGCAGGCTGCAGCGACTTGGCAAGAGGCTAGGAGGACAGGCTGCTCCCTGAGGAAACCTCTGCTGCTGTAACAAGAGTTTGGGCCCCAGGGAGTGTGCAAGGGTCTCATACACCAGGAACTGTCTCTTCTTTGTCACTTGGCCATGGCTCCAGTCTGCAGAAAAATCAAAAGAAATACAGATTATTAAAACGCTTTCTGAAAAAAAGCATAGAATTTCTGCCTCCCTCTGCTTTGGCCATGGTGGATGGTGGTACCATCGCCTGCCTTTCACCATGCACTCCAGTTGGAAATAGCTCTATGGGTGCTGCGCGTTAGGCTTTACCAGGTTAAGCTCAGGTGAATAACTGCCCCTGCAGCAGCTACTGACGACGGTCAGTATCTTTGTTTCACCTGTGTTATTAAGCAGCCACCCCTAGCCTGTGTTCAAAACCACAGCAGGCCTGAAACTCTTTGAAGCTCAATACTGCATCTGCTATCCTTTCATCTCTGACTGCAGTCAGTAATGCGACCTGGCAAATCTAAATCTTAGAACATAGCTGTGGTCACGGCCAAGGAAGCACCGCCTTAGAGTGTGTATTTTAGAGTACATCGCTTAAAGGGACCCGGCACAGTGCCTGCGGAGCGGGGCTGGCTGCAGGGCGCTGCTGGAGCAGCCACGGTGCAGGGAAGCCGTGGCTTCCCCTGCTGGACATAGTCGGTCCTGCAACAGCCCTACAGCGGGGCACAGTTGAGCCCTCAGCCGGGCTGGTGATGCTTCTGCGATGCAAACACCATGTGCAGTTAGAGGAGCAAGTAAAAAAGTGTGAGAAACATCCCTGTGACGACCAAGGTAGGAGATAAAGGGAGGAGGGAAGTGCTTCAGTGTTGGATCAGAGATTTCTCTTCAGATCATGGAGAGGGTGGTGGTGGAGCAGACATCCACACTGCAGCCTGTGAGGACCCCATTCTGAAGCAGGTGGAAATGCTTTGAAGCTCACACCCTGCCTCAGCTGTGTCCCAGCCACGCTCCCGGCTGGCTCTGCACCTCAGCGAGCCTCACTTCATCCAGCTGGCTCAGTTCCCTGCCTTGTCTACAGGCTGGGCACTTCATTATGGACCTGCCTGGCCATCTCAGGCTGTGACGGCAGCCGAGGCCACATTCCTGGCCAGCTCTGCCCTGTCTGCCTTGTGTAGGTACCACAGAATGGGCCTCTGTGTTGCTGTGATGCTGGCCTCCCAGAGCCTGTAGGCAGATCTGCGGTGTGGTGAGAAGTATTTTGAAAGACACGTGGTAAATTCAGACGGGAGAAATCTGCTTTAATCATGAGTAAGTATCATGCTTTAATTTGTTACCTCTATTAATCTACGGCCTAAGTTTTCATGTTGGAAAGCATAACTGCATTATTTTTATTTCAAATAATCACTACCCCTTATTGTTTGGTTTAAAATCTTTCTAAAAGATGACATGTAATTCAGAGGTAAGGCTTGATTGTGCTAGGTGTTTCTTTGGACACAAAGGGATGTGTCAGTAAGGCTAATGACTAACAACAACAAAAGTTTGAAAAGGCTGTCTATGAAATAGCAATATTCCATAGACATGCTGATGTGCCTAATTAAAGAAGATGGTTCATGATTATCAGGATAATGTAAGTACTAATAATGTAATAGCTTAGCTTAATCTAAATTGGAGTGTTCTGGAAAATAACCACTAATTGGTAGTGAGAAAGATTGATGAAGTCATGTAATTTTTGCTGATAGCACTATACTCCAGTACACAGGAACAAGTTAATGCCAATGCTAGATGCAACAGTGCTAGTGAATTGAAAATAAATGCTGATTTTTTGCTAATGTGCTGTTATCTGCAGCCTCAGTAAGAGAAAGCTTTGGGTTTTGACAACAGTAACAAAACATTAAAAGTGTTGGTAGCAACTTGGAAGTCCAGGTTCAGCTGGCCTGGGCTGCAGTAGCACATGGAGTTTCCTGCTAGCACAGCTCTGCAGGCAGCCTTAATCAGGGCGGCTGGTCCCTATTGGTTACTGGTTGTGGCAGTTTTCCTCCTATAAGAAACTAACACTTCATTGAAGTGTCTACAGTCCTGCAAAGCTTCCACTATGTTCTTGTTAAAACTAGCAACAAAATTCTGCAAATCCAGTCATGGCTGCCCAAGCAATGTAAGAACCTTAGATGATGTGACTACATCTTCTCCTGTAAGAGTTTTCTTTCCTGTTAGTGAGCACTGAAGCCATAGAGAGTTCTGACACCTACATTTCCTGTCATTGTGGCAGGGAGTTAAAGAAGAAAAACAGAAAAAAGGAGTGCACTATTCTGTAGATTGAGCAATTATGTTAGACATCAGAACACTGCAGAACTCGATCGCTCATACTCAACACTAATATGGCAATTTGTTGTGTTATTGTACTTGATATTTTTTTCAGTGATGGAATCTTTCAGTGTTCTTAAATGTGTGTGTATAAAGAGGATACAAGTTTGCCAGTTTCATTGCAGACTTGAGCATCGAGTTAAGGGAAGTTTATATGTTTTAGTTTCTGTGTCACTGGCTTTTAGAGGTGTCTGAAGATTCTGTGTTACAATTATACAGAGTGACTCTTTTAAGCAATACACCTCTCATTTCATGTCTTTTAGTTATTAGTAGTATCTAAATGTTTTTAATTGTCATTCTACTTACTACAACTCCAGCTGCTAATTTTAACTCAGTGAATATGTACCTGCTTCAAGTCCCCATCTTGCCTACAGATGGATACCATTAAAATTGTGCTTTCGTTATCCCAGAACAAGGTGCACAAGACAGGTGATCTTTGGATTTAACTCTAGGAGCAAGATCTTTGCTGATCACAGAGCAGATGGGCAACGTTGCTGGAATGGAGAAATAACATAACTAGATAGATTTTTGGCAGATGTTGGCTGCGTTCATTCATAAATAAACACACTCCTCATCCTTTATCTCCCCGGTTTGGTTCTGGGTGTAAAAGATACGCAGCACTTTGTGTGTAGGGTGTTCTGAAACCTGAACCATGACAACTCCTCATTCTCTAGAGCTGCTGCAGTGAAAGAATGAGTCTTCTGATGGATGAAAACCCCAGAATATAAACACTGTTAAAATCTCTGTTTATTTTCATATATTTGCTTTATATTGTATTACAGAGAGAAAGTTTCTTACCAATCAAAATTGTGTTTTCAGGATAGGCTCCCAAGAAGTAGCAAAACTAGCGACTATGTAGCACAGGTCCTCTAGCAGTGTTCACTGCCAGAGCACAGAAAATGGATGTCAGTAGTTGTCATAACTTAGCCTGAAAGTCATGCGTAAATACACATCATAGCGTTGTCCCTGCCATGGGCAGGGACATCTCACACTACATCAGGTTGCTCAGAGCCCCATCCAGCCTGGTCTTAAAAACTTCCAGGGATGGGGCCTCCACCACCTCTCTGGGCAACCTGTTCCAGTGTCTCACCACCCTCATGGTGAAGAACTTCTTCCTAATATCCAATCTGAATCTACCTATTTCTGTTCCATTCCCCCATGTCCTATCGTTACCTGATGCCCTAAAAAGTCCCTCACCAGTTTTCTTGTAGGCCCCCTTCAGATACTGGAAGTCACAAGGAGCTTTCTCTTCTCCAAACTGAACAGCTCCAACTATCTCTGTCTGTCCTCATATGAGACCAGCTTGTGGCCCTTCTATGCACATGTTCCAGCATGTCCAGATCCAAGCTTACTTCCATTGGAAAGCTACTTGGTTTACTTCCAATAGAAAGCTACTTGTTTGGGAACTTTTCAGTCCGGAGAGACTGATTTCACAAACTCATCTTTTCACATTCAGCATCAGGAAAATTAAATTGAATACTTCAACTTGGACCAGCTTGACCAAAAATCAGCGTGGTAAGAGGCAAGGTACTGTCAGTGTGGTGTAGGATTTGTAGTACAGCCTGAGAAGTCATCACTGTATGGCAGCACTTCTTGTAGAACGATGGTACTTGAGGGGGGATGGGGAATGTGTGTTGGCTTTTACTAGCAATACAAATGAGACTTGTATAGTCTTGTGAAGTGCATAAATGGAAGATACACATATCTCTTAACATATTGTACTGAAAATCAAGGATTGCTTGGGGATTTTTTCATGATAAGACATTAATCAGAAGCAAAACAATTCAGTCATCTACAGCTTTTATAAGCTTTAATATGCAGAAAGTTTGTGAGGAATCTTTGATTTAGCAGGTAAAGTTCATTGTCACTGAACTTCCATCCCTGACAATGTGGTATCCTGGGAATTTGCCTGCAAAACAAGAAGTCCATGATGTTAGGCTCCACGTGAAACTGTCCCAAAAGAAAACCAGCACATCCATGAGTTCATGTATACTGTGCACTGGGATTTTCAGAGGTACCTGCTTGGTACTTGGCAGATGTCTACAGGATCTCAAATCTAGAATATTGAAAACCGCTGATTTTGCAGCAGGTAGAACAGTTCCAAGATGAGTGGGAAAGAGTAAAGCCCTGGTGAAACCACTGCTTGTGTCCTGGGCCTTGGCTTCAGATGTGGAAGGCTTTGGCTCTGAGAGTGATGGGTGGCATTCTCTTGGGGCCACTAGAAAACTTATTGCCAAGATTATAAGTAGTTCTGCTTGCTATTTTCTGTAGAATTTTGACCAGACAATAAGCAGTGTGACATTTTTTCATAGAAAAGAGAAAGAATCCTGTCTGTCTCTTAAGCTCCAGCCTCCTCCTTTCAGTGGGACCATGTAACATCATCAAGTGCTCAGCAACTCATCTGACAAGGCAGCGCTCTCAAGCTATCTGACAAATGACTAGTGCAGTAAAAAGGTTTGAGCTTTCCCTGTCACTAAAGGTGACAAGGGCATCCTATCTTCAGTCTTCTGGACCAAGAGTCTAATTGCATTCACTGTTTGAAGGAATGCTGTCCACAAGTGCTGCAGAGTGTCCTCTGAGGTCAGTGACAGTGGTAGGTAATTATTGATTACCATTGTCCACAAGTGAGCTGGAGCATGGTCCCTTAATACTAGCACTGTGCAAACACAGAAAACACTCATTTGTTGAAGAAAAAAAAAAAAGGGACATCTGTGAGTTCAGAACATTTTTCTGAGCCTTCACTATTAATGTCTGGGTGAAAAAAAGAGTAACCTTTGTACAGAGGACTCTTTTTTGGATTGTAGATGATCTTGGAGACTATCAGTAGTATGAGAGCCATGGAAGAGTCTAGACCTTTTTGGAAGGATATGTGTCTGGAGCAAGCTCTGTTTGAAAAGGGGGCAATAATAAATGAGGGACCCTTCCAGTCAGGTGGCACACCATGACTCTTTTAATGAAAACCTTAACTACTCCCTTTCAGTAGAAGGAAATAAAAATGTTTTATTGAAAGTGTAACGAAATAGTTTATGACATTCAGATATAGGCTTTAATTTTTTATGTGATGTTTTGTAGCTAGGGCAACACCAATTCTGTTGTATGTGCTATGGAATATCGGGGAATTCTTGCCAACACAAGGCAAAAAAGGCTTGCAAAAAGAAACAGAATGACAAAACTGGTCGAAACCACGAGAGGGCAATAGTGGCTAAAATACAAAGCTTCTCCCACTCTAAGAGCAGCATTGTGACCATCGCAGAAAGCATGCACACCACTTGTTTACAACTACAGTGTAAGAAGGATATTTTAAAGGAAGGTAATCAGAAGGTAGCAGCATCTGCAGGGTTTTGTTTTAATTCTTCTTTTAACAAGTACTGTAGGACAGGTTCTTGTTCAAAATCATGATTCAGACTCCAGCGCTGCTGGATTTCAGCACAGAATGTGCAAGAGATAAGAGTGAACGTGCTGCGTTCAGTTACCATACTCTGCACTGATTTTCTCTTTCATGTCTGCGGTTTCTGGAGAAAAGAAATTTCAGGCCTGGCAGTGATTTTGCTTTTTTGTTCACGCTAATAATTATAGCCACTTTCAGGCAGCAGAAAGAGCAGGTGCAGGAAGCTGCTGTGGCATTGCTTCATCAATATGAAATGTGTTGCATTCAAAAGGTGTTATTCAGAGCAAGCAGATACAATGATGCTGTACACTCCAGGGTAAACATCATATTCCCATTTCTGGGACGCTGCCCAGTTATGTTATTAAATAGTTATTGATGTTGTCTCTTACAACAAAGCAAAACACCGCACCAAAACAATGTGCTTATGCAGCAGCAGCAGCAGCCTGGAGAAGATTGGTGGTGAGTTTTGCAAGTCAGGAAAGTGAGAACTAGGTGGTCTCACAAGCAGGCAGAGAGATTAATCATCAAAGGCAGCTGAACTCATTGAGAAATGCAGTTGAATATACACATGCATGCTCATGCGGTGCTAGAAGGAATGATGGAAAATTATAAAGTAATTCTGTCCCAGGGACATCAGGTGTGATGCAAAAATAGAAAATCTAGCCTTGTCTGCACACTGCCACTGTATGGTGGCAAGAGGAGTCTGAGACACACATGTCTCTAGAATCAGAGGGAAATCACTTGCAGCAGGTAATCACTTTCTGGTTTCGTCCCTGTCTCAGACAGCACTCTGCTAGGCAGCTGGCAGTTGCAGGTTGCAGAACTGCTGATTTACAATGCTAAAGGTGTGTCATGGCGCAGTAAGAACTTGTTAGTCAAAACAAACTCAACATATCTGTTCCTGTTTACACTGATGGATACAAATAACTGCACAAATCATTAGTTCAGAGCCCCATTCAAGGTGTGTTTTTCAGCAGTGTGAACTCAGTGCTCAGCACTGGTCTATGAAGAGGAACGTTATCATATTTAACTGCAGGGTATATCTTTTTCCTTGAAGCATACTACAGCACCTCAGTCCTATTAACTTTAAAGGGTTATAGACTCTAGGAAAATCAAAGTAGAACATACCCTGAAGAAAAAAAAAGTCTGTCCTTGAATGCTCATGCACAGCTGCTATTGCCATGGACAGGACTGCAGTTGTTAGCCCTGTGTATGCCCATTTCTACTGGATCTGGAACTGAGCTCAATTCCTATGGAACAGTCTTGCAAAATTCCCAGAAAATAGCAACTCTCAAGAATATGTTTAAAACCAACCCATTTAACCCCTAAATCTTATTAGACAATAAGATGCTTTTGGTATACAACTGATTTCAAAATAAGCAAGTATCTCACTCCACTTATTCCTGTAGGTTTCATCTGTCTCTGCAGCAGATGTATCCATTTTTTTTCTACTTGCTGCTTGCCAAAACACTCAGGCATTGTGGATGCAGAGCTCGAGCACAATTTTTGATCTAGATTATTGATCATGATTATCATCAGTAGCCATTAAACTCTACTCTTCAGAAAAGCAAAAATTTCACATTGCTTTTAATGCAACTTCTCTGTCACAAGTAACAGTTCCCCATACAAGTATTAGAAACTGATTTTTCTCCTTTATGTCTATGGACTGACTATTAAGGTCAGTAATACCTAGTTATGAGTTTGCATGTCCTATGGGGAATTCTGCCTATACAGGTGATTGGCAAAGAACTGTTTTAGTTATGTTCCAAATCAAATTCTCAATTTGTATGTAGTTACATAGGGATGAAGGCTATACACACAGGAGGCTGAGAATATCAAACCCTTAGTACTGTAGACTTATAGAATATTTTCTGTTGGAAGGGACCTTTAATGGTCGTCTAGTCCAGCCCTCCTCTGAAGAGTGGGAACATCTTTAACTAGATGTTGCTTAGAGCCCCATCAAACCTGACCTTGAATGTTTCCACCTCTCTGGGCAATGTGTGCCAGTGTTTCACTACTCGCAAAGTAAAAAACATCTTCCTTATATCTAATCTGAACTGACCCTCTTTTAGTTTAAAGCTATTACCCCTTTTCCTGTCACTACAGGCCCTGCTAAAAAGACTGCTCAGATATTTCTTATAGGTATGGAAAGACAACAGTAACATATCCTTGGAGCCTTTTCCATGCTGACCAACCTCAACCCTTAGACTTTCTTCATAGGAGGCATGTTCCAACCCTCCTCTGGACCCAATCCAACAGCTTCACATTTTTCTTGTGCTGAGAAGTGTACAGACAACTGCATGCCTTGATACTTAAAAATAGCCTTCCATGATTTATCCTAAAAGACCATATTTGCTGCAGGTTAGGATGCAAAAGGCCCACTAAAGCAGCAGCAATCTGGAAGGTCAGAACAGGAAAGGATTTGGCAGAACTTTTCTGTGCAGATAGGTAACCACACTGTGAGCCAGACTGTATGTATGTGTCCTCAAAATACATGAGGAAACACAGCAAAAAAAGATAATCAAAACTAATACTGTTACTCCATACAGTCTCCACTGCACCATTGCCTAGCTCTCCTAAAGATCTGAACCGCTGCTGCAGTTTTGGTAGCATGACAGTGTAGGAAGAAAGCATAAATAAATAATAAGGTGACCTGTAGATTAATATGCTCCCTGTTTCTAAAGTATTTTCCAGTATGTATTTTAAGATGGCATGCCATTAAAATGAAAATTTAATGAAGAGAAGCAACAAAAAGCAACATATTTCATTTTGCATTAAATACATCCAGGTGACTTGTCACTCTGCCCTACCTTACCAGAGGATGACAGAGGGGATAGGCTATGGGAATGAAGGACAACAGCTGTGCTGTAAGTCTCTTTGAAGCTGAGCTCTGAATCTGCTGTGCCAAAGCAGAAACATCACATACCTTGCCTAATATTCTGTCTTTGAAAGTGACTAGCTTCTGGAAAAAGTGCAAGAAAAGGATGTGAGGGAGAATTACAGGATTATTTCTTTAGATGTGAGGAACTGCTTAGTTAAGTAAAACAGTAGCTGATTGATGCCTCTAAGCACAAAGGTTTCTGCCTTTACATTTCTTTATCCTATCTTAAATATAATTCAGATTATTCCTTCATGATGATTTCAGGTTAAAGACTCCTTACTACAGCAACAATCTTTTTTGTTGTTTTTATTTGCTATTAAATGGCACCACTGCTGCCACAGAGGCAAGAAGCATAGGTTTCATTTTTTTATTTCTTTTGAAAGATGACAGAAGACACTTGACTGTAAAGGGGAAACAAACAACCTAGAGTAGAGGGAGACCAGAAGAAGGGTGAGATTTGTCTTTGCTTGTGAGTGTGTTTTGTCCTCTGGAGGTCCCAAAAAAGTGGCATGAAAATGTGCAGTGTGTTTGCATTTGTGCGTGTTCCTTTACATGAGTACTCTTCATGTGACATAGAAATCAAAGATACTCAAGAAAATAAAAGCCTTTAGCATTGGCATATTTGACAAATCAATATCCAAAGGTTTCCAGCAGAGGCATGTATCTGGGAGTGATTTCAGAATGTACCCATTGCCTGATGTGGTAGTGTCGTTTTGGGAAGAGCTGTCTTTCGTAGAGAGTACTTCTGGGAATCATGACACATCCCATAATCTGCTCTGACTACACTACAGTGAACAGGATGAGCAAATGTAAAGAACGGATAATGTAGCATGGAGAAAATAAGATTAAGCCATCCAAATTCTAAATGGAGTTTTTTATTGGGGTGGTGTTTGTAGAGGGGGCTGAGTCACTATTTGCTCTTTCATAGCATCAACAGGAAATTAGAATCATAGAATCATAGAATCAATAAGGTTGGAAGAGACCTCAAAGATCATCAAGTCCAACCTGTCACCCAACACCTCATGACTAACTAAACCATGGCTTCAAGTGCCATGTCCAATCCTCTCTTGAACACCTCCAGGGACAGTGACTCCACTACCTCCCTGAGCAGCCCATTCCAATGACGATTACTCTTTCTGTCAAGAATTTTCTCCTCACCTCGAGCCTAAACTTCCCCTGGTGCAGCTTGAGCCTGTGTCCTCTTGTTCTGGTGCTGATTGCCTGGGAGAAGAGACCAACCCCCTCCTGGCTACAGCCTCCCTTCAGGTAGTTGTAGACAGCAATAAGGTCTCCCCTGAGCCTCCTCTTCTCCAGACCAAATAACCCCAGCTCCCTCAGCCTCTCCTTGTAGGGCTTGTGCTCGAGGCCTCTCACCAGCCTCGCTGCCCTTCTCTGGACATGTTCAAGAGTCTCAATGCCCTTCTTAAACTGAGGGGCCCTGAACTGGACACAGTACTCAAGGTGTGGCCTAACCAGTGCTGAGTACAGGGGCACAATGACGTCCCTGCTCCTGCTGGCCACACTATTTCTAGGGCCACAAGGGCATCTAAATTACACAAAGTAGCATGAATGTGGGCATTAGGGTACAGACAAAGGCTGTTGTGTGTGTTCGTCATGCAATAGCTACTTCTTATGGGCTAGTATGGAAAGTGAAGCTTCTTACCATGTGGGTTGTTTTTGTTTTGCCAACAGGTAGCCATACAGGAAATTAATGCAGAAGAGCCCAGGGTACTGGAGTATCAATAGCTTTGTTTACCTTGCACTAACTTTCTATACACAAGACCTAATAGTCCAAAACCAATACTGCTAAGACACTGTAAGCTTTTAAAGACAACAATCAGCAACAAGAATCTGAACTGTTCATAGATTTTTGGCTGCAAAACTCTTACTGTGATGGCTCTGAACATGTTCTGTAGGTTTGTTTGCAATAATCATTTTAGCAAAACCTGGCTGCACCTCATCTGCATCTCTAGGTCACTCCTGTAGACCTTTTGTTCATCTTTTCAATGAGACTGAAAAAGCCCTGCAAGGCTTCATACTCATTCCCCTGGTATTCAGATCTATTTTCTGCTTTTCAAAGATGATTGAATCTTTGATGCCTTGCGCAGCAAAAGAAAGGCAATGCAGGATACAAGGCTTCACTCCAAAGTGCTGCTCTGACTGCATTCAACATAAGTGGAGTCACCATTCTGCTCCAAAATCAACAACCCCTTTCAGTGCCCTGTTAAAATCACACTTGGTTTGAATTTGCTGGTATTGAAATGTTTGGAATATCTCCCTGGCCTTTGTCCTTCTACTGTAGAGTATTTTAAAAACTTTTAGCAGCAGTGTTATGAGTTTTCCCTCCCATAAAACTGGAACAGTATAAAACTGCTAGAAAGAGAAAGAGTAATTGGTAATGAGTAGTCAGACATGGTCAATTTTTCAGCAGCTTCTGGATATCAGAGATAACTTCACTGTTTAAAGATGAGAATTATACATTAGGTCAGTTCTCAATTTTTATTCCTCTCACTCAACCTCTTTGCTGCTCTCACATTACCTAAACTAAAACCATTCTGAGGGTTACTGAAGCTTGTGTAGGGGCTTCACTAAAATTTTGCCCTTATGTTTGTATAGCTTTTGTTGGTTTCCTTGCCTTCCTCTTTAGAAAATGCAGAAACCACGAGAAGAGATGAATTTTCAAAACCCACAGAGGAGACTTAAAAATAGGCAAGAGGAGGTTCAGCTAAAGCTTTAACATCAGCACACTTGATGAAGGCAGAAATTGTCTGGCTTTTCTCACACCTATTAAGAAGTCCATAAACAATTATCTCATCATTTCCCCATCTTTGCATGGTGAATGATCTAGTAAGCAAAGACTTGACTACATAAAAGAGAACATGGCACTCTAAATGTAATTTCTCACCATGGTATTGAAATACTAGCCAGATGAGTGAAAGATGCGTAAGTGAGCAGATTTCCCAGCTCTTTGAACGCACAGTATTTGCACTGAACAGCCCTACAAAGATATGCCAGCTTCAAAAGTTTGATGCACATTCGCGAAATGCATAGGCCAGAGAGCGCTTCAGAGAGAGCTCTCTAGGGGCTGCTTCTTGCATTTAGAAGTATTCAGCTGAATTTCTAAATCAGAAGAATGAAAGCTTACACTTAGCAGAAAGGCCCTCAAGAGCGTGGATACTTTTAAGCTCAGTTTTAATGACTGAGCTAGAAAATTCAGGGAAAGAGAGAAATCTGCTGCAGTGTGTTTACTGCTCAGTTTAATAAACCCAAACAGTTTCCTTCCTTCATATTTAAGTGAAATGACTTTAGAAATAGTTAGCATGTTTAAATCATGAAAGAGATTAATTTGTTCTTGTTCTGTGTCACATGAGCTCTCTAAGCTCTTTCTGGCTTTTGTTGAACACAAGCACCAGTCTAACACAATGTTCATTGATAATACTTGCTTTAGCAGAAGAAAGGTGAGGTTGGCTGGTTTGGTTTGGTTTTTTTCTTTCCTAAAGCTTGGGCCTGTTGGTTTGTAAGCAGTGGAGGGGACTGTAGTGGAGGAGTTCCAGTACAGCATTGCTTCCCACAGAAACCAGATTACTGGCAATGTATGGTTTATGGAATGGCAGTGTAATGTCCCTGCATTTGTCTGCATTTCCATGCACAGAAAGAAAAATGAGAAAATGCTTCTTACATCATCAAAACAAACTCTCATATAAATTTTATAAGCACAGATGGTCGAAGGCATGTGTTAGATCACTATTATAATTTTATTTGGTTAGGAAGATTTTCTCAGCTCAGGTCTTGAAACATTTCACTTAGAACTCCAAATGAGCATGCAAAACAAATTATGTAGCATATCGTTGTACAAAAGCTCTTTCAGTCCCATGTAAGTATTTGCCCAATTGAAAGTAAGATTGGAACTCCCTTAGAATAATAAAACCATCCATTATTAATACCCCTTTCTTCTAGTTTGTTCTATATAACACTTCTGTTTCGATAGGCAAGGCCAAAGTGCAAACTGCACAAGTCAGCTTATATTACCCCCCCTACATGTTAGATTTGTGTGGATTTGTCTGGATTTGTGTGTACAGTTTGTGGATTAAAATAAAAAAACATTAGCCAGTGCCATTTTTTCCAGCAAGCACTATGCTATGTGTGATGGTAGGAGGGAGGAAAATTTTGAACCAGCTCATGGTCCAAAAAGGATACAGGTAAACCTGGAATACCCAAGTATCAGAATTGAATGCATCATTAGCAAGTTTGTTGATGATACCAAACTGGGAGGTGCTGTCGACTCTCTAGACAGATAAAGAGGCCTTGCAGAGGGATCTAGATAAGTTTGAGCATTGGATTTTCATTAATGAGATAAAATCTAACAAGCCCAAACGCTGGATTCTGCACCTAGGATGAAGGAATGCTAGAAACAAGCATTGGGAGAGAAGTGGATGGAGAGCAGTGTAAAAATGTTTCAAAGCTGCTCCAGGAGAGGTTTGGACTGAACATTAGAAAGCATTTCTCTACTGAGAAGGTGGTCAAACACTGGAACAGACTTCCTAGAGAGGTGGTTGATGCCTCAAGCATGTCAATGTTTAAGAGGCATTTGGACAATGCTTGTAATAATATGCTTTAGCTTGGTCAGCCCTGAATTGGTCAGGCTCCCTTTCAACTGAAATGTTCTGTTCTGCTCTACTCTGTTCTGCTCTACTTTTGGAAAGATCACTATATCAGTTTATTAAAATCTTCCTACTATACTTGAGTGACAGTGACTAAATCAGGAGTTCAGTACTGATGAAATGTAGTTCTGTGGTGAGGACCATTACAAGGTAGGTAACATTGCCTCAGAATCAGTCAAAAGTGTAATTTGTAAAACCTGGAAGTATTTTCCAAAGTTTGTGCCCGAGTCTGAAATGTTAGTCTGCTCTGGCAAGACAGCTTTAACAGCTCAAGTCACAGGCACTTGAACGCAGATCATTAGATCATTAGCAGAACAGCAAACAGCAGAAATGAAAAACAAACCAACTCTCCCTCCTCCTCCCTGCCAAGCCAACCCCCAGTAGCAAAACTAATTCTATCCCCTACACAGTCAGCAGCAATTAATGTGGTCCCATGATAACTAATTTGCTGTAGGTAGTTTTTTGTTTCTTTGTGGGTTTTTTTTTGTTTGTTGGTTTGGGTTTTTTTTAGTCTGTACACAGGTCTCTCTGGGGAGGATATTCTGATGATAAATAGCAGAATACTCTAACTCTCATGTGTTTTCCACGATTGCAAGTGTTGCAAAATGCTATGTTGCTAAAAGGGTACAGAAGGAAGAAGACCACAAGATCTAGAACCCCAAAATTTCCCATCAGGGCATATCTTTAAACTAAAAACTTCTGCCTTCAACTAGTTAAATGCAAAGTGTTCCTGTGGCCCCCTGATGAGACTGAAAAGATGGCACATATGCATAGCTTTCCCTTCTTTCACTTCAACTGGCCATTAGCAGGGAGCATTCTGTTGTGCTGAACCAGACTCTATCTGGAAGATAAAAAGCATCACCAACGAAACTCCCTAGATTTTTACAGGCATTTATGAAAAATCCATCTTGCTTGCTTTGATGTGAAGTGTCCTAGAAACCTGTTGTGCCATTCAGCACTGTACTGCCCACGGACTCCCACAGCACAAAGTGCTGTTCCTCTACTGGTACACTCATCTGTTCTTACCTACTCTTTCTTTATAAGGGAAGCACATAAAATATTTCTGGTTATCCCTCATCTGTTTAAAATTTACAAAGCTGAAAGCTGAGCATTTGTTTTCACACACAACATTAAGTGTCGAACATAGTCTGCAAATAGCTTAAGCCTTATGCTAATGTATGGTATAATTGGGTAAGATTAGAACAAGGTGACTAATGATATAACTGTTCACAAATGTTTGTGAATGAATTTCCTTCAGCTGAAGTCTGCAGTCCTTCTGTCCTTGTTTCTAACTGACAGGTTGCCAATGCCCTTTCCTGGTACTTTTGCCAACAGGAAATCCATTTCATTGCTCTAATCTGAAATTTGTGGGTGATTACCTAATCAGTAAGTGGGTGGGGAAAAACAAACCCAAAGCATGGCAGCTCACAGCTGAGCAAAGCAACGTGACCTGGAGATCACACTGCAGAGGGAACGATTGAAAAAAAACCCAAAACAACCCCAAACCAGCATTTGGAGAATGCATTTGGACACTGAATCAAGCTGAGAAAAATCCCTTCCTCCTTATGACTGTTCCTTGAGCACAAATAGGCTATATGAATTAAAGAAATTGTTCAGCATTATCTGCTCATTACTAGAAGTAAAGGAACTTCCTCTACTGACTTTTCACAAATAACTTACTGTGTAAATGTATATTTCTGTGCTTCTTCTTTTGAGATGCCTAACTATAAACAGATCAACATACAAAAACATGTAAAGATGTTCTCATGCTTAAAATGCTCCCCTAGTAAAATGATAGTCATTATAAACTGAAGATAGAGCCAACAAAGTCAAAGGCAGATGTATCTTGAGGATGTGATAATTTTTAGTTTAATATTTAACTGTCCCTTTACATGAGTGGATACAGACCTCTCTGTCCTTTTTGTCTCTGACTTCTTACTGTTAGAGGTAATTAAAATGAATTAAGTACACCTCCTTTCTCTTTAAATATAGCACACTTGAAAGAAGCACTGAGGCCTGAGCGACAAAGAATACGAAACTGAAGATTTATGGAATTTAATGTTTTGCTTCTGACTTTGAGTTAGAAGTGTCTTGGGCAGCAGCACTCTGTGCTGGGTTAGGAACTGGCTGGGTGGATGTGCCCAGGGAGTGGTGGTGAATGATGCCACATCCAGCTGGAGGCCAGTCACTAGTGGTGTCCCCTAGGGATCAGTTCTGGGCCCCATCCTGTTCAATATCTTTACTGATGATCTGGATGAGGGGATTGAGTCCATCATCAGTAAATTTGCAGATGACACCAAGCTAGGAGCAGGTGTTGATCTGTTAGAGGGTAGAAGGGCTCTCCAGAGGGACCTTGACAGGTGGGACAGATGGGCAGAGTCCAACATGGTGGCATTCAATAAGTCCAAGTGCCGGGTGCTGCACTTTGGCCACAACAACCCCATGCAGTGCTACAGGCTGGGGACAGAGTGGCTGGAGAGCAGCCAGGCAGAAAAGAAACTGGGGGTATTGATTGACAGCTGGCTGAACACAAGCCAGCAGTGTGCCCAGGTGGCCAAGAAAGCCAATGGCCTGCATCAGAAATAGTGTGGCCAGTAGGATCAGGGACGTCATTGTGCCCCTGTACTCAGCACTGGTTAGGCCACACCTTGAGTACTGTGTCCAGTTCAGGGCTCTTCAGTTTAAGAAGGACATTGAGACTCTTGAACATGTCCAGAGAAGGGCAACGAGGCTGGTGAGAGGCCTTGAGCACAAGCCCTATGAGGAGAGGCTGAGGGAGCTGGGGTTATTTGGTCTGGAGAAGAGGAGGCTCAGGGGAGACCTTATTGCTGTCTACAACTACCTGAAGGGAGGCTGTAGCCAGGAGGGGGTTGGTCTCTTCTCCCAGGCAATCAGCACCAGAACAAGAGGACACAGGCTCAAGCTGCACCAGGGGAAGTTTAGGCTCGAGGTGAGGAGAAAGTTCTTCACAGAGAGAGTTGTTTGCCATTGGAATGTGCTGCTCAGGGAGGTGGTGGAGTCCCCATCCCTGGAGGTGTTCAAGAGGGATTGGACATGGCACTTGAAGCCATGGTTTAGTTAGTCATGAGGTGTTGGGTGACAGGTTGGACTTGATGATCTTTGAGGTCTCTTCCAACCTTATTGATTCTATGATTCTAAGTTAACCCCAAACATGCCAGGAACCATGTTTCTTCACATGATAACGCTGAAATTTGGAAACGTAGCAGCATGCATCTGCATCTGTACCTTTTAGTTACAATATGTAAGAAGAGAATTCATTTTGCCTTGAAGAGTCTTGATTTAACATAGACTACATTTCAAAATGCATAATTTAAAAGAACATTCTTATGACACTTAAAACTGTATTTAATTTGCTTTTCTCAATTCTTTATTCTCAAGGTCATTTACACTCAGACACAGACATATACACACATTCTGCTGCTTAAAGCTAATTTACTTCTGTTGATTATTCAGCAATGGAAGTCATCTACTTCTCCCAGTAGCATCATTACCATGAATTAATAGCATGGTTTGCTGTTATTTTTATTGAAAAAATTACTTTCAACTACTATGTCTCAGCTGGAGCAATCATATGATATCTTAGGTTATCTTATTCATACCATACCTTAAAAATAAGTTGAGTGCTAACATTAATTGGATGAATATTGTAGGATATATTAAGAGAATATAGTGAACCACTTTATTTTTGTAGATGTCTCCCAATATGGGCTTAATTAAACTCCTTTTTTTTGTTGTTGTTAGTTCTGATCAAGTTTTACAAATCAATCTTAACAAAAAGCTAAGGAGGAGATGTTTTCTGTCCTAGAGCCCCAGTTCTGCGTTTGTTATTTGCAACACTTTATGGTATTCTACCAGAAATTTCAGTGTTCAGGAACAGAGGGATTGAGCCTTAGCAAAGAATAGATAACAATAAATCAATTTGCCTCTCCTGAGGACCTGATAACAGGGACTGAGAATATATTGATTGCTGGAGAACAGACCAAGGTACAGTATGGTAATGGGAAGTTGTACACTGACTGTCATCACCACATGGTCTCAGGGATGGCTGGATTTGCTCCTGGGTTATGCCCTGTCTTCAGGCAAGGGTAGCCCTCTGCATGCTCTGTGCACTCCAGGGCCTGCCAAGCCATGGTGCATTTGACTGGGGAGAAGATCCCTGGATTGCCACAACCATCCCAGGGGTTGGGATGGCAAAGATTCAATCTGGTTTATTCTTGCCTTTCACTAACTCCTACCTAAAGCATTGAGGAAAAGCATTTAAAAGGAAAATAGTGCTAAAAAAAGAAGTCACCCAGGTGCATACATCTATTTGTGGCAACTAAATGGGGGATAGGTTTGATTTCTGTCCTCCAAGTGAAACAAAATTTGCCCTGATGACCCTTTGCCCATTAAAGGCAATGGCTTCTCTCTTGCTAGCTCCTGTAGCAATGTCTTCTCAGTTCATCACCTGTCTCAGAAGTAACCACGGCAAAAGCCAGCCTAATGCTATCAACAACTGGGAGCAAAACAAACCAAGACAGCTTTCCTTTTCAGCAAAATAAAAACAAGCATTTGTTTTCCACCTTACTCTTGGGCTCTTCTTTTAATAAAGCTATCACAAGCTAAAACACTAAGGAAAATTGCTCACAAATCCAATGAAATTTGGAATCTGCAGCTACCGGCAATACCAGGGGATTTCCACCCAATATATTTGCCAACAAATCAATAACAAGAGTAAATCCTTCTGCATTGAGGGCAATCAAATGCTCACTAACAGGTACCAGCACCAAAATTAATATAATTCCCTCAAGTGTCAAAGTTAATACCAAAGGAAGCCTGTGCTTCACATGTGATAAGCTGAAGGATATTTCTTAATAATGGTTTAAATAAAAGGAAATTATGTGGAGATTTTGAATTAAATGGTCCTGTACTAACTTGGCTCCACTGAAATGTCTTCTTTCTGGGGATGTTATGTTTTCTCGTCCCAGAGAACATGCTGGTCTATCAGGACCATTATGCTAAGCTTGAAATGAAATCTCAATGCTTTACTCTAGAGGCTGTGTATAAGCGGCTTGCTTCTTTTGTCAGAATGTTTGCTTGCAAATTCTTTCCTGACTTGTGGGAAGTCATTCATCCTAGTGTTTGTTTCACAGCTGGTCAGCTATGCAAACGTCTAACACCTCAGAGCAGGATTTAATATTGATATTGAGACCAAACACTCGCCATGAATGTCTTACCTGGACTGTGATTAAATAATGGAAATTTAAATGTCTTCATATGAAATAACCCAGCAGATGTAAGATGTGGTTTGGTTTTGTTTTAGGGCAAGGAGCATATGCTGATTTTTCACATTTATACATAGTCCAGCTCCAGAATTTGGCCAGTTGCTCTGTCTCTCCTGGGTGAGTTGTCTCCGGATGTTACTCTCTCCCAGGCTGGGAAAGTGTCTGTTCTTGTATCAAAATGTATGTAACAAAAGCAGCTAAAGTAGACCTAAACCACTCCCTGTTTTCTCATATAACTTAAGAGGTGGGTGTTATGACCTGGTATCCTGAGCCAGCCCTGGGCAGCAGGGAAGGTCATGCTATGAGACAAAAATGATCTTGGAGTAAACTGAGCAAACAGACACCAAACAACTGATGAGTTGTGTTTGTTAGAGCCAGTGAAAACTCTTGGTAATAGCAGAAGGAAAATGGGAAGAAAAAGAATAGGGGAAAACGAGAGAGAGAGCGAGTGAGCGAGAGGTCCGAGAAAGAGAAAGATATCACCACTCCTTGTATAGAGTATCCCAAGTCCCTCAGCTTTTGGTGTACATCCCAGCAGGATTTTCTGTGGTAAATGCAACATGTGGGCACTGGAAGTTGTGGTCGTTTTATAGTCTTTTGGCAGTGGTTGGTGGACACTCCAAATCACAGAGAGGTGTGCACCAGGGCCCTGCAGTGCAATGTCTGTCACACGGTGCTGTTGCACATCGCCTTTCCCTGCTGCTGCTGGGGTGGTTTTAAAAAGGAGGAATTCCTGCCTCCAGAGAAATGATCATCTCTATATATTGTTGAAAACATCTGCCAGGTCAGGAGCTTTCCATGTGAGCTATTAACTAACTGCCATCAAAACCACTGCCCTGTCTATTCACACCAGGTAATGTCACACCTTGCTTGAGACCACAGAGATTATAGGCTATCAGACCTGCCCTGCCACATGTGTTGTTTTGAGACAATCGAGGCTTGGGCTGTCACAGTGGGTAGATGAATTTTCCTCTTTTCAGATGAATATTTTCCAGCAGTTAATGCCTAGCTTTAGAGGCCTTTTTTCTCAAGAGGAGTGGTGTTGCAGGTAAGACATTTGCTGGGCTTCAGGAAATTCACTCACAGCCTTACTACAGGTCCTGAGAAAACATAGCTGATGCCTGTTTCACTGATCCATACTCAAAGAGATGATAGCTTTATCTCCTAGGTCTGTTAACAAAATGCATTTCTGACATGGGGTAGGCTCTGTGAGTTAACAATAAAGAGGGATGTTCACCCTGCATATTCCACATCACCCAGCCTGAATTGAAGAGCCTACAAAAGAACATTCAGGATTTTGTAGCAGCATGTGGAAAGCTGGCTATGTGCAAACTGATTTAATAAGCTAAGTGGCAGAAGGCATGAAAGAGGAGACACTGCAGTTTGCCAAGAGAAGCAATATTCACTTCCTAACTAGGTGTTATTGTTATGGTGGTAATGAGCAAAAATCAGTATTTTGTAATTAGCAGAAGGGAACTTGAGATGCCAGACTGAAAAGTCACAAGTTCAAAGAGTGGGTGTTTGAAGAATATTTATGATATAATATAGAGCAATAACAAGCTGCTTTTCACAAAATGCCTCACACCTTAACAATGGCTCTCTAAAATTATTATAGGGGAGATATTTTTACTGAGCATTAACAAATTGAAAGGTGTTTCCAGGTAAAACCAGAAAAGGGACTATGGAAAAGAGATGCTCTTTTACGGGAACACTTTTCTAGACAGAAAAGTTAATTCTGGTTGCAGAGTGTAAGACAAAGAAGATGAAGTTTTATATCTACATTTGTGAGGACAGGTAGTGTAAGAGAGAAATCAGGCATTTTAAGAAGGAAGGCCAAATACTGATCACAGTGATTCTAAGCTGACTGCGCTGGTTTGTGGGTTTCTAGCACCATGAAGGAAAGAAAAAAGAAAAATGGCTAATTAAAAAAGGAAGACTGCATCATATCCCAAATCTCCTGAAAGTACACATCCATCAACATGCTTCAGCTTAAGCCTGATTTACAGAATCAGAGAACCGCTGCTCCTCTTCAGGTTGTAAAATCTGATGCCTACATGACTGACAAAAAGCCAACAGAGAAATGGAGGGAAAACCTTAATACAAGCCTGTTAGCACTTGTGTGCGAGATACGTTGCAGTGTTCATGCTAATCGCTTCTTTGTATGACGAACCAAAGAAATATTTTGAAACTATTTTAGGGCCTGGTCCTGCAAGAGTTGTCTGTATGTCTGCCTCAGAAAATACAAGCAGTCTCCTTTTTGCATCATTAGGATTCACATAGTTAAAATTAGCCATGCAACTAAATTAACTTTTTTTTTTTTTCCTTTGTAGGCTAGGGCTTTTGCAGAACTAATGAGACACCAGATGGCTGTATGGCACTGAACTTTAGAAGATGAATAAAGAGTAAGTGTGGAAATTATCATCTGGTAAATCACATTACAGTCCCTAGGAAAATAATGGAAGTGAGTTTGGTGGGGTTTGTTTTGTTTGCTTGTTTTTTAAAGGGAAGTAAGCAGCTGACAGCAGAAATGTGAGCAATAAACAGCAGTGAGTGAAATTATGATCCTAGATGTACGTGCTGAAACACAGGGTGACTACAGTGGGGGTCACAAACCTGTAACAGAACAGCTTTGGATCTTGTATCCAGCATCAGTAGACATCAGATGTAATACCTCAGAAATCATACTTGAGAAATTAATCTCAGATGGGTTGGAAATGAGTACTGTCTCATTAATTTAAAACTGGCTGACAAGCTATAAATGAAGGGCAGGGATAGGTGGTGAGCTTAGGGGAAATAAAAAGAAAACCCAACAAGAAGTGGTGCAGATGTTTAAGGACCAGAACAATTTGACTGATGAGGAACACCTATGAGAATTATGTAATGTAGCTGAACAGTGACCATGGATGGTCTGGTGTCTGTCACCATGTCAGAACAGGGGAATAATAAAATACAGAAATTTAAAATAAGGGAATATTACAAAAGCAAATGAGCATGAAGGAGTGTCCTAAATAGGTACCATTTCTAATTAGGTATAGTCATCTGAAAACCCCCTAACAAAATACCAACCCAAAACAACCTTGCTTATCTATAGGATGTTTTATAAAAGCTTCTAAATGCCAAGAAACTTTGTGGACCCCCTTACAGATGGGGAAGTCAAGGCAGAGAAGCCTCCTTCTCTGTCATGCCATTACTGCACATTTATTTGCTGGGTTGTGTTTTGTGTGTGTAGAATAATTCTAGAATTATTAATTCTTTGTCTTCTATTTAATTCCATTGTGTTACTGGTCATTACTACCACGTGAATAAGAGAAGAGATTTAGCTTTGTGTAGCCATTGGCCATGTATTCCCATTTGGCTGCCCACTGTTTTTTGCCATTTGGTAGCAAACCCAGGCAGGCTGCATCGCAAAAGAGCCCTCAGAAGAGCGGGATTTAACTCACCAAGGCAGATCTAACAGCAAATGAGCCTCCATTGATTAGCTATATCATCAAATAATAAATGCATTGATGCTTTCACCTGTTCCTTAATCCATATTGATAAACGATCACCCTCCACACCCTCTGTGTCTCTATTCTGTCACATTATGCTGTTATTGGCTTAAAAATGGTAGTGCTCAAACAAGAAACTTTTTATTAAAGCTCACCAAAAGCCACTGATGTATATTTTAATGTTGCAAGTCAGTCCAGCAAGATAGCCTTAGCTTCTGGTATTCCCATCCAGTGATCTTAGCAGTACCTTCATAACCTAAGGCCTTTTCCAAACACAGCAGGTAGCTGGAATTCAAGCCTACAAGTGCCGTCAAGGTGATGCTATCTGGTCAAGCCAGGAGTCACAACTACTTTTACAATTTAAAAATCTGGGGTAAAAACAAATCAATAAACCGACTGAAGTTATTTCTATGAAAGAAGAAAAGAAGAAAGAGAAAGTACAGAGGTGAAGATTTCACAAGGTAGATTAGCAACAACTACAAGGCACCCTCTAGCTATTTCTCATCCCTAGCTGCACTTCCTCAATTCTGATGGCAAATACCGAAGCACCATTTATCGATTCACTCATTTTTCTATTCCACTATAATAAGCAGCGTTCATTCAGATCTAAAATAAGACACTAAGACCATAGGTTGTGCTTCCCACTCCTCTAAAGCCAAGTAGATGTTTTTTTCTTAGTGTATTTCAAAAACTGTATTTCAACATCCAATTAGTTGGAGGAGTTACAGGAAAATCACAAAACTGATCTAAATAATTACTTCAACTAGCCAAAATTCTAATTCTGTTAATCTACCAGAGAAGTTGAGTATTTTTGTTGTGTGTAGGTTTTTTGATGTGTTGTTTTTTTTTTTTTTTTTAAGTTACTGCATATCTAAAGACTGTATCTGTCATTAGTATTAACTGGCATTTTAGTTTTCAGAGGGTACTAATACTGCCAGAAGACTGATTTTCAGGTTCTGAATCTAAATGAAAACAGATCTAAATAAACAGCATATCTGAAAGCCTTAAAATCATGCCTGCTTCTAGAATGTTTAATATTTTACTGGAGAGAAGTAAAATTATACTTCTGATAGTCCACGTATCCCAGAAACTTTCCCAGGTGCACTAGTTTTCAAACAGGGAATCTGACTGATTTGTTCTTAAAACCTGTAAAAGCATCAGCTGATGTTTAGAAGCTGCTGTTCACTAACCATTTGCACAAGCAATGCAAACTTCCAAAGGCATAAAGCCGATAAAGGGCTTCGATCATTGCATTCAGCCCAATCTCGAAGCACCCATGCTTCTTGCTCTGTTACTGCTTTGCTCCTTGACCGGGCAGAGTGGGGGCCAGGGGCAGATGATAATTCTTGCCAGAGTAAGATTGCTTGGGTAGGAGTTCTTTCCTCTTTGGGGTTATCAGTCTTATTGACACCTCCCATGAGTTCAGGGAAGGCAGCTTATGTTTCAAAATGGCTATGCAAAGCTTTCATACTAAGAACAGATTTTCTCGTCTGAGAAACACCACACAACACAGGAAAGCACTTTTCCTGCTAGCTGTGGGGTGTGCCTTCACTATACCCCACTAATGAATTAATTTTTCCTTATAGTTTCATCCATCCTAATGGATCTTTATTATTTATTTTACATTCAGCCTTCCTAGTCTTATTTGCTGTTCTGCTCCCTTTCCACTTTTTAATGACTGTCTGTCAGAGTATGCTACCTTGCATGAAGTCAGAAGTACTTCAGTAAGCCCACTCCGCATAGTTACCCATGTTACACACTGAAGTTTTGCAAGAAGTCTATCCATAGGAATTCAAGATGACTTTTCCTGACAGCTCTGTCCTGTAGTGCAAATCAATCAATCACCTGTTGTCTTGTGAGTGTGCCTGGATGTTTGGCATTCCAAAGATGGAGTCCTTGCTTATATTACATAGTTACACTGAGACCACTGCAGGTAAAGCAGTAAGGGTAAGGGATCCCAGCATGATATGCAGTAATGACCTGTCAGGGAAGCAGGCTGTGTACCACCACCCTGTGAAATATCCTGGGGGACTCTCTTTATGAATTCAGCATGCCTTCAGGCAAGAATGAAGTCACATATCATTTAAATATTGTTTCATGCTTTCCTTTTAAGGTTTCCTATTCCTTTCTTTGGTCTTTTCTAATCTATACTTCTAAAAATTTTAAAAGTAAAGAGAAAGCCCTGGGAAAAAAACATCCCAACCTTCCACAAAAGGGCTGTGTCATGAAGATTTTGGATTTTTTTCCCCCTACACACACTTCCCTTTTATCTCAGTAGGGGTTGGAAAAGCATCCAGAAAAAAAAACATGGTTTTGCTAACTATTATCTGATAATTTTAAACAGGAATTGATTTCTTTGTTTTCTTATCTTCACAATTTGGCAGCCATTCTCAAGTGAGAAATGTGTGTTGATGTGGGACTTGACTCGGGGATAGCTTGCAAATAATCCTGGAGAAGAAAGGAAATTTAATTTCTTAACCTTAGTGTAATAGGATGGTGTACAACATAAGGACAGTGCAAACTCCCCTGGGGGTAACACCACCCCCCCCCCCCCCCAAGTCTTTTACTACCAATGCCTTTGTTTGCTGAATATTTTTTGTTAAGCAAACACAGCAGTTCTGCCATTTTAGTCATCTCCCACCGGTAGTGTGGTGTTTTTTTTTACTGATGTCTCTTCCCAGGTACAATGCAGCTTGCCAAAGTGCTGTCTCACAAGGTTGTTCTCTGTCACTCTTTCATCCCCACCAGCTACTGGTTCTGCATTGGCCACAGCACAGCCAGTAAGGGGCTAAAGCAGTCTGCCCCACCACTGTGTGAAGTGGGTGACTTTTGTTTATCTCCTGGGCCATAGGATATCTTAGAGTTGCCAAGATACTACATACCTGAACAAGGTCACGCAAGAAGGGGCAAACTGGTCTTCCTTACTTACAATGGAATATAGCAAATGTAGGTAAGAGTCTGCTCCTGCTTAGAAACTGTTTGTGTAGGAGGGGATTTCCATTTTCCAATCATCATAGTAATTTCTGTCACTGTCCAGAAGAAACTGTTTTTCCTTGTGTCCAGCCCCTGTTTAAAAAGAGAGCTTAAGTATACTCAGAGGACCAGAAAAATACCCTAAAAAGTCTCTCTGCATATGAAAGTGCTATAAATGACCCAGAGACACAAGTCAGATGAAAAAAATACAGTTCAGGTACATGCAGAGGCTTGCATACAGGGCCTGAAATGGTTTTAATTTCCATGGAATATAACACAGAAGTTTAGGCTTGCATTTCATTTCCTCAGCAAGCCCTCATTGATAACAGCAATTCAGAAACTGGGAGCTATACATTGTTTCACTCACTTAAGAGCTAAAAACCAGTGTCATAGACAGGAGCCACCCTTACCACTTGCCACTCTCTTTTCCTCCATCATTACAGCAAGCGCATCGTTAAAGAGCTGAATTGCCAGCCCTTCTACAGAGACCTGCAAACTAATGGTTACACAGGGAATCAAGGGGAGAAAGTCAAACTGCTTTGATCCAAAACTTCTGTGTGTCTGTTTCTGGAAATGGCCTCATGGGCCAGGAACATATGACTTGTCAAGACAAATATCTATACTTTATTGAATAGCACAGCATAAAAATCTACATATCTTATTGAAATATTCAGTGAGTCACTCCTGCCCTGCAAGTGTATTATTATATCTCTCATTCTAAATACAAAGACCAACATCTGCAGAGAGATTTTTTGCCACACTTCACATCTATCAAGCACAGCAGCTGCAGAAGCCTCCTTTTGATAACACACATTCTTTCCTCTAGCTGAATTGTCTCTTAGGTATATAAATGAAGATGGGATTACATCTTCTCTGGAGCGGCAAGTGAATAAATCACAAAGAAGTCCCAGTCAGTCTGTGGATAAAACATGGTAATTTACCAGGCTTTGTGTCTAAATAAAGAGTTGCAGAGAAATGGTCTGATTTGAGAAAGCAGTGGAAAGAAAGGAACTGGTGGAAGGATGCTTATTTTCTAAAAATAGGGTCTTCATCCATGGCTTCACTCCCTAATGTAACTTTTGTAAGAGTGCCCCTCATTTATTTTTGTCTATTCACATAAGCAAGCAAAGGTTTGATTTTGAAGAGGGTAAAGATGACAGTTCCGTTCCATAATGTACTCAGCCAAGGTGCCCTTATTCATGTATTATACACGTGGGCACTTTTAATATGCAGGTTGCAGCTATTTAAAACCTTGCTAATGCTTCATGGAAAAAAATTGAGTCAGGCTGCTGAAATTTCACCAGTCCAGCATGTCTTTGGCTACCCCTACCATTTTATAACCAGTGCATTTTCAGTAATGATGAATCTTTGTCATTAATTTGTCTAATTTTGCTCTAAGATGCTTAAGTAAAGCTACAGCCCTTGACTGGTATTTCTCTGTGCCCATCATGGTTTCCATTTTCAGAGAGGGCTTCTAGGTTGAAAAAAGTGACAATGATGTCCTGCACTCTCTGGAGTGGAGCAGTGTGACTGTCAAGAATTTTGGGTTTGGTCTTCTCTAAAATTTATGAGATTTAAATCCTTCAAGATTTGTATAATGTTGTATTCACAACCAGTGTGCCTACAACGAGCACTGAAATCAATGGCTGACCTGCCCTCCACAGTACTCTTTAATCAGAAAGGAGGTGTTTTTTGGGATTTGGGGCGGTTTTTTTCCTTGCTTGTTAGCTGCCTTGCATTAAATTTCTGACAAAAAGAATGTTCAGACCTAGTCTATTTGATACTGTTGCAATAATAAATGTGTATAGGCTCTCTGTTTAATTTATCTGAACCATTTTCCAGGCAACAGATATTTGCTTATTGATTTTGTTTGGCAAGATGATTAAAGCATTTGAAAGTACATATCAGCAAATTTCTAAACAATTTAAAGTTATTAATATTACATCACTTTTCAGGGAATTACTCAAATTTAGAAATCAAGGCAATGGTTAATATTAAAGACATCAAAGAGATGAAGAATAACAGGATAATGTGTGCTGGAATGGTTCTCATCCAGTTTCACAGACAAACTGCAACTCAGTTTTTATATGAAAGAGCTCTGGATTGTCAGCATATGAATTGTGTTAATATCACAACTCCTCTGCCTCCTTGACTACCTGTGGGCAGTGTAATGCACACAGGAAATAAGATGTCCTGACCTACCTTTAATTATAGGTCAGATAGTCACTGTTTGTTTGAAGAGCAACAATCTCCTGAGTTCAAAGTCTTACTCATCACTGCTTGCCCTGTGCTAAGGTGTCCTAAAAATAAATGCATTTAAAGTCTGCCGTGGCCCTTGCACAGGCTTTTCCTTTTAGGACAGTGATTTGAATCCAGCACAGGTCAGCAGAAAGGAGCTGGAATTAGCCTTTAAACAGGCAGTTGTTTGTAGCTGCTGGAAGAAGGAGGTCACAGGTCTTGCTCTGCTTCCCAGACTGCCTCTGCTGCTGTCATGAGTGACCACTACCAATTAACAGACTTACTGGGCATCTCAGCAGAATTAAAGGGTGATTGAGTATTTATCATCCTAGGAAGAGTCGTTCCCACAACCTAAACAAGAGCTGTTAATACTCCTGTTTAGAGAGTTGTCAAATAAATACATTGTGCATGCATATAGTGCTTAAAGAAACCTGCTCTTTGGAGGCACGCTGTAAATAATTACACTATCTTAATACACAGAAGCTATTATGTATGCAAATTATCCATTACCATTGTTAGACCTATTGAAATATTCTACATGAAGAATCCAAGACATTTCTCTGTCTGGTCTGAAAGATTTTTTGAAAGGCTACAATAAATACCTTTCATAAATGTGTTCACATGCACACCTATCTAGTCCATCATTATTGCAGGGGCATTGCTGCATTTTATTTGCTTTATTCTACAGCAGTGAAGCCTCTGAGAGATTATTTTTTTTTCTTTCAGCAGCAGTTAGATATTATCCTCAGCTGCAGATGTTGATTTTTCCCCTCTCCAAATAAGGCAATCAAGAGCAAGTTGGGTATGGATTTGGGTGGTGGGTTTGTTTTTTTTTTAAATGCTGTATAGAGTTAGAGAACGTGACTATAGCTGACTGAACCTCTGCTGTAACGTGACATTGCAGACATGGTGCTTACTATGCACATGACAAAGCTGGTATCTGGCTCATGGGTTTTCCCATTTCAATCATCTATGGATAGAGCTCACACCAGACACAATATACAATGAGAGAGTCACAGAATCACAGTCACAGAGTCACAGAACATTAGGGACTGGAAGGGACTTGGAAATATTTTCCAGTCCAACCCCCCTGCCAGAGCCAGATCACACGTACCAGATCACGCAGGAATGCATCCAGGCGGGTTTTGAATATTTCCAGATGGAGACTCCACAACCCTCCTGGGCAGCCTGTTCCAGTGTTCTGTCACCCTCATACTGAAAAAATGTTTCTGTGGAACTTCCTATGCCTCAACTTCCACCCTTTGCCCCTTGTCCTGTCATTTGGTATCACTGAGCAGAGCCTGGCTCCATCTTCTTGGCACTCACCCTCAGACTCCTCTTCTCCAAGCTAAAGAGCTGCAGCTCCCTCAGTCCCTCCTTGTAAGGAAGAGGCTCCACTCCCTTAATCATTGTCATGGCTCCGTGCTGGACTCTTTCTAGCAGTTCCCCAAGTTCTTCCTGAACTGAAGGGCCCAGAATTGGACACAGTATTTCAGATGCGGCCTCACCAGGGCAGAGTAGAGGGGAGGAGAACCTCTCTCAGTCCACGAACCACAGCCCTTCTAATACACCCCAGAATGGCATTGGCCTTCTTGGCCACAAAAGCACATTGCTGGCTCATGGTCAACCTTCCATCCACTGGGACTCCCAGGTTCTTTTCTCCTTCAATACTTTCCAACAAGTCAGTCCCCAACCTATACTGGTACATGGGGTTGTTCTTTCCCAGGTGCAAGACTCTACACTTGCCCTTGTCAGATTTCATTAATTTTTTTCCTGCCCAGCTCTTCAGCCTGTCCAAAGTCCCATTGAATGGCAGCACAACCTTCTGGTGTGTCAGCTATTCCACTCAGTTATGTTACTAGCAAACTTGCTGACAGTGCTCTCTGTTCCCTCATCCTCGTGATACAACACCACACCACAATATGCTTCAGCACCTTAGCCCAGACAACTGTCCTTGGGCCTATAAAAATTTGTTATTCAAATTGTATTAGGTGTGTCTAATGCAATCAAACATAAAAGCTAAACCCTACTTTTATTCAGTGTAAATATGAGAAGTAACGGACAGCATTTTCAGTTCTGCCACTTCTTCATACAGCTGAAGTTCCATTTTCCTTCTAGAGAAAGTGTATAGAACTCTAAGCAAAACCATATGGTCAGTATTTTGTTTCTGTCACACAAATTACTTTTGTTAATTACCAGTGTTCTTGGCAGGCTCAGCAAAAAGTCCAGGAAGATATTTTCAAGAGCCATCAGATTTTCATACTAAAGGCATTTTAGGCTATAAATTGCGGACACTTTCCTCAAAAAAAAGGCCTCTCCCCCTGGACATTTTGTCATTGAATTAAAAGGCAAATAGTGCATCAGAGTTAGAATCATAAATACCAGAAATGGGCATGACATGGGGCTGTTCAACAGTCAACACATGTAATGACAAGCCAATGTGGGGGGTTCTGTTCCTGGTGTCATCACTCAGGAAGTCTCATGTGAATTTGAAGAATCATAGAATGGTGTAGGTTGAAAGGGACCTCTAAAGATCATCTAGTCTTCAGGGACATCCTCAACTAGATTAGGTTGCCCAGAGCCCTGGCAGAACCTCACATTGAATATCTCCAGGGATGATGCTCCAACCACCTCCCTGGGTAACCTGTTCCAGTGTTCCACTACCCTCATGGTAAAGAATTTGTTCCTAACATCCAATCCAAATCTTCTCTTCTCTAGTCTGAACCCACTGCCCCTTGTCCTGTCACTATAGGCCTTTGTAAACAGAAGTAGCTGATCTGTAGATTATTTCACTCCCACCACGTAGAACCTGCAGATAATAGCAATACATAACATACATTGCAATTCCTGACAAAAATGTTGAGGAATGTAACTACCTTTAAAAACACTCTGATTATTTTCTTCTCACTTGACACCTGGGGTTTAGTGTGGTCTTGAAATACCAGCAAGTCAGCAGCTATATGTTTTCCAGGAAAAGCAACATACACACGGTGCACTTTGCAAATGATAGAATGAACACTGGGGGTTTTTTTTTGTTCAGAACCTACTTTTGGGTCACTATAATCAAACATCTTCAATAACTGCTCTGACGAAGGGCTTACCAGTTGCAGGTGAAGCTGGGCCTCCTGCATTAGCAAGCTCGGCTGAGGTCTGGCTGAAAAGGCACGGGATTGCCTGGTCCTGTCCAAGCAACTAGCAGGAAGCTTGGCCTCTGCCCTGAGAAGAAACCTGGAGAGAAACAGTGAAAACACAGCTTGTTCTACAACCATGGTTATCAATGTAGTTGTGGCTTACCATTCTTGGAAGTATTAGTTTGGGGCAGAATTTGTTTTGTGAAACTGTGTTTGCAGACCATCAATACCAGGCTGAAAATAGAAGTTTCATTTTAGTTAAATAATGTGTTCCAAGTTTCCTCACATCACAGAAAAGTTGGTTTGATCTTCTGAAAGTCTTCTTTATTTATTAAGAAATCAATAGCACCCATCTAGCAAGCCAAGCTCTTATGTTAAGCACAAGATTTTCAGATAAGTAACTTCATGCTCTTTGCTCCACCACATCCTATGAAGGAGCACCTGAAGGAACAACTACATAACCACCTAACAGCTCTGGAGATTACCATTCGATCTTTTATCATGATACCCCAAAAGTAAGAGGTAATATTGCAGTGTTGATACTGCTGCTTAGCATGCAGTCATGTAGTCTCATTGCACCCTTCTTCCTCTCTGTCTTGTCCATGTATTGCTTTTAGTCTTTTACCCATATTGTAAGATTTCTAAGGCATTAACTAAATGGTAAAGCTGGACAACTCTCCTGTCTCTTGGGTGCTATATTGTTTGAATAATAATTATACTAACAGTATCTGGTCAAGAGAAAAAGTAACACTGGCAGACAGATACCAAAGTAGTCAGAAGAACAAATATTGTAGTGGCACCTTGAAATGACACTGATGTTCTGCCAGGGCAACGTTAGGAAAATCAGAGGGAAACTTAATGCAACGCTAGTGGCTAAGAGAGAAGGAGAGCAGATGATAAGACCTTGAACTGGAAATCAGGAAGTATTTTCCCAGGTTGGCCATTACAAGCAGACAAAGGCAAGGTCCAAACTGAAGGCCTTGATTTAAGTTTAAATTTACTAACCTTTTCATCCTGATTTCTGAGGTGCTACCACTGCTGAGTTCAGATACAGATAACGGATTTATAATCTATTTTTAAACTATGTGGGATACAGAGATACATAAAATAAAAGCTCTTCATCCTAGTGAGTGATTGCATTTTTGAAACTTTTATTTTCTGGGAGAAGTAATAGAATTCTACCTGGGAACATTTGGATGACAGCAAACATTAACAGAGAGGAAGGGTGAGACCCAGTTCAGAGGCACAGACCAGACAGCAGCATCACAATCGAAACAAAGCCTTTTAAATCTAGTAACTAGCTTAGCTTTGAGTGTATTGCTGGGATGTGGAAAGGATGTTTTCAGCTTTGGTAGTGGCATGTTTTGCCACTTAACCTCAACTAACTTAGAGAGAACTGGTACGGTTGTTTAGTTAACTGAGATGCTTAACCACAAGTTTCTCTTTACACTGGAAGAAAATCTTTCGTGAAAAGCTTTGTCCAGCTTGAAAGAGACCTTGCAAACCAAGACAGACATTATGGTGGCCATTGGAGAATGGGAGGATGAATGTGAAGTGCTGCTTGAGAAGTGCTGCTTTGCCTGTCTCAGGAGAGCAGCTACCAAGCACGCTCGAGAAAGAAATCTGAAGTCAGACATCTGTACGTGCATTGTGTCCACCATGTTTGCTCTGAGGAGAGAAAACCATATGAAGCAAGACAACAAAGGTGAAATCCAGCAAGACATCCTACTTTATTGCCATGGCAACCTCACCCTGATGAAAAGTATAAAAACAATAAAACATCTTAAAAAAAAAAAAAAAATCTGTGCTATCTACCACGGGAATTGAGGAATATGCACTTTAAGGAAGAGCTTGACATTTCCACCATTTGGTGACTCTCTGAAACAGAGGTATGACTGCAGCTTATTCAAGCTGCAGAGTCAGAACATATTGTACTTGATAAATTATTTAGTTTGTTTAGCAGCTGAATTCTGAATTATAAGTGAAAGCTGTAGTTACAGATTAGAATCTTTAATGCTGCTGTAGCCAGACAGAATATCATTGTTGTAATTTTCCTTGATGTCTTCTGACATCTGTCATCCTTTAGCACTAGAATCACCTTTCCTGCGTTGGATTTTCCAGGATGGGTGAACGTGAGTGTGTGTGTCTTCTGCAAGCGCAGGTCTGAGTCTGTGTTTGTGTTTACAAAGGGTTTTATGCATATATGCCTGCTCTAAATTTGTTGGTGATTTTCATGTGAATTGAAGCAGATTCCATATAGGGCCACATAGACCCCAGTGAGGTCAGGGAGCCCACCAATAAAACATCTGCTTGTAGACAAAGCAGCACCTTACACCACCATATCAATGAGGAACCAATATGCAATGAGTGCTCAAGGCATGCTAGGGCAAAGCTAGAGCAGGTGGAAAAGGCTCATACAAGGCAGTTTGTCTGCGCAGCTCTTGTGGGACTTGACTGCTCTCACACTCTTGCTCCTGACCCCTCACTCTAGAAGGCTCCTAAAGTGGAGCAGTGGCCACAGCAATACAATCTGCCATTCCCTGCACTGAAACCTCGCTGTACACAGGAGACTTACTGGCACAAAATGGTGCAATATATATACCTCCCCCAGCCCTAGGGAATCTGATATAGTACAGTCATGCTTGCCAAACACAATCCTGTCACTTTCTTCCATTATTTGCAAACATTGTGTTTTGTAAGTAATTTGCATGGGCAATGGTATTTTAATTCTGTATTGTAATGAGAAAAGCAATAAGACTATTGTACCAAAGGGCACTCTGAAAACTAAATATATTGCTTTCTGGTTTCCATAATGTATCTCTGATGTGGCTGTCACTGCTGGCATTAACTGGAGCTAAGTGGCATCTAGAGATCCTATTTCAGGTTAAAATTCCTGTGTACAAGGTGGTAGGTATACTAAAGAATAGAAAAACAATACTTTATCCTGCAGTGGGTTATGAAGGCGAGGACTGATTGTAAATTACTTGGTTTGCAGGCCAGAGCTTTAGACACTTTCCTTCCCGGTGTCCTTCTATGTAAGTTGATAGGTAAGCATTCCTCCCTAGCTTTCTTGGCTCATCCCTGTTCACACCATGAGGACACTGTGTCACCTCCTCGTGCTGAGCTGCAGGTTCTTCCTATCTCTTTGGCACCCACCCAGGCAGTAATGCCCTATCGAAAGTGGGAAGTCTTCTCCAGGAGCAGACCCCTCAGGTGCCACACCACATGCAACTCTGTGCTCTGACACTACTGAGCACTGACGTGACGTAACAGCTGTGACAGATGTTCAAAAGGAGATCCGAGAACAAAAGCCCATGGAAACAGTTTGGCAGGTTTGAGAACACATTTTTGAAAGGGGCACTAAAGTTTAATCCCTTTGTAACTGGAAGGATAAAAAGCTCAGTACTGTAGTAAATTCATACCTTTCTGGCTTCAAAAGGGAGTTACAGCCTTCAGTTTCTACCACATCCATCAGGAGCCGTGTCAGAGTTTAACACAATGCTGCATTAGCGCACGATGTAAACCGGAGTTATGATCAAAACAATTTACAATAAATTCTGTGTGCCCATGAGCAATAACTCAGCAGCTGCTGTGTGCCACCCCTATGCTGTGACAAGCACATACAGACTTTTTCTTTGAAATAGCAGCAATCCAGAAATATGTTTGCTTAAAAAACCCTGCAGAGATGACACGCTGTCCTGTACCAAAGGAAAGAATGCTTGTGCTTCTTCAGAAATACTTCATCCTCAGATTGCGAGCTACGAGGCAACTGCATCAGCACCGGCTAGCTCCGTGCTGTGCCGTGATCTTTAGAAAAGGAAGGAGAGCTCCCGGAGACAAGGAGACCAAGAGCCAGAGCAACAGAAAGAGAGGCGAAGAGCCGACCGAACCCGACTCGGGGGTTCTCGCGAGGTTGCCTGAATGAGCGACGTGGCTGAGGACGTTCCCAGAGAAGCTGCGGGAAATTTAAACCCCAGCGGCAGAGGCAGAGGCTCTCAGACTGCGAGCTGCGAGGCGGCAGCCCTCTCGCTAATTGCAACCTAGTGGGTGGGGCGCGAGAGGGAGGGGCGTGGTCAGACAGCTGGGAGCGCCTGGCCATTGCTGCAGGCAGGCTGACAGGCGCGGGGATAGCAGGTAGTCACTGAGCGTACCCCAAGAGCTCCTTTGGATTAGTGGAGTTGGAACCCAGCGAGTGGGGTGTGAGGTATCCCAGGGGCTCCTTTTGAATTAACTCCGTGTTAACTCTAGTGTGAGGTGTTCCTGCCCAGGGCAGGGGGGTTAGAATAGAGTAGAATAGACCAGACCAGGTTGGAAGAGACCTTCAAGACCATCACGTCCAACATATCATCAAACATCACCTAATCAACTAAACCATGGTTGGAACTAGATGATCTTTGAGGTCCCTTCCAACCCTAACAATTCTATGATTCTATGATTCATTTATGTGAAAAGGAAACCTGTGTTCTCTAGCCAAGGTCATGGGGACCTTGTGTAATTCACCAAAAGACATTGCAAACTGAAGTTGCTTTAGACAGAACTTTACAACAGCTCCAACTTTTCACACTGAGGAGAGGGCAGAAGCAGCTTTCTCCTATTAGTATCAATGAGAGCTATGGCTTCCTGTATTGCCCATCAATATGAATGAGAGATACACGTGCCACTAATGTTAATGGGAAATAAACACGCGTGTAACTCCCATTAACGATCATTAGACAGCCACAGGAGAAACCTCATTAATGCTAATGAGCGTTGCACGTATATGTAATTCCCATCAGCATTAACTAGAGATCTATGTGCATGTATTACCGATTAGTGTTAATGAGAGATGTACATGCGTGTGGCTGAGGCTGCCGTTAATGTTAATGTGCTGTGTGCTGGAACTGACAAAAGAACACACTTCATCTCACTAACAGAAACCTGCCCTTGGTGTTTGGGTTCTGGTTTATCATCAGTAAATATGTTGCTTTCTATTAGTAATCTGTTTAGGGACTGCTCTGGCTGTGTGCTATGCACCAAGCAAAATTCAGATAAAATGTCAAGGTCCATTTTCCAGGTGGCGCAAAGTCTCTGTCTGTGTCACAGATCACAGCACAGCAATTGCTGTTTGTGCTGGGGTCAGTACATGGAGGTGCTGAACACATGCTTTGATTCCATGGGGTTTGATCTAGTTACCTTAATGGTGACACATCTCACCCAAAGCTGTACTGTGACAGGCACTTTTGTAGTTGTGCTCTGCCTTGAGCTTAGGTCCTGTCAGCTATACTTTCATTAGATCTGTGAGGTTTGGGGCAATTTATTTTACAAATTTTCTTGTATAGTTAGCTACATCTGATTGATTAGAGGCTGTGTGTGGAGAGTAGGGCCGAGTTGTAACCTTAAGTGAAATGAATTAATGGAATTTGCAAACTGAAAATGTGGCATATTGACATCAGCCTTTGCTGGAACTGATGGCATCATCTGTGCAGACAGTGAATTTTGCCATATAACTTTCCTATCAGCAAAAGCCAATAGCTAGTCAGACAGTAAGCAGAAAAGAGTTCAAAGTGCTAAAGTTAAGATCAATGCTGGGAAAAAAAAAGTCCCTGCAATATTCTGTATTTAAAAAAATGTGAACTGGGCACATCACACCATACACTTAGAGAACCTCAGAGCTCCTTGCTCTCTACTGGCTAATACCGACAATCACTTTTGATGTAACAGTATGGCATGGAAGAATAGCACACCTACACTGCACTACTTACATAGCTTCTTAAGGAAACACTGGGGGAAGATGTGGGTTTGTGGGAGCTACACCAATAGAAGAATCTTTTGTCTTTTTATTTCTATGTTTGTTCCATGTTCTTATTTGTTAAGACTGGGAGATAACTGATCAAAAAAAGGAACTTGACAGCTCAAATGTATTTGTAAGGAAAACAAATCTTCTGTGCTACCACACTACTTCATGCTAGAAAAACTTAAATGTAACAGTTCTGTCTTATTGGAGAGGGTCTATCTGCAAACTATGCTTGTGACATTGGTATATCTAAGCTAAGAAATTCTTCCTTCTCCACTTATACCTTCCCAACCTTTTTTTTACCCACCTGGCTTGTGCTAGGGTTCTCTTTTGTTGTTTCAACACTGCTGGTGGAACAATGCTATGAATTAGACCATCAAAAATATCTGTTTTAGAGAAAGAAAATGGTACTAGGGAGCTCTACTGGATTTATTTTGGTTTTCCTGCAATCAAATAATTTGAATGATCAAATTTCTCAAGGACAGTTGTTTCACTACAGCTGAAGAGTGCTACTGTGCAAGGATAGGAGCAAGCATTTTGAGAAAGATGGTTACCACAGGAATCTGACTCACCAAGCTGTATTCTTGGATCCACCAGAGAAAGTCCATGAATTCTGGAGACAGTAGAAGGGCAGCATGCTCTGGATTACAAAGGACTAAGGCCACACATTGAAGGACAATTAAAAAACAGGTGAAAACCCAGCCCCATCATGTTCTTCAAGCTATACCTGCTCTTAATTGCTTTACTTCTACTAAGTGGGGAGCAAGAGGGCTGCAAGTCAGAGGAGCAAATACAAAATGAAACAAAATGATCCCAGACCTAAACAATATAACCACAACTGTGTTCCTGGACCAGCATGCACTGAAATCTAGGAATAAGGAGTTTAATTTGGCACTGGGCTTCACATTAACAGCTGATTAAGAACTAAAAAAAAAGTCTGTCATAAAAACATGACTTAGGGCTCAATTTTCCTTTCTGAGCCTGTAACCTTTGTTTACATATTTGCAGCTCTGGGGCTGAGCAGTGTAATCAAGTGCTCCTGACTTTAATTAAGGGAGTATAATTTGCATATGCAAACACCCCTCTTACTGGTGTTACTGCCTTAGCCATGCCAGCAGCTTTGAAAGAACTAAGAAAATAAAGAAAGGCAAAAATCCAGTCATTAATTCCATTTCACTAAAGTAAGGGTTAGGAGCAGAAATGACAATATGAAGTCTTTCCATTCATACAGCTAGCATACACTAACTGAGAGTGTGGTCCAGCTTTTAACTGAGAAGGTGTTTTCATAGCTAATACAGGATCCTCATCCTGCTGCAGGGTTTGAGGTAAATAACTGAAGCTCAGGGTTTGTTATTCTATAGAAAAGCCAGGCACAGGTGAAAACTCTTAGTCTTGAAGGTCTGCTGTTTACAGAAGAGCACCCCCCTCATACAGCCTGGAGAGATGCTTATGGTTTGAGAAATAAATCCTTGCACCTCAGGCTTTCACAGGATGCTCCAGCTTTCTGCTCCACCTTCTGTTTTGGGTCACTAGAAATATACAGATCCTCTGCAGGGCAATGTTGACAAGAATCAGTTCAAGACAAAGCCAGTTGTCTGCATTTTGTAAAAAAGACAATAAATTCGATGTGCTCAAGGTAGTTGCATTGAGACATTTGCAGATACACCAGAAAACAAAGAATGCCAACCAATCATGCAGGGCCTAGCAGAAGACTGGAGCAAGTTGTGTTTCTTCCTATTGGTTTAACTATACAATCCTAGAATGTGGGCAGTAGCATTAATTCTCACTGGTCTGCTCACATCTAGAAGTCAGTCCTTTCTACAGAGAGAGAAAAGCTTGGTGCAATAGAATGCTGCTTGGAGCCATCTCCCTTTCCATGCAGGCACCTCAGTAGTTAGAAGGGAATCAGTCCTCAGAGCATACTTAAAAGCACATCATGGAGATGAGCATGCCTGTAGTACTGTTGGAACTACAACACAATACAAAATACCAGAGAGTGTGGCAGGCTCCAGAGGAGCCACTATGCTCCACTGAGTAAAATATGCCCCTTTAAAATTGCTCAAATACATATTTACAGAACAGCCCAAAAATACAGAGCCAGTCTATTGAATAAACACTGTGGTAAGCTTCAGAGCTGTTACGGTCTATTGAGTAAATAATCAAAAGTTTTAAAGTGGTCCAAGTCTGTAATTTCACAATGTGACAGAATTGCTTCAGAGAAGACTATTGTGTCAATTCTTGAGCATGTCCATGAGCGATTTTCTTTCTTTTCCCTTTTGTTTCACCACTTAGCCTGCTACCTATGTCACTTGCATAATGATGCAGAGTTCTTTCCAGTCCCTGAGCACAAATTATAAGAATTCTGTAGCAAATACATCCCATACTGAAGTGGTTTAGCTACTGTGGTTTTAGGCAAAAGCCTCAGTAAATATTCTAACTTGAGCTGGAGCAGGGGGAATGAAAGGTGATGAGGCACACCTCAGAGAGGCAAAGAGATTTTCTATCAAATTGGGAAGAGCTGAAATGGTCTCTCTCTGCCTGCTGCAGACTATAACTTTCCTTTTATTTTCTGTTCTCTTTCAGCAGGACTCTTCTTTCCTATAATAATGGCAGAAAACATTATCCTAATGCCATTTCATGACACAGAGAAAAAACATCGTGATCCATGTCCATCCTAATTTTATTTAATTCTATGACTTGAAAGAGCTTACAGAGAGGAAAACTAATCATGATTCTGATTTACTTTCTCTGTGAAATACAATGCATTAATACCACACAAAGAATTGATTCCTACTAGCAGTTAACAAGAAGTTTGTTGTCTAATTATCCAGGACAACATTATTTATAAGTGACATTCTCACAGCCAAAGAACAGCTAAGCTAACAGAACTACATTTTGTTCTCATATTTTTGAATCAGGAGATACTCCTCTAGATAGCAAATCAGATCCTGGGCTGCATCAGGAGAAGTGTGACCAGCAGGTCAAGGGAGGTGCTTCTTCCCCTCTACTCAGCTCTGGTGAGACCCCACCTGGAGTACTGCGTCCAGTTCTGGAGCCCCTATTACAGGAGGGATGTGGACGTGCTGGAGTGTGTCCAGAGAAGGGCCACGAGGATGATCAGAGGGCTGGAGCACCTCTCCTATGAGGACAGACTGAAGGAGTTGGGGCTGTTCAGTCTGGAGAAGAGAAGGCTCCGAGGTGACCTCATTGTGGCTTTCCAGTATCTGAAGGGGGCCTACAAGAAGGCTGGGGAGGGACTTCTCAGGATCTCAGGTAGTGATAGGACTAGGGGGAACGGAATGAAGCTGGAAATAGGGAGATTCAGGCTAGATGTGAGGAAGAAGTTCTTCACCATGAGAGTGGTGAAGCCCTGGAATGGGTTATCCAGGGAGGTGGTTGAGGCCCAGTCCCTGGAGGTGTTTAAGACCAGGCTGGATGAGGCTCTGGCCAGCCTGATCTAGTGTGGGGTGTCCCTGCCCATGGCAGGGGGGTTGGAACTAGATGATCCTTGTGGTCCCTTCCAACCCTGACTGATTCTATGATTCTATGATAATTGTGAAGAGAATATTTGCATCCTAATTAGCTTTATGGCCTGTCCTATGAGCTCTTATAAGAGTTTCCTTAAGGAGAAATCCCTGACTCTTTCATGGTCCCACAAACAGGAGTCAGCTGGCTCCACAGACAAACAGAAGGCAAACAAGAGCCCTAGTACCCATGGGGCACAGAGTACTGTGGCTGGAGAGCGGCCAGGCAGAAAGGGACTTGAGGGTACTGGTCAATAGTAAGCTGAACATGAGGCAGCAGTGTGCCCAGGTGGCCAAGAAGGCCAATGGCATCCTGGCCTGTATCAGGAACAATGTGGCCAGCAGGAGCAGGGAGGGCATTCTGCCCCTGTACTCAGTACTGGTTAGGCCACACCTTGACTACTGTGCCCAGTTCTGAGCCCCTCAGTTTAGAAGAGACATTGAGTTGCTTTAATGTGTCCAGAGAAGGGCGACAAAGCTGGTGAGGGGTTTGGAGCACAAGCCCTGTGAGGAGAGGCTGAGGGAGCTGGGGTTGCTTAGCCTGGAGAAGAGGAGGCTCAGGTGAGACCTTATTGCTGTCTACAGCTACCTGAAGGAGGTTGTAGCCAGGTGGGGGTTGGTCTTTTCTCCCAGGCAACAGCACCAGAGGACACAGTCTCAAGCTGCACCAAGGGAGGTTTAGGCTGGATGTTAGGAAGAAGTTCTTCACAGAAAGAGTGATTGCCCATTGGAATGTGCTGCCCAGGGAGGTGGTGGAGTCACCATCACTGGACGTGTTTAGGAAGAGACTTGATGGGGTGCTTGGTGCCATGGTTTAGTTGATTAGATGGTGTTGGATGATAGGTTGGACTCAATGATCTCAGAGGTCTCTTCCAACCTGGTCTGGTCTGGTCTATTCTATTCCATCCCATCCCATCCCATCCCATCCCATCCCATCCCATCCCATCCCATCCCAGACATACCTACAGAGCCTCACCTTCACTTAAATGTGAAATAGAAAATAGTATTCTGCTTAGACAATAGAAAGTATGCAAAGAGTCATGAAGTTTAATGTAAGAAACAGAGAGAATAAGTTTCAGAGAGAGAAGAGATGATGTTTAGGCTAAACATTCCAGCTGAAGTCCTTTTCTGTTGGGGAAAATAGAGAGAGAAGCATCTCCAGAAAGAGATTCACACCTCACACGTCCTAGAACTCCACCAAACAGACTGTCACGACAGCTGCCTGTAGAAGTGAGAAACTAGTCTAAACCAGATGCTTTAATTTGCAGACAGTATAAATTATATTACATTAATTTTGTACATGATTCCAACAGCTAAGTTTTCAAGACATGGATGAAATATAGAGTATAAGGCCTCACAGCTTACTGACAAACAACAATTTTGTAGTCCAAGTTAGAACTGAGGAATACAACATCATAAGGGTTCACTAAGCTCTTCTAGTGCCTTTCAGCTACAGACAGGAAACAAACTGAAAGTTTCCAGAGTCCAGAAATTGCTAACAGTATGAAAAGAAAACCATAGAAACACTGAACTTTCATGGAAACTCAGAAGCAGAATGAGTTTATCTTTTCAATTCATATTTCAAGCCGCTGTAATAACACATAGCTTCTAGCAGTTACCAGATCCTTAAAAGGCTTGGATACATAAAAGGATTTCTCATATGAAACCCAATACTTCTGGTATCAAATACTAATGTTGAGAATAATGCCTAAATAATTTCTGAGGTCACTTTCTGGTTTTGTGATAAGTTAACAAACTGTTGCTTGGAAGCGACATGGAAATGACTTGTCAGTATATTCAGAATTTCTCCATGCAGGACAAATGGTAAATTCTCTTTGGTTCTGTGTTAAAATCAAACATCCCAAGATGTTTAACCAGGAAGGCTGCAAATCATTATGGTGCATCTGTGGGCTTTTCATTTTAATGCTTCATTATGAAGACCAGAGCAAAGCGATGAGACTGGTGAGGGGGCTGGAATGAAAGTCTGATGAGGAAAGGCTGAGGGAACTGGGGTTGTTCAGCCTGGAGGAGACTTAGAGAGGACCTTGTCACTCTCTACAACTACCTAAAAGGAAGTTGTAGTCAGGCTCTTCTCCCAGGCAGCTAGTGACAGGACAAGAGGGCATGGTGTGAAAGGTGCGCCAGGGGAGGTTACATTTTGGGAAGCACTTCCTCACAGAAACACTGATTAGGCACTGGAATGGACTGCCCAGGGAGGTGGTGGAGTCACCGTCACTGGAGGTCTTGAAGAAAAGATTTGATGTGGCACTTGGTAGCATGGTTTAGCTGATGTGGTGGTGTTAGGTCATAGGCTGGACTTGATCTCAGAGGTCTTTTCCAGCCTCAATAATTCTATGTGACAGAAGTGAACCACAGTGTGACAGAATGTTTAGCATGTACGTGTATGTGGCGCAATGCACACACTCTTCTGTCAGTAGCTGCAGAACTGCCAAGCCAGACTTACCACTGCCAGTGAGCTTGTCACTGCCAGAGCCAAAAGCCATTTGGTGCCACACTGACAGAGTGCTTCTGCCCTCAGACAGAGCTGCTGAACTTGGCCACCCTTGCCTGAGCTTCGCAAGGATCTAGGGAAATCTGCTTCTTCATCTTTATTTGGCAACTTGCATATTTAAAAAATAGTTCAGGATTTCATACCTATTTGTCACCTGGCTAAACAGAACTTTATTTAACAGAGACCAAATCAGAGAGCTTAAGAACATATGCCAATGCTATCCTATTTAACTAACAGTCATTCCCACACACTGTCATCAGTTTCCAGGGAGATAGACCCAGTAAAGCAGCTCTTTGGTATGTCCCGACTGAGTATACAGTAATAATATTTTGCATTTATATAAGACATTCATCCTCAAGCACTTTAGAGATTATACAGTGTCGAGATACCACTGTCGTGGGTGTATTATAACTGCCTCCATGTAGCCATACTGAAATGCAACAGCTTTTCAAGTGTAAGGCAGAAACCAACAGGCATGCCAGTTTCTGTGCTGCCATGGATGCAGGACAATGAGGCAGAATCCTTGAGATAAACCCATGACATTAAGGGGAAAAAAAAGAAAAAAAAGAGTTCTTGAGTTTCTGAACCTCCCTTGGAAAGACATTTAACTTTAGATCTAATCAAAATAAATCCATGCAATATCATGCACAGACTCCAATCAAAACAGCCAAGACATCTCTTCCTCTACATAGTTCCACAGATCCTGCAGATTAAATATGTCAAAGTCTGTTGTTTGGGCTGCAAGACTTCCTTTGCCAGTGACTGAATGCAGAATTATTGTTGGATGTGCTTCCCTCCATTAAGTATCTAATTTCACTTTTAGTTCCTCTTTCTACTGTAGAAAGTATATCTGACTAACAACCCACTTCTATAGCCTTTCATTTTTTGTTATAATTCACCATTTTATAAATGCAGAGAATCCCTCATTTTCAGTCCTATGTTCTGAACTGCTCTGGATGAGAGGATTAAGTGCACCGTCAGTAAGTTTGCAGATGACACCAAGCTGGGTGGCTGTGTCACTCTGCTAGAGGGCAGGAAGGATTTGAGGTAGGACTTGGACAGGTGAGACCAGTGGGACAAGACTAGATGTATGATATTTAACAAGGCCAAGTGCCAGGTCCTGCACATGGGTCATAACCACCCCATGGTAAGCTACAACTTGGGGATGTGCGGTTGGAAAGCTGCACCTCTGAGAGGGACCTGGTGGTATTGGCTTGCCATCGATGAAATATGAATCAGCAGTGTCCAGGTAGCCAAGAAAGCCAATGGCATCCTGGCTTGTATCAGAAACAGGGTGGGCAGCAGGAAGAGGGAGGTGATCATCCCCCTGTACTCAGCACTGGTGTTGTGTGTTGTGTTTAGTTTTGGGTCCTTCACTACAGGAAGGACATTGAGGGGCTGGAGCATGTCCAGAGAAGGGCAACAAAGCTGGAGAAGGGCCTGGAGCACCTGGGCTATGGGGAGGGGCTGAGGGAGATGAAGTTGTTCAGTCTAGAGAAGAGGCAGCTGAGGGAAGACCTCATTGCTCTCTACAGCTCCCTGAAGGGAAGCTTGAGTGAGGACGGGGCATCCTCTTCTCCCTGGTGGAAAGCAACAGGAGCAGAGGAAATAGTTCCAACATGTGCCAGGGGAGGTTCAGGCTGGATGTTAGGAAATATTTCTTCACTGAGAGGGTTCTCAAACATTAGAATGGTCTGCCCAGCACGGTAGTGGAGTCACCATCCCTGGAGATGTTTAAGCAGTGTGTGGAGCTGGCGTTTAGGGACATGGTTTAGTGTTGACCCTTCAGTGCTGGGTTGAAGGCTGGACTGTATGAGCTTGGAGGTCTCTTCCAAATGGATGGTTTCTGTGATTCTGTAGATTCTATGAAAATACTGTTGATAAAGTACCATATTTTAAAATGCTTTTACAGTCAGGAGGTCAGTGAGGTTGTGTGTTTTATTGCCATTCTCTTTATTAAAAAATGGATGAGGAGGTTTAGCTCAAACCTACTAAAAAAAAAAAGAGTTGCTTTTGAGAAGGACTAAGTTCAGAAAGCTATTTAAACCTCCACTTATCTTTGGCATATGCTTAGCATTAGTTGCAGGGGCACTTAATTCAGTCTCACTTAATGCACTGTTTTTGAATAGAGAAATTTTTAGGAAGCAAAGTTGAAGTACTGTGAAGTTTAGCCTCGGTGATAAATGTTTTGGAAGGTTAATAGCCTGTGGAAATGGAGGAGCCCTATGTTATGTTTAGTACTAGCTACAGCTGAAAGATGAAATAGAGATTGTCTTCACCCAGCCACTGAAATGCAGCCACCTGTGGGGAGTAATGTGCCAGCTCTTTACTGCAAGAGTGCAAAACCATTTAAGTGGGAAGCGAACTGTTATGCCTCAGTCCAAAGGGAGTATTTGCCATTATTGTTACTGAACAGCATGACATTTTTCTCTGGGTGGCAGGCACCGTTTCTGTAATGCTGTATTTCAAAAGGATTTGGCTTTGGATACACAGGAAATGGGATCCCGCCATCAGTTAATCAATAGCTCACTGCCATGGACCAATCTCCCTACTTAGCACTGGAAGAAACCAGCAGAGACAAGACCAAAGACAAAGCAAATACTTAATGAGAGTGCTGTCCTGGGTCTGAGTTAGAACAGAACTAATTCTGTTCAGTGATTTTATTTTCCAGCTCAACCTCTGCTAAGTAACTGCACTCTCTGAAGTTAAGGGCATGTTTGCGCAGAGTCTGCTCCCAGCAGTGAAAACCCTCCCTGTTTCTAGTTAGCACCAAGGATTGGCATGCAGACCAAGGCCACTGCTAAATCTTGTGTACTGTGTTGAGTGTGCAGAGTAAAAGGCTGCATCTGCAGGGAAGAAGGGGCATTCGAGCTGACCCTGAACTGACCAGAGAGGCATTTCATTCCATATACATCATAGGAAATATAAAGCCAAGGTATCATGAGGGTCAAGCCCTTCTCCTTCAATGCCTGGCATTAGAAGAGGATTCTGTCTATTCTGTCTTCAATCCAGTTCCAGAATCCAGCTCCTGAATCTGGTTCCTGTCTGCTGCTAAAGACAGTCTGGGACTTCTCTAACAGCATCAGTGGTATTGGTGACTAGACTCACGGCCATCAGTGGAGTTGTGTTCAATAATGGTTTCATAAAAATTAGATTTTTTAAAAAAATATTATTTTCATTAGTTTGGTTTTCCAATCTATAAGTCTATCTCCCTTATTCCCTTTCTCTTCCCCTTTGTGAAGGGTTGATAGAGAGTTCCTGCCATCCATTTAGTGGCTAGCCCAGCCCTAACCCTTGATAGAGTTCTTACTTAGAAGAGTTACTTCCATTTGTTTTTCATTGAACCTTCAAAGAGAGACTCAAATGTTTGGTAAAACCAAATAGTTTTAATGTATTTCCTGTAGAAAAGATCACAGCTTAGTTACTACCATGTAAGTTCTCTTTCTTTTCTAGAAGAATTCATTGTCTCTCCTTAATTTTGTAAAAAAAAACAACAAACAAACCAAAACCCAAAACCAAACCAGGATGATCTTGATCTTCAACCAAACCAAATTATTCACTTTACAAATCATCTTTATCTTTCCTGGGTAGAAATAGGAAGAAAAAGGGAAAGCTTGGGAGAAATTTGAAAGAGACAAGGCGACAAAAAAGTAAGCTGCAGAGGACCAACAAGCATAATTCTAATTCTCTGAGATGGTTTGCTTAAGTAAGCCACAGTGTATGCATCTAGTATATTAACTGGGGTGCTTTCTTCCCCTCTGATTTGCTTTCCTTGAGCTCAAGGAATTTAATTTCCAAAAATTCACTCCGCCACTGCTGCCTGTCCTCCCCCCTCCAGCTGTCAGAAGAATAGTTTTAAAATTCATAAACATGTAAGATTTTGCAAGATTCCGTGTGGAAGCTGCACCTTGGCCCGAAGGGGGCAGTATTGAATAAGTCTGGAGAAAGAAGCTTCGCTTGCAGTCACCTTTAATCCAAGTGCTACATTTTACAGCAAAAATCCTTCTCCTCCCTTATTTTATCACAATGCATGGAGACAAAAATATGATGTGGTGTCATATAGACGTTTTAAACAATCTTGAAGGCACGCTATGCAAAATTATTTGCAATTAAAATGAAAGCAAAGGTATACATAAACCAACCCTGCTGTTCCCTCAGCGTGAAAGACATTTTTAAAAGGATATCCTGAGTGTTCCTGTTCACAGTGGTACTACTGACATGGTCCTGACTCCAGCTCAGAATTTGTGTTGGTTCTTTCAAACCAGAGCTTGCTAACTTATTTCACCTGCATTCAGCAAAAGCTGTGATTTAGAACATGGTGTCTGAACCAGGTAAGAGGCAGCATTTGGCGTATGGCACTGCTTGGTGGCATGAGTTGGGTGCCTTGCAGATGGGAGGGCAAAGTGCTGTATGCACTGAAGATGGACTGGTAATCAGTAAAGGAGCTTGGCCTGAAATTTCTTTTTGTGGAGAGCACAAGGAAAAAGTGTTAAAAGAGAATTCCTATGTTATAGGGTTTGCTTGTTTAATTTTTAAAACGTTTTTATTTTGTTGTTTTTAATAAATATCAATCTATTAGTGGATATCTATCTTTGGATTAGTAAGAAGATAGTACATCCTTTTATGAGTTTCTTAATCTTTCTGTCCTAATTCAGCTTTCACAAATTTCCACAGTACTCACAGAATTTTCCCGTGACTTCTGTAAAAAATCAGTATTTTCTGCTCTGCCATTGATTACTGACCTTGTGGCTACATAAAGAATGGCAATATACATGGAACTGAAATAATGTTTTACACAGTCCTTCCTCTTAAGGCTACATCTGCACTGCTCTGAGCATTATCCGCTAGAAAATTGTGGTAGATTTAAAGAAAGAAGAAAACTTAACTAGGGCAGCCAGCAAACAAAGAGAAATAATCCTCAAAGTTCAGAAGACAGCAACTATTGTATTAAGAATAGTTAGGTAAGAAAGCCAACTGCTGAATTTGCCCTGTCTAGAGAAAAGATGACATGATAACAGGCTGTGAGTACTTAAGAAGAATTAATAAAAAGAAGGTGGAGGGTGGTGTGGGAGAACTGTTGGCAGCATTGGGAAAGTAGGTAGAAATATAGTAATAGCTCAAAATCACTGAAGGGAAAAACATAGATTAAATAGCACAAAATGAGAGAAGAGGGAGGTAATACAGCAGAGAGGGTCACTGATTTCAAGACAAAAGTTCATCCTTGAGGATGAACTTGAGGATGTGTCAACCTACTTTGTTTGCAGAGGCTGGAGCAGGTGACTCCAGAGGTCTTTCCAGCTCTAAGATGCATGGCTCAGGTCATTTCTCTTTATAGCAGTGATTCAAGTAGGAGTGTTTCACACAGAGCACTCTGCTTTCCAGAGGGTCTGCCCTTTGGAGAGCAGGCTGGGATCCTGGCTGTGTACATGCTGCTGGTTTTTGCACCTTAGAAACAGCTGGAGAGCTTTACACAGGCTTTTCCAGCCTGAAGGAGGAAAAGAGTCCCTTGCTAATGATTGCTCTCATTGACTCTGAAGGGGAGTTGATGCAAATAAAGCACAAACAAGAACTAGAGAATGTTTAAGTGGAGTATCAGTAGTTCAGTTGGAAAAAGTGTCATTGATGAATCAATGACTTTATCCCTGACTTGTTCACATAATTTCTGAGAGCAGGTTGATTTCAACTGTCTATTCATACCTTAGTAAAAGTGAACAGTAAATTAATATCCTTTCCAACAATAAAACCCCCTGACATTTAGGAGGGAAGAAGGGAAAAGGCCAGAAGTCTTTTTTCTGCCTATTCTTACCTGCCCACCCACTTGCCTAGCAGAGTTTGTAAGCAGGCAAATTCTCTAATATTGTTTTACCTCTGAAAAAGAGACACAAACCAGCTCCCTCAGGGTCTGGAAGGGGCTCCTATGATATGACACCACAGTCACAATCTTGCTTCTAAAGATTAGACATACTTCTAGTGGAGTTTTCAAGGCCTTTTGGGGGCAAGATGTTTTTAATGTTTCCACTCCACGATTTTCAATGCACTAGTCATTAAAGTAGACTAACTGCTTTTGGCATTTCTATTAAAACTGCATATTCACAAAAGGAACAGTGGCTGAATGAGTCACTGACAAGAAAGCACAGGTATCACAGAAGGGAAGGCACAACCTTTTGGAAGTTGAGTAGACTAGATGAAAAATTGGCAAAGTTGTAATACAAGCCACAGCATCAGGAGGTAATGAGGCAGAAAAGTAAAGTTAACACAATCCCAACCCTATACATTCAGTTCAGACTCCATGTTCTGAGAAAAAAAAAGAAAATGATAACACAAATGACAGAGTTACTGTATATTCTGATGGCAGATAATTCACTAAAGCAGATCTGAAACAAAATCATTGAATTACAGAATTGTCAGGGTTGGAAGGGACCTCAAAGATCATCCACTTCCAACCCCTCTGCCATGGGCAGGGACACCTCACACTAGATCAGGTTGCTCAGAGCTACATCCAGCTTGGCCTTAAAAACTTCCAGGGATGGGGCTTCCACTATGTCCCTGGGCAGCCTGGTCCATTGCCTCACTACCTGATGTCTTGTCACTACCTGACATCCTAAAAAGTCCCTCACCAGCTTTCTTGTAGTCCCCTAAGACACTGGGGGGCCACAAGAAGGTCTCCTTGGACCTTCTCTTCACCAGGCTGAGCAGCCCCAACTCTCTTTGTCTCCATAGGAAAGGTGCTCCAGTCCCCTGAGCAAGAATATTCAGCCTGCTTCTGCCAGACAGCCATAGCTGGCTGCAGGGACAAATGAAGTGTGTGAATAAGCATGGTGGTCTCAAGTTAGGAATCTCACAACAAGACAAGTTAAAATGAATTAAGCAATGAAAACACAGGAGTGAAAATCACATATAACTGATAAACAGAACTAAACCACTGTGCCAACCGGAAAGTTTTGCTACAAAATAGAAAAGTCTTTCTCAAAGTGGCCCGTCTGAAATCTGGTGGGATTTCATTTTGCAGGTGTAGATCTGAAGAACAAAGCAGCTGGGTAGAAGCTTCAGATACATGGTGCCTGTGCCTGGCACACAGAAGAGCAGAGGCAAAGGTATTGCTGGGCACCTGAATCCCAGAGCTGGCATGTGAATAGATCAGTCATGGGCACACCACTGTGGAGACACAGATTTGGTATCTCATAGCAATGCCAGCCCTTGGGGAATCCACTGAGTGCCATTATCTCCAGTGGCCTCTGGTCTGGTCTTTGCCTAAAGTGACTGGAAAAGGTACCCTCTGGTTCACAAGGGAGAGTAAGGAGGTAACACTAAAAGTTACAGACTGATGCAGACATGCCTTGTCCTGGCTATGCTTCCCTGGAGCATGGTGGGTCTGCCTGCTGCCACGTGCAGCCCATTTCACTTACAAAGACTGTCTTTGCAAGATTCAAGTAGGCAAAACCCCAGTGCCTCAGACTAGAACACTTCATCAAGGCAAAACACCCCTGACGGTACCACAGATTTTACAAAAGCATACTTTAATAATAAATTTTCATAGAGTCAGATGATCTAATTAGTTGTGCTTTAATTTGGAGAACAGATCTTATGAGGAGTGACTGACTGAGCTGGGGCTGCTTAGTTTGGAAAAGAGGAGGCTGAGGGGAGACCTCATTGCTCTCTACAACTACTACCTGAAAGGATGTTGTAGAGAGGCTGGTGCTGATCTCACAGGTAATTAGTGATAGAACAAGAGGGAATGGCCTCAAGCTACAACTGGGTAGGTTTAGACTGGACATTAGGAAGAATTTTTTCACAGGAAGAGTGGTCAGGCATTGGAATGTGCTGCCCAGGGAGGTGGCTGAGTCACCAACCCTGGATGTGTTTAAAGGTGGTTCGGATGTGGTGCTTGGGGATATGGTTTAGGGGTAAACTTTATAGAGCAGGGTTATCAGTAGGGCTTGATGATCCTGAGGGTCTTTTGCAACCTGAATGTTTCTGTGATTCTCTGATTATGTCTGTCCTCTCCCTACTTTCCTGAGTTTTGATTATTTTATTTTCAGTAAAGACTTCTGATAAAGATGAATTAAAGCCTGTGGTATTTAACTTTGCACAGAATAAGATATTTAGTGTGTTAGTTCATATTCCAATGTACTAGAAGAAAAGTTCTTACATCTAACAAAATTAAGAGCTGATCAATTAACAAGGATCTATCAGATCTAACTCTAGCTATAAAGATACATGGGTTTGCTAAGCTCTCTTTTACTAAAGAGAATCTTAGTAAATCCTTTTTTCTTGGTGAAATCTCATTGCAATGTACCTTTGGGACTTAATGAGACATATATTTCCAGGGCACATGTAGGATAGCTAAAATGGGGGTGGAAGGGTGTTTGCTTTAATTTCCCTCCCCCTCCCTCCCCCAATTGGCTAAACAGGAAAACATTTTTTGTCTTATGGGTATTCTTGCCAGTTAGTTCAGGGCCTTGGAAATTAACTATCAGGTCATCTCTATGATGTGATTTGGAACAAACACTACAGCACTGTCTGAGTACATTTTCTGTTTCCTAATTTTCCTTTTTGTAAAAGACACCACTGTAGGAAACCAGAAGAAAATAAAATTCAGGTTAAAGCAACTTTTAATAAAAGGAAAAAAAATAAACCAAGCAGAATAAGCAGGTCAGTCCCTATGATTCATTTGCTAAATGTTAATGTATGCCATTGTAGGATGACATGACTCTAACTGGGTTTGAAAACTGTGTGAATCTCCTGTAATAAAAGCCATATTTGCCAGGGCAGCTATAGGAAACCATTATTGCTATTGGGTCTTAGATTTAGGTGACAGCAGACTGAAAGGATGAATAAAAACAGTTCTAGTAAATACCTTTCCACATGACTGTGGAACGCTGTGCAGCTTCAAATCACAGCTCCAAAACCCAGGATTTGTATTAAGTTTATTTAACTTGTCTCCTACCAACAATCTCATATTGACAGAATGCTTGGGGAGAAGCTTTAAGGAAGATTAGCAAAATAATCTTCTCATGCTGGGAGTTGCATTTCTTCTCTTAAATGGCCATTGCTAGTAATGAAAATTCAGGCAAAACTGACAGAAAAAGATGATGACAATAGAAGTCAGAATCTGAGTGTTTTCTGGAGTCAGCTAAAGTTCTCTCTTAACAGACAGCCATCACACGCACATCATTCTTGCAGTGAAAAGGTGTGATCTGTAATATAATAGCATTTGCTAATGAAGTCTCAGCAGCACAGACAATATTGTATTAATTTAACCTGCTATTTTATTATTATTTTTTTTCTGTCTGGGGAAAAGTGATATGAAGGTTATCATTAAAATGTTGCATTTAATTTTGGAAACATTTTGCACAAGCACTGTTGAAATCTTGTGAGGGACTTAAAAGTTTTCTCACGACACTAAAAAGCTGAGCTTTTTCTCAACCCCGTCTGCAATGGCAGATGAAGGAGATTTTTTTTTTTGGTGGTTGTTAAAAAGGACTGCCTCCAGATACATTTCTTTTTAAAGTACAATGTACGGATAAGAGTTGAGCAGAGCTGCTACAGCCAAACGTGTAAATAGCAGTACTTGACCTGGCAATCAAGCTGAATGGAAAGAAACACTTTCTTTAATGTTACCATACAAAAATAGATTAAAATAAAAATGACTGGCGTGAGGTTTGCTTTTTAAAACTTCATTATTTTTTCCTCATTCCTGTTAGAATAAAACCAGGAATTCTATTTTCCTATTGGATTTTTCACTATCTTATTTCTAGTACAGGATCCTACTGTAGGGACAAAGTTTATCGAATAATGTAGCTAATGTCTTGAGGCAGCCATAGGTAATATTCCTATTATGCAATCACATTTTATATGAACCTTGCTTAAGAAAAGTCACAGAACAGAGAAGTAAAACACTGCACCATCTATGGTAAAAACCAGTATCACTCAGGGCAGACCAACAGTCTTTGTGAGAAGTAAGGTAAAAGACACTGGGGACCCTCAGAGTGGGACAACAAGCACTATGCGATATGAAGTAATGGAGTTTCATCAAACAAAACTGAAGGAAGAAACTCTTGTTTCATTTCCTTCCTGTGCAGGAGATTTTAACACTGAGATAAAAGGCTACACTGCAGCTCTACTGCAACTGAGAAAAAAATATTTATAGGTCAGGTAAGTGTGAATTCTGAATCCTGAGTTGCCCACAATGAGATCTATTCCAAAGAAGAAGTGATTGTTTATTGGAAATGTGTGCATTGCCTCTGCACAAATCCATTTGACTATAGGATGTTACACAGTGAGAAAGAAGGCTAGTTTCCTCTCTTTTTAAGTATTCAAGCTCAAAAAGGAGAAAAAAAAGGAAGGAAGGATCTGGACATGCTAGAATGTGTCCAGAGAATGGCCATGAGGATGATCAGAGGGCTGGAGCCCCTCTCCTATGAGGACAGATGGAGGGAGTTTGGGCTGTTCAGTCTGAAGAAGAGAAGGCTTTGAGAAGACCAAATTATGACCTTCCAGTATCTGAAGCGGGCCTGCAAGAAAACTGGTGAGGGACTTTTTAGTGTGCCAGGTAATGATAGGACAAGGGGGAATGGTTGTAGTAAGTAGAATGACAATTAAAAACATTTAGACATGACCAATAACTGAAAGACATGAAATGAGAGGTGTATTGCTTAAAAGAGTCACTCTGTATAATAGTAACACAGAATCTTCAGACACCTCTAAAAGCCGTCCACCCAGAAAATAAAACATATAAACTTCCCTTAACTTGATGCTCAAGTCTGCAATGAAACTGGCAAACTTGTATTCTCTTTATACACACACATTTAAGAACACTGAAAGATTCCATCACTGAAAAAAAATATCAAGTACAATAACACAACAAATTGCCATATTAGTGTTGAGTATGAGCAATCGAGTTCTGCAGTGTTCTGATGTCTAACATAATTGTCCAATCTACAGCATAGTGCACTCCTATTTTTTCAATTCTATGATTCTACAGCAGACCAGTGACCAGATTATGATGTAACACTGTTTTTTCTAATCCTGATATAAGTTATCTGACTGCAGTTCACTTTCATTCTGGTCAGTATGAGGATGGAATCAAACCCAAGGGATTTACATTGGTATATGCCTTTACAGTTACTATGAAAAACAGTCTGGGAGTTTCAAAGCAGTTAAAGCTGCACTTTGTCATAAAGTTCCAGAGAGGAGGCAGATTTTCATCCTCTGTGCCCCTGTGTGACACAAGCCAAAGAATTTACAACCTTTTTTTTTTCTTTGCTATGGAGACTTGTATACAAGCAGAAGAGACTGAGATCGATGGTTGCATCCATCATTGTACTACTCATCAGGTATGATCTCCCACATTAACCTCAACTGCTTTCCAGCGGTTGCTATTTTTTTTCAGCCAATGCCAGTAACTGAGACCCTGGGCATTAGTATAGATTGAAACACCTCCCAGAATGCCCTCTGCTAATCATAAAATCACCTTAGCAATCCTGCAAATATATTAGCATTTGGTTAGTCTCCAGTGTCTCAAAGGGAATGATATTTGCTGAGAAAAATCTCTCCAAACTTCTCCCATCTTGCAGAACTTTTCATCTTTCGAAGCCACCAGGAGCTCACAGCAGCCAGCTCCAGCATCCAGTACTTCCCTTTTCTGGCCCAGATCCTATATTTTGCTGTCAGTGAACTTTTAAACTGCTGAGCACCTCAGAAGACTAATTGCTAATCAACATGCCACCTATTACTCGGGTATCAGCAATCTGATGCATCTTCTGTTAAATAAAAGAGATCTCCACAGAGATCTTTGAAAACATTGTGCTGATACATCTAAATAGCAAAACAGTTTACGGCAAGATAGCCAGTGTTCCAGATGGGTAACCTCAAGTAATAAACCCCATAATTTATTAACTCTGCTTCAGTTTTGTTCATCATTTAAACTCTTTTAGCAAATGCATAGATAAAAAGAAGCCTCTTGTAATAGCCACTGTGTAGGTGAGCAGATGGAAAGCATTAAAAAAATATCCTCATGCACTGCAGAGTATTGCTCTTAACTTACCTATATATTAAATATCTAATAGTGACAAGTGATATAGATGTGAATGACCAAAAAAAAAAGGAAAAAGAGAAATAAGAAAGAAAAATAAAGGAAAGTATTCCTTTTAAAGATGACTTGGAGGCAGGAAAAGGTGATTTCCACCCCCACCTGCAACTGGCTAACTGGTTAGGAGGAGTTCCCAGATCCTTATTGCCAAAAACCAACCAGTGAGAATCTAAGTTATTGCTGATTTGACCTCACCTCAATGAGGGTAACTCTCTCCAAGCTACAGTAACATGGAAAGTCTAAAGTCTTCTTTCCTTTTAAAACATTCATTCATTATATATGCTGTAGACTCCTATGTGGAGTCTCCTCTGGAGACTTTCCATACCCACCTGGATGCATTCCTGCGCAACCCACACTAGATTCTATGGTCCTGCTCTGGCAGGGGTTGGACTGAATGATCTCTGGAGGTCCCTCCCAACCCTAACATCCTGTGTGATCCTGTGATGCTGTGTCAACTTAGAAATCCTTCTTGCTCTCATTCTTTTCATAAGGAAGAAAGACCAAGCATTTTATTTTGAATATGTGGAGAAAAAAATCCTATTTTGTTCCATCCTGATGATTATTGCGATATATTTCAGGGGGAAAATAAATAATTGTGTCTGTGCCAGAAAGCCAAGAGTGTAATTAAAATACTGTTCCACGTGGAAATAGAGAGATAGAGGAATAAAAGGGAAGGTAACAACCAAATTGTTAAACAGTAAAATAACCTTTAGTCAAAACTTGAGACTATATGAGATGCATTGTATTGTTTTTCATATTTTTATGAAGCTAGATAAAGCCACATCTAACTACTGGAAACTCATCTGTCTGCATACATGTAGGACCTCACCATTGTGACTTTGATTTAAAGGATGGAAATAATCACTAAAAAATGTTTCAGGAGTATTTATCCCCATCACCTGGTACCTAACTACCTTAGAAGTCTGATAAGCTTTGTTTTGTTGTCTTCACTTTGAAAGCAAGATGAGCAACAGCACCAGTTTTTACAGATAAGGAGATGAGGAATGTAGGTTTTGAGCCCCATACCTCTCTGAGTTATTTATGCATCTAATTCCCTAAATAAAATTCTAGGCCTTTTGAGGATGACAGAGGATCACTGGTAAGGGCACTAGAAAATGCAGTCAGGTCTAGAAAGTTCCATCCAATTAGTGGCTTACCCACAAGCCAGTTTTCCTTCCTCTGTTTTCAATGCTGATGGAATTTTTCTAGAGAATTTTCATGATGTTACAAATTTGCTTTTTTAAAATGCATGTGGCTGAATAAATCTCACACCTGCAAGTTTTAAAATGTAACATAATTAATGCTTTAGAAAACAGGGAAATGGTTAAGAGAATGACAGAAAAATATTCTAAACAGAACCACACCAAAGACATGGGAATGCTATGCTGAGGTTCCTGATAGCAGATAATGAGACAATATTTCGGTCCCACATGCCCCCTGTGATTGTTCAATGATATGCAAATAAAAAGTTATACAGGACTTTGCAGGTGAAAGTGCTTGGATAAAAATCAGATTTTACATGCACCTTATCTCAAGTGTCCACTTGCAGTGTTTTTATCAACTTCCTGTAATGAATGAATCTGTGCTGAACACTTTCTGGTTTCTAGAAACTTTTAAATTAAGCAAAGCATCCTAATTTGTACAATTTGTGCATTACTTATTTCTGCTATCATTTTTTCCTCACATTGCATAGTAATAAGAGATATTCCTATCTAGTTTAATCTTCCAGCTGATTTAGCAGTTTTTCTGCTATGGCACTTTAAAGTCATGGATTTTTGGGTCAGTGGAGATAACACAAACAGTCTCAGGCTAAGTGGAATTTTACCAGCATCGCCTGTCCATTTCTTTCACCAGTCATTTAATTACCATTACAGAAAGAAAGAATACATGATGAAGGATATCACAAGAATATGAGATGATTTTTCTGACAGAATAAATTTAAAATAATGTTCAAAGGAAAAGGCTATGGAAACTAACTCATACCAAAACTCGCTAATTTCAAAACCAAAACAGGAAAAAAAAAAAATTGAAGTTGGAGGAAAGTGTCCTTGGAAAACTTCAAAATGTGAAGTGGTACCTTTGCTGTATTTTTGACTCATGTTAAGCATGGCTTCAACTTAGATTATAATTATTTGGAGAACAAAGTTTACCACAACACAAAGTATTATTTAATTTACAATAGATGCACGTGGAAGCTGCAGGAGCAGAGTTTTACTTTCTGTTGGGGTCTGCAGCTTATTGCTGAGACAGGATTTGCTCCCAAAGGGTTTGTAGCTAAAAGCTTTGTAGAGAGGAGGTTTCTCGACTGTGATCCTTCTGCAGCAGCGCTCGCTCCTTGCTCCAATCAAACCAAACTGTCCCGGGGACTCGGCTCCTCTGGGGTTTCGTCTCTCGGCCCGGCAAGACAAGTATCTGTCCTCTGGGCTTTACAACGCTGAGAATAGCGAGGGGTCTTTGCTGTCTTGTCTGGGTAAACTGGAACACAGTTCAGCTTCCAAGCGAAGCTTGTGGTTCCTTCCAGACCGTGGACAATGGCAAGACGATTTGTCCAAAGTTGTGCTTGAAATATGCTCTTCTAACTCATCAAGTGGGATTGAGCAGTGTTGGAATGAGAGGGTGGAAGATGGCCTTGTATCAAAACCAAAGAAGAACTGAACTACAGAGTTCAAAGACAACTGAAGCAAGTTATTAGAATAAGGAACTTTCCCAGGACTTTCCCAGTTTGCTTTAACCAAATTGAAAGTTATGGTGTTTGGAATTCACCATCCAAATTAGTTCCTGTGGAATGTCACACTAAAGAATGTTTCTTATGACATTTCCAGAGGGACTGGTTGGCAGAAATCCTGCTAAGTCTCAGTAGACAATAAGATCAAAACCAGTTACACTTTCTTTAGAAAGAAAATTACCTCTCTACCCATTTTGAAGCCTGTGTGCACATATGTACATTGATAATGGGGTTTGAGATTTGTTTAAAAGTGGACTGATCCTAAGATCTCTTGCATGATCTAAGGGGAAATATCTTCATCTCGTATTGTTTCCAAACTCATTCCTGTGGCCTTCTAAATGTATGTCCACATGGATTAAGTAATAACTCTACTTCAGACAGTAGAGTTGCTGCAGCTGTCAAATTTGTAGAACAAAATTTGAGGTCTCATTCACTAGATAATTTATTATAAAAATATAAGGTGGATATTTTGCCTCAGCTTGGAGGAGCTCCTGGAACTACTTCTCTAATGCAATTGGCCACTAATAATCTGTTGCAGTACAAAGTCAGGGCAAATGAAAAATAATTCTGTTGGGCATGGACATTTGCATTTTAGCACAGTTCACTTTTGTCCAGACAGCAGTGCTTGGGATCCAGTCAAGGAGCTCATGTTTAGCGAGAAAGACTCATCTTTCATTGGCTTTTCCTCTCAGAAAAGCTTCCAAGCATGAGCACAGCAGGTACTAGATCACAAGTTTAATGGATTTGGAAGGTCCATGAGTCAGGACTCAAGCACAGGCAAAGACAGTGACTGACCCAATTATGTGTACGTGGAGTATCATTTCTTCTGATAGATCCTATGTACTAGCCTTGTTTGCTAGCATATGTATGCCTGCACACATATATGGAATTCAGAAGTTAGTGCAGAACTGATCCCCAAATACAGATTTTGGTGCAATTACTCACAGTTAAATTTTTATACCAAATTGGAATTTTGCTGAGATATCAACAACCCTTATTCTTACTTATATGTTTTCATCATCCACTTTACTGTCCTGTTCTATTATATGCAACATCCAATGTTTTCTTTCACATCATTTAGCCAACACAGGGTTCAAAATAATTTTTCTGCCCTTAGTAATGAGCCCTTGGACACCCTGGGAAATCATCTTTACAAGAAAATTTGCTGTCATTAAGGTTGAACAGACTTCTTTACCACCTGATAAACACAGGATAGATTTAGCAAGGAGGTTCAGAGAAGTAAGAAAAACTAGGTGAAAATGTAGTACAGCATTAAAAAAGAGAGCCTTGAGACACACAGAAGATTAAAGGATTACTTCTATCTTGGAAGCTTTTGAGATGAAGGACCCCGGTAACTTATGCATCACAGCCACTATTTGACTTCCTGATGCAGTTTTACTGTTCTGGTGGGTTTGCAAGATAATGTATTTTATCTGAACCAACATGATGGAATTTAAATAACGAGCCCTTTATCAATGAGGCTAAAATAAATTCAAAGGTGAGAAATATAGCCCAGTACAGCTTCATGGGATGCTATTTCGCTGTAATCCTGTCCACATGTGTATAATTTATCTAGAAGAGTCATCACTTGTGTAATTTGTCTACAAATGTTTATTTAGAGTGTAAAATACTCTCCTTTAGGAAGCAAACTGCACTCTCCAAAGTTTTAGGAATTGGTTGTAACAGCCTGTACTAACGTGTAGTTGTGTTGCAAATTTTCATCTGCATCAGATACAAGAAAAAAAAAAAATGTCACTTCACATAATACATTAGCTCAGAGGAGTTATTCTTCACTTCCCCATCTTAGTTTTGATTGAAAAATGAGGACTCTTCCATATGTAAATTATTAAAGGAATCTCTTAAAAACATTATTGCAACCACCACTTTACCTGTTTTAACATAGTCTTTGCATATGTTCCTAATGTTGCCCATTGTGCCATCCCATTTCCTTATTCTCACTTGGAGTAACACAAAATACCTAGAACTTCAGCTGGAGGTTAAGTTGAATGAGTTGATAAGCTGATGGGTCCAACTCTGTAAAGCCACACCCAGAGAGAAGACCACTTGTAAGTATCTGAGTTTGGATGGGGAAGTATCCTGATAAAAGAAAGTTTGGTTTGTTTTTTTCCCCCCATTTACCTCATGTCTTTCAATTATCTACATGAAGAGAAAAATGCTTTATCAGCATACTTCACATCCACTCTGCACACTGGCAGCACAGCTCTATCAGTGTGAGCTTGTAGTATAGACAACCTGTACATCCCAGTGAGGGACTTTGAATGCAGGCTATAGCATCTCTGTTATCTGGCTCTTCCAGAACATTGACTAAGCCCTCTTCAAAGTCAGGGAGTACAGAAAGGGTAACAAGGAAACCTGGAGAGAAAAAACTCATTTCAGAGAGAATTTTGCATTTTGAAGATTTCAGAGACAGTTAACTGCTTCTGAACAGAACAAAATCATGAAGTCACCACATGCTGAATACAGGCTGCAAGCATCAGCCAGAGTGGTACTGAGCACTGTCAGCCACAGTAGAAAGGGAGAGCCTGCAATACTGAGCAAGTGACATTTAATAGCTTGCTGGACTTGGGCTTTAAAATTGATTCGCAATTTTGGCTTGTCAAAGAAGATGATCTAGTTGTTTTCATTAAAAAAGGAAGTAGTTGTACAGGAGGTTTGAGGGTCAGGGAGGTAACTTGCTTCTGTAAATTATATATGGATGGGCTATGGCCCTGCAAACATCTATAATTCAATTTCTGTATAGTTTTGCTAACAAGTATTGCAACACCATCTCCACCTTAGTGCGTTTCAAGGACTAGTAGACTAAACATTTACTCTGAACTTCCAGGTCATTTAATTCAATTCTCATAAAGGAGCACAAAGAGCATCTAGGTATCATAAAGATGCCAATCACTAAAGGAGACTTGCATGTAAAGATTTTTGTTTTGTTTCATTTTTTTCCCCCCAGTATATTGCAATAGGATTTTATTGTGAGATTTATGAGGAACTGCCCCTGTCATAATTCTGGGGAGAAAAGCTGAGAAGTCTATTTAATCTAACTTATCACCATGCAAATTCATACAAAGGAGTATTCAAAATTAATTTTCTTGTGAAATGGAAGAGGAATAAGATTCATTTTACTTTGCTATATCTTCCACATGAAGGTACCAGGCATTCTGGAGGCAGCTTGTACATTATTTTTTCTACATTATCATGAGAATGCATGCCATTGTGTTTGTGCATCTGCATCTGTTTTCCAGCTGTTACTGTTCAAAATGCTAAGGTGCGTAAGGCAGAAAATGTGCATCTTTTGCAATTGTGAGGATCCAGTGGGTTCACTGAGGCTGCTTTTTATTCATATGGTATGTGGAAGAAGAATCATAGAAGCATAAAGGTTGGAAAAGACCTCAAAGATCATCAAGTCCAACCTGTCAACCAACACCTCATGACTACTAGACCAACCATGGCAGCAAGTGTCATGTCCAATCCCCTCTTGAACACCTCCAGGGATGGGGACTCCACCACCTCGCTGGGCAGCACATTCCAACAGCTAACAACTCTCTCTGTCAAAAACTTTCTCCTAACCTCAAGCCTAAACTTCCCATGCAAAGCTTGAGACTGTGTCCTCTTGTTCTGGTGCTGGTTGCCTGGGAGAAGAGACCAACCCCCTTCTGGCTACAACCACCCTTCAGATAGTTGTAGACAACAATAAGGTCTCACCTGAGCTTCCTCTTCTCCAGGCTGAGCAATCCCAGCTCCCTCAGCCTCTCCTTGTAGGGCTTGTGCTCAAAGCCTCTCACCAGCCTCACTGCCCTTCTCTGCACACGTTTAAGAGTCTCAATGTCCTTCTTAAATTGAGGGGCCCAGAACTGGACATAGTACTTGAGGTGTGGCCTAACCAGTGCTGAGTACAGGGGCACAATGACTTCCCTGCTCCTGCTGGCCACACTATTCTTGATGCAGGCCAGGATGCCATTGGCCTTCTTGGCCACCTAGACACAATAAAAATCTTATTATTGTACTTGGACAAAGCTGATCCTTGTGCAAGCCTTAATTGTGAAGTATCCACTCATTCAAATATCACTTAATTTGAAGCCAAAATCATATCTCTGCCTTCATTCCTCATGGTTCTTCAAGTGTGCCATAAAGCAACTAAAAATATACTTAGTAGGCTGAGCTATGTATTCTGCAGGTCAATAATCTTCAAGGATCAAGAGTAAAAGAAAAGGCTAAATTCCACCCTGCCAATGAGACTGTCTTGCTTCCAACTGCCAAAATATCTCCAGAGGGTTATCTCAAATGCCTCAGCTCATCTCAGTTACAAGGGCAGAGCATGACAAGAGGAGAAGATTTGAAAGATCCAAAGAGACTGAAACCATGAACCTGTGTTGAATACAGAAAGAGTACATAAAATCTAGTACATGGTGATATGCTTTGTGCCTACAATGCTGCTGAACTGAAAACAAACATACAAGATGCTCAGCGTAACTTAAGCGCCAACAAAAAGCCATGGAGTACCATTTTGAGGGACTCAGAAAAGGGCACAGGGCCATTGGCAACTGAAAATGGAAAAAGTGCTTTTGTCTGCTGTCTGGGAACCCAGAAGCAGATGCATATCCCCAAAGACATTATGACTATGAACTTTATTAAGAGAACTGTATGCTGCTCATTCAGGTAGCGTTTCCTTTAAAGGGACAATCACTTATTCCTTCTTTGCCCCAGCTGTTTCAAGTCACAGCTACCTTAGTTCTGAGTTCTTATACATGTATCTTACCAGCAATGCAAAGATAATAGGAATTCTAATACCAGTGTTTCACAGTGCTTTGCTGCAAACTTCTGTACAAATCCCTAACATCCCCAAAATACCATTCCCCATTAATCTCAGGAAACACTTGTACCAAAGATCTGTACCAGAGATTTTGAAACAGGTAATGAAACATTTACTCTGTAAATGCTTTCCAAGGACCTCCAGAAAGTCCAGCACTGTCAGGACTGTTGAGGACAGCAGAGTGCTCTGAAAGTTCCCCAGGAATAAAAGCCTTTGCTTTCAATTTTTAGAACAAAATTTTAGGGACTTTGAGCTTGTAGAAAGACATATTTTCTAATGTTGACGATCTCTTAAATGAGGTTGTCAGCTACCAGCACACCTTCAAGGGCTTAAACCCCCTACTCTGCTTTTCCTAATAGCTCGTTTATTGCATTTTAATCAGAGGAACAGCTCAAATATTTATACAGGGGAAAAAAATTGTTCAGATATGATGTTTGTGTAAATTCTTCTATCGAGAACTAAAATTTTCCTCCTTTCCCTAGTCATCCAAATCTTAGTCATCCAGATCTTATGGATCTTCTTATGGAAGGAAGATGCATTTTTTTTCCTTCTACCTAGTGCCCATATCCTTCATTCAGTGAAGGGTGTGAAACTTTTGTTCATTTGGAGTTCTGTCTCATAAACATTTATTGCCAGATATGGTACCTTGTGGAAGGCTTCATGGGGTTTACTCCATGTAGTAAGAGGAATCTTTGTTATTACACATTATCAAATTTGCCAAATAAAGCTATGATAAATATTCCTCAATGGAAATAATCACTGAAAGTGTATTTTGCTTGTAAGGAAGTTTTTCACCTGAAATGAGCATCCCTCAGGGCATATTGTCACAGGGGAAACTATAGCAGAGCTGTTTCCTATCAGTGCTCCCAGTGGGGTGGAGGGAATCAGGGATTTCCTGCTCATGATACTAGCAGAGTTTCCTCAACAGCAGAACTGATAATAAAAGTCAAAGCAAAAGGGAACTGCTGCTGGTAGCTGTGAATGAGCAGAGTCCAGCCTGAAGAGCTTTGGTTATAGGCAAGTAAAGTTTCTTTCTTTTATGACATGGGCTGCCTGTATTCATGCTCCCCTGAGACTAACAGCCAGTGTTCTTTCTTCCATTCTTCCAAACAAAATATCTTAGTTAAATGCAGGACAAAAAATTTAACAAACTACTTGATCTAGATGCTAGATTTCAGGAATAATTGTTTTACAGATACACAAATTGAATTCCAAGTGTCAAGTTTATAGAAAATATAAAAATGTGTTTAAGCCAAACATGAAAGAAGCTTACACTATTTTTATTTTCTTAATGCTTGACACAGCACTTCCAGACTGGAAACAGATATATTGCCAGGCAATAACACCCTGAGGGCTGTGACAATGCATGAGGCAAAACACTGATAGCTCTCTGTGGTAAACAGTCATCTAACCCTGATCAAGTACCTTCATTACGGAATTGACCTTTACCCTGAAGAAGCCACTGCCTTACAGAGCTTAGTAAACTCATATCTATTTCCTGTAATATTTTTCAAAGCAGAGTGTAATACACTCAGAAAGCACTGAAACATGGCCAGACGTAATTTATTCTTTTACTATGAAGATTAAAGCCTTCTGTATGGGAGGCAAGCTTGCAAGTTGCTTTGATAAAAAATATTTTGACAGTATCTGTCAGTGCAGTTAATCAGAAACTATTGATAAACTTCGTTCAGATTGACTAAATACCCACTGAAAAGTGTAGGCAATTTAATTCATAATACTCATGTGGAGAAATTTCCCTTTCATGCAATAACCCAGTGGGTAAGATGCCTGCACAGTACAAGTTTTCCAGTGTACTAAGTCCTCAGAAATGCTTTCTGCCTGTTGCATAAAAAACTTTAAAATTCATTAGCTTTGTGTAAATGCAAAGTGATCTTACGTGTTACAACTGCTCAACTACTCACTACCAGCAATACTGTAAAGTATTGGTAGAGAATAAAAACAAGAGTCTTGTGAACTAGGGTGGAGCAATCATGTGCTCTTGTCAATCCTAGTGTTACTGTAGCCCATTTTTCCAGCCCCTTATTCTGTAAAGGTTGTAACTTACTACAAGATATGAATCACTCCACATTTTCTAATTCTGTTTTGCATTTTATCTCTTTGTCCCACAATGACACTTAAACATCTCCATATTTACAACGAGTCAAAGGCTATTGCTACCATTTTCAGTGTCTATTTTCAAATGGCTTTGAAGTACCAAACATAAGTGCACCTGCTGAAGTGAGAAAGGGATGACAATACTAAAACCGGCTTGGATGAGGTTTCAAAATTAGACATCTAAAACCCAAGTACCATTCCACAGCTTCAGTACTGCACTAGGAATAATTTCTCTCCTAGTGGGGGACACTCAGAGACTTTATTCAACACTTGGTTTATTTGAGAAGGCTGCATTTGCTCTGTGGTTAGTACAGCACTGCAGAACAGGGAAAATAGAGATCAGAGTCATATTTTCTGAAAGCTCAAAAGGTTTAATAAAAACACGCCAGGATTACCTACATACATCCTGGTCCTTCTCTAGCAACTAGGGGAGGAAAAGGTCTTAAGCTTAATATTTCTTTAAAGTAGCTTTGTTATACAGCTTTATTAATTTAGAACTGACTAGACCTCAAATCACAAATTCCTGAAAGGTCACAAGGGAAATAAAGACAGGACACAGGGGTCATTTCTCTCCTCCTTTCACAACCAGTGGCAGAATCCTATCATGTACCACAAATACCAGACACTCAAATCATGCTAGAATGTTACATGAGTTAAGTGAAATGAAAAAGGGAAGTCAAATCCACCCCTACCCCCTCAGTCTGCTCTGCCTTTTAGCTAGAGTAATCTCAAGGGCTTCTTATAACAAGAGAAGACACAACATTTTTAGAAGGAAATGTGATTTCTGAGTTGACAGTACAGCTTTAATTAAATGGGAGTCCAAGGAAAGAACATATCGCTAGGAAATAAATAGGCTATAAAAGAAGGAAATCACTAGTGTGTATAACCAAGGAAATTAAGGGAGAGAACAGGAAAGAGCAAAGGCCATGTGAGACACCCATTACAAAACATCAAGGTCAATGCTACAAGTGGGTGCATAGACAGCTAAAGTGATAGAGATTACGGAAATGATCAAGCAAGCAAAGATCAAATGTGAAAGGAAACTGGCAGATTCTTAGTGCATTCTGCACTAACCTGAAAAAAAGGCAATTGCTGTGTGCTAAAATATTGTATCTCCAAAAAAAATGACATTGAATTGTATTATGGCTTTTTAGACAACTGACTCAGAATGCAAGTAGCTATAGAAAGTAATTGTTTTAATATTCCACATAAAGTTAACCTCCTTGTCTTAAAAACTATGCCTTAGATTCACACGAAAAAAAGAGCATTTTGAAGCATCAGACTGGGAACTAACCATTCTCCAGGTGCAGCTCCATATCTGAAAATTTCTGCATTTTCCATTTTTCTCAAAAACAAACTTCTGAAAATTATTTTGGAACTAAGGTAAAGCAGAGCCAGGCATCAGAGTGCAGTTAGAGCCAAAGCTTCTATGGAGGTGAGCAGACAGTGTACAATTGCAACCCAGAAGGCCAGGGCATCCTGGACTGAATCAAAAGAAGTGCTGCCAGCAGGTCAAGTGAGGTGATTCTGCCACTTTGCTCTGGTGAAACCTCACCTGGAATGCTGCATCCAGCTCGGGAGCTCTCAGTACATGAAGGACATGGACCTGATGGAGTGGGTCAGAGGAGGACCATGAAAATGATCAGGGGTTTGAGCAGCTCTGCTATGAGGACAGGCTGAGGGAGCTGGGGTTATTCAGCCTGGAGAAGAGAAGGCTCTGGGCAGACCTAAGAGCAGCCTTCCAGTACCTGAAGAGGGCTACAAGAAGGGGAGAAAGAGACTGTTTACAAAAGCCTGTAGCTTTAAATTGGGATAATAGCTTCAAACTAGAGAAGAGTAGATTTAGATTGGATGTTAGGAGCAAGTTCTGCACCATGAAGGTAGTGGAACACTGGAACAGATTGCCTGGGGAGGTGGTTGTGGTCCCATCTCTGGAGATACTCAACAGTGAGGCTCAACAGGGCTCTGGGCAACCTGATATAGTTGAGGATGTCCCTGCTAACTGCAAAGGGGGTTGGACTAGATGATCTTCAGAAATGCCTTCCAACCCAAACCCTTCTATGATTCTATGTCTTCCAGCAGGAGCCTGAACACCTGCTGTGAACCAAATGCCTGGGTTCTGGAACAGCCCAACACATTCACTGTAAAAGTTCTACTGTGCTGGGAAGTTATTATTTCACAATAGCTTCTGAAATATTTCTTAGCCTAATTCTGCTATATTTTGCTTTCATAATGGTTGCCTCATCTTCCTGGGCTGCTTTTGCCTTATTCTAGCTGTTTAGCTAACTTCACTGTTGCATCTTCTTTTCTGCTTGCTGTTATTTGCTTGATTCAGCTAAGCCAGTCAGATCCTGAACAGACATGTATAAAGGCCATATATGGCTTTTGAAAGCTTGTGTGTCATGTCTTGACCAGGAAGATATTTTGTAGACCATATGCAATATACCTAACATTAATCCTCATTATGATGTCTGTTTTATTAATAAGAATAGGAATTATATAAACAATCTACAAAGAAATATATGCAAACTTGAATGAGATTTTTTTTTGGCTCACTGTTAGAAGATCAAATATTTAGCAATTATTTGGCCTCATTTTAAGTCTTCTCTGTCTTTTCCTTCTCTTTTCAGTTTCAGCTTCTGCTTTTATCTCTCAAATTGTAGTCACAGGTTTCTGATTCTTGTATTTCACCATACAATTTAAAAAGAATTCTCCTTTGAGATAAAAATGAAACACACTAAAACAGACAAGTTCTGAGTCAGCCCCATTTTTTTTTCTCTCTCTATCCTAAGGACAGAATTTCAAAAGACCAGCCATATCTCTGCTTCTATGATTATAACAATCATTTTCTAAGTATAATATTATCATATCTGTGATTTGCCATTTCTAGCAAATTTAAAATGAAGAAAGTAAGAGCAATTAAAGAATGTCTATTTATTTTTTTCCAGATAATTGAAGTTTATACTTACAAGATTTATATACTCATGCTCTAGTTGCACTTGACTCCTGGTTTCAGACTCCCAAAGGATTTAGGAACAGAGCTACTGTCTACAAATTGTGTTCAGAGGACTTAAAAAGCTATTAAGCTATTGAAGCAGGTGACCCTTAAATGATCAATCTTAAAAGGAAATCAGAGAATTACTTTGCTAAATGATTAAAATATACTTTGCTAAATGCTTGAATGACCTGGTAGGAAGTGTGCTACAGCCTTGTCTTCAACCTGTACCCATTTGAAGGTCTGTCCTGTTAACTCTTGATCAACCCTCCAACATCCCTACAAATTTGCTAGGGGCAGATAGAAAGGGAATCTGAGCAATAAATATTTATAATTTTAAGGGAAAATTAGCAACTCACATTGTTTTTCTTCTATAGGTAGAATGAGGACATTGGGAACTACCAGCTACAGAGTGGAGGAAGAGAATCAGAACATCAAAGACAGAGAGAGAAACAAAATCTGATTCAGAATTCACAGAATCACAGGAACATTCAGGTTCACCCTCAGCATCACCAAGTCCAACTGATAACCCTACTCTGCAAAGTTCTCCCCTAAATCATATCCCCAAGCACCATATCCAAATGACCTTTAAACACATCCAGGGTTGGTGACTCAGCCACCTCCCTGAGCAGCACATTCCAATGCCTAATCACTCTGTGAATTTTTTTTTTTTCCTAATGTCCAGTCTAAAACTACTGAGTCCTAGCTTGAGGCTGTTCCCTCTTGTTCCATCACTAATTACCTGTGAGAAGAGACCAGAACCAGCATCTCCACAATGTCCTTTCAGGTAGTTGTAGAGAGCAATGAGAGAGTAGGTAGAAGGAATGGCAATAGAAGTAAAAGAAATGTTATGTCCTACTGAATGTGGCCAGCTATGAAAACTAAATATTGAACTGTTTTTGGCAGTATTAACAGGAATGTGAGTCAGTCCCTCAGCAATGGTGAAGGGCCATCTACTTTTTATCCATTTCATGGCTAAAATGTTTGCTGTAATTATTAAGTGATTGGACAATATTTCCGCTGAAATAAGTAGCAAAGTCATTCTAATGGTTTCAGGTCATTTAATACTTCTCTTAAGCCTGTCTAAGGTCCATGAGTCACATAAAGTGAACACTAACAGTATGCCTGAGTTTGTAAAAATGACTCATCATACATGTGAAAAAAAAAGGAAATATTTTAACAGTCAACCAACTCAGCAGGGAAAATCGTGAAGCAAAAAGCTAATGACAAAGAAACAATTTACACAGACACAAAGGCAATGATTTTGTAAATTAGGACCCTCCATTATGCATTTCCTGTGATTTCAGTTTGTTGCTACAAACGGCTTCCTAGCCAGTTAAAACCTGCTGTTGCTAGTGCTAGCACGAAAGGAGATGTCTCTTCTGCTTATATTGTGTATATTTTATTTTAAACAAGCATCCTGAAGTGACTTGCATTCGATTACCCAGATGCAATATTTTGCAAACAGCCAATGAAAACGATGATGAGTGTTTCTAATTAGCTGATCATTAAGCTATAATCATTTCAGGATAAATTAAGCTGTGGATATTATAGAGAAGTAAGGAAGTGCTAATGCCATGGATGTTCTGATGTGTGGTTTTGCTTGTTTGGGTTTTGTGTTTGCTTAGGTTTTTGTTTGTTTGTTTGTCTGGTTTTGTTTTGCTTTGTTGAGAAATATGTTGCAGTCATCCAAGAAGGGCAGAAGAGGTTTGTTTTGAGCTTAACTTCTGTTCATTTATAGTAAGCGAATCTGAGTTTCCCAAAGCTCAGAGCACCAATTCTGGTCTAAATGGAACATTTCATTACTAAATGGGTTTCTCAGTAGTGAAGAATCATCTGTCATTGTCAGCTTTGACCCCACTTGTCTTCATCAGGTTACTTTTTGAAGGAAGACTTCCATGATTACCTCCAACCAAAAAATTATGTACTGATTTAAATGGCACTGAACGGTATTCTCAGAAGTTGCACTGCTATCCTGAAAAAAACAGACCCATAAAGAAAGACCATCTCCCCTCAGTGACACTTCAGTGACTGACAATGTGCTATTAAAAATATTATGCATTCTGTGATACAATTTACCTTAAATTCACAGGATCACAGGATGTTAGGCGTTGGAAGGGACCTCCAGAGATCAAGTGCAACCCCCTGCCAGAGCAGGACCATAGAGTCTAGCACAGGTTGCATAGGAACTCATCCTGAGTCTTGAAAGTCTCCAGAGAAGGAGACTCCACAACTTCTCTTGGGAGTCCATTCCAGTGCTTGGTGGCCCTCACAGTGAAGAATTTCCTCCTCGAGTTGAGGTGGAACCTTCTGGGTTGTAGTTTATACCCGTTACCCCTTCTCCTATCATGGAGTGCAACTGAGCAGAGCCTGTCCCCTCCCTTGTGACACCCAGCTCTCAGATATTTATAAACATTTATTAAATCCCCTCTCAGTCCTCTCTTCTCCAGGGTAAAAATTAGATTAATAGTGCTAACAGAAAAAAAATAATTATATTTAATTAAGAAACATTCTACTGGGTCAATTGTTAGCCAATATAAAATAAATTGAAAATGTATAATTTAAAGCATAGGGAAATCTTATCTGCATTGGAGGTCTTTAAATCCATTTTAAAAGCAGGAGTGTTCAAAAACATTAGAAAATGTGGACATTTTAATAATACTTTTCACATTTTGATACCTGGGGCAATTTAAGAAGGCCTTGCTTTTATAGGTTCTACTTGATTAAGTTCTCTGTTTATACATGAGCAATGGCAATTTCAATTTGTGTTTCACAGACGTGGTCCTTGAAGCCTTGCTTAAGATTTTAGCTCTGGAGTAATTATGCTTTATAATCCATTTGGGCCCTCAAGTTTGAATGAGGTCAGCAAGGCAGATTAGTGCACACTAGATTTGTTTCACAAATACATTGGACTTCTCCCACTCTACCTTAAAGTGAAGAAAATTTACAGTGATGATTAATTTAGAGTTTTTAATAGACTGCAATTAATCTTTTGTGGCTCCCTTCCTAAATGTGGACCTAACATATCTACCACCCTAATTACAAGAGTGGCTGTAACAGTGCAATTTGTCATGAAAAACAGCTGTTTCTGGATCTTCTGTTACTCTGAAGTCAAGGAATTGGGTTGGAGATATACTTGGAGTCAGGGAATGTTGACATATCATAAATTACAATCCAAGGTGGTGGTGTTTTGGATTTTTTGGGAGGTTTGTTTTGTTGTTATTTTTTCCTAATACGGGCCAAAGAGAGATGAAGCCCAAATACAAGAGTCATTGTAAATGATTTTTCTTTTTTTCTTTACTGCCCTTACTACCTTCTCTCTCTAGCTTTTTGAATCTTGATAGCTTTGTAGAGCCATTTCTTCGCCATAAGGGTGATGAGACATTGGAACAAGGCACCCAGGGAGATGGTGGAAACCCCATCCCTGGATGTTTTGAAGGCCAGGCTGGATGTGGCTCTGGGCAAGATGATCTAGTGAAAGTTTCCCTGCCCATGGCAGGGGTTGGAATTAGGTGATCCTTCAGGTCCCTTCCAACCCTGACAATTCTGTGATCATAATGAGAGTGGCTTATTTAAGTGGCCAGTTGTGGTTTCTTTTGACCAACTTGATCAGATAACCTTGTGGCAGTGGCAAATATATATTTAAAAGAAGGTTTAAATTACATAGTTATTCTAAGGAAGCTACACAGAAACAGAGCACTCATCATTTAAAAATAAATTGTGATTTGCAGGTTCATAGGAACAATAAAAGTGCTATCATGTATCACAGCTTTGAGAACTATTCAAACAACATCTCATTAAAGTCCTCTGTAAAGTGAAAGTAGTATCACCATATCTAGCAGCAGTTAATCATCATAGAGTCTATTTAGGACCTCACATAGATTCTACACAAGGATGGGAATGAGAAATGTGAGAAGAGGAGGCAGATCAAAGGCTGGACAGCATCACTGCCTGGGTTTTGCACATGTCAGAGAGAAGTGCCACAGAAGACACCTTGAAGACAATGAGAACTGTGATAGCTTGGCATGCTTCATTTCACCTCTGACCAGCAACCAGGAAAGCATATCCACATTTAAATTTCACTCAAACATCATTAGAAACAAATGAACAAACAAAGAAATGAAGACATAATTTTCTACCCCAAGGCCTGGTGTGACTGGAGGGGAGATGGAAACAGCCTATGGATGCTACAGCATTCAATGACCAGAAATTAAGCACTATTATTTCTCAGGGGCAAGTTTTCCCAGATATGTGTTTTGAGATCATAGAACCCCACAACGGTTTGGGAAGGAACCAGAGGTCATCTAGTCCAATGCCCCTGCAGTCAACTGATTAGGACAGATTACAATTACAGGAACAATTCAAAAAGCCACCTTCAAACATAGTTCAGCTGAAGGTAAATGTAGTTCAGAAGCTATCTCATAAAAAGTGTCTAATCTAGAGCACCTGGGTCCAATGTTACTGTGGTTTTAGAGGTGACTGTGCTTGTGCTAAAGGTGTCTGCAGAACTGCTTCTGCCTGAAAGTTGCAGTTGCAAAACTTCCAATGGTTAATAAAGAACAGGAAAAGAACACACCAATATCCACACTATAAATAGTCACAGATCTGAGCAAATCTTACCATGACAGTGCTGAAGAGTCAGATTTGCCACCTTTTCCATAGCATCCCAGCAAATGGCAGGTCTCCAATAGCTTTTTTTAAACAGCATTCATAAGCTTCCAAAACCTTTCCAAACCTTTGTACTTTATTGCTGAAAGTATAACTTTTCAGTTATTACCAATGAAAGACTTGGCTTTGCAATGAAATAGCTGACCAACCTCTTCATTTACATAGCAAGGAATCCTTTGATAATTTCCTGACTTACTATTTATTTATTTATTTAATTTATTAAGGCCCATATCTAACACTTTCCCTACCAAGGTCTGTTGGTGAAAATCACTGACCTCTCTATCTTGAGAAGAATTTCAGAAACGCGTTGTTGGAAAGTGCCCCAGGTAAAGTTAGTTGTGACAAAAGGCCACTAAAATAAATATACTTTCCCAATCTCTGATAGTCTCAGAAAAGACTAGGTAGGAAATAGTGAACAGTGACAGTTTCAAAACACCTGTAAGCCACTCCTTCCTTGGGTTTCTCTTAGACTTATATTTATATAATTATTCCAAAGAAGTAAGCCTTTACGTGAGTTAAGTAAGCCTTTTGTGATTTAATCTCCTAGCATGTAAAATCCTAAATTGGTTCTGTCTGCAGCTGGTCCTGCCCTCCCTTTCCATTGCAGAATGGATCACATACAACCTCTGACTCCCCCTCACACACCAAGACCACCCAAGGGTTAACAGTACCAGTAGGACCGAGTTAATCAATGTTGTACTGGGAAAAGATTCCAGCTTTCCACATGCTTATTTATTAGATATTTTACTTGGGTAATTTTTATATCCACCACAGCTGGCAAAGCTCAAACCTGTTGTAGCTCTGATTATAACTCAGACCTGTCCATGCAAGAAATCAATGAAACTGATTCATGGAAAGCATCATGCTTCAAACTAGGTCTTGAATAAAACACTGCAGTTGACAAAATAATTTTGTTGTCTTATCCTTTAGGTAACTGTCTCTAATGTTTGACACAGTGGATTAATTCATCATTTGCCAGTACCTACCTTTATCACACGTTTTAACTAGCAATGAGATATTGTAAAATTGTCCATTCGAATGCTTTGCTTATAACAAATATGTTATGCTATAAAAAATAGGTCTTAGTTCTGGCAAAGAGTAAGGCTATAACCAAACATCTTCCACTATTTTTGGTGAACAACGCGACATTAAGTAGAAATTAGTATCTGGTGACAAGTAACAGTAATGTACATCCACAAAGGTAATAAAAACCTAAAATAATTCCACATTCAGTTAGTTATATTAGTCTTTGACCATTAAAATGTTTACATGATGATAATCAATCTTGAATCAATTACTGTGTAACTGCTGAGTCAATAGGAATGCAGTTAAATATTGATAAGTGTCTAAAAGCTCTATCAGGACATATTGACAAGTGGAGAAATGAATGCACGCCCGTGCAAAAGGAAAGCCTGGGTTGCATTGCTTGATGGAAAGCAGCACAGGGCTGGGTTTACATTCTTATTACTAGTTAAATGTGACATTCTATACAGTCTGCCTCTGCCTTGTCAGCAAGAAGCAGTGAAGATGTCTAGGTGCTATTTCCAGTCTTTTCATCTCTATACCAGTGTGGAGATGACCAGATAGCAGCCTGTGTAGCAGAGAGGAAAGAACTTAACAATCCAAAGATCTTAAAAAAAAAAAAAAAACTTATAAAGCAATATGGTGAAAAAAGTATTTATGTCCAGAAGGGTTATGGCTGTTCCTGCTTAAAATTCTCTGGTGGTTGCAAAGGTAGTCACAGTAGCCTGCAGGAACGCTCACTTGAGTGGCTGTGCTTATAAATTATGAATTGAGTCTTTTTATTTTGATGGATAGGAGCAAAATAGCTCCAAGGATTTACAGTGTCTTCACAACTGCACAAAGTCAAGACACATTTTAATTATATCCAGCCTGGGTTTGTGATTCTGTTTATCAAAGGAGTCACCAGTTTTGTTCCAAGAAAGTGAGGAACAGCTTATCCTGTTCTTCAGCTCTTGAAAACTCTCTTCAATACTGAGCTATTTATGTTCCTGTTAGCTTAATTATGTTGAAGCTAATCCTTTTGTTCCTGTGAGTGGGTGAATAACTGGTATCTAGATACAAATAGTCTTTGAATGGAACATGTTCAATTTTATCTGTAGCCAGCAGCAAAATACATAGGAAATGAAAATAGAACCACTTCTAGTATATTATAGCAAGATCCAAGTAGCATTACCTGTTATGTCAGAAGTGACATAACTCTGATTCTTCCATGCAGATAATTTCATATTTTTCTATTTTGTACCAGCCCAGGAAATAAGTTTTTTAGCAATTTTCAGTTAAAAACTGCTCAGCCATTTAGTTTACCTGAAAGACTAAGTTTTACCTAACTCTTAGTCCCCTTGATAAGTATTAAGGCACAGCTTTGTTCTGACAGCAACAGGTGAATGAACCTTTCAGGCCAGCCCTCATGGCTCATTCTGTGCTTGCCCTTGTGTCTGGTTGGCACTCAGACACAAAATCTGTGAGGACCATTCCCCACCTGCTGAAGCCAGTAATAGACAATGTAGAATCATAGAATCATAGAATCAGTCAGGGTTGGAAGGGACCACAAGGATCATCTAGTTCCAACCCCCTGCCATGGGCAGGGACACCCCACACTAGATCAGGCTGGCCAGAGCCTCATCCAGCCTGGTCTTAAACACCTTCAGGGACGGGGCCTCAACCACCTCCCTGGATAACCCATTCCAGTGCTTCACCACTCTCATGGTGAAGAACTTCTTCCTCACATCTAGCCTGAATCTCCCTATTTCTAGCTTCATTCCGTTCCCCCTAGTCCTATCACTACCTGAGATCCTGAGAAGTCCCTCCCCAGCCTTCTTGTAGGCCCCCTTCAGATACTGGAAGGCCACAATGAGGTCACCTCAGAGCCTTCTCTTCTCCAGACTGAATGTCTTTAAAGGGGGTGAGTCATGGGCACAGAACATAAGAAGCCAAGAAAGCACAGTGCTGAGCTTGGTTCAGAAGCTGACAAGAAATCTGGGGCTCTGTTAATATTCCCATTCTTTCTGTGGGGCTGCTTTTAAACCCCGATGCTGGAAAATTGCTCTAGAGTCAGGAGATGTCTCGTGGATCTTGCTAGCCAAGGAGTAACTTTCCTAAATCCCTGTTCCTCCTGGTTTCACCAGGTCATCACAACTCCTCAAAACTAAGTACATCTTCAAGGCTCCTATTTTCCTTTTGGCTCAGGACCACACAACTGCTCATGACATTGTGTTGTTCAGCAAACAAGGGATGAATGGCCCTCAGTGACAGTAACCTCTTAGCTCCCTGAGGCTTAGATGACCTTTGACAATATGCACAATGAAGAAAAAAATGATTGAACTGAGAACAGCTGAGTGAAGAAAATTAAATCTGAGCGTGCTGCTTGCTGATTAGTAAAATATGCCTTCTTTTATAACCTTCTTTATAATCTTTAATTTTCTCCTGGTAATGAATAAAGGAATGCTTCTGCAGTTCAGTTTTATTTCCATCCATACTTTTTTTCTGTCACCTTCAACAATAAGAAAGCCCAGTTTTCCTGAATGGTCAGTGATTCTGGAACAGAGACAACTGAAACCTGCCCATGGCAGGGGGGTTGGAACTAGATGATCCTTGTGGTCCCTTCCAACCCTGACTGATTCTATGATTCTATGATTCTAAGAGAGAGAACTACCTGATACATAGGCTGATGCCAAGGCATGGCACACCCTTGTAAGGACACGACATTTTTTGGTTACTGTTAAATTCATACATCTGCTCAATGGCAATACACAATGGCTACCTAAAATTCAAGAGCACAAACTGTACTGATGCAGACAGAATGCTACACCTCTGACCAGTGCAGCAAGCAAATTCTTGTGACCATGGGCTATCACTTTGTTTCACCTGTGCAGAATGGGGAAAGACACACATTTGTACACATAGGACCGCAGTAGCTTATTTAGATTCAGAGTATGAATAAGATTATTTTCTCTCTGGAATAGGCACTATGTCTTCAATCATTGCCATCAATGCAAAAGTCACTCTAATGGGGGAAGATAGTTACTATTTCTAACACACAGAAGTTTTTTTAAATGTCAAGGACTTTCTGTAACTCTGTTTAAAAGCTTAACCCATGACAGACTACAGAATGCTTTTATCAACTGTTTGGACATCAGCATATTACATGGTAATTTATTATGCTTTAAGAATCACTTAAAAAAAAGGAAACAAAGTTATAGACCAATGTCTCTGCTAATGACACCCTCATTTTAATTTAAAAAAGGGAAAAAACCGCAACAAACAAACAGCCCTTTAGTAGACGCAATGGTGTGATTCAATAGTCCCTACTTCTTCCACTTTTCCATCTACACTCATACTCTGAAAGTGGAAAAATGTGAATGTGCTGTCCTCATTCAGGTAATGCAATAAATAGCAGTTTAGACAGATTTTAAGTTTAAAATTAGGTTGAATTCAGTCTCCCAAAGATACATTTACAGATTAAAAGGTTTAAGTGACTTACAGAAGATCACAAATCCTAGAACCTGATGGTGAGATGTGCGGAAGGAGTGCCCCACTGTAGTCTTTGTACTGTGTGGGCGCAAGGCATATCTTCAGAGGGCTGGGCCTGATGGTGGCACAGTGAATAGATGGGATAAAATGTCTGTAACTCAGTTATGTTTCTTCCAAGCCTACATTTTCCCAGACAGCTACATCCAGCTGTAGCCAGAGTAAAAGCCACACCGAATCAGGATGAAGACTCCAGCTGACATGAGGTTCCTAAAATCAGTGCCAAGGCTAAGCACCACAGCATATTATTTCTTTTATAGACCATGGAAAGATCACAAAATGCCTGATGTATACCTCTTTCAAAACGTGGCTGTAGAATTAAACAGAAATTCATGCTGATATTGCTGTATGTGTACATAGAATCATAAAGGTTGGAAAAGACCTCTAAGATCATCGTATCCAACTGTAACCCATCTACCATGACCACTAAACTTTATCCTGAAGTCTACATCTACAGCTTCTTGAGCACCACCAGGCATGGCAACACCACCACCTCCCTGAGCTGCCTGGTCCATTGCCTCATCACTCTTTCAGTAAAGAAATAAAGATACCTCACACATTTTAATAACTTTAGGTAACAAATTACAAACTGATAATGCTGAAGAACCCATGAAACAAAGTATGACATCAAAACAACATGCACTCCTACGCCTCTCACTAAATCCATTTGACACAGGATTTTCAGTGTTGGTCTCAGACACAAAGAGTGTGAAATAGGCCTCAGCTATTTCTATTTCCATGTACACTTTGCCTGGGAGGACTGTGGCTGAGCATCTCTGGTCGGATATTGCTCTCAAAAGTATCAGGGTATGTTTGCTTTAAAATAAGTATGTAAGGAATGTATATCTATCTCAGGAAAAATAAAAACTTACAGTTCAGTTATGATGTTATTTGAATAGCAAACTGATTAACTCTGTTTTCTTCAGCCAGCGCATTTAACATTTATTTAAATGAAAAATCTGACAGCCAGTAAGGGAGTTGTGAAACTCTGGAGTTTGAAAATTCTTAACCACTGGACAGATCACCTTCAAATCTGACTTTGTCTCTCACTGTTCATTAGCATAAGCTTCACATATTGAGTAAGAAAGATGTTTTTAAAATGTAAGTTTTAGTACATTTCTACTATTAAAATATGCCATATGTAATGTGGGATATGCATCTTAGCCACACTACACTTAAGAACAGCCTGACCTTCTAAAATATTCTGATTTTTGAGTCCCTGATATTACAGTGCTAGCACTGCATTAATAAATTGTATGTGAAACATTTGAACATTCTGAAGCTCAGACTGTTTGTATTTATTATTAAATTTCTAGGAGTGGGTCTGTACTCCTTTAGAAGTGTGAAGAAATATTCTATATATACCCTGGTACTCTTGCTAGGCCTTTGCTTTTCAAAGGCTGACTGCAAAACCAAAAGAGGCATGACACTCTTCTTTACAATCATGACAGGGAATCTGTTCAATATTTATGACCTTCAGATGTAAAAATGCTCTTTATCAGCTCCTGTTTTGCATTCTATTCTGCTAAAGTCATGCCACAGGTCAGCTAAAAAGACTGTCACTAGTGTAAGATAAATGAGCAGCTATCAGCATATGGGAAAGACTGTAAGTATCATAGCAGTCTGAGTGGGTAGGGTAAAGTACAGGATTGGCTTTTAACAGAAAAAACAAAGTCTTTTGAAAATTACTAATAAGGAGTGAATTAACTTGTGCTTTGCACACACAAAAATATCTGCTTTAGTAATAGACAGAGGAAGAGCTTCAGCTGTATAATTTTAAAGGACAATTACAGATAGGAATTTTAGTGCTCTATTCAAGAATACATCTTGAACCGCCTGTCAGACACATATCCTTGCTTTTACTAGTGTACCTGTTTTATTAGGCCTTGGCATCTATGCGTTCAAACACAAAAGTCTGCTGTTGTCCCAGCTTCTCCACTCCAAGGTAAGAAATACAGCGCAGTGGGGTATGCACTTCAGGTGCTGGCTCAGCAAAGCAGAGAAGCAGCGATGAAGACTGTGAAAATGCCATGTTTTTGATTGCATAGTGCCTAACCCAAGGAGATCAATGACCTTTCTTCTGTGAATGACAGTGCTCTGAAACTCTAGCAAGTGAAATCATAGAAAGACCCACATCCAAAGCAATCCAAAGCTTATAAAGGTGACTTGTGTTTGGTGGTGGGGCTTTTTCTTGTTTTTGTGTCCTGTCTCCCCTGCCAAAATAATAAGAAAGGTTCTATTGTTAATCAAGTAACATGCTCTTTTAAGAAGACTTTCAAAAGTGAAAATATTTGGCTACTTATTTATTTGAAATTGCCATTTCTATCTGCCAGGGAAGCAAACATGCAGAAGCCTTGGAATCACCGGGTCAGCTTGACCGGGGTAGGAAAGCTGCCTAACATTACTCCAGCAGCAAGCAGGTGTTGTAAAGTGGTTGGACGCTTTGAAGTTCCCCTGCACAAGTACAGCATAAGGCCCAGGTTTTTCAGCAACCTATTTGAAGACATGGCTGTGCAAACAAAAGCTGGAAGTACCTCCTGGTCCAAAAGGAGGCACTGATGCTGTGCTTCTCAGCTTCTGCTCAGCAAGTTAAAAAAAAGATGATATTTTTATTTTCCAGAGAGTTAGGAGATAAATTACTGTATGCATTAATTATACAGTATGTTGGGGCCTTAAACCCAGTACTGGGATTGCCACATATACCCTGTCTAATAGTAGTGCTTCTAAGGATTTCAGATCCATTCCTTGGTCTTCTTTTCACAGGTCAAGTGAGTGAAATGATTTTACCGTTGGAGAGCTAGCCATAGGGAAATCAATGTGGTTCCTTTTCAGCAGGGAACAGCTGTCATAAGCTTTTGCTAACAGCAGCTTCAGCGTACATTTGCAACCTTATACAGAGAAGAAAAGGAGTAGACAGGAGGCTCAAAATGCAGTAACTATACTAGAAAAGATGTTAAATATTCCAGGAAAGCCCTATCTTAGCAAATCACTCTGTTAATTGAAAATGAAAACTCAGATTATTACCTCATCATCACTCCAGTAATTTTTTGAAACAAGATAAATCTGCTACATGTCTCAGCACAGAATGAAGTATCTGTCATCTTTTTATTCATCAGACATTTTCTCACAGGGCATATTCAATCATTTATTTCAAGGCCTAATAATTTAAGGCTATAAAATCGATTCAAAATAGAGGTCAGTGTACAGGTATTTTCTGACTTCACCTATGGAATGCTAATGAAATCAGCTGCATGTCAGATTTTGATGACTTTGAGCAAAGGCTAAATGCAACATTCCTGACTAAGCTAATGCTAGGCACCCACAGGTGAATCACAGCAACAAAGTGTAGTTGAGGTTTAAACTGAGATGCTTAAAGGAATGCTCACTTCAGGAGGTTTTTGAGTACCAGCATAAATAGTACTTACTATTTAAAATCCAACATGGTACTATCAATTTTGTACACTGAAGAGCCTTGAGCAAAAAAAAAAAACAACCAGAATTTCTAAAGGTGCCTTCTAGTTATTTTCTCTAACAGCATGCTAATTATGCAGAAAGCATGCTGAAAATTGGTACACCAAATGTCTCAGTAAACTCTACATTTTTCTCTCTAAAAGTCATTGTATTTGTTTCACTGAGCTGCTCTCAGCATTGGTGGCAGAGAATTTTCCAGTAATGATCACAACAGGACCTTTCCCAGGTACCCACTATGATGATTAAGCTTTTCACTGAGGCAGGCTTCATTCTTCCTGATGGGATCTGACTGCTCTTGCTTCATCCCCATTTGCGTCTTTACAGACTAAGAAATATCACCCTGGAATGCTTCCTAGGAAATTCCAAGGTTTATGTACAGATACATTAATCAGGCCAAAAGTCAGCTGGACTATTTTAGTAGCCACACTGCTGTTGTGAAGATGTGAAGCCATGACAGAGACAATACATCCTCTCCCACGCCTTACCTAATAAGACAGTAACTGATAGAGCAACAGACTAGAAGCCAAACTTTTACACACCCAAGTCTAGTCTTTTAAATACACAAACATACACTCAAAAGAATCCTATGCTCCAGATCAGGTATTATTAGTAGGAGAACCTACTCCTTCTGCAAGCTTTGCCCATAGTACCTCAAACGTGGCTGAGGTGCTCACTGAAAAAGGAGCTGGAGAAAATCTGAATGAATGGACTGTGAATCCACAAAATCAGCTGACAGTTCTTCTGTGTTCTGGCAGTTAGTGGTTGTTCTAGTCTGAGCCACGAGCTGCCCAGGGCAAAAGGACAGAAAGGTCTTTTACCCAAAGGAGTAAAATAAAAACACCTGTGCAGAATTGGAGGTTAAATGGAAAATAGTATTTACCAAAAAAAACCCAGAAACAAACCCCCAAAACAAAACACCACACACTAAAAAACCCCAAACAAACAAACAAACCCACCAAAATTTCAAAATATATAAAGGCACGAAGGACAATATACACACAAATCAAAATCAGCCCGAACCGGTTCTCTCCCTGGGACTACCCAGCCTCACTAAGCCAAAACCTTCTAAAACCTCCCCCTGACCTGGGCAGACCTACCAGGCCCCAGTGCTCCCCGCCAGCACAAGCCTCACTACACCTACGCTAGGCCAAAACCACACAGCAAGAAATCATCTTCCCCAAAAGGCTGCAGAAGGCTGCAAACTCCCCCACAAGCCGCAGAGATAACTGGAGTCACACTGGGAGCAGAGAGAAGGGAGAAAGGGGGAAGAACTGGCTGTGAGGTCAGGTTATATAGAGACTACAGGATGATGGGATGAAATAACAAAAATCATAATACTCTCTGCCTCCCCTTAGACTGTTTCCACCTGCTGGAAAAGATGCACGTAGTTTCCAGCTCAGTTGAAAATCAGGAGTAATTCATGGCTGCGCCAGGGCAGGTTTAGGCTGGATGTTAGGAAGAAGTTCTACACGGAGAGAGTGATTGGCCATTGGAATCGGCTACCCGTGGAGGTGGTGGAGTCACCTTCACTGGAGGTGTTCAGGAGAAGACTTGGTGGGGTGCTTGGCTGTATGGTCTAGTTGTTGGGTGGGTTGGATTGTTTGATGGGTTGGACGCGATGATCTTGAAGGTCTCTTCCAACCTGGTGTATTGTATTGTATTGTATTATGATGCCATTAACTTTTTTTATAGTAAAGTAAGCTGTGATGCTTTCTCTCTATGGTAACTTGCCAGCACGAGAAAATAAATTCTGAAAATGCACCTTGCTTTTCTTATCATGTTGACCACTATATGACATTTGGACTATAATACAATGATGACAAAAAAGGGAAAGCATCTTTTTGAGACATTGTTTGGGAATGATAGTTCACAGTATCACAGTATATTAGAGGTTGGAAGGAACCTCAAGACATCATCAGGTCAAACCCCCTGCCAAAGCAGGATCACTTAGGGTAGTCCACACAGGAATGCATCCTGGTGGATTTTGAAAGTCTCCAGAGAAGGAGACTCCACAACCTCCCTGGGCAGCCTGTTCCAGTGCTCTGTCAGCCTCACTGTAAAGAAGTTTCTCCTCATGTTGAGGTGAAATCTTCTATGTTCAAGCTTAAACCTGTTGTTTCTTGTGTTATTATCGTGCACCACCAAAAAGAGCTTGGCCCCATCCACTTGACACTCACCTCTCAGATATTTATGCACACTGATGAGATCCCCTCTCAGTCTTCTCAAGACTAAACCGCCCCAGGGATCACAGTCTCTCTTCATAGGGGAGATGCTCAAGTCCCCTAATCATCCTTGTGGCTCTCTGTTGGATTCTGTCTAGCAATTCTCTGTCTTTCTTGAACTGGTGAGCCCAAAACTGGACACAGTTTTCCAGATGTGGTCTTACCAGGGCAGAGTAGAGGGGTAGAAGAACTTCCCTAGACCTGCTGGACACACTTTTCCTGATGTACTTCAGGATACCATTGGCTCTCTTGGCCACAAGGGCACATTGTTGCCCCATGGAGACTTGCTGTCCACCAGCACTCCATGTTGAACATCCCTATTTCATATTAGCTTTATTAGCTTGCATTTGACAAAGTATTTCTCATCTATGGTGTCCCACTGTCAAACCAGTTTACTTGCTAATTAGACCTGGCTTGTTCTGACATCGTGCTAGCACTTTCCTACAACTTAGCAAGTCCTCTGATGCTTGCAATGCTGTTGTTTAATACTTTGATCTGCTGTTTTGGATGCAAGTCAGATGATGAGAGCTGTACATGAGAGAACATTAGTTGATTTTAAATATAGATGTTACACCTGCTTTTCTCTACTTTGTCTTTTTTGTCCCTCTTGACTACCTCAGCTAGTTCCTTGAGAGCTCTGCAGCAAGCTTTCTTTTCTTTAATGACTGTAATACCTCTGATTTCCCTAAAGTTATTCTGTGATCTACTCTTCCCTTACCTTTGGAATATCCTCCTAACCCAGTTTTGTTCATTGAAATATTATTAAACACTAGTTGCATTGAAGCATTCTGTAAGTCAGCATCAAAAGAATGTTAAACATTCAGTGTTTTCTGTACTGTTTATTATTTGCTGCCTCCCAGGTAACAGACATATTTCTCCCAGTCTTTTCCTTACTTCTGGTGAAATTATTCTCTTTGATTCATGATCAGTATATTATATCTGAGAACATTCAGACAAAACCAACCCAGGAAGAGCTGCAATTTCATCTTTGACACTTTGCTTGTTTACAAGCATTAGAGAAGAAAAGTTTTTATATTAATAGCAGACTAAACAGCATAGACTACAGTGTAAAAGTCCAAATGCATGAAATTAAAATGCCAGAACTAAGACTACTCTGAAATCTTTTAACCTAGAAGTCATTAAGCTCTGTGCAGCTGTGTATTTTCATTTAATTTTCCCCATACTATTGTAGTTTGCTGCTTCTCCCTGGGGATATAATTTTGCTATACCTTGGCTTTGTATAGTAGCAAGCATGGTTTTTGTACAATAATTAATTTTCCAGCTTTGTATTGCTTTTCCCCTCTTATTTTATCAATTATGTGTATGAAGCTGACAGAAAAACTTTTCATTAGACCAGGAGACAGTAGCCAGAACGAGGACTTTTGGCACTGGTGGTGAAGGCCTTGACAACAACAGAGTCAAATTGTTTACATTTACTTTTACCTGCTTGCAGTTGCATTCTTGAATGTGGCAGTTATGTATACGTACATTAATGTACCAACTCTGTACAAGAAAAAGCTCAAAATACATTTGGATTTCTTCAAGTTGGTATGTTTGCTTTTGATTTTGACTTTGTGCATTCATTTTTGAATGATAATGTCTACCTGGATGTACTACCTCTCCATAAAAAGTTAATGGCATAATGAATTACTGATCTAGAACGCATGCGCATCTTTTCTAGCTGGTGGGAACATCAAGTGAAAAAGAGAGGTGTATGCAAAAGAGATGCTTACATCTGATTCAGGTATTTCTGTGCGACAATACTGGCCTGGAGAGAGTGAGAAAACAAAATCCGATCTACACATACCATATAGATTAGTTAGAGCTGTTCTTGCAAATACAAAGAAGTATACATGTGAAAGAAAGATATTGATATGTCTGCAATTAGCTGACAGTAGTTTCATATTCAGTAGGAAACCCTCTATTAGGAATAGGATAAATTAAAAGATAAAGCAGTTCTAGATCAGTAAAATGTATAGAAAAAACTGCTCCCAGCACTTGCTGCTACTTTGAATGGTAACCTAGCAGGATATAAAACAGAAGGAGTTACAGTGCTATGCTTGACTGTTTCCTTTTATAGGCCAAGCAGTTTGTAATCAATATTTAGGCAAGATAGAAAATTCCCTTTGCGTCTTCGATTCCTTTTGATCTCGCTGGACTGGTTGTACACCGCCACCATGCTAATATGAAAAGAGACATCATCTCGTCCATGTATGTGGAGTACACTTGTCAGCGTTTATGATTACAGAAATCAAGTTGCTTTCAAGTCACATTCAGACATGCTGAAAGTGTGCATCTTTTGATGGTCTGCCAGTAGTGTACAGATATACAACCAGTATGGCTACAGTACATCATAAAATTTTATTTCCTGCAGATTTGTCTGCCACAGAACATTTACTTGCTGTCAGAAAGGTAAAAATTATGCTAACAGTCCTGAGTTTCCTCTACATGCACTGAAATTTCTGAAACCATTCCCACAGATACTATTTTTTCCCTCTTGCAACATTTGATGTATTCTGCTTTCGAGGCGTGGGGGAAAATTATCTTTAGAAATAGATTATTTTCATATTGGTATCTAGGGAACAACAACTTCTGGAGATATGGTTTAATTTGAGCCTTCTCCATGAGGCTTAGGCACGAGCCCGATGTGCAGCACTGTGTGTCTTCTCTTTACTGGGAAAAGCCTTCACACATGCAACGTTTACATGGTTTATTAGATCTCTTTATTGCTTCACTCAAGATTGTTTCAGCTGAGATGAGAACAGATCAGGCCCACTGCCAGCTCATTGCTTCACAGTCGCCAGATTCTGGGGCTTGAAAAAGTCTGTCCTGTGCTATCTAATGGGGCAAATATTTTTTTGCCTCTGTTGCAGGGATCTCAGTACAACATTAAAACTCAGCAAGAAAGTGTCTGAGCAGTGGCTTCAGCTGCCAAGTGGTGTAACTATTTAGAAACCAATCTGGTGCCACCAGCACTAATTCCAGCAGAAACCCCACCATTCTTTAAGCCTCTGGGAGCTTCAGTGAAGTTGTCCTGTATAAAGTTAGCCACCATGCACTATCATACACCAGTGCCACTGAGAATAATAAAGCACAGCCACCTGCTGAGCACAACCACACACCTGAGATAACGTGACAGCTCTGATATACCAGCAATATCTCAGCATCATTTTTGTATCTGTCAAAGATCTCTTGAACAACTCCAGCCATACCATAATCCTCTCATTGGTAGAGTTTTAATAATGACAGCTTTCTTCCACTGGCTGGGTGGTATAAAATATGTGAGTAAGGAATATCGCAGATGGTTTCTAGTTTACCTCTTCCTCTGGCTGGCAACGCACAATAAGGCCTGACTGGTGAAGGTTTTCCACCCCTAGATTTTTTTCACATTGATAGAGGAAATCTCAAATTCCAAAAATCCTGAGCAGACAAAAATCTCAAAAACATTTCCTAACTGAAAATTTAGTTTAAAACTTAAACCTTGTAGTATATTCCATAAAGGAAATAGCAGGTGTATGTATTTGTAATGGATTAAACTGAACCAGCAGGTAACCTGCCTGCCTTCCCCAACACAGAAGTGAGGGAAAACCAACACAAAAATTCTCTCTGGGTTGAGACAAAAAGAGTGAGTTAAGGGTTTACTGAGCAAATCAGATAATCATAGTACAAGTACACAATTACCTCAGCCTATCTGAAGAAAAAGCACAGCAGGAAGCAGCAGAAAGCAGACGCAAGAGAGTTATAAACCCAAGTGAGGTTGCTACTCCTCCATCCCTCCCTGTCCTGCTGATATCCCACCAGAAGAGAGCCAACACCTAAAACGCAGAACACAAAAGCAGCAACAGGAAGCCTCTTAAGTTACAATCTGAAATTCAAGCCCCATACACTTTGCTCCAGCCAGCACTTTCATTCAGAACCTGGCATGAGGCAGGATGGTTTTGAGTAACAGCAGCAGATTAAAACTCAGCCTATAACAATATTTTTATCAGTTAGAAAGAATTTATTAAAATAGTCTTCTGGGTAGACTGTTATCTGTAGAAAATGGATCAGTTTTAGTGAACTCACAGTTTCTAGCAATTGTTTTTTATTTCTGCAAAATTCCCACACAGTTCTAATCACATAATAGTATTTTCACTTCTGAGTTCCATCTGTGTGCCTTTTTCTTTTCCACTTGGGAGAAAGCAAAGTCAATTTTTAGGATATGGAAAAGGAAGCTCAATGGAAACCAGAGCACTACTGTGTCTGAACACACAATCACCTCCACAATTGTACCTGACCACACAGCAATACAGTTTGTTATCAGCAACTACATCTAAATAAAACCAGCAAGCTAGTAATTTTAAAATGAAAAAATCAAAAGGCTTTGAAATACAGACTGCCACAAAAGGCATCTGTTGCATGAGTTTTCACCAACGTGAATTAAAGTATTCATATCTTGGTCCTTTTAGTGCTTGGAAGGGCTCTCTTCCACTTTAAAGCCTGCTGTGCTTGCCCCAAGCAACTGCAAATACTGACTGATATGAGTGGCTGAATGCTAGAGCCAGACTCACTTTGGCAAAAATCTGAAACCCCAAAGTATTTCAGATTTTCCATTAGGGCCACTGCCCTTTGGGCACCTTTTCCTGAGAAGGGCATTCCAAGGAGGTCTCTCTGGCTGCAGGCTTAGAATTGGAGCAGAGCTTGGGACGTAGAAACTCTTTTTAGACTACTTTTTTTCCTCAGAAATAAAACTGAGCTTAGTGCTCCAAAAAAAAAAAAAAAGTTGGCTCAAGCACGGCAGCGTTTTGAGTCTTGTATGTTATTTGATGCATTATATTATGAGCAATAGCCTTGGATGTCTTCTCTTAATACTGTGCAGTATTTATATTTGGGTTGGTGCTCTCTTCATTGTGAAAGAACAGCAGCACACACCTAATCCCTGCTAGGAAATCTAGTTTCAACTCAGACCTCAAAAAGCTACATTTAAACTGAAACCAATCTCTGTATCAGGGGGTTTGCAGCCAGTCATAATATTTCTCTTTTTATTGTCATTGTGTCTTTTTACAAATTTGTAAGTACGTGCAGAATAAACACAACCAAGTCCCTGTAGAGTTTTTCACTACAATAGACATTTATGACAAGTAAATTGCCAAGGAAACATTTACAGTGCATATGATTTTCATGTTAAATCAGACCTTCAAAATAGAAGTAACTTTTTTTCTTTAGAGTTTCACAATTTTCACAGCAAAAGCTCAAGACAAGAGACTTTCCCTTCTGAGAAATAAAGCAATAAGGTAATTGCAGGGCTGCTGTGAACCATTTGGCAAAAGCTGCTTGCCATCTTTGAGACTATCTGTATGGTAAGTTTGACTTTCATAAACCTTAAGGCAGCTATTAGATGAATAGTAAAGAATGAGCCTGGAGAAATACCCCTATTTGACCATGAAGGCAAAAAGAATATTAGAATGTTACTATTTTACTCTCAGGTCCTAGTGGAAAGGCAGATTAACATGAAAATCATTTTGGTGGTGCTTGGTAAGGATACTAGATGAGTTGTAACCTGGATATCAACTAGGAACGGAATACTTTCATAGAGAATCAGTCTACTTAATTTTGTTTAATAATGTGTCAATACTCTTATTCTTCTAGCTAGCAAGCTCTAAGTCCAAAGAAAAGAAAAATTCAAAGGTAGGAATGGCAGAGTCATCAAGCTACATCTGCACTTCTGAAATATTTCCTCTTGAGTTTTCATTCGATGCAAGAGCAGACGGTTGGAAATCTGGATGACCGTGGGCCACAGTAAGCAGAAGGACTGTCTAAATTATACAAGAATAGAAGTTGCATTCCATAAACCAGGAAATTAAATATAAACAAATAGCTATTAGCACTGGAAAGTGTGGATTTGATGCTTTGCAACAGCATATGACACGTGTTGCTAGCTTCAGGAATACATAAGGTTATACTATACACAGCAACTGTTTGCTCTTTCCAGGCCAAAGCACGGCAGCAAAAATCATTGGACACAGAAGCCAGAAATGCCCTCAGCATCAAGCCAGCTTTTCAGCCACTCTGCTGTAATATACCCATCGCAAATATTAAAATCTGTAGCAAATAAAGACATAAATGTTCAAGATGCCTGTTCTACAGAGTTCAAGTGTTTCACTGGTACACCTGAAGGCTGGAGGTAGAACTGCACAGATCATGCATATGCATGAGCACCTGCTTTTTATTATGAGATGTAAATCTAACCACACCCATAATTTCACTGCCAAATCCAGTGATATTTCTAAATATGTCCTAAACTGCATTTTGCTATGTAGGCTTTTTAGAAAATAGTGGCATTTCTGAAATATTAATTTAGTCATATTAATATAGGCACTCTAATTCAGAAAAAAAGCATCACTCCAAACTGGTCTTTATTGCAATAAAAAAAAAAACCCTCATAAATGAATTTGGCTTTCTGTCCAAAGCAATTCTGTTGTTGTGAAGCCTTTGAGCAGCAGACGTTTGAAAGAAACAGTTTCCTAAATTCAGTACTGTGTGTTGCTGAAGGGTCCCCCTTTGCAAACCCTAGAATGAGTTCTCTTTCCCTTAGCCTAATCATAAGTGTAATGAAAACTACAGTAAATCGCATTTCTGACATGCCAAGACAAGGATTTTTGTTTTGGCTATTTCAGACTAATTTGTCCAGTGCTGTGGGATTTGTTTCAGTTACTTTGTGCACATTTGAATCAATATATTTTAATCTCAGGATTTTACACAGCAATTATGTAGACTATGTCTGTTTTCAGCTTTCCACCAATTTTATTAATCCAGTAAATTAGTCAGATTTTGGCCCTCAGGCTATGAAATGCATATTAAATCAGAATGTATTGTAAAACAGGGCATGCATTTACGTGACACCTGGTGCTAACCACAGATTACAAGCATGAGTTACTGTGAGCTGTGTTTTAATTTCAAAAAACCCTCAAAAGAAGCTTTTTTTCCCTTTTCTAAGATCCCAATTATTTGCATTTATTCCTTTTAAAATAACGTCTGCAAAAAACCCAACAGGAGGAGATAACAAGTGGGATTTCTACTAAGATTGTAGAATGCTAACCTTCTGTGATTTCATTCATGGCCCTGCTAACCATTTCTAGTAGTTGCATTGTGAGGAAAATTGCATGCTCTTGCACTGTGTGGGTAATGCTAGACATGAGCAAAGGTGTGTGCTCTGCACAGCTTGTCTTATGTGGAAAAGAAATTAATATCCTAGTTTGTGAAGCCGTTTAAAGTGAAAATGAAGTTCTGCTGCAGAGGAGTCCTGTAGTGAATGTGCATGCATGGGTAAATGACAATGTTTATACAGTATACTAATATGTATGGCTTGACTCAGGTCCCTCAAGATCATCACCATAATGGGATGTTACTTTTCCTGAAGAAGCCAGAAAATAACATTTTAAGGAAAATCAGCACATGAAACAGTGACCATCAGTCTAATCCAGAATTAATGTGCCATAGCTGTGGGTGACATTCAGAAGAAAAGCATAACTCGACAAAAACTAATTCATGGAGTCTATCCCCACATGAACAGGAGGATAATGGCAAGGTTTGGAGTCCTTTGTGTATGAGTGTGTTTAGAAGTATAAAGGCTTTACTGTAACACTATCAATTTATGTATCAGCTTCACATAACAGAGCAATGATTCAACTGTCATTTAGCAGACTCACCATCTGCATTTGAGAAAATGGTTCATTTTGAACCTAGTCCTGCTCAAGAGGAGATGAAATAGTGAGGACACTTTCCCAAACAGCCTCACAACTCTTGGGCAGTAGAGAACTGAGTCAAAGAAGACAGCTTTGTGGTGCAGTTGACACGCTGGAGGGAAGGGATGCTATCCAGAGGGACTTGAAAGTTGGACCTAAGCCAACCTCATGAATTTCAACAAGGTCAAGTGCAAGGTCCTACACCTGGGTTGGAACAATCCAAGGCAGAAATATAGGCTGGGCAATGAGTGACCTGAGAGCAGTCTCAAGGAGACACCCCAGAAGGCCAATTGTACTCTGCGCTGCATCAAAAGAATTGTAAACCACATGATGAGGAGATGATTCTCCCCTTCTACTCTCCTCTTGTGAGACCCTGCCTGGAGTACTGTGTCCAGTTCTGGTGCTCCCAGTATAAGAAGGACATTGAACTGTTGGAGTGGGTGCGGAGGAGGGCCACAAAGAGGGCTGGAGCACCTCCCCTAGGGGGACAGGCTTCAAGAGTTGGGTCTGTTCAGCCTGGAGAAGAGAAAGCTTCATGGAGACCTTATAGTGGCCTTCTAATGTCCAAAGGGCCTAAAAGAAAGCTGGGGAGGGACTTTGTACAAGGGCTTGTAGTGATAGGATGAGGAGGAATGGCTTTAAGATGGAAGAAAGTAGATTTTGACCAGATATTAGGAAGAAATTCTCTACAGCGAGGGTAGTGAGACACTGGAACAGGCTGCCCAGGGAGGTCGTGGATGTCTACTCCCTAGAGATGTTCAAGGCCAGGCCTTGAGCAACCTGATCCAATGGAATATACCCATGTCAGGGGTATTGAAACTAGATGATCTTGAAGGTCTCTTCCAAACCATTCTAGTCTATGATTGCATGACTAGCCCTGGGAGAAATAAGAAAGCAAAATGGTTGTTTTCCAATTATTCTTTCTTGTCTGCCTGTGCAGGGCAAAGACCACTGCTGATCCATAACTACTGTAAAATGCTTAATGTAGTGGAGTTTTCAGAACAGATGAGCAAGAACTAAATTTTTCATCCTTTTAAACTGTGAAGTCTTTGTTCTCCATCAGTTCTTCAACTGATGGAGATGACTTATTTTGCATTTAGAAATCTAGCTTGGTTTTGCACTACAAATCAGTAACATAGAACAGAATTTAGAAATCTGTTTTGCTCCACATTCAAAATTAGGAAAGCTTTTTTTTCCCCATCCATATGCATGAATTTTTCCTTTTAGATAATCCTTTTTATCTTTGCCTTCCTTTCCTTCACTTTAGATTTTAAGCCAGAAAAAGTCTAAGCTATTAAATCTTTGCAGAAGTTGATAAAGTCTTTTCTGTCCATCTTCCAATTAAGAGTAAACTCATATTCTGACCTATGTAGCCTTTTATAATATACTTCTCATTTATTCAGTGTAAAGCCACTACAGGAGAATACAGGGTGGTGGTCACAATGCTTTTCTCTAAAAAACCTGACTCTCTCTCTGTTATTATGTTCTTTCTCACCTGTCTGCTGCTTCCTAATCTTTCTGTCTCTGTGTTCAGACTCAGTTATAAGAAACCATTTTAATTAAAGCTTCCCACCTCAGTATTAGGTCAAAAGGAAAGAAGCAAGTAGTGATGCAAGTTGGGTAAAAGTGGATTTCTTTTTTTTTTTTTTTTTTTCATTGTACTACTGGAATCTGTGTTCTATGGTCCCGTGTTAAATCCATCTCTTACAGGCCAACATTCAGCTTGTCAATCCAAATCACTTTTGCACTGTGATTAGTTTCCTTAGTTGCTAGGAACAGCTTTATCTAGTCTTACTTGGTATATTTATTTGTTCAGTATTGTGCACTAAAGTATTGGAAAAAAATTAGGGTTTTGGAGAAAATAGTTGTAGCTTCTATAGAGTATTTAGCTTCTGTTTGAAACTTACAATTTTATAACTCTACCTCCTAGTTGACTTAACTTCAGGTTCACTTCATATCAGCCTTAGGCAATGGATTTCTTTGTGCTGAGCAAAATTTTGAATACAAGGTATGTGGCAGGACTCCGTTACTTTTTAAATCATCTGATAATCAGATGTTTGGATACACAATAAATGGGAACAACAGGATCACAGGATGTTAGGGGTTGGAAGGGACCTTCAAAGATCATTGAGTCCAACCCCGCTGCCAGAGCAGGACCATAGCACAGGTTGCACAGGAATGTGTCGAGATAGGTCTTGAAAAGCTCCAGAGAAGGAGACTCCAAAACCCCTCTGGGGAACCTGTTCCAGTGTTCTGTGACCCTCACAGTGAAGAAGTTCCTCCTCATGTTGAGGTGGAACCTCCTGTGCTGTAGTTCCCATCCACTGCCCCTCGTCCTATCACAGGGTGCAACTGAGCAGAGCCTGTCTCCTCCCCATGGACACCCAGCCCTCAGATATTTAGAGACGTTTATTAAATCCCCTCTCAGACTTCTCTCCTCCAGACTAAAAAGGCCCAAGAAAATGTGTTTTCTCAGGTTACCATAATTATCACCACCCTCCCCTGCATATATCATAAATAAATATCTGTGGCCAGTTTTCATAAAGGTTTTATTGTTTGTATAATTAGATACTTCTGATGTCCACGTAAGGATTAATATACCACTTTGCCAACCATGGTCAGGATTTAATTACTATTAGAAAAACATTTTTTAATGGTTGTAACATAACACTTCCAAACTTTTGCCATTGCCAGAGTGTGTGAATATCAAGATAATAAGAGAAATAGCTAGGCATGACATAAAAGTAAATAGTGCTAAGAGCAGGGCAAGACTTCTTGGAAGCTTGTTAGAAGGGCTTGCCTTTACACACACTGAACTTTCATTGGCCAGTAATTAGATAGTGGATGAGAGCTGTTCCTGTCATCTCCCATATGAAAGGGATGAACTCAGAAATGCTCCCTGGTTTATGTGAAGACTAAGCTGACTGCTCCATATTCTAGATATCTCTGCATATGATCCATATATTCCTGTTCTCTTATATTACACACAGCTACAGGACCTCTTCCTACCACCCTTAGCTACAGTGCACCTTCCTAGATACTACAGTGGACAATAACAATTATCTGGATTGTCTGTAGCAGATCACAGGGAAATTATGAATAAACACCATAAGTCTATGCCTATGAAATAGGCAAAAGTCAGTTTAGGCTGTATGAAAGGAAGCCTTACTCCAGAGTTTTCTTCCTCTGTTTTCTACAATTCTGCAGTCAGATTCTAAGAGATTTTGACCTAAGAGTTCTTTCAGGAGAATACATTGGTTGATAAGTGATTTTACCTGTGGAGAAAGTGCAGGTCAGTAGAGGAAAAGTAGATTATTTGTAAAAGACTTGAGGTATAACAAGACATGTTTCACCTGTGCAGGCAGAATAGTGACCAGAATGTAGTTATACATAATCCAATTAAAAATGTGGGGTTACAAAAAATATTCTTGGCCAGTTCAATAGATGGCATCAGGGTACCCAGCTGTACTCGCTGCGTGAAGATGGCATACCTTTGCAACCCAGTTGTGTGAGGCAGATGTTCTGTTAGGCACATACCAATTAATCAACTTGATCTTCCAGTAAGACTAAGCAAAAAGGTTTTCTGGATTAATTTTAAGTAGGAAAAAAGCATACTTCTGCAAGGATGAGTATCAGTGAATTAGTGTATGTCTACCTAGGAAAAGATTCACTGTTAATAATCCGTGAAGAGTGTTGATATGTATTGAAATGATGCAACTACATTAAAATGAATGCATGTTTTACAAAAGAAAAGGCAAACTACTGAAAAAATAGAACTTTGATAGAATTTTTCCTTGACTCAGGAAAAATACAAAAATTGTACTGAAGAAAAATACTTATAGAAAAGATGTGCAAGAGCATGCATAAGGCATTTGAATAATATGCAAAGATTAATAGGATTGAGAAATGCTCATTTCCAGATCTCCTCAGAGCGCTGCAAAAACTTAGAACTGGGTTGGAAACCAGAAGAAAACACAGATGAATAAATTGAGGACATAAGACTCATGACAGCATAAAAGTAGTTAGTGTGTGTTACTTACACTCCTTTTGCATCCCTGTCACAGAAGAAACCTTATATCTCAGGAAGAGCAATTCCCTCTGTAGATGAAAGTGATAAAATTTTGCTTTGTACAAAACCAATAAAACTTCCTCCAGAATATCCCTTGTCTGCTTTGACCACTGCTTTCAACAACAAGACTTTGAGAACTACAAAGTAGAAAAATGTACATCTTAAAAATAAATTCCTTCTTTTCCTGCCATTTCTCCATGCTATAAAACTGGGGCCACTAATTTCATTGCTTTTCCAGCAAAATCAGAGTAAACACAGCCAGGAAGCAAAGCAAGGCAGAATAAAATAACTATAATTTCATTTAAGAGAAGAGTTGTAATGAGAATTCAATTCTGGTATCAAATATTACATATCAAATACACACAGCAATGGTTTGCCATAAATAATTCAATCCCTAGAGGCAGAAAACTGGTATAATAATGTCCAAGAATGTCTGCATTTTCAAAATTTATGAAGATGACACAGTAAAGAAATAATCTGGATACCATACTAGCTGATGTCTGGAAAACTGTGACTAACTAGCATGCATCTGATGTTGAAATACAAACAATGAGCTGAGTCTCTATTTGCTATAGAAACAGGAAAGTCTCTATTTGCTATAGGAAACAGGGAAGAATCTCCCTGTTTCCACAGAAGTTCACAGACACAGAAAATTACCTTGTAACAGCTCCAGATAAATTTCCACATCTGAAAATTTTGGGTAGTTTCAGATGAACACATGAATGCTGAGCATCTGTGAACCAACGCTCATTCCTTTTCAAGCTATTTCATCAATGTGAAAAGCTTCACACATCTGAGCTCAAAATTATTTTCCCTGAAGGATTCTTTACAGTGAACTGCAGGAACTGAGTTTCCAAGGTTGCTGAGTACCATAGCTCCAGGTAAAGTCAGTGCAAGTGCTCAACATTATTCCGAGGGGAAAAAAAACAACCCACAAACAACCCCAAAACCCCTCCAATTTCAGCCACCTTGAACGGAAGCGATTGGCAGTTCCATTGCTATACTTTCAGAAGGAAGCAGGTTTATGATTTGCACCATCCTTGCTGGCTTCACTGTCATATTATGAATTCTTTTCCCTACCACACAATTTTGATCACACACCTGGTCTCTAGCAGTGATTGGTAAAGAGCTGATAATAATTTGAAGGCTGTAGGTAAAGGCTTAAAGGCTTCTGAAATGGTGAATCTGAATGGGTGGTGTTTTAAAGATTTTCTCCTACAATAATCCTTCTATAGTGAAATGAGAGCAAAAAAGAGATGATGACACAAGACTGAAAGAAGCAGATGTTGAAAAGATGAACAGTCAATATTAAAGCATCCTTCCAGCACAAAGAAGCCAACAGAGGCAGCCTATAGTCACGCCAGCAACAGATTGGCTCTCGGCACTGTACTGTGAGAAAACCAGTTGATCTTTTTACTTTGTGACATTAGTCAAGGCATCTCTCTGGCTTTATTTCCTATTTTGAAGGTATTCTTGAGAGATCACCGTCAACAGTGTATTTCCAACAAAACTTCCACAGGAGTTTGTGCCCAGGCATACTCAGAGGTCCCCCTGGTTATCCATCTGCATGCTAGTCAACAGAATACTTTCAAAGTCTAGCTTTGTGTTACCAGTTGTCAGTATAGATTGAATTCCTGAGTAAAAAACTACTGGGAAAGAAATGTGCAGGCAGACATTCAGTGAGCCATTTTTTTTAATGACCTGGGTTCTTTACATTGCCTGAACACTGTAAAGCAGACAGTCTGTTCACAAGATGCAAAGGAGGATTGGCCTGATGCATGAAAACACTGCACTCTACAAAGCTGTTAGATCTGTCTCCCAGATGAGCAATGCCACCACCTCATGCAGAAAAGGAAAAAAAAAAAAAAAAGAAGCTTCTGAAACAAAGCAAAGCAAAGAAACCTTTGGCATGGCAGGCAGATGTGAATTCCGCTTTGGTACTGTAAAGGAGAAATTGGAGTGTGATCTTTGCACCTCTGACTTTTTAATCTCTACTTGTCTATTCTACCTGAAACAACAAAGCTTATATTTGAGTTGGTTTCAGCTGCTTTCAAACTGTATTCTCAGTCTTAACATAAATAGTACTACTGCATCAGGTTTGGCATACATTCCTCTTGATTCCAAGAACAAAACTGGCATCCTGTGACCGTGACCTGAAATTCCTACAGGTATTTCACTTAAACATCTCCAAAAGCTGAATTTGTGACTTATGCATTTGGGACTGTTAAATTAGTACAGTATTTCTTAACTTTCATCTGATTCTCTCACTTATTTTGATAATTATGTTGCTTGGTTGTATCACTCATCGAATAAGATGGAGCTTTGTCTCAGTCCTTTGGTGGGTCATTTTGCCTCATAATGTGTTGGTAACATTGAGATTTCGTGGACAATCTAATGGCAGAAAGAATATATGATATTGTACCATCTTATACCACTACTGTCCAAAGTGCAAATGATCAAATGCATCCTCTAAAAGGAGCCAGAGGTGACCATCTTGATTTAGTTTTATATCAAACTGATAAGCCAGAAATATGATAAAATATTAATATGATTTATTAAATAGATATTAAAATATTTTTCTGAGCCAATTTGATTCAGGTTCATTTGCCTGGTTGATAATAGGTCAAAGTCCTGCCTGTGGGATTGTGGTTCAGGCTGTTCATAAAAAGACAGCGCCGGGGCCTGAGCTCCGGTGGTCTGGACTGCATCAGGGCTGCACGGTTTGGAAGGGCTTTCGCTGGAGCTTTTGTACGAGCGTATTTTAGAACCAGCGCTCGATTCTGCGATTGCCCTAATAGCAGCACCACACTTCCTGATTTACAGCGCAAATAAATCAGTGAGTTCCGTATGCTTCGCCTCCCACCTTTCTAGCTCTTTTTCCAAATGAAAAATCCTCTCCTTGAAAATACAGTACTAAAGTACTAAATTCACTTAAATACTTAAGTACTAAATTCAGCTAGCCTTTGGATAATACAGGCTCCCAAAATTATGGTGGTGATGCTAACAGCATTGGATAATTTACTGGCAATGTTCTCCTCATTTTAACAATTTTGTTTCACCCATTCCAAGTCTGAGACTGTTAACTCATAGACTAATTCATGTAAAACCTTCACAACTGGACACTGTGCTCTTTGCTGCACCATTTTATTTAGTTTTATATCAAATTTATAAACAAAAATATGATAAAAGATGAATATTATTTATTAAATATATAAAAATCTATTTTCCTGAGTCAGTTTTATTCAGGTTCATTGGCCTGGTCGATTATAGGTTAATTACACACAATAGGAGGCTAATAAACAGTAGAATAATAGTCTAGAAAAATCAGAACTTGGAACACAGAGGAACAAACTGGAAATTTCTTATATGCGTGAAACAAACAGCAATGCTGCCTCAGGTAGCAAGATTGACCACCTTGAGTTCACAATGCAGCTAACCAACAGGTAAACAAGCTATAAACCTTAGAAATAGCCAGGTAAATTAGCATAAGTTACTCACAAACCACCGAGTTGTTAACTACCAAAGCCTTTGCTGAATGAAGGGATGTTCTGAGTTCGTAGTTATAGTCCAAGGGTCAGGAATAATCCAAAAGGGCATTATCCAAAATTAGAGGAAGTGAGAGAGAGGGAGACATGCTGTTGTGGTGACGATCTAGACACTGTGCTGCAAGGACAAAAGCAGCTAATTGCCCCGAAAACAGGAGCAAATAGGTGCTTGTTGATGCCTTGAATCCCATTAACGAACAGGGGGAGAAGAGGAGAGACAAGAACAACAGATAAACGAGCATGTGGGCTCCTGAAATCTTCCCCTATAAATTCCCTTTATGAAAACTGAACAGCCCAATGGCACATTAGCTATTCAAATCCTGCCAATCAGTTCAAAATGTTGTCTGGTGGGCAAAACTGCACACGCCTTCTCTCACAGCCTCTGACACGTGCAGTTGCTGCTCTGAAACGTGAGGCTCGGGGTCCAGCTTCCACCCCCTTGGGGCAGCCTTAATGGCACCTGCCTATTGGCTCCTCGACCTCAATCTGGACCCCCCAACAGAGAGGGAGGAGAGAGGGCAGTGGCTCAAACAGGTTTCGCTGGCTTGTGAATAGAATAGAATAGAATAGAATAGAATAGAATAGAATAGAATAGAATAGAATAGACCAGATTGGAAGAGACCTTCAAGATCATTGCATCCAACCCATCATCCAACGCCACGTAATCAACTAAACCATGCAACCAAGCACCCCATCAATCTGCTCCTAAACACCTCCAATGATGGCGACTCCACCACCTCCCCAGGCAGCCCATTCCAATGGCCAATCTCTCTTTCTGTGAAGAACTTTTTCCTAACATCCAGTCTAAACCTCCCCTGGTGCAGCTTGAGACCACATCCTCTTGTTCTGGTGCTGGTTGCCTGGGAGAAGAGACCAGCCCCTACCTGTCTACAACTTCGCTTCAGGTAGTTGTAGAGAGCAATAAGGTCTCCCCTGAGCCTCCTCTTCTCCAGGCTAAGCAACCCCAGCTCCCTCAGCCTCTCCTCATAGGGCTTGTGTCCCAAACCCCTCACCAAGTTTGTTGCCCTTCTCTGGACACGTTCCAGCAAGTCAACATCTTTCCTAAACTGAGGGGCCGAGAACTGGACACAGTACTCAAGGCCTAACCAGTGCACATCTGTAGTCACATACATGTTCCATGCATTGCAGAGTCTAGTGTCATCATCCTTCTACTGCTTGGCATTACAAAGATCTGGGTTTCTGTGAATGATGACTGACTACAACAGTTCTGGCATTGACAGAAAATGCTGCTATTGTAAGATATGCAAAATACAGCTTCCAGCAGAGACCAGCACGGCATGGTTCTCAAAGGACTGGCCAGAAAGAGTCTTTCCAGTTATTCAGCAGATCCTCTCTTTATTGAGCACTGTGCTTTGAGCATAACAACTGAACAAATTCAGACTTTAGTAACTCACAAAGACAACACAATTCTGAACATACTTCAAGGGCTACATTTTCCTTTCTGTGTTGTTGGGCTAACCACACTGACTCTGCTGAGGCCACTAGGTCACTGTGTTACATGGTTCAGAGTTTAAACACACACACACACACACACACACACACACACACACACACAGAGGCACAGAGTTTTGCACAAATGCTAAGTGAGTAGAAAACACAGTCTGCATCTTAAAAAATAGATTATAGCCACAAGATAGATGCTGACAGTTGCATAAGTTTTCTCTAGTGTATGACTCCAGGAAATCCTACAGAAACAGCATCTTCCTGGCTTTCAATGGTTTGGATAAATGGGAAGAAATATGCAGTGTGCAGAGAAATGGATCAGTGATGCACCCTGGTTTTGCTTCACTGAATTTAATAAGTATCAATTTAAAAATGAATTCCTGAAGAAATACTCCTTTGTGTTTTATTTCGTGTTTTGTAACCTTGAGGTTCCTTAAATTACATTCCAGCTGATCAGTGCCTATCTCCAGCAAACACCTCTGAGCTGCTCGTGTTATGAACCTGATGACATGTGCAAGACACTTGACTTCAGTAAAAAAGAATACTTCAGAGAGTGCTGTGTGTAGTAGTTTATTGACTGTGAGAAGTGAATGAGGACCAATGATAAAAACATCTCTGACAGTCAATGTTTAAGAATCTGATCTGCTGTCTAGTGAACTTAATGTCCTTTTTAACTGATTTCAGATGGATGTTGGCTTACACACCCAAAAAACCCAATTGTCAAAAGCATGAGAGGCATCACAAGCATGAGAGATATCACAATCATGATTCACCAATGGCACACAACTATGTTCCTCTTGAATAAACAATGAGCTAATAAATACACTGAGTGAAAGATACTTCCCAATTTTCCTGGCCAGCAACCAGCAGCATTTCTAAAACCAAATATTTAAAGGCAGTGATGTTTGGTATACATTCTATGAGCCCATCCCTTTTACACTTATTTTTCATGCTGGTATTAATTTCGAAGAGTATTTTCATCTCCAAGTAATCAATTTATGTGCATGCTCAACACCACCCAGTCACCTTTTGTCTTCAACCTTTTATTATATGCATCTTGAATTATTTGGATGACTGCATGTAGTTAATTCACATTTTACCTCATGTATATTGATTCTTCCTCCACTTTGTTACACTACATTAAAGCGGAATACACTATTCTGAGAAACCATTACCAGTTCCTAGCAATTCAGCTATACAGAAATACTTAATATTCTCAATGTTTTAACTCAGTTTCTAAGAAGCATAAGGACATATACAGATACCATACTTCTGCAGCACAGTATTCTAAGAATTTACCTTGAGTATATCAACTAAGAAGTCACACAACCTGTTTACAAGTTTCCACGTGTCCCAGAGGAAGAAAACCCAACACCTTCCTATCACTATCCAGCATAGTAACCCCTCAGATAGGAATGTTCTTTTGAATCAGAAATGCCTTGTCCACATTTGGCTTCTCTCTTTCAGGTTTACACGTCCCTTGGAGGCAAGCTAGCAAATTACACAGGAAAATTTATGTGATGAAGTCAGTCATTTCTTATGCAAATATTACTTTCTGCTTCAGGGTGTATCCTTAAGTTGCATCAGATATTTACCTCCATTTTTGAAAATATTTCTTTTACTAAATCAAATTAGTATGTCATGAAGAAAGGAAATTGTGCTGAAGTTTGAAATAAAACAATCTTCAGGCATTTTAAAAAGGGATTATTATTAGAATTGGCAAAGAATACTTAATAAGATTTTGCTGCCAAGCAATCATCTCCAATTCATATTGGGCTACTGAGAAAAATCACAGGGATGCAAGAAACCAAGGAGTTTTGCTTTTCGTGAGGCCTTCTACCCATTGGCAGTATATTTATTTAACCCTTTCAAACCCTATTCACTTTTACTTTTCCACCAACAACCCCTGATCTTCCTGATGTAAAGCAGTATGAATTGTATGAATTCATTCACTATTTGCCCATATTTCTTACTCTAATTTTTATAGTCGATGCCATTTGCTTGACCACACATGAGAACTTGAGAAAAGTATTCCAAATTACCTGATTTTCTTTTAAATTATTTGAATATATTCATAATTAGTGCTGAGTTCCCAGTGTTTGCTCTTTGAAATGGCAGTGACCTGACTGTGTTCCTAAAGTTAAGCATTATAGGCCAATTTCAGATATACATTCCACTACTGAGCTATACACATCACAGAATGGTAGGGCTTGGAAGGGACCTCTGGAGATCATCTAGTCAACACCCACTTGTAAAGCAGGCTGACCCTAATTCAGGTTGCACAGGAGCAAGCACAGGCAGGTTTTGATGGTCCCCAGAAAAGGGGGCTCCCACAACCTCTTTGAGCAGCATATTCCACTGCTCTGTCACCCTAGAGATGGATACACTTAATACCAGAATAGGATACACTTAATAGATGCCAAAAATATAGTAGCTATGCTTTACAATGTAGACTATTTTTCATGGAAATGGCCCTGACAATGACAGCTGCTGTCAGGTGCAAGGAGGGTCACCTAATCAATGTGGCAAGATGATAAAGACCTTTCAGCATAGGGACTTAGGGACTCTGTGGTATCTAGGATCCAGTTGCTTATATTTGCCCATAGCTTGGACAGCAGCACTCTGTGCTGGGTTAGGAACTGCCTGGAGGGCTGTGCCCAGAGAGTGGTGGTGAATGCTGCCACATCCAGCTGGCAGCCAGTCACTAGTGGTGTCTCCCAGGGATCAATGTTGGGCCCCATCCTGTTCAATACCTTTACTGATGATCTGGATGAGGGGATTGAGTCAGTCATCAGTAAATTTGCAGATGACACCAAGTTGGGAGCAGGTATTAATCTGTTAGAGGTAGAAGGGCTCTGCAGAGGGACCTTGACAGGCTGGACAGATGGGCAGAGTCCAACATGATGGCATTCAACAAGTCCAAGTGCCGGGTGCTGCACTTTGGCCACAACAACCCCATGCAGCGATAGAGGCTGGGGACAGAGTGGCTGGAGAGCAGTCAGGCAGAAAGGGACTTGGGGGTACTGGTTGACAGCCAGCTGAACATGAGTCAGCAGTGTGTCCAGGTGGCCAAGAAGGCCAATGGCATCCTGGCCTGCATCAAGAATAGTGTGGCCAGCAGAAGCAGGGATGTCATTCTGCCCCTGTACTCAGTACGGGTTAGGCCACACCTTGACTACTGTGCCCAGTTCTGAGCCCCTCAGTTTAGAAACGACATTGAGTTGCTTTAACGTGTCCAGAGAAGGGCGACAAAGCTGGTGAGGGGTTTGGAGCACAAGCCCTATGAGGAAAGGCTGAGGGAGCTGGAATTGTTTAGCCTGGAGAAGAGGAGGCTTAGGGAGACCTTATTGCCCTCTACAACTACCTGAAGGGAGGTGGTAGACAGGTGGTGGTTGGTCTCTTCTCCCAGGCAACCAGCACCAGAACAAGAGGACACAGGCTCAAGCTGCACCAGGGGAAGTTTAGCCCAGAAGTGAGGAGAAAGTTCTCAACAGAAAGGGTAATTGGCTATTGAAATGTGCTGCCCAGGGAGGTGGTGGAGTCACCGTCCCTGGAGGTGTTCAAGAGGGGATTGGACGTGGCACTTGAAGCCATGGTTTAGTTAGTCATGAGGTGTTGGGTGATAAGTTGGACTTGATGATCTCTGAGGTCTTTTCCAACCTTATTGATTCTATGATTCTATATTCTTTCTGACCATACCTTTAAACAGTTGCAAAAATATATATTTTTAAAAAAGTGAAAAGAATATCTGAGGAAAACTACACCCTTTAACCAGAACATTAATAAAGAACCCTTATTCCAGTCAAACTATGTTTCTCCTGAGAAAAATATGGTACCAATACTTATCACCTGTGTATAGAGTACAAAGAGAAGTAGCATACACTACAATTAATTCAGCTTTTGCGATATTACCCCACACACTTCTAATTAAATAAAAAATTTTTAATTAAAATACGAGGCCATTTTGATTCTTTTCCACTATGAAAGATCTACTTATGTTTGTGTTTTCAACTCTTCAAATATAGTTTAGTCATACATCATTTCAAAGTAAGAAATGCTGTGAGTTAATCTATCATCATCATCGTTATTTCCAGATCAGTCGTATTACAGAAAGTCACCCATAGTGTTCTCATAGAAGAGACAGATACCACAATTGTGAAAGATCCAGAGCTTTAATTGAAGAACACTACAGAAATAAAAGATCAGGAGATGTAAGTTCAAGGCACAATGTAAACTTTTGTAATTCCAAGTATGTCAAAATTATAATGAGCTCAGCTCTAAGACTTCCACTTAATACTATTTATAGCTAAGCTGAAAATCACTTACATGATTCAGATCCTGACCTTCATGGCAGGCTGTGTCCAGGCCCACATCCTGCTTTGAGCCCATTGTGGCAGGTTGACACTACCCTCCAACTAATTTGGAGAATTACCCCCAAAATAAAGTTTGCCAGACCAGCTCAGTTGGAAGGAAATGAAGCTATAGTTACAAGCAAAACTAAAATCTAGAAATATGAAATGCAATGAATATGTACAAAATATACAATATTTACAAATATTTAAAGTTTATAAACAACACAGGAACACTCCCTGGACAAAACCAGAGGGCTACCAATAGCTTCCCCTTCTTCCCCCTTTTCCTCCTGTACAAGGGACAAGAGAGAAGAGAAAGGCGGAAAGCAGAGAGTAGCTTGTTAGTATTTAGCCACTACAAAGAAACCCAGCCAAGGTCAGCAAGCCAGCAAAAGCATCAGCTAGTATCTGCCAGAATGAAGAGCCAAGAAAGAGAGAGTTAGTTTATACAACTAATGTCATGTTAGGTATCAGACCAATGGGAGTATTTAGACGTTATAATTATTTTCTGTTTACATCCAATGGTAATTTATTTACATTCTACCACTTTCTACTCAATCTGTGGAAAATTTTCTAAGCATCAGCCTAAAACTACCACACTCATCTTAAATAAGAGCAGTTTATTTTATATACTGAAAACAAGAAATGTATTTATAAATATATAAAATGGGTCAAGCTGCTATTGATTTGTTACCTGGGGTAACCCTTCTAACAGTATATGTGTGTTGGTACTCAGATATCTTTACAGCCAAACTGACTCTTCTTTATGTATGAGACATGTAGGGGGGTTGTAGCCAGGAGGGAGTTGGTCTCTTCTCTCAAGCAACCAGTACCAGAACAAGAGGGCACAGTCTCAAGCTGTGCCAGGGGCAGTTTAGGCTCGAGGTGAGGAGAAAGTTCTTCACTGAGAGAGTCATTCGCCATTGGAATGTGCTGTCCAGAGAGGTGGTGGAGTCACCATCCTTGGAGGGGTTCAAGATGGCATTGCCCCAAGAGGGCACTTGGTGCCATGGTCTAGTCATGAGGTCTGTGGTGATGGGTTGTACTTGATCTTTGAGGTCTCTTCCAACCTTTGTGATACTGTGATGTTTTGTATGGAATATTCCAGTTTATTGAAAATTTGGGTTATTTGTGGCAACTCCGAGTGTTATAGGTATGCCAGCAGTGAGGCTTGCTTTGTATGATCAGATTTCAGGAAAACTTATATATACCAGCCTTCAGCAGGTTCTCTCAAGAGGGATACTTGAATGCACGACACAATATTTAACCTTAATAAAAAGTCTCTCTATATATCACAAAGCAAAACAAAAGGCAAAAATGCTAAAGTTTGTTTTAAAAGACAGATATCTACTTCCCATTAGTGTAATTTTCAGCTTTTTGATATGGTACCTAGTAGAACTCATCTTTGTTGCTGTTTCTGCAGTTCACTCTAGCATTTCTGGTATGTACTGATCAGTATTCTCTGTAAGACTATGCCTTACGCAGCTATTGCATAAATACAGCGTGTATGAGATTGGTCATGCTAATCCAGAGAAGAAAATTAATGTGTACCTCATATCTTTAGCATAACTGATTTGAAAATCAGTAGCATCTTCCCAAAAGTATAATGCAGCTTCTACTAGACAAGAACATGAAGATTACAAATACTATTTTCATTTAAGTAGCTTTCATAAGCATAAAAGATAAAGGTCTCAGTCTACAAACTCCTATAGCTTGAAAAGCTCCGAGTTGATAGAAAAAAAAAGTAGGGAAAAAAAAAAAATGACTTCTTGCTATAGAAGATGCCATAGATGAAAAAAGTAGAGGATACATTTTCTTCTGAGCTAGCTTTGTGTGCATAGAGGAAAAGGCAAGGCCAGTCCTGACTTTAGAGCAATAACTGAGGTGACCTAAGCTATACCACTACAGTGTGAGTAGAAAACTGGTATTATCTTTCCACACTCTTTGACCTGCCCTAAATATTGGTCGTGGCTTCCTAGAAGTGGACTACTTCTTCCACCTGAACAAGAGCACTGCACCCCAAAACTACTTACTGAATAAGTATAATATTTGCAATTTGGAAGTTCTTGGTTTAGTTCACCACTAAGATCAAATCCATCTGATGCTTTATGGAGAGCATTTAATTCAGATAGATACTTTTACTTGGTAGAAATTAGGATCTTGGTATGAGTTCCCTCTGTATTATGCTTCAAATCATGCCACACGTCTGACAGCACAAAAGCAGCTGAATAAATTTGCATCTACCAAAACTCAGGACATATCTTTTTGCTCTCTGTTTCTGTCTGTCAGTGTAGTATATGTAAGTGTCAAAAAAGAGACTAGTGAGAGCAAGTTGTACTTTTGTCAGGAGCATTTCTGCACACATCCAAACAATACTATCTATTAATAGCAGTCTATTTTTGGAAGACAAAACATCCCTAAAATTCTCAGTTTTCAAGCTGAAAAAGAATTAGCTCAGGTAGGTTAAATACATTCCTATGGGACATTTCACAATTGTCTCATTTCACAATTGTCTCATCTTTATAGATGTACCACAAGTCCATAATTTGAGAGTAAAAAGGAAAAGCACAGATATAATTAGGGATCATATAGAAATGGAAAGCAATGAATAGTTGGTGAAGGTAGAAAACAAATTAAAACAAATCCTTGTGCAAAAAATTCCAAATGAAGAAGAGGGCACTTCTCTGGAAAAAGATTGCTAATTCTTCAATCTAGCACAGCAAATCCTCTCAAAGGTTTATCACAATATTAATCAGAAGACAGTTACTGATGTTCAAATATTTATGTTTTCTTTGCTCATAAGCAGACTATATTTATCATATGAATTGTGTGATGAACATAAACCATTGGTTAGTATCTACAAAGGACATTTAATTTCAGGTGAAGAATGGGTTGTTCAAGTATTGTCAAGTATAATATCCCCAGTTATATTTGGCTGGTTTTGCGTTATAAAAGAGTCACCATTTATCTGCTGCAAATTAAACTAATAGACAGTATTAACTTTTACAGAATTGAAGATTATAAAGAACAGAAACCCTAGGGGAAAACCCTACAGAAGAAAGATACCTAATGGCTTCCTCAGGGAAAGGCTATAACTTTTTGAACATAAAAAATGTTCAGTACTTTCAAGCCAGAGATACAAAATGATACAAGCTTTTCACACAGCTGGAATTTCAATATTAGGCCATTAGAAGTGAAGAGCTATTTTAATTACTGGTGTGAGTACAGTCCTTTGCTGGCTCATGCATAGAATCGTCAAACCTTGGGATTCTTCCTGAGTATAATAGACAGTGTTGAATGAGAATCCTTTGTTATCACATTAACTGATTTAGTCAGTTTAATGACACCATGTCATGCAGGCAGCAATGTATCTGCACAGATATCCTTTACCATAGGTATGTAAACAACACGGACAGGTATGTAAACAACACGGAGCTTAACCTTTTACTGGAAAGTATTTGTATTCTTTATTGCTCAGTTAATAATTCTACACCTATTTCAGGTTATTTATAACCATTTTAGAGCATAGTTAGGGGATTTTTTAAAAATTATTTTTCACAGGATGCATTTTGATTTCTAGGCTGAAACCACAGGCAATTATAGGAATTGTTAATAGTTTTTCCTCTCTTAATATCGTGACAAGGAGGAATTGATGTTACACTTGACTATCCTCAGCATTATCTTCAAAGATAATCTGTCAAATGTCTTTCTGATATCTTTTGGGGACAAAGCATGAAATACTTCCTAACAGTGCTAAAATGAATTCTTAAAAGAGGGTGCTGAAGGTATCATTCAGGTACACAGGATGACTGGTGTTTCTTTCTGTTATATGAATCTACTTTGTACAAATATTACTATTATTAGCAATTCTCCTTGTGCAGTATAGATACCACTGTTACCCCTCTCTTCTACTTGATTTGGTTCTCATTACCAGCTTCAACAAGCACATGACTGGACGGCTGTCTTCATATCTCATTCCTGGTTAGTTTTTCATATGTCACCCAAAAAGTGGGAAGTATGGTGATTTCAGTTTTTGTAATGCAGAAGCAAGACTAGCCAAAGCTAGTTTGAGATTGATAGTTAATTTCTCCTAGAGCAGGCTATGCAATGCAATGGTGCTTTCAGCCATGACACACATAGCTGAGGCTCACATGTATTAGGCTATCCTAGCCTAAAGCTGTAAAGCATTCATATTCTGTTAAAAGTCTTTTTGGCCCTCTCTCTCTATATATATATCACAAACTTGGTATCACTAGATGCAAATCAGTGCAGGAGCAGGATTACTACTTGCAAAGCTGTTAGTGTCTGCTCTACTGCAAAACCACCATACCTGAAATGACTTTTAAAAAGTGAAACAAGATAGAAACACACACACACACATACACAAACTTTCTTGTGGAAAAAGGTATGGGTTACAGAGAACTGGTTTCCTCAAGGAGAAAAAGCAGCCCTGAAGGTTACAGCTCTGAAAGTTGTTTTCCACTGCCTCTGCTTTCCAAATGTGATAATGTCCTTTTATAAGCACCCCAGTAAGAGTTTACAACCTTCTCCCAGGGATTGTAAATCCACTGCTTTTCTCCTCTAAATTTTTAACAGATACCATTATTTCTTCCAATTGCACACAAGGGGGTTGAAAGAATCAAGATTATTCTCAAGTACATTAGATTCAGTTCCAAAGGCCTTTATGACACACAAAACTGTATCAGGGGATGTTTAACAGGCACAAGAGATTCAGTTCTGAAAGGTGAGAGAGCACTGCACCAGAAGATAAGCAATGTTATCCAAAACTACAACAAAAAGCAACTGAAACAAGGATATGTTGCCCAAGGAGTCACTACTTAATGCAACACCAAGACATTCATTAATATTAATACAACATAAAGTAGTTTTTCATTTAATCCTCTTTAGGCAAAGCATTGACCTGAGCTGAATGTCTGAGGAGGAGCAGCGCAGAAATATTGTCTGGTTAAACATCTTCACTTACTCATGCCTCTGTACAGACACTAGAATTTCAATAGTCCCATTGTGTGTGGATGCTATGATGTGTGTGAGAGAGAAAGAAAATTTGGTGCTGGTTTGAAAAAAAAAAAATGTAAAAATACACCTGTTAGGCTGTGTGGCGAAAAAGTGGAAGCACAACATCAGTACCTAGGAAACAACAAATAAGCTGCGCTACAAGTTGGCTGAGAAAGGATGTGCAGCCTTTGTTTCAATGTTTCAATCCCCTACACTGCTGATAAATGTACTAATTTCTTTAATTATAGCAAATCCATCTTTAAACAGAATAGAGTAGTCAGTGTCTCAGCTCCTAGCAGCAGGATTGTTCCTCAGAACTTCGGATGTCATTTCCCGTGGCTGGGAATAATACTTGTCTGCGGACCAATGCTGACCCTAAACTGCAGTAGTTATTAAGAATTTCTGCAACTTAATACATCTGCAGAGAGACCAAGCAAATGAGGACAGGAACACTGCTTTGTTAGGGCACTATACAGCTTCCAGGACAGAGCTGGTGAGGTTCATAGAATCAGTGAGGTTGTACAACTCTGTGCTCTGTGGGCATTGGCTCTTTCTGTACCTACCAAGCCGTGTTAGCTGCTGCTGCTGCATCTGCAACCAGTGTTAGATACCATAGCTCCTCTCCATTCTGGTCTGAATTCAGCTTTCCAGAATTACACACAGCATTTCAGGCAAGAACAGTGCTTTGAACACTGGTAGTTTCAGGTACATCTACCTGCTCAAAGCAAATTGTCTGACACACAAGGAGGTGACATGTGCATGTTCTTGGCACCGTCGTGGCACCCAGTCATCTGGGATGCATAAATATGCATCTCTATAATCTACTCATCATCACATGATGAGAATCTCCACTGTAAAGAACTGTTGTACTGTTGAAGAGCTAGTGTCTAAACTTTGAGCGTGCATGATTAATTAGCATTGCTGAACTTACTTATCTTTCAATAATTTCACTAAGCAATTAAAATTTTCATGTATAATATCCTAGTAATGCATTTTAGTGTTCTTTTTTTCTCCCCCACAAGAAATTTAATCATTAATATTTTATTACTCTGGACCACTCCAACAGAGATCTTTAAGGAACAACTGCAGTTTGCTAAGATACCCTCCATATACCTTATCCTCTGCTTCCCAAGCATCTCTTCAGTCACAGTATATTTCTCTTTCTGATCCTCATTTTATTCCATCTACATGATTTCCCATGTGATAGCATATCAAAAGTTTTATTGAAGTCCAGAAGTGTTTCTTTCAAGCTTTTGTTGCCTGAGTACATTCTAAGCTAGTAAAAACCTTTGCTACAGAGAGGTTGTATCTCAAAGAAAGAGAAGACATTGAAGATATGCTGTGGAGGACATACGTATAACTTTGATTTGGATTTCCTTGGAAACTGAAAAAAGGTAAAGATATTTGCTACTTTTACATTCAGATTATTTTCTATTCTTCATTACTCACAATTAAAGATTAGAGCAGCAGGATACAGGCTCTTTGTTACCTCTGCACTGCTCACCCATCGCACATCTATATCTGTGTGCAACTACAATAAAGGATCAGAGGAAAAAAGTGTTTTAAGAATCCTAATGGAACAAAGCCAATAGTGCTATCACTACAGCTGCTTAGTCCTGGTGCTTCTTCCTAGAGCCTTTTGCAGCTTCATTCCTGTCTGACTTCCTTCCATTTATATCTGCCTCCCACTCATCACTGTCTATATTTCTCCTGGCATATTTATAAATACAGAGAATGCACCTGGCAAACCTCAGTTCAATTTGGTGAAATCTTAATTCATATTTTGTCTCATTTCTGATTGAAGAAATGAAAAAAATTTTCTTTAAAAATTGTCTGTCTTTCTCCTGCTGGAGCATTTGAACAGTAACTGAAATATACTCCCCATGTTTTAATGCCAAGGGCAAGACTGACAATTTTATGCATTTTACTATACTGGGAAGCAAGCTTAGTTATCCTTACAAAGGTTATTTTTATGTGTTTGAAATAAATAGTGATGCATGATGTATCTAATATCTCTAAAAATTTGCCTTATATCTACAGATACCTGTGATTCTATGATTATAAAATGAGGTCTGACAATTCTGCCTTTCAAAACAGAAGATCAAACATTTGGAAGCAGATTGCTTAGTTAACTTCAAAAGCCGCCTTTGTGTTCATGTTCCAAGTAGTCAGCATTCACCTGTGTCAAACTGCATTACATTCTTTTATTTCCTCTCAAACCTATGGATCTATTTGCCAAAATCACCCAGAACTACTAGTTATAGAGTGTGTATTTATACACCTGTCTCCTTCTCTCTGCACACACACAAATCAGATATGAATCTATTACCAAGACAGACAGCTGACTCTATACCATTTGCAAGAGGCAGGATGCCAGATAACCTACGAACAGTTAAGGTTCTGAACAACACATCTGAAACACATTTCTGTTCTCATGCAAGTTCAGTAAATCTGTCTTTTACACACAAGAAAGATAATTTTCACTGATAAGATTTAAAGCAGTAGAAACTTCAAGTAATTGGCTGAAGATCTCAAAGCTCATAACTTGTTTAAAGAGTAATGACATGTTCATAGATTCATAGAATGGTTTGGATTGGAAGGGACCTCAAAGATCATCTCATTCCAGCCCTCCAACATTGGCAGGGACATCTCCAGTAGACCAGATTGCTCATGGCCTCATCCAGCCTGGCCTTGAACACCTCCAGCGAGGGGGCATCCACAGCTTTCCTCAGCAACCTGTTCCAATGTTTCACCACCCTTACCATAAAGAATTTCTTTCTAATCTCCAGTCTTAATCTGCCCTACTCAAAATTCAAACCGTTCCCTCTCATCCTATCACTATAAGCCCTTGTAAATGTGTCATCGTCCCGTTCCCCCCCCTTTCTTATAGGCCCTTTTTGGGTACTGGAAGGCCACTTGTAAGATCTCTATGGAGCCTTCTCTAGGCTGAGCAGACCCAGCTCTCTCAGACTGTCCCCATAGGGAAGGCTCTCCAGCCTTCTGATTATCTTTGTGGCCTCCTGTGGACCTGCTCCAGCAGTTCCATATCCTTCTCATGCTGGGGGCACTAGAACCAGATGGAGTACTAGATGTAGGGTCTTACAAGAGGAGAGTAGAGGGGTAGAATCATCTCTCTTATTGTGCCTGTTACACTTTTGATGCAACCCAGCACACAGTTGCCTTCTGGGCTGCAAGCACACATTGCTGTCTCCTGTTGAATTTTTCCTCAGCTGACACCCCATTCTCCTCGAGACTGCTCTTGAGCCACACCTCACCCAGCCTATATCTGTGCTTGAGATTACCCCCTACACAGGTGTAGGACCTTGTACTTAGTCACGCTGAACTTCATGAGGTTGGCTTGGGCCCACCTCTCAAGCCTGCCCAAGTCCCTCTGAATAGCCTCCCGACCCTCCACGCTTTTTCCTTCTGTCGTTTCTGTTCCTTATACTCAGTTGCTCATTCTCATTTTTTTTTCTTCTTTATCATCTCTTAAGTTCCTTTTATTATTTAGTTCCATTTATTATTCAGCTGCTTATTTCAAACCATTTTATAGTCCATGCTAGTCTGCTCACATTTTCAAAGTGTTGAGAAGTCACATCAAGAAATCTTTTCTCCTCATGTCTTAAATTTATCAAAATACCTGCTTAGTTTCCAAGTGCTTGGCCTAGCAGCTCTTGCAATTTATATTCCAGCAATGAGCAGAAAATTTGAAATCTTACCTGGAGCATGATTTGTGGCAGTTTTTGTATAGCAGGAGAGCTGAAATGTAGAAGTCAAGACTTCTGCCCCCTGCCTATGGTTCAAAGCACTTTTATAACATAACTTTGTAATGGTGGTAGAGCTGTAAATAGTAATAGATTGTTCTCTCATCCCTCCCTGTCATTTGGGAAGTGGAATGGGATTTGGGTTAGAAACTAGAAAGAAAAGCTTATTTCTATTAACTTATCACTTGATGTCACCAGTTCCTGAGCTGAGGCATCCACTTTACAGGCCATCCCAAAACAAGTATTAGCCATGATGTATGCTGTCCAAAGAACACCTGTATTCCATCGACTTGGCTGGTCTGTGAGGAAAAACATGCCTGGAGCTTTCCAGATTAGCCTTCCACTGTTTGTGTTCCTGACAAATGCACCATTTCAGCAGAGTGACAGGCCAGGTACTCATGCATTTCTGTACAGGACATGAGCTGTCTGTGCACGCAGAGAAATTGAATGACAGAATGCATTATAAAGATGCAGAGTAAAGCCAGCTCCATTTGTATCTATTACTCTGGGGTTTTCTTTGTACTTATTGGGTTACCACTGGGGCAAAGTAAGATGCAATACATTGGATGACATTGGAATACGTGATACAGCTGAGCAATGTGCAAATGAGCCAAGCTAGTTTTGTGGTTAGTAGGACTAACAAAAGATGCAAACAATTCCAGCCTTCTGGTATATTTGTCAATATTCCTTATTGGGTAGGTAAGATCTAAAATTTTCTGAATCATGCAGAACTCTGACCTAATTCAGTACATATCTCTCTGGCTTCGTGGTGTTAATATTACATAGCGTACACATAGCCTCAAGTCTCTCTGAGGCTGGAAAAGTCAGTCTGTGGAACAGCATTTAGCAGTATCCTATTTCACTTGGGTAATGCAGAAAAAGTTGAATTTTTCAGCACTGATCTAAAGCTTTGAGGCCTTAAGCCTTCCCATATGTCTGTGTCCTGTCTGAGCTCAAGTACCACCAGAGTAGACATTCAAAGTAAGGCATATAATTCTATAAGCATACACAAATGGTCATTTTATAAGCTATGTAACTTTCCATCTGTTAAATAAAAGAGTGATTTTTCTGTGTGTATACACAATGGTTTTTAAGCAAGAAGAATATGGCCTCACATGGTGTGTGTCAGGAGCTAGTCAGCACAATTCAGCATGAAAAGCACACGTCACATCCTATGTCTCTGTACCTCATGTTCTTGAAAGGGATGATTTACACAAGTAGACTCTAAGCTGAAATACTTCAGTTCTGGATGAAAGGGATATACTCAGCCAGATATTCCAAAAGCATAAGCTATCTGCCCATTATTTTCAGGCTATTATTAGCTTTCCTGCACTTTATGTAGTAGCAGCCTGCTGCTTCATGACCAGCTGGTTATAATTTTCAAAGCATGTCAAAAGTCTTTCTGGAGTTTCTTCAGACCTCCCTCTGGAAATATTCCATTTTCTTTGGAGTTAAGGGACATCAAAATGAGAAAAAGCAGAATAATCATGCTGCAACTGGCTATTCCAACCTTCTGAAAAAACTTTCTAAAAATGTTTTTAAAGCCTAGCCAAATCTGATCATGACCTTGTTCTACATTTAGCTTTAAGTGTATTTTCAAGGCATACAGAAATCTGGAATTCGGAGAAATCATCCCCAAATAAGAGAGATGAAGCTGAGAGGAATTTCATCATAGGGTAACAATTGGTCCTGAGTTGTGTGCTTTTAATTAAGCTAAGAAGAAACAACATTTTAGCTGAACTAGTGATTTAGCTAAACTAGTGATTATCTTTGTTTTAGCTGAACTAGTGATTTAAATGCAACCAGATATCTAACAGATTAATTGTGATAATATACGTATCATTACTATGTATCTTAGCATAGGAACATCATAACTTCTTTATAGATGTGTTTCTATGCAATGGGATGAGAATTTCCTGAGCACAGAACTCGATAATATTGTAAACCTGTGGCTAGATGTAAAGCAGTTTAACACAAGTAAGTTACAGCATTGTAGACCAGAAGACTGAACATAGATAAGGGATTTGAGAGAGCTGGGTTCTTGCTTCACTTTGGAATAAATGTTTCATGTGAAATACTTACAATATTATCTATCTAAACTGCAGGACTGCAAGAGGAGGAACTCATGATCACTACCTTGAATGTCCACAGACCAGTTCAAAGGGGAGAAACCAGGCTAATATGGGCGTCAGATGGCATACAGCTACATAAGTGCAGAAATTTGCTGGGCTATGTTATCAGGACTATGTCAAGTTCCATAGACCATGGCATACATTCAAAGTTCAAAGACTCTAAAGTTACTTTAGATAACAAATAGAGGAGACTAAGATGTGGAGAATGGGTGAGAATTAAAATAAAAATACTCCCCAATGGTGAGCAGGGAAGGGCAGTGATGAACTCCCAGGATGTATCTTCCTCAGGCTACTCTTTCCAGAGCAGAAAGTGGTGACAATGAACATGATCATGACTTCCCCCAGCATCATACATTTTTTATCAGGATCCTCTTAAACTCCTTGTTCGTAGTTGCCATTGACAGTATTTATGGCTGTGGGGGTTTTAGGCTATGCCTTTAAAATTTTGTTACAGATTTTGAGCAGAAAAGGAGGAAAATATAAATAAGTAATTATTGTGTGTAAAAAGGAAAACTAAAGATTATTCTAAACAAAGTCACTGGAGCAATATCTGCTATAAGAGTGGTTGTACCAAAATAATTCTTTCTCTTTTCTGACCTCTTTTCTGCTTGCTTTATTCAGGAGAAATTAATCTGCTTCTGGCTGACCCTGACTGCATTATTTTAGTTAAGTCTAACCACTGTTTTCTCTCTCTCCTTCTTTATTCTTTGGGACAGGGGTTGGAGAAGGCAATGAACAGCTTCCCTGGTCTTTTTTACCTGGGGGTTTCATGTTGTTTGCCAATTGCAAATATTTGTATAATATTGTAAATATTGTATATTTTGTACATTTTCAGTGCATTCAATTGTAGATTGTACTTTTGCTTGTAAATACAACTTTCATTTGCTTGCAACTAAGCTGGTCTGGCGAAGTTGATGGTGGTAGTGGTGAATTTCAACCAACCACAATGGCTCAAGTCCCTGTACCTTAAGGTTTGGAGGCATGTGTGGATCACCAAGGAATTTTTCTCTGTTATTCATAGGCATTAAGGAGCATCACCCTTCTATGAATTACTTTTCAAATCACTGTGGCTTATGTAATTGAATTTAAACTGTTCATGTAAACAAAGAGGGGAGAAAGATATTTAGAGAAATCAAAGGAATAAATCAACCAGAAGACCACAGTAACTGAATATTTCCCTTGGTAGCTGGTGAGTTCAATGCAATTTAGATTATATTCAGTAAGTAAAACTTTGGCTTGTGATATTAATGGGCTCATAATAGCTTCCTCTGGGATATATATTACTTCCACTCTTGGTAAAAGTTCCTTTGATAACTTATTCATCACTTTGCCTTTTAAGAGTTACAATGCATTTCTTAATACATTTAGCATGCAAGTCCTTCTGGAAAAAGGTTTTTGACCTTTGGTAATTTGAACTCTCATGATTTATTGTGCCCAAACTAGAAATGGTGATTTCAAATATACTGTCAAAAAAAAAAAAAAAAAAATCTAGGAAAAGATGAAAGAAGAAATAAAGAGCCACCATTGAGAGAGACTAGAATCTCAGAATAATTTAGCCTTTACTAAGAATATTCTAATTTAACTACAGATAGAAAATGTAGAAATAGTGTAGAAAAAGAATGCCAATAATAGAATGATACTGAGAACAAAATATGATGTAGGTAAAAAAGACAACATTGCAGTTCTTGGTATTACTGAGCATTTTAATATCACTTATATAAATATTTTCATTATATTTAGTAATTCTAATATGCAGTTCTTTTCAGAAAAAATTACAGCTTGGATATATTGCTGCTGTTTCCTGCAACATTATGTAGAGAAAATGAGGGTCAGCGGAAAAGAAGTCAAGATTGATTATCAGTGGAAAAGAAGGCAAGACTGATTATCAAAATAAGCAGCAATCTTAAGCTGTCATACACTGAACAGATGTTGTTCCTTAATATATCAATCTGTAAATGTTTATAGTTTTATCTCTAATGTGTCCCTTTGAAAAAGCCTTCAAATGAGTACATAAAAACAAAACAAAAGCTCTTTATGAAACAAGGAGACAGATAGGGAGAGACATCATCACAACCTGAATCCCCAAAGCACAGCTCTGTACAGATAAGAGTCACTGCTTTGCACTACACAAAGTGAAAGACTGTATAAAATTAGATACATGACGGACAGATAGATAGAATTTACTTTAAAGGAAAATGAAGAACATCCACTTTTGAGCTTTCCTTTTGAGGGATACTCATAGAAAATTACTTGAAGGGAGGCATTTGTTTCAGTGCAACTAGCTGGGCACAGCACTTTTCCTATGTGAAATATATGCTAAGCTGTCCAGTGAAGAGAGAGACATAGGCTCTTCTTGTGTGGCAGAGCATGTTTACTTAGAAAAGCTCCTGTAACTGAAACAGTGAATCATGACACAAGTTAGCCAGTGCTAATTGTATTACCTATATATATATATATATATATATTTCAAAATGTCAAATCTCATGAGCAAGTGGAAGGAAAAACATTCCCCCTCAGACTAAGGGGATAAGAACCATCTACTGTATTACTGTCATTTGTTTCTGCATGCCAATAGCAGCCAGTCATGGAGAGGGACCATGCCTAACTGTTTGCTTGGGTTTGATGAAATAGCTCAGGAGTTTTTATTGCCAAACAAGTGGCCAAACTTGCTGAAAGCATTGCCAACATCTAAATCCCTTGCACCTATCTTTTCTAGTGCTCTGTGTGCATATTAACATGGGCCAACAACATCCCATGCTCTGATCCCATGGGGGATACCACTAGTGACTGGCTGCCAGCTGGATCATCTTCCAGCACACTGGCACAGCCTGTTCCTGCACCTTCAAGAGTTCTTTCTTGAAGTAGGTCCGGCCCTCCTGGGCCCCTTTGTTTTTAAGATCTGTTTCCCAAAGTACCTTCTGAGCTAGTTCCTTGAGTAACCTGAAGTCCACCCTCTGGAAGTCCAGAGCGGAGGTTTTGTTGCTGCCCCTCTTAGCCTGACTGCATATTGAAAATTCAATTATTTCATGGTTGCTGGACCCTAAACACCCTCCAACCACCACATCTCCCACCAGCCCTTCCCTATTTGTAAAAAAAGAGGTCAAGCAGAGCCTTACCCCTGGTAGGCTCATGCAGCACCTGGGATAAGAAGCTAGCCTCCATACACTCTAAGAACCTCCCAGACTGCCTCCTCTCTGGTGTGTCAAGTTCCCAGCAGATATTGGGGAGCACCTCCACATCTTCAATAAAAGAAGACTTCCAAATGGATGAAATTCATGCTTTCCCCCTGAATATGGGGAAAGATATCCCTAGCTGTAACATTCCTTTCCTGAAAAGGCTCTGCAACAGCCCAGCAACAAAACCCAGCTCAGTTTTCCTTTGCAAAGGATGTAAAATTCCTTCCTTCAATATCAATTTCAGCTTCTGATGCCAGTATACTCAATGCATTAAAAAAAAATAAAAATTATATCACTGTTTTCCATAATTAGCCTAAGTATTAAAATAAAAGACACTTGAATGTTGCAAATAGTGCTGCAAGACTGCGGCGGCTTCTAAGCTTTGAAATTCTCTTTGTGTATGTCATCCCACAGACATTTTCTATTTCTCGCTCAAAGAGGAAATACAGCATCTGGCATAGTTAACTTATAACAGGATTGCAAAAGTTACCTGATTAAATGTCCTATGTAGTTTAGCATCTATGATATATTGCCACTGCTCTAAAATATTAAATTTCAGAACTTAGTTGCTCATAGAATAGAAGGAAAGGATAGGGAAGAAGTTCCCTGTCCTGAGTACTTGTAGAAATCTGAGCTTTCTACATCTTTGAAGTTCTTTGTTTCATTGAAGATGTGTTGTCCCTATTTGAGTCTGAAGGCAGTAGACATCTTTGTATCTATACTTTTGCAAATCTTTAGGCCTACTGAAGTACATAATCCAGGTATTTTAATAGTTGTTCAAATCATGCTATTTTGTTGCACCTACTCTAGGTGGTTCTGCTTTGGCAGAGGGGTTGGACTAGATGATCTTTCCAGGTCCTTTCCAACCCCTAACATTCTGTGAAGAGTTAAAAGCCCTTGAACACATGACTCTTCAACTGCTCCATGCTGCTCTTTCATAAACAGCACTCGGCAAGTGTTCCATTTTTTATTCTTCATAACAGTCTATAGTGTCATCACTTAAGTGTGATTGAAGAAGTGCAGCTTCAAAATAAAAGTGTCTGACTGCAGGTCAGTTGGTCATCCAGGTTTTAAAACCTTACTTCATTCACCTCCTCCATGTGCTATATTTCATGGAGTGCTTGTTAATGTTTAGAGGGAATATTTTTTCCTTCAGATATTTTCTGACATTGAGATAATTTTCCCATGCCACTGATCAACTAAAGCTCGGTAAAAATCCGATTGTATGTCACAAAGCCTGCAAAACTAGTCACTTTTAGTTTGTCTGGAGAACATACTGAATTACAGACAACCTCTTTTGGGTTATATTTGACACAATTCACACTGTTTTGTGTTTTTGTTTATCTTAGAAGTTGAGTTACTCAGTACCCTAAGATCTTTCCATCAAACATTTGTACCTCCAAGGCCTCTCAAATCAACATCAGATAATCTGCAAGATCTAAAGAACTGATTTATTGATATGAAGAGTAAGAGCCTTTCTTGGTGCTTGCATTCTCCCTGAGTCAATAGAAATATGAAGCAGACACCTAGCTACATGACATTCTCAAAAGAATATTTCCTTACATATGCAGAGCTTACTCTTAGCTTACCCTTCTTTCCTCTTTTAACTGCAATTGCAATGATCTCCTAGTTGGTTTTGATCCTTCTGTGCACAGGCAACATTTTGGAATGCTTTTATGAGTATCAGCATATTATTTCTTTGCAATTTCATATTGTGGGCTTTTTCTTGCCAACAGGTAATGGGGATGGGATCAAATGCAAGTTTAATAAATTTCCAGATCTCAAGTTAAAAAGTAATAAAATTCTAGGACTAGATGCTTACCTAAATCCTTCCTCTAAAATTTCTTAAGAATTTTGTGTAGCACTCCGAAAGATATTTGGTCACCTATAAATTCACATTGGATAGAGCAGTCAGGAGTGCTTGAGAAACTACCATCTGAGAGTAACTGTGATTTTCTTTATAATATCACAAGGATATGAAATGAGCCAATAATCTGTAAGTAGTTTCTATTCTTACATGTTAATGTCCAACTTTATGCATCTTCAGAAGGATATAAAATACACATTAAAGCCCCAAACAAAGCACTAGCATGTTTTATCAGGAATCTGTCAGTCATTCTGCACATTCTGCAATTTTCCATGAGCTGCTCCTTCCAGTTTAGTTTCTCGGAGCTCTTTTTTTGTTTTATTTTCTCTGAAAGATCTTTTAAATGCAATTCAATTTTTTTCTTTTCTTTTGCAAGCAGAATAAGAAAAAAAAACCCTTATCTTTCTAACACACCTATTTTAATCTCCTGGATGCATGGTAATCCGATATGCATGTAACCTGGGGCTGCTTTCAAAAAAGATCTGCAAATAATAAGGGCCATGTAATTCAGCATGACAGAAGTTTAAAAAGGCATTTACAAGGCTAGTTACTAGAAGACCAGAAACTATCCTTTCATCTTGGTGCTGATAGAATGGATCAAGCTGGTTAGACATAGATCGAGTAGTTTGACATTAGTGGATCAACAGCTTCGCTGTAACTGCCTAGAGTTTTTCATAGTCTTGTTTGTGAGTGCTTGAGAAGGCAAGTGGCAATAGCTTGCACCATAAATTCAGTGGCTGAATTTCTATGCACTGGCATGCACATGTGTACGTAATGTATGGCTGCTAAAAATTCTCTCAGAGCAAGACACATCAAGAAGTCTGTTAATGGCAACAACAGTGCCACTTTTATAGAAAAGTAACTATTTCAAAGGGTATCCAGGGAATTAGATGTCAACAAGCAGAGCATTAAAACAGTATTGTTCTCCTCACCTTGCTTCCTTGGTGGTTACAGGCAGACTGCTTTGCCACTGCATGAACAAGTTTCAGGGTTATATTAGCCTCACTGAAAGAGCCAAACAGTTGCTGAGTTGCTGTTCAAGCGCTTGGAGAAGTGCCTTCTCTCACTGAAAAAGTGAGGTAACAGCTAAGTCAAAACCACCAAAGACTGAAATCTGTACAAAGACTGATGGGAAAAAAATCTTGAGAGAGTTTCAAAATCGGTAACTGGTTTCCAAAAGACCGGCCATCCCAGTCACACTGTGGACTGTGTACTTGTTCATCACTAAGACTAAGTAGATACTTTATCTTAACACTTTTTCATCCCCAGCTGGCTTGCACTGTGCAGGCAGGCTCAAACAAGAACTGGGTTTTTGGTGTGGTTTTTTTTTTCCTTTTTCTTTCGTCCTGCCTCCTCTGGTCTGTTATTCTTAAAGCTGCTATAGCCAGTGCAATGTAGACTTCTCTTTCCTGCAAGTACATAAAGTGGCTTTGTATTTAATACGGAGTGATGACTGTGAAATATGAAGGCTGACTGCTATCGGGACAAGAGATATTTGTAGGGTGCCACAGCATTGATCACCAAGGCCATTTCAAAGCTTTTTGAGCTGTAGGTAGGGTGGAGTATTGCAGGGGCAATGAGATTCAGTTATGAGTCCAGATAAATTCTTAAGCAAAGAAATTAAAGGAGTTTGAGGAGGACCCTGGGTGGGACAGAAGTCAGAAGAGGGCAAGAGATATTTGAAGTAACTGCTGGTACAGGTATTTCACTTCAGCTAGTACTCCTTCCTCTGGACCTTCTCTTTTCCCACACGTTGTGAAAGTGTTCCTGCATTCTTGGGCATTCTCACCAGCCTTCTGCTGGGATAAACCAATCTTTCTGATCTAGTATGACCATTCTCCTTTTGATCTCCAGGTGCAAGCTACAAGTGACAACCCACTTCCCACTCCTTGCAAAGGAGCCTACACTACACACCTAAAGATGGACTTGATCTTCTAGATGGGAGCATAAATGGAGTTAGAATTGCTGCAGTGTTTTGGCAAGGAACAAGGTCATCTTCTGAGGTCTGTGCAAAGCAGGCAGCCCTGCAGGCTGCCAGCAAGATGTTTACCCTGCTTATAGACTGAGCCAGCCATGTTGCTCAGCAGCAGTAACGTCTTAATGTAGCTGGAGGCATTCCTGATTTTGGATAAGGGATGATGAGAGAACGTGCCTGGACAGACTGGTTTTGGGTGAACTTTAACCAAAGCAGCAGCTGTTAGGGAAGAAGACTGATAACATGGTTCTTTCAAAGTGAGGGTGGGCAGCTCAACCCCCCTTACACTCTCCCTGTATTGAAATCATCTAGCCCTGTGCCTTTAGTTGTTCTTCTATAAAGTGCCTATGTTTTCTGAACATAACTTTGAGTGATAGTTAAGAGGTGAGAAGACTTGACAACTGCTAAGCCAGAGGGAAGGGGTGGGATGACAAAGGGTAGGTCCCAGGACTGAGCTGTCTTTTCCTTTAGGAGAAAAATAAGTGGAATCAGAGACAATAGTGTCTCTATCAGTTACAACTATTTACAGTCTTGAACAGGGAATTAAATGACAAAACCATCAAAGTACAGAAGCATCAGCAATTCCTGTATCTCCCTGGACTCCAGAAAGCAGCTGGTTCTGACCTTGAACTGTTGGTTATTTTTTGTTTTCCCAAAAGACACTGTATTTAGAACTGCTGTGTGTCTCCCTGCTTTCACTTCCAATCTCTGATTGGAAAAGTTCATTTTGATGAAATATGTGCCAGGAAAAAAAACTACCTTGAATTTCAGATTCAAGGTTGCTATTGAGAGAGAATTTTAGGGCGGAGGAAAGGTTAAAACCAACCAAACAAAAAAACCCCAAGCACAACACAACAAATGACAAAAGCTCTTTAACATTTTGCCCTAATACAAAAATTTGCTGTTTAAAGCACATAAACAGTTTGTAAAGCAGAATCCTCTTTCTGGAGTTTAACAATGTACTAAAGATCTAAGTAGTTTCTAATACCAGCTTACAACAGCAGCAATAGACAACATGTTGTAATAGCTGTCAAGTGTTTTCTTCCTTGTGTGATATTAACATTAGTTTCCTAACCAGAATAAAAAAAAAAAGCAAAAAAACCCATACTCAATAGCTTCCTTGCACCAGAAGCAGTAGAAGAGATGCCTATCTATAGCCTCATCAAAAGATGAGTGCCTATGACTGTGTATGGCAGAGGTTCAAAAATTCTTACCCTGATGGCAGTTTATAAACATTTCAAATAAAGTGAATTTCCCATAGCAGAACATCGAAGCTGTCATAAATAATACACTGAAGTACTGAAAAATGGAACCAACAGCAACAAAAAAATAATCAAACTTCTTTTATTCATTTAGCCATGGTAAGCAAAGGGCTAGCCATAGCTATAACACTTCATTCAAATACTTAAGCATATTTAAGTGCTTGTTTAACTGTAACTTGAAAAAGCGGCTGCAACTTTGTGCTGGGAAAAAATGGTTTGGTTTATTGCACTGCATATTTCTTGCTGCAAGGGTTTCCTGGATGTTTGTATAACTTTTATAACAGCAAGTGCTGGCAGTTTTAAACAAAACAAAACCACAGCCAAACCCCAAACTCCAAACAATAAACCCCTCCCCCCAAACCAACAGATGTACAATATGATATCAACTCCAGTTTATAGATTTATTTAGAGAGAGATAAATGTGTGGCCTGATCCTCAGTGGTCCTAGGCACATACTCTGTGTAATAAACAGGAATGAGCCCTTCTGTTGTACAGCTCTAGTTCCATTATTTTACTATTGTAATAATCAGGGACATTTGTGGAGAAAGTGGTAATAAGAGGAACATAAAAGTTCTGGGATACCTTTAGGTTATTCCCTGGTACATGCAGAAAGGTGTACATAAAATTTTAATTAAAATAGCATTAATTACTGAGAGAATAGCTGAATCACTGAGCAAGAATGAGCATAAAGTACCTGTTTTCAGATGGTCTAACTGGGACAAATTGCTCCCTAGAGAACTATATTGTAGTCACAATCAGGACATTACCAATGCTAACATATGAAGAAGGACAAATGAAGGTCTAGGTTACTTCTTTCCAGAACAACACAGATCAGACATTTCAGCAAATCTCATTACAGAGAACCTTTGTGAAGATCAAACAATAGAAATAAATCCTATTCAAAATCATCATCAACATTAACTTAAAGGATATCTTAAGAATAAGGTGACACAACTGCAAAGAAGTTACATGGTCTTTTGTAGTTTCATGTCAGCTCCATATCTGAAATTTCATTCATGAATGGAACCCTTTCAGAGAAGTCAAATATTTAGAGTGTTTCTGTTTTTAAATAAACATTTTTCAATAGCATCAAGAAGCCAAAAAAGAAAGATCATTCCTCCTCCTTCACAAAACTAGATGTTGTACTAACTTGAAGCTGAAAAGGACTCCTTGGTTCCTTTTCATAATTGTGCTGTTGGTGGAGACATGAAGAATTCAAAATACAGCACTAGATAACTCCAATGATATGGTATGCTAGCAGAACAACAGTTTGAAAAGTGTTGCAGTAGTCAACGGTACAGATCTCTCCATGTGTATTGCAAGAGAAATATTTGCTTTCTGGTGACTGTGACAGTTTAGGTTGTGCCTTTAATAAAAGGATAGTTGCAGAATTCTCTAGCTGAATGTTTGTGCATGAAAAGGAAAACAAAAGGAAGATAATTCTAAACAAATTTCATCGGTAGATGACTGGGATGTAGTTTTACGAACTTACATTCTGTCTCAGTTTGTCTTTCGTTTCTTAGCCAGAATGCACGCTGCTGACCCTGGACTGAAACTGTTAAGTTAGTTTTCTTATCTTAACAAAGCTTTGAGCTAACAAATTTCCCTTAATATCCTTTTCTCTCTCTTTCTCTCCTTTTTCATCTAACTAACTGGACAAGATGGGAAGGGGAGAGAGAGGCTGGAGGAACCTGAGGTGAAACCCTCCTTGGGAGGGTTTTTCTGTGCTGCGTTCTTTCCTGTAAATTCTTGTCTGATATTGTAAATATTGTGTATTTTGCATATATCCATTGCATTTCAGTATTGCTTGTGAATTTGTTTCTCTGGCTGAGTTTAGCTGTGCTTTATGTGGGTGCATTAAACTATCTAAACCACTACAGTGACCCATTCCGAGCACAATTGGGGGAAAAAACAAAAAGAGAGAGAAAAAAAAAAAAACAGGTGGGACAAAGTTTTGCAGGAAGGTTTTGTATGTTGGTCTCTGGGCTGGTTTGTAATTAGAATATATTGCCCTTGGAAGGATACTTAACAACACCACACCCCCTCCCTCCTTCACTTTTTCCTTTCCTTAAAGTATTCACAGTAGAAAGGGACAGGCCCATTGAAGCCATTTGTTTGCTTGTACTTTTTCACACAGTGAACATAGCTGCAGTTAGAATTGGGAATTTCAAGGCATCATATTCCTTGTACTCTTGCTTGCCCTATGTAATCATAGCAATCTAACCAGTAATGCTTTTATTTCTCAGATCCCATTTCTCTTTTGCAACAAGACAGTAAGAAACCTTGCATGGTACCTAAAGACTAACTTTTTTGGTGATATTATTAGGGTTTTAACTTATTTAGTTATCATGGCTTAGCTGGGATATGCTGCTGTTGAGGTACATAGAATTTGAGATGACATAAAACATAAGGCAGATTATGTTACTATTAAGACAATATGAGCATTAAGCAATGCAAGCACTGAACACAAGTACCTTTGGCCCTAAATGCTAGAGCACCAGGCTGTTTGAAAAATGACATAGCTAAACCCAAAGAGAATAAACACAATTTATGGCCTAATATTTTACATGCAAACTAGGACTGCTCTGAGACATGCTATTTCCTAGCAAATAAAATGTTCATTCAAGGTTATATACATGAAGGTCTAAGTGTGTGCATATATACATAAATACATGAGCACCACTGCACGTACACAGGGTAATGAAGATAACTGTGTTTCGAATCTATGTTTTCCTCTCTTAATATGATTGCAATACCAGTAGTGGTGCCAAAATAAGTTGATGACAAGAGCTTCACAGATAGTCACATTATTTCTTATTTTCGCCCCCAAATAAAATAATGGAACACATTAACTCTTTTGAGGACAATAGTAGCAATTTTGGGAAAGGCTTTAGTAAGAACTGTCTTATGCTGTTTATCTTCTGCTTCCAACTAAATGACCATTTTATAGCGGACTGCTATTTTTTCCTAAAGTCTTGAAGTACATTAGCATGTAACTAAGGCAAACTTGTAAAAAAGGCTGTTCTATTGCTTTATTACTAAACTTCACTGCTAGAGACAAGAGGTAAAGTATTTATACAACAAAAGAGTAAATATTAAAGACAGAGGAAACAGCTTGAAGAATAGATTGGAGAGTACTTTGTAGAGCATGCTGTCAGAAGAGGTTGCAGACGGTTTCTTTGAAGCTAATGTACTCAGGTTTCCTGTGGCTGGTGCAGCCTAAGGCTGGAGCAATGTGTGAATGAGACATTTCTGTCTAATCGTGCTGAAAACAGATAAGTTTGCCAATTGAGACTGTGCAGGCCTGACAGCCGACGGCACTGAAGTTCTAATAGCAAGAGATTGATGCTGAAATACTAGAAATGCAACAGCACTTTCTAACAGCAAGAAACCAACACGTTTGACAAGAAATTGGAAGCAAGATATTTTTCATTCAAACAAGATGTCTGCTCATAGAAGGCATCAAATCTACCTTGCTAGCAAAGTTCAAAATTAATTTGATTGCTGATATTTTACACTTCTTCCTTTCAGAAGTATGGCAAAATTTCTTCACTCCTCATGCTCTCAAAAAAGCAACACGCCCTGCCACTTTTGCCTCATCAGGAAGCACCAAATGGAGAAGGCAAAATCTTTAAGGTGTTTTAAGACCTTCAGTACATTTAGTGTTCTCAGAGTTATCTTTCATAGGTTGATTTATTCATTGAGATTTAGAATGAATTTAAGGAGCTTCTTACAATTGTACACTAATCCATTCCTCTCATCCAAAGCTCTGTGTTAAGGACAAGGTTTGACATTCCAAGCTGATTTCAGCAAGAGACAAAGTTCCAATCCATTTAGGATGATACCTCATTACAAATGAAAGAAAGGATTAAATCCAGTGACCAGAGAGGGTGGGAAAAACCCAAACAAAACAAAAGTAAAATAGTGGTGATGGGAAGGGAGTAAGAGAACAGGAGAGAAAGAGTTCAGAAGAACTGTGGAGTTTAGGGAGAAGTTTCATTTTAATGTAAGTATCTTCATCTGTAGATTGTTGTCTGATGAGATACAAAGTCTTGTCCTGACAGCAGATGGTGAGGGGAAAAAATAAATTTTAAAAAAATGGAATGGAGCAAGGGTGCTTTACAGGAGGAATTAGTGATTAAAGCTAACAAAGGTTTGGTTCAGAAACTGAGCACATTTTCGCTTCTATTGGCTTATAAAATGAATACTACAGCACAGTTATCTGCAATGAAAAGATTCAACCAAATAAGGAGAAGGTCCCTCCAGTATTAAAACAAGATTCTCAGAAATATCCACTTGAGACCAAAATCTAATAATTCTCAGACATTTCAAACATTTCTGAAAACTACCACAAGCCATAAACTGGGGGGGGAGGGGGGAGAATCCATTAACTCAGCAGTAAAACTTACCTGAACTACACTTAATATGGATCTTGCACACCCTACACTGCTTCCCCAAGTGTCAGAACCCTGTACTGAATTCTGATTTTTAGGATCATTTCATTTGGATCAGAAACTGCCTTGTACCAGAAATATACTCAACTATATTCAGTATTATGACCTATCTGCATGGATTCATATCCAGCCTGAACAAACAGCATCTCCTCATGACTCAAGAGTAGGCAGGAGTCTCACCCTATGACAAGAAGATCCTAAAAGGTAGCAAATCTTTTATTCTAATTTATCATCAGTATACAGTGTTGCTCATTTTAAAACAAGACCTCACAAACCAACATGTACAATTGGACTACATTTTAACTTTTAGTCATATTCCAGTATCCTTTGACAGAAAAACAAATATTATAGTGATCTAATAGATTGAAAAGGGAATGAAAGTCAGTGAAATGGAATTGTGTTAATACAACCACATCAGAAATAATTTGATGTTATCTTATCATTTCATACTTTAAGTCTTGCTTACAGAAGAACTCAAGAAATAAGCACTGGAAAGCCATTTCTAAACTAAATCTTATTGCATGCCATTAACGCACATTTGCAGGCAGTGAAACCTGACAGAGTTTAAATTAAACCCCACCGAAACAAAAGCTATTGTTTATCCTGTTAAGGGACCAAAACTAATAACAGAATTATGAAACCAGATTTTTACACAGCCTATTATAAAGAAAGACAAGTGTAAAATTAATTTGCCCAAAACCAGATCAAGTCAACCACCTTAGTTACAGAAACACCTTGGAGACTCCAATGCTTAGAATAAACCTGTGTCATTGCTGTATTATAGGTACAAGTAAAAATGACCACTGTATACGTGTGAATCTGTGGATCTAGACATAAAAAGATTTATTTTGTGGGGAAGGAAGTCGTTACACATACTTCTGTTCAAATGATTTTTGGTGAAAGTAGATGTGTCCAGCATTTGAAAAGCCTGCCTTCAGTTATTCTTGGGCAGAAGTGAACCTGGGTTTACATACAACTACTGTATGAAGAACTTAACTACTATTGACTTAACTACTATCCTATAAAAGTAAAACCAAAATGACAACAAATGGTTTGCTTAAATAGATAAATATTTACCAGCTTGACACAAATAGACTTATTCTATACCTGTACCTGTTTATAGAGATCTATAAGAATAGCATGTTATTAAAAAACAACCAACCAACAAAAAACCCCCACCCACCAACAACAGAAAACCAACCAAACAAAAAACCCACACAAACAAACAAACAAACAAAAAACCCCACACCACCACACCAAAAAACCCCACCCAAACCAGAATCACAGAATGTTAGGGATTGGAAGGGACCTCAAAAGATCATCCAATTCAACCCCTCTGCCAGATCAGGATCACCTATAGCAGGTCACACAGGAATGTATCCAGTTGGGTCTTGAATATCTCCAGAGAAGGAGACTCCACACCCCCCCTGGGCAGCCTGGTCCAGTTTTCTGTCACCCTCACAGAAAAAGAGTTTTTCCTCCTGTTTCCATGGAACTTCCTATGCCTCAGCTTCTACCCATTGTCCCTTGTCCCGTCATTGGGCATCGCTGAATAGAGCCTGACTCCATCCTCTGGGCACTCACCCTTTACATATTTATGAATATGAATGAGATCACCCCTCAGCCTCCTCTGCTCCAGGCTAAAGAGCCTCAGCTCCCTCAGTCTGTCCTTGTAAGGAAGATGTCCCATTCAATGAGTTTTGCAGATTCACAGTTCCCTGAGGCCCTTCTTGAACTGAGGGGCCCAGAACTGGAAACAATATTCCAGATGCGGCCTCACCAGGGCAGGGCAGAGCAGAGGGGGAGAAGAACCTCCCTCACCTACTAACCATAGCCCTTCTAATCCACCCCAGAATGGCTTTGGCCTTCTTAACCACAAGAGCACAATGCTGGTTCATGGTCAATCTTCCGTCCACTGGGACCCCCAGATCCTTTCCTCCATCACTGCTCTCCAGCAGTTCAGTCCCCAACCTATGCTGATACAAACCCAAACTCTTCAAAGCAAGTTTACCTTGTCTAGTTTTCAGGTTGACTCTGTCAGACTGTATTGCCACATTGAACTATGATTGCTAAAGGTGTTTTCATCTCAGCCATTCTCCTAGCAAAAGGCTGATGGCTTCCTTAAACACCTTCCTATGTCTTGAGCAAAGATGTTTTACCAGGTCAGATGAATCAATCATGGGGGAAGAAGGAATGAAAAATAAAGAGGCAAGCTCTGACCTTCAGATGCTATAATGTCATACATTTGGTGCATACATTCTTCACATGTGGGCAAGAAAATGCTCAAGGATTGTAAAGTGAAGAAACAAACAAACAAAAGACTGGGAAAGCCAAAAAATAAATCCTCTTCTGCTCCACAGCAACCCCCCACCCCAGGTACTCCTTCATATGTAAATTCTGCTAAAAAAAGGATTGGCTATTCTCTTGCTCTGACTCTTCCACAAAAGGTCAAAAGAATCTCATAGACTTCCACGGAAGTGAATCATTATCTCATTTCTATACTTGTCAGTCAAGTATCTCAAAATCCTGCTCTAAACTCCCAAACCAAACTCGTTGTGTATTCCACATCCAGGTTTTGTTTTCCTGGATCCTTACAGGTCAAAGGAAGAGTGTTCAGTCCACACACAGAGCTGAAACAGTTTCTAGTCTAGAGGGAGATCAACCAGAGCGGATGTTAGAAAAGAAAGCCTCATGTATCTGAAGGATTCAAACAAGGACTGCAAGTCTTCAGAAGAGTCTGCCTCTCTTGATAGTTGGCATAGAGGTATGTGAAAAAAGGAAACTCAAACAAGGAATATCTTATGCATATACTATGTAAAATCAATAAAATAAGCCAGTACTTTGTTAACAACTTCTGGAAGTTACTTTAAATGGACAAATCTTAACTGGTCATCTCACATACTCCTTTCACATAATTCAGAAAAGCAAAACACACAACAGACATCAGAGATAGGCTGTCAGGGGAACTGCTGTTTCTTTCCCATTTTTCTCCTAAATATATGGTGGCTTATTCTTGAATCTTCTTGCTGGCATATGCATTTGAAAACTGCACTCATTTGCCATGCACACCACATCATACACAGTAGTTTTCATTTTACTGTTCAGCATTTAAACACCATCATGCCCCTGGTTAGACAGGTTTGTCAAACCATAACCTATCGCGATTCCTGGAAACACAACACCACTGCAGAAACATTCCAGAAGGCTGCCTGATGTCTTTTTCTGTACAGTTCACAAATGGCCAAGCAAAAAGGTGATGAACAAGATGAGTTGTTACCACTCCATTAATATGGGCTTGTGATCTCAAATGATTTGCGGTAAGCCAAAGAACATTATACTGATGTACCCACATCACGGAAAAACAAACAGAAACCAAACCAGCCCCCAGACAAGCAAAGCTCTTTGGGATGGTATTTACTAGCTTAAAAAAAAAAAAAATAAAAAAAAATTTCTGCTTCTCCCTGTAGCAAATGCTTGGCTTTTAACTGGTTATAGGATATGATTACTTATTTGAATTAGAGCTAGGGCGATTTAGGTCTCCCTAACCATTGATCTTTACTGAGCAATATCTTCTATTCTTCTAAAAAAAAAAAAAAAAAGTGACTTGTTTCACATTTCTAAACCCCTTATTATGGATAATGAAGATTTCAGATACAGCCTCTCTAATACCATCTGCTTCCCGATCTCAAATAATTTGTGAAAAATTCATAGCTGCAAATATAATTTTTTTGGGTAAGTTACAAAACAAACAACCAAAAATGCATAATTAAAATCACATATGCAAAATTAAACTGAAAGCTGAATGCATTTCATTTTTACACACACCCACACTGTTATATTTTGGGTAGTATTCTCAGTGACGGCAGGCAGATTTTTCTTCTTTATTTATGCTACTGCCTTCTACAAATCTGGAAAAAGAGACAGAGCAACCAAGATTGTCCTTATTTCTTTTGTACACTAGGTGAATCTTTGTCCCTATGCATATCCTTTTCAAATTAAAAAGGGAAATGCTTCATGCGGTCGCTTGTTTTAATACCTTCCACATTCGTTCTTCTATCATGCATTTAGTCTAAGATTTCTCTCCTCCTTTAATGATTCTTGCCTTCCCTCTTTACTGCTTTCCATTTAACTCTCTTTTCTAAGAGAAAAGTACAAGGACAAAACCGAAACTAGGCTTACCTTTCTACAAGCAATTATATGTCCTTTGTATTTCCACTATTGTTTCCTTCTGGTTTATTCTTAACTCTTTCAGTTTCTTGTCTATTCTGTAAGTGTATACTTTCCTATCCTCCCTGCCCCAATCAGTTTCTCAAGTTCATCTCCTTACCACCACTTTTCCTTTACATACATAAACACTTGAATTTTTTTTCCCCCATGTGCTACCAGAAGGCAAAACACGAGGCTGCCTCACCCATTGTCACGGCACCTCTCTTATTTACAGACACCAGCAGAGGGTGGCAGCTAGTGGGTCTAAAAGCCACTCCTTACACTCTTCCACCAGAAGGCAATGGCAGTTGATCTCTTTCCCTTTCCAGAGGCTAATGTAACAGAAACTATACAGGTATCACAGTATCACCAAGGTTGGAAGAGACCTCAAAGATCGAGTCTAACCTGTCACCACAGACCTCATGACTAGACCATGGCACCAAGTGTCACATCCAATCCCCTCTTATATAGGTATATCAGGTAGTGACAGGACTAGGGGGAATGGAATGAAGCTGGAGGAGGGGAGATTCAGACTGGATGTGGGGAAGAACTTCTTCACTGTGAGAGTGGTGAAGCCCTGGAATGGGTTGTCCAGGGAGGTGGTTGAGGCTCCATCCCTGGAGGTGTTTAAGACCAGGCTAGATGAGGCTCTGGCCAGCCTGATCTAGTGTGAGGTGTCCCTTCCCATGGCAAGGGGGTTGGAACTAGATGATCCTTGTGGTCCCTTCGAACCCTGACTGATTCTATGATTCTATAGAGGTATCATAAGAAAGCCACCTTATGCATTCGCCTTAGCTGGGGAAGAATATCCTCCTTTCTCTTGAGGAAAAATCATTATTGAGGACAAGTCAGGTAACAAGAGCAAAGTTAACGTCCTAGTACTTCCAATGAGAAAGCAAAGTACCTGTTAAGAGAACTACCATAAAGTGCCCAATCTTTCCACAGAATGATTTGTGTTTGCCCAAGCTGGCTGGAGGTATCTCTCTCAAAATGACAGTGTTGTTATGACAGAAGAAGAAACAAGAATAGAGGAAATTCCAAAGAGTCACCTTTCAAATGCCACTGATTTCCTGATCTTTTTGAAGTTTCTCCATGAGCTAGTAGCAAACACTTTCCAAGAGAACTGCAGTCACAAAAATCTTTCTGAAACAGACCTCTATTGTTTTTGTTCAGAAATAAAATGTATTCAAAAGTAGAAAACAAAGCTATTCTTAAGTGATTAAAAGATACCCCAAAATTAAAAGAGATCACTATTTCTTTCATTAATGAATATGAAAGGTAGAGGCTCATCGTGAAAACATGGTGAGATATTTTTGGGGCTTTTTCTTTTTTCTTTTCTTTTTTATTTTTTTAACCTTGTGATGCGACATCTTAACGTAGAAGCATATGTAGCACCCCCAGGTACTCTCTGGAGACCTAACATGTCCCTGTAGTGAGGGGCAATTCAGAGCCTGGCATTCCTGCCTGGAGCACCGGAAAATATGTTTCAGATTAAATTGATTTAAGCACAATAGTGCTATTAAAATTTTCTGCAGAAGTGTGCAATTTCTAAAAGTTCTCTGCATCCAGAGGAGAACTAATTAATATTTTTCAGATACATCCCTTCATCACAGACTATGAATATATATTCTCTCTTAAGATTAATGGTTACAGTTTAGTTTGGTGAATCCAACCAAATCACATGAGGAAGGCAAAGTGCAAGCTTTATCTTTCTTACAGTCAGTGAAAGAAGACTGCTCAGCAAGGTGCTAACAAAATAGCAAGTATCTAACTACTGTAATAAAGAAAAATGTGGATGTGAAACTCTTCCAGTCTCAGAGTTTTCTCATATCTCACAAGAATGAACTGAGAACCATTTCAAGTATGAAAGAAAGCCCCCGAGGCACTCTCCAAGGGTGAGATGCACATCCATTGCTATATATCAGCTATTCCGTGGAGATAGAGGATTTAGAAATTCATATCCCAATCAAAACTAATGTATAATTCCTAAAAAAAAAATAATAATAAAAACAACCAAACCCTTGATTTTAACAAATCCTCATTTCTGAGAAAGAATCCTGAGAACTCTAAGAAGTTCTGCAAAAGCCATTTTGGTACTGGTGATTTTCAACGATTTTCCTTCCCAGATGTAGTTATCTGAGCTCCAGGATTGGTAAATGCCTGATCTTGAACCAAACTACCAAGCAGTGAATGGCCATGCAACATCAGAGCTTGGTTTCAGCACTGTGACAGAAAGGATCTCATAGCTGATACTAAGAGTCATTATAAGATGATCCTAGCCTGAAATAAATTTCAGGCTTTCAACAAGCAATTTGAGCACTATTGGGCTGGAGGTTAGGTGGTATTAATACCTACCCATCCCACCCCACCCCAATTTGTCAGATTCTTTTGTGAACTCATTTATTCTTTTCTTCACTGGGACACGTGGCTGGCTCCATCACTGGAGCATCAAACTATACAACATCAGGCCTTAGAAGACAGCTTGCCACAAACTACAGCAAGAATACTCCAAATCATCTGACCTTAAGATCAGAAAATATCCTTGGTTAGAAATCAGAAGTTCTGTCAAAGTTCCATCAATATGCTAGGAAGAGAAAAGGTCAGAAACTTCTGTCTTTAAGAAGCAGCCAGCTTGTGAAGTACTAAGAAATCTGTGATTTCAGAACATAGAAGAGGATGATAGACACTTACAATTGTAATTTATTAGCACTCCTTTGGGCTTACATTCCAGGCTTTTACCATATGGATAAACAGGAGCAATCACAAGAGCACACTCCCCTTATGTCATAGTTGCACAGGAAGTAAAAAAAATGAAATCTGATGAAACACCACACAAGAATCTCTGCCATCTGAGTGAGGGTACTTTTAAGAAGCACCTGAAATATTATTTACAGACTGCTCTTCTATAGTTACATATGATGTATTGCATCCATTCTAACCTGAAACTTGACTTTCAAGATTAACCCCTTCTTGCTATGCTCTGCAATGAACACAGTCTGCTAGGTGATTTTAAAAGCAACCTGGCACCAAGCCTCATGAGCAAGTTGATTTAATTCTATGCCTATATAATTGTAAAGCTATTTTAGTTATACAGAGCCTGATACATAATTTCTCTTTAAGTGGTTTGAGGGATCTGCACAGCCCATGCAGAAGTGTTAAGTACCTGAATCTGCATAACAGAACATTAAATCTATTTCTTTAAACTAATTCTACAGTCTTTGCCAATCTTATTTTAATCCTGTCAAGATAATTTCTCTTAAAGTAGCAACACAAGGAAAAATTAACTAGATTTTAATACACCAAAATGATATTAAATAAACAAGAGGTTCAAAATTATTGAGCCTATTCTTTTTTTTTTTTTCCAGGTTACGAATTATTCCTCCTGATTGTAGTCAATGTTGGATCAATGCAGTTTTAATGCCCTGCTTACATCATCATTACAACTAATCTTTGTTTCAGTTTACATAAATGCCCTCTGAAAGATCAGGGTGGGGGAAGGCGGAATCCCTGTAATAGAAAGGAAACTGATACATAGCATCAATAGCAAACACAGAGAATACTGGGAAAGTCAATAGGTTTATAGACAGATGGTAGAAAGGAAGGAAGAGAATAAAAATAACCATGCCATGCAAATAGAAAAGATTTAATGATTTGTTTTAAATCAGCTAAGCCATTTTTACTGCACTGACAAGAGAAAAAACAATAACAACAAAAAAACCCCACCACACTTTTGTAGTATAATTTCTGAGATCAGTGCTGGAATTTCAGTCCCCAAGCTGCATCCTTACACAGAGATAAATATGTATATATACACCACATACCTATGTATAAGACAGTGTGCTGAATAAACTTGGTATATGGTGAATTTAGATTGATTCTCTTCCCATTTCCCATATGTACATGCTAGTTAAAAGTTAGCTGGTTTCTATCAGGAACATAAAAAGTACATTTGCATGACAAAAAGGAGTCAGATTTCCATTATGCTATTTTCCTTTATTGGAGTCCCATCTAGAATATTTGCACAAATGCTTGACTGAAACGGGGGCTGCACTCGCTGTCTTCAAATGACAGCAGGTTTCTCATTCTACAGTGCCAGTGTGGCCATATATTTGTCTGGGGGAGGGGGAGGCGGGGATGCTAAGGAAAGAAATATCATCCAGTCAGAACAAAAAGATATTGCATTGAATGATTCTCCTGATGCACAAGCCAAAAAACAAAGCCAAAAATATTTACAATCAGATGAATTGTCTTCAGTAACTAATTTTTCAGATGAAATTCAGCTTTTAGTGCCAGTGTTTTCCCAATGACAACTGTTAAACCAGAACCAGCATTAACTATCCACACATTATTCTTGGAGCTACTTCCAGCAGCAATCCAAAGGTCTGATATCACTATAAATGTAGTGATATCTCAACACCAGAGATACACATTGACATTTGTATTAGGATACAGTTTTTTATAACCCTAACATTAGAGTTAGTATTAGCTAGGATTTCAGGTTGCATTGTCCATATTATTTATTTCTGGCCAGATAACCGAGACCCTACTTCATTTTTTTTTTTTCTTTAGCTTTAGCGATTATTTCCTATATATTATTTGTATAGTCTTCATTCTGTTCTATATAACTCCCTACAGGCTCTGTTTTTCCAGTTCAAACCCTTTTAATATATCTGTCGGATAAAAGACAAAAAGGTTTGTCACATTGATGTTTCTGAGGTACCTGGCAGTATCTTTAAAAAGTGAATGGAGTTTTTTGGTGCATTTGATCAACTCCTCATATTAATTGAAGCAATTTGCATGCCTTTAAAAAAATTATTTTTATATATATATATACACACACACACGTATGTGTGTACATAAAATCACACACACAGAGTATAAGACATTTAAAATGACTATCAAGTCCAAACAGTTCTTACTAAATTTGAAATCAACTTCTTTCTAGGAAAAAAAAAAAATCAACAAAAAAAAATACTAATTACCACTTTTCACAAATAACTGAAATCTCTAAAATGAGTTAGAAGGCCACAGCCTAAGCCTATACCTCATCCTTTTCAGTCAGGTTTTTTTCTAAAGCTGTTGCTCAGGTTTTTTTTTTCTTCTAGTAGACCAACACTCATTTTATTCCAAATGAAAAGTTACCTACATCAGTGTTCACAGATATGAAGTATTACGGAAATAATCATAGGAATCACTGATACGTAAGAAATACCTTAAGGAGAATGCCCTTGAGAAAAAGCAATGTAATTTACTGCCAGTTCTAATGAGTTCAGAAAGTTGTTTCCATCGTGATTTTGACAAGTTTTCTGGAAGAATACAATAGCCATCCCTCTATATCTGTAGAAACAATATGAAATAAGGAAATAGAAAACCAGTGACTATTCTGAGCTTCTTTACCTGCTTAGAGTCAGCCCAGATAACACAGCTTGATCAGTCTCAAACACCATAGTTTGTGGCACACTGGGAGTGTCTACTGAGCACTATCTCATCATACTGGTTTGCCTCACATCCACCTGCTAAGGAGCATTACTAAACAGCTAGCTAAAACCCAACCTTCTCCCAGAAAATATTAGTGGTTAGCATCATAAAGTGTCTTCGATCTATAGGCCATTGCAGATCTTGAAGCTGTAGTGTAGTTAGCCTGCTTAACATTCAGGCTAAACAAAAAGCCTGAAACTAAATAATTAAGCTCTTTTATGGAGTGTGATAAAGAAAATAGATACTGCCATTAAAGATATTGAGCTATGTGGCAATAATAGAGAAAGAAATGACTGGCAAAAAAAAAGCATCACTTGCCAAGCAATTAATTCCACACACAGGAGCTGACACGTGGGTAAGTCTGAACTGACAAAAGGCAAACAAACAAAAGACACCAGGGGAAAAAGAGTGAATCAAGGCACAAGCCCTAAGCCTAGGAGAGACATTAAAAAGCATAAACTTGGAACCTGGCATAGGAATGCCTAGAAACTGCATCAGAGAGTGTCTATTATATTCAGGGAAAGCAAATGACTTAGATGCATTTTATAAACAAACAAAACTATCTGATAGTTGTGAGTTATTTTTAGTGGCAATCACCCCCATCCATGCTGGATATTGACTGTCTCAGGGATTCCCAAACCTGATTTCTCTAGTACTGGCAAAGGCCAGCCATGATTGATGCTGAAGGAAGGACTGGTGGTGCTCAGCATGTATATTACTGGTGGCAGTTATAGATACCAGCCCTGTAGCAGATGAGACACACACAAATCAGATTTGCTCTTGCTCCATCCTTTCCAACTGTACCCTCTCCAAGCACACATCATTCTGGCTTGCCCAGCAGTGGACACTTACACAGCAATACCTTCAACTATGTTTTTTTGACATTTCCCAGGTGTATGATCTATCCCCAGATTTGTGGTCCTACACTAGAATCAGTCCTAATTCAGACATACACTGGGTTGGTTATAAAGTACTGGCTCTTCACCTCTGCACAGGTACTTGCAGAAATAAGAAGCCAGCTCCTGGCTTCCTGCAGTAGCCATGGCATTTGGAAATGGAAAAGTACATTCCAGCTGTGCCCTGCTTGCTGGCTAAAAAGGTATATAGCAATAAGACAAAGGGCAATAGTTTTAAACTAGAGATAGGTAGGTTTAGATTGGACATCAGGAAGAAAGGCTTTATTATGAGGGTGGTGGAACAGTGGAACAGGTTGCTCAGGGAGGTGGTGGAGGTCCCATTTCTGGAGACATTCAATGTCAGGCTTGATGGGACTATGAGCCACCTGATCTAGTTGGATGTCACTTCTCAGTTCAGGGGGATTGGACTAGAAGACCTTTGAGGGTCCCTTCCAACCCAGGGCATTCTACGATATGCCAGTAGCATGAAAATGCCATCAAGTTTACTTCAAATCTCATGTATTTTTTTCAGCCAGGTGTGAACAAAACATGCACCTAAAGTCAGTTGCACGTCAATCAGTTTAAGGTTCTTCTACTCTCATACTCAGGTTGCAATGGCAATTTCAACAACACCTTCACTTCCATATTTTGAACTAGTCTCAGTCAAGCTTAGGCTCTCCTTCAATAGGCTTTTCGTACAAATAATTTTTTAATTTTTTTTTTTTTTCTCCAATCTGTGGGCTACTTAAATACCACTGCAGCTTAGCTCCTAAGTTTACTTCTGTGAATTTAGTAGGGTCTTGATTTTAAAAGTAATCTTATTTAGGGATTGGAAAGCTTGATGATTTTGATATTTAAAGCCAAATCACATACTACTCAGATGCCTCTACTGATTTTTTTCTGCTATATTCCTGTAGTTCAACACTTAAACAGAACCAAAGCACCTCCAGCAGGTGTTCCACTCTGAAGTTTGTTTCTTACTGAAAGCCCAAGTCTTTATAATCCAATATATTAGCAAATCCAGCTAAAATAAAACCAGCTAGGTTATTTCATTTCTTCAGCAGGGAAACGTGAGGTCACAGCTCATAAGACCATGTCACGGAACTGTAAGCAGGCCCATCAACAGAAGGAGCAATGGAAGTTCATTGTAATTTACTGTCTCGCTGTATTCCAAATCGTTATTCTTAGTGGCAGGATCAGAAGACTTTCTATTACCATTACTGCAATATTTTAAAAAAGAAAAAAAAAATAATAAAAAAGAAATCTACAGAAATTAGTGCTGTAGAACCCTTGGGGTTTTTTGCTTGGGTTGTTTGTTTGTTGTTGTTTGTTTTTTTTAAATGCAAACCTGAGTGTTTGGATGATTCCAGCACAAAACATAAGAGGCAGCCAGTCAGTGAGGCTGTGAGTCAATCCTATTTCTACTATAGTAAAGTACCACATGAGAAATAAAGCATTGCAGGGTAAGCCGAAAAGGAAAAGATAAGTTGTTTAGTCGCTTCCTCTTTCAACTAATCACAATACTCACAGAAAATGATTTGGATAAAAAAAAATAAATCAGGAAGGACTACAATAGGATGCTATCCGTCACAAAAGCTCTACTCCCAGTGGTAATAATAGAGTTACTGTGCCTCCTGTAATACACCATATAAATGTGGCTGTGTGCCAGTGGGTCAAACAGACTATGCTTTCCTTAATTTTGTTCTTTCCTGTGAAACTGCCATTATGATAACACTAGCACTTTGATAAAAGTACTAAGCATCTTTATCTGAAGGCAGCAGTGGAATTGGAATGAGCTACACCATACCTGTATAAGTAATCACAGCTAAATTACTAATACTGCTGCACATCGGAGGGCTGGTGGAGAAATATGTAAGAGCAGATACCTGCTTAGAGACCAATTTGTGTAGGGAAACATTTCGAAGGGTTCCCAGAATGCAGTTAAGCCACTGACAACCTGCCCAGTTAGAATGAATGTTTTCCTCTAAAATATATTGTATTTCCTCTGGCTTTTGATTGTTTATTTTTAGGACTCCATTCTCCTAAAATGGAGATCTTGTGCAAGTGGACTGAAGTATATTGGTTTTGAGTTGAAGCCTCACCTCTGCTTTTAAAAAAAGACAAACTTCTTGTGATCCAGTCCACCGATCTACATTTAAAAAGTCACTGAAATGAGAGGTTCCATTTATGAAAGCTTCCTGTTGTTTTCATGAATGTGTTTTCCTGGCACCCTCTTGCAATGGTTGCATTGATGTTGTGTGGGACAAAGAAGGTGTTCTGTTCTGTGATCCAGTGCATGTGGCACAGGTGGACTTGTACTTTCTGCATAGATAAAACATCATCACAAGTAGAACACAGAACTCTAAAGGTACCACAGGAAGCAGAACACACTTTTGGCCTCTGAGAGAATAACAGCTTTGGGAACATCCTAATGCATCTACTGAAACATTTAATTGATTTTTTAGCAGGTCACCTAACTCATGAGACATCACGTTGAGATGCTGTTGGCCACTGGATGACGGAATGACAAAGGAGAATCTATGTTTGCTCTCTCATATTCTGCAAATTACTGTACTTCAGTTTGGTTTAGGGACTCCCTAGGCAATGCTTGCATTTTATTCCTCTCCTCTTTAAGCATATAGGAAAATACAGCGTGATACACTGCTTTTGGCTTCAAGTCACTCTGCAGGAAAAAAACCCAAAACAAACCAAAGTAGAAGTACAGATTTGTCACCAAAATGGTTCTTAAATGCAACACCTCCTGCTGTCAGAGATTAACAAAATGCTGTGCTTCCTGCCTCTTCGCAAGACCTTATCCAGACAAAACCAGGTACTGCTATGTAAACAGGTTTAGCGTTCTAATGAGAAAGATACAGGCTGACAAGTCTCTGCTATTTTCCAATGCAATTTTTATTCTTCATTCAACTACTGGTACATGACTAGACATAAATAAATAAGATTCTGTCTCAAACTTAAGCTTAATGTTACAGTGACTTGAAACAGATTAGGATCTGATCCTGAACAAGATACTTTTAACCTATCTGCAATGCAAAACATGAGTTCAGCTGAACCTATTTGGATAGCTCCTTGATTTACTTTCCCCAGTACATATCAACAAATGCTGAGATGCCATTAACACTGGCACATCTAAATATTATTCATTACCAAGTCCCATTTCCCAGCCGGACAGCTCCACATTTCCTGTGGTCATCTAATTAATGAGTGGCTATTAGATCCATCTGCAGATCTTACTGGGTAATACTTTCACAAAACTAAATTGAGCTTGCCACAGCAGAAATGATGTAGTACCGTGGGGGACAATTAACTACATAGAGATATACTTTATCCTAAGCCTTAGGCACAATCAATAATGAGTTTCTTTTCTGAGATGTTATGGGGTTATAAGTACAAGAAGACAGGCTTGAATTACTTAAGTTTTGATGACCTTTTTCTATTTGGATCTTAACTCCCAGCAAATATGGAACTAGACAAAATTTCATTACATAATAAAAATCCCTACTGATTCTAAAATTAAAAAGCTTAGCTGTCTAAAGCACTGTCTTGTCTGTGTGTAAATGTAACAGCTACAATATTAATAAAACAATATAAGAATCAACTAATATATTCCCTGTCCTTCACTTATAGGTACACACAGGACTGTTGATTATTTTAAGAGACTAATCTAGCCAAAAGAAGCACTTTCTGATTGGCTGAATTTGAAGCTACAGCTTGAACCCGTGCAAGTTTTAGCAAATCCTCTGAAGACAGTCAACACTTTGTCCAAGCTCACTGCAAGCATCAAAGCAATGAATTCTCCACATATTTTACTTGGAGATTAATTTTCACTAATTATTTCACTACTTGTTTCAAGGGATTGTTTTCAATCACCTCCCAGAGAAGATTCTTTGCTACTTTTAGAGTATTGCATTGAAAGGAAAAAAAAATAAATTAAAAAGAGTAAGCTATAAGCATATCCTTATTCCATCTGTATTTCTCCAAAATGTATTTACACGTGTGTCCTCAAAGATAACATTTTCTTCCAGGAATGGCTTTCACCTCACCTACCTGTAGCTACTTAAATATAAGCATGCAGCATATGCCAGCTACTCAAGACTCAACACTGCAAAAAGAAGCAGATCCTCAAATGATAGATAATCTCACTTGTTTTATCTGACAAAGTGTTGGTTAGAAATCATCCATGGGGGGAGGGGGAAAAAATCTAGACAGCTCTCAGACTAAATAAGTACAATCACCTGAAAATCATCAGAGGAGACTAGAAAATAGTTAAGTGTCCAGGAGTTTCCCCCACACGACCCCCAAGGTCATTTCAAATGATCCAGCCATGCCTGCCTTTCCTGGAAACATATTCAAGTGGAGAAGTGGGACTTTTACTGGCTGAGATGACCAAATTGTGCTGGTGTGCCAGCCAAACTGTTCTCCACCCTTTTAACTCTAAAGATGTCGCAAGCAAATTATTCTCACATTTGCAAACAGTTTTGTTGGAAGTGCAAAGAAAGAGCATTAGAATGTACCATTTATTACCTAGTACATCAGAAGCCAAACTATTTCAGGAAAAGCCTAAAGGTGATTCTCTTGCAAGGCTATAGTAAGCCCACAAAAGAAAGCCAATTTCAAATCTAATTTCAAAATTTGCAATGTTTGTGCCCTTTCCAAGGTTACACAGCAAGACATGTGAAATCAGGGAATACAGCCTGGAGCACAGCAAGAAAAATGATTGGTTTAGGCAGTAAGTGAATAAGCTAGGAAACCAGTTGGTGAGTGTGTGTTATGATGCATTATGATGCATGCTGTATTGGAGGGCAGGCAAAGCTGACTCAAGCTGCTGGACATGTATAGCTATATCCAACTGTATTATGGTGTTATTAGCTGTGGACTCCCAGCTCCAATGGCTTGCTTACTGTATTTCTGGCATAAGGGAAATGTGAACAACAGCTCTAATGACTGGAGAAGTTAGGAGTAGTGCAGGCTTGAGGAAAAAGAGCAAATAAATATGTTTGAGCTGGGAGGCAAACTCCAAAGAGACAAAGTAACTTGACAGACAATCATATATAGAACATTTCAGAGAACCTCATTCAGTTTTGAGAATCCCTTACCAGTAGCTACAGATTGAGTAATTGTTATTGAAAATCCCTTGGTTTGCCCTTAAATGTGTAACTGTAATCGGTTTACTTTTACATCGTCATTCTGCTATTAGTTTAAAACAGACCAAAATGCTCTTCCACAGTGACAAGTCATTTGAGCTTCCCAACTTTCCATTTTGATTCTTATGTTACATAAATCACAGAAACATTCAGGTTGGAAAAGACCCTCAGGATCAGTCCCACTTAGAACCCTACTCCACAAGGTTCACCCCTAATCATATCCCCAAGCACCAAATCCAAACAACCTTTAAACACATCCAGGGTTGGAGACTCAACCACCTCCCTGGGCAGCACATTCCAATGCCTGACCGCTCTTTCCATGAATTTTTTTTTCCTAATGTCCAGTCTAAACCTACCCAGTCATAGCTTGAGGCTGTTCCCTCTTGTCCTATCATTAATTTTCTGTGAGAAGAGACCAGCAGCAGCCTCTCTACAATGTCCTTTCAGGTAGTTGTAAAGATCAACGAAGCCTCAAACAGCCCTGGCTCCTTCAGTTGCTCTCTATAAGATTTATTTATAAGATTCTCCATAAGATTTATTTATGTAGTTGTTTATGAGGTTGTACAGAGTAAAGATGTTTTATCAGCTGTTTTAACTTGACATGGAACAGTGAATCTCATTTTCCAATTCCACCAAAATCTAGTCATCCAAGAATTTCGCTAGGATGAAGTGGTCCCTAAGTAATACAACACTGCTGCATATATTACCCCCATTTCCTTCATAGGTGTAATTATATTTGCCCCATATCCCTGAAAGCTTCCTTCCCAAGAAGGCTCTTGAGAACATGCACAGTTGAGTATACAATTGAGCAGCCTAGAAGCTGCTCTGTTTAGGACAGGTGGTCCCTCATCACCATTGTTATCCCTAGGATTACAGGAGCTTACTTAAACTACCTGCATATATTCTTTCTCACTTCCCCCTGGTCACTTCATCTGCAGGGTAATTTCTTACACTTCTCCCACTAAACAATACTGATACTACAGCACTTAGTTCCCAAACTGTACAAGATATTAATTAGATAGCATTTCAGCTAGCGTTATGAACAGACTATTTTCATACCAATCTAAGAACGGAGGATTCCACAAAGAATTTACTTTACTTTATCAGTGTTGACTTATTTCGCTACAACATGCTTGTATGCATGTTTCCTTTCCACTTCAGATTTTAAAAGACACCAAAAGTTCAGTGTTGTAGTCAGGAAGAAAATCATAGGAGGTTCCAATCTGTTTTAAGATCTTAACCGTTTCTGTGAATAATTTCTGATAACACATTATAGGGTAAATTAAACATTTACAGCCCTACAAAGACCAAAACTATTTCAAAGAGTAGTAGTTTGTTCTCTTGGTTAATATCTATGTGGCAGATATTAAATTTATTTAGAACCTAGTCTTCAGGATTCATTCAGCAATCATAAAAGCTAGCTTGTCAGTGTGAATATAGCTATAGTGTGTGTATATATATACATACACAGAGTACTTGAGTGAAAATTGACGTCATTCATTATCTACCATGCTGTTTTCAAAGCTTGGCTATTTGTACAGCACAGAGGGGAGAAATAAAAAAAAAAACACAACAGGAAAAAAACCCAAAACCAACCAAAAACACCAGCAGGGTGGAAGCATGAGCGGACAGAGAAGGAAAAGGTGTTTTGAAGCTAATGTATAGGAATGACAGCCAAGACACCAGGGCTCTCTGTCGTCATGTGTCACCACTTAAATTGTCAGAGGTAGAAACCAAGCCTGTGTCACATCAGGTGAAAGCATTTCTGATCCTCAGTCTGAAGAAACTGGAAGCATCAGCAAGGTAGCTTTATTACACAGTGCTCCAGGCCAGGCTGGACTGGACTTTGGGCAACCTGGTTTAGTGTTCCTGCCCATGGCAGAGGGCCTTAGAACTAGATCTTTAAGGTCTCTTCCAATTCAAACTCTACTATGATGCTAAGCCAGAGAACCTTATGTGACCAAGCAAGCTGACTGAGAACAGTTTTCATTATATAAAGATAAAATGGATCCATAGCAAAGATAACACCTGGAATCTTAAAGGAAAGGTTCTTTTGCATATGACAAATGTTTGGACACCAGAAGGTCCGAAAGGTATTTTCATGAGTACTTTGCTATCACAGCCGTGAACTATAAACTATTCTATGCTTATCACACCCTATAGCCATGCACTGTTTAGGCACACCACTCTGCTTTGTTGTATGCTTTGCTTTTCATGACCAATGCCTCACTGGAAAAATCAATAGGTGCAAGAGTGCACATAGATGAACAGGAAGAAACAATCAGACATGTTCCTTGTGCTCACGAAGGGCTGTCAGATCAAGGCCAAGCTTGTTTGCATTCAGCTGGCTTCCTGCAGGCAGAGCAAAGGCATGACAGTGAGCTCAAATAAATCCTTGCTTCAAACATCACATAGTGCTTATTGAGAATGGTGGAGACTCGCTGTACAATGACTAATTCATGTGAAAGCCTGAGCCTGAAATGACTCACTCAGCTTTTGAAATTATGACATTATTATTTTTTTAATGCTTCTGAATTTAGCTTATTTCACAAGGTTAGTCAAGTTTTTCCCTCAGCTTGAGAAGAGCAAAAACTTATCTTTGATTTTGATCAGACAGTTTTAGAGCGTTGCAGTAGATCACATCTGTCAACATTTGAAAGCAACCATATGGGGAGAAAAACAGGGATAGGCTTTTCGTTGAAATACTCGATTGAACTCTGTTGAAATGCATTAGCCTAAGAGATCTTTTGTACTAGGAGAGCTTTCTGGGGCACAGAAAAAAAGAAACCCAAAAAACTTTCAAAAGAGAAGCAACTGATAGACATAGATAATATTTCTAATACTTCGCTTTAAAAAAGACTAGTCTTTTTGAATAATCTACTTACTCATCCTTATGATAGAACTTTGAAAGTAACTTTGGAGCAATGTTTCATATACTTGCTAGATGTTATTCTTTTAAGGTCAGAACCATGTAAGTCTGATTACTTACATAACTGTGGGCACAGATTTTCAGTCAGCATTTTTCTTTATATATAATGGAAATCTAATCAGCTTAAAACTATCATTAATGCCTCTAACTAGACAAAAGGCAATAACAGCCTCTGATAAGATCTCCAGCCAAATATTTCATATCTGTCTGGAATATTCCCTGAATACTTTGCAGACATTTGGGGTTCAGTAATAGCTGAGGTCTATGTAGTCCAAAAGAAAGAAAAAAAAATCTGTTGCAGTTTCTATACTTTTCATGTTTATGTCTCAGTACCCTGACAGGCAGCTACATTCAGACAAGTGCATCCAAACTGAAAGGTAGCGTTGCTGAACTGGACTGTGACCTGGGGTCTTAACCCCTTTCTGCCTGCAGTATCCATCTGTCCTGCAGTAAGCATATAACAGGGGGCCTGTCTACAGTTTCTGGTGCTTCCATCCACCCTGAATCACTGCACAGAAACCTGCTGCTACTTCTCACTTCTAGCATTTCCAGTTTACTCCATGTGCCACTTCCAGGTGTCTCTCTGGTATCATCATGGAAGAGGTTCAACAAGACCAAATGCAAGGTCCTGTGACTGGGTTGGAGTAGCCCTAACTATCAATGCAGGCTGGAGGAGGAGATAATAGAAAGCAGCCCTGAGGAAAAGGTCTTGGTGGTACTGGTGGACAAGAAGCTGGACATGAGCAGACTGCGTGCACTTGTAACCCAGAAGGCTAATGGCATCCTGGGCTGCATCAAAAGGTGCGTTGCCAGCAGATGAAGAGAGGGGATTCTGGCATTCTACTCTGTTTTGGTAAGACTGCATCTGGAGTACTGCATCCAGCCCTGGAACCCTCAATACAAGGAAGAACATGGACTTGATGGAATGGGTCTAGAGGAGGGCCACAAAAATGATCAGGGGATTGGAGCACCTCTGCTATGAGGACAGGCTGAGGGAGCTGGGGTTGTTCAGCCTGAAGAAGAGAAGGCTCCAGGTAGACCTAATAGCCACCTGAAGGAGGCCTGCAAGAAGGCTGGAGAGGGACTGTTTACAACAGCTTGTAGTGATAAAATGAGGGACAATGGTTTAAAATTAGGGAAGAGCAGGTTTAGATTGGACGTTAGGAACAAGTTCTGCACCATGAGGGTAATGGAACACTGGAACAGATTGCCCAGGGAGGTGGTGGAGGCCCCATCCCTGTAGGTGAGGCTTGAGGGGGCTCTGGTCAACCTGATCTAGTTGAGGATGACCCTGCTTACAGCAGAGGGATTGGACTAGATCTTTAGAGGTTCCTTCCAACCCAGTTGATTCTATGGTAAGAAATAACTCCTAATTGGGTAATACTGTTGGCAATTCAGGGACATCTAGGGTTTCTAATATTCTCAGCATGCTTGGGAATAGCATATTCTGATGAAAGAGTTCAATAAACTGGCCTCAAAACTTGAGAACAGCAGGAAAGAGTGGTCTGACCTTTTGTACATATTAGTGTATATTAGCCAATAGACAAACCATCCAGGGACTGTCAAGCTATCTTCTGAGAATCCCTCTGGTGTCCCACATTGCAGAGATTGGTGCAGCCTGTGGAGCAGTTCAAATGATTCCAGCCTCTAAGGTGGAAAATGTCTTACAAAATGAAGCCACAGCAGTCTTTGTAGTGGACAAAAGTCATTGGTGTTAAGGTATTGTAACAGATACAATCCCTGAAGTAGGGCAATTTCAAAGAAACCTGGCATGTAAAAATAGTGCTGCTGTTCACTGTCAACCAAACACTTGTCTAGAAGAAAAAGATACAGAGAACATCCACCAAAATATTATAAAGGAGCAACAGCTTCACTCACCCTGTACACAAGCATTACTAAATGTAAAGGCTGAAGGACAGGAAATGTACACTTGCAGCGCAGAGTGAGCGCCACACTTAGGCTTATGGTAATTGTACTTCTGCTGGTGGGGAGGAGTAAAACAAAAGAACAACAAGCACATGCTAGCTGGCTGAAATTATTATTAGGTAGGATGGTGTGGTTACATTCTGCAAGTGGCTGCAAAACAGCTTTGAATAAGTCTTCCAGGGGAGCAATGATTTTTACACCTTACCTTCCACAGTGGTTGGTATGATAGCTTACCTTTTATGGTATCCTGCCTGCTGTGGCTCAGCCTAAAACGTATTCAAGCTTATCTTTCCTCCAAGGGTGATTTTTGTATGATGGCTTGAATATTTAATAAAATGCTTTATTCGGTTGTGTCTTTGTATGCAAGTACATTTTCCACAGGAGTTCTTACATTCCACAGCTGACATTGAAACTTTTACACTTAGTCAGTGAGAAAAAAAAACCTTAAAATACATATACTCCCATCAGATGTGATATAACAAGTTTCTATGCTGGTCATTGCCTCAAAGAAATGTTTCTGTCATATAAACTAGCTGATATTTAAAACCACTTCCAAACAACATTAAAGATATGTTATTGAGAGACATCTGAAACAGACATTGCCCTTCATGCAGCGTCCTTTATGCAGGCCAGTAGGAAAACAACTGCCAGCTAAGCTTTTAACAACACATATGCTCAGATTGTGCTAGTTTCTGTTAGATTCAGCTATTGATGCAGCAGGTCACAATGCAATTTAGAAGCAATTAAAAGGTAATGAATGTGCTGAACTGAAACCTCTGCCTGGGAGGCTTTTACTGTGTACAAGGGAAAGTAGATAGATTTGTGTCCTTCAGTAATTTCTGCTGGCAAAATGGTAAAGTGAAATGCCTCTGAAATAGGCCTCAGATGTCTGAAGGACAGCCTGTTTTTGTGAATACAAGCACTGCTGAAGTACTGCCATATACCAGCTTAAACTCCTACACATAAAATCAAAGCAGTGCCCTAAACTGCTAACCAGCTGGGTATTCTCTCTGTGTAATAAGGCTTGGGGGGAAAAGATGACTGACACTAACTTTTGGATACCACACAGCTTTCATACACTGCTGCATAGCTGTGGGATTTAATGTCCTATTAAGCAATGCAGAAATTATCTGTATAGTTAATAACAGTATAAGTCAAACACCAATTAAAACAATTGGCCTATTAAGCCATGTGTACTTGAAGTTGCTCACCCTCATTTGAAAGACTTGTTTGAAGTCACATCTCATGGGTCTGTTTACATGAAAGTTACTGGGCCCTGTATGTCCAAGCACTTTGATAATATTCCACAACAGGTCAACCAGGTGCAAAAAATAGTGTACTTCTCTCTGTTTTTTAATTTGGGAGTATGTGGTCTTACCTTTTTAGCCCTTTGAGCATTCTTTTTGGAATTAAGTTGATTAACTACCCTTAGACCTGAAGGCAGAGACATTAAGGATGTCAGTGTTTTGAGTAGCAAAATGAATGTCCTAAGGAAATATTGAAAACACCTTTCTTACTGCTTTTATATGTATTTATATATATGAGTATGTACAGTTTCAAAACTTGAGCAACTATAAATTCTTTAATTCAGGACAAAGTGTATACAAAGAAGTTTGAAAACAGCCTTCTAGGTAGTACCAAGACAAGACTACATTTGTGTCTGACAGTATACATTTGTACACACCCACACTCCCACCAGAGCTACCTGCCTCTTCTCATGATAGTTCGTACGTAGTAACAACTAAAGTAACAGAAAATCTGAGACATACAAGCAGCTTATGCCCAGGTTGGTCAGAGCCCATCTTAGCAATGTTTTGAATTATTAGCATTCTTCAAAACTTCTGCATGAAAGTAATCCAAATATTAATTGCAGAATCCTCGGGTTTGTAATTTGTGAGTGGTTCACAAGCCCAATTAGATTTCTTGAACCATATTAAGTACTTGCAGAATAATTTAGGAAAACCAGTTTCAGACAGTTGGAAATGAACTATATTAATTCTACTGCTTACAAGCTGGGATCCCACAGACTGGTGTGCAGGACCCAGGTGATGGGAATGGTGGCAGTGGTACTTTCAGCAGCATGAGGGTCTGCCAAAAGCCTGCTGTGCCTCTCTGGCCTCCACAGAGCCCTGAAAGAGTCAGGTTTAGAGGAAAGACCAGAAAAAAGAGGGAGAAAGAAAAAAAACCCAAACCAAAACCAAAACACACACACCAAAAAGAAACAAATCATCAGACCACTGTCATACCTGGCTATGGATTCTGTTGAAATTGCTATTTCTAGCAATTTCAAGGCTAGAAAATAGATAAATAAATAAATAAAATAAATCTATCTTAAAATGCCTGGGGGTAGTTTTTCAGCTTGCATTTAGTGAGACTGCGAATTATTTCACGTGACAGTGAATAACTGCACATAACCTCATTTAATGTAATAAGGCACTATTTAAAAGCAATTTATTTCAGTTGCTCATAGAAATATGATGAGATCCTATTAAAGAAAGTAGAGCTGGACTACCTGTTGTAGATGGTTTACAAATATAGGTATCCTGGATTCTAGAAGACAGGTTAGCTCTGTTACTTGGCAATGCTGAGCAGTCAACACACAGCATCCAAGAGCTCTCTAGCATGGAAAGTTTTGTGAGAAAAGAGACTGTCTCCAAGTAAAATACCATTTTTAGAGGATGTACTGTAATGTTGACAGCAGAAGAGAAAACCAGAGAAAGCAGGAACGAATGGTATTCCTGATTATGATAAATACCACACCTCAAATATGCAGATAAACAAATATCTACACAGTCTAATAAGGCCAGGGATCAAACATGAACCTAGCTCTTCCAGTGCAGCACTCAAAATGTGGAAACACTCTGCATTTGTCTGATAAAGCAACAAGTTAAGAGTGGCTGAAATGCCCCCGAACTCTTGCAGCAGTAACCTACAGATCATGATGTACAGAGGTGAAAGACTTTGGGTATATAAATTGAAACTGCTGAAGTATCTCAAATCAGGGTAGAGAGAAAATGAGTCAGCTGATGCATGGACTGGGAAGCTGCCATGATTAAGCAGGCAACCGAACAAGTGGAGTTCCCAATGCAGTGTCCATTTGTGCTACACATTTGAGTGCCAATGAAGTTACTTTGGATTCATTTTCTCTTACACAAAAGCATGCATGATTCTGTAAACTTAAAAAAATATATCATAGCTCACAGAAGTTGCACTGAAGAGTTAAATTAAACATGGAATTACACACTTCGCTTCAGATTCAATAAGGTACTTACACTGCACTTAGAATAAGTGCATTGACTTCTATGTTTGAAGTCAAGAGCATGTATAATGTGCTCCATCAGCACTGGGTAATCCATTTTACTTAGACCTTCTCCCAGGAGATAACTCCTTCTTCCTTGGACATCCTACCCACTCTTTGTACTCCTTCCTAAGCTCTCAATTACTCAGACACCTTCTCTGTTTGTCAACATATCAAGTAACCTTTCTTCTTCTGGTCTCTCCTTTCACCACACATAGCTCTGCCTCTCTCTTCTACCTCTATAGGACCCCCCATTCCCTGCCTTCCCTTGCCTTGGGTGCACCTTGTTAACCATGTGCCTCTTGCTGCCTGGGGGTCACCACACTTCAGCAGAGTTCAAGAGCTCAGAATTTTACCAGATTCTGATGTGGAACACTGAACTGAATGTTGTGGTCTTGTCTCGGCAATCAATTCAGATCCTTTCACAGATTTGACAAAGAATAATTACAGAAGACAAAAGTCATTGGCTAAACGTAAACTAGAGTTGCCCTAGAAAGATTCTATTGCTACTGGACATGAAGAATGCTGAAATCACAAACCACAAGCTTCGTCCCACAGCCTTGTGTCTAGCAAGGTTTAGAATTCAAGTAACTGGAAGAACAAGATAAAAATCTAATGAGGCAAAAACACAACAGTATTTCTGGTCAACGAGTCTGGTCAAGGAAACCCCTCATATCAAGTGAATGCTTCCAAGAATTCCTGAGCTCTTCAGAATGAGGGGAAAACAAACAAAAAAAAACCCCACCACACCAGGAAAAGACTGATGATTATAATGAATTAAAACAAAGAAAGAAAGAGACAGAGAGAGAAGGTAGATGTCCAAGTACAATGGAAATTGGAAGAAACGGATGAGCATCACAAGAGAGATGTGATGGACAAAGCTTCCATACCTGCAGTTATAGAGAAAACTGAATTAGGAGCCATAGGAAAGAATTCACAGTTATTGGCTCCTTAACTGGTATTTTAATTTTGCTGCTGCTTTCTTCAACATGCTCGCAGTCCCTGATCAGCTCCCGAGCGTACAACTTATATTCAAACTGAAAAAAAATGTCCCCTCTGTCTTCCTTCTCAACTGTGCAATAGCCTAAGGAGGTGGAAGTCCACTTTGAACAGGGAGTATTTCAAAATAACATATCATGACTACGTAAGGCTAGAAACAAGGGTCTGACACCACTGAAACCATGCAAGTATTTTCAAGACACATCACAAGTAACAACATTTTCCAAGTGTCCCATAGGCAAATATTCCTTTCATCTTAAAATGTTTTTACCTGTATATTTGTGAAAATCAAAGTAAAGAAGAGTTGTTGGTTTTTTGTTGGTTTTTTTTTTTTTTAATTATTATTACTTTTTAACAGTTCTATTTCTGTGAGATAGAGTGTTCATGGAAATTATGATGGTATACTTCAGTGACATTGTCTTAATGTTTACAGTGAGCTGCATTCTACTTCAGTAACTTTATGTATCCAGTGGAGAGCATATTCCCTGCATGCCACAATTCAGAAAAGCATTTTGCTAAAGTCAGACTTAGGGACCCACTTGATGGTAAGAATTCAAATCTTTCCCTGACCAGGGACACCAGTGCCCTCAATACCTTATCCCCTCCATTGTTCAGATAGTGTACCCAATATCTTCTGATTTATTGTCACAATATCAACAATAGCTAAGGAAGAAGTTGTTCTGTGCTTAAGATACAAGTCCAAAAACAGTTTATGCTGACATTTGATCCTGCTTTCAAAATAAATTTGTTGAAGTTTAACTTATTTTTCAGGCTTTTTATCTGTTTAATGAAAGGTCACTATTTCCTGCTTCAGCAGTGTACATCAAACCACACAGTTCTTCAGAGAAGAGTATTTCTAGCACATTACATTCTAGAGCATGACTATTCTGTAATATCCCTTAATAATCAATTAAGCCTGAAACAAAGTTCAATACAGAGTCAATGGCTTCAAATCTCTCCTCAAATCCTTTGAGTGAACAAGTACTGAGGACATGTGAAAAGCCACAGAAATGGTAATAGAAAAATGTTTTAAAAATCTTCAGGCTAATGCCAACTTAAGCAGCACTGCTCCTCAGTGTTGTGATTTATTTTTTTTTTTGTTCAAGGAATTGACACAAATCAGAGGCACTCAACAGAATGGTTATCTTTAAGATGCTATTAAAATATGGTAGTCATATTTAAAGCTTAATGGTCAAATAACACAGGAGTTCTGCTTTCTTGCCCTATGATCCTAAAAGGGGGGGGTCATAAAGTAGTGGAATTCTCTGATCCATAACAGCATCAGGCCTCCACCAAATACACAATTAGCTTTTTTGCTCATGACCAGCACTCTGGACTTCAGAAGAACTTTTCAGGGCACAAAGATTTTCACAGGGAAATATTTTCAGACATGACCTGAAATTCTCAGTAGCTTCCAAAATGCCTGTCCCCAGACACCATGCAAACAGAACTGGAATTTTGTTACATACCCTGCAGGTATATGAGGTGTGCATGCACACTCTAACTGAAGTACACTTGCTGAGAGTTCACCAGAAAGCCTCAAATCCTGGGTTTCTATTCAGAAATGCTTTTGTGCACAGTACAAGTACAGGAGGAGATGCATCCCCTGTAGATGGCAGCATCTTATCACAGTGTCTCAGTGGGGAAACATTCCCTTAGGTTTTTATCCTTAGTGTGGAGTTTGTGGGGGATGGGGCAAGACTAGAAGCCACCTTTATGACACTGGCCAGCCAAAACTCAGGGTCTTTCAAAGATTATCACCAGTAGAATCTGCAGGGGTTCTTTTCCCTACTATATTTCTATGCCATTAGATGGTTTATTGACCTTATTGCTCCTTTTTGCCACAGTGGCCCCACACCTGGACAACATCATGAGCGATTCTATTTTCCAGCACTGTTAACTTTACTATACACCTGATTTTCCTTGAAAAATGTCATGGTATTTTGGGGTAATCATGAAGCTGTTTCCTAGAAGGTAGAGAGTCTTGCTAGTGTATGCTGAGTGTACAAAAGCATTTCATACAGCTCAGTTTTCTTTACAAGTGGGTTGAGATTCACAGATATAAGGTTCACACATTGTGTAGCATAGGAAAATATACCTCTTTATTGCACTTTCTAAGATCAGAAACCTTACCTTTATATGTAATTCCCTTATTTCTGTAGTTAAGCACAAAACAAGCTTCAGTTTGTCTTGAGCTTTAATCTTCACTCCAAAACACTAAGAACTCCTTCAAACTCAGTCCACCACAAATGATCAACCTCATTAATCTTGCCACATTCAGATTCTCCATTCCAAAGAACAAGTGATTGCTTTGTGTAAACTGAGCACATGTCATTGAATATGTCTTTTGGTTTGGCACAAATGATAATAAAGCTTTTTTCCAATATACTATATAGAACAAACCACAAAAAGCTGTTTGTAATTACAAATTATTGCGACCAGCTGAACTGCAAGCAATATAAGGAAAGTCAATTAACTGAACCACGATAAGAAAGGCCTGTTTTTAAAAAGTATTATCTCTTCAAGGGAGAAGCTCCTCTCTCAAAAAGTGGAGAATGAGTTACACAAAATAGAGAAATGAAGACCTATTAGAATACACTTGTTACTAACAGAAAGAAAACATACCTTAAAGATAACGTTAATAATGCAAAACCTTCAGGAGGGCAAGCTAGCCAGGCAGCACACAGAAAAGCTACTCAAAACTTTACACCTTGTTTTGCCAGAAACACCATTTGCACAAGGGGACAAATGAGAAGTCCCCAGCAAGAAAGATTCATAGAAGTCTTTTTCTTTCACCACAAAATCAGACTGTTCAGAAAACAAGAGGTAGGTTGTTTCAGTGAGCTTTCCAAAAGCAGGTGATTGTGTTACTCAAAACATGCCTGTTCACAGAATTCATAGGGTCTCTATAACTTCGTTTCCATTACTCTTATAGATGAATCGCCAAGCCCATGGTATAGTCAGTATTTGACTTTCACTTCTTCACTTTCAACTTAAAGCCTTAGTTGGAATAAACTTCTCTTTTCAGAGATATTTCAGTATGTTTATTTTGCCTTTTCCCACTATCATTTTCCAAGCTCCCTAATCAACACATTCAGCCAAATTAATCTCTTTTACCAATTTCTAATTTCTTTCAGGTAAGGCTTATGGCAGGTAGACGATCAGAAAATTTTCACTCACCCCTAGCTTTGTCTTCAGGGCACACCACTACCTCCTCCAATTTGCCTCCCTCTGCCCCTTGCATTTTAGAGGACAGCACTGGACATCATTATAACCTTTGTCATTTCAAATCAAGTAGGATCCATTTCGGGACATAAGGGTGAAGTGTTAAGCAGACGTAACCCGTATGTCAATAGTGCTTGGTCTTCTAGGAAAACCTGCCTGTTATGCTGTGTTAATCAGCTTGCAAGAGAAGTTTCAAAAATCTCATCCTGGGCTGCATCAAGAGAAGCATAGCCAACAGGTTGAGGGAGGCGATTCTCCCCCTCTACTCCGCTCTGGTGAGACCCCACCTGGAGTACTATGTCCAGTTCTGGAGCCCCTATTACAGGAATGATCTAGATGTGCTGGAACATGCCCAGAGGAGGGTCACAAGGGTGATTAGAGGGCTGGAGCACCACTCCTATGAGGACAGACTAAGGGAGTTTGGGCTACTCATCTCAAAGGTCTCCTTCAACCTGGTTAATTCTATTCTATTCAATCTGGAGAAGAGAAGGCTCCTTGTATCTTCAAGGGAACTACAAGATAGCTGGGGAGGGAGTTTTTTGGGGGTCAGGTAATGATAGGACTAGGGGGAATGGAAAAAAAAAAAAAATAGAAATGGGTAGATTTAACACATCCAAGTGCCGGGTTCTGCACAGTGGCCACAGCAACCCCATGCAGTGCTACAGGCTGGGGTCAGAGTGGCTGGAGAGTGGCCAGGCAGAGAGGGACCTGGGGGTACTGGTTGATAGACAGCTGAACATGAGCCTGCAGTGTGCCCAGGCAGCCTAGAGGTCCAATAGCATCCTGGCCTGCATCAGGAACAGCATGGCCAGCAGGAGCAGGGAAGTCATTGTGCCCCTGTACACTGCACTGGTTAGGCCACACCTTGAGTTACTGTGTCCAGTTCTGGGCCCCTCAGTTTAGGAAGGATGTTGACTTGCTGGAATGTGTCCAGAGACGGGCAACAAAGTTGGTGAAGGGTTTGGAGCACAAGCCCTATGAAGAGGGGCTGAGGGAGCTGGGGTTGCTTAGCCTGGAGAAGAGGAGACTGAGGGGTGACCTTATTGCTCTCTACAACTACCTGAAGGGAGGTTGTTGCCAGTCAGAGGTTGGTCTCTTCTCCCAGGCAGCCAGTACCAGAACAAGAGGACACAGTCTCAAGCTGTGCCAGGGGAGGTTTAGACTGGATGTCAGGAAGAAGTTCTATACAGAGAGAGTGATTGGCCATTGGAATGGGCTGCCTGGGGAGATGGTGGAGTCACCATCATTGGAGGTGTTCAGGAGGAGACTTGATGGGGTGCTTAGTGCCATGGTCTCGTTGTTTAGGTGGGTTGGATTGGTTGATAGGTTGGACATGATGATCTTGAAGGTCTCTTCCAACCTGGTTTATTGTATTGTATGGTAGTGTTAGGAAGAAGTTCTTCACCATGAGGGTGGTGAGACACTGGAACAGGTTGCCCAGGGAGGTGACAGAAGCTTCATCCCTGGAGGTTTTTAAGGCCAGGCTGGATGTGGTTCTGAGCAACCTGACCTAGTGTGAGGTGTCCCTGCCCCTGGCAGGGGGGTTGGAACTAGACGATCCTTGAGGTCTCTTCCAACCCTAACAATTCTATGAGTAGGTGCTCTACTATTCACAAAAATGAGGCTGCCAAGCCAAGAAGAAAAAAATAAGAAATCAACTTGAGCAGTAGGTAAGATAACTTTGTGTCACATGATACACAATGCATTTCACAGTACTTCTGCCTCATCTGATGTAGTGCTTTAAACACTTGGTATGAAGAAGCCACACTATTGAAGAGATGACTTGCAGCTAGAGTATGTGAATGCAGTCACAAGTAAAAGCAACCCCACAGTTTTGAGAGTGTTTATATTTGTCTGCAAAATAAAGACATATGAAGTACCTGTGTTCAGTGGATAGTTTGTGTTTCTTCCTCCTGTCTAGGAAGGGCAGATGGCACCTATTCATTTCACAGAGGATGCATGAAGGCGCGAGGATTTCTGAAACTTCTATGTGACTGTTGTTCAGTATAACTGGCTAGGGTCACACTGTACTGTGAGAGTGAGAAAATATTGAAGACTGCTCACTCTCTCCATTTCCCAGTGTGACAGTTTAGGCTGTGCCTTGAAGAAAAAGACAGCTGCAGAACTCTATAGCTGAATGTTTAGGTGTAAAAATGAAAACAAAGATTAATTCTAAGTGAATTTCATTGGTCAGATGTGAGATGTACCATAGCAAATATCTCTAGCATTCTTTCTCTCGCTCCAGCTTCAGTCTGTTTTGACTTTTGTTTCTTGGCCAGACTGCATGCATGCCAACCCTGAGCTGAAACTGATAAGAGTAACTACCTTTCTTAACAACTGCTTTGAGCTAACAAATTTCCCTTAATATCCTTTTCTCTCTCTTTCTCCTTTTTTCCTAATTAACTACTAGGGTAAAGGTAGGAAGGGGAGAGAGGTTTGGGGGAACTCGAGGAGGATCCTCCTTGGGAGGATGGGTGTTTGTGTTCTTTTCTGAAAATTCTTGTATGATATTGTAAATATTGTGTATTTTTTATATATTCATTGCATTTCATTATTGCTTGTAAAATACAGCTTTCCATTCACTGCTCTGACTGGTTTAGCTGAATAAGGCAGAGACACCACAGATTAATGGTGACACTGGTTAGCGACCACACCACAGTTCTACAAAGTCTGCAACTTGTTCCTTATTCTCAATGTGCAAGCTTAATTGTATTTCCTAACTTTTGGGTGCTTGACTTTACTGTCTTATGCACTCCTCTGTGAAGTGTTATGTTACAATAGAATGCTGTACTGGTAATTGTATTGTGAATAAAGCTGACCATGTTACCATCTCTGAAAAGAAGCACGACCACCTCTCACTTCTGTTCTTAAAAGGAAATAAGAACATTTACTAAAATGACACTAATTATTTGCCTTAGGCTTTTCATTATGTTGGACTTCATAAAACAGAGGACTTATGAGTGCACCAATTCCTTCACTGCACAATGCACATATTGCTAAGTTGCTGAACTTTAATGTTCCATTGGACAGGACAAGCACATCTGGGCATGTAATCTTATGGATTTTTCTCTTGCTCTTTGCTATGACCAGGACAAAACCAATACCAATCGTACTGGAAGTATTTGGAAAAACATACCAGTAGAGTCTATGCATGCATGCCCCCAGTAGTGGTTGTTCATAACTTTTCTCCTAAAAAACAGAATTTGAAGCCATACAAGTATGCACTTTGATGCTGCAGGCCTCCACTGTTTCTTCCTCCTGAGTCAGTGTTCAGAGGCAAGAGTACAGGAAATGGAAGCCTATTGCCATAGTGCCACTTGCAGTATCAGCAGCCTCCTCCTCTACCAGCAGCTGCCTGTGGATCCCTCTCCATGCTCCTCAACATCTTTCATTATTCATGTTTCAGGTTTGCAATAGGAGGACTTTCTAGAAAGTAGCTAAAAGCTGGGAATAAGGCATCAATGGACACTATACTAGCTATGGGCACATTGCTGTGTCTCCCACAGCTGTGAAAATGTAGCAGCATGGCTAGGAATGAGTGTATCACCTGAGCAAGGATAATCTTTGGCAGGGGAATAGCTCTAAGGAGATTGTTGTAAATGCCCTTTGCTCTGAAAGAAGCAGCAGCATATACAGAAATACCTATGAGCATAAAGTTCTCCTGTTATACAGAACATATACACATAAATTATATAGTTTATACATATATAAAAAGAATAAACTTTTATTATATACCTAAACGTGCCTGGGTTAAAAGATTCTTCCAAGAGACAGGTAAGAAAAACTGTTTAGAAATACTTTACAGTTAAGCCTCAAACACTGTCTAATACTACAGCAAAGTCAAACTAATTTGAGCTTTTCAGAACCCTTAATCTGTCATGGACATAGCTCAATAAATAGTTACTGGATTAGCTCCTTTCCTTTAGCTTATTTTTTTTTTTTTTTTTTTTTTTTTTAGCTCATTTCTAGATCTTTCTGTAATTACGAATAAACACTATTATTACTGAACACCAAATGATGCTTCTCTTGTGCCTCACTGCACTTCCTGAAGTCACCAACATTCTCCAAGAATTGCTAAATAATTGCCTCTCAGGAGGAATTCAGTACCTTTCCTGGTCAACTCCAAAGCTTGCATTTATTTTCTCCTGCTTAGAACCTGGCAGACACTTTCCAATTTGGTTTGAAAGATTTCTTTACTGCTGTTCTTGCAAGTTACACTACTGGCATTTATGCTCAAGCAGTAAAAGCAGTGTATCAGATATCAGAACCCACAAAATCACAGAAACATCCAGGTTGGAAAAGGCCCTCAGGATCATCAGGTCCAACCATTAACCCAACTCCACAAAGTTTATCTCTACACCATATCCCCAAGCACCACATCTTAACCTTTAAACATATCCAGGTTTGGTGACTCAGCCACCTCCCTGGGCAGCACATTCCAATGCCTCTTTCTGTGAAAAGATTTTTCCTGAAGTCCAGTCTAAACCTACCCTGGTGCAGCTTGAGGCCATTCCCTCTTGTTCTATCACTAATCACATGTGAGAAGAGACCAGCACCAGCCTCTCCACAATGTACTTTCAGGTACTTGTAGAGAGCAATGATATATCCCCTCAGCCTCCTCTTTTTCCACACTAAGCAGCCCCAGCTCCTTCAGTAGCTCTCCATAAGACTTATTCTCTAGGCCCTTCACCTGCCTCATTGCCCTCCTCTGCACTCACTACAGTACCTCAACATTTCTCTGGTATTGAGGTACCCGAAGCTGAACACAATACTCAAGGTGTGGCCTTACCAATATTGACTATAAATTTAATCTAGTACATCAGTTATGTGGTCACAGTTGAAGATAAACAATCCAAATTAAGACATTAAAAACATTCTTTTAAAAGCATCATATAGTAATCAGAAATGGTTAAAAGTTAATTTTGCAAAGAATAGTTCAGTCATATTCACCATGGCCAGCTGCTGTGAGTGTAGTAGCCACCAAGAAACACTAATGGCAAGAGCATGTCTAAAACAAATTGCTCTCCTGGTCCAGCATTAACAGCTTTGAGTTCTATCCTTGGATTTTAAGCTTTAGTTGCCACTATGAGAAGACAAATGCATGAATGGGGGAAGAGGGGTGGGAAGAGGTGGAGATACTTCAGCTCACTGTTTTCCTACAAAGCTTGTACAAACAGAATTCAGAACATCTTGCAAACTGAAAACACTGAAGATGGCTCAATGGTTTAGGCCTGTCTTCCTCTTTGCCACATGTTCTAACCTGCACCCTCTGTATCAGCAACACTGCTCTCCATTATGTGAGGGTTCACAACTGTGAATCATCCATGCAGAAAATACCTCAGATGCATGTTTTTACAGGGTTAACTTTAAGTCTTCTAGGTTAGCAACTTCAGTGGAGCTTACTGTGGGATGACACAAGCCTTCACAAAAGCATAAGGGAAGCAGCCAGAGGAGAGGGGTGGGATCACTTTTCTTTGTGACTGATGACTCTTAGGATGCCTCTGTTTTGCTGAGAGGCCCAGATGGAGGAGAATAAGTACGTGCAGGTAGCCAAGTTCCTTTCCTGGTTGAGTTACCTCCCTTGAGGACATTGGGACTTGCCAAATACTCATTCCTCCTGAAGCATCCCACAGCTCTAGTTTCACCTTGTCTTCACAACTACAGACGCTTCACCTTATTATACACAAACTGGTCCAGCTCTGTTTTTTAAAACAATTAGAGACTGTAGAGCCCCACTGCACTTACTGGAAAGCTTCTGGAGAACCTCTTAATTAAATGAGTTCTCAGCCAAACATCTGTGGTTTACCAGAACACCCATTTACTCTCAAGTTAAAGAGCTCGCTCTCTTCTCAGAAGAGCAAAACAAAAGCTGAAAAAGCGATCACTTTCTACAAGCACATCAGAGGTCTAACAGTTGCACATTTTCAGTTTCTTTTCCATGACAAGCCCCTCATTTACACTACTAGACCTTTTCTTTATCTATTCCCATTCGAGCTCATCTTCTGAAACAATTCTGGGCAATCAGAATCCCAACCAGCTTTTCTGAGGAGTGTCACTACAGGACTCTGCACAACCACATTAATATTTCCTTTTCTCAGTTGGGTAAAGAAGAAGGAAAAAAAAAACCACAAACTTTTGATGCATCCTGAAGGATCACATTAATCTCTTCCATGGCTCTGTTTCATTAGTGCCTGAGAATCATTCCATGAAACAGCACACAGTGTTTCCTTCCCTAAGCCACTTGCAGCTGATGAGCTTCTACAGAAGAAATCCCTATTGCTACTTTCAAAGGGCATGAATTTGCATTTTATGCAACCACATTACAACTTCATTGCCTTGAGTTCATCTAGTTGTTCCTGTATGGTATTTTCATTGACCTTTGCACTGGGACACATCCACGAAAGAAATACTTATCTGCCCTACTGCTCAGAGAAAGGCCCTGAATAATTGCATCTTTCAGTATGATGCTAGTCTGATAAATCTTTATTTGTAAAAGTGGAAAGACTGAAACAATAAAGAGGCACAACCAGAACTTTAGGACCTGGAGAGCTGTTTTGGTATACAAACACACACAGCTCAAACACTAAGGTCCTATACATAAAATCATGAAGTGATCTTGATATTTGCTTTTATGCTTAAGCACTCTATCTAACCATTGTGGACAGAGCTTGACATTTGTCCCTTCTTACTCAAATGTGGTCTTGTGTTATAATAAATAATAAGCACTTTGGAACCAGAGCCTTATCCACCTACAGTTCTTGTTTGATTCCTGTGGTAATGCCATTATTCCAGAAGGTAAATAGAAAAAAATAAAAACAGAACACCCCACAACAACAAAAATAAACAAGCCAAACCCAAAAAATGACAGGGATATATTCAAACAGAAAAAAAACAAAACCAAACACTTCATTTAGATCTTCTGCACTTAATTAACAATGATCTTGAAGGTCTCTTCCAACCTAGTTTATTCTATTCTAATTAGTAACCACTAAATCCCAAAGAAAGTTTGCATCCTGTCTCAGGGACTGTACCCTGTTCTTGTCATGCAGCTAGCAACCTCCTGGATATCCATTTAAGACAGTGCTGAATCATCCAGTTGCAGTCTATAACTCTTTCTTTTTGTCTGTGTATTCCTCCTTCAAGTACAGAACTGGCCTGGATCTGTATTCAGCCATGCTGATATAACACCACTTGCTACCAGTTCTCAGCTGTTTTTTTCCCCTAGGGTGAAAAGAACACGTTAAAATTTGTCCTGCTTAACACGATGCCGAGATCTGCCAAGGGAGACACAAAAAGCTGTGAGCACCCAAAGCCACTGTGCATTGCAGGCCATTTTCAGGCTACATGATGTCCTGACACTCTTAAAATCTGCCCTTTAAGTAAAATGAACATGTGCATTATGCTGTCCTGCATTAACAGTGTAACAAGAAGAAGTAATATCCACATCAAAATGTTTAATATATGAAATAAATCCAGCTACTTCTTCAGAGAGGCAAGCTTAGACCTGTAGGTCCATTTAACACCTGGTTAAACACTACTTAACCTCACTGCACCAGCCAACTACTTTTCATCTAGGCTGAATTTTGACTAATAATGTCTCAATTAAACAACAGTCATTGTCATTCACTATCATTAGGCTAAATTAGTTTCTTGGGACATGTCCCAGTAAAGCAGTCATTCTGGTTAAATGTTTACCAGTTAAGTAAGATATGTAACACAGCAAAGGATGCGTGAAAGGAGGAATACAACTGTTTTACCCAATTCTATGTATCTAATTTGTTAAGAACTTTAAAATCACATGGATCTTAGAACAGAAACTTTGACTATTAGTTTCTAGAGCTATACCTATATTTATGTGTATGCACTCTACCTGCAAGTAGCCTCTGTATAAATCCTGCTTCTTTCTAAAGCCAGTATAATATATGAAAAAAAGCATACATAATGTCCTGTGAGAGGAGAAATAACACCATGTAGGAACAAAAAAAATTGTAAGTAGACCTGAAATGCTCCTTGCAAGTAGGTTCAAGAAGCTAATTTAGGATGATCCGTGTTTAATATTAACAACAGAAAAATGCTTTCAAGAGTGCTCTGTGGAAACCCCAGTATTCATTTCCAAGTGTAGCATTTAAAGTGTCTACCCAGAGCAGCAATAAGTTTGGTACCTAGAGGGAGAGTCTGCTCCTTGAAATTTAGCCAGTTAAAAGCAAGGTATCTAATCTAAGCCAGTTGTTGAGCATTTCTCTGCTGTCAAAGAAAGGCACTTGTGGTCTCAAAATCATTAACCTCAATATGAAGATGAATAGATTTCTTCAGATACTGATTTGTCTAATCCATATATGTGTGCCCATCCAGGTTAGGTTAAGCATTTTCATTTTCTAGTATTAATCACCACAACAGCTGACCTGAAAGTCTGACGGAGCTGAGTATGTGTCTTTTAGTTGTAGTCTGTTTTTAGGATAGACAAGAAGTGAGCATCACTGAGACTGGCCAATCCAATCATGCACCTGTATTAAGCATGTAGCAAAGTAACACAGATTAACATTGAAGAACTATACATGAATCTTACAATGTCTTGGACAGAAAAACAGGCTTAAAAGTAAATCAGTTTTTATCTGATCATGTCAAATAGACACAATGCTTTAGGCACACTGCCATGAGAAACTACCAGTGAACAGTTCAGATATTAGAGAGACAACGGTGTTGGTCTCTTGTTCTCCCCATTTCCAAGTTAATACATTCTGCTTCTCGGAGGCTGAAGAGAATCTAGCAGAATATGAGGCTTCATAGCATAAGAGGATCGTGTTGTTGCCTACTTTTCACAGGGTGCAATCTAGTCTGCACTATGGCTTACGCCTCATGTCAGAAACCACACTGAGCCAGGATTAAAGCACACTGAAGTAGTAAGTACAATCAAACCATACCTTTTTTGCACACAGCTCTTTGAGCTGCTGATTTGACTGCAAAAAAGGCTGATACACATCCAGTTTATCACTGCTATAATAATTCAACTGAGTATATGATACGTCAGTGATACCAAACAATGCCAAAGTCTGGGTGGCCCCCAGTCACAGATGCATGAAACAATTCAGACCCCTCAGCATCCCTTTCGTAGCCATGTTATTTTAAAAATCAGCTTCCACCACTGCACAATTAAGAGATATTTATAAATATTTCATCGAGAACCACAAATGACAAAAAAATATTTAAAGAAAAATTAAAACGTTAAGATTTCTTTTTCATAGAGCTTGAAGCCTGTCTGGGCTAAGCCTTCAACTGCCCCCAAGACAACTTCTGTACTTAGGGCTTCAAGAGCCTGTTCTAATGAACCCTCAAATAATTTTTTTACTTTTATGACAGTCATCAACATGTAAAGCCATTTGTAAGTACTGACTGAGTGGAAATTCGGAAACAAGCAAGCAAGCATGGCATTTGAAAATAAATATCATTCTGAAAGGGAGAATTAGGTGAAGCTGTGAGCTTTGTTGGAAAGATCCTGCCAAAAGAAAAAAAGAATTTTTAAAGGCTGCTGCTGAGGTTAGGTATAGCTGGTTTTCTCTGAAGACAACATAAGATCTGGGACAGTAATACATAGTGGGAACACAAGAAGTGCTGAAGGGACTGAGTTTAAAAAGTCTGAGGCTGCCACCTGTTGCAACACTCACACCAATGCTTTACTCTATTTCTATTTGCCTGCAGATAACAAAGGGCAAAAAGAGATTTTGCTCAAACATTCAGTCTTAGTGGAATATCTCCAAAGTGAGCCACCAGGAGAATCTCTAATAAAAGTAATTAGAAGTGACTTTTGTGAAAGAATGCAACTGCCAACTGCAGGTCTGTCAAAATAATGAATCACTAATTGCAATCCCTACATTCTCTAAAGCTCACAAATTATTTTTTTTTTCCTAAAGACATCTTCAATTCCTACCACATCAACTGAAAAGATTCCTTTTTTGTTTTAAGGCATTCAACTCCTACTTCCAAGCTCTTCTGCTAAAAATCTTAGCAACTTTCTTAAAGGGATTTGATGATCACGTTACTCAGAAGACAGAAGAAAACTTCCCTTATTCTGAAGCCCTGTACCTTAACAGACCTTTTGAAAGAGGTCAGTTGTTCACTGCTATTTCCCAACCTTTCCTCAGACGTATATCTAATTCACATGAACCAAAATAGCCACTTCCACTATTGTCAGTCATCTGACACCCAATTTTTTAGCACCTATTTTCCTCGCTTTGTTTCTGCTCCTTTTGCTGCTTGCATTTTGATGTATTGTCTTCACAGTGCACATTTCCCTGCCGTCTGGTCAATGAAACTTGCTACACTCTGCTCCACACTTGTAGATGACCCTACCTGTTAACGCTGTGATGTAAGTAACATGCCATATCCTGTCCGAGTTTTGACTCACTAGGTAATGTGTGATAGTTACCTTGGTGTAAAAAAATACACACTTTTCCTAGCAGGGAACGAATTGTAGAACCAAGATATCATCACCTGGCAGGAGGAGAAATTGTTTTAAATATTTTATCCCCACACCCTCCCCCAAAGAAAGAGTAAAACTTGAATGATAGCTCAAACCCCAGCACAAAACAAAACAAAAAAAAAAAAAAAATCAACTCAAGTGCCCACATGAGTACATAAAAGGCACTAAATACTTTCCACAGATAAAACAGAAGAGGGAAAATCCTAACTAGAGTTCCTATCTCAGTTATTTTGAAGGAACTTAATCCTCAGTTATGGCACATTCCTGAATGCACTGAAATAGTCATAGTAAAACACCTATTTATTCTGGAGACAACTGTATTCAACATCTAATTTATAGTTGTAAAAAATAAAAATGTTGACATGCTTCCAAAAACTTCAGATCCCAGCTGGTTAAGTTATTCATTTTCTGAAACATACCTATAAGAGAGGAAGGCATAGGTTATGCAGGTATGAATGTGAACATTTTGAAAAATTAACACATCCATTAACTGGGGCAACTAATCTCTTTGATGGAATTCTATTTTATACCAACCTAGTGTTCCATTACTAACTCTTCTTCCCCTAAAAGCTTCCAAAATTAAGTCATGCTACCACTGTGATTGCTACCATTAAACAATCACTTTTAAGCACGAGTGATACAGACTTAACACTATCTCTTCCCAAAATTTCTGAGGTTTAACTCTGACACTGCTGCCTGTGTGCATGGCATTGGGTATGCCTGGGGTTTGCACCCCCAGTGGATAAATGAAATGGAGCTCAGCACAAATGCAATGTGCAACAACACACAAGACCAGTCCCAGTTTTTCAAATAGCTGATTAAATCATGGTTTTTATTTGGTCACCTTTTTAAAGCTCCTGTTACATTGAGCCATAGATGTAAGAACATTTCATTTGTGCTGCACATTTGGAGAACGGAGACAAGTTAAAGAGGAAAAAGCCAAGATATCATATGGTGCTCATATCTTAGATTTCCTGAAACAGAATGTTCATGCTGCTGCAGCCTGGTAGCACCTGACAGCAACATCCTCTTGCTTGGTGTTTCTATGTATTCACAGTGTCTTTGTTATTATTTATGCCAGGGACATTATTTAATTACTTGTTTCTCAAAGATGTTTCTATTGAACAGTATTAGCATTGATCTACAGACTTTTTTTTTCCCAGTAGTACTCTACATTAGAAGTTTATTAATGTGCACTGCTATCTCACTCTTTGTTAGACTCTATTCATGTCTAGTTATCTGCATGTTGAATATCCTAAAAAAATAAATAATAATAAAAAAAATAGAAGTTGTGGGGAGAAAAAGAGGCAAGTTAAAAATCAATTTGCAAGTACCAAAAATCACTACAGACATTTGGGGTAATATCAAGTGTCATGTGTATTTACTGCATGGTTTAAGTGATTGCATGTCTCAGTCTCATGTCACTGGGAATGAGTAATGGATTTTATCAAGACTGTTCAATGTGCAGCATCCATTTTACTTTAATTGCACTTTATAACTAAAGTGCTGCGCTTGCATATGTCAGAAATGCACAATTCAAACCCATTTCCTGCTTACACATCTTTAGCAAAAATAAGGGTCAGATTCCCATTTTAGCACTGGTATCTGCTTTATAATCTCATTTCTCTCCTCTGGTACCTTTTCCTTTCCTCCTCCTCAGAGGACAGACTGAACATCTTCTGATTGCACATTCCACGTGAAGTTAATGTAGGCAAAATATGTGACACTTTTGTGACATTTTACTAGCCTTTTTTCCTTAGGCAAAGTTCATCCCTGTGCAAAGGGTCAACATAAGGGTTGTTCAGCTGCTACTAATAAGTATTCAGTCTCTGCAGAAAAATAATTCCAGCCAAAGTAGATATTACATAGACACCATTTAAGTTGCCTCTTGTATAGAATACAAGACATCAGCTGAGCTGGGATACCTAATTCAGATGTACACTTTTAATTCACAGGAAAAAAGGGCAATTAAATAGGGATCTTAAACTCATTCATGAGAAAAACATTCAAGCTGCTGGCTTAAAAGACGAAGCGTCTTGGACTCACAATGCTGCAAGGTGCATTCAAGATGCTAGCAAACATGGTGTCTCTGTTGAAAGGTTTAAGCATATTCCTCATTCTCTGTGCATTTTACTGGGGACAGAGGGAAACAGAAAATAATTAGAATACTCAGAGCGAGTTTGCCTTACAGAAAATAAATTGTAAAAAAAAAACCACAAAAAACATCCAAAAATAGCATAAGCAGTAAAGGAATGTGGCAGAAAAACTGCTGGTTTTCCAGGTTCATCACTGCCTAAGTAAAACTGAAAGTAATCAGGAAAGGACAAAGAAAAAAAAAGAGGGGAAAAAAAAAAGGCCATATTAACATTTACAATAGCAGCTAAAGTTTACAGCAGACCTTTTAGAAACTTTGATGCTAGCCAGCAATTTATAAAACTTGATTAGTATTTCATATTACCTGTTGGTGGATAAAGGAGAAAAATTTAGGAGAAACAACCCAAGCTACACTTTGTTGAGCAACAATCTGAACACTCTCTTCCTGCAGCCCCCCATTAATGTTTAGTAGTTTGAGATAACATGGAACACATCTGAGCCCCAAACATCTTTTTGTGAATGCCAGTGACATCATCTCATGTGCTCATTAAGGTTCAAATTAATCCCTGATACAGCTGTAGAGTCGCACTAGAGGTGAATGCAACCTATGTTCAATCACAGGCATCAGTAACGTGTGCTGCATTGAGAGCATCATCAATGCTCACTTGCACCAAGTGAACTTTTACTGTAAAAAGTCTCTGCAAGTTGAAAGATGTTAACATAATAAAAACATTGTGTTGTGCACAGTAAAAAGGAAAGAGGCAGTGTATGCTATAAGCCCTTAATGTTACATACATAATATTCAGGAATTCCAGGGGGAATCATGAGTTTGATATCAGGTCAAAATATCCTGCTAAAGAGAATGTTTAACTAGCTAAAAGAACATGACAAAGGATTGTATTTCACAATAATATGATGTGATTTTGATTTCCCATCGAGAGGCTCTAATGCAGTCCTGAGCTTGTATTTTGTTAAGTAACATTTGTAATACAAAACCATTTGTCCCCCTCATCTTTTGGGCACAGCTGAAGAGTACACTGCATAACGCTTAGAATATGTGCTGTTGGCCATCTTACTTATGGACATTTCAATTACGCTACCATTTTTACCCTCAAAAATATATCTGCAATATTAGATACATATCAGTTATAGAGGTAACAAATAGAAGAGTTTAAAACAGCCTTTTCTCCATTCAAAATGATTCATATATGACATTGTTTCTTTCTCTAGATCTGAATCAAGAGATAAATCAGTTTCACCGAACTGTCTAAAAACTTCTAATATGTGTTACTTAACACAAGATCCTAGACCAGTGGAATTTAGTTTAGCATTATTTTAATTCTACTTCTGTTGTGACAGCAGTTGAGTACCATCATTAGGATCCTTCTTTTTGAAGAATTAACACACAGATCCCTCAAAAACTGCCCTGCAGTAGAAGATGCCACACAGAACACACATATGCAACAAACAAATAGCAGATGGAGGTATGACTGGAGTAATCAACAGACTTAGAGTTCTACACATGTGATCACACTCTTAGGGCTCTTTAATTTGCAGCTGCTGAATAACGTTGTAACTGACACCTGAAATTTCAGATATAATGACTGGGACATTAAGTCTGTGTAATTGCAGGAATGACCAGCATTTTTATAACCTTTAAAAAGGGGAACAATGCATTGATCATTCACCTTGAAAACAATGAATTTGTGTGCTTTTGAATCTTCTATCCTGTTTTTCTTTAGCACATATACTAGCCTCAGAAATAATGATACATGTCAGAATACACCATTCATGTTCTCTTCTCAAAAGACTACTCACACCAGTGTAGACAAAGCCTGTGTTTATAGCTGATAAATACAAGTGAAAATACAGCTTGGAAGAGTTCCCATTTCAGATAGTTGCTTTTGTCTCGAGATTTCAGAATCAATCCTGTACCATCTACGCCATGCAAATTTATCCTGTGCTACGCATCAGCATCTCTGTCAATATAAACATGTTTAAAGAGCATCAGTGGCCCCAACTCTGATTAATAGAAGTATCATCATGTATACATACCCACTTTGGGTTAAATGCATAGACAGAAGAGATTTTGGAATCACATACTCTTTCCACTGTTCACCATTTTAGTGGCATAGAGGATTCCAACATGAGAACACAAGGTCAGCTTGCTGTCATAATGAGTATTCAAAATGCTTCTCTCTAAGGATTTCTTTGAATCTTCAGACTGACTTGGACTAAATCTATGCTCTAAATTTGAGCAGGAAAAAAAATGCTATTAACTTTTAATGACTGACATGCATCTTTCTGGATTTCTGACCTCTCAAAGTGAATCAGTTTTATGACACTAGTAGTAATAAGATTTGTAGGCAACTAGCACATTAAGGTTCTCTGTCTTGTTGCCTTTGTTGATACACAGAAGAATTTCCAAACCATTAAATCAGGAGCCCAGTATCTTCTTCCTTGGGCAGAAGTGGCTTAAACTTCTAGAACGAGGAGCTCTAGGGGTGATTCCCCAGCACCAGACAACATACCTGGGGTTATTGCATTGAATTCTCAAGTCTGGAAGTGATTCTGTACTCTATATCATGCTCAACACACCCCACTCATAGCAAAAGCAAAGAGAGAACAAGGGTTAGAAGACAGGCAAGTATAGGTGGAAATCTTTGCAGAGAGGCTAAAATTGATAGCATGAACACTTGTCTACTTGCAACAGGTGATGGAAAAAGGCAAACAAACCCACCCCAACGAACCAACAGAAAAGATCAGGAAGAAAAAGCGAGCTCTGCCTGTGTCCCATGATGCTTTAATAAAATTCCAGATATGTGCAAAAGTAAAGACATCTGTCTGAAATACAACACACAGCTTCTAAAAGTAGGAATGGCAGAGAAACCTGTTTTATTCATGCCTCCTTTTCTACATTCATCCCAAAACAAAGTAAGATGGTGGACTTGGCATCTGCATGCAATTGTATCACAAGTGAAGATTTCTTACAAATGTAATTTTGATCTTTCATTTTTAATAGCAATAGGGCCAAAAAGAATTTTTGGGGAAAAAGGCAATTAATTTTCTAGCTTAATGTACAAGCTTAAGAGGGCCTTGACCAATAAAGGTATAAGGGGAGAACTGGAACATGGAAATACGCCCTTTGCTGTCTTATTAGCATGCCTTACATGCACCATATATAAATTGAGTTTAGTGGCCAGAAAATCATTCTTTCACAAAATCCATAAACACCTGCCAGACAGTGCAAAATAGGTGGGGTAATAACTTTTTCATAAGAGATCATAAAGCAAAAAAAGGAATTAAGCCCAAATGGCTGCAATTCAACATAAGAATGACATTGCATGTTCAGGATGAGCCAAGTGTTACACAAGAGTTTTATTGCTGTTGATTTCTCTTACTTAACACGTCTGATGTTGGAAGCTAGAAAAGGCTATCAGTACTGCCTTAACTGAATTTTGAAGTGTTGTTCTCAAGATAAGAGTAGTGAGTTTTCAGTCCAACACAGGAAAGGTGGTCTTATGACTAGCATGCATTCAGAACTTGGAAGAAAGGATTTCAGATATTTTTTACTTGTCTGTGATACTAGAACAGTCAGCTAAACCCACCTGCTACCAGTTTGTGCCTCTGTATTTGATGTTAACATTTATTTCCTTCCCTCACAGACATTCATCAGATAGCCCTAGCTGGCAGAGGGCAAAGGGAAGGCATCCCAGAGGCTAAGATGAAAGTGCCATGAGACAGGCCAGAAAAAAAATACCAGAGGACAGATGCCCAGGAGATTAAAGCTTAGAAGAGGGAGAGTCTCCCCACTGCCATAGTTACCGACTCTCACACTCCTGGCCCATTCCCAGGGGCAGTTACCAGCCCATGCTGCCAGGGCTTCCAGAGAAAAAGCACCAGGGGCAGCTACCAGCCCATGCTGCCAGGGCTTCCAGAGAAAAAGCAGAAATACCTTACTGCTGGACGGCAGATTTCCAATTTAAAATACAGACTGTGTATTTTAGAGTAGGGCTTTGAGCTGTTACACTGTTAACATTCTCAGTCTGCTGTTAGTTCAAAGTGGCAATGCTCCAGATCAAACTTATGTAAAACATAAGTCTAGAGCTTAAATTACTTAACAGAGTTTGCCTATGAAAGAGATCAATACCATCTGTACTTTGATTTTGTTTGTCTTCATATTACTTTGAAAAAAAATCATTTATATCAGAGCCTTTTGGTGAATTTTACAGCTTGTGGGTGGTTGTTTTTATGTGGTTGTTTTGGGTTTGCTTGTTTTTTTTTATAACACTTTGTGTTACTATCAAAGGTCAAAAGGTAAAGTCTCCTTGCCACAATTTAGCTTTCACAGTAAGATTAATCTGTCCCTACGCTGATGTGAAAGCTAGGAAAGATACTGCCAAAGGGGACTAGAGTGGTGAGTAGCTCTAGTTTGATGTGAGAAAGAAATCTGTTAACAACTTCAGATGTCACACCAAACCCATATAAACCCAAAACTCTTACACACACATACAACTATATACATAAAGAACTGCAAAATTCTCCTGAGCAGATACAAGGAAAGATGAAACACTCAATGATTAAGCAAGGGTTACTTCAAGGTTCTAACCACACAGTTTTAACTAGATCAAAATAATGCGATGTAAGCGCATTGTTCTAGGGCTACCAGCTGTACCTCTTGGTACGTCAAATGTGAGCGCTCGCCATCTGAACTTTGTATGGATACACAGATTCATTTGTGATCCATTTTACTTCTTGCACAATGTAACATTACCAGATTCCCACGAGATAATGCCTAAAAGTAACTCTGCACCACTAAGTTAAGACACTGACAGAGCTATTTTAGAGAGTGTTAAAATAGTTTAGTATCCCCAGGTGACAAAAGTCAATTAAAATATGGATGAACATTTAGTGCCTTTCAAGAGTAGCTTCTACGAATAAAAGATTTTCATTTCTCCTTGCTGTGCAGTTTAATTAAGAAAGAGGCGTGTTTCAAATTAACTTTAACACAGAAGCAACAGATAGAAATGTGTCTAGGTAAACTAACTGCCTATGAAATAAATATGCATCTTTATTCCAGAAAAAACTACACATTCCATTATAATAGCAGGGGCAGAAACTATGATCTTCCCTTTAGAGGAGGAAAGGGAGAAGTTAAAAGCCCCAACTGTTATGTAAACAGAGAGAAATGCATACCAAGCAGATTTTGTTCCAAAACAGTATTGCTTCTGGGGAAAAAAGAAATCTATATCTCTCTCTCATTATTAAATTTGTTTCTGTTATTAAATCAAAGAACAGAATTGCCCAAATCTGAAGTATTGCCTAGAAAGACATGACCTTAATTTATCCCTTTGGGAACACTCAAAGCAGCTTGTTTTCACACTTTGTTTTAAAACAAACAAACAAAAGAAGTTATTCTTCTATCCAGTGGTGGGCACACTCAAGTAAGCTAGGTGTTGGGTATTCAATATTCATGTTATAGTTTGCAAAGTATTTGATGGGATTCACCACCTGAAATTCAATTAATGAAACCCTATCCTTTGAGCAACCTTGCAAGTTAAATGTTTGAAGAATTTCTTTAACATCTTGTAAAAATGAAGTCTGTGTAATACAAAACGTGTACCAGTGGTATGATACCATGCTTAATTGAAGAAATAGTGGGGAAGATCGATGCAATACTGACTCAAACAATTCTATCACTGGATAAGAATAAGCAAATGAAATATAGAAGAAAAACACCCAACTCTTATTCATCAAAGAAATGGTTACAGAGAATAAGAGATTACAGAGGATCACAGCACGAACATTAGCCAATCATTTGCAAAAAGATGTATGGCACTGTTGAGCTAGATGCACCCACCATACATCCCTCAATCTGGACAGGTGATGCTAGACAGTCCTCTGGTTGGAAAAAGAGGAGCACCAGAAAGGTTCATAAGCACAGCCTGGAAATCAGTACAGTCACACCTGGCACATGCCTAAAAGGAGGGTTTAAAAAACACAACCACCACCACCAAAAAAAACACAAAACTTTTGTGTGGCCAGGATAACAAGAACAGCAACATCCGCCACCATGAGTGACCAAAGGGACATAGAAAGGTCACATGTGAAGCCAGAGGGACTGTAACCTCTCCTCTGGAGAAATTCCACAATCTCACTTCTGAAGTAATCCCAGGTCACCTTAAATCCTGGCAGCAGTTCTAAGCTTTTTCATCCATAAATCAGAAATCTTGCCACATGCCACCTACCAGAACATGCAGGGAGAGCTTAGTATGGTTAGTTAATTCTCTTAGCGGACAACTACTGAGAATAACTTCACCTAGGGGCCTGCTCATCTGTCACAAAAGTTTCTCATGGCTCCTAACTTCCTCACTGAGAAGCCAGCAATCTACTTAAAAATCCATGTCCGAAGTGAATTACACCAATTTGAGTAAAGTTCTAAACTCAGTGACCTTCTGGAAAACTAAATGTTGTTTCCAATTCATTCAATGCCTCACCATCCAAAATCTCTTGCTGTTCTAAGTGACTCTCTTCTTTCTCTAAAATCTTAGATTTTTATCTGCCTACACCCAAGAAGAAAAAAATTGCTATTATAGCTGTATTTTTATCCCCTCTCTGCAGACAACAAAAGCTATAGTTTTTTGCCAGGTACCCAGCAAAGAAAGAGACACTGCCAGAATTTTTTGGCTGTATGTCTGCAAGTTGCTTAGGATATTTGATGGTCTAGAAAATAGACTAGGTATGCAAGGAGTTTTTTTTTTCTTTTTATTTAAGCTGACTCTGAAAGGCATATGCTGGAAAATCTTTAAAGTACAGATATATCCAAGTTGTAGCATCTAATTAAAAACATGAAGTGTGTCACAACAGTGCTGTTAATTATTAGTTATATCATCACCTTGTTCAACATTCAAAATATTTACGAGCTACAGGATGTTGTGGCCTCAGAAATGAAACCTCAAGAGAAGTATTTCTGTATCAGCTGCACTCATTGTTTCAGAAAACCTGGATGTGAGGTATAGCCAAACTGAATACCAAACCTTTTAGTCCATTCACAGGAAGGTGACGGGTTTGAATGAAGAGCCTATGCAGCCAGGTAACAGAATGGGCATAGAGCCAAGAAGAAAAGCAAAAGACAAGTTATCTATGCTGCAGTATCACTGTCATACACTCTGTGTTGCAGTGCCAGAGATATTTTAAAGGGGGAATTTGGCTTTTTGAACACCTTTAATAGGCTTCCTCAGAGTTTTAATTAGTAAGAGATCCAAGCAGCAGCTGACAGCTGGCAGAATCTCCTGTCGTGAGTTAAAGTCATTCTAATTAAGATTCTGGAAGGAAAACATATTCCTCCCTCCATCCTTAATCAGTCAGGCTTGGTTGGAAATGCAATATGGGACCTTTTGCCTTGACAACAGCATTACCTTGGAAATATGGCACTTCCAAACAATAATAATGGAGTAATTTCTTTACATGGAAATCTAGTAATATTCCCACTAAATCTCTGAAATACATTTTCCACTTTCCCTTAATAAATGTTAATATAATTTAGGATTATTTGTCATACTTAAGATTTGGCATTTTGTGACTGAGGCATTCTGTCCTAGTGGAGTCATGGACAGTGACATATAAGCTGCCCTTAAGAGGTGACTCAGCTTTTTCCGCCTGACACTTGTAAAGGATATCTAGCTATTTACAGCTTGAGTGGAAATACAATGAGAACATTCAGGCTGAACCAGATATATGTGGGCAAAGGGAGATTTATCTTACAAACCAAAGGCTGTCTTGTCAGCTCAGGTTCAGTTGCTAGCCTGAACCTTCAGGTGCTTGTGCTCTGTGTAATCTGCTGTCTGGAAGAGAACATATTCTTAGGGCAGAGAAATTCTGCCACTCAGACTTTGCCTCTGAAGCAGCATAGTCATAAATAGCTCAAGCTTGGGGTTCTGAAAGCTTAATCCAAGCTTTGACACAGCTATCAGAAGCCTGCCTACTGTTCACTTTGATGCATTTGATCACTTAAGATGCATTTGAGTTACAAAACCCAGCTTCAGATTCTCTTTCATATTTACCTAAAATCACTACTACCTACAACGAGTTTCTAACACACAGCCCACTCCTTTCATATCAGAGTGCAGGACAACTGAAGATGCCTGATGACTATAGTCTAGAAAACCCAGCAAACAAAGAACACAGACCAATGCATGGAGTAAGGATTGCCTTGACGCTCAATACAACTCCCAGCAAGCCTAAGCACCATCACAGACATGAAATCAGATTTGAACAGAAACCTCATTTAGAATCCCAGTATAAAATTTCCACTGCCCTCTTAAATTTCCACCACCCTTTTCTACTAGCCACTTATACATCAGCAATAACTTCATGCTTTTACTGGCTTTCTACTAGATCTGCACATATCCTGGTTCTCCTTAGCCACATACAATTATTCATCTCTCTGTAAACGTGGTGAGATTGCAGCGTTTCTGGTGTCAACACATTTTATAGTCCTATAGTAACTGACTGAGGAAGGCACAAGGCAGTTAGGAATCAGGCCTACTGTACTTAGAGTGATTACGATGAATATGACAATAATCCCTCTCTTTGTAAAACAAAATCCTAGGAAATGTGTATACACTGAGGTTAAAGCCTCTTGGAGCTGCTGTTAAGATGCTGCTTAGACTACTCAATTATGCTATTAAACCAGTATCAGTCACCCAGGTGATTTGATTCTCTGCACAGCACAAAGAATAAGAAGTTGATTTTAGTAGCAGATAGAAGATAACCCAGCCAAGGCAACCTGCAACCACTCTGAATGAATCTACACCAACAAGCTCTTCTTTCTGTTCCTTCAGCCACATCTAAATAAGCTAAACAACAAATCGTGGCTGCTATCATTTCAGACCTACTGGGGGACTCATGAAACACCAGCAGCCCTAGGAAACAGCACTGGGAGCAAGCGTTCAGTATGCTGCCATGTTATACTATGGTAAAACCAGTGACAAAGTTACTCTTGAAGTACACATCAGCATTATGAAAACCTACACTTAAAGTTAGTTCAGCCTTATTTATCTTCTGGATAGTGCTTTCACACCTGCAAGATACACCTGTCCTGGTAACCACCAGCAAAGAGCTGCCCTTTACTCACAATGCGTTTGCCCTTCAGTTATTCAGATAGGGCCATGGCCAGGAAAGATGCATTTCCTTTAAGCTACTATGCTCTAGAGACAGGCAGTCTCCTTGACTTTTACTTTCAGCATTAAATGTGTCTCTTATGTCAGCTAATTTTACTTCTGCCTTTTTCACTTCAGCTCCCAAATCCACTGCAGTTAACATCTTATTCACTATCCTTCCATCACTGTGTTTTTCCTCTGCAAATCCACAACACAATTTCTTTCCATTACCAGGGTGCTTTCCATGACTTAAGCTGCTGTGGCATTCACACAGACCACACAGTCACAGCAGTTCTACTTCCATCCTCACCTGTGTAACCAGCTGTCAGTTGGTAATGATTCTCCTCTCAGCACCTGTCCCTTGCCCTCCTCCCTCTTCTACCCACAAACAGCACCAGTTTTCTCTGAGGCCCGAGTAATAGCTCCCAGCCTGAGCTTTCCACCACCTTGTCTTTCAAGGACTTTAATTGTACCTTTCCAAAACGCTCTTGCTGGTAGGTGCATGTTCTTACACATTTAACAAAGCAATGACCAAAATTTAAAAGATTTATCAAGGATAACACAAGAGAACACATGTAAAAAGTGTAATAGGCATATAGCTACTTTTATACTCTTACAACATCACTGACTTAAAAGTTATGCCTGGTTTAAGAGCATGTAAAGAAAACAAAAAAATCATAGCCACTTTTCTAGAGCATATCACTGAAACCCTCATTATTTATAGACAAACAAATGAAAAAGAAACCAACACAAGACAAAACAAATTAAACAAACAGAAAAAAAAAAAAAAAAGCAAACTAGGATAGAACCACAAAGCCCTTAAGAAAATTGTATGCTTCAGGATGTTGGTTTTAAAAAAAATCACAACAGGGAAGCCTCACAAAAACAAACAGGAGAAACACAGATCTCAATCCCCACCCTCACCTTGGGGACGTTATTGCTCCCTCATTACTTCAAGAGGCCCCAGCTCAATTGTTAATGTGGTAAACAAAGCAAAAATGAATATCACTTACCCCAGACGTTCAAAACCAGGTTGTGTAAACAGGTAGAGATCTGTTTGTTCAACGGGTCGCCCCCAATTCGTGGTCACCGTGTCAGAGGAGCCCAGGAGCAAGACTGCAACATGGAGAGCAAGCAAACATCCTGAGTAGCACTACTAGGACAGGCACCTCATCAACCTAAATACCTGCAGGTGCTGGAAATAGTGGGCGGCTCCCTCAAGGTTCAGCGATCTTCAGGCTGAGCTGAGTCCAAAGACAACTTGTGGAAATCCAGAAGAAAGCCCAGGTGGCCCAGAGAAAGGCTACACCCCTAAATTAAACCCTAATCCTCATCCAAAATGAGTGTCAAGGACACAAGTTACATGCATTGCAACTTCTAAATTGACCTTATACAGCAGGAAGGCTGAAGAAGCCTTGCTGGAGTAAGGTAAGCAGGCTTCCCCACCAGTGTTCCAGGAACAGAAAAATGTGTGGGCAGCTTTGCCTGCGGCTCACAAATGAGTTGACAGCCTGCTCACAATTATCTGTGGAGTTTTTCTATCACAGAAATCAAGAAACAAAGGAATTTGATAATTAAGGGCAGCTGTTAAGCTAGTGGAAGGTGTTTTAGCTCCCTGATTTAACTGGTGTGATGAAGGGTTTGCACAAGCCAGGAATTGGCTCAGCAAATATTTGGTGTATGCCAAGATCTTTGTTTACATACATGGTTACATGAAATAAACCCCATTAACTAGAGATTGGAAATGCAGTATTTACGACTGTGATACAAGAAAAATCAAAGGGGAGTCTCAAGTAAACTGTTTTGCTCTCCTCTAGCATATCATTCTGCTACTCCAAACGGTTGTTTTTTGAATAATATCAAAGACTTTTTTTCACTCTTCTATAGGTTTTAGTTAGTTGAACTACTGGTCTATACAATCTGGTATCCAGGCAGAAAATGTGGACAACAACTAATGCCTAGAGGACTTTCTACTCTATCACACGTGCTCTGCTTGCATGAAGCAGTGCGAAAAGTGTGGATATGGAGTTAATTTTTATTTTTCTTTGATCCCCGAGGCAATCAGTGTATTCCTTGGAGTATGAAATTTGATTACATTTATTATCTTAGCTTGCATAGCTCTGACTGTCCTTACTGCATGTAAAATACTTCAATCCTGTTTGACATCCTGCACAGCTTGTCTTGAGAGCTTCCTCAGGCAGGGGATGCTACAGGTGCACTCTGCTACATAAAGTCCACCGATTTGAATGTTAAACACTCAAGTTTACACCACAGGCCAAGGTGGAAGCACACGATAATGGGGCAGCCCGAGGAAGTTTCAGCTGTCATTGTTAATGCAACACCTGTTTTAGAGGTAAAATATGTTTATATTCCTTCCTTAGTGACTGTCAATGCAAGTCCTTCCAGGGACACTAATTTTAGCCCAAAAAATTGACAAATAATTTTATACTTGACAGGAGAAGTCAAACAGTCAATAGAACCTGTCTAAGTAAGAAATCACAAAATACCTGAAACGAAGAACAGGTTTTTAATTGCTCACTTCTCTCTCATCCTAATGTCTGTTTGTGATTCATAATGTGAGTTATGCTTCAGATCCAGCTCCTGTGTGTCTGACAGAGCAGCTGTGAGCAACGAGGAGGAGAAGCTGGCTGCCCTGCAGCCAGGGCAGAGGGACAGGAACAGACAACACTGGAACAGGCTGCCCAGGGAGGTTGTGGAGTCTCCTTCTCAGGAAATTTTCAAAACCCACCTGGATGCATTTCTGTGTGGACTACCCAAAGTGATCTGGCTTTGGCAGATGGGTTGGACCTGATGATCTCTTGAGGTCCCTTCCAACTTCTGATATACTGTGATACTGTGGAAGAATCCTCACTAAATCCTAAGTAAATTGGAGTTAGCAGAAGTGGCACTACATTTATCTTATTCAACACTAGGGTTTTGTTTCTCTCTAACATTATCCTTTGGTTTTCTAGTCTGTGGCATTATTCAGTGCAAGGGCTGAGATAAAAAGGCTAGAAGATTAATAGAGTAGCAGGAAGGGGCAAAGGCCAAGTGTTCTCATAACATGCAGATTAAGTGCACTAAGGAAACACATTGTGATGAAAATATGCCTTTCTCAATGACAAAATTTGTTAAATTACCCAGTGCAAAAAATAGTGCTTTTGAACACAGCATAATTTGCTTTCATGTAACTGACAAATGAACATGCACCAAGAAGGAAAACTTGGTTTATTTCTTTCTGCACAATGCCTTTCCTTGTTGCTCATCAAAAAGGTGAGTGATAACACAGTCAACCATTTAAGTAGCACTGCATTACAAAGCTCAGTGCAGAAGGAATCATGGCTGCTCAATGCTTTTGAAAAGAATGATAAATATGTTATTTGCTTTTGCAAGGTGTTCCAGAAAAAAATTTTATTTTTATGGCAGTGGTTGTCCAGCAGCATCTAAATGCTTCCAGTGCCACTCCCTAGTCCTTTTTCTCACCTGCAGTCAATATATACTAGAATTACCTAACCAATTCTGGTAAATACTCTCTGGGAAAAAGCACAACACAGTGAGTCACTGAGCACCACGATTACAGGAAGGTTCCATTGTTCACTACCCAATTAAGACACATTCACCATACAGCCCTGACTCAGATGGCATTGTAATTATAAGTTCATTTATTCAGTGAATACATAGAGTGGTGCAGCCTTCAGTTGCTGAAGAACTAGAACACCTCACATATAGGAATAATTAACAGAAACCATTCTGTCAAGGTTGAGAGAAATTAATTTGAAGCAAGTGGCATATTTATGAGTATGTTTCCTTTGCTATTTGTATGCCTCCAACACAATTCTAATAAGTACTTTTGAGGAAATAATTGACTTGGTCATTCAATCTGAACATGTATTTGAAGGTTATTAAACTCAAACACATGTCCATGGAATTCATATATAGAAAGCTCAATTAAAATCGAAATATGAAATCAGTCTTCCAGTCATAACACATTTGTGTTGTCTCATGAGAGTAAAATATAACAACACTCACATTAGATACTGACACTGAAGGATTCACCTCATTCTTAAACTTTTCTTTATCCTTTCTCTAATTCCCAATTCAGTTATATGGTTTTTGGTAAAATTCTGAACTAACATTCTTACTTTTGTAAAGGCTGAAAACCTTGGGGTGTGTGTCTATATATATATATGTGTGTCAGCATAGTAAAAGGTAAACACCGCTGTTATTCAAAACATTCCAATAAAGGAGCTAATCTACTAGCTGTAGGTAGGGTTGTTTACCTCTTCTTTCTTTCTCTCTCTCTTTTTTTCCTTTCCTTTTCTTTTCTTGTTTTGTTTGTTTTGGTTTTAACTTCCTCAGTCTTTTCTGAAATGCTGTGGGATCCTAATCAAGGATTTTGTGGAAAAAATGAGTCAAATACTTCGGCCTAGCATTAGGTCTGAAGACAAAAGCTGAAGACAAAAGCTCTGAATACCTCCATTCATAGATGTTAATGATGCCAAATAGGTAAACAATTTGAGGCCTTGATTGCATTTAAATATCAGATATTTAGATTATAAATTGAAGCAAAATTCTACTTGCAATCAGCTGCTGACCATTCTCTGGTTAAGATGAATTTAAGGTTTAATTTAATTTTAAACCTTAATTTAGTAGGACATTCGGTTTAAAACTACTCTACATTAATAACAGCTGTATAGTAAAATACCACAGGCAAACTGGTCTGCTGCATGAGCTACCAGTGTCACAGTCAGCACCACCTAAAAAAAAAAAAAAGAAACCAAACAAAATTCACTTTCTTTTGTAGGTGCAACCCCATCTACTTCATTTTTGTAAAATCACATCAGTATACAGTGAAGTTTTATGAAGATAAAAGATCAACAGAAATAAAAATATATCGTAATGGTAACCAAGATCTATAGCTCAAATTTATAACCCCTGAAATATTTATGGTCTAGTTAGACAGATGAAGATTCATGGCAGGAAACTTGAGTCATCACAGCTGAAAAAGTGATGAATTGTCAGAAATAACAGGCACAATATAATACTTCAGGTCCTCCTAATTCCCAGATTTCACGTTAAACATTGATAAATTCCATATCTAAATGCACAGTCTAAATCTAAAGCATAAACATCATTAATTAAACAGCAATTAAAGGGTGTTCTCTTCATCTTACCACATTACTCAGATTGTGTTCATACTCTGTGTCCATACCCTTAATCCTAAAATGGAAAGAAAAGAACAGGAACTTTCAAACTGTGTTGCTTTGGACATTCAGTGCTATTTGGAGCTGTTATGCTGTTCAATGGGTAAATAAAGAGGCTGCTTTAGAACACAGTAAATAGGCACATGAGTCACTTTTGCTCAGGAATGCAGCTCTACCTGGTGATTGAAATCACCTGCATTTGAGCCCAATCCTGCAGCTACATTTCATTTGGACAGCTAAACCATAAATAATATCACTGAGACTTTTGTCCTCATATATGGAGTTGTTATTCCTTCTTTAAGGAAATTTTGTTCCTATGTCCAGCAGCTGAAAGGTTACTATATCTGAAATATTAAACAAGGAGAAGCATCAATCCAAAGCTATTAGGCCTTTCAAATGATTGCATTATTGTTCTCCACTGCATTCCTCTCTGTACAGTCAAAATGCCATCATCATGACTTTCTACACACTTTGCAATTTAATGAAAGCTGAAACTTGTTTTTTCCTTCCCCCTTTCTCCCCCAAAGTGTAATTCTATGTAAGGCAATTTTCTAAGCACTATAAATTATAGATATGGTGCCCAAAAGAATAAGCCACATTTCTTTCTGCTAATTGTGACACTTTCATAGTCAAGACAAGGAAGGTTTTATAAAGTATTGACATGTTCTGATTAAACTCTCAGAAGACTTCTTAGATATATTTCACAAAGGATGTCTTTCTGACAAAGTTCTTGAAGCTTATCAGAATCACTCAGCAGTGGATTATACAGATGAAACACTTTTGCTTTAACAGTTTTCCCCATGCTCTTGTGGGTTTAAAAATATATCAAAATTGTTCTGCAAAACAAGGCTGTGGTAACTAAACATGTGCTCCATTTCATTTGGAATCATTTGTGTTCTCTCTTGCTGACAACACAGAAACTCTTATAAGAGAAGCTATAAATGAGGTTCGAAATGCAAAGTCTAAACCAAGTTGGTTTATGCTATGTTTTAGGATTTTGCTCTGAGGGTATATCAATGATATTTTCTACTAACGTACACAGAATGCAGTCTGCATATCAAGCATGGAATTTTTAAAAGTGGCCAGGGGTTCTGGGAACATAGAGAATCATAGAATGGTCTGGGTTGGAAGGCACCTCCAAGGGTCATCTAGTCAAACCCCCCTCCAGTAAGCAGAAGCATCCTCAACTAGATCAGTTTGCCCAGAGCCCTGTTGAGTCTCACCATGAATATCTCCAGGAATGGGGCCTCAACCACCTCCTTGGGCAACCTGCTCCAGTGTTTCATCACCTTCATGGTGCAGAACTTGTTAGGTTGTCAGGAACTGGTATCAGTTTGATACAGTCAAACCCAGTAAAACTGCTTCTACCTCTGGATTTGAATATTTGACTTCAAAAGGACTTTTAATAAAAGTTAAGGTATCACTGGCACATGAGGCTACAGGAACAAATCAGACTGAAATGGTTGAGGCCTGGAGTGAATGAGATCTAGATTACATTTCTGTCTGTGACACTAAATTACTTTCAGGCACTAGGCAAAATTGTTAAAGTTTCACTTTTCAGTCCTCATGGATTAAATAAATTAATCCTTGCTTTCTACTTTTACAGATGTCTGCCTCTCAACATTCAGAACTGGTTCTTAGTTTATGATTTTTTGTGTGTATATATTTTATATAGTTAAATGCTAATCTAACACACACACACATAGATGTAATTTCCACTTGAAAAGCAATCACTGGTGTGGATTCCAGCCACTGATGTTGTATAAAACAAATACTGAATAATCTCCACAGATTTTAAGAATGCCAATGCAGAAGCAAAGAGATTTGGGAACAGGAGTCTGGAAGGATGTCTGGTAAAAAATGTGCATGGATGTGCCAGGCCAATCACATTCTGGGCTGCATCAAAAGATGTGTTTCCAGTAGATCCAGAGATGTGATTCTGCCACTTTGCTCTGGTGAGACTTCCCCTGGTCTAGCCTATGTACAAGTTAGGAGCCCTCAATATAGGAAGGACATGGACCTGATGGACTGGGTCCAGAGGAGGGCCATGAGAATGATCAGGCAGTTGGAGTGGCTCTGCTATGGGAACAGGCTGAGGGATCTGGGGGTGTTCAGCCTGGAGAAGAGGAGGCACTGGGGAGACCTTCCAGAACCTGAAGGGGGCTAGAGGAAGGATGGAGAGAGACTGTTTACAAAGGCCTGCAGTGACAGGACAAGGGGCAATGGCTTCAAACTACAGGAGGGTAGATTTAGATTGGATATTAGGAACAAGTTCTTTACTATGAGGGTCCTGGAACACTGGAGAAGGTTGCCCAGGGAGGTGGTTGTGGCCCCTTCCCTGGAGATATTCAAGGTGAGGCTCAACAAGGCCTGGGCAGCCTGATCTAGTTGAGGATGTCCCTGCTGACTGCAGGGAGGTCAGACTGGATGACCTTTGAAGGTCCCTTCTGGCTCAGACCATTCTATGATTCTATGATTCTGTGTCTGGTTTTTAATGCCTACACAGTTACCCTATGATTAATTTGAATTACAGGGAAAAGGGAGGAAAACATAAACCCCAACAACACATGGGTAGCTTAACACTTCTGGTTCTGAAAAGGGCAAGTGAACAGATCTCTTTCACTGCTGGTATTTCAATACGAAGACGTGAAACATATGAAACAACATAATTTACTTTGAAACACTATCATTATTTGTTACGATAAATTAATAAACAGTACCTTTGGGTGCACCCAATTCATTTGGTTCCTGTCTCAGCTGATTAGAGTATCTGACTGAGCTGTAATAAAATGGAGAGTGCATTAATACATGATCTTTCCTTTTGTTTACTTAATGTAGAACAATTACCACTTATTCATTCCACCAATCACAATATTCTCATAAACAGGGAGCATTTCTACCTCTTGCTTATAGCGTTGAAATGAAAAGGGTCATTACTCACATATTATTGTTGCCCAGAGCTCTTAGTTACTGTGAAATAGAGGAGTAGTGATGATTTAAATATGCAACACATAGTCTAACTAATCACATTTATTCAAAAGATCTGTGAATAGCAATATTAAAACAAAATCACAATGACTGAATATTCTATAAATTTCATCCCAGAATGTTGTAGGTTCTAACACTAATGATATTCCAATAGTGTGTATATACTGCAGATGACTTCTCATCAGCTTGAATATTACAAATACAAGTAGCATTCATGATTTATCAATATTCTATTCCACTGGCTCTGCCCTTTGCAAAATGTGTTCAGGTCACCCTAAATTAATTTTTCACTTTTTGCATGCTGCAAAACAGTTTTCAAACAGTTTTCAAACAGTTTTTCATTGCCATCCTCCTATGGGATATGGCAGATTTCTTTGACGGGTTCTACCAGAAGCACACTATTACTAATCACCCCTCCCTCTTTCATTTTACTGCTACTACATCTTTGCTTCTAGTGCAAGAATACTCTCCTGTAGTAGGTGTATAACTACTCCAACAAATAACTTTCAATGGGGAGCTACACTATATTTGCTTGATCCTATTCACTATTCCTTACATGGAGCTGGTTATCTTCTAAGGCTGCATCACATCAGTCTAACACCTTGAAGATTATTTTAATACTTTGTGACCACTATTTGCTACCAAGGACACACATGCTTACTAGACATGGGAATTGAGTGCAAAGGGTTAAATTAAGTGCTAGCATAATATAGGTACTGATTTCAGTAAACTCAAAACTTTATTTTCTCTCCATTTTTTATGCTTTAAGTTTTACAGCACACTCTGAACTTCTTCTGTTTATACAGGCTTCACAATAATAGAGATCAGTGGAATGAACATTAAATTGGCTGGCAGGAATCCCTTAGTTCTATTATTGGTGCTGATGTTCCCACTGTGTCTTTTGGTAAGCTAATGAAGTTTAATTTAGTGGGGGCTGTGGGTCCTGAACATACTGAAAATCTAACTGGTTTTGATAAAGAGCCCAATTATGGTTTAAATCACCTAATTCCAGGTAGCTAAACTCCCTGTACCATTTAGAAATTTTAGGCAATAGGCTAAAAGTTGCATTATCAGGATTAACCTGTTACACAAAACAATTTGGTAAGCATTACTATCCCACAGAACCACTTACACATAAACTTAATCTCAGACCTTCTGTGGAATGTTTGAAATTTCAAGAAGAAGGAAAAAATGGGGAGTGGGCAGGTGTTTGCCTTCCCTGCACTTCGTAGTCTAATTGTGGGTAAGCCATAATAAAAACCAGCAGAAGCCATTTCCATTAATATTTATTGGAAGCATATTGTCTATTTTAGCACTCTTAGGGATTTTATTTGCATAATAATAAATGTGTCTCATATTCATTAATAGATTTTAGCTGTAGATTACCTCTGGGATTTTCTATTATTCTCTGAAACCAAAACCTAAGAGAACTGGGTTTGGCCATGGTCAGACAGAAACTCAGGCTGAACTGCTAAATGGAATCCTGAAATGATATCTTTGTTCCCTCTTAACAGTCATTCTTCCACCATTCTATGCAATAAGATGAAATTTATCCTAACACTATTATTGTTGCAAATAATATTGCCCTACTTCCTTGTGTCACAGAAGTATATGGAAAATGGGATAACTCAACAACAGTCATGGTGCACATGGGGGAACAATGCTTTTTAGAAGCTGTAATTTAACAACTCTTAAACAGAGCCTGTGGCATCTCTTCCCACCGCAGCTCTGTGCTAGCCACAGGCATGGAGGAAGGCAGCATTCATTGCCCCAGTTGTTGTAGCCTGGGGAATTACACTTTTTAAGGTCCTTTCTAGTAGCAATTTTCTGTATATGATGAAGAGAAAGCCAGTGGCTCCCTTGGGAGAGGCTCTCTTGTGTGTTAGATGCCAGCTCAAAAGCCTCCTGGTCACCCTCTGTGAAGATGTCAGCACATCATTTTGCTAGTGTGGTACAAATACCACTGTTGGGAGCCTCAGATGCAAGGGACTGAACAGATGTTCTTTTTATGTGTCCTTACTAGGAAGTCAGTATTTCATGGCACTATCATTAGGACCAAGTGTCCTCCATTTCACTAAGAAATGCTGAGATGTGGGGAGTGATAGATGGAATGGGCCTGGTCTGAAGTCCAATGAAGTTGAGGCAATGAGTCCTTCGGATAAAATGGACTTTGCATTAGGATTTAAGTGCCACATGGCTATACAGAATGCTGACGCAATCACTGTAATTTCAGAAAATGGCTTGGTCTTAGGAGACAATCTGAGGACTTCCTGTTGTGTCTCTTTTTTTTGTGTGTGAGATTGTTTTGGGTTTTGTTTGCTTGTTTTTTCCTTAAAAAAAGACATTTTGCTCTTAAGTCTGTTTAAGCTTCTTGACTGTATCAAGACATGAAAAGAGTTAGGAAAAAGAAGCTCAGAGGAGAAAAAAAGAGGTGATCAAAAGATTTTGGAAAGAATTAAATATTAGTAGGGGATGATATGAGGGAACACAATAGGTCCATAACGTTTGCAGATTTACCCATTCTCTGCCAGTAGGTGCAATGATTATTTCCCACTATCTGCCATTGGGAAGAGTTGCTTTGTGGGAAGAAAAGACATTTTTGTAATCCTAACCATCCCTCTTACTGTTATTATTAAACCCTTGCATATGGGAAATGCCATAGATTCTTTGAAAGGCAAAGACTATATTAAAGAGGGATTGCTCTTTGCAAATATACAGCATCTAAACATGAGAGACAAAAGGTAATGCAATAAAATATAAACAAACATTGAAAAATCTTTACTGAAGTTATTTTAATTATTGCTCTCCTGAATTTAAATTGCAAGGAACTTTTAGAGGATTTGTACAAATTAAATGTACTCAGCTCATCTGTTTCAGGTGCATCAAAGCAGCCATATCATTATTATATAGATAACATCAAAGGCCAGTCTGATAAGCCTTAATGTTGTCTAACATGGGAAACAAGTGATTGACAAGAGGTATGTGAGCACTCAGACAAAATTCAGAAAGTCTACTTCTACCATTTGAGGTATGTTTGAACATTTCCATTGAAATTTAAGACATATGAATCACTTATTTGTTTTACAGCATGCTTTATGAGCAATCATATAAAAGATAAACTGCAGTTACACACAGTTTGAAGATAAATAGAGTTTGGGCAGGTATCTATTACTCCACAACAGATTCCAAATTCATTTGGTGCTATGCATTGTACCATCTTCATATGCAACTCTGAATGTCATGAATCCTTGTCCCATATGGCATTACGGGCTAGAGACTCACCATATGCTCTAGGTGACATGTGGTCTACACTTTCAAAATGTATTGCAGAATGAGAATACTTGCTCCCACCCTTGTGCCGGTATACACTGCCCCCATTGATAAACTGATGTGGCTGTTTGTGAGACCCTGTCCCTCACAAGAGTTCTAGGAATTAAAAAAATACATCTTCCCACTTCCCCATTCTCTTTACTGCACTGATTTTCATCTCTTACTCCTAACCTTCCTCCCACCCTCCACTGTGCTGCTGATAATGCTTACAGACAGGAGATGGGCCAAGTCCTTCAGGCCTATTAATCAACCCTTCCCCTGAGGCTGTTCAACGGTACCTGCAAGTACAAAAGGATTAAATACAGGAAAAACGTTCCTGGGAGTGTTTAGCAGGAATAGCAAAAGAAGGAGCTGAAGGTCTTCTTACCAAATACATAAAATACTGGTGTCATGCCAAGGGCAGTAGAGGGGAGCAAAAGCCAAAGATCCACATGACAGGTCAAGATTTGGCAGATTTGAGTGGTAGGTGGCAAATGAAGACAAATTTTCCAGGCTACCTAAACTCCATGCCAAGAGAAGCAAGATTTTCAGTCCTTGCCTTGATTTAAAAAAAAAGAAAAAAAAACCACTAAACCAACAAAAAACTTAACAAGGATAGATTTTAACACTTAGCTCTAGTTAGCAGTAAATATACAGCCTAAATATAATTGAAATGGTTATACCAATGCTTGCACTATAAAGTAACCAGAAGGAATTGTAGGCAATAGCTGTTAATATCCACAGGTTTCAAAGAAATCTGCACTTGCTTATGGCTAGTGTCTTCTTGGGCACAACTGGAAAGTCACTAACTATCTATATTTTGGATCAATCATTTTTCTTTCCAGTACTGCTGAGGAATTGCCAGTTCCCTTGCTGAAAATGATCCTTATAGTGCAACTTCAATCAAAAATACAATAATAACATTGATTTCAAATCCAGTTGTTAGGTTTCCAGTAACCTCCTGACATAGTAAGCATTATTTTTTTTCTATGAATCATACCTTGACCATCATTTTTTTTTTGTTTCTTTGTTTGTGGCTGCATGTTAGAGTGGGTTTTTAAAAATTATTTTATTATTATTAAAGAGAAGACATATTACAGCTTCTCTCCTTCTTGTTTTCATTTCAGTTAATGTTTTGTGTTATTTCATGAACTTAACAGACAATGTTCCCCTTTTGTTTAACACTGCACTTATTTAACCTTTGCTAGAGAGGAACAAATGCTTTTATGGTCCAGATGAGAAGTCTAAATAAATTGGTACGGTGAGTGTAAAGTCCACAGGGTAGTCTGTAAGTGTAGATCATGCTTTCTATTATAAAATACAACTGTGAAGTACGTCTACATAAAAGATATGCTAAATTTTAACAGTACAACAACACAGTTGCAAATCTATATTTTAAAGTGCTGGGTTGTTTTCTGCTAGCAAATACATTTTTATCTGTGAAATAGAAATATGGCTTTAGAAGCCTGTAAATATGGGCTTTCCTTGCCTCGGAAGCTTATGAGATTTATCTGAACATGAATTGCAGGTAACAGCAATGATATACTGAAACTTACCATGATTAGGTGAAGTTAGTAGTGTGCCAGAGAACTGTTTCCTTATATTACAGAAGTGCTCCTTATGGGGAGATAAAATGTATAGCACAGGGAAAGTAAAACAACAGATCACTCTATGCTTTTCCATCAGTTCAAACTAAATGCTGCCCCATTTCATATTTCAAGGTGATATATATGAACCATTTATGGGAAGGGATAAATGTAGCAAATACTATTGAGCCTAAAAAATAATCCACACAATGCACAGGAACTTATCTTTTTCTTATTTTACTCTTCTATCACTGTTAAAAATGGTCTGTACCCTCCATGACATTTCTCACACAGCAACCTCAGTATGTACACAGTCAAGATGAATGGATGAGGTGTTTAGAGTTAATGATCTGTATCATATTGCATCCATTTAGCTGAAGATATATAATCCTACACAGTATGTTTTATATTGACTCTTATTCAAGGACCGTATCTTTGAAAGGCCATCATAATATCCTGACAAGATGGAAATAAGACAATATAGTCAAGTTTCTGCTTTCTAGATAAAGCCTAGAAACTATTTGATGCTTTTACTCCTTATATTTTACAGTGATATTACAACTGCACAAATGTGTAAAGATCTTGTTACTGCTCTCCCTGATTTTCCCTGTCTTTCTACTTTTTCATGTCAAACCTCTTTCTTGAAGGATTGTCTCTCTTTCATGAAAAGGGGAAACATTACTCCCATTTTCAAAAAGGGCAAGAAGGAGGAACTGGGGAACTACAGGCCAGTCAGTCTCACCTCTGTGCCTGGAAAGATCATGGAGCAGATCCTCCTGGAGGCACTAATGACTCAGAAGAACAGTGAAGAGGTGATTGGGAGTAGTCAGCATGGCTTTGCCAAGGGCAAATCCTGCCTGACAAACCTGGTGGCCTTCTATGATCAGGTGACAGCATTAATAGATGAGGGGCGAGCAACTGATGTCGTTTACCTGGACTTGAGCAAAGCCTTTGACACTGTCCCGCACCACCTCCTGGTCTCCAAGCTGGCGACACATGGGTTTGATGGATGGACCACTAGATGGATAAAGAACTGGCTTGATGGCCGCACCCAAAGAGTGGCTGTCAACGGGTCCATGTCCCAGTGGAGGCCAGTGACAAGCGGAGTCCCTCAGGGATCAGTCCTGGGACCAGTCTTGTTCAACATCTTTGTGGGTGCCATGGACAGTGGCATCGAGTGCACCCTCAGCAAGTTTGCTGATGACACCAAGCTGTGTGGTGCAGTGGACATGCTGGAGGGAAGGGATGCCATCCAGAGGGACCTGGACAGGCTGGAGAGGTGGGCACAAGCCAACCTCATGAGCCTCAACAAGACCAAGTGCAGGGTCCTGCATCTGGGTCGAGGCAATCCCAGGCACAAATCCAGGCTGGGCAGGGACTGACTGGAGAGCAGCCCTGAGGAGAGAGACTTGGGGGTGCTGGTGGACGAGAAGCTCAACAGGAGCTCTCAATGTGCGCTTGCAGCCCGGAAAGCCAATCAGATCCTGGGCTGCATCAGGAGAAGTGTGACCAGCAGGTCAAGGGAGGTGCTTCTCCCCCTCTACTCAGCTCTGGTGAGACCCCACCTGGAGTACTGTGTCCAGTTCTGGAGCCACTATTACAGGAGGGATGTGGACGTGCTGGAGCCTGTCCAGAGAAGGGCCACGAGGATGATCAGAGGGCTGGAGCACCTCTCCTATGAGGACAGACTGAAGGAGTTGGGGCTGTTCAGTCTGGAGAAGAGAAGGCTCCGAGGTGACCTCATTGTGGCCTTCCTGAAGGGGGCCTACAGGAAGGCTGGGGAGGGACTTCTCAGGATCTCAGGTAGTGATAGGACTAGGGGGAATGGAATGAAGCTGGAAATGGGGAGATTCAGGCTAGATGTGAGGAAGAAGTTCTTCACCAGGAGAGTGGTGAAGGCCTGGAATGGGTTATCCAGGGAGGTGGTTGAGGCCCAGTCCCTGGAGGTGTTTAAGACCAGGCTGGACAAGGCTCTGTCCAGCGTGATCTAGTGTGGGGTGTCCCTGCCCATGGCAGGGGGTTGGAACTAGATGATCCTTGTGGTCCCTTCCAACCCTGACTGATTCTATGATTCTATGATTCTATGATATCAGGGGCAGGAAATTAAAGAAAACTGGTGAAGAACATGTCTCACCAGAAATGTCAAATGCTACAGATGTTGTATACAAACCAGTATTATTTACTATTTTTGAGTATCATGAGACAGTGGGAGGATTGACCTAAGTTAGGAAACAAAGCACCTGGGCCCCCCAAAAAAAGCAATAAAGACAACTACCAACAGTACTAGTATTTTCCCTGCTAATAGGATGTTTAGCACAAAGCAGCAGGCTGGCTTATAATAAAAGTGTAGGGTTTTTGTAATTTTAACTCAAAAACACTTGCAAATTTCATTGTGCATATATGATCCTCCTCATCCTTTCCCGCATTCATGTGACAGATTTTAGAGAAAAAATTATAGGTTTGATTTCCCGCGCATTCATACTTCAGTGCAGCAATTCATGCAGTCTCTATATAGCTATATACACTTTTAGACAGCTAGCAAGCCCCTTTTTGTGTTAACTGGACTTAGGGATTTACAAGTTTTATGTGTCCTCTTGGGCAGGAGTGAAACTAAAATGAAGGCAAAACACCTTTTTTTCCCATGAATAGTCTTCAGAAGAGAGCAGGCAAATGACATACAAACAGGCTGCCTGGAAATGGAACAGAGAATCCCCATCCCTGGGAGGAAAGCAGGGAAGTTGCAGCCTCTTGGTTTTTGTTATCTCTTTTCATCCTTTTGCTTCAATAGTGTTTTGTTATTTTGGTGTTTAGTGATCAACTGCATCATGTTAGACACTATGCTCTAGGCCTTCATTACATAACAGTTGTTTTGCCCAGGGAGCACAACCGTCCTGTAATGCAGCACCAAGATGCTTCTGTTATGGCAGAATAAATTCTGCTTGGTTTTATGCCAAGCAGTCGTGTGGTGTTTTCAACTATCTTCATGCAATTTGAAAACGTATCTCTACAAATGTTATGATTTGACACTTTCATGGTTGGGCTGGAGGGTTTGATTAAAGGCCCAGTGAGGACAAACAAAGGTAGAAGCTTACATTGTCAGGAGCTGGGACTGTGACTCAATTATGTAGTAATTAGCCCTGGAGCACTGCTTTTATATTAGGTTAGAATGTCTATCTGTTCACAGTGAAATCAGTTTAGAAATCAGCTGACGAGTAGGAAAGATTAAAAAATAGTTAAAATGAGGAAAATCTATATGTCAATTCCTGAGCTTATGAATGCAGAGCCATTAGCATTCCCTATTGAAAACTTGATCATGCACAGACATCCTTAATATTGTATGTTATAGATGACAGAGGAAAGAAATTAAAATATTACCACAGCAGAAGGAAATTTTAGAAGCATAAATATGTATTTTCCCTCAAAATTTTGGTATAACATGAAATGAAATAAAATATTCATATCTAGATATCTATATTGCCTCTATGTTTTCTGAATAAATATTATGCTAAGGAACATATCAATATTGCAAGTTCTAGTCTAGACCAGTCTATCACTACAACTGCTGGCTAATTTTATTTGAATGCTACTCTGTCATCAGAGTATGGTTCAGTTACAGTTATATACATAAATATAGCTGTTGCCTGGCATTTAGAATACTCTTGCCTTATGTTCACTGATTATTATTTTTTTTTCCTGTCAAAGACTACTTTATGTCCTTTCAGCTCATACCTGGCTCTTTCTGCTGCTTTCACCTCTAATTTTAGCTTCACTTTTTTTTGCTTTTCCTTCATTTGCATAGACTGAATAGAAATCATGAGGCTTCTTCCTGCAAAGCCCTGTGGAACTAATTTTTCTGCCCTCCCCAGACTATTAACTAACATATCCACCCCTTCTCTCAAATTGCAACCATTGCTACTGCCTTGTCTGTAGGTATGACATCTGAAACATCTTCCTTTAAAAACTGCTCTAAACGCTATTCTGAATACCAGCATCTTGCTTGCTTATTGGACCAGATAGCACAATTTACATCCCTCTCAATCTTCTCAATCTTTGCTTTCTATTACATGAAATAAATGTTTCTGGGCCTTGTTACAAGGACTCTCAAAGATGATCTCCTTGCACTGTTTCTAGAGCAACTCTCAATACTGATGATGTATGAACTGTGATTTTCCACTTCTGTGAAAAATATTACCAAAATGTTCTCATACCTAATAGTTTATAGCTGTACAAAAGAGGAGGCCACTTTATCCTCTTTCATATCTCTAATAATGCAAACATGAATCTGATTTGCCAGGGAGAGAAGTATGGCTGCTGTCACTAGATGACAGACAACTGAATACATTCAGTTTCCACCACTAATTTCTCCCAGCCATCTTCTATGCCTCACCATCTTTTATGACAACTTGTAGCTTGAAAGTCCATCCATGGAGTGTGATTTATAACACAAGTCATACAACTGCCTGTTATGTGCCCTGGTTTGCTTCCAGTTCCAGAGTAATCATCAGTATTGTTTGCAGGAGTTTGGTTCACTTTTTCATAGCCTGGTCAGATGCTTTGTATAGTGCCAGGTATTTTTTACATTTCAGGAGCATTTTTTCATATAATTTAGTTAGCAGTGATTATTAATGTATACAATTACAGGGGAAAAAAATTAAATTTTACCACTTACTACAGTTTCCTAGAATTTTTTCCCCCCATTTTTTCTCACACGGATGACCAAGCCCACTCATAGATGTGATAGTACACATTGAAAAGTGCCTTTTATTTTCATTTTGGTACCCCATGACTTATCAGCACTGTGAAGAGTTAAGTTCCAGAGTTCACACCCATAAAATGCAAAGAGGTCAGGGAAAATAGGAGGCGAAAGAGAATGAATATATAATGAAGGTGGATTTAGAGGACAGAAATACCTCTTGTTCTGTCATACTGAGAAGTCCTTGATGTAGATGAAAGGAGCTTCTTTCCATGGGATCCGACAGAAAGACCAAAGTTTGTCTACTTGTTAAACACAAAAGGCTAAGTATAGGGTTGGGAATCGAACTCAAAATCCAGGACTAATTTAGATTTCCTGAAACAACCATTATGACCACAACAGTACAATCTTTTTATATATTTGCCCAAATTATATTTATAATAAAGTTAGTGATAATTTAAAAACTTTTCTTGTCAGGAGGGGTTTTTATACTCTGTCCTGAGGAGTGGCACTTGAATGGCAAACTATAGGACATCCCCCCAAAAACTAAATAGTTAAATTGATGAAGAAAAGACAAATTAGGAATATGAAAATGTCTTAAAGATGGAGAGAGTGTTTTAGAAGGGGAAAACTAGAAACAACTAAATAAGATTGAACATTACAGAAAAGAATAGCCGACAGGAAAACACAGCTACTATAAAAGACTGAGACATAAAAGAGGAAGCAAAAGAAAAGCAGAGGAAAAGAAATCTCACGGACACAGTAAACTATTATAGGTATTGTTTTATGGGAGGCTTAGCTTTATTCCAAATCTCTCATTTTTATGGTGGTTTTATCCACTTTCAATAAAACATGAGACTGTTTTGCTGGCCCTTGACCAGATCTAGTTGTGGTATTGGTATTCAAGCCCCTCCAAAGAGAACATGCTGATGCTGAGCCTAGTGAACACAGCTCCTCTCTAGGTACCAGCATCTCCCTGCTTGTGGAGGGTAACAGCTGGGAGGATTCATTGTGTTAACCATCAGCTCTTAGAATGAAAGCTAGCTGTAATTATGGAAATTGCTATCTTTGACTTCAACAATTTTCTTATTTGATTCCTCTACAATTCCCCTCTGCTTAACAGTGTGGGCAAACAGGTGTTGCTGGAGTTACCTCAGCAAAACAGGAAGGTGCAAATGTGCTGATTCTTAATCATGCAAAAATTTTTATACCTTCCTAGGACACATGCCAGTTCCTGCCAGGATAGTGCAAAGGGAGCTAATATCTGTGGATATTTGCAAAATCTTCACAAGGTGTAATGGGCTTCAACAGGAAGTAAAAGGATATACTCAGGGTTCTTTTGTTCACTTTAGAAGTAAGTAGACAGTAATTTCAGAAATCTGTGAAATGTATCCTACCTTCCTTTTCCTTTTCCTTTTCCTTTTCCTTTTCCTTTTCCTTTTCCTTTTCCTTTTCCTTTTCCTTTTCCTTTTCCTTTTCCTTTTCCTTTTCCTTTTCCTTTTCCTTTTCGTCAGCTACATTGCTTTGGACAAAATAACTATGTCAGAATCAAGAGGGTTTAAACTTATACCAATGAAGGAGTTTATACCTGACTACAATATTTTTAAAGGAATGTGTAAAGGAATGTAAAAGATGTAAAATCTTAAAATAATTACTCAGCCTTGTAGCCAAAAAGGAAAAAAAAATAGAAAAAACCCTTAGAAACAGGCTTCTGCACTGGAATTTCGACCTATCAGAATTATATCAGGCTTCGATTTTCACACTGGCCACGGACATGCTATAGCATGCTGAAGAGGATTCTTTATCTAACAGTGACACCTGACAGTGTTAAATTACAAAATAATTTTCAAGTCCAACTACTGGAAAAGCTGCCTCCACTTGGGTTAGTCACAGTTCAGAAGCAGGAGCAATTTTATAATTTTTTACTTTCAGTGACATCCTCTCTAAATTTTTTAATTTTATCTTTTTAAAAAAACTATCTCCTGGAGTTTTTGTCCTATGCTGTTGCTAGAAGACTTATGCTTTAAGTGTCAAAGTCTATCAGGAATGAAAATGTTCCTGTGGGAAGGTAAGTCAGCTTTTGATAATCACTAAAGGAATGACATGAGGAAAATTTTCATACTTAGAGAAAACTAACCCTAGGACTATTGATAACACAAATAGTTCCAATGTTTGATTTTCAGTCATAACATAATGGGACTGATTGTACAAGTCAAGATAAGAGCATGAACAAATGGTGTAGAAGGGCTATTCAAAGCCAGCAAAAATATTCATAAAGCAGGCCAAATTTAATTAACAAATAATTAATAAACCAGCTGACTAAGTATCCTCATAAGAAATTAAATTAGGATTTCCTTTAAGTAAAAGTTATTGTTCTCTTATGGGGTGGTGTGTTAAAAAAAATCAACGTGTTATAACAGCCACTCAGGGTTTTCCAAAGATGGATGAACCTGTGTAGAGAGACTCTTATGGGATATGTGGTGGAGTAGGAAGGTTCCCCCCCCACACAAAAGAATTCCACAGCTAACTCAGCCGGAGAAGCAGATGAAAGCTGTATTTTACAAGCAGATATGGAATGCAGTGAATATGTACAAAAATATACAATATTTACAACATATACAGAAGTATACAGCAATGTATGTAATACAGGAAACCTTTCCCCAACCCCCCCTGCAGCCAGGGGGTTCGGCCTGCCCCTCCCTTCTCCCTCCCTACCTCCCCTTTTTCCCAAAAGGGTTAGAGAGAAAGAGAAAGGAAGGTAATTAAAAGGGTGAAAACTTTTTAAAGCTCAAAGCGGATGCAAAAGTTAGTTTTCTCTTATCTGGTTAGCAAGAATCGTAGAGAGAAACGAGCCAGCTCACAGCACAGGGGGAAGAAGAAGACGACTACTGACTGACTCCCCCCAACTGAAAGACTAAACAAAAATTTACAGCCGGGTCCCACCAATGAAATTGAATTAGCATATCATTGTTTTCATTCTAATATCAAAATATTCGCCCAGAGTGTTCAGAAAGTGTCCCTTTCTTAAAGGCACAGCCTAAACCGGTCACAATCCACCCCTGCTAAACAATTTCATTGGCTGTTCATACTGTCCATCCAATCTAAAATAATATCCACAGTTTGTAAGTAAAGTTCATAGTCCATTCCGGCTATCCTCAGGTGTAGATGATTCAGAAGTCCAAGAAAGAAGAACAATGGAAAACAGTTTGTCTCTTCGCAGATGAAGCGAAGAAAAGGGAAAACAGGGAAACAGGGACTCTCAGTTGACTCAGGGTTCTCAGGGTTCGTGCACTGTTGATTCCTCAGGGATTCTTCCTTTGGGCGCGATGTAGCTGTACAATACTCTGAAATTAAACTCTTTCAGCTAAAGTTAAATTTCTTTGTGGAATACACTGAATTTCACCATTCTCTTGCATTACCCAATAAGTGTGACCCGGACCTTCAGCTGAAACCACCCCTCGGACAGGTTTAGCCTCTCCTGAGGGAGAAAATACCCAAACAGTTTTACCTAACAGATTCTTTTCTTTAACAACAGGAACTCTATCCCCTTCTACTTTCTGTAGCAGATCTGAGTGTGCAGGTCCAGCTCGGTTCACTGAACCTCTACTATTTACCAGCCAGGTTGCTTGTGCTAAATGTTTTTCCCAGTTTTTCAAAGATCCACCCCCCATGGCTTTAAGAGTGGTCTTCAACAAACCGTTGTAGCGTTCAATCTTCCCTGCAGCTGGTGCATAGTAGGGGATGTGGAATATCCACTCGATGCCGTGCTCTTTGGCCCAACTCTTTACAAGGTTGTTTTTGAAATGAGTTCCGTTGTCTGACTCAATCCTCTCTGGAGTTCCGTGTCTCCACAGGATTTGTCTCTCCAGACCAAGAATGGTGTTGCGTGCAGTTGCTTGTGGAACTGGATAAGTTTCCAACCATCCAGTGTTCGCCTCTACCATAGTAAGCACATACTGCTTACCAGAACGAGAACGTGGTAGAGTGATGTAGTCAACTTGCCAAGCTTCACCATACTTGTACTTGGACCATCTGTCACCATACCATAAGGGCTTAAGTCGCTTTGCCTGCTTAATAGCAGCACAAATGTCACAGTCATGGATGACTTGTGTGATAGCATCCATGGAAATGTCTATGGAGCTGTCACGTGCCCACTGGTAGGTTGCATCTCTGCCTTGATGTCCTGACGAATCGTGAGCCCACCGAGCTAAGAACATCTCACCTCGGTGTTTCCAGTCGAGATCAAGATCAGAGTCCATGTCTACTGGAGAAACTCTTGCAGCTAGATCTGCTTGATAGTTGTGTTGCTGTTCCTCAGTAGCTTTGCTCTTAGGAATGTGAGCATCAATGTGTCTCACCTTCACTGGAATTCTCTCGATTCGATCAGCAATGTCCTGCCACAGGTCAGCTGCCCAAATGGGCTTTCCCTTTCTCTGCCAACCGCTCTTTTTCCAGTTCTTTAGCCAACCCCACAGAGCATTGGCTACCATCCATGAGTCGGTGTAGAGATAAAGCTTTGGCCATCTCTCACGTTCAGCTACGTCAAGAGCTAGCTGGACAGCTTTTACCTCTGCGAATTGACTGGATTCTCCTTCTCCATCCTTTGCTTCTGCAACTCGGCGTGTTGGACTCCACACTGCAGACTTCCACCTTCGCTTGTTCCTGACAAGACGACAGGAACCGTCTGTGAACAAAGCATATTTCTTTTCATCATCAGATAGGTCATTGTAAGGAGGAGCTTCCTCAGCACGAGTTACTCTCTCCTCTGGAGGTTTAGTACAGTTGGTACCTTCAGGCCAACTTGAGATCACCTCCACTAGACCAGGTCTTTCAAGATTTCCCATTCGAGCTCTCTGTGTTATCAGAGCCATCCACTTAGACCAGGTGGAATCTGTTGCATGATGTGGTGTGGAACCTTTGCCTTTGAACATCCAATTCAAAACTGGTAATCTGGGAGCTAAGAGAAGTTGTGATTCAGTTCCAATTACTTCAGAAGCTGCTTTTACTCCTTCATAGGCAGCTAGAATCTCTTTCTCCATTGGAGTATAATTAGCCTCTGAACCTCTGTAACCTCGACTCCAGAAACCAAGAGGTCGTCCACGTGTCTCACCTGGAGCTCTTTGCCACAAGCACCAGGTTGGACCATTGTCACTTGCAGCCGTGTACAAAATGTTCTTAATGTCTGGACCCCCTCGGACAGGTCCCAGACCCATTGCTTGAACTACCTCTTGCTTTATCTGGTCAAAGGCTGCTTGTTGTTCAGGTCCCCAGTGGAAATGGTTTCTCTTTCGAGTCACATCATACAGAGGTTTCACAATCTGACTGTATCCAGGAATGTGCAGTCTCCAAAATCCCACTATCCCCAAGAAACGTAGAGTTTCTTGCTTGTTCATGGGATTTGCCATGGTAGAGACTCTGTTTACCACATCCACTGGAATGTGTCGGTGTCCATCCTGCCACCGCACTCCCAGAAACTGGATCTCTCTGGTAGGTCCTTTCACCTTGTCTCGCTTGACGGCAAAACCTGCATTCAGAAGAATGTCAATGATTTTGTTACCTTTCTCGAAGACTTCCTCAGCAGTTTTACCCCAGACGATGATGTCATCGATGAACTGGATGTGTTCTGGAGCACCACCTTCCTCCAGAGCATCGTGGATCACTGCATGACAGATGCTTGAGCTGTGGATCCAGCCCATTGGCAATCTGTTGAAAGTGTACTGGATTCCTCTCCAGGTGAAAGCAAACTGAGGCCTGCATTCCTCTGCTATGGGAATAGAGAAGAAGGCATTAGCAATGTCTATGGTAGCATACCATTTGGCCTCTTTGGATTCCAGCTCATACTGCAGTTCCATCATGTCTGGTACTGCTGCACTCATAGGTGGAGTTACTTCATTCAGGGCTCGATAGTCGACTGTCAGACGCCAGTCTCCATTCGGCTTTCGCACAGGCCACACTGGACTGTTGAAAGGTGAATGAGTTTTGCTGATGACTTTCTGACTCTCCAACTGACGAATCAGATTCTGAATGGGCAACAAAGAGTCACGGTTGGTTCTGTATTGTCTGTGATGCACAGTCTGAGAAGCAACCGGCAATTTAATGTCCTGAATCTTGTGTTGTCCCACAACTGCAGATTCATCAGAAAGCTCAGGTCTAACAGACAGTTTCAGCTTTTGTCCATCAGTTTCTACAGATGCTACTCCAAAAGCCCATTTGTAACCTCTAGGGTCTTTGAAACGCCCTTCTCTCAGAAAATCAATTCCCAGAATACAAGGTGCATCAGGTCCGGTCACAACTGTATGCTTTCTCCACTGTTTACCAGTTAAACTTATATCAACCTCCACCTTAGTTAACTCTTGAGATCCACCAGTGACTCCCAGAATAGTTATAGCTTCTGATCCCTGATAATTTGATGGCATTATGGTGCACTGAGCTCCTGTGTCAACCAAGGCCCTGTACTTCTGAAATTGTGAAGTGCCAGGCCACTGGATGTACACATCCCAATAGATTCTGTTATCTCTGTTACCCCTCTCCTCCCCCTGGCGGGAGGCAGGGCACCCCTAGTTATGGGGAACATGCCCACACGTGCAATGAGCACATGGCACAGTGTTAGAACTGGAGCCACTGTTGGAGCTATTAGAGTTGTCCTGGGGAACTGTAGAAGTAACAGCTACCCTTCTGGTATTGCTACCTCAGGTTCTGCCACTTTGCAGTTCCCTCAGTCTCCTGAAAAGATTAGCAGTTGGTTGACCATCCCATCTGTTCATGTTCTCACCAAACTGATCACGCAGAGTTATCCAAATACTCGCACGTGATTGCCTTGGTGGTCTGTTTTGGTTGGATCTGTTTTGGAATGACCTGTTTTGGAATGACATCCTTGGAGGACGTCTATTCCTCACAGAGGAAACCTGTATCCACCTGGAGGAAGAATTGGAATTATCTCTTTGTGCCAATTGGGAGAATGTATTTTTAAATTCATCCTTCAGCTCTTTCATGCAGTTCTTTATTTCACCAGACAGAGTTTCAATGGCTGAAACCAAAGAAACACGTGTCATGCTGTCCTCCAATTGTCTCATCTGATCAGTGAATTGGCCAACCGTAGGAGAAGCACCACCATAATTTCTTGCCACAATTCTGCTTGCCAGAATATTTGCATAATTAGGAGGAGCAAGTTTGATGAGCTTCTTAGCAAGACCAGTTCCTACAGGAATTTCATCAGGATTCAGAGTCTCATGGCCACCATAGAGTACCTCTCTAACAGCAAATTCTCTCAGACGCTTGATTCCCTCATCTATGGTAGTCCAGGGTTTGGCATTCCATGGAAGATCATCTCGGGAAGGATACCTCATGAGAGTTGCCATTAAAAGGCGTATCCACAGAGTAACCTTACCGAGAGTCCTGCCTAGATGTCTATCTATTCCATTATCCTTTGAGAGAGTTCCTAGTTGAGCTGCTGACTTGTCTCCAACTACCAGAGCTGGAGCACCTGTATCATAGCATCTACCAAGCCAAGCTAGGATTGGCTCCTTATCTGCTCTGATGTAATCTTTACGCACATTCCTCAATTCTTCCCTGGGTGACGAACAGCTCTCAATGTCATCTGACTCCTCCTCCTCTGCTTCATCTTCCTGAAGTTCTTGTCCCAGTAATCTTACTGTCACTCTCCTAAGAATCTGCTTAAGGTCAGGAGTACCACCTTTAGTTGTTCTGCTATCAGCAATTTGCCCTGCATCTCCATCCAGTGATGATCTCAATAACTCAGCTATATCTTTAAGACAAATCTTTTCCTCCATCTCAGCAGGGTCTCTTTGAGCAGAAGTTCCCTCACCAGGATCCTGCTGTTCTTCCCCATCAGCATCTGGATCAGCTTTGCCCTTTTTTCCTCTCGTACTTAAAACAGCTACCTGCTTAACTGGAGCTGTGTTTGGATTTACAGCTGGCTTAATAGAAGCTGACAGGTTTTGAGACGAATCAGCTGCTGTGGAGGACACTTCCGGTCCTGCCGAAGAAGAAGGAGGAAATGGCTTTGCCCCATTAATGGCTGCCGAGGGCGTGGAAGCCATGTTAGGAGCTGCTGCTGCCGCTGGCTGATTGCCAGAGCCACCAACAGCACCGTTCAGAGCAGCCTTTCCGATGGACTTTTTAGCTTTATTGTTAACTGATACAGATTCTGTATTTTCCTCATCACTAGATACCTCTGGGGTAGAGTTAGAGCTGCACTTTCTGCGTTTCGATCTATGCTTAATTACAAAGCACGCTTTCAAAACTTTTTCTCCCGATAGAGAGCATATAACAAGTACGCAATCACCATCACCAGCAGTAGATTTAAACACATCAAATAAATCACCTTTGGATCCCAGCCATCACTTAAAACAACCCTTTCGCCTACCGGGATCTTAAACACCTTTATCTCTATGGGCAGAGTGCTAGAGGTCACATTCCCGTATCTATTAAGCCAGAAGAATCCCAGGCACCGGTCGTAAAGAAGCTGAATCTTATACTTAAACCATAAATACAATCTATACATCAAGTATCTGCCTAAGCGATCGAAAATCAATCCCATGAAGTACTTGTAGACCAGTACCGAACAAACTGAAAAGACCAAACGTTCTAAAAGCCAAAACACTTTCATGTTTGCAACTCCGACTCGAGCAGGCAATAAATCAAGCAATCTTTTAGCCCAGCTTCTGGACAGCAATTATCCACAAGCCCCACGTTGGGCGCCAATTAAAAATATGTGGTGGAGTAGGAAGGTTCCCCCCACACACAAAAGAATTCCACAGCTAACTCAGCCGGAGAAGCAGATGAAAGCTGTATTTTACAAGCAGATATGGAATGCAGTGAATATGTACAAATATATTACAATATTTACAATATATACAGAAGTATACAGCAATGTATGTAATACAGGAAACCTTTCCCCAACCCCCCCCCCCTGCGGTCAGGGGGGTTCGGCCTGTCCCCCCCTTCTCCCTCCCTACCTCCCCTTTTTCCCAAAAGGGTTAAAGAGAAAGAGAAAGGAAGGTAATTAAAAGGGTGAAAACTTGTTAAAGCTCAAAGCGGATGCAAAAGTTAGTTTTCTCTTATCTGGTTAGCAAGAATCGTAGAGAGAAACGAGCCAGCTCACAGCACAGGGGGAAGAAGAAGACGACTACTGACTGACTCCCCCAACTGAAAGACTAAACAAAAATTTACAGCCGGGTCCCACCAATGAAATTGAATTAGCATATCATTGTTTTCATTCTAATATCAAAATATTCGCCCAGAGTGTTCAGAAAGTGTCTCTTTCTTAAAGGCACAGCCTAAACCGGTCACAGGAAAGTATTTGAGTTAAGCAGTATAATATCACCGAAGTGAACCATTCTTTTTTTTTTTCCAGAACTGACAATTTGTTCTCCAATCTTAGCCCAAGAATCCACTGTTCTTCAGTTCTGCACAAACAGAAGCAGAGACATATCTTCATACAATTAAGTAATTTTGCATTTATAATGACCAGTTTTACGAATGAATCTGCAGTAAATTTTGGAATAGAAACTGCTTTCCGAGTTCATTATGAAGTAATTGCTTTCTAGTGGTCTAGATTGGCTACAGTGTTGGACTCTACTGGTTAGTCTACATTGCTGTATTTAAAAGATTAGGTATTTTACAACTATCAATGCATATTTAATAATGAAAACAAGTACTTCTAATACAAAATAGTGTCATATTTCACATAACTTAATGTAATATAGAGAAATATTTTAACTAACATTACTCATTAGTGAAGAACTGTCCAAATCCTGAATGTTATCATTAAATCCTAATTGATGCTACTTAGCAAGATGAAGACCAATCTCCAATAATACATTATTCTACCATAATTTTAGTACGTTCATACTAGTTTGGTTTGGCTGTGTCAAGAGACAGAGTTAGTAGCTTACTAAGAGTCATACAAGCTGCATTTCAGTAGTATGCACAAAAATTGAAAATGGAACCACCTTTGGACCTCGACTGTGTACCTGTCTCTCTCTCTCATGAGGGCCAAGTGACTCTTCCTGTTTCTTGCCTTTGTACAACATTGGGCTTGTACCATCTCAGGCTTACAAACAACCCAAATGTATTCTGCTGCTTAGTATACAGAGGGTTTTTACTCTATTTACTTAGAGTGCTTCCAGACTCTGAAGACCATGGTTTAGATTTACTGTAAACATAACAAACATAACAATGAACATAAATCTAAGATGTTATGTTAACCACAAAAACCTAAGATGTTACTTAGACCTCACTGATGACTTGGAGATCTAGTAAAGGCTACTCCTGTGGATCCAGCATTGCATTTGGACATTTTACTGCATGGAGATCATTCTGATACCAGAACCTACAAGAAAACAATTCTACACCCAATTAGCAGTGATTTCATCCTGTTTTTATATATTATATATATATATATATATATATATATATAGGGGAAGGAAGAGGGCAACAACAGTTCAGTAAGGACTGTATCTTCCTTATCTCCTCCAATTAGCTCCTCCAGACCTTGTTTGCATGATCCAATAGGCACCTGAGTAACCACGCCATCCTAAATTTCATTGTATTCCAGAAAATCTGGCTATCCTGCCATGTTCTTTCCAGTTTGCACCCTTTGTCTGCATGTTAGATACTTTTTGGATAGAAAAGTGGACTAGTTGCACAATGTACCTTAGCATGGAAACAAAGGGTGCCCACATCTTTGCCTGTTATTTTAGTTTGTCCTTGGTGTTTTCTTCTATTTTAAAATTCATATCTGGAAAAAAGGGAAGAAAAATGCTACTTTGGGGTGGGGACCTGTAATATCTTATATATCTCAATGCCTAAGTACAGTGCTACAGCTTTTGCAGTCAAAACCAACGGCACATTGTAACAAGAGGAAATGGAGGCAGAAATCTAGCTGCATCCTCCAATGACTAGGTATTCCCTTCATAAAAAACTACCTGTGGTACATATTGACATACATTAATTGGGCTAAATGCTAGCTTTTGCAGTCATATGGACAACCACAAGGATTTGCAGCCTCCAGATATTGAATGTGGCAGCAGCAAAGAAGCATGCTGCAGGCTGTTCCTCTTCCTGCTTTCCCCTCTAACCTTACAGTGATTTAACAGGCTGATACATGTTCTGTAACCTTTCATCATTCCTAAGGTAGAAGCATAGAACACATCAGTATTCTCAGGTCTAGGACTCAGACAATACTGCAGACCATTCACTGGGTTCACAACAAGTTCAAGCTTTCAGCCTGCAAGACTTTTGGCCCATCACACTGCATGAGTCTGGTTATTTGACACATCTTCTACTGAAATAAAAGAAACACAAATTGAACTATATTGGCTTAAAGACACAAAAGGATTTTTCTGCCTGAATATCAAGTCTAGATATGACCCTGACCTCCAAAACCCCTCCCAACATGATTAAGCATCCATTAGTTGTCTGTCAATGTATGAAAGCATGTACCTAGACTATTCCCAAAGTTTATACTTTACACGAGCAGCACACAACACTGATTATAAATCTCTAGATGCAACAACTAAAGATCCTGCTAAAACCTTTGTTATTTTGAGGAAGGAGTAGAATGGAAGGAAATGTTAATCAGTGAACTCAAGCTGTGGCCTGACACATTACCTCATCCACTGCCACCAATATAGGCGAACCCAGCTGAATTAATTTATTTGCCACCATGATCTTTTTTTCCAGTCTAGTGATCAAGGTCATGCTACATCCACAGAACAGTCACCAGATGTGTACTACTCTTCATGAGAAATCCTAATTTTTATTCTCTGGGAAGTAACCACTCGTGGCTTATTAACAATTACCTATTATAAGGTCTTTTGTATATTTTTGTTATTCACAACTCCTACAAACTGCCCTTTCACAATGTAGTAATATATACAGCTTAGGAAACTGACCTCTAAAGAATATTTAATAGCTGTGTGGCAGCTGAAAAGGAATTATCTCCATGACTATTTAGATATACCTAAGTAATTTTTAGCATTTATAGTGCTCTTGGTGCTCTGATACACCAAATCATAGCTAATCTATGCCCATGCTTTGTGGTACAAATGCAAATGCGTTTGTGTTGATATAAATACTAGACAAAATTAAATGAATGCCTTATTATTTTCAAGCTTATACATGCAAAGCTACTTGGTGCTGTCATTTTATTTTCTATGATCTAATTACAAAGCCTTGAGGGATATGAAAAGGGGACCAAGTATTTGAGAAAATGGAGCATACATGCTCCAAGGTTAGTCAGGAGTTTATCAGATTGAAGAGGAAAGGCCCACCAGGTCTGAAATACTCAGGTTAAAAGTCATCAGAAAGTAAAGAAAGAATAGAATGGAAGAATAGAATGGAATGGAAGAATAGAATAGAATAGAATAGAATAGAATAGAATAGAATAGAATAGACCAGACCAGACCAGACCAGGTTGGAAGAGACCTTCAAGATCATTGTGTCCAACCTATCATCCAACACCACCTAATCAACTAAACCATGCAACCAAGCACCCTATCAAGTCTCCTCCTGAACACCTCCAGTGACGGCGACCTAAAAAAAGTACAAAAGAAAGAAGCATCCCAGGAGAGCAATGTAACTGCCATGTAGCTGAACCGCTGCAGGAAACAAAACTATTTCATGCATTGCTAATAGAATAACTACGAAAGTGAAGTTCCTATGCCATCACTGTCCTCCCTTTATTGCCCCCATACTCAGCAGGGCCTAACTTGGCTGCTGCACAGAGAGCAGTGGGAAAATGAGTTCTACTTCTAAGAATCTATCTGTCCTTCAAGATAATATGCAGTTTTTGAGATATTTTGCTGGGTGATTCTCATGTTCTTCACAGATATTCAGCCATGCCTGGGGGCAAATTCCATACAAGTAATAATCTCAGGTGGTTTGAAGTCGAGCAGAGGGAAAAGAAATCATGACATTTTATGTGATCATCTAGAGTAGCACTTGAAAAAAGCAGCATCATGGAAAAGGTTGATTTAGTTTTAAAAATTTTACCCTTATAAAATTTTACCCAGGGAAAAACAAGGGAAATCTTGTCCCTTATGCAGTAAACATTAAGTTTGAATCCTCCCAGCATACTGATCAAGGCTTCAAATTTTCCTAGGTTTAGATCAAAAAGGGATACAATTGTTCAGTGTTCTGCACTCCAAGACACAACACAGTCACTTTCACTTAAAATGCCACCAATATATTTAATCTACCTGTACTATGTATAGAACTGTGCACAAATTTAATTTCTTCCAGACTTCAGAAATCAGCACTGAAACTCTGCAGCTCCTAAGCAAGTTGCTTTTACAATAATAGAACTTTAAAACCCTGTGGAAGGATATGTTCAAAATTGCCTGTTCAAAGAAATTTATGATTTTATTATAGCCGCATATTGACTATTCCTACAATAACCTGAAGGCAGAACCAAACACTTTATTTATTCAAACTGCAAATGAAATTGGGCAAGAAGAGTAATTAGCAAGCAACAAAAAATAATGGAAAGCACCATAAAAGCAGTTGTAAATTTATGTGGGTTGTCAGATAGTTAGAAAAATAACAGCTTAAATTTAAAAAGACCAACTTTTTACATGCAGAACAGAGTATATACAGATTAACTGTTAAGCTGGTTTGGAAAAAGCCCAGAATCTACAGGGCATTCTGCATGGTGCCCAGCCTCTTCTGCTTGTGAATGGAAGTGTCAGTTCCAGATTCAGAGGTACTCCTATAGGCATCCATGGGGATAGACTTAAATAATCTTTTTAAAAAATATTTTATTTTCCCCTAAAAGAAACTAATTTGTCAGAAATACAGATTCTTCCCCACGATCCTTTCCCTTATTTATTTCTCTGTGTATGCATAAATATTAAATTGGCTACATTTCTTGCCTGCTTAAATGAAGACTACTTGGAACTATGCAGCTTTCCATGTGCTAAGGGATGACCTGCTTTTTCTTCCCTCTTTAGTCTCTTCTAACTTGCAGGCCACGGGCTGTGGTGTACTGGCCACTAGGAGCTGCCAGCCGTTGCCCAGCACCAGCACTCGCATAGTTGAAGCTATGACTGAGGTCAGTGCATGAGGCTGCTGGGCATGGGAAAATACGCCCCATAAAATGAGGCCAACACAAGCCCAGTCAGCTACCCTGGCCCTGCTCTCACAGGACATAAGTAATGGCTAAAACCCCAACCAACCAACCAAAACCCCTAAAACAACAACAAAACACCATGCATTTTAAAACTGTGTTAAGAGCTGAAAATACTGTGTGTTATTAAACGTCTCTCATTTTCCCTGGAATTAGGAAGTTAGTCGTTTATGATTTTACCCATGCTTTCCTCTACCCTCAAGATGCAATTCCACCTTTGTAAATATTTCCCTACTGTTTAATGTAGCTATGAATTTTTCATTGTTCAAGGTAAAAGCAGCTAGAAGCAGCTGGATGATCACTTTGGCAGTTCCTTTTTGTACGGTCACTTTGCAACAGAGTAAATGCTAGCTATTATTGCTTTAATGAATAAGCTCCCACTGAGCATATAATCACCATTCAAAAACCTGAAAGAGTGAATCCGTATGCTTATTTTGGATATTTATACTCCTTTTAATGGAAAGCTTTCTTACATTCTACCATATTTACTGGGAAGGCATATTCCTCTATCATGTAATACTGAGGAAAATGAATCTCTGCTTTCACAGACTGGGAGCTCAGATCTCTAGCAGTTCTCAACAAGGAAAGTCTAAATCACTGTTGGAATATGTCCAATGCAAAGAGTATTCGCACTACTCAATTTTCCACCTGATTAGTCTTCCTAGCCTTGTGAGTACTGAGACATAACCAAATACTCAAAACTTGGCCAGGTTTAGGTGCTTTTTTACAAAAATGGTAGTACATGGGATGAATTTTAAGTGTCCATACCCAAGGAATCTAGGACTGCTCAAGGAACACATTGTTGAAACACTTTAACACAGTTAACTCAATATATTTACCTAATCATGTTTGTTTGAAACAATATTCTTGTCTCACTAACAAATGTAACTGCAAATAACAACAGTCTAGGATACTGAACTGCCTCTGATGATGGCTCCAGTTCTGACATCCTGAGAACTGCCACCCTACCTGTAGTACACTTAGGGAAAATTCTTAAATGATGATTTGCAATCTCAGTTTTGCATTTCCACTGAACCTTGGAGTGTTGCAATATGGTTTGTTACAAACATATTGAACAGAGAGTGACAGAGACAGACTCATGCAGTCATGCAGCAGTACACAGTCAAAAGCACCTTCTTCAGAATGAACATAAGCAAATTAAATACCTCCTCTGTTTAATTCTACTTGAATTCAATGTGGGATAAATATGTACATCAGAACAAACTAAGTTAAGTTACTACCATGGGAATTTCACTCCTAGATTTTTCTCTTATAAGTAGGGAATAAAAAAGTCAACAAAGGAAGGAAATCAATAATGCTGGTGATATCTTCTGCTCAGACACTAAACCTTAAAGGTAGCTATTTTGCTTATTTGTTATTACTTAGCAGCATTAGCTCATATTCAGAGAAAAAAAAATTTAAAAAAATATAAATTATAAAAAAAATAAAAAATTTTCTAAGCTGTAGAAATTTGCATGGTTCATGCCTGAAAATAAACACTATTGGCATGCACTTCCACAACTATGCTCTCTTGCTCAAGGACTAACCCAGAATGTGGATGTGTTATGACAAGCATTGCATAAATCCTGGAAGAGCAGATAATGTTTTCTCAAGAGATACACAGATAGCTTTTGTCTAAAATTCTATAGGTGAGCATAACACATGTGTATTAGCTAAGAATAATTGATTCTAGGCAGTAGGTAGCTTTGTCCTGGGTTTGTTTTCACTCTCCTCCAGTGCACTCATCCCAGCTTTTGCTGCTTTTGCAGTGCTCCTCACCACTAGGTGCAATCACTAGGGGATGTGTGGCTTTTCCCCCATGCCTCCTAATATGTAAAGTGCAGGCTGAGTCTAAACAAGGCAACACTGGAAGAACAGAAGACCCCTGCTTCAGATTCTGGTAATAACAGTAGCTCCAGAGGGGCCCAGGATGACATTCTTTCAGGTTTGTTTCCATCTGGGTTATGCTCCTTTTCCTCTGCTGACTTCAATACTGGAAACAATACCATTAATGAATAAGGGATTCCTAGAACATTTTTCTAATCCTGATCTGATTAATGCTGGGTTCACCAAGATCAACTCATGGTTTATCTAAAGTTACTTGGAAGGTTTTTTTCTGAGTGTATTGTTCTTTTTGCTCAGAATAATTCTAGAATGTTTTAAAACTTACCACCACCAAATTGCACCATTGCCTTTCCTTTTCCAGCAATAAGCAGCACAGATAATTGTCTGTTACTGCTTGATAAATGTCATTCTGCAGTGTTACAAAGCAGTTGGTGTTTGTCAAGGATGTCTCAAATGGTAAATGATCATTTACTTCAAAGTTCAAAAAGTAAATGGATATTTAACTGACTGGAAGAACTAATAGCAACCTTATCAGATAGTTTTTCTTAGTCCACAGTAAAGTGCTAATTTTCATCTTCCTTTGTAAGGCCATTGGGAAGCATTTGCTGCTAATTTTCTGTTGCCTACTAACATTTAGTTTAAACTTCTGCCAGTGAGGTTTTCTTAAGGACCTGAGAAGTCATTAGCCAACTCCTGAAGTGGTAAGGTGCTATCTCACGGCGCGCATGGCAGTAAAAGAATTCGTAATGAGACCAGCCTCAAATAGTTTGTGAAAGACAGTAGTTTAATAAACTAGCTTCAGATGAGTTTATCTGAATTGCACGAATATGCTCAGCTAGTTTTGCTGATAGATAACATCAGAGGGCAACAGGTTTCCAAAATGAGGGTCAAGATAGGAATTAAGTTCAGAAATGTTTCAAAGAAAAAACATATGAAACTGCAGGCTGATTTAGGAGCAAATTCTAACATCTGCAGTCCAATTTAGCATTTTGAGTCAGGCTGTTAAAAACATTAAGAAGTCTCTAACTGGTGATAATGCATAAAATCAAGCCATCTCCAAGAATTATGTTTCTGAATAAGTACCAATTATATGATTAGAACCTCACAGTGAACTTACTCATTTAATGTCAATGTCATTGCTTTATTGTGAACATAAATGAGTTTTCTTTCTTTGTACACCCCCATTATGTACCATACAGTATTACATATGCATACTGTATATACAATATGCCATTGTCAAATTAAAAGTCACATAATTGCCTCAGGATAAGACACTTAAATTATGACACCTCATTTTTCTTTAAAAATATCTATTTGAGCAGTATTTAAAATATATTGCAATGTGCATTCTCAGTAGAATGTGAATTGCAGATCTTGCACTGTATGTTTTGTTAGAAGATTAGAAACCATTTCTAAAATACATCAGTTTGTTATTGCTGAGCTTGCAGGGATTTGAAGCAAATCAGTGATATTCTATCCCATCAATCAATGTGTCCCAGCACAGTGGTCTAACAGTTTTCTTTGTTTTATTGGCAACCTGTCCCTGTCTTGTGTGTAAATCCATAATGCTCCTGAATGTGCAGTATTTTGGAGTTGTCCTGCTCAGGTTTTGTCTTGTACAACCCTCAAAATATGCTACAGAAGAGGCTACTGCCCTAGAAAACAAAACTGTGAATGAAAACTGGAATATAAGCCAGTGATGCATGAAGAGAAGTGTGGTCAGCATGATTCTAGCCCCATCTGAAATACTGCATTCAGCTCTGGGACCAGCAGCACAAAGCAAAATATGGACCTGCTTGAGTTGCTCCAGAGAGCCACACAAATGACCAAGAGCATCATCTTCTGGAGCACCACTCCTGTGAGGACAGGCTGAAAGAGGTGGGATTGTTCAGCCTGGAGAAGAGAAGGCTCCAGGGAAACCTTATAGCAGCCTTCCAGTATTTCTTAAATGAGACCCACAGGAAAAAAAGGGGAAGCAAATTTTATCAGGGAGTGTGGTGATAGGAAATGGGGTAAAGGTTTCAAACTGAAAGAACATAGATTTACATTAGATGTTAGGAAAAAATTCTTTACCCATGAGGATGGTGAGACCTTAGAGCAGTTTGCTCAGAGAACCTGTAAACACTTCCTCCCTGGAAGTGTTCAAGGCCAGATTGGATGGCACCTTGAGCAACTTGATCTAGTGGAAGCAGTCTCTGCCCAAGGCAGGAGGACTGGAACCTGATGATCTTTAAAGTCCCTCTCAGCTCAAACCATTCTGTGATTCTATGTAATGAGGATGAGGGGAAGCCCTTACCAATTTATTTGCCTGAAAATGAGAAACAACTTATCCTGGGAAGTACAGAGGCACAGTATGCTATGTGAATCCATTTAGATTAAGGATGAATTTCATTTGCAAGATGGCCTAACATTTATTTATTTATTTTCTTATATAGACTATTATTAGTTTGCAGTGCACAGGATATGTCAGAGAGCAGGAGACTATCAGGTAAAATAGTAATTTCATTTTCAGATTCTACAGAAGACCTTCTAGCATGCACTTCTAATGATTTTCTGTTACACGAGAACACTAGGGAATAGACGGTCTGGTTTTGCTTGCCTTTAGTTATTTCACCTGGTCAGGATTATCAACCTGTCACACAACAAGGCTGATGTTCAGGGGTTACTCAGTCATGATTAGAACCCTATTTTCTTAGCAAAAACATGGAAGTGAGATGTAAAATGCAGATCTCATTATTTGCATTTAAACTCCTGTGGGATGTAAGAAAATCTCTTTTACAAAGAAGAACAAACCCAACAACATTCATGGATGCTAAAGCGTTAGCACAGTTAGGAGATTTTTTTTTCCTCAACAAACACTACATATCTGCAATAAAAGACTCAGCTGGAAGCTACAAAAGTAGTCAAGTTTAAAGGCATGAAAATAGTGATACATGAAACAATGAAAAAGTATCCAAAGTTGATTGAATTTTCAAAGAAAAAAAAAAAAAAAAGAGAAAGTCATTAAAGTAGAATTAAAATAAGTGGGGAAAAGAATAGCCTGAATAAAATAGATTTAATCATAAGGTTGATTGAGATGTCTGTGAAAGTTGGTAATGGGTGGCAATAAGATTTATAAGTAAATTAGATATAATAAAAAGGTGTTAATTTTTAATGAGATGAACGCTCATTAGAGGCTGAAAAGAAGTCTGGACTTTTAAAGTTTTACATTTCATTTATGAAGGTTTCAGATTTCGGTGTGTATCTGTGTCACTTTCACAAGACATTTTTTGTGATTTGAAGGAGGTCTGCTGGCTCTGTAACTCTGTAAAGTAGCCATCAAAAGTAAGGCATTCCCTACTGGTTTCTGCTAACCGTTGATGGCTTCACAAATATATTTCTTAAAGATTGTGTAGATATTCCTCTATTTGGACAGTAAATGTTTTCTTATATATATAGCACTGCTGTTCTATTGCTGACCTAGATCCACAAAGGAATGTTAGAATTTCTTAAAGAAAAGGGAGAGAAAAAAGAAAATGTGCCCCCATCTCTTTCAGGACAGGATTCAGAAATACAAATCTAATATAGGCAACCTTCCTGTTACCTAGAGTCAGACTTCTGAGTTTGTGAGAGGACTGGAAATTAAAGTACAATCTTGATGGCACTTCCTGCAGGACAGGAAATGAGGGTATGCAAGACACTTCAAAAATGTTGCATGATTTATCACAGAGCTAGAAGCTGCCATTTTCACTACTGTAGCCTACAGCCAAGGTCAGTGCTTGTACCTGTCCAAGGAGTCCGAATCTCTCCTGTGAATCCCACTTGACAGCAAAAGGAGTACACACACAATAAACCTGTTAACAGCTAAAGATGTTATTAGTGAGCCAAGATTTAGTAATTGACATTAAGCTCTTTGTGTTGCCAGTCTGTCTTTTTTTTTTTTAACTTCATACTCCAGACAAACAGAAGTTACCAGCATAGATCAGTATTCAGAGCAGTAGAGACCTCGTCATGAGAAGCAATGTCTTTGGAATTTTGGAATCCTTTTGTGTTCACCTCTTCACTTGGGATGGAGAAGGACCTGGAAAAACTTTCTTCCCATATGCTGTAGCAAAAAAACTGCTGGAAGGGAAAACCACAACAGCCCTAAACCATTACATTAACATTCTAAAGAGAAACAAAAATTACATCTACAGTGTAAGCAATTCATATACATGTTAAATCTGACAGGAAAATACGATTTACTAATTAATATGGACCTATTCCTACAGCATCTCTAGCTGTTATGGACGTGGCTTTGAAGCCTATGTACTGAGAATATCCATATACCTCAGCGCATTGCACTGTAGTATATATTCACCTTATTCTTCCACAGAAATAAAAGATCCTGTCTGACAGCACTAAAATCCAGGAAAAAAATAAATAACAGTCATATATTGTGAAAACACTGTATTACTCTTAGTCATAAACAACCTTCACCTTTTAAAATGGATTAAAAAACTATTTTCCCTGATTCTCATTTACCATATTCTTTTTTATCGCACGTGTTAGTTATTTTCTCACACTAAAAGAATTACAAAAATCACAGAATTATTTGGGCTGGAATAGACCTCTGAGATAATCAATTTCAGCCTATGACCTAACACCACTACATTGACCAGACCATGTCACTAAGTGCCAAATCCAATCCTTCCTTAAACACCTCCAGGGATGGCGACTCCACCACCTACCTGGGCAGTCCATTCCAGTCTCTAATACCCCTTTCCATGAGGAAGTGCTTCCTAGCATCCAACGTAAACCTCCCCTGGTGCAGCTTCAGGCCATGTCTTCTTGTCTTGTCATAAGTTGCCTGGGAGAAGAGCCTGACCCCTCATACTACAACTTCCCTTCAGGAAGCTGTAGAGTGTGATAAAACCCCCCACCTCATTTCTCCTTGTCTCCAGGCTAAACAAACCCAGCTCCCTCAGCCTCTCCTCAATGAGACTTTCACTCCAGTTCTCTCCCCTGTCATGTTGCTCTCCTCTGGACCCACTCCAGCACCTCAGTATCTTTCTTGAAATGTGAGGCCCAGCACAGCACACAGTACTCAAGGTACTGTGCTGTTTCCTTACCTACACCATTGCCAATGCTAGCACCTGCATTCTGGTGTCAAACCAAGACGTTTTCTCAAAAAACCCAAACCAAACCAAACCCAACCAAACTACAATAGCTACAGATAGTATTAATAACGTATTAGCCTGAAATGTTAGCGCAATTGGTTTACAGGACTAGTCAGCAGTAGTAGCCTTAAATCAACCTCCCATCAAAGCTTACCAAAACTATACATCAGATCAAATATCATGCAAATGAGTGCAGGTTTGCAAGGCTGAAGGCAATGTGTTCATGTCACATATGCAGGTCTCAGATTTTTCTGAAAGCACACAGCCAGCTGGGTGCCTTGTAAATACAGGTCAAAACACATAAATACACGAATAGAAGTAGATATATTTAATCTTTCCATCTTTGTGATACATCTGTTTTATTAAAACATAACACTAGCCACAGATGTATCACACTATCTAGTAGCATCTCATCTCGGGGTGGGGGGGAGCTACCAAATCATAATCTCCCTTATACAATGAAGGATGAAAAGTGAATAGATTTGGAGTTACAGTTTTTCTGCCTTATCAATGTGTTGAGTTATGCAGCAACACTGAACAGGAGATTTATGTTCTTAGAGTCATCCAAGTTAAGTGCAATGAAACGGTTTTGAGATGCAAAAGTTGGCTGGTAAAGAATGCATGGAATAATTTCTTTTTCTGAAAACAATTTATGAGGAGAGATTTGTGATTTTAAACCTAAGCTATATGACTGTGATGGGTTTAGGCAGCCCCCCTCCAAACCCTTCCCATCACGGGCAGAATAAAAACACCTAGACAAAACGGATTGCAAAAGTGATGGAAAGTTTAAAGGAAAAGCGGTGAATCTTTACAGAAAGCCAAAAGCAGAGTGACAAAAGAAATCCCAAACAGTCCCAAGATGATCCCATCCCCACCTGGGGGTACATCCAAGACCCCCAGGGCTCCTTCTTCCCCCTCCCCGCTGCTAGGCTAGTCTCAGCTGGCCAGATCTGAGACTGCCCATCCCCCCGTGGCCTTGGGCCTAGCCAGGCCCATGGCCGGGAGACAACATCTCCCCCATTACCGGGCGACGGCGAGGAAGAAAGAGGAGGTGCTTAGACCTCGCACTAGATCTTATAATGGTGCAGAGAATTATGGTAGAAATACCCAATTTCCTGTGTCCACCCACTGGGCTGGACCTCTGGACACAGGAAGCAGGGGGCACCCAGCCCAAACTGCAACAATGACTCATTCTGCATGAGGTGTGGATGTGCAGTAGGAAGAGAACAAACACCAAACAGCAAAGATAAACTTTATCACAGCCCTTTAAGGTTTCGTGCAAGGTCACAGAGCAAAATTTAAGTTATGCAAAGTACAGTTGTCTTATTTTCTCTTGTTCTTCTACAGTAAATACCATATATTAATCTTATTGATTTTTGTAATGATACGCACAGCAAAGTGATACCCAAATGTTCACTCTGTCACAATGACTAATCATTTTCTCCCTTCTCTGGATTTTACACCTTCAGGAAATAGTCGCATCAAGGATGCTTGCCATTAAAGTATCCTGCAGATGTCAAGAGGCACACATTAATGGCCAGATAAACCTTACAAAGAGCAAGATGCTGTTTAAATACAAAATAAAACCAATAAAGAGCAAGGAGCAGTATAAATTTGCCTATTTAAATAATTTTCTGCAGCCATATCAAATGAAACCTTTCCTTATTAGTATTATTCTTTCTGAAGTTCTTCAAAGAAAACTTGTGTCTTCCTTTTTATCATTTCCTTCTTGCAGGTTATTTCAGTAGTCATACAATTGTAGCTATAAAACTAAATCCACTAAGGAATGACTCAGACTTTTCCAAGACAAAGAAGTGTGGCATTTTTGAATGTTAAACACTAAAAAGTTAGCCAAAATGAAATGTAAAGTATGGTGTGCATCCTTAAAACAGTGTAGGAAGCCGTCTGATAAGCAGCTTGTTCCCAGATTAGTGAAATATGCTCAGTTTTATTCTAGGATACTTAAAGAATTGGCCAAAGTGATTTCTGAGCTACTCAGGGTTGTTTCTGAGGACTTGCAATACTGTCATAAGATGGAACATGGGAGAACAGAGATCGCATGTTCGCCAGGAAAAAAAAAAGGAGGGAGGAAAGAGAGAAAGTAATGAAAAACTACAGACTAGACAGCTTCAGTTCCACTAAAATTTGTGCAACGAATCATCCACCTACTTGCAGCAATCTAGAAAGTAGTACAGGAAAAATTGCAGACAGTATACATACATCAACACCAAAAAACATCAAACCAGTTTAATGTCCTTTTTAAACAGGCTAATGTAACTTCTGTGTTTAAAAGACAAGAAGTAAATCCTGTTACACCCAGACTTGGGAAAGCTATGACCTCATCTTACTTCACATTCTCATTAGCACTTGACTAGCATAATGGCCAACTGAACCAGCACAAACAAAACAAAACAGGTGTACGTGTCACAGGGTTGGAAAGGACTGAAAGTATATGGAAGAATCCCAAATTATCTTTGCAAACTAAAGGGTTTCATAAACTGGGGTGAAAAAAATAGGGTAAGTGTAAAACATGACAGATGAAGAAGAGCAACAACTGCACAAGTAAATCACTGCACAGGAATTCTTGAAGTGTCTGTAAGGAGAAACAATGGCAATGATGAGCACTCATGAAATTCTTATTCATATTTTCAAGCCATAATAGCTTGGCATATGCTGCCTAGCAGACAAGTATGGAATTTTGCATGGGAAGAAAAGAAAGAGAGGAAAAGGCCCTTTAATACAACTGTAAGTGATAATTTAATAGCTTCTGTATTAAATTATTCATGTTTTCCATTAAAAAAAGGCATTGTTTCCTGTTAATTGTCAGTTACTACCAAATTAAAAGCTTGATCATATAGAAATTACTTTGATTTACAGTAGCACCCAAAAATATAATGAGCAACATTCCTCAGGCTTCAAAGATAAAGTTACAAATGTATGTAAAATACAGAGAGATGTATTTGAACATGGAGACACAGTACTAGCTGTCACTTATTGAGGGAACACACATATTTTCCAGCAGAATGCTGACTGCACTCCAAGAACAGCAATGATATTCGTTCCAGAAATGCCCACTGAAGAGAAGAAGCAAAAGAGCAAAGGAGGCATGAAAAGAAGTAGAATTCATGGCAAGGCTATTGCCACTATGACCCTGCTGGGTAAGTGGCATGTTGTGCTTTGCCTGCACAAATTGTTGGGAACAACTTAATCAGAGATACTTAGAAACGAACACTTTAGTGCAAGTGATCACAAGAGAGTAATCAATTTTATTTTCAAAAGTCTTTCATTTTTAGCCAATTTGAAGAGCTCCTGAAAGTATAGCAAACAATTTGAAGGGCCCATGGTGGGTTGTGGTGGTCTGAAAGTATTGTATCTTAGATACTTTTATAACCCACAGGACTTACTTTTGAAACTTTCATCAGTTTACCATTAAGTGCCCTACAGTTTCTGACCAAATTTAACTCCCAGACTAGAAAGGGATGAAATTTGGAGCTTCAGTCTCAGAGATAAAATTTCTGTTCATGCCAACATATTTACTCTACTCTATAAATGAAGATTAAACATGCACCCTCATGTGTGCTTCCTATTGACTAAATTTTCAGTTAATGGATTTTTATTCTTAGCAGCATAAAGTGCGCACATCCCATGAATAAGATTACCACAAACAACTACAATCAAGCTTTGTGTATTTGGCACAGATATACCTACTCTTCACATCTCATACAGACTGTGATGTTAAGTTTCATGTCCTTTTACTAGGAGGGTTTGGAAATTTTAAATATTTTTTCCTGTAAAGACAAACATAAAGTGACTCTTTTCCCCCCATCTCAACTGACAAAGTTTCCCAGCTATGTCTTTGAATACCACAGGATCCTAGGCATTTCTGAGCATTCGTCAGTGAAATCCACACACTTATGTTTGTGCACTCAGATTTAATTGAGCTACAGTAATACAAATAATAATTATTATTCAAACAACTGCTGTAACTGTTAATAATTTAATTCAGCTTTGCTATTCACAGTTTCAAGTATGAATTGAGTGTAAACGTCTAAACTAATGTATCTCTCATTTCTTTGTAAAGACAGAAACCTAGTGGGAATTGAAATGCCTGATGAAAGTTGTTCAGGTGTTCTAGTTCAAGAGAAAGAAACCCACTAGTGTTTGATGGTAGGAGTGTGATATAAAGGTTCTGTAACACCATTCTCGTTCCTAGATTATCCACAGTCCGCAAATAGGTAATTTGCTTCAAACAATTTTCCTGGGGTTCTTACCTCATGAACTATGCCACATTGAGGTTTATAGATGAGAAATTGTCATTAGAAACTGAGAAACTAAGGGACAGAAAAGTAATCTTTTGCAAAGACTATGAGAGACTGAATTGTATAGATGACTTTTTACCCCTTCTTAGAAAGCTTAAAGAAATGATAGGATTTTTCCCATGTAGTTTTCCCTGCAGCTTTAATTGGTTCATTTCCATGTGTACACACCACTATGGTCCACTTCTTGACTAGTTCACTGTGGTTAAAAACTCATATTTAAAAATATCCTGGCATTACCCTGCACCCACAAACTGCATCTCAATAGTAGCAGAACCACAGGCTTCCTGCAGTTTCATTTAGAGACTTATGGAATTAGACATAATTTTAACCTACATCTTTATTCACTATTTTCATGTGGGTTTCCAGACTTGCTTTTAGGAATGTGCTGGTAATTAAATAACTTATCCACATTACATAAAGTTTATTACAAGATTTTTTTTTTTATATGTAATGAATCTAAGCTGCTCTTGGGTTTAGTTCAAGAATTATAACGTGAAAAATTTTCAGGCTTACAAAATAAATCCACAAATCATAAAAAAAAATATTACATTTTCTAATGGTCTTTTCACCTTTAATTACAGCCAGATAATTATAATTCTACACCTAGATCTCTGCGTGCAATAGTTTTTTTGTTCCAGTCTGAATAGAAATGAGCAAGAGAAATACATAAAAGCTAGAATACACAGGGGCGATTTCCAGATTGTGCTGCAACTGGACATAGGCAAACCAAAGGGCAGTGTGCACCCAAATTAGACCAAATAAACAATGCTTCATCAATAGAAAATCTATTTTATGCATTATGAGAGATTTATATCATGGAAAAAGTACTCCAAATATTTTGGTAAGTATTCTACTAAAGGAATTTAAAAAAAAAAAAAAAAAAAAAAAAAGAAAATATGTGGAAGGTAGAAGACTACATTTCATAGCTATTTGCTTGTTAGGTCCTTACCTGAAAGCAAAGCAGGTGACCTGCTGAAGCTTTTGGACTCAACTTTACCTTGTGCTTGCATTCTTTTTCCAATTCTATAACAAATGATCAGTACTGAATACCTTCCAGGGGCAACTGGCATCCCACTGAAACTTTTTGGCAGACCAAAGGCTTGCCAAAAGGTTGTTTGTCTTTCACAGGGAACCCCCTTTTCTATTAGGCATAGTAAATATTTCCACTTGGATTACCAGAAAAACCCAATCCATAAACCACCACAAAATAGCCTGTAGCAAACACATAAAAAGGGGCCAGTTAACCATCTGAAAATAGACAAAACAAATATGCACTAAAAGATAAATTGATCTATGAAAATCCACTTCATTTATATTGTTTAGGAACTTCACTGTCTGTACAGCTTAAAAAAAATAAATATCAACAGCTACATGTTCCACAACTCATGCATAGGCTCCTGTATCAACAAAAAGCGGTCTTCAAGGATCCAGATGATAACCAGTCAGACTATGGAACAATGTGTGGAAAGTGTTCAGTACAGTACCTATAGTTTCTTTAAGCTTTCTAAGCAGGGGTAAAAAGTCATTTATACAATTCAGTCTCTCGTAGTCTTTGCAAAAGATTACTTTTCTGTCCTTAGTTTCTCAGTTTCTAATGACAATTTCTCATCTATAAACCTAAATACCAGGCACAAACTTCCATCTCAGAGACATTGTAATCTCAGCACCATTCCATAAATCTAAATGTCCACTGTAAATCATTTGGATCTCTTATTTACAATCACTTCTAATATGCAATAAAATACAACAAGACATGTTTTGTGCCCCGGAACCTTGTCATGCTGAAATACATGTAGGACACACATTTTCCAGGGGCAAGGTGTAGGGAAAAGTGTGGGAATTTTTTTCCTTAAAGAGCAGAGAATTCCTTTTCCTTCTATAATTCACACCTCCTTAGTAAAGAGTTTGGAAAACTGAGTACCTGAGCATATATGAAAGGGATTTTCATACAGCTCCAAAACTGTAACTTAACTTGAAAAGAGCATTTTTCTAAATGAAAAATGGAAGGCAGGCATATGTAGGACATGACTGGTTTATGCATCAAAATGAACAGTACTAATATTGCCATGCAACAGTTCTTTACTCTTTCAGATGTTATATTTTCACTTCACTGTTCTGTCATTCTTTTTCACTGTGAGACAAATGTAAGAATTGCTTCCCTGATGCATGTAGACTTCAAGTAAGTGCCAGTGACATTTTATAACCACAATGTGGAAAGACATGATACTGACTGTATGAGGAATGCAACCAGGATTCTTTTACTAGTACCCTTGGCTGACATTTACCAGAGCCCTGGAAGCATCCAAGTCAAGGAAAAGTAGATGTAATGCAGCAGCACATCTAAATAGTAACATTTTAAGCCCTGTTTTTGTTATTGTAAAATAATTACATATTGTGAAGGGCATAATTGAACTTATGCAATTTTCAGGTTTATAAAATCAAGCAAAATGGAAGAAGGTTTTGTTAATAGTACAGAATATGTACCCCAGGCAAAGAAAGTTCAATAATCTCAGTAGTTTAAAGAGGGTTTTTTTGTGTGTGTGTGTTTTCTGTTTGATTAGTTGGGGTATTTTTTGTGGGGTTTTGTTGATTTTTTTTTGTTTGTTTGGGGTTTTTTTTTGTTACATTTTCAGTGTCCTGTGAAATTTTCAGCCTTCTGAATAAAAGATAAACAACTGAAACTATGAAAAGCAGGCTGCATCTTCAGCTTCTGTGTGCTGATTCACCAGGTTTAGAAATCACAGGAAATTGTGTTTATCTCTCACCTATGAGCTGTTATTCCTGATGTCTAGATTATTTGCTGGGAGTACAAGACTAACACATGTATCTGTCAACAAAATGGGTCACCTCTATATTCATCTATATTTTCTTTAGCTGAAATCAATAAAGAAGAAATCAGAAACATCAGACACTGGAGGGCAGGAATGATGAACTGCTTAACATTGCTCCCTGATGTCTGTATCCCAAGACACATGGCTGGTTCACAACTATTTTATTGGGTTTCATGTTTTACCTGCATGGGTATCATCTAGTCCTTCCAACTCCTGCCTCTGTCATAATGGTGTGAACAATAATGTTGAAATACATTTTTAATGCTTTGCATAACATTAATGTGCAAACAACGGACTGCCTCCTGATTACATCACACTCCACATACCACACATACACAAACTGCATTGCAGAAAAACCCCACACCAGTAAGCAAAGCAGTATTAATGCTATTGTAACTAATATCTATCATTTTCATTGACATGTAAATGAAGGATGTGCTGTAATTACTTCACTGTGAAAATAATTATTGTAGATAATTCATTTTTTTCCTAATAATTTAAAGTATGACCTTTTATGACCTAGAATAAAAGTCAGGTTTGGTCTTCCAGCATCAATATCATATCATATGCAGTGGAATGAAATATAAATCAATATTAATGCAAAATAGATAAAGCAGCAGCAACATCACAAAACCAGTAAAACAGACAAATTTCCCCCTTGCCAGAATGCATCTTCTAAGTATGGCTTCACTTCATGGTCATCAGCTCCAGATATATAAACCTTAAAGTATTACTCATTTACAGTGACATCACTGCAGATGATTAAGCTAGCAACTGATTATGACACCTAGTGAGGCGCAGAGGTAAATTCCAGATTTACTAGGTGACTAAACCAGAACATTTATGGGAGCTCTTCAAAAATCGAACTCCTCACGGTGCTTTATTAAAATGAGAATAATAGAGTATATACATAGAACTGGTTTAGCATTAATTGTGTCCTAGGATTTTTCCACAGGAGAAAACCCAGAAAAAAGTAACAGGACAGCCCTGGAGGAGAGACAAGTTTATGCTATTTCCAGATTTGACAAATTTTGATAACCTATATCTATATCTCAAAATATGTATTTTAGATTAATCTACACTCAGGATCAACATCTCAGTTTCCATCAGTAATTCCAAAAATTGTACCTGGATTTCACACCAGTTCAAATAGCAGAGAGGTTTAGATACATGTGTTTTGATATAGAGGCGTTTTTATGCATAGGGATAATATGTGGAAACAAAGCACAAAGTGCACAGCCCAAGCATACAGATCTGTGAGGGCTGCAACTTGCAGTGTAAAGCTCACAAAGCTTGGTCACATTTTGAAATGGCAGTCAGTAGGGGCAATGTCTACTTACACAGAATAATAAATCAAGGCAAGATTGGGCATCAAAGTAAAGAAATGCAATTCTGGTGGTAGAGACAGCTGTATCTTATTTTAAAAGAGGCATAAGACATTTCTGAAAGTCAGAGCACAGCAAAATGTGTCTATATTTGTGCTATTGTGACCAGGTACATTCAATTCCCCTTTAGAGAATGTGGCAGCGATCTTCAAGCACAATTAGCATCATGTCTGAATGTGCATAGCAAATCAGCTTCTTATAAGCAGGAAACAACAAGCTCTTGTGATGCCAGTACTGCTTAAAACACGAGAAAAAAGCAAACGCCCTCGTAGAGCCAATTGAAAACACAGGACTGTGACTGCTGCACAGGACTGCACAGATTTCTAGGCATTTTTTTCCTCAATGACTGAAAGAAATATAAATTTACCACAAAACAGAAAAGCCATAAAACTACATAAAAAATATCTTCTTCCTATTCTTACTGTGAAATCAAGGAAGGTACCAACACTACTTTGTTGTGAGTGATGGTAACTGCCACATTGGACTGTTTATCCTCTTCTGATGCAAGACTTTTCATTGCTGTTGGAAATGGACAGATTTTAGAATACTCCATACCATATGCATGCAGCTTAGCAAACTCCTCTGGAGGGAGTCAAAGATGTCCTCCTCCTCAATGAGGGAATAAAATGGAAAATATAGAAAGATATGACTGGCCATAATCAAGTCTCAAATTTTCAGTACAAACCCCAGGAAGTGGCAACTGTCAAGCCTCTACTTGCTTCCTGATGTCCCCCACATAATTTCTTGAAGAATCTGAGAAAACCAAACCACAAAATTGCTTCTATTACTTTCAAACCAGACAATAAAACAAATACCATTTGAACAAATCATGATGTGAACCTTTTTAAATATATTTCATTGGATCTCTATCCAAATTCTGTGCAACTTGTGGGCTTTTGTTTGAACTGTGAACCTGTACATGAGAGAATCTTATGACAGTCTTCAGGCACTCCTACAGAAAAGATGATTTTACCAAAAGCAGAGAGCAATTACTTCTTTCATTAGGCAGCAATATTTGCATTTTCTTATAAACGAAAGCCACTTTCTGTATAAGGGATTGCCTGTTTCTATAACTTAATTTACAGGATCTTAAAGAGAGTATTCTGTATGGTTTACCTTTTTATTGTCTTTGTGTCCTCCCTTTTAATACCTGTTGAGGTTTTAAGAAAAGAAACTTTGACAATCTGGTGGTCACATAATTAATCTGTTGTTGTTAGTTTCAGTAAGAAAGATGCACTTAAAAGCTGTGATAGGGTTGGCTTGGTGTTATTTTACCTCCTTGACAAACCAATGCCTCAACAAAGCAATATATTGTATTCCAAAAATACTGATTTGACAAACTTACAAATTAATTTTTTGGATAAAGACCGACAGAATTTTCCATTAAACATTTTGATCCAGTTACATGAAAATACCTAATCTAATTCTCCAGTTAATTACCACAGGGAAGCACCTACAACATCCATCAAACCTGCTCCATAAAAATGCTACTGTAATGTTTGTTCATTTAAGAGAAAAATTAATAAGTATTGTGTGAGCTGGTTTCTTTGACAATAACTGTGCACAGCACAGTGAAGCACAAAATAGCATTGGTGGAGCTCCGTGGGACATTCTGCTCTGACTCAGACTTCATATTACTGTGTGAAGGTTCTGTCATGGGACCTGAAGGAATCCAGCCATAGCCCTGCATCAGAACCCTTCAGCCCTGCTGCTCTCTTTTGGAAGTGCCTTGGGAATGTACTTTTGAAGAGACATGATCAATATTTTTAAAACTTGTCATGAAACTTCACTGAAGAATATGTTTATGGGTTGGCCGTATTGGACACATGCACCAAGATAAAATTAATTGCCAAGAATTGAATGGCAAAGGTGTGACTAGGTTTCAAAAGAAATCTCACAAAATATCAGAAAACAAGAAGGTATTTTAAAGATAAAACATTCCTGCAGAATCAGACTAGTGTTGTGTTTTGGGTTTTTTTTCTGTCTTGCTTTTAGAGTGGGCAGAAAGATATTTTACCCCTCCCGAAAGGATTAAAATAAAAATGCTCCACTCACAGAATTGGAAAGTTAAATGGAAATATTATTCACAAATATTTACACAAATACAAAATACCCACATTCATATTCAGTCTGGGCCCAGTCCTTTGACCTGAGATTACAACAACCTCATGAGGGCCAAACACTTTCCAAGCCCCCCCTGCTAACCAGACCTCAATGCCAAACAGAATCACAGAATTTCATGGGCTGGAAGGGACCTCATGGGATCATCCAGTCAAATCCCCTTGCCATAGCAGGATCACCTACACCAGATTATACAGGAACTCATCTAGGCAAGGTTTGAATATGTCCAGAGAGAGAGACTCCACAACCTCCCTGGGCAGCCTGTTCCAGTGCTGTGTCACCCTCACAGTGAAAAAATTTTCCTCATATTTACATGAAACTTCCTATGCCTCAGCTTCTACCCATTGCCCCTTGTCCTGTCATTGGGCACCACGGAGAAAAGCCTCACTCTTTACATATTTATAAACATTGATGACGCCATCTCTCGGTTTCCTCTTCTCTGATCTAAAGAGGCCTGGCTCCCTCAGTCTCTCCTCATACGGCAGATATTCCATTCCCTTAATCATCCTTGTTGCTCTGTGCTGGACTCTTTTAAGTAGCTCACTGTCTTTCTTGAACTGAGGGTCCCAAAATTGCACACAATATTCCAGATGTGTCCTCACCAGGGCAGAGTAGGGGAGCCCCACCCCTGCTTCCCCCACAACCAGGCACAAACAGTGCAGTAAAAAATATCCAGACTGCTCAAGGCTGAAAGCCTCAGACTCTCCCCAAAAAATATCAGAGAGATAACAGCTCAGCATGCTGGGAGATGAGAGAGAAGAATAGGGCAGAATAGCCTGGGCTGTCCATTTATCTAGGGGAGATGCAGGAATGATGGGATGAAATAACAAAAGGTTACATTTTTCTGGTGCCACTTCCTGGGCTGTCCAGTCCCTGGAAGACATCCAGTCTTAAACCCACAACATTTTCAGTTTTGAACTTTCAATAACATCTGTGTAAACTTTGGCAAAAATTATACTTAAATTTTAAATTCTTTGTTCCTAATATGTCAATATCTGTCAGAAGTTAAAATATTAATGACAAAACCTTTGAGTTTCTGAAAAAAAATTCCCAATTTTTGGTAGCAGTTTTGATACGTAAAGGCAAAAGAAATCCTTTAATATATCCAGATTGGTAGTACTCAGCACCACTTGCCAAGGGATAAAAGCAGAAACCACAGAGTAAGCCAGGGGAGAGTATTTCATAGTTTACAAATGTGTTTAGTCTAGTGGGGTTTTTTAACACAGAAATATGTAATTCCCAGCTGCACAGACGTATCTGAAAATCCTTCTGAGGGTTCAGAACTAAGTACTTACATGACTTTAATAGCTCAGTCTCAATGCTGGGAACCTCAGCACACTGGAAGAATCTCTGCGTATTGCAGTGCACTTTTCATCTGACAAGAAAAAGGGTTAAAATATGTCAAAAACATGCAGATGTCAAACATTAATCATAACCAATACACACTGCTGTGGTCCAGGAATGGTTGGTATTAATTTCATCAAAGTCACAATCCTCTCTCAACCTTTGTTTTCTGTGTGCTGTGTAAATATGACAGCAACCTTAAATCTTGTTGACAGTGACTTCCATACCTGTCAGTGGGCAGGCAGCTGCAGCTCAAACAGTGCTGTGCAAAAATGCACCTCTGTGTTCCCAGCCTGAGCTCCTAACTCAACAATCCTTTTTGGGACACAGTTGAATGCTAAGGAAAAAATGTCACTGCATTACAAGCAATTAAGCAATTAAAAAGTGTGGCCATGAAGCAGAGAATGCAAGCCAAAGAAAAATTAACTGAAATCTGAAGCAGGACAGAATACTTTTTCAGCTCCCTTCTGAGGTAATTAAATAAAACTTGCAAAGACCACAAATGTAAGCAAAAGGTATATTCAGCAGTATACCCAGATTATCTGAAACCCTTGTTACTCAGTAATCTGGAATTCAACAAAATTTCCACAGCCATTATGAGACACATTCACTTGAGAAGCCTGGGAAGAGTCTAAAGAGCAGAATTAAGTGCTGCATGAATTCATTAGCCATCCTGTGATGTTGTTGTGTGATAATAATGTACCTCACATTGTTTCACTGAGAACTATCAGTTTTATCATTTCTTAGACCCTGCAATTTTTTCTTTAGTAACATTCTAGTGTTTCAAGTCACTCCAAACAACAACACACAAAATAATGGCCTCCAATGAAATGATTAGAAGGACTTTTAGAGTTTGAAAACCACGCCAGTTTATCTGGAAGCAGAACATGTTTATGTGATAACAAATTTCAGGAGAAATGTCAGATGAAAAGGATATGCCTTTCAAGCTGCTCTAAACAACACATTTAGTTTTTAAACCTGAGTTTTCATTATATTTGGGGCTTTGGGTTTTTAATATTTATCCATGTGGATAACATGAAACATCAAACTGAAGTTGTAGTAGGTATTTTTGTCTTTTAATACCTCAGCTCTGCCGTATTTTGATATTCATCTATCCCCACAGAGCAATTTTAGCCACCAAAAGCATCAATGCCTACAGGCTTCTGTTTTAGAGAATTTCTATTGAAAAAATTTGGCATATTTCTAATTCTATTCCAGTCCTCTGGAGAGAGTCCCTGTATTGTAACTGCAGTCTGGCATTACCGTCTGCAGTTTCTTGAACTAAATAAAGAAAGCATTTGCAATTTGATTAGTAGAACCTGATTGCTTTCCTTGAATATTACAGTATGTTAAATGAGAAGCTGCATAAAATAAACAAATGAAGCAGGTGCATGTCAGGTTCTGATTTGGAAGACAGCCAAATGATCAACTCCACTAAGGTTTTATTATCTAACCAGAAACACATTTTGTTGATGCTTAGATTTTTCCCTCAAGAATAACTTCTGCCAATGCTGGAAACAGCTCAATGAACAAAATGCTGTAAGTATTGAAGATTCAGGTAAATGTTCTGTAGTAAGTATTGTGCCCAACAGACTTTTATCCCTCTGTATACCCATACACACACACACACACACACACACACACACACTAGTCTGAAAACATATTAAAGTCTTTGCGCCAACTAAAAAGCATAAAAATTACAGCAGGACATCAAAAGGAGAGACCATGTTTTTGCACACTCTCTGTGATAAACATTAAAACAATAACTGAATGGGAAATCTCATATTCTGTAATTTGGAGGGCATATTTTCCAACTGGATAGCTTCCTTTGGACCCAAGCAAACAGCTGGAGGGGATGGATAAAATATCCAGTAGCATTGTCTGATTGGCTTTTCTTCTCCTTTTATCAAAGTTTTGAATGGTTTGCAGTGGAAGAGCACAACTATAACATCTTGTATTTGTGCCCAGTGCATAGAATTTGCAGGAATGTCAGGCAAAGTGACCTGCCACACTCTCATTCCATGACAAGAATGTTAATAGCTTTGATGGATACTTTAATGCTGTCTCTAGTTCTTATGAAGTACATATTGCAGTATTGCCCAGGCCTGCACTTCACTGAATTTCAGCCCCTGGGCACTGATTTTGCCCTCTCACTTCCTTTTATGGGTAGATGTAAATTCTGCTGCTAACAGATGTGCCAAAGAATTTGCTGACTCAACAGCAGCTGCACCCTTACAGAGGGTTTTTTTTTTTTAAGCATCCAAACTGCTAGTTTCAAGAGCATGTAAATCAATTCAAATGTTAAGGTGGTTCTTCCACTCTTCATTGTAAAACACTTCAACCTGTATATTGCTACACTTCTCAGTTCAAAGATGGTACTTGTAGTATGGTAGCACCTAACAATACCTTTCCCCATGGGAAAAGATTCTGTGAATACTGAATAAACATTTTAAAAAATATATATATGAAGAAATATCTCAATGCATGTTTGTGGTAGAAGCCAAATTATGTTATCCTTTAGCAAGGTACTTTTGAAAACTGTATGTCAGATTTGACAGTAGAACCTGTGGTTTTTCATCATTGCCAAAAAGTTTGTGAGAAAGAAATCTATACCATTTCAGACAGAAAATTACTTAGTTCTATGTGTTTTGTTATTGTAAAAATAATTCTTGCAGAAAATAATAGAAAAAATAGCTGGAAAAAACTCCAAGCAGTACTCTGCTCTCAGACAACAAAGGATTAAAAATGCCTCCCCCATTTCTGGCAGGTGATTGTAAAGCTTGTTCATAAAAGCCCCTAGTAATGGAGATTTCATTGAATTCTCTGACACTTACATGAGAGAGTATCTCCACTGTCCTTACTTTGGGAAATTTTTATTAAGACTTTATATAAATCAAACTTTTCACAACAGAAGCTCAGCTGTTCTTGGAGGGTGGTGGTGAGTTTTTTCCTTTTCTGTTCAGTTTTTCTTAAAGCACATGAAGACCTATCATGTCTCAAATCCCCTCTTTATTCTTAACACCCACAATAACCTGTTTCTTTTTCAAAAGTTCCATTACCTAGACATTGACTCTCCCCAGATGGCTCCTACATTTCTTGAAGTTTATGTCCATAAGTGGCAGAAGGATTCCAGTAGAGGCTTTCTATTTCTCAGTACACAGGATGAGGCCTGCCTGTTTCCACAATGGCAGAACGTTACTGATTCACGTTCTGTTCATGATAGGCAAAGGGGCATTTGTAAACCACTAGGTTTACACTAGCAATATTGCTACCTAAAGGTCATTCTCTAATTTTTACACATGAATTCTCTCCCCTAAGAGTAGTACTTTTAATTTTCTTTCATCCACTATAGCTTTTCATATAAGACCCCTCCTTTAATTTGTCAAGAATATTTTGAATTGCCATTCTGTCCTACAAAGTGCTGGGATCCCCTCCCAGCTTGGTACCCTCTGAAAACATCATATGCAATTATCTTTGCTTTCAAAGCCACAAATGAAAACATTAAGCACCTCAAATATCTATGTGATACACATTCTTTGTGTGTGTGTGTGTGTATATATACACACACACACACATAATTCCTCCCCAAGGAGAGATTATGTTTTGAAGGAAAATTCAGGTTGAAGAAGAGTATACTGTACATTTTCAGGAAGAACATCTTGCTTTTAGAGGGGTAATAAAAGCATAAAATAAGATAATATTAACCTCTAAATTTGTGTGATGATGTTTTAGTGTTTTCTTAATGGTGCAACCATTATGCGAGAAGAAAACTGAAACTATAGCAAATCACACAGTGTTACGTCTGCAAATAGCATCACAGGGTGCTACACAAGACATGGCTCAGGCTCTGTTCATCTATCCCAGAATAAGTGTCTTCCATCATGCATCATACTGCTCCCTCAATTTTTTATTAAGCAAACTGCCTTACACACAGGATTAATCCCAAACCCCAACTGTAGCCACAGAGTAGAGGATTATCTAGCAGACTAGCTCCTTTCTATACCATATCTGATTGCCCTTTATGTAATTAAAGAGTACCATCCTTTATTAAGATATATTAAAATTATTCAGGAGTTTAAAAGAGTTATCAGTATGCTACTCTGACTGAAATTCTTAATAAACTGCTAACATCCTTGAAGACCTGAAAAGGAATAAAGGACTATCTGTATATGATAATAATTCTTATTATAAGAAAATTTCCTTGTGAGGAGCTCTTTAGAAAGATATTCTGAAACAGTTCACAATCTCACTGACAGAGTATGGGATGAAATAAAGTAAGTAATAAAACCAGGTATTCTGGATCAGAAGAAAGCTCCATCTAGTCTGTGTCCTTTCTCCAACAGAGGCCAAAACTGGATTATCAAGAAAGGCAAGTGTGTAGTGATATTTGATTTAAATTCTTTTATCCTTTAGCAATACAGTTCTCAGAAAGTTCTTGAGGCACAGGTGGCACTTTTCTTCCATGAACTTGGCCAGTCACCATCATTCTCTGTATGCTCCTGCTCTAAAGCAATCAAATAAAAAGCATGAGGTTTTAAGTATTTGTTCTTCCTTACATTTCAGTTATCTCTCAAACGGAACCATTTCCAATAGCCTCTGCAGCCCCATATATTCCTGTCACAAGAATGCAGAGATGGAGCGACAAACTAGTAAATGAATTACATTTCCAGACCCCACCCCTATCTAGTAAGAAATCTAACTTTTAAAAGTCTGAAAATGTAAATCCCAAAGGGTTTTAGACAGACAGAATTCATGTTTTACAGCTGGCATATTCTCACTTCTTTGGCCAGACCATTTTATGAGTATGCATGCAGGGGTCAGCTGCATCACTTTCTCTGCTGAGATCTGACTATTTAATTTGTTAGAGAGTGAACTGAGTTTGGATATAATTCATATCAGCAACGGAAGAACGGAACAGGTCCTTTAATCCGTCACCTTTCTCCATAGGTGTTTACCATGCAGCGTATCTTTCTGTCCTTTGCCACTCCAATCTTAACTAGTGGGAGAACAGAAACATCTACAAAGAGCGGCAGGAGAACATTTCCTATTTTAACAGAACCAAGGGGGTTTTTTTTTTGTTGTTTTGTGGAATTCCAGTTTCACATTTGTGTGCTGGTGGTCCTTGCTGCCCACTACACCATAGCTCTGCCAGTAGCCCGCATAAAGGCCAGAATCACTGACAGAAATGCCAGTAACAGTGCTGTACCAAAGGCATCCCTCAGCTAGGAAGACTTGCATGAGGTATACTCTGGGGTGAGGGAAGAAACCTGATAATTTTCTCACTTTCTAAAGAGCTAAATTAATAAGAGAAGCTGTTAAAGAGACAATGTCCTAGGGTGCCCCTCTGAAAACTACCCTAGAAAATCAGTCCCAACAGCCTGAGATGTTGAAGCAGCAGGATGCCTTGAGCAGTGGCTGTTTCTTTGTCACATTGTTCACTGGCTGGCAGACTTTTGTATGAACATGAGAAATGCGGTCAGCATCCACTGCTGGAATTTTAAAGCCACTGCCTAAAAGAATGCTTTCACAGGGAGACAGTGCTCTAAAACTTCTACAGAAAAGATATTTGTCCTGTATCATCACCCCTCTCCATTCAGGTCGGAAGGTATCTTACTTGCTTAAACATCCTGTACTTGAGATCAAGCAAGATGTTTCAATTTTAAACTCAAGCCTAATTTAAAACATCATGGCACAAACTGTACCTTCAGCTACAGTTGTAATGTACCGATATAGCTTTGTTTGAAAGGCACCTCGATTTCCTTTCAAAAGAAGGGACAGTCCTGTGCATCAAGTGTATGTGACTCAAGGTGAACTTCACCTGGTGCATACTTCCTGGTGGAAGAGAAGCAAGTGAGAAGCTTGCAAACTTTAGCCTAAGCAACACTACCTTCTATCATAGAAATACTAGGTAAGAACATCTGTTTTGCAAACATGAGTCTTCCTAAACATGACCTTGATATAAACAACACACCCAAAAGTGTAGTTAGCATAAAATAGATAAGCACATTGTATTTTCATTTTTATAGAACTCTAAAAAAGAGCAAACCACATAATCTGCTGTGAAGTGAACAACCACCTCCCATCTATTAATATAACAATTGTCCTTATGGACTCTGCTTTCCTGTTATGAAAACTCTTCTATATTTTATAAAGAGTTAACACCTCTGAAATTTGCAGCTTCAGTACCAGTTTGTTAATAGGAGGCAGGAAAGCAGGGCACAGGGATGAAATCTATGTTAGATTTGTTTGTCTATGAGAAAGACTTTCATTCTTTACCCTATATTTTGGACAGTATATAGCTATATAGTTTGCTGCCAAACCCCTGCACGTACACTGAGTAGTTCTTTACAGATTCTTGTATTCTTGCTTCATTATAGTTCTGAAGCATGCATAACAACAAACAAGCAAAAAAACATACTTCATGAAACCAGTGACTTTTTACAAGCACCATCATCTAGGTTTCTTTGTGTTACTAAGCATAAAAAGGAACTTCTGGTCTCTGAGCATACGAAAATTCTCAGTTGTTTTGTATGTTTGTTTTCTTTTTTGTTGTAATTGTGCTCTCCCCCCCATGTATTTATATTGAAATGTATTCATATAGCACCAGAAACCTGATATACTTCTGTAATCATATTCTAACATTCAAAACCACTCAAATTCAGCAACAATGGTGAGAACTCACAGCTTACAAAGACCTTCACACCTGCAAGCTTTGATTAAAAACACTATCCCTACTGTAGCTACAGAAGGTTTAGCTGATTCAGTTAACAGTTTATTAAAAACAAAACAAAATAAAACAAAACAACCCAAATCCACCCTTTTCCCCTCCTCATTTCTAATAATTGAATTTAAAAGAGAGGTTCAGAGGATGAGATGCATTATTCTGACTAGTTTTGTTGCTCTGATCTGAGTAGATCATCATTTTATCTCTACAATATAACTCCTGTGTAGCAAATCAGTTTTGGCATAGATTAGTTCAATTTCATTAAACTTAATTCTATGAAAACATCTAAACTTTTTTACTTAATAAAGCAAATAATTCAGAATTCCATCTTAATTTCCATTCACATTCCGATAAAAGGGTAATTAAAGAAGATTTCCATCAACAGAAAACAGCAGGAGATTAAAACATACATAAAGGCAAATTGCTTAAAAAAATTAAAGCCAAAGTAGTGAGTCTCTGAGGCAGCAAAAATTTCTGTTTGATTGAAATGCAACAATCCAACTGTAAATGCCTGTATTAGAAGGTTCTAACCAATAGGAATCTAAAAATACCTTAGAGAACTAAATTTAAAAATAACAAAAACCAACCAAGCAAACAAAAAATACAACAACGAAACCACCTAAGCTGAAGTTAAAGAAAGGGGTCAAATATATTATTAAAAGTCACATTCAACATTACTGTTGTAAAACATGACTAGAGATGGTAGTTTAAACCAATCCACCTCAAACAGCTTAATATACAAACCCTGCTTTTGATGGACAATTGTTGGACAATCAGGCACTTGCAGTTTAATTTATCTTCTACATATATGGACAGACCAACAATATTTAAACTCTAAATCCCCAAAGCTCCACAATGCCATTGTGAATATTGTGAAAGTAGTGGTGCATACAACGGAGGTTGCTGATGTTCTTGAGCTGTATGAAAGCAGTTATTTCTTCAAACATCAGCACTAATCCTATGCTTTCCCCCAAGTGAAAACCCCGACACATAAAATCAGAGTAACTTAACTCCACAGACAGCAAGCTTCATCCCATGGACACACTCATAACAGTTAGTAGCATCTGCATTGTATGCTTATTATAAAGATAACTTTGAGAACTAAAAGGAATGCCTTAATGTCAACTAATAAAATAAGTCAGGCACAGCAATGGCTAGATTTCTAATGGCATTAAGTACTCAGAAGAAAAGATTAAGATAAAAGAACCTTGGTTGATCTGCACAGGTGAGACATTGGTATATTGATATTAATTTGCTATAGAGTCCTCTTTCCACGAAAGCCAATTACATGGATATTGTTGCTTGATAATAACTGAATTGTTAATGAGCATCTATCATGCTGCATTGCTCAGCGACTTTTAATTCAACACTCCCTTGATCTGGCAGCTGTAGATCAAGACTAGCTTGACTACTGAAAAAACCCGGAGCTCTTAGTGTCTGCCTGCAGGTGCCAGCAGATGTCAGCCGTGCTGAGGCTGCAGCGCGGGTGTGCAAGCAGAGGAAAAGCCTCCTGCCTTACTCAGCAGCCTTCCAAGGTGGGACAGATTTAACCCTGACCCTCTTCTCACCTTGCCACTGACTTTACACACACTAGTGACAGCAGAATCAGTCAGCGAAAGGTGTCAGATGCCTTACCTTTATCTTGTGAAGATATTTGGCCTAAGTCTAATTTATGGTCAGTGCTCACATGGGAAACACTGCCAAAACTCAGTAATTATCAGAGAACCAGCTAGACAAAGACAATAAAAGTTTCTATGCATTTAAAGAGCACTCTGACATTACAGTAATTAGGCTAGTAATTCACATCCATTTAGTCTCCTAGAAGGTTCTCATAATGGCAGCAGAAGTTATTTATTTATTTAAAGGAAATAAAATCCTGGCATTTAAATGTGCTTTCAGCTACCAGATTTCCTGTAGGATGTTGTCTTTTCTATTCTTTTTTAATTTGAAGACAGGCAAATGTTTTAAAACCATGTGATTTATACTGTGCAAGACAGACCTTTGACTTTAATCAATGAAGCACTAATATGGTTAGGAATTTCTTTAATAATGCTAACATTTTGAGGGTCTATAACATAACATCACAATGAAGCAATGCTCATTCTTTCCTTGAAACTGTAAGAAGAAAACCCAAGACAATAGTAATTGTTTGTGATAATTTTAGCATGCCAAGAGTGGTTTAAGGCTCGGTTCTTCCTTTCAAATGCATGGCTGGGTATCACTGAGCATCCTATAACATCACATATTAACCATGACAACAGTGTACTAGTATCCACAGTGTTACAAGACATGTAAGAAAGTGCATTTAAAAGCCCACAGGACAAACTCCATCATCCTGTCATTACTCACTGTTCTGACTTAGGAAACCTTCCAAGTTTGAGTATTAAGAAATGCACTTGCCTTTAGTGAAGTCATAGGTAAGCCATTTAGCTGACATTTAGGTCTTGCTCATTTCAGCACTGAGTTGTGAGACAGACCAAGAATCCTCAGAAGGTTGCCAGACTTCATGTGGTTAGTGAATGTTTCCACCAGAACTGAAGGTATTTAAACTAGAATGCTACAAAAACCCCTCTCCACCATTAAAAAGTTGTGTCCTTCCACACTTTCTACATTTTTTTGAGTATTCATTCATACTTGATATGTCCTGGGCTTTATATCTTTGTGCATAAATATAGCTCAAACTGCACTGATGCGTCCCTCCTAAGTTTCTTGACACCAAAGCACAGTACTCTGCAAATGGGCTGGGGATGGTGTGGAACAAGAAATCAATCACTAAGTGCCTCCAGTAGCACTTGGAGCTGCAGCAGGGCAACTGCTTACAGACACAGAAGTGTATACAAACAGACATTTTAGAGCAAATCTGCAGGGTCAGGTAGCAAGTGCTGTTTTGTAGAAATAGCAATGGAGTCAGCTTCCACTTTATTGAGACATTAATCAATACGAAGCAGCAAGTCTTTGCTCTGCCTTACTCCATTCAAGCCATGGAAAACCTAGGAGAGTCTGCTCTTTATCTCCCTTTGCTTCTCTGTGTGAACCATTCCCTGTTGGGACCCCGTCTCCTTGATTCTGTGCAAAACAGCTTCTCTTTGGGCAAAATGCTGACTCTGACACTCATTTAACCTGTCTTTGAGTCAGCAAGCAAGCAGAAACACATTTGTCAGATTAGTGAACTAAACAGACTCAACAAGAGGTGTGATGTATGCCAGAAACGATGCAAAGGAGAGGAAGCTTGCGGCAGGAGGAGGGGGTGCACCCCGAGGCAGTAAAGTCTCGCTGGCTAGGCAAGTACTCAACAGGGACTAGTGCTATTTAAAATCCATTACGGTTATACATTAAACTACAAAGAGGATTTAGATCTAAATGTCATGTATACAGAAAGTGCTTTGAATCACAGATGCATTTCAGTGCTCACATACCATGCTTTTGGGTTTTGTAGTTTTGTTTTGTGTGTTGTTTTTTTTTTTTTTTTTTCATTTCTTACTTGCTTTAAGTTGGGCTGCATTCTTGCTTTCATTTTAATAAGCTTTTCATTCATTTGATTAGACTTAGAGCAACACAGAGGTGCTTCTGATCTGTCCCAGCAAAAGCCACAGAAGAGCAGGATGCTGTGTGATTTCATGGCAGAAACTACAGTTCATAAATAGATGTATGCACAATCTACATAAAGATGTACAGATCCATGCTAGAGCTTTTCCTCAGGTCTACAGGGTTTGAACTTTACAAACATTAATTGAACCAGAACAATTATATAAGCTTAATATAGCCAGCTTCTCCACTGACTTTAATTTTGCAAAATAATTTATGTCTGCTCCAAATGGGTTCAGAGTACAGCCATTCTCATGGGGTAATGATTTATGAAGTGTTAGCACACAGGTGAATATGTGTAGTGCAAGAACTTGCAGATTCAAACCCTTTGTTTCCGTTCATTGCTGTTTAATTATGAGTGAAGTGGAGGCAAAGAGTTCAAATAAACCTAGTCAAGTATGCATTGCCAAAGAAACACTAGAGAATTCAAGAACTTAGTGGAATTTCACCTGTATTTGGGCACTGTTGCATTTAAAATTTGGGTACAGACCAAATCACATAACATTTGTCCACACTCATTCCTCTCCACTCTTTTCTTTATCAGATTATTTTCCATTTATTTTGCAATTCTGGTTTTTGTGTTGGGGTTGTTGAATCTTTTTTTTTTTTTTTTTTTTGCTTGCTTGGCTTGTGTTTTTTTTAATTATTTTATTTTATTTTTATTTGTTTGGTTGGTTTTCCCACAGAAATGAATTGCTTGGTAACAAGCCAAAGCCAGTCTCAGAATCTAGGGTCTCTTTTACAAAGTAATGCTTCCTTTCCTTGGTTTTCTTCCTTGAATAGAAGCCATAGCTTAGAACAGCATTCAGTAAGAAATCATGAAGCTAAGGAGTTTAAAGACAGCTTTTGGCTTGTCTAGTTACTCTTGGTCTTCAAATAAACAAATCTGCTTCCTTACTCTGGTGAAATAACGGCACATGCACTACTGCTCTGTTAATGAGCACATTTTACAGTCATTTGTCTTATAACTAACCAGTAATGGGTATCTCAAATTTTCAATAAGATTTTCATATATGTAAAAATAATTAATTGTGAAAATGTTAAAAAGAAAACAGTTTTTAAGTTTAAAAAAGGAAAATGACAAACAATGCAGACAGTGTTATTGCAAGCTTTATTCCTGCAAGATTAAAGGTTTGTATCTTAGATGATCTGTATTTAAAATGTTATAGTGGAAAAAAAGCTAAATCATATGTTCTTTAAAGGGATTGAATTAATTGTTATTACCAGTATAAAAAAATTAATTATATCAATCCACCCAAATTCTGTATTCCATGCCATTATCTAGGATATAATGCTCTTTTCACTTTAGCCTATGATTTTATATTCCAACAAATGCTGCTTGGGAAATAAGATTGAAAGATGAAGCATGGAAGAAAATGACATTTTGTGTACCATCTAATTACCAATTATCTACCAGTGGAGCTAATCAAATCAAATTGTATAAATTTAGACTGCAGATTCATCAACCAATTACCTTAGAGAGCATGTTATGCCCCTCATCAGTGATTCAACCAACAATCCAAGTATTAAATAACTTACTATGGATATTATATGGATCTATTTTATCCAGGCAAACACATCCCCAGCCACAGTAATTAAAAGATGCTGCAAGTTATAATATTGCTAAAATGCCACTATTGATGTAAATGTATTTTTAAGGTCTCTAATATTAAGTTTGTTACTTAAGCTCCAGAATAAGAGTGATTTACAATACCAAATTAAAGCAAATTGAAACTGATGTACTATGTTCTACAACATCACACTTTTTATAGCCCGTGTTTATTATGTGGTACAATAAAGTGATGAAACACAGATAGAAAGTGGCTTCCAAATAGCCATTCATGCATTAATTTGGGTGCTTCATTTAGATTTAGAAGAAATTATTTGGAAATACAGTATGTCAGGCTCTTATGTGTGCAATGTTTTTCTTTGAACATGAAAATTCTCAAAGGGAATGTTATTTTCATACCCCAAAAACTTTACTTGAATTAACTGCAGACATTATGTGTTTTTGCATTAATCTGCTAGTAAATGTCTTTCAGAATACCACAGAATCACAGAAACATTCAGGCTGGAAAAGACCCTCAGGATCACCAAGTCCAACTGAGAACCCTACTCTACAAAGTTCACCCCTTAACCATAACCCCAAGAACCACATACAAACGACCTTTAAGCACGTCCAGTGTTGGTGACTCAACCACCTCCCTGGGTGGCACATTACAATGCCTGACCATTCTTGTTGTGAAAACTTTTTCTTAATATCCAGTCTAATAGATTTCAAAATAATATATATATATATATATATACTAATAATATATTTCAAAAGAAGAATGAGAGTAATATATTTGCTTCCCGTTCATCAAACTGCTCACATAAATATATACTTACTAAAAGCACCAGGACAACCACCCATATTAACACAATTTGAGTTTTCTAACGTGATGGGTTGAGGCTGACCCTCTCCCCACCACGGGCAAAAATAACGACTCCGACAAACGGATTGCAAAAGTGGTGGAAAGTTTAAATGAGAAGCGGTGAATGTGTACAGAGAGCCAGAAGTGCAGTGACAAAGAAAATCCCAAAGCATACCCAGAAACATCCCATCCCCACCTGAGGGTAAACCCAAGACGCACAGGGCTCCTTCCATCCCCCCTTCCACTCCACTGCTAGGCTAGTTTCAGCTGGCCAGGTCTGAGACTGCCCATCCCCCCCAACCTTGGGCCTAGCAAGGCCCAAGGCTGGGAGACATCTCTCCCCATTTACTGGGTGGTGGTGAGGGAAGAAAGAGAAAGTGCCAGACCCCATGCTGGGATCTTATAGTGGTGCAGGGAATTATGGGATGAAAATACCTGGCTTCCTGTGTCCACCCCTCTGGGCTGGACTTTTGGACACAAGAAGTACACCTCATACAAACACAGCAGAGGGCACCCAGCCCAAACTGCTACATCTGTTATTTTACCTGACCATTCTTCTGGAACCACTTTCTGAATATGGTTACAGCAGTATCCCCGACTTTGCTGGGAATTATGATTTCCACATTAATGCAAACATTAATACCCTCTGGACACTCAAACAAGCAATTGGAAACTTTGCAGAACAAAGGAGCTTTTCCCATAGAGAACCTCTTTCTCTGCACAAGCCATTAGCTGAATTACACATGGAAAATTTGCAGATTTCTTATTTGATGTGATATCAGGCATCATTATATTAAAAAAAAAAGTATTGGCTGATGTTCACTGCTATTTGATTTATGTTTAAAAACACCTGCCTGTTTCTCAGTTGATGTCATGCACTTCTGCAGACTCCTGTGTGCAGTGTGATAAGAAACAAAGTCTTCTCAGTCAGGGTACAACTCACAGCTTTCCCCAGAGAGGACAATCCTTCCTTGCTCTCAAAACTCACCTATAGGCCCAAGGCTATTAACAAAATAAAATTACTCAAAACTATCATAATTCAAGCCTATGCTTTAGTCTTGTTACAGTATGCCACTGCCACAGGCTTTGTGATTGGCTAACAACAGAGGTCTTGGGAACTGCCAGGTTTGCTTTGCCTGGACTTGGTTCACCGAGAGCTTTGTTTTAGCTTTGGCTGTAATGAAAAGCTTTTAATAAGGAGGTCACTATTGTCCAATTAATTTTAATTTTACTTACCTTTGTATGATTGCATATAGTAATAGACACATTGTTAATAATTTTCATGATAAGAAGTTGTACTCTGTACAATGAGTTATCTATGAAACTAAAATAATACTGCACTGCTAAAAAGCTCAGGCCTGGGGTAGAGGCAGAGGGCTAAGAGATACAGCAGCCAAAGGACAAGACCTGTATCTGTGAACAACTGAGCAGTGGACAGTTGCTGTTATTAGTGCACACTTTGGGTCTGGGCAGAACCAGTTTTACTGGTAAGAGAAAGGATGTGGACAACTACTGTGCATCTTCAAAATGTATCATCCTTGTAGCAAAACCCAGTAGAAAGTGAAAAGTAAGGTATAGAGCATTTTGAAAAACACAGAAAGGGGAGTAAAGATCAGCATGAACCTCCCAGGAAAAAGGATGGAGGAAGAAACCTCCATCAGTAACATGGCATTCCCTGTGGAACACTTGCATGCTGCTGACAATGAACTGTGATCCTGAGATAGCCTATGGACCTTGAAGAGCAGCAGCAGGTTGAGCATAACACTGAAAAGCAGAAACCGTTGACAATTTGTTTTTTTCCCCTCTTATAGCTTCTTAATGTACCTAAATTATCTAATTAGCATAATTCTGTGCATAGCAGTATTATTGTAACTGAAGCAGTATTGAATACAGCAATGTATTTTGATCATAGTTTTAAATTAACTAACAATAAATTATTGGCTTCATATATCTGATGTGTTCCCATTTTTGCTCCAAACAAGACTTTGGACACAGGAATACACAGAAGGGGAGAAGATATTTGTCCTGTCCTGTTTTCCTGCACTAGATTTTGATATGTTTCATACAAATCAGCCCATATGTTCACAGAATCCATTTGGAAATTGCTACTTCCTCAGAGTGCTTCTTATACCCAAACAAACGGTTTCCTACAAGAGTCCTAATCAGGCAGTGGTTCTTCAGATCTCTAATGACTCTCAAAATACCACTCCTATCTCAAGTAAACAAGTAAAACTATAGCAAAGCTATGTCTAATCATCCCAAATATAGGGAAATGACCAAGAATTAGATTTTTAAAGTTTGGTTTTGCTTTTTATGGGAAAGCCCACTTCCTTTAAATATAACTTTTTCTCTCTTTCCTTAAGAAAGATCTACATAGTTTCTAGGAAAGAGTAGAAACAGTAGTAGGTGGCCTAGCATAGTTTATTGGCCCCCCATGGCCTCAGACTGAAGGTTGCAGACCACTTGTGTTTTCCATACAGCTGATTTAGAGAAGGTTTGTTGCTTCTAAGAAAACAGACCAAATTAGCTTGTACTGTCATTCTCTTTACCCAGAAGAGGAATTGAGCTAGGGGCCCTGCAGCCTGAATGGGAATGGCATGCACATTAAAAGTCAGCTTTGGGAATTCCTATTCTATTATTACCTTGAACATAATATCTCCATATCTCTCTTCTGAAAATATTGTCAGTAATAGTTTATCTAGCTATAATTCCCCCTTGGGGAGCCAAGCACACAAAGATGACAGCTTTACAATTTAATTAAAGGTAACAATCGAGAAAATATAATAATAAAGTGAGTTTAACATTTCGTGCGAGTAAGATACAAAGGCAGAGGTTGTCAAGTATCTCATGGATAATGCACTGAAATAACTTTACATTTAAAAAATTACTCCAGAGTAGCTGTTCTGCAAGTTCATGCTGAAATGTCAAAGGTCCCAGAATGCAGGGTGCCTTTACAGTTTCTTACTGTATACTGTATATATAGAGAGAGAAGAAAAGGGGACAAACATAATACCTTTATATCTAAGAAGAGCATGAGATGCAACCTATGGGTAAATAAGCATTAGTGGTATGACAGAATCCAACTGTATGAGAGAGATGTCAATGACATTGGCCTGCTAGAGTTTCTGACTTCTGGCTGCCATGTAAGTCAGAAGACAACATTTCTGACAAAGAGGAAAGGTGCTTGGTCTATCACGTATACATCCTTTCTGTTTAACTGCAGCTGAGAGGCACAACGCTGTGCATAATGTTCCTTTCAAAATTACTCAGGAAACCATCCTCCTGAGACAGATCCAATTCCTAAGTGGAAGGCTTGGCAACAATGCACATTAAAGAGAAAAAAGACAGGCTTAAAGGGCAACAGACAATTTAGGCCACATCATTTTACAGAGGAAGGCAGCTTATGTCTGAAATGCAGTTAACCAGAGTAAAGTGATTTTAAATAAAAGAAATGAGGACAGGCTAGAGGAGGAGGCCTTACCATGGGTAGGCAGTATATTCACTTCCCATGCACTTACCTTTCCTAGCTCCTTCTCCATGTGTGTACAGAGCCTTCAGACAGCTTGATTCAGTGTCTTGAGAACTCTGTCACAATGATTTGTCTTTAAAAGGTTGGCTGATTTTAAGTTATTTCACATCTGTCTCCTGATCACTTCTTGCTACCCTTTGGGGCAAGTCTTTCTACAGTTTTTTTGGTCTTGGAGACAGGCACAAACCCCACAAAAAACTCCTTGCTTTTCCTTTCAGAAGCAGGCATTTGGAGTCTCCTTTCATGCTGGATAATCTCACTGCATAGAATTTTTCTAGCTTTTCCTTGTCAGGTGAGGAAAGACTCAAGAATGGGCTCCCACCATATCCTGTGGCGGTCAACCAATCCTCTGGGCTGCCAGGGGCTTGTTCCTGCTCTCGGCTGTTTTACCACATGCTTTTGTGAAAGGGCCCTTTAATATACTGGCTGTCATTGCTGGAACCCTGTGATGTCACAGGGTAAGCAGCCACATGACTCAGAACTTCACAATGCCCTTTGAGTGGGGAACAAAAATATTCACAGATAGAGATGCATCACAATCCCATACCTGATTGTATGGTTTTGGAGATGCATTGGATCTACAGAGCCAAGATTTGGAGAGAGGAAATCTGTTTCAAGAACTACCAATTCTGTAAGAGTCAAGTTTAACAAAGAAAGAAGATGAACACTGTCCACGTTTCTCTGCCTTTTATTTCTCATTAGTGATTGGTACACCTTTTCTGCATAAGACACACTATGACATCAGAAAGCTCCCCTCCTTTATTACTATTATGCTATGGCAATGTCAGCATCAGAGGCAAGCAGCTCGAGGATGTGCCTGAACTGTGGTTTGTGTTTTTTTAAGTCTGTGGAAAATGTCTGCCTGACATGAAAGCAAATATGATAATTAATTAGAAATTACATACTATTAAAACAAATACTCACCAAACCCAGTATTTTTCACATACCTGTTCTTTTACAGTTCTGTGATGCAGCAGTCAGTAGTAGAAGCAACTGGAGAGAAGACAAAGAACCTCCTGTGTAATAGAAAGAAGGTCCATTAGCTAAATGGGAAAAAAAAAATAAAGCAACCAAGGGGAAATAACAGACTAGAAAGTTCAAGAATCCAAATTAGTGTTAACGGTTCAATTTACCTTGCATAATGTTACAGGAATTGGGTTGTGTCTATCACACTGATGTTTAACACACTTGGTTTGATCTCATGATCTCATGACATTTTCCCAAAGAGATCACTGTTAGATGGACATCACTTTTTCAGACTCCAGCATCTCTATTCTCTTTGCCACCACAGCTGAAAAGCATGTGTCAGGCTGTAGTTAGGGCACTCAGAAGTCATTCATACCTGTGTAACCTGGATTGCTGCTCTTCACAGCAGAAACATTATGTATACATGATGAAAAAGTTCCCACATATTAATACTTTAAGACTCACTTAATGCCACTATTAAAAGTGTCAATGCATATTTCTTTTCTTGGTGGTTTAGTCATCAGCAGTGAAAGTTTAAGGAGTAATTTCAGCTACAGAAGACTGGATATAGGTCAAGGTGAGTTCAAGGACAAATAATTTCAGAATCAGGGCCTCAGTGGAATGCATCAGAGGTAATGCCAAGTAAATCACTGTGTCAGTATGACTGATTAAATATTAGAAAAGAATGTGAATTGATTTTAAACAGAATAAAAAAGCTTTGTATTTTATTATGCTATAAATATGTTTTCTGACATGCTATCATTACACTTTCCATTTTATTGTATTGACCTATGGTGAAACTATAATGGTTGCCTCAATAAGGTTAAGCAAATTTTAATTTAAAATCCATGAAGGTGAATCTCAACTCAAATAATGCATAGCTGGTCAACATTGTATAATACCATTTCAAAATGCTGTGGTATATTCACTTAATTCTAGCAGAGTCCTGCAACTCATCCTGAATCTTAAAAAGAAGCATGGAATTTCACGTCATTAAAGCTCAAGCGGAATTGTTATATTTCACATGTAACAAGGAAAACTCCTGTCTTATTAGCTCAAACTTACAACTGAATTTAAAAAATTAAAAAAAAATAAAGGATGTGTGCTGAAAATAGCAACTAGGAAACGCTGATGTAGAATTAAAAATAGTAAATACATCCCTTAACACATAATGCATTAAAATGCAGTTGGTATTCCTCTGTTTTTGTATATTTTTCAAAATTCTAAGGTGTTCCTTTTAAGCACTAAAGCTTGGAAAGGAATGTCTTTGAAAGTTGCCAATTTAAATGGCAAGCATACTGGATTTGATTAGAAATGCCATCTTGTGAGAGTAGGGGACAAGAGAATACAGCCCAAGCTGTCACTGAAATAACAGCACCGATCACCACAGACGCTGGTCAAAGGGAAAAACACATTAACTAACATTACAAATATCTTTCAGGATTTGCTCTATTTGCAAAAAGAGATTTTTCTGAACACCTTATGTACAAAGAGAACTTCCATATTTTCAGAGGTTTCGATATAAATTGTAGAGGGTAAGGGTTAAGAGCCCAGACTTGCAGTTAGTTTGGGCCACAAATGAGGCTATAGATGTTCCCCTCTGCGAAATATGTGATCTTGTGAAGAGCAGAGATGTCTTGCCTAAAACTCAGCCTGTGGTTTGAGGTAGAAAAGTGAGGAAAAAGCTGGGGTCAGTGCTATGGTGGGTCTCTAAATGCTGTTCCCTGGGAATGGTGGTCCAGCACTGGCACTGTCTGAGAAACTTTTTGTCTCTCATGGCTCAAAAAGCACAGCACATCAATGCAGGGCCAGAGAAGGTCTTCCCAGATCAGGGTCTGGAAAGACCATGAAGGAAGAGTAGGGCATTATGGAGAAATAAGAAAGAAAATGCCAGTATATCTCTCCACTCCTCCCTTCTAACTGGGAGCATATTCAGAGAGGGGGGAAAAGAGGAGGAAGACAAGAAAACCATGAACAGGCTTTGTTAGCTAAAATGACATTTCAGACTCCCAGGATGAAGACTACTTCTTATCATATATGCACAATATGACTTTTTCATACCAATGACTGTATGCTAGGATACAACAAATATTATTTCAAAATCAGCAGCAGATAAAGGAAGACAAAACAGTTGCAGAGCATCCAAAGCCTATGAAGATTATTCCAGGAATGAAGTCAATGCATTTCAGATACATTAGAAAGGTCAACACTGAGAAACACTGAAGAAGAAAGGGTAAAAATAAGAACAAGAATGGTGGAGCTCAGACAAAAAAAGAAATACATTTGAAAACGAAGAATGAGATGAATGGCTAAGCCAGTACAAATAAAAGGACAGCTAGGGAACACAGTGGTCTGCACTGCTATATTAGAGCTGAAGGCTGAGAGGGAAAGTATGGAGAGTAGCAGGCAAAAATAGGACTGATATTACTACAGTGAGGAAGAGCAATTCCAGAGGAGATGAATGGGAAACATGCAATTATTACACTGATTTAGAATAAAGTGCTTTTCCTCATTATACACAATTGGTCAGAGTAAGGATTCCTGTTTTTTTTTTTTTGTGTGTGTGTTTTGGGTTTTTCTGTGTGGGTATGGTGTTTGGTTTTTTTTTGGTTTGGGTTTTTTTTTTTTTTTTTGTGGTTTTTGTTGGTTTTTTTTATAAGTGACAGGTTGGTCATTCGTCCACTGCAAACAAATTGCTTTCCTTATCCTAGCATCTTCATTACTTAGTTAAGTGATTAAGTCATAGAGATGCAGTATAAGAACACATTTTTTCCATGCTTTTTTATACCTTAGACAGATTTCTACTACAAAAGAGATAGAAATCTAGAAATACACACACATATATATACAAAAGAGCCACTTCACTGTCCAAGTAAATGTAGACTCCTTTTGCTCAGCAGCCCTTTAGCTGGTAAAGGCATCAAAATTCTGCTCTCTTTTTGGACACCTCAAGAGACTTTTCCAGCCTCAGGGTTCCAGAAACTAACTGTGCTTGAAGTTGAAGGTGCAAATTAAAAATATGAGCTGAAGAATAAAGAACTGAAAAGATTACCTAGTTGCTCTTAAAACTGCAAGTCCTGCTTCTCTATCACTGGTTTATTTATAAGGGCTGACCTGACTGGTTTCAGAAAGTCAGATGCTCTCCAGCTGTTCGTCAATATAAGCCAAGTCAAACCACTAACCTGAGGTATTTGGGCAATATCTTGACAAAAAAAGCTTATAAAGTCTAATTCAATGTGCAGTGTTACAGTAATAATAGATTCACACATTTCACTAAAACTTCAGTCAGTATTGACCTACTTCCACAATCTGAACACCCACAAAAAGGCAAGATTTCTGCAGCACTGTTTTTTAGATTTTCCCTATTGTTGTGAACATGTCATTATCTGCGAGATAGATTTTTGTCATATTTAAAATCAAATATGAAATCAAATTTACTTTTCATACAACTTAGGTTTATCTCAGCATGCAGTGCTTAAGGGAATGATTCCAATTTGGACTAAGGTAGTTCCAGGAAGCATTTTTCACATCTTGCTGACTTAGGTCATGTATGAAGACTCTGTAGTCCTTGAAACATATATATTATGCATAAATAAAACATACATATGCCTTGCAATGATTTAGCAAGGTAATGTGACCTTTTTTCAGCATTCACATAAAAGACACATTTATTTATATTTGCATAGTTATTATTTTGGCTCTGTTGACTACAAACTGTGAGGTCTTCATTTAATTTTACATGTTAGTCCTCTAGATCTCATAAATGGCATGCAGATACCCTTTTTATAATCTTATATTTGTTTTCTCCCTGTGCCATGTTTAAGCTCTGCTCCATGTTTTACTTCTAGCTTTTCTTTAAAACATAGCAGCACTTAATAGCTTTGAATCCTGGGGGAAAAAATCCCCAAACCCCCAAACCAAAAAAAAGGGTATACAAAGGAATATTTTTATCTAACCATAAAATTATGCCAGAAAACCAGCAGGGACCAAACACCATGTTGGAACAAAAACAGTTCAGAGATACACTTTCAAAGTTGAGCACCTGCTGTAAAATAACCATCTGTGTTTAACTGTAATTTAATTATAGGTTCATTCCTTTTGTGTACACTGGAAGGATCTCATAGGTCTTCCCCAGTTGGTCTGCAATCAACTTCTGGCATTTTGCTAAAGCAACAGACATGTGCTCTTAATAACAGCTGCTAACTTGTTTCATTCCTGATTCAGCAAAGGTCTTCTGGGATTTTACAATGGTGTTGAGAAGCAAAATAAAATTTATTATTAAATCTGAAATGAAAAAACTGCATTAATTAATCATCTGCTCAAGAAAGCCAATATTATTTGCTATCAGATGTATGAGTTCCCTTTCCACAAAAGTAACCAAAGCATCACAGAGGAAAAAGATATTTAAAAATTATTTTTGAAGGGGAATGAAAATTAGTGTTCTCTAAAGACCTCCAAATTCCATGGCAATCCATAGTAATTGAAAATTGTAGTGTTTTGCACACTACCTCAAAGCAAAATAAAGTGCCTAGACATTAATACTTGGTGAAACTAAGCCTGTCTACTAGGGATTTATTGGAATTAGAACAAAAAAAACCCCAACAACCCAACACAGCAACTTCTCATGAGTAGAAGGATCCAGTCAGAGACACCAGACTTAATATTTCTGTGGACACTTGTTCTGGTTTGAGGCCAGGCAGATCCTCTCTTGCCCCTGAAAGGGGTAAAAGAATGACACCCACACAAATGGACTGCAGAAGTGATGGAAAGTTTAAATGGAAAAGCAATTATTGTTTTACAGAAGCTACAAGCATAGTGACAAAAGAAACCCAAACCATACAGAGTCCTCTATAGCACACCCAAAAGTCTCGTAACATTTCCCTTCTCCCTACCTGAGGGTATACCCAAGACCACCAGGACTCTTTCTTCCTCCCACTTGCTAGGCTAGTCTCAGCTGGCCAGGGCTGAGACTGCCCCTCCCCCTTCTCCTCCCGGCATTAGGCCTTAGGCCTGGACAGGCCTAAGGGTCTGTGACATACTCCCCCACCATTACCCGATAGGGAGCATCTCTCATGAGAGCAGAGGGAAGAAAGAGGAAGACTTTGCAGATAGATTTATAGAATGCAGGACGTTATGGGCATGAAATACACTATTTCCTGTTTCCACCTGCTGGGCTGGACACTTGGGACACTGGAGGTGCAATGTGTGTGGCAGCAACAGAAAGAGTGATTGGTCATTGGAATGTGCTGCTCAGGGAGGTGATGGAGTCACCATCACTGGAAGTGTTTAAGAAGAGACTGGATGAGGCACTTGGTGCCATGGTTTAGTTGATTAGATGGTGTTGAGTGATAGGTTGGACTCAATGATCTCAAAGGCCTTTTCCAACCTGGTCAATTCAATTCAATTCAATTCAATTCAATTCAATTCAATTCAATTCAATTCAATTCAATTCAATTCAATTCAATTCAATTCAATTCAATTCTGCCACAACACTGTTCAACTGTGACCAACTTATTAGGCCAAATTAGAATCACAGAATTGTTAGGGTTGGAGGGGACCTCAAGGATCAGCCAGTTCCATGGTCAGGGACACCTCACACTTGATCAGCTTGCTCAGAGCCACATCCAGCTTGGCCTTAAAAACCTCCAGGGATGGGGCATCCACCACTTCCCTAGGCAACCTGTCCCAGTGTCTCACCACCCTCATGGTGTCCAAGAACTTCTTCCTAACATCGAATCTGAATCTACCCATTTCTAAATGTTTTGCATTTCCCCTAGTCCTGTCATTACCTGGCACCCTTCAGATACTGGAAGGTCTCCTCGGAGCCTTCTTTCCTGCAGACTGAATAGCCCCAACCCTTTCAGTCTGTCCTCATAGGAGAGGAGCTCCAGCCCTCTGATCAACCCCACAGTACTCCAGGTGGGGTTTCACTGGAGTCTCACCAGAGCGGAGTAGAGGGGGAGAATCACCTCCCTCAACCCGCTGGCTATGCTTCCCTTAGTGCAGCCCAGGATGTGATTGGCTTCCTGGGCTGCAAGTGCACACTGGCGCACTTATTAAATTATTCAAATTTTAATTATTCAAATAATTAATAACGATTAATTATTCAAACATTAACTCAAAATTAGCTTTATGAAATCTTGATTTTGGAAGATTTTTTTAAGGCTATTTGATTAGTTTTAATGATTCATTAAAAAATAAAGGATTACAATGTTTTATATTTTCAGTGTGTCTTTATATATTATGTAAAATGCCACTGAATTGTTACCTACTAAGCAAAAGCCCTACAGATGAAACTTAGCAATAAGTAGCACTGAAGTCTTTTAGGGGTCTTGTAATACAAAGTCTAATAATACAAAATAAGTGGAATAACACCTGAATTCAGCATTATATCATGCTCAGACCAAATCATAAAATATATATTTAAACAAGCTTCAACCACTAGCTTCCCCATTATCAAGCATTTACACAGATAATAATAATGGCAAAGATCCATTTTCTGTGCACAGTGGTTGACACAAATATCAGCATTGTACAGAAAGCTCCATAAAAAATAAACCATTTAAGACTATTAACACACCCCCCCCCCCCCAGTATTACACACACACACCTCCTACTTTGCCAAAGTGAAAGAAGTATTCTATAAATTCAGGAACAGTGGACAAGAGAATGACATCAGTGAACCTGGAGCTGGGAATGCCACTTCTGTCATATTGTGTAATATTATGTATTATGTGATTGGCATTGAATCTCCTGGTGCAAGGTGGTGAGTGATTGTCTTTGTATCCCTTGGGTGTTGTGACTCTTGTTGTTTGAGGTTTTTGTTTTTTATGTGTTTTTCTTCTCTTATTAACATGTTTTTATATTGACTTTTTTTTTCCCCCTTCATTTCTGATTCTTTTCTCTGTCCTGCTGAGGGTAGGATCCATGGGAAGGCAAGTGTATAACTGGGACTCACCTGCCAGTCAGGGAAAACTCACTGCAGAGCTCCTGCGGTTATACATTTCAGTTACCCAAGTGATTGGCATCTCTGTGCAACAATCCACTTTTGTACACACCTTCTGAAACAGGAGTATTTTAAAGAGTAACTCAGAAGAAGAGAGAAAGCTATCTAGGTGAAATATATGAAGAACAGCTTGCCATATGGAGAGACATCTAAGATAAGACTAAGACAGCAGCAGAAGGGCATTACACAAAGACAAAAGGAACAAGAGTACGGTTTGCCAAACCTCAAAAGAAAAACTCAGAGAAAGATAAAAACAGGGGTTCTAAAGCAGATGAAGAGCAGTTAGAGGGCCAGCAGCATTCTCATATCTTACTGTTTTTAAACATTTTTATGCATCCCTGTTTAAAGAGACCAAAGGACAAGTTCTTACATCCAGGACACAGACTTTAAAGCAATAAAACCCAACTCAATCCAAAACACACACACAGAAAACAACCAAACGCCCCAAACAAACAAACAAACCCACACCCCACAAACAAACAAACCAACCAACCAACCATGGAAAAACCCCACCTGTGTCTGGTGGAGAACCAGAAATCTGAGACAAGCACATTCTGGAAACACTGAGAAGGGAGAGACTCGCTAGTTAGATGTGGTGAACGGCTGCCCTGTTCCCTAGCAACTTCTGCTAGTGGTTTATAGGATTGCAAAAAACCAAAGAACTGAAGTTCTAGAAACAGTTGCTGGTTGGGTGGTCAGGTAAAGGAATAAAGCAAGTTTAGGGGGTTGAAGCTGAAAAAATAGCCCTGAGGAGAGGTGGATTTGGTGCAAGGTCAGTGACTGAACGCAGGCGGTGAGGAGCAATATAGCAGGGAAAAGAAAGATTTGGCTCTGGGCCATCTAAAATAGACAATTTTTTCACAGGTTTGAATTTAAGAAGGTGGATGGAGGCAGTCTGTGTTTTACCTTCTAAGTTGTTAGATCACTATTCAGAATACACTAAGCTAAAGCCAGAATCCCATCTACTAAGAAGAAAACACTGAATATGAAAGGGATCTCCTGAATTAGCAAGTCCATTCCCAGGTTATCACAGACAACTACTTTTTTCATCACTCCATTAAAGAACCATTCTATTTTTGCTGCATGTGTTGGTATCATGTATGGCAAGCTTAGCAAGCACGATTATAGGGTGGGAAAAGGCTGGACACTGAGAGCTGCCCAGGCATGTGTCAGATCAGACATTTTGCAGGTCAGGACACGAGTAAAACATATCTGACAGACTTGCTGGCTGCTGATTAAGTCTCTGGCATTTACTACTTTTTGCAAGGCTATGAGCTCTCATGAGACTGTTAGAATAAACAGAAACTCTTACTCTGAAAGAACACTGAAGACTCAGTGGGGAAACTTGAAGTATTTTTTAGTTTAACCACACTTCCTCCTCCTGATTATCTGAAACTCTAATTCAGGAGGGTTTATTATTTCTCCTCATTGTTCTCCTAACATGTATTGGTCAAACTTGACCCATAGCAATTAATAAGAATATAACTGATTTTCTCATAAATTACAGAAGTTTCATGTTCACAGTTCCATGTTTCAGTTATTTCTTTCCCTATTTATTTAGTCCTGTTCCTTGGCTCAAAGACACCTGTGGCAAGGTCTGCCTTTCACATTTACGTATTTGGCAAACACAGTCTTTTTTCTGTTAAAAAATATTTTTACAGTAGTCTTATCTCTTATTCTGGTAATAAAGCCTTTAGTGTTAAACAAAAGCAAGGAACTGAAAAAAAGAGAAATAGAAATGATGACATTACTCAGAGAAGTAGCAAGCACACCATCAAAAGCCTGCTAGAGAATTTGAGCTCATGAAATATATGGTGGTACAATACATACATTCAGTATTGGGGAAGGCATCTACCAAAAATCTGGAAGTTGGAGATAAGATGAAGAAATTAATGATTCCCATTACTCTTAAATTAAGTAAGGTTCTACAATAGCACACTCAAAGATCACAAACCCCCCTCACATTGGCCAATTCTTTCTCCATAAGCATATACAGGCAAACATAACCAATTACAGAAAGTTAATGATACCTGCATTTTTAAGAGTGTAGCATTAACAACAACAACAACAAAGGGCAAAAAAGCAAAGTGAAAGGAAAAAAAAATAAAAGTAAAATATCACTGGCAGTCCAAATGAAGACTAGAGAAAATTTAAGAGAATGAGAACCCAGAGCAACTACTCTAACAAATCTCCTGATGTATCTGCTGAAGTATTTCTCCTTGGTTTAGGAAAAGTAAGTGTATTTCTATTGACATATTTCCCCTATTCATAAAACAGGGAAATTCTATTCTATTCTATTCTATTCTATTCTATTCTATTCTATTCTATTCTATTCTATTCTATTCTATTCTATTCTATAAATATGTTGATGGAAATACATTCACTTTTCTCTGTTCAGAAGAAAAGAAGTATGTAATTTAATGCTTGATAATAAAAGTAAATGGATAGTAAGAAACCACACATTCTAGTTCATGATTTTCTAAGTGGAAGCATGACCAAAATGTGCTCAGTAATAGATTATACTGAAATTTTAGGTCACAATTAAATTGTGCTGCATGACATTCCATAAATTGTTCCCCAGATAAGAAATCAGTATGCCACATGGACATTCCACTTCTGGTCTGCATAAAGCAGTCAGCAAAAGTTAGTATCCTAAGCCTGTGGGGGCAAGCAACTGATGTCATAAAGTAATTTTCCAAAGTTAATACTACTCAGAAAGTCTAGATTTGGTGGGGTGTGGTTGTTGTGTGTGGGTTTTTTTTGGTTTTTTTTTTTTTTTTATTATTATTATTTTATTTTATTTATTTATTTTTAATCTAAGGTGAACTCAGTGAGTTGCCCCAGAAATACTAATATGAAATTCATCTTGCTCCTTTTTGGAAGTTGTACACTGATGTGAAATAAGAACAAATGCTTTAATTAATAGACTTTTCAAATCACAGAATCACAGGTGTTAGAGGTTGGAAGTGACCTCCAGAGATCATTGGGTCCAGCCACCCTGGCAAAGCAGGTTCACCTAGGGTAGTCCACAAAGGAACACATCCAGGTGGTTTTTGAAAGTCTCCAGAGAAGGAGACTCCACAATCTCGCTGGGCAGCCTGTTCCAGTGCTCTGTCATCCTCACTGTAAGGAAGTTTCTCCTCAGGTTGAGGTGAAAGCTTCTATTTTCAAGCTTGTACCCATTGGTCTTTGTCTTATTACTCACACCACTGGAAAGAGATCAGCCCCCTCCACATGACACCCACCCCTTGGATATTTATAGACATTGACCAGATTCCCTCAGTCTTCTCAACACTAAACAGCCCCATACGTTATTTGCCTCCATCAGCAAGGAACTGCTGCTGCCATTGCTGCATTTTCACCACAAGAATTAAAATATTCCACAGGTTCTGTCATGATTTTGGGGATGTTTTTGTTAATTCCTTTTTAGTTAAAAAGTATATTACAGGCCAATCTTTACTGTGCCATTAACATTTTCCTTACCACATCCTGAACTTCTGGCATATACATGCAATATTAACTTCCTCAGTGTCACTTTCATATACATCTAGCACAAAATACCTCTCACCACTCTCAGATTACTGAAGTTCTACTTGTACTCCTTGCAAATCTGCAGTAATCTTTCAAAAAATTGTTAAGAAATGCCATTCATGTGGCATAGATGGAATCCCATCTAGAAGAAGAGGTAACAGGAACTGGTAACAGGAGTGGAGAACTAGCCATGAAAGTTAAGTTGTATGGGATGCAAATGAAGGAAGCAGGTAGCTTGACTAAGACTCTTGCACATCATGAAAAAAAAACACCAAACAAGCAGATGGATCCAACCTTGTGTATGGACAACCTGCTTTCTTCCTTCTTGTTTCCCCCCACTTCCACAGCTGTGAAGAAAAAGCTCTAGACTTGCATGATAACAATTCCATACTCATAAGCAGCTATATGTGTGATAGATTTAGCCCAGCTGCTAAACTAAGTAGAGAACAGGTGGTTTATTGTGAGCAAGCCTGATTAAATGGTCTAGTAAAGAAGTTTTTAAATATAATTGAAAATTTAATGTATTTTCACCTGAGCATCTTTCTCTGAATAATCATTTCTAAAAAGGAGAGAAAAATCTGAAAAAAAAGAGAAAAATCTGAAAAAAAGGAGAAAAGTCTGGAAAAAAAGAGAAAATGCTGAAAAAAAAACCCAAACAAAACTGAACCAACCCACCAATCAAAAAAACACACACAAAAAAACCCCAAACCAAAACAATAACACAACCCCCAAACAAATAAGCACAAAATAAAATAAGCCAAAACCAACCAAACAAGCAACCCCACTCCCCACCCCCCAAAAAAAACCACAACCCAACCCAAAATCTAAAAAGCAACCTAAGAAAAAACATCTCACAGGAGTTCATGAAAGGTAGAACTGCAGGAACATCAGCTGCAAACCAGGATAAGCTTTATGAAAGTCTGATGGTTTTGCTATGCTCTTACTACGAATCCTTCCCCTCAGCTGAACAATACATCCTGAGCTATGTATCCACAGGTCTGAAAAGTACAGCTGCTCTGCAGTGGCATTGTCTGAAGGAGCCTTAAGCTTACAAAACTGAGGACATATACTTTAGGAAACACCATGACATTGGCTGCCCTGCAGACTTCACGTGTCTCTGCAAACACATTCCAAGACATTCTCTAAACCGTACAGTTCCATACCAAATTTTCCACAGACATGGTGCATATTTCACAGTGACTCGGGTTCTATCTTATAGGAGGATCATTTTGCACAGAAGCTATTACAAGCCTCTCTTTATTGCAGAACGTGGATGGAAGGTCAGTTAAAGGTCTGCTACTACAGTTTTAAGGGAAGAACCATAAAATCAGAGTCCAAATAATTCTGATTTTATGACTGAGGGGACTCAATGACTGTAGGGAGACAATAACATATGTACAGGGATAGGAGCAATGCCATCCAGAAGACAGTAAAGGAAGAGCCAGGAGAGCACTCACTGCTCTGCAGAGGTGTCTAAAAATCTGTTTTTTATCCCTACTCCTTATGCTTTTCTCCTGAGGGGATGTTGTTCGATCCACCTTCCCCCTCCCCCTCCTTCAGGGGCAAAAAACTTGACGAAAGATGAAGCTGAGGTGAAAATGCATTCACAACTTCACAACTTCTGCAGTAAATGAGAAAGTGAAACTGTAGTCTCGGGTTTGCAATACCTCAATAGTGCCCTGGAAAACAGTTACAAAAAACAGAGGACGCTTGAACTATTTTCCCCCCAACTAACTGCTAATTGCAGTTTCCTCATTTTCTGGGTGACCAGCAAACACTACCTGGATCATATGTATAGTCCTTCTAGATGGACAGTTTAGCTTCATGATGTAATTTACTTTTACTTTTGAAGGGCTAGGGGATTTTTTGGTGGCAATAAAATATTGGGGTTTTGGTAAGCCTCTTAACATCTTGGTTTTTTTGCCTTTAATAAAGAACTGTGTTTTCTTCTTTTTACACTATTCCTTTAATTTCCTTACAGCCAGGATTGATTAAACACATAACAACTACACCTTCTATTGAAAGGCAATTTACAATGGCTATGCTGCCATGCATTTCAGATTATACTTTTAAAACAACTGGTTCCTCAAGGGTATTACCTATCTCTAATACGACTAAACATTGCAAAGGTGTGTGTTTAAGAATTCCATTTCATATACACAAATAACTGTTTATTACAAATACAGTCTTCACATTTCAGTCAAAACCTTTCAAACTCTGCCTCTAATGTACCCTTCTCATTCTCCTATCCTGGTTACTTTTTACCATCAGTAAAGCAGTGTCTTTTAAAATTATCCTTAAAATATTTCAAGAACCTTTTCCAAGGTCCTCATTGACCACTGATGGCAAGCTCATTACTGTTAACTATTGACATGATTTTGATAAATACAATGTATTTGTAGCACATTACTCTTTTTTTCAATGTTAAATTAATTTTACTTACATTTTGCCTGAATACTCAAACACAATAATTTCTTAATTGCAAAACAAATGTAAAAATCTGACAAAATACAAGGAAAGTAATTAAATTCCTTTCACCACACAGATGACTGACTTAATTCAAGACTATAAAAATACATACCTTTAGTTGCATGCAATATTGTGGTACATGCATTAGGAATGTATTATTTAATTGTTTGGCATTTCCACAGTTTTTGGTGAATTTTAATTACTAGAGCAATTAAGAACCACCTAGAAATATAATGAACTGAAGTCGTATGCTTTAGTGTCACCCTGGAGTTTAAAGGCACCTGCCATATGGTCTTTTTAATAATTGCTACTTTTGCTTTCTGAATCCAGTAAGAGAATTAATAGCTTGTAGAAGTTTCTGAGATATATGCACTTGTGACTGCAGATGTGGAAAGAATGTCAAAATGTTATTTCAGTCTCAAGCAGTCTGAGTTAATATGAAGTTATACCTAAGGACAAGAGCCAAATTGACACATTTCTCTGAAAAAGCAGACACCAGATGAAAAATCATCCTTTTAAAAAATGCATATGAAAAATCAGGGAATTTCTCCTGAGTTTAGAAGTTGTGGGGACTGTGAGATCAGGTCTGTCTTATTGCCTTGGATAACATGTTTCTGATTTGTGTTTTATTTATCCTTATTTTATTTATATCCGTGTTCATTATTAAGATGCTATTCATCAATTCCCACAGTATTCACTCATTAAACAACAGAGAGTTTGCTATGCTTGACATTTGCATGTTGTAACAAGACATATATATGAATGCCTGAAACGTGATGCTTCTATTTGTGAGTGGAATTTCTATCCATTTTATACCTAATGATTAGTACCTTTCAAACTCTAATGAGCAAACAGACAGATCAATACAGCACACAGATTAGATCTTCTAAAAAAGACTCCTATATATTATATATGCATTTATATAACTTATATTACAGATAAATGGAAATCTATCATACTTACTAAGGGAGCAGGTGATGAGTGAAAACTATCCTATACAACTCATATCCAACAGATTAAAAATAATAATTAAATATTAACATATAATTTTAATATTATTATATACTTTATATAATTATTTTTAAATATACTTTTAAAATATAATTAAATTTATATAATTTATACAATTGCCCAGAGAGGTTGTGGAGTCTCCTTCTCTGGAGACTTTCAAAACCCACCTGGATGCATTGCTGTGTGGACTATCCTAAATGATCCTGCTTTGGCAGGGGGGTTGGACTCGATGATCTCGAGGTCTCTTCACACCACTCATGTACTGTGAAATGTGTTATTTATGTCATATGGTGTCATGCAAAACTAAAGCCTTATAGAAATTGCTTACAAATTAATTGCTAATATAAGAATTTCATTTTACTTCCTTTGCTGCCCAATAAGTGCAGCAAAGTATTTAATTCATCATACCAAGGTGTGGAGTTGAATATATTTTGGAGGTGAAAATAGCATCAGCTATTAATTTTGAAGGCACAATGAAATATTTCAACAAAACTGCATCCATTTTCTTGTGCTGAAATGTGGGTTCTACAGTAGTAAATTAAGGGTTTGCTGTTTAGCTCAGTGGAGGAGGAATCTCATACTAACATTTAAAGAAAAAAAAAGCAGTCATAACATATTAAAAAGGAGAAGTGCAACTTGATTATTTATCTCATCAGAGGCCTCAACCCAGAAATAAAAGAAATCAACTTCAAATTATTTTAAATCCTGATCTTCAGAAGCTTCACTGAGGGAAAAACATTCAGCATATCTTAGTGTTATTAGAAAAACAGCAGGCTCAGTTGCCCTTGTTAAGTACAAAGCAGGGGTTAACAACGGATCACCCATGGATCTATATCCTAATCTACATTTTTATGTACGCCTATTTATCTTTGTGTCTCTCCGTGCATACATATGTGAAGAAAACAACAGAAGGAAGAGTTAGTATTTCTTTGAAGCAAGTTTAAAGCTCTCATCAATGAAAATTGCAAGAGCCTCTCCTTTCTGAAAATATGTGAATTTCAGGTAGGACATTTCCTTCAAAGTATGTGTGTCCCTATTCTACCCAAGCCAAAACTTCACAGAAACAGCATATTATCTTCATATTGCCACGCGTTTTAAAATATTCTTTTAGCTCGGTGTTATAAAACACAGTCCAATTCCCAAGGCTTTGACACCTGCACTCTTTGCAAACCTTAGCCCAATGTTTTTATTAACTCGATTTAATGGAACCTTTTTTATGGTGACCTTAAGAATTTAATAACTCCTCGATGCAAGGACAATACTACCTGCAGGCTCCTCTGGGATTAAACCCTAGTAGTTCAATATGTCTTCAGGAACACACAGAAAAGCAGAAAAAAAAGATATTTCAGGAGCTAGACAAATCAGTCAGTCATTGCTGAGGTTGGGTATTATGCCTCATTATGATGTCTGCTTCAAGATGTGTGGCATAAAACTCTGCATCTGAGATATGCTGCAGCCTGCTTACTGCCCCTTAATAGCATTAATCTAGCTTTGATCATGTCGGAGATGCTAGCAATTTTCAATGCTGGAGCGTCTTCCTTTCTGACAGACACTCTGCATATCTTACAGATACGATCAATACATTATTAGTCAACAACCTGACAAGAGGCACATAAATTAATCCGTTTCTGTCAACCCAGCAGTTTGTAGTCTAGTGGAACCTCACCCTTGCAGTATGCATGAGACTTATCTTAATCCAATTAGGGTAAAATGAACTTTTTTTTCTTTCCTTTTTTTTTTTTTTTTTTAAAGTATCATTCTCTCCATCTATGTTAATTAAAGTCTCTGAAGACAGCTGCTCCAAGGAAATAATTTTATGCATGACTTTTTATGGGCAAGGTTAAAACCAGTATAGCTACATATATATGCAAGAAAAGTCAATGAGCTTGCTCTCTCTCACTTCCTGCTTTGACCTCCTCTAGTACCTGTAAAATAACACCAGAGAACACTGCTGATTTCAAAGTGACAGGGATGTATTTATTTTAGCTGCGTAAAGGACTCTGTCACTTTAGCTTTACACTTAGTACAGCATGTACCTTTGTTTTGCTGAGGGGCGAATTAATATGGAGTGACAGCCTTGTCTATAGGATTGCAGAATTTGACAACCAAAGGATGTTAACAGTCTACAGTATGTAAAACAAATATTTTCTTCAGTTTGTGATATTTATGAGATGTAATGACAACAACCATTAAGGAAACAACACTTGATTTGCACTGTTATTTCTCCAGCAGAAAATATAGGCAAGAGAAAAGGACTGGAGCACATTTGAACTCTTTCTGGTGGTAACAGAAAGGTGTGCAGTTCTGTGGGAGTGATGCAGTGCATGCTGAGGTGTCTTTAGTAAGGTATTACTGATTTCCTTGGCTTACTTCATTTCACAAGAATATACAATATCACAAATATGGGACATGACTACTCTCCTTTCATCTGCACTCCTCTAAATTGCTCACCTGCCCATACCTACCTTTCCTAGGCTGTTTTACATGGCTACATCCCACTCCATCTTGCTGACTAGGCAGCAGAAGGATGGTACCTAGAAGACGGTTGCAACTACAGTGTTACATTCATGTTGCAGGACTCCTGTACTGCTCACTCAGTGTGAGGTCATGGTTGAAGCCAAAACCAGGAAAAGTCACTGCTGCAAACCACAGTAACAGCATTCTCCTGGGAGCAGCTGGAGATATGCTGCTTGTGCCCCTTTTCCTTACTACACCATCCCAGAGCTGTATAAAACTGAGAGCTTTATGAACTGCACCTTTTAGCCTATGCTTATTCAATGTAATTTTAGGGATCATGTATCAGTGGTAATCTTCACCTGAGACTTTAGTCTTAAGGTTTGTTTATTAATTTATTTTGCTAGCATAATTTATTTTGCTAGCATAATTTATTTTCCCCAGCATAATTAAAAGAGATAAAACAAATTTCTCAAACTCTCAAAAGTAAACATCTCCACTCTGAAAAACAAGACTAAGCAAGGAAATCTGTAGGCCAAAAGTTTGAGTAGATGGTGTGATGGGACACAATTATATGCATTATGCATCCCTATCTCAGTCCTGTCCTGAAGGGTCAAACCCCAAGCAAACATGTAGTATCTTTGATTAACCTTGCAAGCACCGGTGAATGTACAAACCTGGACACTTCCTGGGGTCCAGATAAACATGTACCATGTGTAATTAACTTTGTAACACAGCTGTGAACTGTGTGTGCCGTGTTTAGATATGCCCCATCCTGTAGGTCCAGTAATCAGGGTTCTGTGTTACCAAAGGGTATTATTTGTCTTGGGACAGTATTTAAACCAGCCAAGAAGTCAGGCAACTTGCCTTTTTCTCACCCAGCATGCCAGAGAAGCAGCTGAGGGCCTGCTGACCACAAAGAGAGAAATGCCAAATGCTGCCTGAGTAGCAGCCGAAGAATCTCCTCTAACAGACCAACAACTACACCCAGGACTTGCACATGGACCAAGGCAGAAAAGGGAAAAGCTCCAAGAGAACTGAATCCCAGAAGAGGCTACAGCCCAGCGATGGAGCACACAAGGAGAGACCCCTTAGTATTCTCTGAGCCAAGGCCAAGCTCTAGACTGTGAACTGGGCATGACAAGAGAGAAGCCCCTTAGCCCTCTCCAAGCCAAGGACTGCTTGAATTATAGCCACAGCATCTGGGAATACACCAGACAGAGGAGCAAATTGTGAGTACCTGGCTAATCTGCCACAGAATCCCATTTGTGGGTAAACCACAGATCACAGCACCTGTATTTCCAACTTGCATCGCTGTATTGGAAATGTTAGGTCTGTGCTTTTAACTGTCTTTATGTGCGGAATGTAAAACCCACTACCGAATAACTGAACCTGTGAATACATTTTGTAAATAAGTTACAGTGGTGTTTGAAGATACCACCATCCAAGATATTAGGTAGTGAAATATATAAATATACATTTTAATACAAGTACCTGATTCAAAACCCTTAAAACCTTCAATAGTATCCCAGCATACCTGTGCTGTGAAAGGATAAGGAAATATATATTTTGGATTTGAGTACAATATTTCTCCAGCTAACAAGCTTCATTAAAAGCATATTGACATGCGTGACTATGTCAAATGTCATCTTGCAGCACCTTTCCTAAACAAAACTCTGTGTCAAATTCAGCTCTCCAAGAAACCTACCTGAAAAAGATTGACACGCCCCTGGCACTAAGTGTCATGCCATGAAACACAGGAAAAATACAGAGATGAGAGGATAGAAAGTCTCTCTGAAGAAACATTTCCTAAATGTAAAATTACAGTTCTCTTTTTCCCCCCTGTTCTTCCTAACCCAAACAAACTTCTTGGCAATTTGCTCCACAGATATTCTCACAAAAGACAAAGCAAGTTTGCTATCAAAGTATAGTCCTAATTAATCCCCTTGCCTAAAGTATGGCTTCAAGAAGAAATTATCATTGTTTTGCAATGTTCTGAACAGCCAAGAAGGACATAGAATATGCCTAAATGAAAGGTTTGTGTAAACAACCCAGTCAGAATTACTGCTGAAGGTATGGTCTAATTCATGGTGGCAGATAGCTATACCTGCCTGAGCTGGCTCAGTGGATTTCTCAATTCCCAACATATATGATCATGTGAATTTGAATATGCCCTCTTGCAACCACAAAGCCAAATCAGAGTTTTCAAGAGTTTGCCACAGGACAAAATAAAATGGGGTTGATACTTGGACTTACACAGAAAAGCACCTATGTAGCTAATGTAGCAGGCCAACCTTCCAGCTAGTAAAACAGCAGTGGTGAAGAGACCATAGTTCAGGAGATTGTACATCTGGTTAGGAATACTTACACCTGCAGGGAGATGTTTCTTTATAATGCATTTGCTAGCAGGATGCCAGTGAAATATAGCATAAATGCAGTGTCAATATTTTCAGATACTACTCAAATAAGCACATTAAAAATAAGGAATCAAATCAAACCATTATGGCTCAAACCTGAACCAGTTCCTGAAAGAGCCTGTGTTCCACTTTGGTACTTGCCGCTTCTTCCATGGATGTGGTGGAGCAGGTCAACAGAGATCCTCAAATACCTGGTTTTGTTTCTGCAGCTCACACTGGTGTCAGCAATGACAGCAGGAAAAGCTGCCTCACCACAGCAGGTAGTGTTCTGTACACTCTGCAGCAAGTGGGGCTGTGGCCATTTTGCTAAGCCTATGTGTCACATTACAGGTAAGATCAGGACACTACCATTTGTTTCAGGAGAAGTATGGGATTTTAATGGTCTCCAAATCCATGCTCTTACCAGACAAGTTTAGACTGACAATAGTGGCAACACTTCAGTGGTAAATCTGTAAGTGGGAATTATATCTGCTTTCTCCATCTCAGATGTAACGTTTTCTAATGCAGACTGATTACACAGCAGAAACTTGAAAATGTCCTGATAAAACTGGAACTGGCCTGGACTGGCATTAACACTAAATAATGTCTATTATAGTTAAATTTAAATTAGCACTGAACTGAAAAGAAATGAGTTGTTTAAATCCCTGTTAGAATGTCCAAACAAACAGCATTCACAAATAGTTTCTCTGCAATTAAAGTACACTATAATCAACACACAATGTTTCTGTTTCGTTTTACAAACTCATTGTGTTTTAACACAAAGTTTAATTATAGTCTACTCTGCCCAAGACAGGGTGCACATTCAGAGTTCCATTTTTGAATGCATAGTGTTTTGTTGTTTCATATTCATGCAAGATCACCTGCATATAACTCTTCTCACCTTTGTAAATGCTCTGTTTTGTAGATGCCTGAGATTCAACTCCTTCTCAAGATGGCAATTTTCTCCCACTGTAATACTTACATTTTGTGAGCTGATAAGATGCATGATTAGATCTGTTCAGTGATAAATCCAGGGGGAAAAAAGTAGATGTATATTGATTCATATTGCATTCATTTAGAGAAAGAGACTGTTAATTGACTTAGAGTTGTTTTGAATCTGTTCTGAAAATTGAAATGCCACAATTGCCCTTCCTTCAGCTCAAGCACTACCTTAATTTCCTTATTTCTTTGCTATGTGTGAAAGCAGAAAGGGATAGTATTCATTGAGAACTGAGTGCACAACCAGTGCCCCCAGGAAGATGAGAACTGGAACATGTCTTTAAGTAACAGCAGCACCTGAGGCCCAGAAGTTGAAGTTGCATCAGACCACATTTGGGGGCTGGATATTGGCAGGATATTAAGCATTCTTACTCAACTGAACTAAACTATTTTATTCTCTGACATACATGGAAATTATCAGCAACAGACACTGAAATAAAATAAGTTTCTTCTCCTCAAGTTGCAGTTTCTGAGGGAGGAGATGGAGTATTCTATCTTTATGGCTTTACAGGAGGTAAGATGGAATGAGCCCTTAAAGCAACAGAAAAAAACAGATAATGTGCAAAGTTTGGGAACAAGATTGGTTTTTTTATTGCAGTGAAGTTTCCTGTTTATTGTTTCAAAAAGGACTTTGACTGTAATTCTTTAACATTTTCATACAACAGAGGTACTCAATCTCTCAGCATCTAAACACTGAGCTCCCTGTGTCACAGCAGGAAACTCACTGAAACATTTGTTCCAGTATCAAAAAGCATTGGTTAGTTTTTCTGGGTGGTGTTTCTACTCTTTATCATTTAGTATTTCTCTTCTGAGAATTGAGAGTGTTTTTCTAATTGGAATACAGACTACAAGACATACTATCATGCACTGAAAAGAACGGAGAATCTCAAGTACTTTAACAACAAGAACAAGTTTCAATAAGCTATAAATTAAAATACTCTGCAAACAAATTGCAGCAATCATAGGGAATTAAGTACATTGGTAGCAAATAGTAGCCATGAAATGAATTCAGATACTGCTTATTTCTGAACTAATAAATGGAACAACAAGGGAGGCCTCCCAGTAATTCAGCATGAAATGTACTGCAGCAAATAGTTTCATAGTTGGATTTTTTTAAGAAGCACTGTTCACAATGGTAGAGCTGTTGCATTTCTTAAAAGATTTCATCTGTCTTGGATCTCTCACTAGATACTTTTTCTTTGAGAAAGTTAAGAAAAGAACAGAGCATTGTTACTCATTTACACTTGAGAGCTATTAAATCCATCACTTTACAGAGGAAAACAAAGGAACACAGGACCATGTCTACATCTCCTTGGAGATAGCCAAGACACAATACACCAGGTCTCAGAAAGGGCAACTAAGGCATTATTGCAAACTTCAAAAACTCAACAATGACTTTTTTTTTCCTTTTCTTTTAATCATTTCAAACCTTGTCTTAGATTTTTCATCGTGAACAAGAAACAATTAATCTCTTACTATCTTTTCCCTAATGGCATCTTGAACTTTTGCTACAATTTTCTGATTTTGCTCTGTGACTAGTAAAAAAACCCAAAACAACAACAACCAAAAAAAACCCACACAGAAATACATTTAACCTTTTCTTTCATTTCAGTTCACAGCCTCTCTAACATGATTACTGGAAGAAGCATTCAAATGTCTAACCCTATGCCTCTGACATGAAATAATGAAGTATTTTGTTTGTATGATACTTGATTCCAAGTAGCTGCAGAGAAAAAAATAAAAAATCACAGTTCAGCCAGCTCATCTCTTTTTTCCTATTTTTAGCTTAGTTTGATCAAATGCTCATGGAACTTCTGAAACCTCTGAAATCTCTAGTGGAGTAGCATTAGGTAGATACAGTATTTTCCAAAGATCTAGATGCTAATTTTTACAGGGACTCGCATCATATAAAGAAGAAAACCACCCCAACCCTGGATACTGAGACACCTTTCATTCACAGATGGTACTAGTGAAACAGAATATTAACTGAGGTCTTTTTCTTTTTTTTTTAATCACAGCACTTCAGAAGGCAGTTCTATTGTTTGATTTAAAATGTAATGCTGCCTCAAACAAACCTACTTCAAATCATAATTTTACAGGAAAAAAAAACATTATCTAAGAATATTCATTCATTATTCTTTCTCAATAACAGCATTTCAAGGCGTGTATTTGCTAAAGAGTAATACACTGGTGTATGGTATCTGCCCTACCTCATGAGTTGTGCTAACTACATTGAAAAGGAATAAACTCTTGAAACTTCAAGGGAAAACAACAAAACCAAAGTAATTTAGTAACCAGTAGCTAAACCATTTTTCAGGCTTGTTAAAAACCTTGATGCTTTTCCATCCAAAATGACTTAACTGTTGATAATAGAAATTATTTTTAAAAGAAAAATTATAAAGCAACAAAAATCTTTTCCACTTAGGGATTGCAACTCAGAGTGCTTTCCGTACATTTTACAACGCATCTGCAACGTGTCAGAGCCCTGGAAAGAAGATGAGGTCTTGGCTTTCTCACCTTTTACATTTTTCTCTATCAAGTCTTAAGAACGGCTCTGGATGCCACCATGCCACTGACAGAAGGCTCTCAATATTTCTTTCTGCTTTCAGTAGTTATTTCCCCTTAAAAAAGAGCTGGAAATGGGATCAGTATTGTAGAAACTGCTAGGCTTAATGCTACAATATTCTGTAATGAAAACCAGGTTGCTTTGGAAATGCCCTCAGTGGCTAGAACACTGAGGCCCACCTTCTGTCATTGGGCTACTTAAATAAGGAGGCCAGAAACAGAGTTCTCAGGGCTCTCATAGCTGAGTCTAAAGTTATGAAACATTTTATTGTGCCTTGGGATTGTGACCGGTTTAGGCTGTGCCTTTAAGAAAGAGACACTTTCTGAACACTCTGGGCAAATATTTTGATATTAGAATGAAAACAATGATATGCTAATTCAATTTCATTGGTGGGACCCGGCTGTAAATTTTTGTTTAGTCTTTCAGTCGGGGGAGTCGGTCAGTAGTCGTCTTCTTCTTCCCCCTGTACTGTGAGCTGGCTCGTTTCTCTCTACGATTCTTGCTAACCAGATAAGAGAAAACTAACTTTTGCATCCGCTTTGAGCTTTAACAAGTTTTCACCCTTTTAATTACCTTCCTTTCTCTTTCTCTCTAACCCTTTTGGGAAAAAGGGGAGGTAGGGAGGGAGAAGGGGGGACAGGCTGAACCCCCTGGCCGCAGGGGGGTTGGGGAAAGGTTTCCTGTTGCTGTATATTTCTGTATATATTGTAAATATTGTATATTTTTGTACATATTCATTGCATTCCATATCTGCTTGTAAAATACAGCTTTCATCTGCTTCTCCGGCTGAGTTAGCTGTGGAATTCTTTTGTGTGTGTGTGGGAACTTTCCTACTCCACCACAGGGATCTACTTCTGAGCACAAGTCAACATTTAAAATACACTTTTGCTTAATTTAGGTTTATGTTTCTGCTTATCCTCATGAGTTTTTTATGATCGTTCCCTTATGTCTATCTGTGAAGGGCAGAAGGATTTATCTCACCCAACTTCTGCAAACTACTATCTGTGTTCATCATTCCCAAATAGTTCACAGAGAAACACTACCCAGCTGACTGATACTAGACCTCTAACTTTAGATAAGATGAATTATCTGCATAAGAAATGAAATCCAAACTTCTTGATGTTCAGATGTCTTTGCTTAGATTGATGAATCCTACCTTGCTCACCTGAATACACCTGAGATTTTTGGAACAGAGCTTTAAGATAAAGAAGAATAACTAAGGTACAGGTCACATAAAGAAAGGTTTTTTTTTCCTAGGAACTCTGTATCTCTCATAATTGTCAGGATTATTAAAATCAAAAAGCAAATGTCAAACTAACAACAAAAATTGTAAAGTTAAACAATAATAAGATTCTTGGTAGTAACTATGGTGAAAGAAAATTCATAATGGTCCAAAATGGGGGATAGGAAAAAAGAGAAAAAAGGCTCACTGCTCTTCTCTATCTGTGCTGACAGCATAAACACAAGGAGGGCAAAAAACAGGCAAGAACATATAATTTTTCTCTTTCACTTCCCCTCATCTCTTTCCTCTCTACTATAGAGGTTCATACTTCATCCTCTTCTGAAGCTAACAGAATTTCAGTTTCTGGGTGCTTCTAATGAATTTAACATGACATCATCAAACCAGAACTCCAATATTTTCTGCTGTGTTGTGCTCTTTTCCCAGGAGTGATTCTCAAGGATAGGTCAAAACCACAAGATTTCATCAAGTTCTCTCAGCAGAAATGTCAGCATATTATTACTGATCAGGAAAATTTATAGCAAAATAAATATCTCAAGGGTAATTTCTTGTTCTATTAACCAAGAGAATATTATTTCCAACAAGAAGGCTGATGTGACAGAATGCAGTTAAGGAATTACAAAATGAATGACAGGAAGACTCCAGAAAGATGTTTTAAAAAGTGACCCAACTCTCAGTGTTCTTCACATGCCAGAGAAAAAAACAGAGCTAACATCTCATATGCCAACATGTTTTAAAACACTTTTTGTATGGTTTATGTTATTTATAATTGGAAGCCAATTAGTCTTGAACAAAATGAGGAATAAATTTCCATTTCTCTGGTGAACTTATGTATTAGTTTACTACATTCTTTTCCAGGAAGTGTACCACTTTTTGACTTAAAAAAAAAAAAACGGGGGGGGCGGGGACACACATCCCCCCAGGACACTACCTTCACAATTTAGAGTATTCCACAGCAACCAGTGAACAGTAAGATATCTCCCAGGAAAAAAAATTAAAAAGTATTCTATGACAGAAATCAAATAATACATAAGTTGATATTGCTTCTTTATACATGTAAAGCACAATAATGTATGTTCTGCAGAAAACATTAGTAATCTTCTGTGTTTATTACAGGCTTATCACAAAGCTTTGCCACACTGTTTTATAGATCTCATGAATAAACACAAACCCAAGTGTTCCTTTGATCATACCACTTGCCATCCATCTGTTTAACGGAGACCTGTGCAACGACAGCTTAAACACGACAACCCCATGTCTTAGATACTTCTACGACGACTTCAGCAAATGAGCAACACACATCAGACTTCAGCAAATGAACAACACAAGATTTTCTCCTTCAAATGAGCAGAAAGGTTTAAGTTGGAAGGCACATCTGAAGGCCTGCTCAAAGCAGCTTCAAAGTATGATCAGGTTGTTCAAGCCTTGCTCAAGCAAGTTTTTCAAACTTCTAAGGATAGAGAGTCCACATTCTCTCTGGACAACCTGTTCCAGTGCATGTGCTGATTGGTATCTTGACTCACAGTTAAAAAAATTCTGATTTCTATTTTCCCCCTGTATTTATAAATATGCGTTTTATAATTTTCCAGCATTACTGCTAGAAAGGAAGTGAAAAGGATAGTCATAAAATCGATCATGGTATACATAAAAAACTGAAAAACATAAATATAAAATATACATCAGAAAAAGCTGGGTTTATTAACTTGATTTCAACATGCTGCTATTGCAGCGTCCTGTGTTGATCGTTATCATGCCATTTAATTGCTGCAAGAGTCTTGCAAGAGTCTTTCTTTACTAGGGAACTGATTTGGTTCAGCATGCCAAATCAGTCTTGTTCTAGAACATGCTTTCCCTCACTGCATTCTTCTGCTCGATTCAGAAAACAAAAGGCACTGAAAAGATGGACTGAGTTATAAATCCCTACAAAAGGGGAAGTGCAGAAAGCAGGAAGCTGACAATGATGCAGATTATATTGGGAAGCACAGCAGGTCTTTCATATCCTGCAGAGTAAAGCATCTTTAAGAGGAAGCAGATGTACATATTTGTTAGCTGCTACAGAGGAAGGTGAGAAAATGGTCTCATCTCCTTGCCTTAGGTGACCTTAAAATTAAAGAAAGGAAATTTAATTTTGGTCCTTCATTTTCTGAAGGTGAGAAAAAAAACCAATGCACAAAACAAACTAAATATCTAATTTCATTTGAGTTTTCTCAAACTAATCACTACTTTCCATAGATACATAAGATATACCTTGATTTTTTTTCTTGCTATAAACCTGTCAGGTGCAGGGGAGTGACTGCTGCTTTTTCAGCCTTCTCCTTACTTAGCACAAATAAAAAGAAAAGTGACCATGCTGTGGGCCTGGAGGCTGAAATAATGTGCTTCACCGCCTCTAACGTTCCCAATTACTGCTGAATTTTCAGTCAAGAACCATGACTGATTTTATAACTCAAAATACCATTTTATTTTCTTTAGTTCTTACTTAACTGTGGTTATTTATTCTTTGATATTTGAGAGTAATTTTCCAGTAAAATCAAAAGAGCAAAATGAACATATTGCAGGCAATCCAGTGGAAAAAAAAATAAATCACAGCATTAATTTAATGAGAACTCTGTTATTCATTTGGCAAATGAGACAGTGGAGAAGCACTGACATATGTGGAGTAGGGACCCGTCTGAGATGAAAATACATTGATTCATGAGTGGCAAAGAGCAGCTTAATGTGAGTCACTGATAAAACTATCACCCATCTTGCTCTCTATCTGTGATTCCAAGGGAAAATGATGGGAAAGCCATCCTGTGTCATTAACAACAACCGTGTAAATGTGCCAATGAGAGCTAATAATACACCTGCATGACACAGATCATTAAGCAGCAAGTTACAACAGTCTCAAATAACAACAATAAATGAAAAGTACATTTATGGTCAAACCCTTGTCTTATTAAGCTGTTAAATGCTTTTCAGAGTAATTAATATGACCTGGAACTGATCATTCAAAAATTTCAACAAGTGCCCTGTCTGCTTTTTCCTGGTTAATAATCATTTAAGCCAGCAATGACAAGATACGAAACAATAACAAGCAGAACTATGCTGAAGGAAGTGCTTTTGGCTGCAGTTCAGAAAGGCTGAAAGTCTGCAGAAATAAACAGAAAAGACTTCTACCACCATGAAAAACCACTCTGATAGTACAATACAATAAACCAGGTTGGAAGAGACCTTCAAGATCATCGCATCCAACCTATCAACCAATCCAACCCACCCAAACAACTAGATCATGGCACCAAGCACCCCAACAAGTCTCCTCCTGAAAATCTCCGATGATGGTGGCTTCACCACCTCCACGGGCAGACCATTCCAATGGGCAATCACTCTCTCTGTATAGAACTTCTTCCTAACATCCAGTCTAAACCTCCCCTGGCACAGCTTGAGACTGTGTCCTCTTGTTCTGGTGCTGGCTGCCTGGGAGAAGAGACCAACCTCTGCCTGGCTACAACCTCCCTTAAGGTAGTTGTAGAGAGCAATAAGGTCACCCCTGAGTCCCCTCTAAACATGTGGGTAACTAACTGTCCAATTCAAAGAGTTCCAGCTCAGCAATTTAGTGCCATAGTTTTCAAACGATGTTTTAAACCCAATCATTCTTAGTAATTTTTGTTACGAGAATAATGATAAAATGTTTTTTATCAGGAAAGCCTAGACCTTATTTCATGCCAATTCAGTTCAGACACTGCAGTGTAATTTTATTCCCTTAAGTAAAATAACAAGTTTATGACCCTTTGAAAATGCACTTTACTGGCTAAGTTTTCATTAGGAAAAACAAGTTCTAAGATCAGGACTACTATAGGAATTTCTGCACTAATTTCCAAATAAGAAAAGTCATCTTACTTTTCACTGGAGCAATCTACGCTGGTGAATCCCCTGTCTGTTTTTTCTTACAGTGGTGTAAATACAGGGTAGTGCCATTTGCTTGAAAGAAGCTGAACCAGAATAAAGCCAGCAAGCAGAGGACAAAGCTTGTGTGCATTCCTTAAAATGAGAAGATAAAATTCATATCACTTTTACTGTGCAGATACCTACACAAAATAACCTACTAGCTTCCCACTTTTCCCATTTCCAAGGCTACTGAAGTAAACTGTTGAGTGAGAGATGCTTTAAATGACTCTTCTTGTTTTCTTCTTCATTGCAATGTCATCTACTCCGTTTAGTTCAAGTGCATATTTATCATTCTACTCAAATCCAGTTGCCTTGTTATTTTTTTTCCCTTGCCTTGCTTCTTTATTTTTGCTTTTGTCAGTCTGGCTGTAGATTCCCTTGGGTAAAGACCAGCTGTTAATATGCACAGCATCTCCCTCTGTAATCAGTAGTTCTGAAAGGTTGTTACTAATGTTCTCAGAGAACTCCTACAAATCATGAATAAGTAGGAAGCATACAGCATTTTAGGAAAGCTCTGCACCTCAGGTATTAGATCACATCCTTCTATTTTCCACTCTTTGTGCATTAGCTCATGTACTAGTGACAAAGTAAAATATTGTCCATGTATACACCATTGAACCACAAATTATGTTCAACTATCTTCCCATTTGATTAAAATTAGTAATTTTTTTCTTGATATTATGCTCAAATTACTGCATTCTGCAACAGAAGGTGAAATCATCTTGCTTATCTGCTTGTTCTCTTCAGGGATATATCTCATTAAAAGCATTTCTGGTGCAGTATACTCTCTCGAAATCCCTCCAAGGAGATGTAAACTTGATCTGATAGTATAGCTTTTGCACTGTCTCAAAAACCAGTACCAGGATTCTTGATATTATTTAAAACAACCCAACATGGAAGCAAATCCCTTTATTGTTCCAAGCCTTTATGAATTATTAATTAGTCCATTACACTTTTGCCTGCATTGGGAACATATAACAAGACAAAAGTAGTTTGAAGGGTGAAAGGTGAAAGTGGTCCTGTCTGGCAAGCAAAAAGTTTAGAGCTGCATTTGTATTCATAATAAAACCTCTCTATTTGTTACAATCTTATCTGAATCTTTACAGTGAGATGTGTATGTAACTGGAGATCTATAGGGGGTGAAAATTAACGTGCCACAGCAATGCATAGGCCAGTGAGAAGATAAAAAAGGAAAGACAAAGACGACAACAGACACATTTAGATGAAGCACAGCTATAATGTCTAAAACTGGCTGTGCACAAAGCTGTAAGTGGCTTACTGCACTGACCTGTTCAGTTTGTGTTGTCCAGTGAAATACAGCACTCAACATTTTAGCATCAGCTTGTATTGGTTAAAAGCCTTTGGCTAACTATCTAATATTGCTGATGGGATTCTCATGTCATATTTCACAGATTTGCAAAGATAATAGTGCAGATAAATTCTAGGTATTTTAGACTTTGGAAAGCAAGCTTTGAGAGGCAAGAGACAAATTAGTAACAGAAAAGGCCATGAGGGTAACTCAGTTTATAATAGAAATAGTGTAAGTAGCAAATCATTGTGCTATAATTAAAGAAAATAAAACATGTCATCATACTTCGAGGTGGAAAAAGCTGGAAACCAATCACATCTGGCATTAATAGTTTCAGTGCTCTTGTGCAGTATAAATCTAGCAAATGAGATATAAAGGCTATACTTTTAGAAAGAAAACATTTAGGTCTTCACACTGAGACTTTGCAAGTCTTTGCTTCAGTCTTCTCATTAGCTTTTAAAATTTAGATAGAGCTTTAACATTCTTATAAAAAGTGCAATTATAAGCTGTTCAGTGTTCACTAGATTGAATTTGTTTATAATAAGGTCCATACATTATGTTTCTGTGACACACGGAGAAAAAAAAAGAAAACAAAACCAAACAATTACTGTGCCTGTTCTTGGTAACAATGAACAATAAGTACTGGAAGAACAGAATATATTTTGTACAATTAACAGCCTGCCATGGCTGTCGTGTAGCTGACCCAATTAAAAAGATCTTTCAAAAACTGTCGGCCAAAACAAACCCTTGTTTGTATTCTGGTTCCTTTGGAATTTTAAATGCAATTTCACGTGCAAATGCATCAAGAAGGCCAAGATCAAAATTGCATAAAAACTGAAAATATTTGACCATCCAGCACAATTTTTCATTTAAATAAAATAAACCTCCATACTTGTGTTTACAACCTTCTTTCTTTTCTAAATATTCCCCAAATACTAAGCACAATCTTAATCTGCAAAATTAAAAGGGTAATCTTTCCAAAACAAATAGTACATCACCTGTAGATTCTATTCCCATTAGATGGTAACAGGCACACATACAAGTCATGAGAAACAGTAAGTCTCAAGAAGTAAGGCATCAGAGCGCACTTTGCTCAAAAGCAAGGTAGTATGAAGGACGCTGTTACCTGAAAACGCCTGATTGTGCAGATTTGAAGAAATATTTTTGTACAAATCTCATCCTGACTCTAATTTTCACCAAACTTATCAGCTGTTACCTCCACATGACAGTGCACAATCCTCTTCCTAATCTTTCCTAATATTCTTAAAGTGCCCTTAAATTGTTGAACAGAGTACTAAATTATGCTAGCTAGTTCAATTCTGTAATTCCAGTGATGCCATAGCCCTCACTACTCACAGTCCTGTGACTGCTTTCCTTTTAAACTCCACCTCATCCATGGGCTTGATCTCCAGCCCCATGATTTAAAGCTGTCATTACTCAATTTCTCTCCTGCTCCTGCTGCAAATTCACAGACAACTGAAACTGTTGGTCTGTGGTAGGAACCTGAAGTAGATACAAATGTTTATAAATATCTGAGGGCTAGGGGTCAAGAGGGAAGGGACAGGCTCTTCTCAGTTGCACCCTCTGATAGGACAAGGGGGGCAATGGATATAAACTACAGCACAGGAGGTTCCACATCAACATGAGGAGGAACTTCACTGTGAGGGTCACAAAGCACTGGAACAGGCTGCCCAGAGAAGTGGAGTCACCTTCTCTGGAGAGTTTCAAGACCCATCTGGATGCATTCCTGTGCAACCTGTGCTGTATTCTATGGTTCTGCTCTGGCAGGGAGCTTGGACTCAATGATCTCCAGAGGTTCCTTCCAGTCCCTAACATCCTGTGATCATTCCAGTACATCTGAAGAGATCCACTTCTCTCATTCATTATCATGGCAGTCCTCAAGCATCTAAAACAGCATGCCAAACACAAGGAAACTGCAGGTCTTTGAATACCTTCTCCTAAACTTTATTGAGCTATAAAATTTCTTTTGAAAAAGTTCAATTTTCCAGTGTCAACATCAGGACACTCTAGATAAGCATTCCAGCAAGTATTACAAAAGCAGCTTGAAAAAGTAATTTTCACTTATTCTCCCTTTGGTATAGTTTGAGTAGTCTCCTAATTCCCTCACATGCAGAGAAAGTGCAGTTGCTAACATGGATGAATCAGTTACACTGTATGAAGATATAAAACTCATATATTATTACAACATAATGAAGTAATTCAGTTATTAAGCAGTCATGCAGGAGACAATGCCCTTAATAAAATTACTTCAGTTTTACAAAACTCAGCACAGAAAATAGCTTACAACTTTTCTTAAGCTCTACAATGGAATTATCTGAATCAGATACAGGATTACTTTTGTCTGGATCTGGCTATCATTTATACCACTAGATGTCCGTTATTATAGCAAATGCCTTAGTATTAAGAGAGAGAAGGGATTTTTAAAATTGTTATTATCTTATTGAATTACTTTTGAAGAATTTTCGAGAAGTTTCACTAACTGCTTAAAGCCATGAATAAGGTAATTTTATTACCATCTCTAAGTTGTTGGGCTTTTATGATATCTTAGTAACTCAGAATTAAAACTATAGCAGAACTAGGCAGATACAGAATTATTGGTGAGATACTACAAGGAGGGATCAAGCACTCCAAAATAAACACTGACATTTAGGATGAAATACCTCTGCCATTGTTGCCAATGTGCTCTTATTCTGAAAGCCAATCTGATAACAAAAGACCGTTTATATTGCCCAGTAGCTTTGATCCTGTTTGGCTCAGGATTCACTTCCTATAAAAACCATATTGAGAATATTGGTGGCTGGGAAGAGGAGTTATCTGAAGTGACAACACGTATCACCTGTTGTATGTTTATTGGAGTTTTGCTATAATTATCCTTCCAGAGATCTTGTTTTGCAGTGACAGGAACAGGCAAAAGATACAGAGAGTTTTGGTAAGTCAGCAGAACTTTGAAACCCCATTGTCTGTAATGAGAGCCAGATGCATGTGAGGTCCTAGAAGAACTATATATTAAACCAAGCAGTAAAAATATGGACTGCCTATTATCTGAATATTCTGAGGAGACAATCAAAGACACTCCAAGACACTACACTTTATATCACACTGAACTATTACTACAAGACATGAGGAAAATGTCAGAATGCACAGAAATAACTTGCCAACCTTCAGAAAACAATTAAGAGGCAGCGAAAATGGATTTTCAAAGAAACTATACCTTTACAAAAATTGTCAGGAATCTAAGGCATTGCTTAAGCAGAAATAAAAGACAGCATGAAGACCAAATGTGATCAAATACGTTAATATAGCACATGATAAAATAATGTGTTACTACTAAGTGATCAGAGATTAATGTTATGGAAAGGAAGAGTCTGTCTAATCTTTATTGCTAATAAGTGACAGAACTTGCAACGACAACAGTCCACTGAGATCCATAGCTCTGTTCCTCTGCATACATGAAGACAGAATCAGTCAGAGAAAAAAGCTCAGGACTTCAGAGTGTTCCCTAAACACCACCCTTTGTATGCAAAAAGTTCTAAGATGCAATGACATCAAATTGTACCCTGTATTTCATGTATCAATAGCACTATCACCTTTAATTTACTAGCTCTTTGAATTTCTTTATGAATTCAGTAAGAATTGCTTCAATATGCTAGAGCCTTCAAATGTAATAACCCAAATAACTGCTGATAGGAAATCATGCGTTAGAAAAATCTGTCTTTACCTAATCTAGTGCTCCAAACTGCATCCAAAAATTCATTTTAATCAAGAGCTGAGAGTGAGTTAGGGTTACTAGGTCTTGAGGAGCAAGCAAGTAAGTTTTAGGTTTTCCAGCTGCTCTGTAAAGTATTTTAAAGCTATTTCCCCCCTACTTTCGAAGTTAAATTCTAAATAGAAAAAGGATATAAAACAAAAATAATAAAAAGGAAAATTAATTAGATATCTTTGTGCTCAGAATTTACATTAATTACTCTAATTAATTTACATGCAATTTAATATAATTTAAAATGTTATAATTTAAGTAAATGGTGACAAATCATAAGTTTACTTACAAATATAGTAATTACTGCTCTTTATGAAACAAGAAGTAATTGAGGGTAGCTATAAGTGTAAAGCCAAAGTACAGAAAGGAGAAATTCAACTTTGGATACTCACATAGATATAACTCTTGAGGGCTTGATTTTAAGTCAGCTCTCTACTGTTTTCAAGGAGATTATCATTCAGCAAAAATGCTGAACTACTTTATGGTCACACTTTTTACTGAGAGAAATCTCAGTGAAAAAAACCCTACATTTTATTTAGAAAGGGTAAGAACCAAGGTCATCTTGATCACAGATGGTAGAAGTTAAGAACTGAAAGTCCTTGCCCAGCAAATTCCCTTCCCAATGTGCATTATTTTAAAGTACAAGTAAATCATGATAAGCCGATGTAACCTTTAAGGCTGAAGAACCTTCATAACTTAGATTAAAATCTCACTTTGAAATAATATAAAAACAATGTCTTCTCACTTATCCATCTTCTTTTACTGCAAAAGTGTATTCATGCACTTAAACAAGCAATAGTTTTTGCACCTGTGCTTGGTTTTTAACTGAGAGAGGTGAGAATAATTTTCCCCACTGGGGAAAGAGCTATGGAATTTAAGCTGTGAGTAAGATAGAAGATGAAATGCATTTCCTTCTCTTATAGCTGTGGAACTGGATGTCAGAGTTGTGCCTGTGTGCATACCCAGTGCACTTAATTCCTTGGATGGTCCACAAACTCCCCAGCTAGTCATCTATACAGGTGAGAATGGACCAGATGGAGACAAGACAAAACTTCCTAGCTGCCCTCAGGACAAAGGATATGAATATCTGCTAGAAGAAGGTCTCTAGGTCTCTAGCAGGGACTTTATGAAAGTCCTGAATGTGTTCCATATGAAAAAATACAACAGTTTAGGTTTTTTTTTTCAAAAGAAAAGCTCTTTCCATGAGTGTTTAACATAATCCAGAACAGCAAATTGAATTTTTTTTTTTTCTTTATGCTTCTGCAGCAAAGAGAACAAAATCTCTTCTTTGAGAGGACACCAAAACTTTTCAGAGTCCTTCAAAGTATTTTGTGCCACCAGGCTGAATATAGGGAGAGGAAGACCTATCTGACCTACTAACCACAGCCCTTCTAATACATCCCAGAATGACATCGGCTTTCTTGGCCACAAGACCACATTACTGGCTCATGGTTAATCTTCCATCCACTAACACCAACAAGTTGTTTTCCCCTTCACTACTCTCCAGCAGGTCAGTCCCCAATCTAATATAATATGGTTTAGTTGGAATCTGTTCATTGCATCTCTACCTTGATTTTAAGAACCTAAATCTACCTGAAGTTTTTGAAAAATCTGCCATACATGTCTATGAAAAATGCAAAATGAATTTCTGAAATGGAACTTATAATATTGCCATGATTACACTTTAAAACATATATGGGTAAGTCCACTTTCCCTGAGGCTTCTGTTATTTCAGGTTTTCAATCAGCATTTAGACTTTAAAGGTGGAGAGATATCGTCAAACAAGAACATGAATTTTTTATTCTTTTTACTTTTAATTTTTTACTTTATGATGGCTGGATGCAAAATAGTTGTTGATAACATGCTTCCTAGAGAACAGTGGGCAGAAATGTACTTTGATTAATTCACCTCTTTACTGAAGGCTAGAACGTACCAAATAGGTACCTACTAGAGGTGGCACCAAATGATAAAATAATGAGCTACCAGGAAAAAAAAAAAACAAAACACCAAACTTTTTTGGCATTTCTCTGAAAATACCCAAACCAAAACTACTGTGTTGTTCTGTGGTTTTTCCCTTCAGTTTACAGATAGATGTCAAATATGTTTAAACATCATTAATCTTCATTTAATAAAGATCATGTCTTACAAAAGGTCAGCTAAAAAGAATCCACAAGAGGGAACACAAGTAATAGCATACAAGAAAACACAGAAAGAATGACTGAAGAAAGTGAAAGATTAGCATTTCAGTAGGTTACTTTGGGTTGCTATTTAAGTTAGAAATAGCATCAAGGAATTAAAATATAAAAATTACAGATCAAAATTACACAATTTAGGTTTCAGAGATATGAAAACTTTGATTTCTACAAACCCACCATTGCAATAAAAATAAAGCAACTGGCACTTTAAAAGTTCTATTTGCACAGATCTTTACTAACCCTCCATTAAACACAAATGACAGTTTTATGTAAGGGTAAGAGAGAAGACTTTTTTTTAAAGTTAATTTCCAAAGTTACAGTATGATACCTTTAAAAACGTGAATTCTGTGTGCTGAATACTTGGAGACAAAAACAATACTTTGGTTTCAGATTGTTAATGAGCCACTTGCTCTTGTAGTTCTTATTTGCAATTCCCTCATGAATCAAAACAATCATACTTCCAAAAGTCTAATTGGAACAGGGCTCCTGAAAGTCAACTATTTATCCTGTGCATCTTCTACTCCTCTGATAAAATTCTGGAAAGAACTTTTACAAATTGCTAATTTCTATTTAATGCTACCATCAGAACTGTCATGCTGAATTTACATTAAATGTTTTGGGCATGTTATTACAGCTGCAGCGTGCCAAATGCCAATACTGCTAGCACTGCAAGATGAAGCTCCTTTAGGATTATTTCAGTCAGCAAACACCATGCCTCTCCCTATCCATCACATCTACCAGCATCATTTTTTTATCTTCCTCAGTATGAATTAAACTTCATGCTGAACACCGACAAACCTTTTCAAAATCAATACCTTTATTTCTAACTGTGCTGCCGCAAGACCAGTCTCAGATTACTATTGCATAGAAACTATTTCTAAATCAAATCATTTGAATGTTTGACAACAGGTGATGCATAAATCCTCTATAGTACAAACACCTTTTTTTTTTTTTTTTTTTTTTTTTTTTTTTTTTTTTTTTTTTGTCCTGTGCTTTCAGGGTGGAGCAGAGGTGTTAAGAACTAGATCGAATTAAAAAAACCCCACCCATAAAACAGGGGATGAATTTCAGGTATGTGAACAAAATATAGAACCCTGAACATGGTGCTGAGGCTTTTGTCAGAGAGCAATGTATAAATTTTGCAGAATTCACTTTACACTGTGCAGATGTTGAGCTGTCTAAGCACTGTATTTTGTTCAATAACCAGCAAATAAGGACAAACTGATGCCAAATGTTCCACCTCTGAAACAGGAGGTAGTATGTCTCCCTAACTTAGACCCGCATACTTACATTGCCTGTAAAACCAGGTGCCTAATCCCTCCTCCTCTTTTAAAAGATGGAAGGAAGAACCACTTACCTTTTTCAGGTGACGATACTGCAGCTAACAAAACACCTGTATATGAAACAGGATCATCAAGAATCATTTCCTCTGTGTTTCTAAGACGACACACAAAAAAAAATGTTTTCCTGTCATCTAGCGCAGCTTGGGTGAGGGCAATTCAGGTTTTCTGCTGAACATGCCAGTGTAAAATTGTATATTGAAATGCATTAATTCTGACACACAGGGCTGGCTTGTTCTTATAGTTTTGCTTGGGTAATTATGGAAAAATAGAAGAAAGACAAAATACATTTATGGGGTTTTTTTTTTCCCCACAGAGGTTCTGCCACAGCAAGTGTGAAAATACACTTATTGAATGTCTCCTGCTTTAGCCACAAAATATTGAATAGTCTCTGCAGTGGAGAACATGGATAAAAAGAACACGGATCATGTGGTAGTTCATCTGTAGTACTGTAGCATGGGTAAAGCTGGTTTTTAGGGAACTGGTTGTGGTTTCTTGTTGGCATCCAGGTTCTCAGGCTGCTAGGCAGGACTTTTCAAGGTGTCCTTGCTAATAGCAATGTGTCATGGGATGAGTTGAATCTTCTGCTGCTATTCAAGACTATGATGTGTCAGGCCAGCTTCAAAATGAAAGTGCGGCCTGGAGCAAATATTATGAGGCATGACGGTCAGATTGTAAGATGAGAGGCTTCCTGTTCTGGTTGCTGCCTTTGGGTTCCAGGTCCAGGGTGTTGCTCTCTTCCACTTAGATGGTGGTGGGATGGGGAGGGGTGAGGGGGTTAGGTCACTTGCTTCTGCTTGCTGCTGCTGCTTTCTGCAGTTTGCTGTGCTTTTTCTGCAAATAGACTAAGGTAATTGTGCATTGTTATCTCATTTTTCTCATGAAAACTCTTTATCTCAACCTGGAGTTATTTTGTTTTGTTTTGGTTGGGGTTGGTTGGTTGGTTGGTTTTGGGTTTTCTTGGGTGTTACTTTCTCTCACTTGTGTGTTAACCCATTACACAATGTCAGCATTTCTTTCACACCCGTTGGAAGGCAGAAAGTGATAGGAAAATGGATGTAGCCAAGACTGGAGGGGATTTCGCTCTTCTCTGGTACATGTTACATAATTTTAACAGAATACATCCATTTAGAGATATAGTTTCTTGTATTAGGAAACCAATGAAAGCAAGTTAGGAAATTTTAGGTTGGATTTTCCCATGTCTCCTTGAAAAGAAAGAAGGAAAATGTGTGAAGTTCAGTTTAAATGCCTGCCCTGTATTGAGACTCTATTTTCTATTCAAAGAACACAAAGCATAAGGAGGAGTGAGGGGAAGACCTACAATATGCCTTTGCACTTCAGTTTGGTTTCCATTGAAAAGTTACAGAAGCAGAAAACTGCAACTCTTGACCTAAGTTGTCCAAAGACATCACTGTTGCAATGTGCCATCCTCTTCCTGACAATCAACTAGGGCAACTTCAAGATTCCAAGCAGGTTTCTAAAAGCTTCTGTAGCAAAACACTACTGGCTTGAAAGAGTTGCAGTTCAAAATTGCTAAGACTGGTCACAACTGGTGTTGGCCTGACTTTGTCACCCTTTAAATGTAAGGCATGTTATGTGGACCTCATGCCTTCTGATCACTGGATCACATGCTAAGGCACATCCAACACAGCAGTTTATCTCAGTATTATTATTAGCTTGCCATTACAAAAGTAAGAACATGACAATCATATTTATCACACGTTCTGAATACAATAACTTTTGTGTCATTGTGCCATTGTGATAATGAGGTCATTTATTACCATTAAGTGTTGAAAAACTGATAACACTGTAAAAAAGCTTTGCAACAGATTTTTTTCATCCAAATCATACTGTCTTGCTAGGCTTTTGACAGCTGCACTGTTATGACTCTGCAAAGACAGCTAATTGTAAGTTGCTCTTAAACACAAAGTACAGAAATTTAATACTGCAAAAGTGATGTAATTATTCTAAATTTATGCTGCTCATTTGAACATTCCAATCATTTGTCAATTTTAATCTGAGAGTGCCAGCTGGCACCTTTGGGGGAGGTAAACCAGAGGAGATTATTTTTGATATTTTAATCCAGAGTGGCTCAGCTGGCAACTGCCAAGCCACCCTCCAGGCACTTCCTAAAGGAGCTTCCCCTGCAGCCAACAGAGAGAAGGGTTGCAGCTATCACTCGATGTATGAGAGCTGTTTACATAGTTGGCAATGAAATTAATTTGTCACTCTAGTGATTTATATGTGGTGCTATTTTTAGCTTAATACATCCTGAATTCCTTGTTAACTTGAAACAGAGTGCGCTTCTATATGACTCAAACCCCCTGTTCTGCTAATTAAGAGCTACAGACCAACAGGATGTGTTAACTTGGGGTTGGACAATTAGCTTTACATTATTATCTGAATGGAACCATGTTAAATGAGTGAGTACAGTATTTTGTATTACATTGACACCTCAATCTATTTTCAGTGGTCCTGGTGTAATATTTTGCTCAGTGAATTTACTGCAGATCTAGGTTGGTGTTAACTGAGATCTGAACTTGGACTCTGGAGTTTAATCTACCTAGTTTTGTGTGCATGCCTCATAACTGAGCATAAACTGCTATTAAATATTTCTATTATGTAGTGTTGATTAAAATGTATGGAGTTTAGCTACAGATTTTTACTATGTTGCATTCCCCTAAAAATATTAAATGATGATCTCATATTTTATTCATGTTCATATTTGAGGACAACTGTATGTCCAAAAAAAAAAAAAAAGAAAAAGAAAAAAGGAACATTTAGAGGGGGTAATTTCTCACTTAATTTAACTATGGTACTTAGTTTCATTTCCCTGAGCCTGATCCTATTCCATCTAACACAAACTGATCATCCTTTAAAGTAGAACTAATTAGATCTCATCAATGTTTAAAAATATTACACAAATATTTCACTCTCTCTATTTTATTTTTTCTTTCCCCCATGGAAACTAAAAATCAAATTGTGCCATGACTGTTAAGTGAATTGGAGCTTAGATAACAAAATAAAGCTCTTAACTACCTAAGATTTGGTGCTATAGAATTAAGTTTGGCATGTTAGATTTTGAACTTGTAAAATACAATACTTAATTTTTGTAAATAGAGGCTTATTTGTGTAATTCTATAAGCTTTCTACTATCTTTTTTTCACTAAGAAAAATATCTTTTTCGTATAAGTTCAAATACAGTTTTCAGTCATGGGCTAGGATTTTTAGCTCATCCAAAGAAGTAGAAGCAAAAGCAAGACATATTTCATTTTGCAATGTTACAAGAAGGGACTCCAGACCTAAAATACTCTGTGGCTTAAATAATGATAGTATAAATATCTATCTATATGCAGCCTTTAGGAAAAGAAGTCATCATTACTTTCCAGGTGATTTCAGTTATACCTACTGTGTCTCAGAAATCAGGATCCTGATCTTGACCAAGGCAAGTGAAAGTGGCAGTCTGGGAGTCTGCTCACAGGTACACAGTGGTACCACTACAATATGGTTTTCCCAGCAAGATACCAGGTGCCACTTTTTCACTTGATCTCAAACTCTGTCCACAACATAGATCAAATTATCTTACAAAACAACCAAACCAAACCAACAACAAAACACAAAATAAAAGAAAGAACAAATGAACTTATACCTAAGGTTAAACTTCGCTATCAGTATTGGCCATACAGACAAAATAGTGGGGGTTAAAACTTAAGAGATCCATCGTCATCAAACTCTATCTTTCTTAAAGATGTATTGGTACTTTCAATGACCACACACTATTGTCTCATCCCATGATAACGCCTCAGCATTAAGCATCTCTCTCTGGACCCTTCATTGATAGTACCCTGTCAAACACTGTGGGAGGTTCTTTCCAGCTTGGGAGGTAGTGGGGTAGCTGTAAGTGCTGAGGAAAGGCTATGCTTACAGTTATTATTATATTTTTAGTCTTTTCTCTAGGTTCTCTAACACTTCATCAGACTATTCTATGTCATGAAAAACTAAAGTTCCTAAGAAGTATCCAGAACAGTACATGACTGTTTTATGCAACATTGTATTGCTGCAGTGAGCAGACTCCAGTCTGTACATGCCACATTAGTCAAGCAATATTGCTTAACTGAAAAAAAAAAAATAATAATTTCATTTATTCTCTTAGAAACATACTTATGGACATTTTTCAATGTTAACACAGCATAGATGCAGTCAGAAATGGCAACAATATATACATTTCCCTTTACATTTAAGCTGAACTTAAAAAGAAGTCTGAGACTAAATGCACTGACTTAAAAATGTGGAAATTCTCTTTCCTGTCAGGGTATGAATAGAGCTAAGTATATGGAAGTAAGTATAGGGAGGTCAGTCTGCCCCTGTACTCAGCACTGGTTAGGCCATACCTTGAGTACTGTGCCCAGTTCTGGGCCCCTCAATCTAAGAAGGATATTGAGACACTTGAACGTATCCAGAGAAGGGCAATGAGGCTGGTGAGAGGTGTCGAGCACAATCCCTACAAGGAGAGGCTAAGGAAGCTGGGATAAAAAATTGTTTAGCCTGGAGAAGAGGAAGCTCAGGGGAGACCTTATTGCTGTCTACAACTACCTGAAAAGAGGTTGTAGACAGGTCGGGGTAAGTCTCTTCTCCTAGGCAACCAGCACCAGAGCAAGAGGACACAGTCTCAGGCTGCACCAGGGGAAGTTTAGGCTCGAGGTGAGGAGAAAGTTCTTTACAGAAAGAGTGATTTGCCATTGGAATGTGCTGCCCAGGGAGGTGGTGGAGTCACCATCCCTGGAGGTGTTCAAAAAGGACTGGACATGGCACGTGAAGCCATGGTTTATTTAGTCATGAGGTGTTGGGTGATAAATTTGACTTGCTGATCTCTGAGGTCTTTTCCAACCTTATTGATTCTATGATTCTATTTCCAAAAGCCTGAAGCACATAGAAGGTGCCTTGACTGATCACTTTTCATATGATGTGGCAGATGAAGGTCATGCAAGTCACACCTGCAAGGGTACTGTTGTGACAAATCATCACCTGCACATCACCTTGAACACTACACAGCACACAGGGTCTGAGGTTTACTCGTAAGAAGCCATTAGTAGTGCTCGTATGTGCCAAATAGTTCAATGAAGAATTCAGTCTTGCATAAGCAGCTGTCCTGGTCTGAGTTAGATCAGAACTAATCCTGTTCGGTGATGTTATTTTACAGCTCAGTCTCTCCTCGAGTAACTTAATTTCTGAGGTTAAAGGTATGTTTTCACAGACAGTATCTGCTCCTATAAGTGATAACAATATTTATAGTTACTACCAAGGATTAGCATGAAGAAAGATTCTTGTTTAAACTTGCTCCTATAGAGACCAAAGTCACTGCTAAATCTTGTGCACCCCATTGAGGTGCTGTAAAATCAGAAGTCACTTCACTACCTGTGGGTAGCAGCAGACAGGACAGGTGACCCTAACATAACAACACAGTATTCCGTTTCATATATATCATATTCAACATAAAGCTGAGGGGTAGCAACAGTTAAGCTCTCTTCTTCAATGGCCAGCATTCAAGGAGAATCTGTCCATTCAGCTTTTGATCCCAAACTGTGCATTTCTAAACGCATTTAAGATGACCACCTGGCTGCCTCTAAATCCAGGCTGACACTTCCCCTGTGTCTGCCCTGCAGCATCAGTGGTAAGAGGTGATGTAGCTGCCATCAGGGAGGCAGTGCTTGCTGTTAGTCTTGCATACATTTGTGTGTATTTAATTTTATTTCTTTTGTTTTGGTTGAAGCTGATAACCTTTCTTTTCCAAATCATAAGTCTCCCTTCCTTATCAGCTTTCTCCTCCCCTTTGGGAATGAAGAGGGGTTAATAGAGGTTGTCTGTCATTTGTCCAGTGGTCAGCACAGCCCTAGCTCTTGACAACTCTTCCTATCAGAAGTTCATAATACCAAATGACCTTTATCAAACCTTGCCATCCAGGGATGCATGCATCCTTGGAGCAAGCACTTGAGGCACGTGCAGAGAATGTGAGCTCAAACTGAGAGATATTCCAGGTGCTGCAAACACATATCCTTATTAATCATTACCTAGAATCCACAGAGATACAAATGTGAAATAACATAGCTTACTTTAGATTGTATATTATGGTTTTGGTTGCAGTCTCAAAGGCACAGATTAGCAATTTTCTAATAAATAAATAAATCTACAGGAAAAACCTAGAAAGCAGGGCTTAGTTGCCACAAGCAATCATGCCTACCCTAACTGAGCAATATTAATAGTTGAATCAGGTTTAGCCTGAAAAGCTGACGGTATAAAACACGGTTTCTGAAAAATAACATCAAACCTCTGGGAACAGGTGACAAAACAAAGCCAAAATACAAAACTAAACTTTTTTCTTCCTATTCTTCCCCCTCTTCCCTGCCATGAAGAATCAGAAAGATCAATCTCATAATTTTGATTGGTTTTATTCATAAAGAATATACTAGGTAATTTGTCCTTAGCCTACTGTTTTTCCTTTGTCTATATAATACTATGTCTCTTGCAGTCAGCAATGAGCCCCAACAGAGCCACCTCCCTTTCTATCCTGTTTTGAACCATGATGCTGATGCTGTTAATTCCCCATGACTCTCTCTGTCTCTCAGAAGTTCCTGTTGTTTTCCTTCACAAACCCATGCATTTTTAATCAGCATCTAAACCACATGTTTATTTTATCAGTCTCCAGACCACGCAGTTCAGCATCAGTTCATCCTTGACACTTTCTATTCTGGACATAACTCATGGTGGTTTTCAGCTATCTGTGATGAAGTGGATGCACATCCTTGAATACTTAGAACCAACATGTTCCTCTCTACTCCTGGCAATACACCAGTCACTCTATTTCCAAATCTTCCAGACAGTGGTACTGAGGTTTCAGAAACATGTAGCAACACAGGCAGTTGAAGGACTCATTTTTGTTTGCCATCTCTGCCACAGAATAATGTTCATTCATTCATGTCGTGTGCTCTGTATGGCTCCACAGCTAATGGGATATGCAGTTCTGGAGCCCCTATTACAGGAAGGATCTGGATGTGCTGCAGCATGTCCAGAGGAGGACCACAAGGATGATTAGAAGGCTGGAGCACCTCTCCTATGAGGACAGACAGAGAGTTGGGGCTATTCAGTCTGGAGAAGAGAAGGCTCCTACAAGACCTAATTGTGGCCTTTCAGTACTTTAAGGGGAACTACAAGAAAGCTGGAGAGGGACTTTTTAGGGCGCCAGGTAATGATAGGACTAGGGGGAATGGAACAAAAATAGAAATGGGTAGATTCTTATTGGATGTTAGGAAGAAGTTCTTCACCATGAGGATGGTGAGACACTGGAACAGGTTGCCCAGGGAAGTGGTAGAAGTACCATCCCTGGAAGTTTTTAAGGCCAGGCTGGATGTGGCTCTGAGCAACCTGATGTAGTGTGAGGTGTCTCCGCCCATGGCAGAGAGGTTGTAACTAGATGATTCCCTTCCAACCCTAACAATTCTATGATTCTATGATATTGCAAAGACAGCAACAGTCAGGCAGAGACCAGGGAAGGGACAAAAGGGAAAATCATCAGCAGAACACCCTTAGTTTGACATTGTGGCCAAAGGTTTCCAGCTACAACCTGCAGCACGAGCAGCATACAGCATACTTTGACTACTGAAACAAGACATCATACTTCCTGCTAGCAAAGATTTGAAGAGCCAGCTTGCTATGGCTGATACAATTTAGAGTAATATTGATGTTTTAAACTATCCCAGGTACAAAAAGGCCTAGTAACATAAAACACACAGAAGTATCCCACCCTATGTCTTTGACACTCAAGGGCATAGCAGTAGTCCCTTCTTACCAGCTGAGGACTCACACACACTAGAAAACTCTTTAGAGCAGTGAAAGAATTTCTCATGCCCCTAGTCATGAATTAATAGACAAGTCTGCATAAAAGAATATGAACCTGTCCATCCACACATCTAGATCAAAGTCAAGAGGACATGTATGTTGCAGGCAATTATTTAAATTATTTAACTCTAACAGGTGAACTACCTTCAAGGTGATTTCAAATAGACAACAAAATACCTCTGATTTTAAATGAGGGTTGTTTTTCATATTAACTGAAGTGATGTAAACCATGCAGAAAACCAAATTGTGTAATAAATTAGTAAGGGACTCCAAGCTTACAAATATTCTAAAATATCTAGAGGTTGCTTTTTTTCCCTCCCTCAGCAGAAGGTGAAAAAGAAAGTTAAAACTATGCAGATATTCCAGCTTTCAAAAACAACATCAAAAATATATTGTTCCCTCTTCTCTCTCCGTGTGTGTGTGTGTAAAGGATATGTACAGACTTTATGGAATTACTCCAGCAAGCTTTGAATGATGATGCATGAAATGAAAAAATCTCAGTTCAGTGCACAGGAAGAATACAAAAAACAGTAAGCTGTCAATAATACACTCTTCAGAGTAGAATGGACATATGCCCTATCTTCTTTGGAAGTAACTGTGCTGAATTCAGTGACAATATCTTATAGTATCATATGTATAAGTAGGGGTACTTCCAGGTACCCTTTGGCCAAACAGATACCAATTCTGTAAGACAGCACTGAGTAATTAATTCCAAAATAATTTTTTATCTAATTGAACAATATTTTCCATCTCAGTTGCAGGCAGTTGTAAATAGAATCAACTGGAGGTTTACCAAGATGGTGCAGAACAGTCTTTCATTAGGTTGTTGGTCAGGAGGAAATAGCTATTCAGCATCTATATTCCACTCATGTCTATTTTACTCACATTTGATTGCAAGAACTTACAAATTACAGGTAACAGAGATGAATCAATTACAACCTCTTTGCAAACCTCCAGCCACTGACTACAGTCTCTAAAGCCCTGTCTTGGCTAAAATAAAAGTTCAAGAAGATTTAACTTTACACTAACCAGATATCACAGAACAAAACAAAACCAAGCAACCAAAAAACAAAACACAACAAAAACCCCAACACAACAAAACAAAGAAACAAAAAACCCCAACTTTGGATGAACTCTAAAGCAGTAGCTTCAAATTCTGAAAGAATAAAACATATTCAAGCCTGCAAGTCAGATTTTCCAGAAGCAAGAGCACGTATTACTAAACACAACAAATCAAGGTAGGTTGTATTCAATTAAAAACACCGAAGGAGAAATCCACCCATGCTTATATGAGATGACAGATTCCAAAGACACTGAAAAAGTAATAGCAATGCTTTCATTCAGATAGAGACTTGTGTTTCCTTTGCCTTTTTTGGAGTATAATGTAGTTGAGATATAGCTGATTTTCTGTTACTTGGGCCTTCAGCACAGCTGATCTTCATGCAGTCTGGCTAAAGAGATAATATGAAGGTTTCCTGTACGTCCACATTCCAGGTACATTGGGCAGTGCTGGACCCTGAATCTCCATGTGACTAGATGTAGGTTTAGAGTAATCAGAGGTGTAGTCAGGAAAGCTCACTGACAAAACATAAACAACTACTTTAGGTGAAACATTTTCTTTCACTACTTGAGTCTTCCAGAAAACTTTCACCAATATATACCAAGTAGATCATAAACACCACGAGGCTACCATGCAGAAGTGTAACTACAGACCCAGCTATATCGTTCAAGAGAGCATAAAGCTAACCAGCATCTACTTCAGTGTGCAAACCTCTGCTGGTGATGTGCAATAGAAGACAGATAAACAGCACTGCTTGAAAAGCCAGACAGATGATTTCCACTACAACCAATGTTTCCTGTTATTTCCATGTACTGCTGCAAAAACATACTTGAAGTAGTTTGAAAAAATATAAATTCTTAGCCTACCTAAATATCATACTTTTATTCTTACACTGATTTTGTCAAAACTGTTTTAGAGGAATATTTTGTGCGAGGTTTAACCCAAAGGGATAATTTTCTTGCCGTAAAGTCAGAGCAACATGTTCATTTGAAAAGTATATAAATGAGAGGTACTAAATATTGTCAGGGTGAACTGAAAGATTGTTTTGCATCCCTTTGTTAAAAAAAAAAAAAAACAAAGATATTTTTTCTGCAACAAAGGAGGAAAATTTTTTGAATGAACACTAGACAGATGTATCTGTGATTTCTACTGTCTTCACTGTATGCCCACCTCAACAGCCTTGATATGATCATTATAGCTGGACGGAAGTGGGGACTAGAGTAGAAGTAGATGGGATGGTGGAATGCAGCATGCTGTCCCAAAATAGCTTTGCCTCGTGCCAGTGATACAGACTGGGCTAGACTGATCAATTATCTGATCCATGTAGCAGCTAAGCAAAACAAAACTAAATTAAAACAAACAAAACTAAATTACAACAAACAAAAAACCGAGACAAACAAATTACAACAAAAAAGCCTTCATAAGCTGAATGACCAGTCCTATATGAAATTATATTGATTATATTTACATGGTTCCCTTTCCATACTAACTGAGAAGCCCTAAGTCCAGCAAATGCATGTGATTCTACTGAGCAAAGTTTATGGAGAAAAAGTATACTTGAGAAATGGACCTAGAATTTTCCTCCAACACATTGTACCCCAGCAAAAATGAATCCAAGAGCTCCACACTGCTGTGATCCATTTCAGTTGAATCTTGAGACTTTCTAAATACATCACAGTGATACACTGCTCATGAGTTGGTTTGGGTTTTTTTGTAGGAGGGAGAGGGCAGAGTTTAATGCTATTGAAACTGCTGGATTTATTTTTTCACTGGAAAGCTCCTAGAAAGTTTCAGAGTGTTTGTACTTTCAGCTGTAATTTATGAGCTGCCATTATGAGCATTACTGACAGAAAGGCTTGATTTTTTTCCTCTAACTGCCTTCTCAGTTTTTTTTTTAATCTGTTATTGATCTATTTAGTAGATGAAAATAAAATAAAATGAAATAAAATATTGTTTCAAGAGAAAATAATTTCAGTATACCTAATCATTAAACAGAAAAACTGCAAAATTATACTGTCTCAGATAATTGTTGTAGTTATTTATTTCCAGAGGAATAAATGAAAAGAAAAAAAAAAAAAAAGAAATTTCAGAAATATGAGAAATGCTATGTTTTGAATGAAAGCTTCTAAACATTGCTGCAATGTAAATGTGCTACCAAACAATTACTGGGTAAACAATTAATTATATGCAAAACGTATATATTACTCTAGCAACGAGAAACCAGCAAGGTTACTTCATGCTTGGTTCCAAAATGTCTCACAGATCAAGGTGTTAGTCAAATATCAAAGGGAACAGGGTGTTACCTTTCTCCTGGCAGAGCCTGGCATGCATAACAACTGTTCCAAAAAAATTTCTTGTATTTAAAAAACCTGTATAGATAACTGGAATCTCAGATATTTTTCACTCTTAATAGATAAATAATCACTATGATAAAAATCCCAATAACATCAAAGGATTTAGGGTAGAATAACTTGAAAAGCTAACAGGATGACTTTTCCAAAGAGAAATCCCAGGCCATCATCAGCACCAAAACTACTGCAAACACAAAGATGATCTGAATTTCATCCCTATTATTTGACAGATTTGTAATACAGATTAAGAACACCCCAAAGCATACTGGTCTTTGTATTTTCAAAATTAGATCAGTCACCAAGATAAATCCAGGAAAAAAGTTATAGGGCTTTATTTGTTCAATTTTTTTTCCCCCATAGCATTTATCCCTAGGACCTCATTTCCAGATTTCTGCAGAGACAGTAGTCATTCCACTGACTTCTGTGTTTTATCAGATACTTAGTGACCCACATCTCATGCAGGTGGAATTAAAGCGTATGACTTGTGGGACTGTTTACTTGCGGGACTGTTTAGAATAACCTCTCAGACTGAGATTTTGGCAACAGTTAGCAACAGTAGTGTAAACACAATGGCACCACTTAAATTTTAACATAAAAGAGAGTTCATAACACAACTGCAGCCCTCAAGAATGAAGACGTAAAGCAGGAGTGAAGTGGTGTGTTGAAATGCTCAGCAAATACTTCTCAATATTTTGAAAGGAACAGGCAACAGAGAGAATTCTGCAGGGTCAAATGGAAAGATCAAGCTGTTGTTCAGTAAGCACAGAATAAGCAAAAGCAAACTATACCAAATTTGAAATGGCACATTTCAGAGTTTGAATTGCATCCCCACCCTCAATATGGTTTTCTCAAAGAAATGAAATAAATCAGAAAACTAAACTAATAAAACTTAGAGTATAATGATATATTAATTTCTCTTTATGTAATTAAAAATTGTGAACTACATCCTACAGATAAACTGAGAGACTGTTAATATCCCAGGATGTTCAGAGATTCAATCCATTATTGACTCTGTTACAGCAGTTGCTGGATTATATACTCCACATTTACCATTCCCATTACCCATTTGTCATCATAACAAACAAAACACTACATTGCCATTCCAATACAAGCAAGACTCTCACACCTCTGTGTCTCCTTACAACACTTTGAAAGCTCCACTGTATTCAGCACAGGTACAACTGCAAAAGACTAAGCTATTACAGAGCAAGCTTAAGACTGAGAGGGTTCTTGCAGTTTTAACTTTCCATTCAGGAATGATAATCAGACCTGAAAACATCTCTACTGTAGGCATCTATGAAAACAGCTCCTGACCATTTTCAGAAGTCATTTTGCTACCAGAAAATATACATTATTGAAAAGAGGACCACAGTGTGCTGCATTCTAAATCAACATGTTAGAAATAATGAGTTGTAATTATAGCTGCATACAGATGATAAATAGTGTAACATTTCTTTACAAGTTCTTCTTTGTCAATTTAATCTCTCATACGTTAAACCAAGACCTCTAAAAGAGACATCAAAATACAGAAGACAGTTGCTTATTTTGGAAATAATTTGAGATAGAAGAACTCTCGGTATATGTACAAATGGTGATCTTTTTGTTACTAGTTAGTCCAACGCAATGGCAAATACTTTACAGGCTTTATCTTATACTCATCCAAAACAGAAATCTTTAATAGCTGACAGAAAAACGCTATACGTCATCAACAATGGCTTCATACTTTTACAGTCCAAAGCCATGGTTTGTGCTGAATTCACAACAGGCCTGACATGCCTTGGCTCAAGCTCAAGTTGTGCAAATCCTGGCAGACTGATCTGCAGAGGTTTTGAGCAAGTTTCATTGCCATTCACCTCTGTGCAGTTCCAGTCTCTGCTCACTGAGCTCTGCTTTCTGCTTGTTGGAGTTGAGTGTATGGTTCACAACCAAGAAATTCTTCACAGTTACAGTTATTTAATTCCCTTGGGTACATGGAATTTACATATAAAGTATGCATGCATACTCATAGCATAGGCACGCATGCAGGTATACCACATGCACAAAGGCAAAGCTGTGAACATCTAACATAGCCAACACCTCCAGGATCTCTGGCACTGTACAGAAAAACAGACTTTTGATTCTACTGATGATAAAGTCACATGCCAAAGTTTGTGTTCCTAGCATCAGTCTTCTCACAGCTACTGCCACAAACACAAACAGCAGGCAACCAAGAAACTTGGGAAATGATGCAGCTGGAGGTTAAAATGTGCCAAATGCAGCTCCTTGGGAGCCAGTGGCACAGTGGCTGAGCCCCTGCAGACTGCTAAAGTCAGCAGGAAGCAGGAACCAACTAGAACATACCCAACATATTTTCTTGACTATTAGCACCACAGTAGGGATATAAAGAAGATGACAGCAACCTGCTAAAATCTGCCCTTGTGTCCCTCTAGCAAGCTGGTTACTCCAATAGGTTATTACCCTGCTTTGAGTAGCACTTCTCCACTCCAGGCCTGCTCAATATCTGCCTGGGGTCCAGAAATGAATGCGTCCATTTTGGAAACAGTGGCTAAAAACACAGAGATCCTCAGAATCCTATTTTTCCTCAATTCTAGTGTTTGGGCTTTCTTTCAAGGTCCTTTAGAGTAGCTGTGTTGCTGCAGAATTAGTGTACCTCAGAATGTATCAGAAATAAAACCCCATTCAATTTACATTTCTAGTTTCATGTTTGAACATAGCTACTTAAAGTGGTTAAGGAACTAATAGTGTTTCAGGCATTCAGATATGAGCTAAAACTGGAATGTCAAACTGCCTAAGTTTGGGAAGGCATAGCTAAAACAAGTGTAGGGGAAAACAGGGAGAATTTTTGTTCTTGAAACCACAAAGAAAAAGACCAAATTCAAACAGCTTCCTTTAAGTCAGAGACTAGTCCTTAACTTTCTGCCAAGTCCAGATACCACTTTTTACCCATTTCCACCTTCCATTGAGTCTTACACATATTAATACAAGTCTGCATTAGAAAGTGAGACATTTTGCATATAAAAGACATATTAAGAAGTAATGATGTTTCTCTGTAGAAGATTTTGACTTGGGGCAATTTCATTTGGACTGACTGGTCCCTTTGAGCTCAAAGTCAGCGTCCAGTTCACTCACACAAATCTCCATTTCTACCATAATTTTAGCATTTCTCTAAAGACAAAATATCTGCAAATAAAAGGCCCTTTCTACTGCTTACTGAATTTAAGAAAGGAAAACTGTCAAAATGAGACTTTGGGAGTATGAAGAGGGAAAATAGCAAGGGAAATCCTGGTACACATTTCAATGCATAGTAAAGTTAGGCCAAGACCAATTCTTCAAGAATCCAGGCAGCTTCCCTAGCCTTTGATTATGATATTTATTACACAGGAAGAAAAGAACAAATTTGTATCAAGGTGCTATAAAAGTCTGAAAGATATGGGCTTTAGCTCAGTTTACAGTAGCTTTTATAAGGAGACAAAACTGAATTCTGCTAAATAAAGATTCTGGATTGCAATCCAAGGTGAATAAATACAGTCTACAATAAGACAGGCACCTAAACTTAATTTGTATTAATTAGGTTATTGTCTATGAATTCTTGCATGAGCACTGCAGATGTGATCTTTAAGAAATGATTTACTATAGTCAAATTAGCAGAGAATCCTCATTTATAAAGATTTAAAGTTATTAATTTAGCCCAGTTTTATTTATTTTGCTGCCTCAGACTGATTTTAACTCTGTTGTTGAAATTTATTAGAAAAACAAGACTATAAAAAAATAGTGGATTGGCATATAGAAAATTAATCACATTTTACTGTGTTTCAACATGATTGAAGACTAGGATATTTGGTAGAGAAATTTGACTTTATCATAAAATCTTGCAAAGCTTATAACACCTTTTTGTGAAGTCTGACAGCTGTATGCACAGCACATTTTGTTTTCAGTGAACTGGTGTGTGGGTTTCAATGACAGAGTTTGAAAGATCTTTCCTTTATCTCCCTTCAAACTTGTCAAAGCAGTCCATACACAGGATCCAGAAATTCTATTTAACTTGGATTTGTTCAAGAAAATAAAGAAAACCAGAAGATGCCATGATTTTAATTAATCCCTAAGATGTGCATTTAGGTCAGGAAGTAAGTGTTTCATAACAAAATCTTGCACTAATACCAATTAATTTTGCAGGTACCGCACCTTTCAATGGGATCAGTTCACAGCATATCAGGTCACAGAACAAGTTGCAATAGAAACTATGACAGCATAAAAAGTACAAATTGAAACGTTCTTTGTTACTAGAATAACAAATCAAAAGCATATCAGCTATATGAAAGTTGTAAAAAATGCTTATATGACAGCAACTGCTTCAGTTTTAATGGTGTCACTTCCACTTTTTACTTCTAACACTGGTGAAAATAGGGAGAAATTAATTAGTTTAAATTCAAGCCTCCCTAAATGAATTAAAAACCTCACAGCAGTCAAAAGTCTGTAAAATTGTTCAAAAGTCCAGGAAAAGGATGCTAAATTGAATACTAAATAGAGTAGGCTCTAATGAAGCTTCTTGATTTTTTTGGACCCATAGCAGATTCTATTGTTGGTTCATTGAATATGTACCTTCCCTTATGGAAGGGAAGCTCTGGTCAATGAGAATTACTTGATCGGTTACTGCAGGAGACCCAAAAGATGCACTCACAGTTGTTTCCCTTCCCAAAATCCGTCTCCCAGTATGTATAATTTATAGTTTAATAGAGCCCTCGGCACAAACCTTTCTAGAGTATTCCATAGTCATGGGAATGAGGTCAGTTCATTGCACAAGAACTATTTTTCTAGAAAGTTAAAGAACATGATTAAAATCCACTTTCCAGCAATTGTTCGTACTCAGAAAATTACTTAATATCATCTTGTCCAACCCCCCTGCAATCAGCAGGGACACCTCCAACTAGGTAAGGCTGCCCAGGGTCACATCAAGTGTGATCTTGAATGTCTTCAGGGATGGGGCCTCAACTACATCCCTAGGAAACCTGTTCCAGTATTTTATCACTCTCATTGTAAAGACCTTCCTCCTCATGACTGAATAAAATCTGCCAGTTTAAAAACATTGCCCCTTATCTTATCACTACAAACCCTTCTAAAGTCCTTCCCCAGCATTACTGTAAGTTGTCTTAAGGTATTGCACCCTGAGGTCACTCTGGAGCCTTTTCTTTTCCAGGCTGAACAGCCTCAAATCTTTCAGGATGCCTTCATAGAAAAGGTTCTCCAGCCCTCTGATCACCTTGGTGGCCCTCCTCTGGGCCCATTACAGCAGGCCTATGTCCTTCTTGTGTTGGGAGTGGGCAGTGAAGAGCGTTTGGGAAGAAGCAGACTTCCAGTAATAATTTCAACATTATCTTTCAACTGGATGGATTTTAAAACAAAGCAACAGCAACAAAAAGACTTTTAGCTTCACTGAATGTTACTATGACAACTTACATTACCTCAAGTGATAGTGTTCTAGGGATAGAGAAGAAGCGTCTTGGCCTTTGGCAAAATTTTAAATTCTTCGGCCATGCTCTCCCTGTAGAGTCTGATGGCTCAGATGAAACTCAAGCAGATAAAATTCAGATATATCTGTTGAATTTCAGCTGAGTCACTAGTACTACTCACAGGAAAAGATAAAATCCCGATCCAGTATTATTTATTCAGAGTAAATCTCAGATATATGCTGATGTATGTAAGTTGTTTAGCATTGTTATTAGTAGTCTAAAGATTAATTTCTAACACCAATTAACTTCAACACTCAGGAGCCTTATAGTCTGCAATGCATTTATTCCTGGAGCTAAGTCTGATTAATACTACTACCCCTTTGAAAGTACGCACATACACTCACATACACAAAGACAAATGGTCCACTTTGCAATGGATTGCCTTCAACAGCATGCAAAAGAAAAGTCTAGAACAAAATTTGCAAGAAAAAAAAAATTCAAATCTTGCTGAACACAGAAAACAAGATCTGACATAATGTGATTTTGTCAGCTATGAATCGCTCTATTCTAGGCTGACAACTTTTGTTCAATAGATTTTCAATACAACATAAGATTAGAGGGACACTGAAAATCTTATCTAACAGGATTTCAGCTAAGAATTACAGGTGGTGTCACATTAGAGTTTGCACCAACATCAGAAAGTGAGGATTAGCAGGACAATTTAAAACATGTAAGGAATCAAGGAGTAGAATAGAGAAGGAAAATGACAGCAGTGAAAAGGAACACATCTGGCAAGAAACAGGTTATTTTGAATTCCTCAAGGATTGTTCTTGTGAAGTATTTTATTTAGCACTTTCATGAATGGCACGAAAACAAGTGGGAGTGAGTGTCACCATCTTTAATAAAGAGGAAGATTAAGTTATTAGAGAGATGGAAATCCTGAAGACTGCAGTAGAAGAAGCAGCAAAATTCAATAGCATAAAAAGAATGTAATTTACTTGGCTGACCTGGAATTCATGCACAGAAAGTATCTGACGAAAGGATGTGGAGAAAAGGAAAGTTGATCATAAAAAAACTATCAATGTGATACAACCACAAAAGAATCTAATATGACCTTAGGACCCACTAAGCAAGTTAATTAGTACAAGATTAGTACAAAACATTCTCTAAATCAATCCATATCACACTCATCAACTGTCTTAAAAAAACCAAAGTGTTATTTTAATTGGAACTGGTACAGAAGAGGAGCCCTGGATTGAAAAGGAAAACAAATAGCTGCCAATAAGTTTTTTGTTGTGGGTTGTTTGGAGATTTTTTTGATAGCAGTGGGTGCAGTGTTAAATCTAATAAGAGAATTATTACAAGTAGGGCCAAGACATACACAGCTTGGAAGGATGACTTTCATACTCAAAGTGTTGTGAAAATAAAAATGAAACCCAAACCCAACATGTATTCACTGTCTGAGAGTAAGCTTAGGATAGAAATGAGAATAGTCCTGACTATTAGATCATTTATGTTTTTCGTGGGTTTCCTGACTGCTATAAGCATAAAGCTCACTAAGTTAATTAAAGGAACTCCATGATGTGGAATTTGAAGTATTAGGAAACAAAAGTGGATGATATGGTTTGGTTTATCTATCACCTTGTATCATGTTACAAAAAAAAAGTAGCAACGTCTTTTTATACCCAGAAATCAGAAAGCAACATACATAGCTGATTTACATTTAAAACCAGTCTTCTTGCAGCAGATGTCAATCATTCTGTCCTACACAGTGACCTCAGGGGAAAAAACTTGCCATAACACATATGGGAAAGCATTGTTGAGACACAACCCTTTTCAGCATTATCAGTTGCTCATTATTTTTAGACTATTTGTAGATGTCTTCTAGCATCTCCTTATGGCAAGAAATATCCATGGCTAAAGCAAAATAAAACTTTTCCTGATGAGTAGCTGACCTAAAACTTCATAGTCTGTAAAATACTGAGCACCCTTTATTCACAACTCATTATCTACAATATATTCCAAAGTGTCGAGCAACTACAGTAAATACAATGAATTGCAGTTCTAGCCCTACAAAAAGGAAGCTGTTGGATGCAGATTAGCAATATCAGTTGTAGATATTATCACTCAGCAGTAATCCCTGCAAGACAAATTAGTATGTTTTTAATGGATACATCACCTATTTATTTCATGGAAAAATTAGATACCAAAAATAAAATATCTCTTCTCCCATCCTTTAGATAACTCTTTGCTTCCTCATCTTCTATTCACTCTTACTCTGTTTTCAGTGCTCATAACTCTCTTTCTCCCAACCCGTTCCACTCTGCTTTGATGCATATAGCATTGGGCAGAGTTTTAAATGCCTTAAGCATCTTAAGGACTCTCATATTTGTGAAACAAACAGCAATGTGATTCTCTGTCATTTGTCTTACTGCTGATGCAGATGTTCTCTCTCAAAAGTCATTTGGCCCTTCAGATGACCAACAGATATTAGGAAAACACAAACATCATGACCCTGAGGTTTATGACAGTTTTTCTTTACAAAGACAGAGGTGGAGACAGTCATCAACCTCTTAACAATCAGCACAATCATTCATCCTGCGTACTGAATGTGACAGGATGAGAAGATAGAGTTTGAGAAAGTCCATGTAATTTCCATGGTCTTATTCTTTGAATCATTGCCAGCAAGTAAAAGACTGGTGTGTGTGTGTGTGTGGGGGACACGGACGACCAAACCCAACCCAAAAAAACTCCCAACAACCAAAAAACAAAGTTTCACCTCTCCCAAATTATTCTAGATCAAATCACAAAGCTCCTTCATTTACCCAGGTCACCTGCTCTGAAATGTTATCACAGATCTTTACTTTCCAGCCTGAAGTACTTTGAAGAATCCCTCTCTACAATAAAAACTTGCTCTAAAGTATGTGTGGTTGGTGAGTCCTGCTTTATATGGGAAGAAAAAATGAATTAAAATGCTGAGGGCTGCTCTGCCACTTGCATTTGTTTCAGTCAGTGTTCATGCTATGCTCCAAAGAAACTGATAAAAGCAAAAAAGCAGGTACATTCTGTACTGTTATGCTGTCAAAACTGCATTGGAGATGAGAAATAAATCTCAAGGTGCATTACTTTGTTAAGCATGAAAAGAAAATCATCCCTTTCTAAAGTCCAGTTACTCTCATTTCTAAAGGAGCTTCACATTATAGCATTGCCCTGTTTTTGAGTCATCAGTGCAAGAAACTTTAGTTTTATGCTGGTAAGTTTGTGGGGTTTGTTTGCTTTTCCCTCTAGGATGAATAGTACATGCAGTGTAGCATCCTGTGACACACAGGGGATCAGGATTTTAGGAATTTATAAAATCTGTGTAACACCTTTTAAAGACATACAAACAAGACAACAACAAATCCCTGACAACAACAAACTCCAAACAGAAAAATGAAACAAAACAAAATCCAAAACAAACAAAAAACCTGACAAAAAAGAAAACAGCCAAGAAAAGTAAAAGCCAGCAATATTTGTACTTGAATATTTGGAAATGCTTTGGGGAATCCTGGCATCTCTGTTCTCCAGAACAAAACAGCTGCCAAGTGGAAAGAAGATGGCAGATAAAGATATGGTCAACCAAGTGTCTGGCATCTTCCAGAAGCGTTAATTTTTTTCCACTATTCATAGTGTCCAGTTCATGTTTGTCAGCTACTTTATGAGCACACCACGAGTGAGCACTACATCACTTTAACAGGGAAATGCAGGGCTGAAATTCCCAATAATGCAGGTTCTATGTCCCTGAAATCAAAGCATTGCTGCCTCCTTATAGAATAGCATAGAATAGAATAGCATAGAATAGAATAGCATAGAATAGAATAGCATAGAATAGAATAGCATAGAATAGAATAGAATAGCATAGAATAGAATAGAATAGCATAGAATAGAATAGAATAGAATAGAATAGAATAGAATAGAATAGAATAGACCAGACCAGACCAGACCAGACCAGGTTGGAAGAGATCTTCAAGATCATCACGTCCAACCTATCATCCAACACCACCTAATCAACTAAACCATGCAACCAAGCACCCTATCAAGTCTCCTCCTAAACACTTCCAGTGAAGGTGATTCCACCACCTCCCTGGGCAGACCATTCCAATGGGCAATCACTTGCTATATGAAGAATTTCTTCCTAACATCCAGTCTAAACCTCCCCTGGTGCAGCTTGAGACTGTGTTGTCTTGTTCCGGTGCTGGCTGCCTGGGAAAAGAAACCAGCCCCCACCTGTCTACAACCATCCTTCAGGTAGCTGTAGAGAGCAATAAGGTCTCCCCTGAGCCTCCTCTTCTCCAGGCTAAGCAACCCCAGTTCCCTCAGCCCCTCTTCATAGGGCTTGTGCTCCAAACCCTTCACCAACTTTGTTGCCCTTCTCTGGTCACGTTCCAGCAAGTCAACATCCTTCCTAAACTGAGAGGCCCAGAACTGGACACAGGACTCAAGGTGTGGCCTAACCAGTGCAGTGTACAGGGGCAGAATGACCTCCCTGCTCCTGCTGGCCACACTGTTCCTGATCCAGGCTAGGATGCCATTGGCCTTCTTGGCTGCCTGGGCACACTGCAGGCTCATGTTCAGCCTACTGTCAACCACTTACCCCCAGGTCCCTCTCTGCCTGGCTGCTCTCCATCCACCCTGATCCCAGCCTGTAACACTGCATGGAGTTGTTGTGGCCAATGTGTATAATAGTGGACTCTGTTTCCTAAAGAGAATTTACACAATCTAACTAAAAGTTGTTCTGTGGATGGCCAGGGCCTCCCTGATCTCAAATATAGATTACCAGCCACCCCTATGCTTGTGAAACTACACAGGGAGCTGGACGATATGCCTTATTTAATGAAGAATTCACCCTATCAAAAATTAAATACGACAAACTTTAGTCTGACTAATCCAGCTCCTCACACTCACCTTGCCATTTGATCTGACACAAGGGAAGGGTTGCAAGAACAGGATGAGGCTTCTGGAGTCAAATGCATATGGATTATACATACTGTGAAAGCATAGTCTAAGGAAACTAATTGGAACGCAGGTGAATGGCTAGCAAAACTGTAAACATTAGAGCAATCTGGTTTTTAACACAGAGAGCAAGAACACTAAATCCATGTTCACACACAGATTTTGATTTATCTCAGTTGCTGAGATGGAATGCTGGAGAGTTGTAAAGAAACCAGAAAGACAGCATGGGAGTTGGAGCGGGGCAGGGATGAGAGATGAGTACCAAACACATACCAGTCCACTCTGCAATTTGGAAGTAAAAAATAAACTATTTGATCTCTTCTCAGCCACAGGAAGAGGAATGAGTAAAACTAATTAGACACAGCCACCTGGTCAGAACAAAAATTTTTGGCAGAGCAAGTCCACATTAAAACAAAGATCTAAAGAATTTGAGATAAATTCAGCCCGTGTCTGAGAAACCTCAGTCCTTACAAACAGTCCAATGCTTGTGGCCTATAGCTAGGATTGCCAACAAGCTATTACTGAGCTACAGGACTACATGTTTCAATCCCAGCTAACCACACCAGTGTAACAACAGTTTCATGTGAAGACTAAGCTTCATTACTTCAAAGAATTTTTTCCTAGTCTCAGCTAGTACACAAGCACAGGGACCTCTTTTTTCAGAAACAGCAGTGGACATAGTACAGAATCACAGTCTCTATGGTTGGAAAATGACTTTAAGATCAAGTCCAACCATTATCTAACTCTGCTGGGGCCGATACTGCATCATATCCTTGAGCACCATACCTAGGTGGTTTTTAAATACATCCAGAGACGGCAATTCAACCACTTTCCTGGACAGCCTGTTCCAGGCTTTGATAACTTTCAGTACAGAAGTCTATTGTAATGCCTAAGCTAAACATCCCCTGGTGTAACTTGATGCCATTTTCTCTTATCCTATCAGTTGTGACTTGTGACACCAACATCCACCTTTCTACAACCTCCTTGCAGGAAGCGGCAAGTTCTCCCCTCAGCCTTCTTTTCCACCAGAGCAAAGAGAAGCAAAGAAAATCCACCTAGGAAGTTTTGCACATCATCTTCTCTCATTCATGCTCATGTTGCAGATACACATCAAAATCCTAACTGATTTTAAGCACTATTTTACTCCTAAACCTGATTTAGTAAACAAATAAAATCATTTACCAGCTCTAAATTGCTAAAATGCCTTCTATTGGCATTCCGAGAGCATTTAATGCAAAAGCTCCCTGAGAAATGGAAAGTGCTGAGCCTCTAATTTGGAAATTTTGTTTCTCTTGGGCTGCCAGGCACTACTCTTAATTTTAGCTGTTGGCAGTAAACAACTTCAATGTCAGGGCTATTAAGAAACAATCATTCAGAGTAAGCTTCATAGGTGACAGAGACCATGTTGCCAGGATTCAGCTTAAAACTGAACAGACACAGAGAAAATGCAACTCAGCTCTATGGATTAATATAGCATAAATAAAAATATGGATATCAAAACAATGTTCAGATTTATATCTGTGTGATTTTACTGAGTATATGTCATTAAACTTGTGAGCAACATATTAGAGATGCTTTACTATGACTTGTGGACATGCTATTGAGCTTAGAAACCATTTCTAAAGATTTTTAAGCCCTGCTCTTTTAATGTGAAAATAGAAGGCTTCTTTCTACCCACCATCCCAGTCTCCATCTTTTCATTCCCTTTTATAAAATCCAAAGATGAAGTTGGTTTAGATATGGTAATAATCTAATGTTTTTCATCCTATATGTATGCAGAAACACGAGAAGTCAAACACTTCTAAGCCTTCCCCCTACTCCCCTGAAAACTCCCACAACGGCTCTTTAAAAATGCTGTGGATATCGAGACAGAGCAGTACTGTGGTTGTTTCATGGCATAGCCTGAGGCTGCAAATGCTCTCAGTCCTCAAACATTATCCTTCAAAGTTTTCAGAACTTTCTCACTTCTTTGTTTAGCCATCACATGAAGTCTCACACACAAGTTTCATGCAACTCTGAACTGAAAATAATTACACATCCACCTGCCTTTATAAATAATTCATTGAAGAACACACGTGCATCACGCTGACCAAATTTCATTGTTAAGCTAGGAAAGTACATTTTGCTAGTGGGCACTGAAGGGCAGTTTCTCAATGAATATATGAGCATCACTTGATCGACTTCAAGAAAGACATTTAACACCGAGTTATCCCATTTCAGTTTGTAATTGTGGGCAAACTGACCATAAAACATTTAGTAGCTTCACACCCAATTAAATTTCTGCATTTTCTCCTGAATGACTGGAGATGAATAAGCAAAATGACACATTTCAAGAAAGTCAGGGAACAGATGCTTCTCAACATAAGAAGTATTGGATATTAAGGGCAAATTAGATGTCACCTATATTCCAGCAATGATTGTCTGCCTGTGCATTTAATCTGGATAGAGCAGTTCTTATTTCTCTAGATTCCCAGCAAAAATATCTTATGTGAGTTGCAGAAGGAATTATTTCTAAGACAAAACAGCTGCTGATGAGACCAACACTTTTTTGACTAAATAGTTGATTTTCAAAGTTTTGTGAAAGCATAACTAGCTAACAGGCATTAAATACTTAGATTCAGAAGCATTCTTTAAAAGCAAGATTGATTCATAGCAGGGCAATAAATAAATAACTAAATAACAACCCACAAGCACCCTCCCCCGTTGCATCTCCCGAAAAACCCCAAACCAAAACATAAGCAAACAAACAAATAATCAAAACCAACCAAACAAAAACAGACCCCAAAATGTTACATACACAATTAAATAAGCAAACAAAAATGCTACGGTTTTGATTTTTATGCACATTATGTTTCTGAGTTATAGGTCATCACGCCCCTAGTGTGGTCTGCACTGATAGAAAATTCTACTACTTCAATGAATTAAAAGCAGAATAGTCTCCTGATGAAGGTTTGAATTAGGATTCAATCCTGGAGAAGAATAACGAGCGCTTCTAGTGTTATTTCTGCATTTCTATGTAATAGCACAATGACACCATTCAGAAGGATCTGTTCTACTATCACCAAGGTCAATTGTTGAGGTTTAACAAAGCCAAGTGCTGGGTCTTGTGCTTGGGTCACAATAACCCCATGCTATGTTGAAGGCTTGGTGTGGAGTGGCTGGAAAGCAGCCTGGCAGAAAAGCACCTGGAGATGCTGCTTGACAGCCAGAAGTGTGGCTTAGAAGGCCCACAGCATCCTGGCCTGTATCAGGAATAGTGTGCCCAGCAGAAGTAGGGAAGCAATCATGCTCCTGTGCTTGTTACTCATTCAGTTTGGGGTTCTTCATTACAAGAAAGACATTGAGTTGCTGGAGCACATCCAGAGAAGGGCAACAAAGCTGGGGAAGGGCCTGGAGAACAGGGCTGGTGAGCAGCTGAAGGAACTGGGATTGTTTGGTCTGGAGAAGAGGAGGTTGAGGGGAGACCTCATTGTACTCTACACCTCCATGAAAGGAGATTGTAGTAAGGTGGATGTTGGTCTCTTCTCCCTAGTAATGAGGATAGGATAAGATCAAAGGAAATGGCCTCCAGTTGCACCATGGGAGCTTTAGAGTCAATGTTAGGAAAAATTTCTTTATGGAAAGAGCAGTCAGGCACTAGAATTGGTTGTCAAGTGAGGTGCTGGAGGCACTATCCATGGAGGTGTTAAAAAAACAATCACCATGGACATGGCACTTCAGGACATGGTTTAGTGGCCATGGTAGCGTTAGATCAAAGGTTGGATTTGATGATATTTTAGTTATTTTTCAATTCTATAATTCTATGATTCCACTGTTATCCAGAACTCTCTGGTGGGGGTAAAATCCTTAAAATCAGTTTTGGGTTGCTGCTCTGGAGAGTCACCATGAACAAGGGACAAATGACATAAATACTTTATTTCTCCCATCTTCAAGGGAAAGAGGATAAAATGTTTTAAATAGGAAGTGTCCCCTTCTCACAACAAGAAGAAACACACAATAGAAGGAATAAAAGATCTCAGCAAAATTCTTGCACTGAGTTTTTGAATGTAGGCAGACATGTAAGTGTCCAGAGACAAAAGTCAAAGGACAGGCTTGTGCATGTCTGCCTGATACCATCCAGACCCCACTTGAGACATCCAGATCTGTCCCTGAGAGCCCCAATTGCTGCCTAAGAGAATGCTTTGAATCACGTGATAAGGAGTAGCTGGCTAGCTCTGGTCTTATATATTTTGGCTGTGAACTTGCCTGAGGAATGAATGTTTGCAATTTCCTATTCCCTCTAAAAACATCACATTTTTGTGTATATCAGCTTTCCACTACCAAAGTCCTACCCAGCAAGACAGGAAAAAAGTGGCTCAATAGGGACATATTGTGCCAAATGAAACAATAAATAGGACAGATTTTTATCTCAGCTATTTGGGAATAATTCAGCTATAATTCCACTGACTTCCATAATATTAGTATCATTATTAGTTTCCTGTGGATGTATTCCAGTATAAATGAGGTTAGAATCAGGGTCATCCCAAACAGATTATATTTTGTACAGGGCTCAAGCAGTAACTGTGCTTATTCACTCTCAGTTACCTGAAGCTAGATTTTGACTTGGATATACATACCCAGTACAGCACTGCTTGCATTTGTAGGATTGGGAAATTAATTTCTTTTTCAAAGACATTCCTTTAGAGCAGAAGTAATGTTTTAGTTTTCACTAAACTTAAGCTTTCAGTTGTGATTAAGGAGATCAGCATCAACACCGAATGAAAAATTGAGTGATTTTACTTACTTGAGTTTAATAACTTCTTAAATTAAGGTCAGATATTTATTTTCACATAAGGTATTGGCAATCTTTTGGGTTAGAATACCTTCCTTTTAAAAAATGAAGGGAAAACCACTACATTTGTGATCACTTTCACATTGTATTACTCCAATGTATAGATTAACTCAAGGTCTCCAGACCAAAGCTGCCATTCAAAAAATAAAATGATCAAGCCATATCACTGAATTAGCTCAATTTCTAAATATTCAGATGCTTTGTATTCTTCTGTGGTTTCAGTTGAACACAAAGACTATGAAACCTTCCCTTCCTCTTTTTCTGCTTTATTACTTTGAAGACAACTTATTTATATTTCTAAGGCTTTGGATATCCACTATGGTTATCTAAGTTAGATGATGGAGTCCACAGAATGCAATAATCATAGTACTGACTCAAGAAAAACTAGCAATGAAAGAAATGAAATAGAGAGCAAAAGAGGAGAATTAAAAAGTCTACCTGGATCATCATATTGGAGTTCACAATTCCTGACCTTTTCTGCACATTTCTGCTTGTATATATCTGGAAACTATCCCTTAATCTTTTAAAGTACCCAGTATCAAAGCTGTGGCTTGATTTGTTGCTGTAGATGCCTTTTCATATTCTTATTACTGCAGCTTCAGAATATGGGAAATTCCTGAGAGCCTTTGTCAGGTTTCATGCTCATCACAAGCCAGCTGGTGCTTAAAATTAATTACAATTGGTTACCTTGGAAACACTAAATCATGCTTGAAAGTTTCAGTGTTTGTCCTTATAAGTTTCCACAGCAATTTCAGTTGCAAGGGTAAAAGACTGGGGACCAAAGTTCAGGGGAAAAAGCAATCTCAACTGACCCTCACTCTGATCAGCATCCCTTTCTCTCTCCGCTTTTCATAAGAGCATTTATAGCTTGTTGCATCCCATTTAAAAAACATTTAAACTTTGGATATCTACCCTTAAAAGGCTATTCATCAAATCCCTACTGTTCACATCAGACACCTACTGTTCAAGTCATAGATTCTTAGATCTCTGTTAAATTGATATTGATTTCATATGTTCAATTAAAAGCATACGATAACTGGGTTGAAAGCAGAGACTGAGGAGCTTGTTATGTTGTTTTTAAATAGGGTAGAGGAGAACAATGCTACTTTCAATTACATCAGGCTACTCCCAGCAGTCCAAATTCCCCCTATGATTCAGGATAAAGAAATGTCAGAAAACTATTAAGTATTACTCAGTTCCTTAGATCTGCAAGAGGAATTTTATTTCACTAGTAGAATGGGCTTTTCAGTATGTAGATTTTCCTGTAGGGTAAGGGGTTGAGGATTATAAACTTTATACCTAAGTGCTTGAGTATATTTTGAAAATCCTTCCTTTCCTACCTTAGGCTTAAAAAGTCTTATAGGTAAAGATCATATTTATTCTGCAATTGTCAAACTGGTGGCTTAAGTTTCAATTTGGTGTAGAACTAGTTTGAGATTCTCCTCTTTTTACATTCTGCATAGTATGAAACATCTAGCAGCTAGCAGCTATGAATAAAGCTTCTTTATATTAATGTAAACTCATGTCTGTTTTCAGTGAATACCCCTGTAAAACATAAGGTGACAGAGCCATCTCACCAGAGTTATATGATCTTCCCACCAGACAGTTTGCTCCATTCTCTGAAATACAAGAAAAAAAGTAGCCCTATTTGGGTACAGAACTTTTCTTCCCACAGTCAAGGCACTTCCAACATCCACACACTTCAAATGCATTTCCACAGTTGCTTCTTGATCTACACCTGCTCTACTCTTTTTTTACAAGAGCTCAGAGATAAGTAATTACCCTAAATTAACATATCCTTTCTCCTTAGAGGTCTACAGGGCCAGCCCAGCTGAAGTGCTTCTATGCAAATGCACGCAGCTTGGGCAACTAACAAGATGAGTTAAGGGCCACCGTGCTGTTGGGACGCCATGACATAGTGGACATCACCGAGAACTTGGTGGGAGGGAAGGAGACTCCCATGACTGGAATGTAGGGATAGATCCCTGGAGGTATAAGCTTTTTAGGAAGGATAGGCAGGGAAGGAGATCTCAAAGGACCTGGAGGTGTTGCCCTCTATGTCAACAATCAGCTGGAATCAGCAGAACTCCACCTGGGGAGGCATGATGAGTTGGTTGAGAGTTTATGGGTTAGAATTAAAGGCAAGACAGGGGAAGGAGATATTACTGTGGGGGTCTCCTACAGGCCACCTGACCAGCAGAACCAAGCAGATGAGGCTCTGCACAGGCAAATAGAAGCGGCTTCCAGGTCACAAGCCCTGGTCCTCATGGGGGACTTCAACCACCCTGACATCTGCTGGAGGGACAACACAGCAAAGCATCAGCAATCCAGGATGTTCCTGGACTGCATAGAAGACAACTTCCTCCTCCAAATGGTAGAGGAACCAACAAGAAAAGGTGCTACGCTGGACCTTGTTCTCACCAACAGGGAAGGGCTGGTAACCAATGTGAGGCTCAGAGACGGCCTTGGCTGCAGTGACCATGAAGCAGTTGAATTTAATATCCTCAGGGCAATCAGGAGGACGTATTCTAAGCTTAGGACCCTAGACTTTAGGCGTGCAGACTTCAATCGCTGCAGGGATCTGCTAGCCAAAGTGTCGTGGGATGAAGCCCTGAAGGGAAGAGGGACCCAGGACAGCTGGTCAGTATTCAAGGACCACCTCCTCTGTGTCCAGGAGCTATGTATACCTACAAGGAGAAAAACAGGAAGGAATGCTAGGAGGCCTGCCTGGATGAACAAGGAGCTGCTGGACACACTATCACTTATAAAGAAACTCTACAGGAAGTGGAGGGAAGGACAGATAGAACAGGGGGTATATAAGGAAGCTGCCCGAGCAGCAAGAGGCCTGGTTAGGAAAGCCAAAGCAGAGTTTGAACTGAATCTAGCCAGGGGGGTTAAAGGGAGTACTAAGAATTTCTATAGGTATGTTAATGGCAAAAAGAAGACTAGGGAAGGTGTGGGCCCCCTCAGAAAGGAAAGTGGTGAATTAGTCACAAGTGATGTGGAAAAGGCTGAGGTACTCAATCACTTCTTTACCTCAGTCTTCACTGCAAGGGCCTCCAACAACACTCCTGGTGTCATGGCAGACGATGCCAGGGACGGGGAGGAAGAACTGCCCATCGTAAGTGAAGCTCAGGTTCGTGATCACCTGAAGAACCTGAAAGTGTTCAAGTCCATGGGACCCGACGGGATACACCCATGGGTGCTGAGAGAACTGGCAGATGAGGTTGCCAAGCCCCTCTCTATTATATTCCAGAAGACATGGCAGAGTGGGGAAGTCCCCACAGACTGGAAAAGGGGAAACATTACTCCCATTTTCAAAAAGGGCAAGAAGGAGGAACCGGGGAACTACAGGCCAGTCAGTCTCACCTCTGTGCCCGGAAAGATCATGGAGCAGATACAATACAATACAATACAATACACCAGGTTGGAAGAGACCTTCAAGATCATCGCGTCCAACCCATCAAACAATCCAACCCACCCAACAACTAGACCATACAGCCAAGCACCCCATCAAGTCTTCTCCTGAACACCTCCAGTGAAGGTGACTCCACCACCTCCATGGGCAGCCGATTCCAATGGCCAATCACTCTCTCCGTGTAGAACTTCTTCCTAACATCCAGCCTAAACCTGCCCTGGCGCAGCCTGAGACTGTGTCCTCTTGTTCTGGTGCTGGATGCCTGGGAGAAGAGGCCAACCTCTGCCTGGCTACAACCTCCCTTCAGGTAGTTGTAGAGAGCAATAAGGTCACCCCTCAGTCTCCTCTTCTCCAGGCTAAGCAACCCCAGCTCCCTCAGCCTTTCCTCATAGGGCTTGTGTTCCAAACCCCTCACCAGCTTTGTTGCCCTTCTCTGGACACGTTCCAGCAAGTCAACATCCTCCCTAAACTGAGGGGCCCAGAACTGGACACAGTACTCAAGGTGCGGCCTAACCAGTGCAGTGTACAGGGGGGAGAATGACCTCCCTGCTCCTGCTGGCCACACTGTTCCTGATGCAAGCCAGGATGCCATTGGCCTTCTTGGCTGCCTGGGCACACTGCAGGCTCATGTTCAGCCTACAATCAACCAGTACCCCCAGGTCCCTCTCTGCCTGGCCACTCTCCAGCCACTCTGACCCCAGCCTGTAGCACTGCCTGGGGTTGTTGTGGCCAATGTGCAGAATCCGGCACTTGGATGTGTTAAATCTCATGCCATTGGACTCTGCCCATCTGTCCAGCCTGTCGAGGTCCCTCTGCAAAGCCTCTCTGCCCTCCAGCAAATCAACTGCTGGCCCAGTTTGGTGTCATCTGCAAATTTGCTGATGATGGACTCAATGCCCTCATCCAGATCATCAATAAAGATGTTGAAGAGCATGGGGCCCAGTACTGATCCCTGGGGCACACCACTAGTGACAGGCCGCCAGCTGGATGTGGCGCCATTCACCATTACTCTCTGGGCTCGGCCCTCCAGCCAGTTCCTAACCCAACGCAGTGTGCTCCTGTCCAAGCCATGGGCTGCCAGCTTGGCCAGGAGTTTGCTGTGGGGGACGGTGTCAAAGGCCTTGCTGAGGTCCAGGTAGACCACATCCACAGGCCTCCCCACATCCACCAGGCGGGTCACCTGATCATAGAAGGAGATCAGGTTAGTCAGGCAGGACCTGCCCCTCCTAAATCCATGCTGGCTAGGCCTGAGCCCCTGGCCATCCTGTAAGTGCTGTGTGATCGCACTCGAGAAGACCCGTTCCATAATCTTGCCTGGCACTGAGATCAGGCTGACAGGCCTATAATTCCCTGGCTCATCCAACCGGCCCTTCTTGTGGATGGGCACCACGTTAGCCAGCTTCCAGTCTTCTGGGACCTCTCCAGTGAGCCAGGACTGCTGAAAAATGATGGAAAGTGGCTTGGACAGCTCATCTGTCAGCAATCTCAGCACCCTAGGATGGATCCCATCCGGTCCCATGGCCTTGTGGGGGTCCAAGCGGCTCAGTAGATCTCTAACTTCCTCTTGGAGCAGTGGGAAACTATGCAGCTCTCTGGCTCCTTCTGCCAGCTCTGCAGGCCAGCTGTCTGGAAGACGTTCTGCCCTGCTAGTGAAGACTGAGGCAAAGAAGGTGTTAAGTACCTCTGCCTTTTCCTCATGCTTTGTTACAACGTTCCCCTCCGTGTCAACCAAGGAGTGGAGGTTGTCCTTGCCCTTCTTCTTGCTATTGATGTATTTATAGAAGGACTTTTTGTTGTCCTTCACAGCAGAGGCCAGTCTAAGTTCTAAATGGGCTTTTGCCTCCCTAATTTTCTTCCTACACAACCTAGCAACATCCCTAAACATTCTGTAGGTTGCCTCCCCTTTCTTCCAAAGATGATACACCCTCTTTTTTTCCCTAAGTTCTATTAAAAGTTCATTGCCCATCCAGGCTGGCCGTCTGCCCCGGCGGCTCATCTTCCGGCACACCGGCACAGCCTGTTCTTGCACCTTCAATAGTTCTTCCTTGAAGTAGGCCCAGCTCTCCTGGACCCCTTTGTTTTTGAGGGCTGATTCCCAAGGAACCTTCTGAATTAGTTCCTTGAGTAGCCTGAAGTCTGCCCTCCTGAAGTCCAGAGTGGAGGTCTTCTTGCTCCCCCTCTTGGCTTGGCTGCATACTGAAAACTCTATTATGTCGTGGTCACTGGTGCCTAAACACCCTCCGACCACCACATCACCCACCAGCCCTTCCCTGTTGGTGAAGAGGAGGTCAAGCATAGCCTTACCCCTGGTAGGCTCACGCAGCACCTGGGATAAGAAGCTGTCCTCCATGCACTCTAAGAACCTCCTAGACTGCCTCCTCTCTGCTGTGTTGAGATCCCAACAGATATCAGGCAGGTTGAAGTCACCCATGAGAATGAGGTCAGGTGATCTTGAGACAACCTTAAGCTGCCTATAGAATGCCTCATCGACATCCTCCTCCTGGTTGGGTGGTCTATAACAGACGCCAACCAGGATGTCTGCCCTGTTGGTCTTCCCTCTAATTCTCACCCACAAGCACTCAACCCTATCATCCCTGATCTCCATCTCAACAGCATCCAGTGCCTCCCTGACGTACAGGGCCACCCCTCCACCCCTTCTTCCTTGCCTGTCTCTCCTGAAGAGCCTGTAGCCGTCAATTGCCGCGCTCCAGTCATGCGAGTCGTCCCACCACGTCTCTGTGATGGCGACTACATCATAACTTTCTTGCTGCAACAAGGCTTCCAGCTCCTCTTGTTTGTTACCCATGCTTCATGCATTAGTGTACATGCACTGCAGCTGGGCTGCTGGTTTCACCTCTAGGTCTAGCTTATCACCTCCAGACTCCTGCCTGAGGGCACTGGTTTCCGACCCTCCCCCTTCGAAGCTAGTTTAAAGCCCTGTCAATGAGACTTGCTAATTCCCTTCCCAGAATCTTTTTACCTTTGGGGGACAGGCCATTCTCATGTATTGTGACCTTTCCCCTCCTCTGGGACAGATGTACTCCATCTGTTACCAGCTGACCTGGTGCAGTAGAAAGTGCCCCAAGATCGAAAAACCCAAAATTCATTCGTCTGCACCAGCCCCTAAGCCACTTGTTGACTACAGCGGCTGACCTGTTCCTTATTGTGTTCCCTCCTGCAACTGACAGTATTGATGTGAAAATTATTTGTGCACCTGACCCCTCAACCAGATCTCCCAGGGCCCTGAGGTCATTTTTGATAGCCCTGGGAGGCCTGGTACCAACATCATCATTCCCTAACTGCATGACCAATAAGGGATAATAATCAGAGGGCTGTACCAGACTGGGCAGCCTTCTGGTAACATCTCCAACTTGGACTCCTGCTAGGCTAATAACTTCCCTCCTGGAGGCACTAATGACTCAGAAGAACAGTGAAGAGGTGATTTGGAACAGTCAGCATGGCTTTGCCAAGGGCAAATCCTGCCTGACAAACCTGGTGGCCTTCTATGAGCAGGTGACAGCATTAATAGATGAGGGGCGAGCAACTGATGTCGTTTACCTGGACTTGAGCAAAGCCTTTGACACTGTCCCACCACCTCCTGGTCTCCAAGCTGGCGACACATGGGTTTGATGGATGGACCACTAGATGGATAAAGAACTGGCTTGATGGCCGCACCCAAAGAGTGGCTGTCAACGGGTCCATGTCCCAGTGGAGGCCAGTGACAAGCGGAGTCCCTCAGGGATCAGTCCTGGGACCAGTCTTGTTCAACATCTTTGTGGGTGCCATGGACAGTGGCATCGAGTGCACCCTCAGCAAGTTTGCTGATGACACCAAGCTGTGTGGTGCAGTGGACATGCTGGAGGGAAGTGATGCCATCCAGAGGACCTGGACAGGCTGGAGAGGTGGGCACAAGCCAACCTCATGAGCTTCAACAAGACCAAGTGCAGGGTCCTGCATCTGGGTCATTGGTGTCATCAGCAAACTTTGCTGAGGGTGCACTCAATGCCACTGTCCATGGCACCCACAAAGATGTTGAACAAGACTGGTCCCAGGACTGATCCCTGAGGGACTCCGCTTGTCACTGGCCTCCACTGGGACATGGACCCGTTGACAGCCACTCTTTGGGTGCGGCCATCAAGCCAGTTCTTTATCCATCTAGTGGTCCATCCATCAAACCCATGTGTCGCCAGCTTGGAGACCAGAGGTGGTGCGGACAGTGTCAAAGGCTTTGCTCAAGTCCAGGTAAACGCACATCAGTTGCTCGCCCCTCATCTATTAATGCTGTCACCTGCTCATGAAGGCCACTAGGTTTGTCAGGCAGGATTTGCCCTTGGCAAAGCCATGCTGACTGTTCCAAATCACCTCTTCACTGTTCTTCTGAGTCATTAGTGCCTCCAGGAGGGAAGTTATTAGCCTAGCAGGAGTCCAAGTTGAGATGTTACCAGAAGGCTGCCCAGTCTGGTACAGCCCTCTGATTATTATCCCTTATTGGTCATGCAGTTAGGGAATGATGATGTTGGTACCAGGCCTCCCAGGGCTATCAAAAATGACCTCAGGGCCCTGGGAGATCTGGTTGAGGGGTCAGGTGCACAAATAATTTTCACATCAATACTGTCAGTTGCAGGAGGGAACACAATAAGGAACAGGTCAGCCGCTGTAGTCAACAAGTGGCTTAGGGGCTGGTGCAGACGAATGAATTTTGGGTTTTTCGATCTTGGGGCACTTTCTACTGCACCAGGTCAGCTGGTAACAGATGGAGTACATCTGTCCCAGAGGAGGGGAAAGGTCACAATACATGAGAATGGCCTGTCCCCCAAAGGTAAAAAGATTCTGGGAAGGGAATTAGCAAGTCTCATTGACAGGGCTTTAAACTAGCTTCGAAGGGGGGAGGGTCGGAAACCAGTGCCCTCAGGCAGGAGTCTGGAGGTGATAAGCTAGACCTAGAGGTGAAACCAGCAGCCCAGCTGCAGTGCATGTACACTAATGCACGAAGCATGGGTAACAAACAAGAGGAGCTGGAAGCCTTGTTGCAGCAAGAAAGTTATGATGTAGTTGCCATCACAGAGACGTGGTGGGACGACTCGCATGACTGGAGCGCTGCAATTGACGGCTACAGGCTCTTCAGGAGAGACAGGCAAGGAAGAAGGGGTGGAGGGGTGGCCCTGTACGTCAGGGAGGCACTGGATGCTGTTGAGATGGAGATCAGGGATGATAGGGTTGAGTGCTTGTGGGTGAGAATTAGAGGGAAGACCAACAGGGCAGACATCCTGGTTGGCGTCTGTTATAGACCACCCAACCAGGAGGAGGATGTCGATGAGGCATTCTATAGGCAGCTTAAGGCTGTCTCAAGATCACCTGACCTCATTCTCATGGGTGACTTCAACCTGCCTGATATCTGTTGGGATCTCAACACAGCAGAGAGGAGGCAGTCTAGGAGGTTCTTAGAGTGCATGGAGGACAGCTTCTTATCCCAGGTGCTGCGTGAGGCCTACCAGGGGTAAGGCTATGCTTGACCTCCTCTTCACCAACAGGGAAGGGCTGGTGGGTGATGTGGTGGTCGGAGGGTGTTTAGGCACCAGTGACCACGACATAATAGAGTTTTCAGTATGCAGCCAAGCCAAGAGGGGGAGCAAGAAGACCTCCACTCTGGACTTCCGGAGGGCAGACTTCAGGCTACTCAAGGAACTAATTCAGAAGGTTCCTTGGGAATCAGCCCTTAAAAACAAAGGGGTCCAGGAGAGCTGGACCTACTTCAAGGAAGAACTATTGAAGGTGCAAGAACAGGCTGTGCCGGTGTGCCGGAAGATGAGCCGCCGGGGCAGACGGCCAGCCTGGATGGGCAATGAACTTTTAATAGAACTTAGGGAAAAAAAGAGGGTGTATCATCTTTGGAAGAAAGGGGAGGCAACCTACAGAATGTTTAGGGATGTTGCTAGGTTGTGCAGGAAGAAAATTAGGGAGGCAAAAGCCCATTTAGAACTTAGACTGGCCTCTGCTGTGAAGGACAACAAAAAGTCCTTCTATAAATACATCAATAGCAAGAAGAAGGGCAAGGACAACCTCCACTCCTTGGTTGACACGGAGGGGAACGTTGTAACAAAGAATGAGGAAAAGGCAGAGGTACTTAACACCTTCTTTGCCTCAGTCTTCACTAGCAGGGCAGAACGCCTTCCAGACAGCTGGCCTGCAGAGCTGGCAGAAGGAGCCAGAGAGCTGCATAGTTTCCCACTGCTCCAAGAGGAAGTTAGAGATCTACTGAGCCGCTTGGACCCCTGTAAATCAATGAATTACGTATTGCTGTAGAGGGAAAAGACATTAAAATTCTATGACCTAATGTCCTTAGCAGTAACTAATACAGGACATTAAAATTTGCCATGAATTAGACCTCATGGTTAGATGCGTTAAAAGTTTGTTCTCTAAAATATGTTCTCTAAAATATTAGCAGAATACAATATTTTATTATTAGCAGAATACATTGTCACAAGCCAGTGTCACTGCAGTGTGAAGTATAATTGATGCACTGTGGCAGAGAAGGTAAAAGTGTGCCCATGGATAAATTTCTCACTAAATTGACTAAGGCGGCAACAAAAGCCAGAGGGCGGGGGGGAGACTGTTTACAATAACTGTTTTGTTTATATTACAATATGTTGCTACTTTTGTAATCTCACTAAGCCTTACACGCACAATATTTGCAAAAACATCTGTTTCCCCATTCTTCAGCTCAGTATTCTTTTGTTGCTATTTCCTTGTCCCCCATACAATCACTAATTTTAATTATTTCCTTTATCATGTACTCGGCTAAGAGTTTAGTTTCAGTAGATTAGACTGAATCCAGTTTGCTATCATTATTTTCTATTTGTTCCACTTACTGCAAATTGTTCTCTTTGGTTATTATTATTTTCCATTAAGTTCTTTGAATTCTATGAATCCTTTCTTTGAATACCCAGCAATGCAGATATTTAAATTAAGTCTGTTTTCACCATTTATTCTATGCCTTTATTTTTCAGTGCAGAATGCACAACCCAAATGACAACATAGCTTAATTCCTCTATTCTAAAACATAATACCCATTTTCTTTAAACTTCACTGGGGAAAGGGAACTGCTTGCCTTCCTCGTGTAACTGTTCCATCATTATTTCTTTTCTTCTCCACTACTACAATATGATTTCTTAATATTCAAGATGATGCCTTCTGTTGTAACCTCCTTGTGCAAAGTTTATGTATGCATTGCCTAGCTCTTGTGTACAATGTGGCATGAGCCTGCAGAAATTAATCTGGTTCCCTGACCATGGAAAAGCAGATGTAGGGCTCAGACATAAACCTTACTCCAAAAGGCATCAGAAGACCTTCAAATGAAGAAATAAGCCTTCTAAGCCTAACACATGACATACCCAACCAGCAATGTGGAAACAGCCATGGATCTACTTTTTCCCAGGTGTGCAAGATACCTAAAGCTTTATGAATGTCTGTAGCTGTCCTCTTCTGTTACATGACAGTTTCCAAAGTGCTGGTAGTTAAATGACCATGTCTAAACAGCTTGATTTATATGCTTTTGAAGTACAGTAAGTATTTATGCACCTGTTGCTTACTTATAAAAGTCACCATTTCAGCAGACTTTTATTTCTAGAGTTTAATGTATCATCTTCTTGAACTAGTGTAAGGGTCCTGCATTCTCCCTGCATTGTAAAATGTAGCTGTAATTCACAAAATAAGCAGGAGTCACAGTATCACAGTATCATCAAGGTTGGAAGAGACCTCAAAGATCAAGTCCAACCTGTCACCACAGACCTCATGACTAGACGATGGCACCAAGTGCCATGTCCAATCCCTTCTTGAACACCTCCAGGGACGGTGACTCCACCACCTCCCTGGGCAGCCCATTCCAATGGCGAACGACTCACTCAGTGAAGAACTTTCTCCTCACCTCGAGCCTAAACTTCCCCTGGCGCAGCTTGAGACTGTGTCCCCTTGTTCTGGTGCTGGTTGCCTGGGAGAAGAGACCAACCCCTTCCTGGCTACAACCACCTTTCAGGAAGTTGTAGAGAGCAATGAGGTCTCCCCTGAGCCTCCTCTTCTCCGGGCTAAACAATCCCAGCTCCCTCAGCCTCTCCTCACAGGGTTTGTGCTCAAGGCCTCTCCCCAGCCTTGTTGCCCTTCTCTGGACATGTTCAAGCGTCTCAATGTCTTTCTTAAACTGAGGGGCCCAGAACTGGACACAGTACTCAAGGTGTGGCCTAACCAATGCAGAGTACAGGGGCACAATAACTTCCCTGCTCCTGCTGGCCACACTATTCCTAATGCAGGCCAGGATGCCATTTGCCTTCTTGGCCATCTGGGCACACTGCTGGCTCATGTTTAGGCGGCTGTCAGTCAGCACCCCCAGCTCCCTCTCTGTTTGGCAGCTCTCCAGCCACTCTGTCTCCTGAGACCAGGCTGCATTCACACAAGAGTCGGTTCCACAAATCAAACATCTATAAACAAATTACTCCACTAACTATTTCAACTCCCTTGCCAATCTTATAAAAGTTCAAAATTCCCTGGCTTAGCTGCCAGGGTCTTTCCATTGAATAACTGATTTGTTTCAGTCTGTTCATCACAAGCTTTACATCTACTATTTACAACATAATCTCATCTACACAGGTTATTTACTTACAGAATACATTTTGCAAAGATGGATCCAGGAGGCCTTTGATGATAAACACTGGGTCACTGCTTAGGCTCAACTTTCCCTGAGGTACAACACCCATGGCCATAATTTCTGACATATATCTGTAACAGGAAATAGTCAAAAACTCCCCAGAAATAATTTATTTCAGTAATTAAAGAGAGTGAAAAAGCGCAGTAGTAATGCATAGCTTTATCTTGCTGTGGAGCAGAGATGGCGTTCACTGTCTGGGTTACCACAGTGCAAGTCATCTCAGGTAGATAAATAATGAATGTCATCATTTAAAAGTATCTTCTGTGTGACAGTCACCAAAGTATGAATGGAAATCCAGTGTAATAAAAATGGAAGAGAACAGATTCAAGAGCAGAGAGGCTCTTCTGTGCAAGTAATGCTGGTTTGATGTGAGATAATTTCAAACAACGAGCACAGGGTGTGACATCAATGATTCAGCATGGTCCTTTTCCTATCACACTGCAAAATGAGATCACTGGAAGCAAGGAACAGACACATGAGAAAATGTCCCTGCAAGTACCAGTGAATCTTGATTTTACATTCACATTTGGCTGCCACTGATACACACAGAACTCCCCAGTAGCTGCTGTGGGTGTGTAGAGTAAAAATACCAGATTCCACACATCAGCATTTTGTTAATGCTTATGTAGATTAAATATACACACTTCTATACATCTTTGAAATCTCTTTGCATTGCATTTATAGACAGCATTTAACGTTACAAAGATCTCTACAATCTGGAAACACTGCTCTTTTCCAAATATAATATTTGCTTGTTCAAAAGCACATGACTGCTGTATCTTCTGATCCTACTCTTCCTCTTATCTTACTAGTTCAATATCTTTTTAATTGTCTGAATCTACTGGCTGAAGAGCTGAGCTTGTAAAATACTGGTCACTAAGAGTACAACGTTTAACATCAAAATTCATCCTAATTGCAACAGAATAACATAATCATAACATAACAAGAACTGGCAAATAGGCATGAATAAAATCAGGCCAGTGCTGCACAGCTTTAAGCAGAACTGTCTCACAGCAGCTTGCACCCAAGAAAAACTGATCAGTACATTTGTTTTAGCCAGGCATGCCATCACACTGCAAAAAACCCCACTATACTGCTAAAGAGGAGATGGATCAGTGTTGTCTGAAGGACTAGGCATAAACATTAACCTGCAAATTTCCTAAGTGAGTCAAAACAGCTTGTGATGGGCTAGCTTACAAATGTGAGTTTCTGACAAGATGTTCAATTTCTGCTCCATAAACTGTGCCACTTGGCAAGAAGAGAAATAGATGAGAAAGGACAGAGGGAGTGTTTAAGTTTCCATGTCTTTTTAAAGGAGAGGAAAGGGCAATTTAACTTTGAGAGTGTGCTAAGAGGGTTAATTCAGGAGAAGTTCTGCAATTTATCCTTGTTCTCTGTAATGGTGGACCTTAGGGGCTTAATGTAATGGAATGTGATTTAGAGTTTTGAATGTGCTAATTTCTGTAACTCAGGTGTCCTGTGGAGAGGCTGTGTTCATGCCAGCTGTCTGGGGAATTAAATGCAGCTGATTTGTGTAGAGGAAAATGTGTAGTTTGCTTCAGGCCAAAATTGTTGTAAAATTTAAACCAATGTATTTTTCTCTCTCCTTAGTCTAAAGTATAGGATACAGGTGGACCTGAGGGGAATTACCAAGGGCTCTCACATACTTCCTGGTGTTTAGTATAGAAAATTCTCATATTGTTCAATTACAGCATTTGATAACCAGCATAAACCAATTTTATTTTCAACGCTGTTCTATTTTCCTTTGCTTTTGCTGTGCTTTGTGTGTTTCATCTTCATCAAACATAATTACAGTAGGATTTTGAGTCTTACATTGTACAAGCATGAGATGTCAATCTAATGGCCAATTTCATCAGAAGAAACTCTTGTGTTAAGTATCAATTTGATTTTCTTCCATGATAGAGATCTGGGGTGGGAAAATAGTTTCCCTACTATTCAGACTGAAGATTTGTCAATATTGCTGTGAAACTGTGAGTAAACAGAGCCTGCCTACTATAAAGTGCATACTCAAGTGTTAGCTCAACAAAACAAGCTGGTTTGCCAGGTGAATAACACAGCCCTGAATTTATTTATTTTTTTCCCTCAAAACATATCCTGAGGATATTATGAAATGTGGTTCTCAGAAATAAAGGACCATGTCTTCTGCTTATGTAAATCAGAGTTGCTCCATTTGCTTCAGTGAAACTGTGCTGATTTATGCCAGCTAAGCAGTTGGACCACTGTTCCTTAGGCTATAAAAATGCTTGTTGCTTTACAAATTACTCTGCATCTAAATGGCATTATCACACCATAACACCTGACCTGAGAGGTGAAATTGGTTACTTTCATTGAAATCAAAACAATTATGTTTCTATCTTTAGTGGTTTCCTTCAGTTGCCTTGGGAAAACATTTTGAGAAGGCAGGAAAGTGAAGTTGTCTTTTTATACATTACTGTGAGAGAGCTGCCTTCTTGAAAAACAGTGAATACCTCTTAAATAGAAATACTGGTGAACAGCAAATGAAAAGTGCCTGGTTTGTTTTTCCCTTCACCTCCTTCTTAGTCCTTTACCATGTCTATTTGGAGATTAGTGTATGTAAATTACTTCAGGTCTCTTAATATTAAAAACTAAATGCTAGGAAGACTTAAATCTCCAATATGCTAATAGCAAAGAGCAGTGAATAAAAGGATTTACTCAAATAAGCTTATAGAAGTAATGCCAATTCAGCCATTCAACCTGTGATGCCTACACACGCACCATGTTACGATCCATGTGCTTTTGGGTAGCAATATTCTGTATTTGTTGGGTTTGCTAGAGAGGAGATGGAGTTTGTGGAAAATCCAGGAGGAAACAGTGAGGAAGTGATGTATGTGCTTCAAAGTAACATGAAATTCCATATTATTATACACAGAATAGAAATAAGCTGATGTTATCTTGTTCCATTTAAAAATGGCTTAAAATATCTCCCTTACAAAATAGTTCCAAGAATGTCAGTATATATGTGGTGTGAGAATGTGGCTATGTACTAGCATTCAACTAATATCTGACAGATAAAGTTTAATCTCTAAAAGGGCAATGCCTGACACCATGATGCAAACAGCTTGTTTCAGAGTGAATAGAAGAGAAGATGAAAATTGCCCTTAACAGAAATCAAAATTATTTAAAATTGCAAAATGATTGCTTTCCAATTGACCATACTTCAAAGTTTTGCATGTTGATACTTTAAATTCCTGCCTTAATTTTTATTCAAATTTCAAGAAACTTAGGGTAGTTCATCTACTTATTCCTATATTGCCCATGACCATTGACCTTAGTACTGGTATAAAGTAATCTGGATGTAATCATCTTATTGCCACGTCCTAGTTAAATTCATAGAATCATAGAATCAGTCAGGGTTGGAAGCTGACCACAAGGATCATCTAGTTCCAACCCCCCTACCATGGGCAGGGACACCTCACACTAGATCAGGCTGGCCAGAGCCTCATCCAGCCTGGTCTTAAACACCTCCAGGGATGGGGAATTATCCAGTTGATAGATAAATATATGGGCTTTGAGAATAAAATAAGAATTTCTGAATTATTGGGGTTTTGTTATCATTAACAAAAAGCAGTTATTTCCAAAGCTTTGCCATAAACACAACCAAATTTTTTCACATCACATTTGTGATGAACACCCTTGCCTGTCTCTAAATTCTCAAGCGAAACTCTTTCTCACAAGTGAGAATATCAAATAACTGCTATTTGATAAGAACTTACCTACATGATTACCAGAAAATTAATCTGAATTAGCCATTTAGTGGAGCTAAATCACTTTAAGAACATATTGTGGGCACTTATTTCAAAATTAATTTTGTGTTAATTTGATTTAATTTTTTTTCGTTCACAAGATAATAACCCTTTATTATGCCACTGCAATCCTATCAGACCTTCTAAATGGGCAAACAAATATCCTGCAGGAAGTAGTACTGGTTTTTCATTGGTCATCATTTCAACATTTGGATACCATTATACTGAAGATACAGGAAACTACTTGGGGTAATAAACCATAAAATGTGAATCTTAATGAAAAACATGAAATTGCGGTCCTGACCAATTCATATAATAGCAAGTACATCCAGGCTGTATCTCCTAAATACTGTTTCTGTTTCCACTGGAGGATAATCTTCCTTCTTGATTACATTTTAGTGTGGTTGGTCGTCCCCTCTCCCACCCCACCCCCGACTTTCACACCCAGGATAGTTTTGTTTCAATTTGTGGTTATACATTCATCATTTGTTTGAATAAGTGAAGTAATGTTTGTCAGTCATTCTGGTATCTTCAGGAGAAAGGAGGTACAAAAGTGTAAACTCTTATTTATCCTCTTCCAAGACAGACACTGGATGTCATTACAAAACTATCTGGTAAAAGATGACCTGTTTCTGCTGTGTGAGTTCATCAGAATATAATTGTGTTAGATGCTTCATCTGCAAACCAGATCATAAACTTAATCCAAGTCTTTATAGAAGAGCTAACACATTCTGCCTTCAGTCAGAAATTTGCTGTTCCTACCATTGGTTACACCCAAGGATTATGAATATTTGGCACCAAGCTCAATTTTATCCAGTGACTGTAACTGAGATCAACCTTATTTGATCCCTTGTTTTTTCTTCAGGGAAATTAATTCCAAATGATGCAGCTGAACTGAGGGACTGAGAATTTACATTTATCTTCTTTGCTTGCTGAAGGAGGATGCATATCTGTAACATGAACAGCAAACTCTCTACATCCTGGCTTCCCATATTTTATTATTTGCTACCAGCAGCAGAACTTAATGCTATCAGAAACAGTATTTCTAGGTATTTTCTGAGTTTTTTCAGACTCCTGTATCCAAGAGTTAATAGTCCAGTCAGACAAATTGATAAGGTAATGTTAACCTGATTTTATAAATAATTTAATTGTTATCTTGAATTTGGTCATAAATGAGTAAAAAAGGAATGCATCATCTGTTCCCCATTATTTCTGTCCTCCTGGTTTGTTCAAACAGCATCCAGGCTCTACAAATGGAGTTCATCTACTGCTTTTCTTTATTTGTATATTGGATCCTTTGTAAATCTCCTTTAAGCCACTAATGAGGAAAAAAAAGGGGGGAGGCAACAATGAAATTAGCTTGCAATATCATTTTGTTTGGCCTGAAATGTTAAAGCTAATTTGTTCAAGGCTTTATACACCAGTGATTTTTTTTTCTTTTTGTGAGTTGCAACAATTTTTTGGGGGTTACCCTGATGGGCTTTTTCACCATTGCCTTCTTCAGCTACAGGAAGCCACAACATTTGCTTGCCTATTGCATAGAGGATATGGAATATATATTCTCAGCCTTCCTTGTCAAGCTAAGTAGCCACCTTACTTACTGGGTTTTGGGGTTTTTTGTCACTTTCATGAATGCTGTTTCATTAATGTCCTAGTCCCTGGTTAAGTATATCACTTTTACCTGTAGATCATCTCTGCTACAAACACAGCTTCTGGAAATGTCCTGGAAACATGCCTAGTGAGGGGCATCAGGAAACAGCTGTCCTGTGACTTAGCTGGGAACAAAGAACTTGGAAAAAACCCTTTCTTCTGGTCCGCCGTCTAGATTTATATTTTTTTGTTCCCAAAAAGTTCAAAGTAGGGTTATCCATAGAGGCATATATCAGAAAGCAAAGTTATCCATCACAATGAGACAGAGAGGTACCTTGAGCATCTCCTAGGTGGTTGCACACCGGTCCCCCACCATGGGTGATGATAATTGCAGCTGACAGAAGGCATAATTTCTGCAAGAAAGTTTATTCATTTGGAAACAGAAAGATGAAAGTCATTGCTCTAGTGTGTTTAGCATTTGGTGAAGGGATTGTGGTTACTACCAGCTTCCAGCATACTTCATGTTCTTTATCCTAAATTCAGCAAGTGCAATATTCTGGGTCCTGACCTGACCCACCATAATTAGCTGATGCAGCAACTGATAACAGCAATCCCTAATAAATTCTGAGGCAAAGTTGTAACTTTTGATTAAAATACATTCTGCCACCTTTCCTCTTGGATAGCATCAGTGGGAGAAATGTATGGTTATTTGTGCCTTTGAATGGACTTCTGTCAATACATTCAGACACTATAAGCAACCATCACAATAGTCCTGTTTTTTAAATTTTTTTTCTTTTCCCTTTTTTCATTTTGATCAGTTTGTTAGAACTACAAAAAGTCTATAAAATTGATAGGACATTAAAATGACATGTTTCCAGGGTGTGTCAGCCGTGGACATGCCCATTGTGTTACAGAACTGTTCAACAGATCTGCCCAGATGATGATGATGATGCTTTTTCAAAAAGCACTTTGGATTTAGAATAATAACCACAATCTGCTACAAGACAAATGTTGATGAAAAAAGGATGCCAGCAACAGAAAATGTGACAGAGTTGGAATTTCTAACAGCAAAGCAGTGTTATTCACACTTCGAAAAGCAATCTCCCTCAGATAGCACTGCCTTCTGATATGCAATATGGGCCTGATCCAAAGCCTATTTAAGTCAGTGGACTGATTCCCAATGACTTTAATGGGCTTTGGATTGAACCCTAATTGCACTGATGTTCCCTTTACTAAAGCTTTTAGTTATAATGAAGCTCAACAATGGTTTGTTTGTTTTTCCCTAGTTTCCAGGTGTTAATACTTTCTCTCTCTCCATTTAAGTGAATCCTCAGTTACCAGGGAGGAGTAGAAAAAGCCCAAATCATTCATTAGCTGCAGTGATGTGCTGCACATAGACCACTGATGCTCAGTGCTGAGTCACAGCAAGCAAGATGACAATAGTCATGTAAAGGCAGTTATTAAATAATAACAATTAAGAAAAAGCTCAGTGGCATTTCAAGCCTGACTTGGCAATAAGTGCATGAATGGCCTGGTCTAGTGAAAGAAACAAATGTACTTATGAAACAGGAAATCATTAAGGTAATTTCTCTTTTACTGTAAAAAGCAAAGAAAACAATTCATAGTTCATAATGGCACTGACAGTTTCTAGAACTTTTCTCTAAAATGTATAAACAGCAAGAACCTGCCCAAGTGTGCCTTTTTCAAGCAGGCCATGCAAATGCTGGAGTAAATTGCCCTTCTCCTCTCTGCTGAGTAGCTACCCACATAACTCTGTCCTGTGCCTATTTCCATGGTGTAAAGCAGGATTTATGACAAAATAACAGCATTTACATCATTAAATTAGCTCATCTCATCTGACAAATAGAAATCATCTTCCCACTATTTCCCCTGGTTGCCTTGGCTTTAGTAAAAGAGGATAATCCTGTGACAGCTACTTGTTAACTAAGCATATTTACAGAAGCTGCCTATAAATTAGTTACTGCTTAAGCAAATTAAACAGATGGAAAATGGGAAATCAGATATGAGGGAGGGATGGTTGGACAGTCAGAGACACATACATGCACACAGCATTCACTTTCCCTACAGTCTTCTTATTTTTTAAATAGAGAATTAAAAGGATACTAAATTTTGCTCATTCAATCATAGACTCATAGAATCAGATTGGTAGGGTTGGAAGAGACTTCTGGAGATCACCAAGTCCAACTCAGCTGCTAAGGCAGGTATACCTAGATAAGATTGCACAGTAATATGTTCAGGTGAGTTTTGAATGTCTCAAGAGAAGAAGATTGTAACCTCTCTGGGCAGATTCTTTCCAGTGCTCCATCATTCTCAAAGTAAAGTTTTTCCTTATGTTGAGGTGGAACTTCCCATGTCCTAGTTTATACTCTTTGCCCTTTGTCCTATCACTGAGCATATTTGTGTACATTTATAATACAACACTCGCAGTCTTCTCTATTTCAGGCTAAAGAGCCCCAGGTCTCTCAGCCTCTCCTTGTAACAGAGATGGCCCAGTTACCTAATCTTCTTTGTGGCCTGCTGTTGCACACTCTCCAGTAGTCCCCTGTCCACCTTGAACTGGGTGATGGAGCAACTTATCCTCAGTGCTGACACTAGGGACATCAAGGTTAAGAAAGTCACTGGGATCAGTTAACATGGTTTTACCAAGGGGAAGTCATGTTTAAACAACCTAATAGCCTTTTATGAGGACATAACCAGGTGGATCGATGATGGTACTGCAGTGGATGTTGTTTATCTTGATATCAAGAAAGCATCAGACACCATCTCCCAGAGCACCCATGCAGCTAAACTGAGGAAGTGTAGTCTGGAAAATTGGGTAGTGAGGAAGATTGTGAACTGGTTGAAGGAAAGAAGTCAGAGATTTATGGTCAATGGGACAGAGTCTAGTTGGAGGCCCGTATGTAGTGGAGTCCCGCAGGGGTCAGAAATGGGACCAGTATTATTCAATATATTCATCAACAACCTGGATGAGGGAACAGAGTGCACTGTCAGCAAGTTTGCTGGTGATGCAAAACTAGGAGGAGTAGCTGATGCACCTGAAGGCTGTGCTGACATCCAGCAGGACCTGGACAGGCTGGAGATTTGGGTGGGGGGAAATTTAATGACGTATCACAAGGGCAAGCGCTGAGTCTTGCATCTGGGAAAGAACGATCAGTATAGGCACATTAAGAAAGTTTTACTTGGAAAATGGAAAAGTGAAACATTTTGATATTTCCAAAATGGAACATAAACATTTGAAAAACTGTCAAAACAAAATGTTTCATCTTTTGGCTGAAACTATTTGTGTAAGTCAGCCTGAATTTGCTAATAGATTCTCTGTTCCCACTTCAGAAGAGTTTTCAATCGGTCTGTTGTTCGCTCTTCCATCAAATTTATTATTCAATACTTTATTTTTTTCCAAATCCAGACTTGATTCCATGTGTATGGGTTTTGGTGTGGACAATATTATTTTAGTTAACAAGGTGAAAATACACTATCACAAGGCAGAAAGCTTCGTCTCTAGCTTGCAAATGTTTCTGTGTACAGAAGAGCAACAGAAATTGCAGAATTTGGAAAATATCAGAAAAAAATTTACAAAATCTCTTTAACAAAAAAATTACTCCAAAATATCTGGGAGTTAAAACATTTTGTGGAGATTTGTGTCTTCAAAATCTGTATGGGTCCAAAAATAGCAGTAAAGTACATTTCAGCAGCTAAACATCTCTCTGCATGACTGTGAACCATTGGTAGAATTTTGCTGTTGTTCTTTTCGAGGGAAGATGCAATATCTGATGCTAAGTCCTTTCTAGTATTTTTAGAGTTCCACTTACCTGTTTTTAGTAGTATGATATGCCTGTACTTAATTGACAAGATTTCTGGTTCAACTCGGGAATTCTGTAATGTTGATTATTTAATAGCCGGTTTTCAGCTTACAGGTTAAAGCATTTGGTCGTGTAAAACAGAAATCTTATTTATGAGCGATATTGTATGAGACTCTGAAAAACACCATCTAAAAACTTGTTTTCTTTTTTAGGTGCTTTAGAAATGACACTGACTGTCTTGTTTTTCATAAGTAATTTCCTATCTTCTACTTTGCTGTATGCACTGTGCAATAGCAGGGTAAGCTATGAGCATCTCAGTGAAATGTCATCCAGACTGTAAAAGCCCACATATAACTCATCTTGGTCTCTTAAATTCATATTATTTACCTGCTTGTGTATGACATATCCCTTATGGTCCTAATGCTTCAAATATTCAGACAACCATGATGGTTGTCATAGTTGTCATGATGGTACAGGATGCAGGCTGTGAATTAAATTCTAAGCCCTTACCTAATTAAAGGCTTCAAGACAAACCTGTTGTGGATTTTTTTCCTGCAGCCATAATATTTTTCAAATGTTTCTGTTAAAAAAAATTAAATTAAGTTACCATGGAAACATTTGTTTACAGTTCTGAGTCTAAACATTCTGTTCCAGTTGCCTAGTACTTTGCCTATATTATATCATCAGGCTCTTTTCTAACAATCACTTGCTTTCAGTTCCATGATGTGCAGCACTTCATTGTCACTCATACTCACATAAAGTGCAACTACTGGTGTCTCTTTTGCAGCTGGTTAGGGCTTGTAGATGGATCATTTACATGTGTTGCTCATTTGGTCTAAGCTTGACCTGGCACCTTTTCTCTTTAAATGCAGTTGTACCAGTGGAAATGATGAGGAACCAACAAAGGCTTTCTAGATTAGAGATAACCAAGATACTAAAATTTCTATTTGATTTTAAAAGCAGGAAAATATTTGGGTTAGCTGACATGGATAAGATATATTTCCAGTAACACTGGAATAATTAAAGGGCCCATGGTGAATCATGCAGTGTTAGCATATTTTTTGTTTGATCTTGGTCATAGACGTATTATTTTCTTCTGAAAGCTAAGTGCAAATTATTTGTCAGGTTGAATGGTCAGGAGAAAAGTTGTTCATTGACCTGAAGAAATGTATGGTGTCTTCATGATGATGAAGAATATAGAACAACATTCCTTGGGAAACATTAGAGTTGGCAGGGAGTGTTTGAAGAAGAAGGTGTCAAAGAAGCTGTCAGCAATGTGAACAAAAGAAGGAAGGGAAGTAGGAGATGAGAGACTGAATTTGTTCTCTTTGGGATTTCACATTTAGGAATTTTAAGAAAGGAAGGGTGATGATCTGGACAGCATAACTTCCTGAAACAAGCTTTTATCTCTTCTTGTCATTTAATGTATTTTTTAAAAAGAGTCTTTCACACAGATCAGTAGAGGAACTGAAGAAAACATGATGGGCACAGGAGAAAATCCCTCTGGCACAGAGCTTTTCAGTGCTTCTTCTCATGGGGCAGGATGCAGCAACACCTCACTTGCAATCTAGGTACACTGCTCTTTGGAGACTGGCTGTCTCACTCTCCCTTTTGAAATCAGAAATTATTTGTTGTGCTTTTCAAATGCTCTTCCCTCATTTTTTATGAGCTGCTTTGATTCACAAGAGCTGTGTTAATTCTTTCCACAAGCTGTTCGATCTGAGTCTGCGCCTTTACAAATCCAGATCTTCTTAATCCAAGAGAAATTCTACCCTTCATTCATAATCCAATTGCAATGTTATACATTAAGTCAAATATTTACTGCACTGTATGAAGTTCATAAATTTTTGTTTATTTGCTGTCTTTTCCATGGACTTGGATAGGTTGTACACCTCAGTAATGCAAGCTGTGAAAGGCAAATAAGCTCTGAAGTTACCTAATATTCTGCTGATATTTGATTCAGTATTCCTGTTCTTGCCCTCATCCTTAACCACCTTTGCCTTAAACCTTAGATTTCTTACCTTAGTCTAGCTAAGCATTGCGATGAGCTGTCCAGCTCCACATAGGAAAAAATAAAAGGACCAGTGAACCCAAGGGACAATGGTCTTACCATCATCATCAGAAGAGCCTGTATGAAGGATGTCCTCTACATACAGCTCCAATAGGTCGGTTAGTTTAGCAAAATAGTGGGATTTGCTTCATTCAAATTTTCTAGAATGGTCTGCATTAGCTGTAAGTTGCCAAGTAAATGACATATGAAGGGATGAAAGGTGTGAACATACATGTATATGCACTTAAGATATTGGTGAAGTTTGTTGGGCATGGGGACTGTAAAACCCAACAAAATGAGATGCAGCAGAAAAGTTGTTTCCTTGGCAATTTTCCTTTGCGAATATTAAATAATTGTGTAGTAAATATTTACTAGAGAATATGAGGAAAATTCTCTTCTCAAGTTTGCCATGCCAAATTTAGAGATTACTTAACCATTAAAGTGTGAAACAAGGACCTTTCAGTGTTGATTTAAATGTGAATCTCAACCTAGTCTTTACTTGGGAGTCATTAGCAACACAACATTATAAAAGAAGCCATTCAGTTTATATACAGTGCTGTTTCCCTGCCATCACTCCTCCCTTAGAGTACCCTGCACCAGGAGAAGAGAGCTTTCTACTCAATAAGGCACTCCATAAAAGATGCTACTGGCCAAAATCCAATCCTACATTTTATAGAGATTTTACATTAAATTCTCCTGTTTCTCTCGATAGATTTTTTATATTTTTTTGTAACTGCTGTGTATCTCTGATAGCATAATTCATGCTGGCAGGTATGCAGCATTTATACCTACTGAGTACTTTTAGAATTGCCAATATTTATGCAAACCAGTAATATGCTCTGTGTGAAAAGCAAGCTGTTTTTTCTACATGTTAACAGTTCAGAAATGCTTGTGACAGTCAGATGCTTAGTGCTTCTATTGTCAGAGGGTTTGGCTACAGACTGGTTTTAGGGCAAAATTTCAAAGATTTGCCTAATATTTAAATCAAGCTTCTGAGTGTCAAGGAATACAGGCATTTTAGTTTCCACACCACGTAAACAAAATGTATAAGAATTCCTCTGGCTTTCAGAATTGCACTTACAGATCTTTTTTTTCATCTTAGCTGATCAATGAAATGCACCCTGTTCTGATTGATTGCAAGTTTCTGTTTATACAATGGTCTTTCATACTATTTCTGAGGGTCTGGGCTATTTGGTACAGGTCAGTCTGAGTATAAACCCAGCTTGCATGAAGACAAGACTTTAAGCATAAATTTTTCAGTTTAATGCCCAATCAATTTCATATAGCACTCTAATGGACTCTGCTAGAGCTTGTAGTGGATAGTAGAGCAGTTTCAAAGAGTATTTGTGAAATAAAAGAGAAATGCTTTAATGTTATGAGAGAAAGTCACTTGATCGGCAAGCTACACGTTCCAGACCAGATCACATGGATGCTCAAAAGTCTTCTGTGAAAGTGCTATGAGGGCTTGTCTCCGGCGGAACGCGGGCGGCTTTTGGCTAATATAAAACACGATATTGCAATCTTTGTGCGCGTCAGCGATGACTCTGCCACACGCGGATACTTTGAACTGAGTGCTAGTGGGTGGAAAGCACGTGGAAGATATTCTGTAGGTGATGTTTGTAGCAAGGTGGGGGTCCGGCTGGCTGCTGCCGCTGGACTGGTTCCTGATCGCGTTCGGTCCGTGGGGGCGGCCCTGGGGAGTCGGCCCGCACCGCAGGGCGAAGGCGACGATTGCCGATAGACAGGCTCAGAGGTTCCCGGTCGGACAATAGCTATGGCGTCAGCCTCGTGGCAAACGGCCTTAGAGAATGCGACTTCTCTCCGTTCCTGTTCCTGGGCTTAAAGGAACAGCGCGACGCTTGAGACAGTCCCCTTCTCCCCGACAACTGGGCAGATCTTACCCTCGGGGGCTGATCCAGTCCTCCGGTAGCACGATGGGCTCCCTTGGAGATATGACCGGCTAATAGCGACGCTGGCTTCTCGGGCTCAGCGAAGGTCCTCCTCTGGGCTGATCCTCACGATCAAAGTGCTTCTCACGATGCAGAGGCTTCCAGTATGCGTGCATGTGTGACAGAAGCTAAAAACAAGCTCAAAGGCAGAGACGGTGGCTCGATAGCTGCTCTCCTGAGCAAGTCCAGAGGCAAAGTGAAGAGGAGGCAACTCGTTTATCAACAGGGGTAATATTTATAGATTCCTCGAGGCTGGGTTTGACCAATGGGCACTCTGATAGACAACTGGCTTCAGCCTATAGAAAGGATGAAGCTGGAATTATGCCCATACTTGGTAGTGGTCCTCCTCCTAAAGGAGGGAGACCTATCCACATGCTGGGGGCCCAGATCTGGGATCTGGGCAGAATATGCCTTCACCACATTACCACCCCTTTGCCCATGGGCATATATAAGCCTCGAGTATGAATTACCCTGAACCAGGTGTGTCACATACAGGTTAAGTTACATCATACCTGCTTGATGGATTACACTTTCAAACATAGTGAGTTACAATACCTTAGCACTATACAAACAGTATACAAACTTTAGACTGTACTCTTAACAGGGAATGCTGCCTTAGCAGTGTAGAACAAATGTTTGCTCCGAAACCAATGTTGGTACTCTTAATTATCTCCCACCACCCCTTTGACTGTGTGATGGGGTTTGATTCCCATATGACACCGAAGCCATCAAAGTGTCTGCAGGGTTTGTCACTTTCCCACCCCCCTTGCCACGGCGGTCACTTTGGTATTGGTCCCCCTTCCAGCTGCTGGAGTTATTTTGTAAGCTCAGCACTACTCCTTTTAACAGTCCTGTTGATAATGGCGCTATCACGGATTCAGGTATATTTAAAGACCGTGCTAGTTGATACCATTTCTCTCTGGGTGAGGAGGATCTATTAGAAGCACGCTGTTTATCTCTCTGGCGGCCGGAATTTCTCCCTCTGGGACTTTCCCAGTGACTGCGACCTGACCCCGGACTGCTGCTTGAACTTGCAGAAGTCGCAGTAGGGAAGGCCTTAGCATGGCGCACTTCCTGCATTTTCCCCCGGGGTGTCGCCACGTGGCTGCCATTGAATCCAGTATGGCATCTGTCACGGGGAATCTCGGCTGTGAGCATATGATCAGAGTAGCCCAGGTCTCGGCCCTTGTGGGATAATGCCATTAGAAGCTCTTCCCAAGTTAAGTGGTGTTCCCGGGAATTAGCAGAGGCATTATTCCTCTCGACTACTCGTTCAATTTCCTCCTTTTGGCATCACAGACAATTTTGAGACCTGTTGGCAGACCACGGATTAGGATTTTGAGTCGCACTGGGTCAACTGGGGCTTCTAGTGGGGAAGAGTACGCCCCGCGATCGTACATTGCTTGAACGCACGCTAGCTTTTTAATCGCGGCAGTGAGTTCGGCCGAACTTGTGACCCTCACTTCTGTTGGCTCGCCTCTATCCATAGGATCTAAACTGCCAGCCCAGTGAGCGATACGGGAAGTTAACGAGTAATATCCCTCCGGACCCATGCCTAAAAATACTTCATGGCCCCATGAACAGCCTTTTGCTTCGTTCCGATCCAAAACAATTGTATCCCCGCCCAATTCCATAACGCGATACAAAAAGTCTGTTACCGACTCGTCTGGCTCTCTTGCAAATGTCTCTTGCAGGTCCCGAAGCTTTGCTCCGCTGTACGGGCGAACAGAAGTAGTTGTTGTCCCTCGGCCACGGCGGCCGTCGGTGTATTGCTCTTTAAGAACGGGACGCAAACGCACAGCTTTGCTCCGTATGGGTTCGTCCTCAGAACTGTAATCCGTATCGTCCCAGTTAGATGGGTTTCTCTCCGTTTGGTAGTTCTGGGATTTTTTCCGGGCTTTGCTTCTTGGAGCACTACTGGCAAGCAGATTTAACCTCAGCGCGCCGCTGCTGGTGTGCTGGACTGAACGGGTGGGGATAATCCGTGAAAGGACGGTAGAGGAGATCTGGCTCCGGGCACGACACCATATCCGCGGGGCTCCTTGGGGCTAGGCGCTTGGGAGATCCCAGGAAGGTTTGGAAAAGAGTCTGTGTTTGACCTCGCCAGTGCCTTGATAGCAGCGTTGCTTTCTTTAATTTGCAACGTTAATATGTCGTGAAGTTTGTTATTTAGTGCCTCAGACCTTCCTAACTCTCTTTCCAATTGGGAAACCTTTTGATCAAAAAATTCAATTTCCTCTTGCATCTGTATGATGCAAGATGCCATCAGGACAGCATGTTCGCTGCTGGGTTCACTTAGCTTTGCAAAAATGCCATTGATATTTTTACAATTTGATTTTGCCCACTCCAAGTCTTGGGCAGTAATTTTGTATCCCAAGTTATGGAAATATTTCACAGCTGTGCACCCTGCTCGCTGCGCCATAATGTTGTGAAGAGGTTATTAAATTTATGAATATGAAATATGAATTATGAAAATATGAAATTTTATTATCAAATTATTAATAACCGATGAATCAACAACTTATATACATGTTCTAGTGCACGTTCGTGAAATACATTCCATAAATGGCTTAGTATTATGATCAGAACTTAATTAAACTATCTACAGACTGTCTCTGTGTTTTATATAACCAGGGGTGCAGTTCCGCCGCTTGACCACTAGATGGCGACTCGGCGGAACGCGGGCGGCTTTTGGCTAATATAAAACACGATATTGCAATCTTTGTGCGCGTCAGCGATGACTCTGCCACACGCGGATACTTTGAACTGAGTGCTAGTGGGTGGAAAGCACGTGGAAGATATTCTGTAGGTGATGTTTGTAGCAAGGTGGGGGTCCGGCTGGCTGCTGCCGCTGGACTGGTTCCTGATCGCGTTCGGTCCGTGGGGGCGGCCCTGGGAGTCGGCCCGCACCGCAGGGCGAGGCGACGATTGCCGATAGACAGGCTCAGAGGTTCCCGGTCGGACAATAGCTATGGCGTCAGCCTCGTGGCAAACGGCCTTAGAGAATGCGACTTCTCCGTTCCTGGGCTTAAAGGAACAGCGCGACGCTTGAGACAGTCCCTTCTCCCCGACAACTGGGCAGATCTTACCCTCGGGGGCTGATCCAGTCCTCCGGTAGCACGATGGGCTCCCTTGGAGATATGACCGGCTAATAGCGACGCTGGCTTCTCGGGCTCAGCGAAGGTCCTCCTCTGGGCTGATCCTCACGATCAAAGTGCTTCTCACGATGCAGAGGCTTCAGTATGCGTGCATGTGTGACAGAAGCTAAAAACAAGCTCAAAGGCAGAGACGGTGGCTCGATAGCTGCTCTCCTGAGCAAGTCCAGAGGCAAAGTGAAGAGGAGGCAACTCGTTTATCAACAGGGGTAATATTTATAGATTCCTCGAGGCTGGGTTTGACCAATGGGCACTCTGATAGACAACTGGCTTCAGCCTATAGAAAGGATGAAGCTGGAATTATGCCCATACTTGGTAGTGGTCCTCCTCCTAAAGGAGGGGAGACCTATCCACATGCTGGGGGCCCAGATCTGGGATCTGGGCAGAATATGCCTTCACCACATTACCACCCCTTTGCCCATGGGCATATATAAGCCTCGAGTATGAATTACCCTGAACCAGGTGTGTCACATACAGGTTAAGTTACATCATACCTGCTTGATGGATTACACTTTCAAACATAGTGAGTTACAATACCTTAGCACTATACAAACAGTATACAAACTTTAGACTGTACTCTTAACAGGGAATGCTGCCTTAGCAGTGTAGAACAAATGTTTGCTCCGAAACCAATGTTGGTACTCTTAATTATCTCCCACCACCCCTTTGACTGTGTGATGGGGTTTGATTCCCATATGACACCGAAGCCATCAAAGTGTCTGCAGGGTTTGTCACTTTCCCACCCCCCTTGCCACGGCGGTCACTTTGGTATTGGTCCCCCTTCCAGCTGCTGGAGTTATTTTGTAAGCTCAGCACTACTCCTTTTAACAGTCCTGTTGATAATGGCGCTATCACGGATTCAGGTATATTTAAAGACCGTGCTAGTTGATACCATTTCTCTCTGGGTGAGGAGGATCTATTAGAAGCACGCTGTTTATCTCTCTGGCGGCCGGAATTTCTCCCTCTGGGACTTTCCCAGTGACTGCGACCTGACCCCGGACTGCTGCTTGAACTTGCAGAAGTCGCAGTAGGGAAGGCCTTAGCATGGCGCACTTCCTGCATTTTCCCCCGGGGTGTCGCCACGTGGCTGCCATTGAATCCAGTATGGCATCTGTCACGGGGAATCTCGGCTGTGAGCATATGATCAGAGTAGCCCAGGTCTCGGCCCTTGTGGGATAATGCCATTAGAAGCTCTTCCCAAGTTAAGTGGTGTTCCCGGGAATTAGCAGAGGCATTATTCCTCTCGACTACTCGTTCAATTTCCTCCTTTTTGGCATCACAGACAATTTTGAGACCTGTTGGCAGACCACGGATTAGGATTTTGAGTCGCACTGGGTCAACTGGGGCTTCTAGTGGGGAAGAGTACGCCCGCGATCGTACATTGCTTGAACGCACGCTAGCTTTTTAATCGCGGCAGTGAGTTCGGCCGAACTTGTGACCCTCACTTCTGTTGGCTCGCCTCTATCCATAGGATCTAAACTGCCAGCCCAGTGAGCGATACGGGAAGTTAACGAGTAATATCCCTCCGGACCCATGCCTAAAAATACTTCATGGCCCCATGAACAGCCTTTTGCTTCGTTCCGATCCAAAACAATTGTATCCCCGCCCAATTCCATAACGCGATACAAAAAGTCTGTTACCGACTCGTCCGGCTCTCTTGCAAATGTCTCTTGCAGGTCCCGAAGCTTTGCTCCGCTGTACGGGCGAACAGAAGTAGTTGTTGTCCCTCGGCCACGGCGGCCGTCGGTGTATTGCTCTTTAAGAACGGGACGCAAACGCACAGCTTTGCTCCGTATGGGTTCGTCCTCAGAACTGTAATCCGTATCGTCCCAGTTAGATGGGTTTCTCTCCGTTTGGTAGTTCTGGGATTTTTCCGGGCTTTGCTTCTTGGAGCACTACTGGCAAGCAGATTTAACTCGCGCGCCGCTGCTGGTGTGCTGGACTGAACGGGTGGGGATAATCCGTGAAAGGACGGTAGAGGAGATCTGGCTCCGGGCACGACACCATATCCGCGGGGCTCCTTGGGGCTAGGCGCTTGGGAGATCCCAGGAAGGTTTGGAAAAGAGTCTGTGTTTGACCTCGCCAGTGCCTTGATAGCAGCGTTGCTTTCTTTAATTTGCAACGTTAATATGTCGTGAAGTTTGTTATTTAGTGCCTCAGACCTTCCTAACTCTCTTTCCAATTGGGAAACCTTTTGATCAAAAAATTCAATTTCCTCTTGCATCTGTATGATGCAAGATGCCATCAGGACAGCATGTTCGCTGCTGGGTTCACTTAGCTTTGCAAAAATGCCATTGATATTTTTACAATTTGATTTTGCCCACTCCAAGTCTTGGGCAGTAATTTTGTATCCCAAGTTATGGAAATATTTCACAGCTGTGCACCCTGCTCGCTGCGCCATAATGTTGTGAAGAGGTTATTAAATTTATGAATATGAAATATGAATTATGAAAATATGAAATTTTATTATCAAATTATTAATAACCGATGAATCAACAACTTATATACATGTTCTAGTGCACGTTCGTGAAATACATTCCATAAATGGCTTAGTATTATGATCAGAACTTAATTAAACTATCTACAGACTGTCTCTGTGTTTTATATAACCAGGGGTGCAGTTCCGCCGCTTGACCACTAGATGGCGACTCGGCGGAACGCGGGCGGCTTTTGGCTAATATAAAACACGATATTGCAATCTTTGTGCGCGTCAGCGATGACTCTGCCACACGCGGATACTTTGAACTGAGTGCTAGTGGGTGGAAAGCACGTGGAAGATATTCTGTAGGTGATGTTTGTAGCAAGGTGGGGGTCCGGCTGGCTGCTGCCGCTGGACTGGTTCCTGATCGCGTTCGGTCCGTGGGGGCGGCCCTGGGAGTCGGCCCGCACCGCAGGGCGAGGCGACGATTGCCGATAGACAGGCTCAGAGGTTCCCGGTCGGACAATAGCTATGGCGTCAGCCTCGTGGCAAACGGCCTTAGAGAATGCGACTTCTCCGTTCCTGGGCTTAAAGGAACAGCGCGACGCTTGAGACAGTCCCTTCTCCCCGACAACTGGGCAGATCTTACCCTCGGGGGCTGATCCAGTCCTCCGGTAGCACGATGGGCTCCCTTGGAGATATGACCGGCTAATAGCGACGCTGGCTTCTCGGGCTCAGCGAAGGTCCTCCTCTGGGCTGATCCTCACGATCAAAGTGCTTCTCACGATGCAGAGGCTTCAGTATGCGTGCATGTGTGACAGAAGCTAAAAACAAGCTCAAAGGCAGAGACGGTGGCTCGATAGCTGCTCTCCTGAGCAAGTCCAGAGGCAAAGTGAAGAGGAGGCAACTCGTTTATCAACAGGGGTAATATTTATAGATTCCTCGAGGCTGGGTTTGACCAATGGGCACTCTGATAGACAACTGGCTTCAGCCTATAGAAAGGATGAAGCTGGAATTATGCCCATACTTGGTAGTGGTCCTCCTCCTAAAGGAGGGGGAGACCTATCCACATGCTGGGGGCCCAGATCTGGGATCTGGGCAGAATATGCCTTCACCACATTACCACCCCTTTGCCCATGGGCATATATAAGCCTCGAGTATGAATTACCCTGAACCAGGTGTGTCACATACAGGTTAAGTTACATCATACCTGCTTGATGGATTACACTTTCAAACATAGTGAGTTACAATACCTTAGCACTATACAAACAGTATACAAACTTTAGACTGTACTCTTAACAGGGAATGCTGCCTTAGCAGTGTAGAACAAATGTTTGCTCCGAAACCAATGTTGGTACTCTTAATTATCTCCCACCACCCCTTTGACTGTGTGATGGGGTTTGATTCCCATATGACACCGAAGCCATCAAAGTGTCTGCAGGGTTTGTCACTTTCCCACCCCCTTGCCACGGCGGTCACTTTGGTATTGGTCCCCCTTCCAGCTGCTGGAGTTATTTTGTAAGCTCAGCACTACTCCTTTTAACAGTCCTGTTGATAATGGCGCTATCACGGATTCAGGTATATTTAAAGACCGTGCTAGTTGATACCATTTCTCTCTGGGTGAGGAGGATCTATTAGAAGCACGCTGTTTATCTCTCTGGCGGCCGGAATTTCTCCCTCTGGGACTTTCCCAGTGACTGCGACCTGACCCCGGACTGCTGCTTGAACTTGCAGAAGTCGCAGTAGGGAAGGCCTTAGCATGGCGCACTTCCTGCATTTTCCCCGGGGTGTCGCCACGTGGCTGCCATTGAATCCAGTATGGCATCTGTCACGGGAATCTCGGCTGTGAGCATATGATCAGAGTAGCCCAGGTCTCGGCCCTTGTGGGATAATGCCATTAGAAGCTCTTCCCAAGTTAAGTGGTGTTCCCGGGAATTAGCAGAGGCATTATTCCTCTCGACTACTCGTTCAATTTCCTCCTTTTGGCATCACAGACAATTTTGAGACCTGTTGGCAGACCACGGATTAGGATTTTGAGTCGCACTGGGTCAACTGGGGCTTCTAGTGGGGAAGAGTACGCCCCGCGATCGTACATTGCTTGAACGCACGCTAGCTTTTTAATCGCGGCAGTGAGTTCGGCCGAACTTGTGACCCTCACTTCTGTTGGCTCGCCTCTATCCATAGGATCTAAACTGCCAGCCCAGTGAGCGATACGGGAAGTTAACGAGTAATATCCCTCCGGACCCATGCCTAAAAATACTTCATGGCCCCATGAACAGCCTTTTGCTTCGTTCCGATCCAAAACAATTGTATCCCCGCCCAATTCCATAACGCGATACAAAAAGTCTGTTACCGACTCGTCCGGCTCTCTTGCAAATGTCTCTTGCAGGTCCCGAAGCTTTGCTCCGCTGTACGGGCGAACAGAAGTAGTTGTTGTCCCTCGGCCACGGCGGCCGTCGGTGTATTGCTCTTTAAGAACGGGACGCAAACGCACAGCTTTGCTCCGTATGGGTTAGTCCTCAGAACTGTAATCCGTATCGTCCCAGTTAGATGGGTTTCTCTCCGTTTGGTAGTTCTGGGATTTTTTCCGGGCTTTGCTTCTTGGAGCACTACTGGCAAGCAGATTTAACTCGCGCGCCGCTGCTGGTGTGCTGGACTGAACGGGTGGGGATAATCCGTGAAAGGACGGTAGAGGAGATCTGGCTCCGGGCACGACACCATATCCGCGGGGCTCCTTGGGGCTAGGCGCTTGGGAGATCCCAGGAAGGTTTGGAAAAGAGTCTGTGTTTGACCTCGCCAGTGCCTTGATAGCAGCGTTGCTTTCTTTAATTTGCAACGTTAATATGTCGTGAAGTTTGTTATTTAGTGCCTCAGACCTTCCTAACTCTCTTTCCAATTGGGAAACCTTTTGATCAAAAAATTCAATTTCCTCTTGCATCTGTATGATGCAAGATGCCATCAGGACAGCATGTTCGCTGCTGGGTTCACTTAGCTTTGCAAAAATGCCATTGATATTTTTACAATTTGATTTTGCCCACTCCAAGTCTTGGGCAGTAATTTTGTATCCCAAGTTATGGAAATATTTCACAGCTGTGCACCCTGCTCGCTGCGCCATAATGTTGTGAAGAGGTTATTAAATTTATGAATATGAAATATGAATTATGAAAATATGAAATTTTATTATCAAATTATTAATAACCGATGAATCAACAACTTATATACATGTTCTAGTGCACGTTCGTGAAATACATTCCATAAATGGCTTAGTATTATGATCAGAACTTAATTAAACTATCTACAGACTGTCTCTGTGTTTTATATAACCAGGGGTGCAGTTCCGCCGCTTGACCACTAGATGGCGACTCGGCGGGAACGCGGGCGGCTTTTGGCTAATATAAAACACGATATTGCAATCTTTGTGCGCGTCAGCGATGACTCTGCCACACGCGGATACTTTGAACTGAGTGCTAGTGGGTGGAAAGCACGTGGAAGATATTCTGTAGGTGATGTTTGTAGCAAGGTGGGGGTCCGGCTGGCTGCTGCCGCTGGACTGGTTCCTGATCGCGTTCGGTCCGTGGGGGCGGCCCTGGGAGTCGGCCCGCACCGCAGGGCGAGGCGACGATTGCCGATAGACAGGCTCAGAGGTTCCCGGTCGGACAATAGCTATGGCGTCAGCCTCGTGGCAAACGGCCTTAGAGAATGCGACTTCTCCGTTCCTGGGCTTAAAGGAACAGCGCGACGCTTGAGACAGTCCCTTCTCCCCGACAACTGGGCAGATCTTACCCTCGGGGCTGATCCAGTCCTCCGGTAGCACGATGGGCTCCCTTGGAGATATGACCGGCTAATAGCGACGCTGGCTTCTCGGGCTCAGCGAAGGTCCTCCTCTGGGCTGATCCTCACGATCAAAGTGCTTCTCACGATGCAGAGGCTTCAGTATGCGTGCATGTGTGACAGAAGCTAAAAACAAGCTCAAAGGCAGAGACGGTGGCTCGATAGCTGCTCTCCTGAGCAAGTCCAGAGGCAAAGTGAAGAGGAGGCAACTCGTTTATCAACAGGGTAATATTTATAGATTCCTCGAGGCTGGGTTTGACCAATGGGCACTCTGATAGACAACTGGCTTCAGCCTATAGAAAGGATGAAGCTGGAATTATGCCCATACTTGGTAGTGGTCCTCCTCCTAAAGGAGGGGAGACCTATCCACATGCTGGGGCCCAGATCTGGGATCTGGGCAGAATATGCCTTCACCACACATCCTTATTTGTCATCACAGCCCCTTGTACACAATTGAGTAAATGCAGAAAGTATGGCAAGCCAGGAAGTCTTATTTCCACAGTAACACATAGGTATTTCCATCTTAATAGCTAGATATTTTCATCTTCAGCGAGCTTTTAAATTTTAACTAGATAAATATTAGGGTAGTACTGATAAGTATCATTGCAACTAGGGAAGGAAAATCTAAGGTCGACCGTTTTAAAAGCACGTGTGACCAAGATACGGTAGACTTCTGAAATGATGAATAGCTACTACTACCAATTACTTTTAAAAGTCAGGCATGATTGTTTACAACTGTAAAACGATGGAACCAAACCAAGTGATTCGTTTCTAGAAATAGTTTCAATGATCTCTCCAGCCTCACAAGATAAGGCAGTGGTAAAATCAGAACTCATATTTGGAAAGACATGTATGTGTGGACGTATTCTGATCGGTATATACACAAACTGGCAGTTCTGTACTTTTAATAAATAATTTTAAACTAATTACTTAAAATTCTTGTAGATCCAATTATTAAATACCAGTTTCTTCTTTCTAAACTTTTCTATTACCCTTTCTAAATCAACAATAAAAAAATCCTTTCTTTGTTCAACAAGTTTTAATGGAACAAAAATCCCTCCCAACAACCTAGGAGCTTTAACAGAGACCAATTTCTTAAGTTTCTGACCTGCATCTTGTGCCTTGTTCCTTTATGTGCTTACAGTTGTATTTGCTTTTCCTTCTTGCCAAGCTGCCAAACAAGATGAGAAGAACAAAATGCTGTGTCTTAAACCTCTAACACAACTGGTAAGCTTAGTGAAAAGACAGTGTGAAAGGCAGGAGCCAGAAAAAAATATATATTACTTGGGACCAATTACCTGGCTGTGGTAGCCAAATATATATTTCAGTAGTGCTTAGTAAACAAAAGAATAGACTGAGATTCTGTAGACCTACTTTTATCTTTGTAGTTGCCCTTAAGGGTGGAAGACATAGACATTGCATTGGTACAAAGCAGCAATATTACAAGCAGAGAAACAGGCTGTCTTTCCCTTTCTAACCAATTGGTCTAATAATTTCTTTCCAGAGTGTTCATTGAAAAGTAAAGACAATTATTCAACTGAGCAAAAGGAAAAGGGATTGGATAATTGCTGAGACTGTGTACATTGGTCAGTGATTGAGAGGAACATTTTCTTGAACGCTGGATAGCATATGGGGTGACTGTTGGTCTTCAGTTATAAAGTCCCTTTAATTTCCAGCAGATTCAAAGACCACAAACAACTGTCCTGTAAAAAAAGAAGGGAAATACAATTCTACTTGGCAACAATGAGGTGAGTTGAGAGGCTTTGTAGACTAAAATAATTTATATTCATGTTTTTAAGCATGGTATATGTACTGTGAGGAAAAAAAAAAAATCAAAAGTTCTGTGAAAAATATAGTTTCTAAAAAAAAATGTAATTGGAGCTGTCCTGGATCCAGTTATTTTTGATCAGAATTCCAAAATTACTGATGGAGTAATATAAATAATGTGTGCAAACAAGTAATTGTTTAGTAGTAAAGCAAAGATATTCATCTCGTATTCATGCTAATCTTGCAGGAAAAGTGGAAGAACAGATGTGGATGACACATCATTCGAGATGCAAACTATGGAATGCAGTGGCTGCTGGATCTTGCTGAGGTTTACAATTTATAAGTGTCTGGAGAACTGGGAATGCTACTTACCTCTGCTTTTTAAGCAGATGTTTAACTCCAAAATCAGGAGGATCCAGAAATTTATGCTAAGGCTGCTTCCCAAGTTAGCTGATACATAGCACCTAGCATTTCCAGTTTGTGCTGAGTTTTGGGTTTAGCAGACCAGTTGTTACTGATGTTTGCTGTACCCCTACCTTCCTCAATTTGGCATGTTTCTTTTGCTCCACTTGTCTTGCAGTATCAGTATAATCAGAATTGTATTTTCCATGTTAACAACTATTATCAAGCCAATATACAAGCTATTGACAAAATGCCCAGCAGATTGCTGATAAAGATTGTTCCATCTATGTATGGTCCTTGGGCAATGGAAAAATGAAGAGGCGTTTTTCTTCTTCCCTTCTGCCAGAACTCGAGGCACTTTCCTTTTACTTCCCAGCTGAGGCATAGCTTCTGCATTGAAAAATATACTCTATACAAACTTGTTTTCTATTTTAAAGATGGGTAGGTATGGTGAGAGATATGTATGAGGAAAAAAAAGAGATAACGAACAATCTAGTGTCAGAGGAATTCACTCTAAATTAATTTTCCACAAAGCAAAATTCAAAAGTTAACCCAAAAAAGTAAACATTAGAAGCAGACTACCCATCTTAAAATAGAAAACAAGTTTGTATAGAGTATATTTTTCAATGCAGAAGCTATGCCTCAGCTGGGAAGTAAAAGGGAAAGTGCCTCTCGAGTTCTGTAGGGAAGAAGTAAAACGCTCTTCATTTTTCCATTGCCCAAGGATTCATACATAGATGGAACAATCTTTATCAGCAATCTGCTGGGCATTTTGTCAGCCAGCTTGTATATTGGCTTGATAATAGTTGTTAACATGGAAAATACAATTCTGATTATACTGATACTGCAAGACAAGTGGAGCAAAAGAAACATGCCAAATTGAGGAAGGTAGGGGGTACAGCAACATCAGTAACAACTGGTCTGTAAACCCAAAACTCAGCACAAACTGGAAATGCTAGGTGCTATGTATCAGCTAACTTGGGAAGCAGCCTTAGCATAAATTTCTGGATCCACTCCTGATTTTGGAGCTAAACAGATCTGCTTAAAAAGCAGAGGTAAAGTAGCATTCCCAGTTCTCAGGAACACTTATAAGTGTAAGCTCCAGCAAGATCCAGCAGCCACTGCATTCCATAGTTTGCATCTCGAATGATGTGTCATCCACATCTGTTCTTCCCACTTTTCCTGCAAGATTAGCATGAATACGAGATGAATATTCTAAATACTACTAAACAATTACTTGTTTGCACATTATTCTCCATCAGTAATTTTGGAATTCTGATCAAAATAGCTGATCAGGACAGCTCAATTACCAGAAACTATATTTTCACAGAGACTTTTGATTTTTTTCCTCACAGTACATATACCATGCTTAAAAACATGAATATAAATTATTTTAGTCTACAAAGCCTCTCAACTCACCTCATTGTTATAAGTAAATTGTATTTCCCCCTTCTTTTTTTACAGGACAGTTGTTTGTGGTCTTGAATCTGCTGGAAATT